>CM070509.1:31222917-32479734 GCA_036346375.1 Guadua angustifolia | reverse complement strand
TACCATCTCATGAGCTCCATTTCTTGATTATATTGTTGAAGAGTTTGTGAACCTCATTCACTCCACAACGATTAGGCTATGAAGCTATTATTTTTTTTAAATAACCTATGCAATCGATAGGAGTATTATTAGTTCACCATTTTGACAAATAACCATAGAAAAAAGTATTACTGATAAGTGGTATGCTGGTTTGTTGGGTCACCCTCTCATTAGAATCATTATCAAGATTATGTAATTATCTTCGTATTGCACTTTGGGATTAGTTTTATATACTTGCTCTTAATATTGCATTTAGTTGTATTTCTATTTAGTAGATAATTCTTGTATCATCATTTTTTAATAGAGTAGCATCAATATGGGTGATAATCGAGCATGGATGTATGTCAATTTGGAGAACAACGGGGTCACAGACGAATGGGTAGAGAGGACACAAGCATTTGTGGATCATATTTTCTCTTTGAATCCACGGTGGTGTAGCGAAGTGTCCATGCAGGCAAGTCTTAGTAACCGCTCAGAAGCGGAAGGAGGAGATCGAATTAGACTTGTGCAGATATGGATTTATGCCCAATTACTTAACTTGGTTCGAGCATGGTGAGTCACGTTTGGGTTCTACATCTAACATAGTCCAGGATTATGATGACACAGAGGATAGATGCCGAGATATGGTGGAAGATCTTGGTCGACAGTATAGGGATGAACCGGAAGAACGACCTGCTGAGGTCGAAGAATTTTATAGGCTTCTTACTGCTTCCAATGAGCCTCTGCATGAGTTTACCAATGTCACCCTTCTTGCTGCAGTGACACGGTTGATGGCTATCAAATCGAAATACAATTTGAGTAAAGATTGTTACAACGATCTGGTCAAATTGATATGTGATGTTCTTCCAGAGAATCATAAGATGCCGAAAGATCTTTATCGGTCCAGAAAAATGTTGGCAGGTTTAGGGATGCAATACGAGAAGATACATGTGTGCCCCAATAAGTGTATGTTATTCTGGAAGGAGAATGTAGAACTAACACATTGTCTATATTGCAATGAGTCCCGGTATATTCAAGTAACGGATGAGGAGGGAAACACGGTAACAACAAAGTCAGCGGCCAAAGTGCTCCGCTATATGCCCCTTAAACCAAGGCTACAGTGAGCTTACCTATCAAAGGATCTTGCCATGCATATGAGGTGGCACAAAGAAGGCATTCAGTACATACGAGGGTTCCATGGGTCATCCTTCCGATGGTGAAGCTTGGGAGACATTGGAGCAGTTCGATCCAAATTTCGCCAGAGATCTTAGAAATGTTCAGTATTGGGTTGGCAATGACGGCTTCACGCCTTTCACCACAAGTCTGACTCCGTACTCATCTTTGGCCCGTGTTTGCAATACCGTATAATCTCCCTCCATCATTATGCATGAAAGATGAGTATGTGTTTCTAACACTTGTTATTCCTGGGCCAGAGCATCCAGGAAAGCATTTGGATATGTACATGCAGCCATTGATTGAGGAGCTGAAGGAGCTATGGGAAGGTGTTTTGACATATGACAATAATAGAAAAGAGACCTTCAACATGCGTGTGGCTTATCTTTGGTCTATCCATGATTGTCCTGCGTACGGAATGTTTGCGGGGTGGAGCACGCATGGTCGAATGTCTTGTCCGGTTTGCATGGGTGACACAGATGCGTTTCGTTTGAAGCATGGGGGCAAAATCTGTTTCTTTGATTGTCACCGTCGTTTCCTTAATCTAAGTCATCCATTCAGGAAAGATAAAAAGGGATTTCGGAAGGATGTGGCAGTTAGTAAAGGTCCGCCGAAACGTTTAACCGGGCATGAGGTTGTGGCGTGGCATAGTGAGTTGGATCTCACAAAGGATGGTAATGACGGATTCAAAGACACACATAATTGGACTCACATATCTAGCATATGGAGTCTGCCATATGCCACTTGTTTAATCCTCGTGCATAATATTGATATATATTGCATTTTTATGGATCTATATATTGCATTTTTATGGATCTATATATTGCATTTGTTACGATATTTCATTTGTTGTTTTTGCGAGGATGAGGTCATTTTGCACGTTCGAGATCAAAGAAGGATGGGTCTTCATCTTCTATCTGACGGCACTTCTTCTTCAAAAGGTGTTAGTAGCCTTTTCAAAGGAAGTTCCTCTCAACAAAGTAGAAGGCGACAATTGGAGAGTTGTATTAGAGAAGTTCAGGAGGGAGCACCAGAAGTTCAGGAGGGAGCACCAGAAGAGAATAATGAGGATGTGGCAAATGAAGGTGGAGACACACCCACGGATGAGGGTGGAGACATTGGACCGGTCTTCAGGTTTTTCTAATGATAACTTATTTCTTTTGTGTATTTTGTCTCTCTTATTAACTTCTTCCTGATGTAAAATATATAATTTTAGGTATAGAGCGATGGCGAGTTCCTCCACGGCAAGATAATCCACAACTCCGTATACAGATAAGACCAATTGGTGATAGGTTGGTAATTATTACAATTTATTTAACCTTATATACATCTCTAATTGTAATTGTATACTATTTGTAGGTCATGGGATGAACCTTCTTTCACTGGGACGAATAGGGCAAGGCAGGTCAATGCCACACTTGGCTCTCTTTGTCGCTACAATTACCCTGGATTGGTTAAAATTGACGGTGTGGAACGGCCAGCTTTGAAGTGGGAGCATTATAAGATAGCAGATCTTTGGTCAACAAGCAATTGCACAAAGCGTGTGGAAGGACTTTTGGGTAAGCTTTGTTCAAATAATAGCAATGAAGTTAGTGTTTCTATTTTACGTCATTAACTAATACATTTACTTGTATTGTAGGAGAGGTATCGCTTGATTGAGGGAAGAGCGAGAACTAGCGAACATGCAAGACAGCGTGTTTGAGAAGGTCGCTAAGAAGGTAGTGAAAGATATGATATCCAATGCACGCTTGCAGAAAGTGTCTGAATACTACAAGAAGCATCGTGTAGAGAAATGAATAAGAAGCTTGGTGCTTCTAAAATCTACCTTGAAGCTAATGAGTACATGCGAGTTCATTGAAATGGTTAGTCATATGAATTGTGTATTTTGTTTTTCACCTTTGAAATAGTTGCTTAATTTAGTTGCTATTTTTGTAGGTTTAATTCTTGCCCTAATGCATGGCGGGCACTTTAAAATCTTGGGCATCCGACGAGTTCAAAGCGAAGTCGGCGACAAGAGGGTAAATCGAGAGTCGGGCCCTAGTGTTGTTCATACATATGGTGCCGATGGAGCGCGTCGTGTAGCTAAGCGGTACCGCACGTTTATCTTTCTCGTTAATACTTTATTTGTTGTTATGTTCATTGTAGTCTTGAATAACATGTTTACGAAGCTTCGACTTGGGAGGAGACCGAGTCGATCGAGACCTATGTCATGGGGCACAAGGGGCCGATTCTCTGTGACGGATATACTTTGTAGCCAAAGGCGTCTGACAGACTTGGTTAGTCAATTGCCCTACTTTGTAACTTGTATGACTTATCCTTTTCACATGTCATCACCAACATGCTTATCCTTTTCACTACGTAAAAATGGAGCTATGTTTTAGTTTGAAATCCTAAGTCCTAACGACTTGTGCCATCTTTGGTGGCACCACAAACAAACCCACTTCAAAAATAAACTTGGATAAATATTATGTCCATTTGATTCTTATGCTTACTACCCTTATGTAGTAACTTGCATGCTAGCTGCTATTCACTAGTGCAAGGATGAGTTCATGAAAATCTGAAGCTATTTGGCTAATACTGCTGCCTCTTGGTTTTGGAAATATAATTGTGAATCCTTCAACCAATAATTGCACCTAGCAAATTGAGTGCCCTTACATGAATCGATGGAATGATTTTTTAGGGTAAAACATTTTGGAATGAATGAGCAGAAGATATCAATGAACAAACATAACCCATATGAGCAGTTGAAAGAGTGGCTTATGAGTGCAATTTACTATTAGCAAGTATCTCTCGTGTACTTCATGAGTGCAATTTATATACATGTTGTTTGTATTGACATATTAGCTATGTTCATGACTCGTATGCATCACAGGCTAAATATGGAGAGGAGATGGTTCGGACCCATGGTGAGGGCTACTGTTGGAGGCGGGAGATGTTGACGTCGGCGCCTTGTACTGGGCGGGCGGTGGCAAGAGCCACGGAGGTTCTCCATGTTTGATGGATTCGTCGATTCCTCCACGACTCGAGACTTGACGAGGGAGTCTCGGGCCTCGTCAAGTAGTGCACGTACTGCCCGAGAGGCTAAGTTGGAGGAAAATTTGAGGAGACAAGAAACTCAGTTGCAGGATTACATGAGGCAACAACAAGAATATCAGAGGCAACAACAAGAAGCCATGTCTGCCTGGCACTCACAATTGAATGTAAGTTCATTTTCATATCCCATACAATCTAACTTTAACGCTTTCAAATTGATTATATGCGATTATTACATAGGATTGTATGTCTACTGCCTTTGGAAGACCTATCAACCTTCCGCCCCTGCCTCAGTTTCAGACTCCACCCATTCCTCCATTTATGACCTCACCATTCATGGTACTTGGCTTTTTGTTCGATTTTTGTATATAGTTTTGTCAAATTGTTCAAACTAACCATTTGCATCCTTATATGATGTAGGGAACAGCTGGCTCGGCAGCAGGCTCGCAGGGAGGCGATGGTTCACACAGTGGCGCCGACTATGATTCACCTCAGGTCAATGAGTTCAATGATGTGGTTAACTTGGGTGGAGGCTCCGACGAATGAAGTTGTATGGTTATATATGTTTTTGTGACGATTTGTGATTGTATGTGTTTGATGTGGATTGTTCCGTATGTTTTTGTGATGTTTGGTACTGTTATAATTGTTATTGTGATGTTTGTGTGAATTATGAATTAAACTGTTATTGTGATATTCTGTGTTATTGTGATATTCTGTGTTATTTGTAATATTCTTCTTGCAAAGTGCATGATCTTGAAGGCAAAAATACTACATCTGGCCACAAGGTACTTTCGTGAATACTATATATCTTATGCTTGGAAGTTTTGGAGAGCGCCAAGGCCACAAGGTACTTTTTCTAGATGAAGCATTGACTTGAATCTTTTTCTTGGCGAGGAGATAAGCGACTCTGTTCTCAAAGGCATCTGCCGACCAATGGCTAGGCCCTAAGCATACCGTGCGAGATCATGAAGATAGGGAAGTGAGTATTTCAACTATCATCTTATGAACTTAATTGTTTTTTACTTGTAATGACCATTGCAATGTCCAAATGGTTGCATCTTAATGTGACCACGATTGCCAATGATTTAGGTCTTGTCCTAGTCCCGCCACTTAAGGTTTGCTCTGGTTGTTAAGTTGCAATTGCAGAGCGATGTTGATTTCATTGTCATTGCGATTACATCATATTTGCGTCTCCAAATATTCATGGTTTTTGTTTTGTCACATGAGAGACATGAAACGACTGAGGTGAATTAATGGAACACCTTGTCGTGAAATGCTTTTCTTTTACTCGTGAGTCTTGAAACTTCACTTTGTTTGTCTGAATCATCATCTTTTTGGTAGGAAGATTGTCGATTGTCATGCCAAAATTAATACAATGGGTTAGGATTTGTTTGTTTTGTTCTTTTCGATCTTACTTAAGGAAACATATTTGTCTCTATCATAGATACATTGTGCATTTAAGGTGTAACAAGATGGTAAAGTCGTGAGTCACAATGGAAAATTTAATATTTGCAAATGATTAAAGTGACAATGCAACTAAAATGAAAGAGAAACAACAATGAGAACTTATCATAGTTCCTCTTTTGTTCATTCCATCATAATAAGATCTCTTGTCATGTATTTCTCATCGGTGGCCATCAATTATAATTTAGTCATTGTTTGGTGTTCGAATCGAAAACCATCAATGTTGAATATGGTACAATTTATTGCCTTGTGAAATTGTTGTTTTTTCTGTTCACACTTCACATTCTTAATGGTTGATGATTTTGATGTATGCTTGCAGATGATGAAAGACCTTACCATAGTAATGTTTTTCATGAGCTTGTATCCAATGATGGCCCTAAAGTAGGTGGTGAACCTGAAAGGGAAACTAAGCACAATCTTTTGGCAGATAAAATGGTAGAACAGGCCAATCCATCATAACATAATTTTACGAAGGCTGAGCATCAGAATGGAGGTAAAACCGGACAGATAATGATTGAGGATGTTTCTTATGAGGATGTTGTTGAGATCAAACTGCCAGATACAATAATGAGTACAGATTATGGTGGCCATTTTGTCAAGGATGTCTGCATCGATGAGGGAGTGCTTGCTGATCAGAAGGATTTGGAAGAAAAGCTAGTAGGTGAAAAGGTGTCCCCAAACTTTACTTCTTCAATAGGAGATACAAATGGTGATCTGGTAGAAGTAATAAGAGTTTGATTCTGCGAAATCTGCACATCCTTTGGAATAATATTCTGTGTTATTTGGTAGAAGTAATAAGTATATAGTTATCCTACCTGTTGTTGCATGTGGTACTGATAGTGATACTGTGGAATAATATTCTGTGTTATTTGTAATATTCTGTGATATTATGAATCTGTTTTTTTTTCCCTGAAATCATATATTTTCGTCGGCCTGGACACAATACCGACGAAAATATGAAAATATATTTTCGTCGGTTTATCCAATAGCCGACGAAAACACGTTGATGCCACGGCTATCCCCTACCGAATCACGTTTTCGTCAGCCCGGCATAGCCGACGAAAACATACGAATTTTCGTCGGTTTACCCGAGCCGACGAACATATTCTTGTGAATTTTCGTCAGTATTAATTCCAGACCGACGAAAATATGTTTGTGAATTTTCGTCAGTTTATACAATAGCCGACGAAAACACGTTGATGGCACGGCTAGCCCCCTGCCGAATCACGTTTTCGTCAGCCCAGCGTAGCCGACGAAAACACACGTATTTTCGTCGGTAGCCGACGAAAATGTTCGTATTTTCGTCTTATTTTTGTCGACGGCTAATTTTCGTCGGTTATTCCACAATTTTCGTCGGTTTTTGGCTGACGAAAAAATTCGGTTTTCCTGTAGTGTGTGGGCTGAAGTTCTCTTTGCTCTGTACATTAGAGACTGCAGTTGCCCTGCAGCTGCAAGGCAAGCCTATGAAATTTGATGTTCCATTTCTCTTGACGGTGGGGAAAAAGTCGGTTTTTATGCCTGTGTGATTATTATAACACTTACCAGCAGGTCCGGCAGGGCAGTCAAGGCATCCGCAATAGTGCTTAGTCAGCTATCTATAAGAAGTCCATATCAGCATCTATTCTATGTGGCAAGCAATTAAATGAAGAGAGAGAGCGCTGCTATCTATAGGCCTGTAGATTGTCTATTAATTAAATAAAAAAAGGGAGAGAGCACTCTATTAATTAAAAATAGCTATAGACATCTATATAGATTTATCATTGCAAGGGTTTACTATAGTATGGTATATAGATGACATGGATCTTACTATAGAGAGCAATTATCTTTAACCATTGCGGATGCAGAAGCATAGATTGGTACCAATGATGGTGTACAATTCTCGGTCGAACCAAAGATAAGAAATGTGGAAGAAAAGACCGAGGCGAATACAAAATGTGCGCAAGTTTTGCTGAAGCAACACAAAGGCACCAAATGGCCAGCCTGTTCTTTGACATAGATAAATTCTTGAGCAGGGCAAATGCATGGATCATGCATGGAAACAGAAGAGCGGGAATGCAGGATCCGATCTACTTGACAAGAACATCTCCCGGTGGCGCTTCCACCAGGCCGCCTTCAGCCGACATGGCGCCGTTCGACTGAGACGCCGTCGCGTTCTCCTTGGCATTGCCGAGCGACTTGATCACACCGTCCAAGAACTCGGCCAGCAACGGTTCTTGCACCGGCGAGGGCAGCACGCAGCAGATTCGCTCGAGACCGACCTCCGCCCTGCCCCCTGCGAGCGGCCCCTCCGCTCACCGCACCAAGAACGGCAGGCGCACCGCTCCTCACCGGTCTCGAGAGCCGCGCCAGCGAGACCTGCATTAAGTCGGAACTCAAAACGACAGCCAACGTCCCTTCGCGTGCTCGTGTGTAACGACGTATTAAGGACAGTGCAATGCGAGGACGTCGCGTACAGATTCGAGGATGGCGTCGTAGTCGTAGAACCTGAGCTCACCGCCGCCGACGGCGCAGGCGAAGGAGAGCGGCCCGCCGGGCAGGAGGTCTCGGCAGCAGGCGTCGTCGAGTGACGAGCACGGCGCGCGGAACCGAACCTTGCGCAGGGAAGCGTGGTCGACCGCAGGGTCGTACCACTCGTCCAGCTCCTCGCGGGACTTCTCGTACATAACGCGCAGCGCGCCGCCCTGCAACGCCATGCGCCATCCGCCGGCTCGCGGAACTCCCGGTGGGACGGCGGCCGGCGCGGCGTCGACGGGGCAGGAGTCTTCCGTTTCCACGGCACGGTGGTGGTGGTCGTTGAGCGCTCTTCTGTTGTAAACTGGTAGCGCTGTGAAATTGCGGAAATTTCAGAAAATGACACTTAATTCGTATGCTTCTTCGGTTCTATGTATAATATGTGAGTCCATTTGAATCATTGACAGTAGGTTAGAGTGTTAAATACCGAAAAATAAATTTTAAAAATGTCAAAAACTGAAATCTCTCGTGAATAACGCGACACTCTTTTGGGGTTGGATTGTGACTTGTGACTTGTGAGGGTGTGCGAGCAATTTTTTGACGGTATTGCAAGGCAACTTGGCTCCTGGTTCTACAAGACGGCCTCGGCCCAGGGTACGTACTCGGATATGGTTTCCATTGATAAATTTCTGAACCTTTAGCGCTAATCGATGTAATGTAACATAGAACAAGTACTCCATTTAGATATACCTCTCAACTTGATGAACTAGCGTTAGATCGAAAAACAATGTTTTAAATTTGACTAAGCGTTGTAACCTGTATTATAACACCAAAATTGCTATACAATGCTCAACTAGAAAATCCAAGAGAAAATTCTTTATTTACCACTAAAAGTTTGTGACTTTACTGATATGCCAGTATGCCACTCAACATTTTTGTCTTTTTCTATGTCACTGAGTATAAAATTTTACAGAAAAACTAGGGACTGCAAAACGATGGATAGCAAACTCCTGTTCGAAGGCGCCGCTGCTGCGCACATCGTAAAGTGTCCTAATTGAACCATATTTTATGACTCTACTCAACGCTCCATTAACACAAGGTTCTAATTGCAGTCCACATGATATCTCCAATATAGGTAACGACTGCTGTGCAATTAAGGCTCTATCACCGTGTAATCCAACTAAGAAAAGTTTCAAAAAATTCTGAAAAAAATCATGGATGTACATCTCATCTTACCCCATCTACATATAAAATTTCATGATCAAATTTCAATTTGTCTTTTTTGTAACTTGTAGCATAGGACAAATTTGATCATGAAATTTTATATGTAGATGGGGTAAGATGAGATGTACATCCATGATTCTTTTCAGAATTTTTTGAAACTTTTCTTAGTTGGATTGCACGATGATTGTACGGGAGCCCTGATTGCACAGCAGTCGTTGCCCCCAATATAATCGAGACTTTGTCTAATATCCAGAAGGATTATGTTAAGATGATTGGTTTTAAAGACATCCTGTCAATGGTAGTGTGTGGGGACATACAAGTACTAGTGATTATTTATTATTTGTGCACAGTTGTAAAAGTTTAGATATATTCATGCGCCTATGATGAAGATTTATCTAAAATCTTTTTTTTCCTCAAATTTAGACCCAAGTTGTAATGATGACATTTGAAAGAAAAAATTTGTACTTGAATTTTTTGTGAATACGTTGAAACACAGCTCTTAAATTCTTTTAAATGTTCTTCAAAATCTCTCGATCTTGCTTTAAACTCATGAAACGTGAAAACTCTATCAAACTTGTTTGAAACTTTGTGAACATGACAAAACTCTCCAAAAACCTAGTTTGAAACGTGATGAAACCTTGTTAAAATCTGCTAAAACTCCACAAAATCTACTTTTAAAACGTGATGTAACCTTCTAAAACTTGCTTGAAGTAATAAACGTATACGCCGCATCAATACTCTTTAAAGTTTCCTTAAAACTCCAATGCTACACCTTGTCTTAGAGCATCTCCAAGAGAAGTCCTAAATAGGTTGCTAATTGTAATTATAGGGTTTTGATGGAAAAAAACACTCCAACAGGGGTTGTATTTTGAGAAAAATTATCAAAATAGGTTTAGGACTCGGAGCCCTGTAGCTATATTTGGCAACACTCCTCTCCGGCCCCATCCCTATTCGTGCGTCCCTGGAGTTGAGTTTAGGGTCTAATTGCTGGAGTCAATAGTTATCTTGGGCCCTAATTCTTTTAGTTTAGGCCCTATTTTGAGGTATAGGACTCCATTTTAAGGCCTGATTGTTGGAGATGCTCTTAGAACTACTACTCCTAAGCTAAATTTGGGGCTCAAGCTTAGCGAAACAAAACTTAGAATCTGTATGGTTCACATACTAAGATTTCTAAGGCTTGTCATATTTTTTCCCCAAACTCATTTAAGATTAGGTCATTAAAATTGAACCAATAATTTGGCTAGCAAAAGATAATCTTGCTACACTTTTTAATCACTGATGTTTGGTACTTAGTTAAAAGAAAGGAATCTTACTATAAGTGCGGAACCAAACAATTACCTAACTCAATTAAGTGTGGGAATCAAACAATTGTCTAACTCGATTAATTTTGTAACATCCTAGAAATTTGCATATTTTTGGTTTAACTATTATTTAGAATTTTCTTGTAATTTTGGTAGTTTTTATGTATTTTGTAAAAGCCTTTCCATATTTTAATTTTCATAAAAAGAATTTCTACAGGAAAATTATGCTTTGAAAAAATTAGAAAATAATTTTATTGGGTTCCAAATATTCTACAATACTTTTGAGATTTTTTTTCAGAATTTTAAGATCTCTTTTGCTATTTTTTACCAAAGCAAGTTTTCTCACAACTCAAAACAATTCGAAGACCTCATCAACCTCCAGCCGATCAAGTCCAGAGAAGGCAACTCTCTCACCTTCCTGCATTAATCCAAATTTGAAGCTTCAAAATCTGCATGATTTCCGCACCAATCTTTCCAAAAATTTTCCATCAATTGTAGAGGTGGGTCTCGTGCTGGTGGCTTCGGGCCTAAACCGTGCTGGGTTGTGACGGCCCATCGTGCTCGTCGTGCTGGGCCGAGCTAGCCTGGTTCGCATTTGACAAGCCCAGGCATGACCCATTTGCGCTTCGTACCGTGCCAGCCTAGATCCGGCCCATTTATACTATAACTACGAGAGAAAATGACCACGGATTGATTTCTTTTTTTATCTGCCTAGGACTTCCTTTTTCTCCGGTCGAAACAAAATCCTATTGCATTAATTTTTCTTGATTTCCTTGATTTGGTTGCTCCTTCCAGTCATATGCATGCAGCCATGCATTTTGCCCCTTGATTTGCTCACCCACACATACAACGTAGGCACGTGTGGGCTATTTTGGGCCGTGCTGGCCCGAGCATGGCCTGAACTGCTGTGCCGAGCCGGGCCGCCCATCGTGCCCAATTAGCAGGCCCGGACAACCATGTCGTGTTGGATCGGCTTGTTTAGAATAGTTTCGTGCCGGACCGTGGGTCAGACTGAGCTGGACGTACCTTATGTCGGCCCAAAATGGCCTGGCTCAGTGCCCACCTCTAAATTCAATTCCCACGCACCTCCTCTTGCCATTCATAGCCTTAAATCCACCAAAATCCAAGCAAAATTTATGTTCTACCTTTTCCAGGTGCCTTGACATCTGCGCCAAATTCCGGCCATCCAGTCCTCCTCCCGCCCTATAAAAGGGAGCATCAGGTGTGCTAGTCATCCACGTTCCATTTTGCCACCTCCCGAGAGCCAGCTCACCGTCGTTTCGCTAGAAAAAAGCAAGAACCACCGTCTTTCTTATGCTCTGGCCATAGCCTTTTCTCGCCGTCTTCTAGGCCTTCCCCATTGCGCCATGGCCATGGGAACAGAGAGCTTTGCTTTCTGCTCTTTGTCCGGTGAAGACCGACCGTGAGTAGCCAAGGAAAAAACTGCTAGCTGCTGACGTCATCATGCGTAGTAATCCAGAGTTTCCTTTAGAAAAATAAATTCAAAAATTTAGAAAATCCTTGTTCGTTCTAATTTTTCGCGGTAGCCTGTTTTTCGCCCGTATGAACTGCATTTGGCTTCTTTCTCTTTTTAAATTTATCTAAAATTCTAAATTTATCTTTTATGTTGCTTTGGTATTCTATTTGATTTTATTTAAATGTTATTTGAATTCAGATATTTTTCGCGTATATATTTCAGAGAGTCAAAGGAGTTCGCGACTGATGATCCTAAGTAGCCACTTTACGACCAAGGCAGTTACACATCTTTGAATATATTGATCCCAGAATTTAAAATTATATTTTGATTTAAATTATTGCATGCATAGTTTTTATCGATGTAATTTAAATTCTAGTTATAAATAATTAGTTACTCCTAATTGTTATGGCCTCGTTGACTTTGAAATAGTATGCCTTATCACCTTAGTGCAAAATATAACTGGTTGATACATTATTGGAGTATTAACTAATACTATATAGTAAATGGATTAGACAAGTTTAGACATGAATTTAGGACTTTTTAGGGGTTTATACCAAACTAAGATTTGTATTGAAAATAAAGTTATTCCGTGGTGTTGATGCACCATGGGATGTTATGAAAAATAACGTTATTCAAAAGAAAGTAAAAATGTGGTTTAAACTAGGTGAGAATCATTGGCAGGTGGGTGCGGGAGGCACGAGGGTTGTGGAAAGCTCACTTAGTCAATTAAAGACCGGTCTGTAAGGTGCTGAATATAAAGCGTTACTATACTACCACAAGTCAAAATAGGACATATCTGACTATCCGTATTGCGACATACTATGGACAGTCGTGCCATTAGGTTGAAAGTGAAAGTGAGTGTAAGGCTACTACTCAGTATAAGAGTGGCTTCTAGACTGGGTGGTTTAACTCTACCAGCGATAAAACCTTAGTGAGCATAACTATGTGGATAGAGATTTATAGAGGTCTTGTCATGCTTTTCACTATTGACACGCATAACAAAGTGTGCATTTAGGCAAAAGAAGATAATCCTATCTTGTGGGTAAAGTTATACAACCTCTGTATAGTTTAAAACTAATCGATTAGCTGCGCCTGTGGTCATGAGCATGCTTAGCAAGCCTTTCCATGGACTAGACTTTGGATTTTAAAATATTTTCAAAAAATTGGTTTATAAGTGGAGAAAGTCCACATGGAAAATTTTGGGATGGAACTCCGGGTTAGAGCTGTTGTTCAAAATTGAATTAAAACTCAGTTTTTTACTGTATCAATTATGCATTGAAAATTACCTATTGTATTTGAAATATTGCTTTGTGCTCAAATAAACCATATTATGCTTTTCTTTGTAACTCTTTATTAATACTGTATTTACTGTATAACTTGTGGAGTACTTTTATACTCTTGCTTACTCAGTTGATTCGGAGGAGGGGTTTTATGATGGTGAGGATTAGATGGACTAGGTAAGGTTGCCTCCCAGTCGATTGCCTTGGCATATTTACTAGGCCGTGCTATTTCTTCTTCTTCTACTATGTTAATTTATTCAACCCATGTGCCGTTTTTATTGTAAATTCTAATTATTAATAAAATATGTTGGATATATTGTGATAACATTTCTACTGTATATATTAGATTTTCCTAGATTAGCAGTGTCGGTCCTGGAGGGGGGCGAGAGGGGTCGCCGCTCCGGGGCCCTCAAACCATGGGGCCCCACCCCTATACATGTACTAGTATTAGTATATTGTATATATAATAGTATATACTGTAATATTGTAATATATACTTTTTGCTTTACCTGTTGCTTGATATAAATAATTTTTTTGGATACACCTTGAGTGTTTATTGGTAACACTTATATATATGGGAAGAACTAGTGCTCGGACATCTGACACTGTTCATTTCATCGGACGTCTCTTGCAACATTTTCTTTCAACACTTAAAATATTTTTTTCGACGTGTGCAACATTTTTTCAACGCTTGTAACGTCTGCCATCTTGTCTTGCAATTCATTGTTTGTCGAAGAAAAATGTTGCACGCATTGGCAAAAATGTTACATACGTGAAAAAAAATGTTGCAGGTCGTCCAAAAAATTGAGACGTCCGGCCAGTAGCAATTCGTATATATTATTATTATTATTATTATTATTATTATTAATTAGAAGGGCCCTATTTTAAATCTCGTTCAAGCCCTAAAATCTCGGAACCGCCATTGTGGATTAGTACATGATATACAAAGGATTTTGAAAGTGTTTTTTCGCAGTCTGATAAATTTTGGCTAACTAAAAGTGTGGCAAGGTTTGGCTACCAAATAAACAACCCTTAGTCCCCAGTAGAAAGGGGGGATTGTTCATTTGCCCTATTTTACTCGGTGCAATTGAGACATCACTTGCATTTAATCAATGGCACAAGTAAGTGAGGGTATTTTATTAATTATTCCCGTAGGAATGGCTATCCTCAACCATTTATTAAAATTTGACCGGGGGCCTACAAAAGAGGGGATAAGTACTATCCAACACTCAACATTCAACGGAGTGTTTAATAGCAACTAGATGAGTGACCGCGGCATGCCACGCCGCGATCACTGCTCCCCCACACGAGCAAATTGAGAAAACATGCAAAACGTTTGAAATGATATAAACGTAATTATGTTTTTTGGCATTTATTTAGGGCCCTCTCATGAAGGATCCGCGATTTTACTGAACTGAAAGGCCTTTTTTTTGTAAAAAACGGTTGAAAGGATCTAAACGTAATTACGTATATTTTTTTGCATTTATTTGAGGTTCTTTCACGAAGGTTCCGCGATTTCACTGAGCCGAAAGGTCCAATTCGTAAAAAACAGTTGGAAGGATCTAATCGTAATTACGATTTTTTTGGACCTTTCATGGATGGACGACACGTGGCATAGCTCTTTGGTTAGCAAATTTGCCAATTTTAATATAGGTATGATTCCATAAACATCTATTCTTGTTAGATGTGAAATTTCCTACGACATTTCTAAATTAATGTGTAGTTCTTTTATTTATAAATAATTATCGTTTTGAATATTGATACAATCAAACTTTTAAAATTTTGGTTGTCAATATATTTTTAAATATTCAAATTGGGTATATATTAAAATTATATGTGTATATTTCACTCGAAAAGTACTATTTATAATTTTATTATATTTTATAAATATATTATAACAGAAATAGTGATCAAAACTATGCCTCGAAGGTCGTGTCGGTAGGATAAATATTTCTGACCAGTGCAGCGCAACATTTTTGCCTGAATAGAAACGTTCAAACGTGTGGTAGGCACTATCAATCTTTTCAGCAACCACAACGTATAGCTTTTCTTAAGATGAAAAGACGGCCTAAAGCTACCGACGTCGTATTTGCAAGCCAAGCCAAGCGCACCGGGGACCGTTAGGAACAAAGGTCGGTGGCGTTTGGCAACCAAGCTCGAGGGAACGACGGCCGAGGGGAGGCGGAGCCGATGAGTAGAGGCGGAGTGGCTGCGTAGTCCGTAGTAGGCGGTAGGTGGTCTCGTGCATATGAAATGGAATGATGGCCGTCGTTCAGGCGTTTCAGCGGCAGTAGGCCCAAAACCAGCCCGCGACCCAACCAACGCTCGTGATCCCAAGTTCCAAACTTTTCTTTTTCCGCTGCTCTGGCAGCCGGCTGGTTTTTCTCCTCTCCTCGCGTCGCGCGACACGAGCAAAAGTCGGAGGCGATCCTGCGCGCCGTTGCCCGAGGCGGCGAGCCGCGTCCTTTAATTTCCGGGCACCCGGTGCCTTGCCGCCATGTGCCGCTGGCTCAGGATCAGGATGACAGCCGCCGCGCGCTGCCGGTTGCCGTTCTACGCCCGCCGTCAACGCCGGTTAAATTTGCAAGCTGCAACTGCAAGCAGGGAGGCTGGCTGACACATTTTCCTGAAGAGCAGCGCAGTAGGAGGGCTCTTCTTTCTCCTGCTTTAGCCGGTAGAAATTGAATTAAAATTACTTCAATTACGGCTAATGGTTTTAGAATTAAAATAAGTTTATTTCGGATAAAAATTTTGAAATAAAAATAAAATATTTTATATCAGATTATATTAATTTAAAAAAAACTTGATAATAGCTACTTTACGATAAAAAAAGCGAGTAGCTAGCCCTCTCTCTCCCCGAGAGGCGCGAATACAAGTGCTCGTGATACCAAGTAGGAACCGTGATTTGATTGATTGATTGATTGATTGACTGACTGACTGACTTGAGGCGCTGCCTGACGGGCACGGTGCTCCAGAATATGCGGCGTGGAAGAAAGGAAGGGGTGCAGCCTGCAGCCAACGGAGCAGAACTGTAGGACTTTAATTTACAGCCGGAGAGACGGAGGAGGGGACAGCAAGACACGCGCAGGCAGACAGGGAGACATAAATAGAGGACTAGAGAAGCCAACGTCTCGTCCATCCATCCATCCATGAAACTCAAAGCGCGGTGCGGCGGAGCAGCCGGATGGGGGAGGGGAGGGGAGGGCATCTGGTCCTCTATTTTTACGAGAGCTGTATTTTTACGAAAGATTTTATCGCTAAGTACAGTATCTATTTTATATATTTAATATAAATTAGTGTGGTATTTTTATATTTTCAATAAACATCTAGATTCGTTGGATATTTTCCACATTTATGATTAAATATAGTAATTAGATTTAATAATTGGTGTAGCCTAGTTATCTTTAATATTTCTTTTGCTAAATTATCAGGAGAAAATGCAAATTCTAACTTGGATGGAGGGGGTAGCGCCTCGTAATCACCACTTTTTTAGACCCATAGCAAAATTATTTGACAAGCACAATCGGAAAAGATAATCTCACCAATCATCGGAATGCAACATGTTTCACGTTAAAAGAACAAATACTATCAGATTGAAATAAATATCCCCGCGGGACGCGAAAAAGCGAAGATTTTTCTAGTGTCTCGGAGTGACGTGGAGAGGACATGCAAGCACCTTTTTACATGTCGTGTGGGAGGGGCGAGCGGACCGCGTGGTTCCAGCGCCCAGGCGGCAGGCCGGGCTGAATTCACGGAGGCCGGCCCCCGCGCGCTGGCGTTCCGGTTCCACCGCCCCCAATAATTGCCGTCGCACTAGCTCTATCGTACGATGTGCGTTGTGCATGAGCCCAGACGTGGCCGCACTGTCGCGATAGCTTCTCCCTCCCATGATGCGGACAAACGCCAACCCCTCAACGGCAACGCGCACAGGTGCTCGTTTCGGAACGCCGCAATGTTATATTATTATATCTTCTTAATGACTTATGTCCACCACATTGATTTATGTCACGCCGGCTGCGCGGTTTGTTCGACTCGGTTCAAAATTATTTTTTCACATTTAGATTCTTTAAAAAATTCGTAATTATGTATAGATCCTTCTCGTGATTTTTTTTACGAAGAAAACCTTCTGGTTCAGAAAAAAAACGCGGATTTTTCGTGAGAGGGCCTTAGATAGATACCGAAAAAGTGACGTTTTGATCATTCCGGCTGTTTTTCACGAAAAGTACCTTTTCGATTTAGCGCGATAGCAGATCCTTCGTGAGAGGGTCCCAAATAGATGCGGAAAAAACGTGATTGTGTTCGTACCCTTTCATCCGTTTCGCGCATTTCCGCGACGATTTAAAAAAATGCGCCGAAAAATACGGAAATATTTCTTAAAAAAAAACAGCGCACGCGGCGTATTACGCCGCACATTTTTTGCGAAACGAACATTTTGTGTTTCAAAAAAACGTGAATCTTTTCACGTATTACGCTGCGTATTTTTTGCGAAACAAACCTTTTGGTTTTGAAAAATCGTAAATATTTCGTGAAAGGATCGATAAAAAACCGTTGTTACGTTTGGATCATTCCATCTATATTCCGCAAAAAGGACCTTTCGATTTAGTGCGATCGTAGATGCGCTTGTGTTCTTTCAACCGTTTCTTGCGTTTCCTCGATGATTTAAAAAAAAACCGGCGAAAAAAATTGTTTCAAAAAAAATGTTGCGCTAGCGTCGAAAAAAAAAATTATTGCGTGCGTAGAAAAAAAATATTGCATTAAGATGTCGAGTATGGGATAAAGCGGTGATCGGACGTCTTTTGGACGCTCTTTCAACTGTTTCACACGTTTCTCCTTATATCTTATGCCCATAGAAATCCTCGCCTTCTCGACTAATCATCGTGCTCGCGCGTAAGCTCGACGCCCCGCCGTAAGCTCGCGCGTGTTCCCGACTCGACTAATCATCGTGCTGATGCTCTCCTTGTTCCCGTTATTCTTGGGGGAATTTTACTATTTAAAGTGAAATTTCCCTAAAAGCCCAGTGTTTCGAACACAATCAAAATTTATAGGAGTATTCTTGTAGGAATCTTCACAGCAAATAATTTATTTCTCATAGTAATTATGACTTACGAGAAGATTTTCTGTTCGAGCGACGCCACCAGATGAACCATTATTCCATTTTCGCGTGTAAATTTTCGTTGGCGGAAGTACCATCACTTATTGGACCAGGGCATTTTGGTTCGGCCCGCCCCACAATATGGACAGCACGACATGTCTATCCGTAGCTATGCTAGCACGGTATGAATAATATGATCATGCTAGATCTAACGTCCAGATATGATAGATAGTACGATACATCTATATGCATCATGCTTAGATCAGTATAGCATAAAATAGACTCAAAGCTGGCATGATACCCGTGTCCTTCTATTGTTCCTTTTTTTCCTACTTATTTCCTTTTTCCTTATTCTTAGTGGCTCATCTTTCTCATCCAGTCATTCCCTTATCTTTCATTTTTATTTCCTTGGAGGAGTGGACCTCAAGGCCCTCAGCACAGACAAAGAGCCGAGAGCAGTTCATCTTCATCGCCACCCCCACTCCATAGTCGCCGCCACCTCCTACCCACCTTCGTCGCCGCCCCCAACTCCGTGGCTGCTACTTTGTCCTTCATCATTTGTTCGACCTCTGCAACTAAGTGATGGGCTAATAGCACCGATAGCTATGGAATTGGAACCTACTGGCCGTCCTAGGTGACAGGCTAACGATGCCAGTGCTAATATTGGCCATGGTGCATTCACGCAGCTCCTCATCCCATGCGATAGTGGTGGTCCTCTTCTACGACCACGTCACTAGGTGTTCCCACACATCTCTAACTCATTTCCTCTCCATAATAGTCTAAATGGATTGGATTTAGGTCAGCACAGCACGATAGATTAATCGAGCAGTGACGATACGGCATTATCCAAACCCATGATCCATACGGTTTGTGCCATGCCCTCCTCGTGGTTTTTTACGAAACTTGGCTTGACCTAATGCCAAAAACAGATCGTCTACCAGCTTTTTTGAAAAAAGAAAACCGAAAATACATAAAAAGGCAGCCAGTATTGGACGAGCAATTGCCATGAAATTTGAATGAGTTACATTTTGATTCCGTTGAGTTACATTTTGATTCCGTTGTCGGGGAGAGTTTTAACTGGATTAGTTCGCTGCCCTTTTGGACCCTTTACAAATTCATTTTTTAAAACCAATTTAGACATAGTAAAGTGTATCATTGTGTTAAAAGAATAAAAGTTCCGATCTCCTCGCCAAAAAAAAAGAAAGAAAAATCAGGCACAACATCACCATGTCCAAGCATTATATTTAATAGTAACATTACAAAGAACTGGATTTTCTTAGTATTGCCGTACGTGCCTGTAGCAAAGCTTACATCCCTACAAATTCATGTGAAGTGTGCTCAAATTTTCTTGGGAACGGGTCTCCTTTGCCCGTCAAGTTTGTCTTTCCACGAACGATGTTAGTTTCAAGCTCGTTGATTTACCCAGTGCTTTTTATTTATAGATTGATTTTAAGGTATGGTTGACGAGCATGAATTCCATGTTAATTTGGTGGCTTCGATTTCCACAAAACAAGAAAAAGATCAGGTTGCTCCTTGACAGTCCAGCAAATGCTCTGCTTGGCTATATGCAAGGTTCAAAATTCCGGCAAAATTTCAGAAATTTCGGTCAAGATTTTGGATATTGCCATAGTAATGTCTAAACTTTCGGTGAAATTCCAGTAATTTTGAATAGTTTCAACTTTTTTGGATCAGATTTGGGTCGATACCCTTAAGAATGTCATCTTCCATGAAAATATTTGAAAAATTGAATTTTCAAGATATTTTATAAAAATAATAGAAACACTGTCAGATTCTTATAAAAACGTACAAGTATGATCATGCTTTGAAAAATTTATGGTACCATCTTTAGCAGCCTAGAATTATAGATTTTTTTCAAAAGAATCGAGTTTCACTTGTTATCTTTAAAAAAAAAAATCAAAGAAACATAAATGAGACAATAATGTTGTCAGAATTTTATAAATTTGTTTGAGTGTGATTATGATCCAAAATTTTTATGAGATTTTAAGCATTGCCTCATAACCTTTTTCTAAATGTTTCAAAAATTCTAAACCTTTTTTAATTACTAAATCAAATCTATAGAAGCAATACATGTACTCAGCTAGGTTTTTATCAGGATAGTAGCATCGTCAAAATTTTCAAAAATTCACCAGACTTGATCATTAGATGAAATTTTTAAGTGAACTTTAGTGATACTTTAGAACCATCCACACAAAGTTTCAAAATTTTATAACGTGGTTTGGATCATTTTTCATTTGGTTGAAATTTATCAGTTAGCCATGTATTAGGATAGTAGCATTATTCAATTTTTAAAACTCTTCAGACCTGATAATCATCTAAAAATTTTGTGGGAATATTATTGATGTGTCAATATCATCTAATTTTTTAAAAAATGTTTTAACATAATTTGTACCATTTTTCATTCGGTTGAAATTTGTCGGTCAACCTTTTATTAGGATAGTAGCACTTTGAAATTTTTAAAAATTCCTTAGACCTAATCATAATCTGAAAGTTTCTTTGGTAATATTAGTGATGTGTTAGAACCATCCACAAACATTTTAAAAATTTTCTAACATTGTTTTGACCATTTTACACCCAGTTGAATTTTACTGCGATTTCGGCAATTTTGACCGAAATTTTGGAAATTTCATTTCAAAAAATCCAGATTTCAAATTTACCTTTTCAATTTGGACCAAATTACGTCCGTAATTCTGATATTTTGCCAAAATTTCGAATTTCACCTATCTTCAAGATGTGAGCCGAAAAACAAAATTTCAAACCTCGTTGTATGATTGTTTGGTTGGTGACACAAGCAACTCAATTGGTTAAAAATGATTACATGAGACCCAGCCAAACGACATCCATTTTGAAACATAGCAGCAGTGACTTAGTAGAGATTTTAAACAGCTAATTTCTCTCAGTAATAAACTACTAAAAGCAGATCCTGTCCCGCTTTCAGCTTTTTGCCTTTGCTATTTATATGTGGCTTTTAGTTTATACTAAAAGCCACTTAAAAGGTTAGCTATTTGTTTGGGAGGAAGGGGGGTTTAATAGTTTTTCGGAAAACTGAAGCTAGCTTCATGCCTCCTAAACAAGGCCTTAGTACTCTCACCACTCACAGCAGAAGCACTGTTTTGGATATTGACGTAGTCCGTAAAACATAATTTTGATCACTAATTTTGGTGTAATATATTTATAAAAACAAATAAAATTACAATATTATGTAACTACTTTTTGAGTTAAACATACACATATTATTTTTTTATGCATTCAATCTATATATTCGGAAAGATATTGATTGCTAAAGCTCGGAAAACTTGACTGCATGTATTCCAAACGTCACTCTTTTGTGACCGGAGGGAGTACGCAGTTATAGCTCAAGTTAGTTATGAGATTTTTTTTTTGTGCTTGTTATTTAGCAAACATGATATAGATTTTTTAGGTTCATATTTATATATTAATACAAAGAATCAACTACAATGTTGCCCATATGTTCCAGTGAGCTTAAAATAGAGAGATGCTAGTTTTTTTTGGAAAGACCTATACGGAGAACAAAGCAATGTTTGGTATAGTTACACGTGGTGAAATTATATTTAAAAATCATACTAGTTACTAAAAGAGCTAGAAAATATTTTTCCCAACATTTGCACATGCAAAATTATTGGAGACTATGTTGAAGTTAGTAAAAAATTCAGCTAAATTTGTCTAAAAATGCAATATGAGATTAGATTCATAATTTTGTCAAGAAATTTGTACTAGCTGTATCACTTGTAACTTAACTAGCCTAATTTCGATCAGTGGATTGCGTTGTTTGCGCAAAACCATGTTTGTACTCCGTTCCACCAATGTCGTACCCGTACCTAATACTTAAGTTATGATTGAAACACAAGAGTTTTACACGAATCAACAAACAATTCTTCCAAAATTCCTTTGGAGTTCCTCCATCTCAAACAGGCTGTTTGGTTTGAAGCATATAGATGCCAAATTTTGGATAGCTTAGCTAACACTCCGTGCGTTGCAAAATTCGGTAAGATACCGTTCTTAGTAGCGCACATTTCATTTTGTTCTGAAACTTTGACCGTTCATGGTAGCTAAATCCCTAAACCATTTTTTTTTACATATCAACCAAGATGAGATGAGTTAAGCTAAACTGAACCATATGAGTTATGGTAATTAGTAAGAAGATTATTACACAGACATACATTAATTTGAATATTTTGCTAACCAATTTAAGTGGTGAAAGGATAGACCAAAATGAACAACAATCATAATCAAAAGAAAAAGGGTGCTTACTAGTTACTTCTCACCCTGGTATTAGGTAAAGGAATGTGTTCAATTTCAAACCCATCTTGTACTTCCTATAAACAAGTATAATAATAGGATTAGAGCAGATTTAGGTAACTAACAAAGAATCAAGATGAAATAAAACTATTCGTATGGAATGGCGTACCATAGCCAAAGAACTTTTCATAGTATCGCAAGCACTTTTTATCTAACTAGAAGCACACATTAGTACCTCAATCATTAGTGGAAGCAAAGGACTCCTATAATCATTTAGGACTTTACTTACAGCACTAAAAGTTAACTCTGAAGATGCAATGCTAATCGGCATAGTCAAGACATCTTTTGCCATGATTAAAACCACCGGAAATCTATGGAAATTTATACTCCGTCGTTCAAATAACTTAAAATTTGAGCAAGGTAGATGTAATCACTGAGCCCTACGAGCTAACGAGCGGCTCATGAGTTAGCTTGAACTTAGTTCTATAAGGTAATGAGCTAGAAAGACTTCTCGACTCGGCTCATTTATTTTGCGAACAAGTTTATAATAAGTCGGGTTCGAGCCGGTCGCGACTTCGAATTTTCGACCAACCCTGTTTGGCATTCGTCGGAAGGTAGGCAGGTAGCCATTGTCATAGGAATCAAATATGTCCTGGTGTGTTGCGGTCTCTTTTTCACAGCTTCAATCTTCAGGCTCTACGCCTTACAGATTAAGGGTGCCAGAACCAGAAGAGTATCCACGTCGACGGCACCACCCCCACAGTAGCGTAAACGCCATCTCCTCTTGAGTCTTAACCAACCGTCGGATCCGCCGTTGACGCGTGAGTGATGCAGGCCTTCTGGGTGGAGTAGCCGCGGAGTAGGAGTAGACTTTCACTTACCCTACGCAGTATAGACCTCCGGAGTCCAGCCCTAGCGGTACAAAACAAAGACCTACGCCATCATCCATGAGAGAAGGGAAGGGAGAAGTCAGAAAAGGCCCGGCATCGCGGCCAGTAGGAAGCAGCAGTTGTGGAGTGGAGTCACTGCTGCCGATCTAGGCGGCCAGTATACCGCTGCATCCTACTACCGCCTGCCGTGCCCGTAGCCCGCGCGGCAGGCAGCTTTTAACGCAGCGCTGCAGACGGCGGCAGCAGAGGAGCTCTGACTCTGAGCGCGGCAGCTCGGCTGCCTGCCTGCCTGCCCCACAAGAAGTCTCGATCCCCACTCGCTGCCTGCCCAACGAGCAAAAGATAGGGAGTGGCGGGCGAGGCGATCGATCCACACGATCTCGGTTGCTCGGGCGCAGAGGAATTTTTCGGAGTCCCCACGCAGCCACTTCTTCAACAGGAATACTCCACAGCAATCCCGCACGCACATATCATTTCCTCAGTTCCTTGTTTCTCCCTCTCCCTCTCCCTCTCTCTCTCTCTCTCTCTGTCCAATTCGCTTTCTCTCTCTTCTTGTGAGAAAAAAAGCCAGGGAGACATGGGAAGGAGGGATAAAGAACACAAGCAGCTGTACTGTGCATAGAGACATGGGAAGGAGGAGGAGAAGGTGAGGGAGAGGGAGAAAGGAGAGCTGGAGAAGAGACCAGGCTACCTAGCAAGCTAAGCTAGACCCTAGCGGGTAGACTTGTTTCTTTTGAGTTTTCTTATTCCTAAGTGTTCCTACATCAGGAGAGGCGAGATTCTTCTCTTCTTTAGTGGAGGGAGAAAGGAGGGGTTGCTAGGCTACTGCTGGCTACTGCTGAAGTGGGCGGGCATCTTGTATTCCTCTTGCGCTTTTTTCCCGTCAGTCGGTAGCTAGGAGGCTACTGCGCTCCAAGAGCAAGCGTGGCGTCGTCGGCGCGGCGCTTCCCATCGGACTCCGGCGCGTTCGCGGACTGGGTCGCGTCGGCCGGCGGCGGCCGCGGCGACGACCTGTCGCTCGGGTTCAATGCCGGGGCCGCGGCGGCCGCGTCCGGCGCGGCGCTGGGCGCCGGGCTCTGGGGGCCTGCGACGTCCCGCCAGGCCGCCGCGCTCAACTACGGGATAGCAGCTGCTGGTGATGTCGGCATGGTCGTCGTCCCCGCCGCCTCCTTCCACCACCAGAGGGCAGCCGCGGCAGCGGCAGCCGCTGCTGCCGCTGCCGATCCCGTGTTCCCGCTCCTCGCCGCGGGACAGTGCGCGCTCGAACCTGACGCTGCCAAGTCGGCCGCCGCTGCGGCGGCATCCGGGAGCGCCATCCAGTTCTGGCAGTCGCAACCGACGACGCCGCCGGCGGCCGGAGCTGGCTCCGCCGACAAGAAGCCTCTCTCCATGCTGGACTACGGCGGGGCCTCCGGCACTGCCACGTGCCACGACTGCGGCAACCAGGCGAAGAAGGACTGCATCCACCACCGCTGCCGGACGTGCTGCAAGAGCCGCGGCTTCGACTGCTCTACCCACGTCAAGAGCACCTGGGTCCCCGCCGCCCGCCGCCGGGAGCGGCAGCAGGTCGCTGGCGGCGGCGCCTCATCACCTCCCACCGCCTCCGCCTTCCCCGCCACGGCCGCCGCCAAGAAACCCCGACTCCTCAACTCCCAGGCCACCACCACCACCTCCCGCACCTCCACCTCCAACGCCACCACTCCTCGGAGCTTCGACACCTCCTCCAGCCACCAAGGTAATTACCCCGCGCACAAGTACACGCATCCCTCGCAGAATTCAAGAAACTTAGCCATAACTTCTCGTCTCCAATTCATTGCAGACGCGTCGTTTAGGGATGGCCTGCCCCGGCACGTGCGAGCGCCGGCGGTGTTCCGGTGCGTGCGAGTGACGTCCATAGACGACGGCGATGACGAGTTCGCGTACCAGGCGGCAGTGACCATCAACGGCCACATGTTCAGGGGCTTACTGTACGACCAGGGCGCCGACGACGGACGCGTCCTCGCGGCCAGCAGCAATGACCAAGCCTCGGCGGTGCCCAGCATCTCCGACCTCCATCTCGGCAGCGCCTCGGCGGTGCCCCCTGACCTGTACAACGGCGGCAGCGGCGCGCTCATTCTTGGCGGGTTGGGCTATGGTAACACCATGAACTAAGAACTAATACTAGTACAAGATCGAGTAAGGGTAGCCATTTTATTCTATATCATCTCCTTTCTTTCCTATCTCCTCCACTGCTGTTACCACTACTACTAGTGGTATAATTCTCTTTCAAGTTGCTGCTGCTGCTGCTGTGCGCCTGTGTCACAGGCAGCTATGGAATCTTGTTACTAGCAGTTGTTAGTTCAGCATTTACAGGTTAATTTGGTGCATAAGATACTGCCTGGCTTCTGTGTGCTTGTTGTTCTTGTCTTCTTTTCCCTAAGCTTATCTCTGCATACATTGGAAATTTCTATTGGGGGCGGGGGTGCAACCATAGAATTACTTCGAGTTCTGTAGAACTGTAGAAGAAGTAGTAGTACTTATTTGGAGTCAGTTCAATACTTGATGGAACGAAGAATGGAGGGTATTGTTTGGGAGCTGAAAGGTTTGGCTCTTTAACGCTCCCATGCCATCACCTCGCTTGCGTGCTTTGGCTTGCAAGCGCCTGTCTTGTTTTACCTTATTCAGCCACTGCTACTCTCTTTTCCAGTTTCATGTCTACGAGGGGTTGGTACTTGGTAGGGATAGGAATAGGCATGGATTCTTAATTGGCCGTTGTATGTGCTGTTAAGCATCTTGTCCATGCATTGGAACTTGTAGCCAAGAGGCCCATCTGCAATGCATGTGGTGATGAGAATTCTTGCTCCTCTTTGTAGTATTAAAATAATCTGATTGGAAATTACTATACAGTCGTGGATGCCAATAATCCTTTAGCCATTCTTGGTTGCTGCCTTGTTATTTAACAATGCGAGGAAGGGATCTTCTCCTATTCTTTTGTTCAAGCCTCCATATTTATTCCAACAGCCGGATCCCCATCAAGAATGAAAAGATGTGAAAAGAAAGAAAGGAGGTGTTGATGCACAGCCTAGTACTGGTTGCAGAAAGATATCGATATATATAGATATTTTATTCTTGTTTTGGGTTGTAGTAATTTAGTTCGATTTTTTCACCTAATTGTGTCTTGTCCAATGAGTGAGTTTGGTCGGTTTGCTTGAGCCACTGTGGTACGCAAATATTTGTGTCACATGGTGATGGTTTGAAGTCTTGGACTGATATCTCTTTTGTGTTTTGGGGTTGATGTTGTTGCGCAAGCTATCTTGTCATCATCAGAGCTGCTGTTATCTTATGTGTGTTGATGCGGGCTTTTGGTCCATATGCGGCTGTGCTAGTGCTGCCTAACTTTCGGGAGCACGGCTACTGTTCATGGTGCTTCTTTATTTGATGCAGTAGGATTGGTGTACCCATTTATCTCCCTTGCTTTTATAACTTTGACTAATTGCGCAATTGCTTAACTTATTCCGTTGGGAAACCATGTTCATCTTGACTACTAGTAATAATTTTGATTCTTGCTTCTCTTTTAGTCTAAGAATAGCATATTACTCATGGGCTAATTCTACTTCTGTCATCTGACATGATAATTTGATTCTTGCTTCTCTTTTAGTTTAAGAATAACATGATAAACTCAATAAGTCTTGTCAATTTGTATCTGTACACTGGAGTGATCTATAGCTAGACCGTATATTGCCGAGCTAGCAGTGATGAAATGCATCCATATTTACTTTGTTATGCAGACATGTGTACCATTCAACAAACTGGCTGTGATTTTACTATGTTGCGTGGCACTAGTGAAATGTATCCATATTTTTTTTATGCAGACATGCGTACCATTCAACAAAGTAACAATACTGGTAGAACCTTTTAAAAATTCTACATATGCTTCTGCAGAATGCATATTTATTAGACGGACTTCATACATTTTGTGAAATGATGTGTTTTGTTTTTGCAAATTGCATGTTGTCTGATCTTTGAGTGAATGCATAGCAGTGTTGACCTGTGATGCTTATCAAAATCCGTGAAGTTGGTGGAGCAGGGTATTCCTAGCCTTAGAAATTTATGGAGCCGGAGCTATGAGTATATTAAGAGTGTTTAAGTGGATCATCTTACTTACATTTTAGACAAAATATAAATTTAATTCACCTACAAGCTCCAGATCTAATGTGAAGTTAGGATCTAGAGCTCTGCCAAATAGGTCATTTCCTTCTTTTTTTTGTTCGAAAGTTGTTATACATTGTTTCATTGTTCGTACGTATTGTTTGCCAATGATTTTGACAATTTGGTTGTTTACAAAATTTGTATTAAAATCTCCTAAAAATGTTTCCGGTTTACATTATTGATAGATATTCATGTTCCTTTTGTTATTCATCCCCGTTGTAGTGATTCTAGTCTGGCATGAATGGTTTTAGTTTTGTGAATTCTTCACACTAGCAAATTACTGACCGGGAATGTTCTCAAATTTAACTTTATATTTATGTTCTGCTTTACTTGCTTTTGGTTGATGTTGAACGAAGACCTGTCCTAGTTTTTTTTTTGGGTCAAGATTCCACGATTCTACTTTTGAAGTATTTTTTGCTTCAATTTTTTTTAGGTATAGCAGTAGGATGACTCATGTTAGTTGTCTAAAATAATTCTCAGAATTTATTTGGCACTATAATAAGTCAATAAAGTTACCTGCGTTTCCGCTTATGGAGGTAACTTCTACCATGCCATTTTTGTTTGATTAGAAAATTTATGTTATTTGGTTGCGTATGTCGGATTTTTCTAATCTTATGCAAGAACCAATCAAGTAAATTTTGTTTGTTTTTGTTCCAACCTGATCATTGAGCATATCAGTCGCCAGAGTGTTAGGCTCTGATATCACTTGTTAGGGTTTTGATACCGTGCGGTGCTATCCTGTGAGTCTCCCCCTAGGGCAACAGCTTGAATCTTGAACGTGGGCTCTGATACCACTTGTTAGGTCTTTGATAGAGATAACTCAATATCTCTAATTACCATATCTTTTAATTTTATCTAAATAGTTTATTAGTTCAAGTCTTCTACAACTTGGACTTTTCTAGCTATATAAGTCAACCCCTCATATTTGTAATCTTTGAAGCATTATAGTGGATTGTTTTCTCTGGTTTTTTCTTGCAAGGGTTTTTCCACGTTAAATCTTTGTCTCTGATTATTTTGCTGTGCATCTATCCCTAACAAGTGGTATCAGAGCCCTAACACAGAGCACTTTCTAGACAGAGGGGAGTCATCGCTTAGCTAGCCTCATCAACCTCATTTTTTTGCAAATCTAGCTTCCTCACACGTGCATTTGCAAATTTAGCCCTCAAACTAATTTGGCTGCTCCTGCGCGGTAGGGATGGTAGTGGACACATGTCGCCTGACGCGCCTTCCGCAATGGTGGAGTGTGCCAAATTTGAAAATGTGCGCGTGGGGGAGCTAGATTTGTAAAAAATGAGGTTAGGGGGGCTAGATAAGCGATGTGTTTAGACAGAAGATATTTCACTGGGATTTTTTTATGGTACACCACTCTTAATAGAAGCCGTTGATTTCCTTTGATCCAATGGCTATCATTAAGGATGGTGACCTATTACCCCTTAAGGAGTAATAGGTCATCTTTGAGTTTTGAAAGGAATTAATTTAATGCACTTCATCATTTAACATTAATTGGATATAATAGGAAGGAAAGAATCAAACACACTGCACTCATTTTAGTTCACAGTTTCCTTTCAGCCAACCAACATGCATGGAAAGAATCAATCTTTCTACTCATTTACATTGTTCCTGAAAAAACTTGTATTTACATGCATGAAAAGGATCGATTTTTTCCATCAGTGTTACTAGGAGGGTTTATTACATGGACATGGAGCCTGCATTTCGAATTAAATTACAAAGGACCTATTTTTAATTCGAAACTTACATACTAGTTTTATAGTTTTTGATTGATTGAACATTCCCTGTTTATTTTGGCAAGTATTATGTGTAAGATAAGCACTTAATGCTCCTATTAGAAAAAGGGGAATTAAATGCAATTAAACTTGCCTGTTTTGAAAGATTTGGCAACCGGCAGCTATAAGTAATATTGAGCATGAGGTAAAAATATTCTTAATCAATCAATGGCTGAGATTTAATACTCCTCTTACCTCTCAGAGGGTCAAGTGGTGTACCATATAAGAGCTCATTTCACTGGCATCTGTTTACTTACGTTCTGTGCTAGCAGGGCTGGGTCTTTAATTTCTCAACTCTACTGTATCCCGTATGCTGAATTTAGTTTGCAACCTATGCTTTTTCTTTCTATCGCATGGAGTAATATATCTGTCTCATTTTTAGAGTATATACTGAAGGGAGACATCCATGCCCATCTTCTTGCATGCTTACCTTCTGACTTGTTTGCTAACTCAAGGACATCATCTTTCATGTTTGAGGGTTATCACAACATTTTCGTCGACTCACTTTAAAGCTTCATGCATTGCTTAGAATAATCAAACTGTGGGTACTTGAGTACTGCTTTATATCTGTTTCCTTGATAGCATATCATTCTATTTGTCGATATTTTAAAATAATCAATTTGTGATGAAGCAACGTTAATTTTTTGACACCAATAGCTCTGGTCAATCAATATTATCAAGCATAATGTTCCAAAATTTTGTTCTGAAATAATGCAGGAGTTATGTTCACTTGGTGATAAATAACAAGTGATACTGGAGTAGGAGTACCTCTGTGCTAGTTTGTTTTACCGTGTGACAAGTAGTGAACCAGTCAGTTATTATTCTTGTTATGTGCCTTGATCAAAAACTTTTTTACTTTCTTGGTTCAATCTATATGATACTTTTCAGCAGAGTAATTCGGTTTGGAACAAGAAAATTAGAAATGTGTCTTAAAAAAGGAAAGAAGAGATAAGTCCGTTCAATCTTATATGTTTGCTAATGTTTTGGTGCACAGATTAGATATTATTTTCTTTTTTTTTTCTTTTCTCTCCGCCCTCTTCTGTGGCGGTTAGGCGTCGTGTTTTCTTTTTCTTGCTTCTTTGTTCAGGTGTGCTTTGCTTCCTTTTTAATGCATGGTAGAGCTCTTGCTATTTTTCGTTAAAAAAAAGATTTGTATAGTCGAGTAGCATAAAAGCATTTTCCAACTTGAGATTTTTTGTGTATGAGCCAAACTTATTTCATTGCGTGACGAATTTTGTGCACGCCATATCAACGTGAGATGGGAATAATCCAACTTGAATTTCATAAAACTGGTGCAATTTTGTTAGAACAATGGTATGCTTCGAAGTGGCCTTTTATGTGGCTATTTCCTACACCTGTTGAAATCTATTGAGTTGCATGCATCAGTCAGTTCAATCAAAAGCTTAAATTGATGAGGAAAGATGGACAATTCACTTATACTTTAACACTTTTCCTTATGTACAGGCTCCTCAGGCCTTAAGACGTGGAATAGAAGTGGGTTGCAATTATTATTTTTTAATTGCGCTAACCGGGTTTTAAACTCGAGACCTCTTGGTTCTGATATCATATTGAGTTGCATGTACCAGTCAGTTTACTCAAAAACTTAAGTTGATGAGGAAAAATGGATAATTCACTTATACTTCAATAAAATCAAAATCTTGATAAGGCTGGATTGCACATTAGAACGCATTATCTTGAATGTACTAATAGAGATGCATCTCCTCCTTCATATCTCCAAGACTGTCTTGTTCTGTGGTGGCAGCACAGGCAGCTGTGCTGCTAATGATCATTGGTAATGGTTTGGCTTGGCCTTTGGCCTTATCGTCCACTCCATGATTCAAAATTTTTTACATAATCCCCAATTAGAAATCAATATGGAGAGTTCTTTTGGGTGGTAGATTTGTTTGCCTTATGCTATTTTGCGTTCTGAGAAGGATTACCTCGGTAACTTTGCAATTCGGATGTTTTGGACGAATGCAGGACAACTGTATTTCTATCCTTCACATTCATCAATGTGCTGAGTTAATTGCAGAATGTCTCTACTTAGCAACACAGGAACCTAACTGGTGTATCTGAGTCTGATAGTCATCTTTACATCAACATTGACCCTATGCTTCATTTGCAATCTTAACCATTCTATGTTTGCTTGGTCTGCACTCTATTTCAGTTATGGAATTTCTCCTCTGTTTTGACCATTCTAACAAACTATTCTGGTAACCTTTGCCGAACGAAGTAACTGAAGGTGCATGCACGCAGATTGTTTGGAATTTTCTTCTGATTTTAGCATTTCTGCCTTTCTGGTGCAAGAGATTAGTAGTAGTTAGAAAATGTTGAATGAGAAACTGTTATTGAACAGTACGTCAGTTGGACGGTTGCTAGCTTCGATGGGCGGCAGGAGCTGTCGATACGGCAAGGAAAGAAGCTGCCTAGAACAGTCAATTTTCTTTCGTAGAACAGATGAGACATCCTCCCGTGTTTCTTTTAATCTTCAATGGTAGTACCCTGTAGGAATTTACCGTTGTGCAATAACTGTATAGATTTCATTAGGTTTTATAGATATTTTGGCACGTCTCAACAAGTTTCAACGAGTCTCTAATGTGAAACTACAATTTCGTTTGTTTCGAATCTGAAATTTGATTTAAAATGAGATTCAAAAGAATTTTAACTAAGTTTCAAGGGACTAACTTCAAAGTTCTAGAGCACATTTTGCATGTTTCAAAAAAAAAATTGAACTAGTTTCATAAGGTTTCAGCATATTTAAACAAATTTTGATGGATTTCAAATGATTTGAAACTTGATTAAAAAATAAGTTTCAGAATAATTTCAACTAAGTTTCAGAGCGTATTTCACAAGTTTCATATGGTTTCAACATATTTTCAAAAAAAAAATCAATAGGTTTCAATCTAAAAATATAAGTAATATCAAATTTCAAATCTAAAACTTGGTTAAAGACAAGTTTCAGAAGAGCCTTACCTGAGTATCAAAAAACCAACTCCAAAAGATTCAGAAAGATCCAATGAGTTATTTGAATGAAATCTATTAAAACTTTGTGAAAGGTATTAAGAGTTGAGGAAACTAAATTATGTTGATAGAACACCATGAAAACTAATGAAACTTATTTGTCAAATATTTTGAAATTTACCAGTGAAACATCATAAAATATACCTGTAAAAGCTAAGGAAACAAAATTTTGTTGATAGAACACTATGAAACTAGTATTTCTGAAATCAAATGTACATATAGGTTGATATGTAGTTGGAAATTATTTGGTTAAAGTTATAAATTTCCCTTAAAAGACCGCTTCATACTGGCATGGATCAATGCTTAGTGCAAGTAAATCGTGAAACATCAAGTCCAAGAATCGGTTTTACATGCAGAAGGTTGGGCGGTGACAACGTCGATAATTGTCCGTGATGTCACGATGGCTAGATGTTATAGCGGCGCGACGTTGAATGACGGTGGCAACGCAGGTGCAGACGTGCGGTTAGCAACCGATCGTGGATCGCCGGCCGGGATGGTTTTTACTCACAGAGTTGGGTTGGACTTTTGTGCTTCCATTGTATGGGTACCGTTGTATTAGCTATCTACGGTATACTGCATAGTAATTTTTCTGTTATTTATATGAGGGTGCATTTTCATTCATATTGGAATTTACAGCTAGTTAAATACCCGAACAAAGATGTCATTACTGGTAGCATTGGAACAACATGTGCTGTGCTTTTGAAGTTGATTTGTTCCGTGCGCTATACGATTGAAGCTAGCTGTAGCAAAACCCTAGGTTGATAGGGACACTCTTTCTTCAGACCTTACCTTTCGCCACAATTTAAGTAAGTAGGGTGACCGGCTAACCGATGGATATACGCTTTGCTAGTGGGGGTCCGAAATGGTAGTGTCACCTGTCGTTTAGTTTTCAACTCCAATGTACCTGAGATTGCGAACTTGATTTCGCTTAAATGGTACTAGACACGTGGGCGCAGCACACTCCACGCCACGACGCGACAGCCGCAATGTAAAATCTGGGTCTTCTCGCGAAGGAAGGAACTCAGATGCTTTTCTAAAACGTGTTCGCGACGAATCGTATAATTTTCGTTGAACGCGTTGTATTTTCAGAAAATCTATGGAACTCAAGGATAAATTCTACGTAATCCTAAAAAGATCTCGGGACCTAATTTTTTTTCCTGGGTGGTGTTTCCGGGAAACCAAGGACTCATAGCGATGAAAGGAACCTAGAGTCAACCGTAAAAATCTTCGGCGAAAAAAGTTTGGGCCAATATGTAATTTCAGCAAATTTTATGCCGCCTTTCGTCTAGAACCACACGTTGAAAACGCTGCTCCACATGTCGCGAGGAAAAAATGGGGCGGCGTCGCGAGCGGGGAGAATCGAACCCGCGTCGCTGGCTCGGGAGCGAAGAGGTTATTTACCACCGCACTGCGCGTCCGTTCATGTTAAAAGACGTAGACAAAATATATAAACTGGACACACGGCTTAACAGCGCAGGTGACGTGGCTCAACGCGTGACGCGCCATACGAACGGCGGGGCGCGCGGGCTCAGCGCGGTCGACGCGGTGTGCGTCCACGTCGCGCGAAAAATGACGTGGCACGCGGAGGGGCCGGGAAATCTCCAGCACTTATATATGGTAGTATACCTTTCGTTTTCTAAATACATATTATTATAGCTTTCCAATTTTTTTCCCTTAAATACATGTCATTTTACAATTTTGGGTGAATTTTTATCATTTTCCCTCCTATTCTCCTCCACATTTACTATTTTCAATATCATTTATTATCATGTACCAGAGTAAAACATACCATCTAAAGATATAATAAAGATAAGTAATATAATTTTTGTAGATGTAACTCGATGGAAATAAAAGAACTTAAAATAACATCAACTTAGGAACGGAGGGCCTTAATCTCAGCCGAGCAAGCAGTTCAGGTTAGCATACCATCTATGCCTGTTCAGACATCATCAATTTTGCGGGAGACAGTACTATTCCTTCGCCATTCCTACGAATTTCTTGTGTTGTGACAGGGGTGAACAGATGCCAAATTTGCCCCAAGTGAAGCAACATTTTCAGAATTAAGAGTGAGATTGGCATCAGATTTTGCCTAGAGATGGTAGTAGCTGAGGCCACACCTTGTTGCTTGCTGATATGAGGCCACACCGATTGGCTCTCTCCACTGAACCGTCTTGCCAGGGGCGGAGCGTAGTGCAGCAGCATTTTCAGATTTTCAAGAGAAAACAGTAGCATTTGAGCGTACGTGTTGCTTGGTCTAATAGACTGCCACTAGTTGCAGGGTTAACAAAATTGACCGAAAATAGTGAAAATCGATCGTATCGAGCCGGATTGAAATCCTAAACAGATCGATAAATCGGTCAAATTAAAAAATTCAAAAAATTGGAAAAACTTATGTCACGTAAACTGATCGAAAATCGGTGAAAATCGTGCAATTTTGGATGAAAATGACAAAATTCATACAAAAAATCGGTGGCAAAAAAAGTTCAATTCGCTAGTCTATTTTTGTTGAAAATCGACTGATTTTCGAGAAAACTGATCGATTTTTAATTTTTTAAAATTTTTTCTAAACCGTTTGATTTGAAAACCCTTCGCTTTTTTTTTATTTTTATGATAAATCGATACCGACAGGATCTTGATTTTCCAGTGAAAAACGATTTTAGTAACCCTGCTCATTGGTAGCATGTAGCTCAAGCTTCTCCGCTGTCGAGTCCAAGTTCAAAAATGCGATTGTTTGGGTAGTTCACTTTTGTCAAACATATTAGTGGGCCTGTTTGGTTGCCTTCTCAGCTCAGCCAGGCTATATGAGCTCAGCCAGGCTAGTAGGAGCCAGGCTGAGTGAATGCAAAGAGATGTTGTTTGGTTGGTTGTATGAGAGTAAGCAGGCTATGTAGAGATGTTGTTTGGTTTGTTGCACTAGAAGAGAAGTGGGGATACAATTCTAAGAGAGGGACGAAACAAATTAAAAACAAATACTAGAAAATCAATAAATTTTAAAACGAAAATAAAAATTTTAAAAACAAACAATAGGAAATCAAAAATCCAAAAATGAAAATTTTAATCTTTTGAAATTTATATGGCAAGTGTGGTCTAATTTTGTTCGAAAAAATGTCAGGAACACATAGGTGAAATCGATTCAGTGATTAAAAATACTAATAAAAAGATATAGCAAAAATTTTGATGAAAATCGAATTGAAAACGCTGATATCATGCTGATGTCAGCGTGCATGCAGCTCAGCTGGAGCCTAGCTCCGCTCATACGGCTGATTTCTACGTTTCCAGTGATGCAGGCTAGAGGAGAAATCTTGCATCAGCTCATGCAGGCTCCGAGCAACATGCAGGTAACCAAACACACAAAAAAGCTAGAAGCTGCATCTATGGATGCAAATTTTTATACATACAAGCAACCAAACAGACCCTAAATGAGTGGGAGAAAAACGATGAAGTATGAGAAAAAATGAGAAAAAAAAGTAGGACACGTAGCAGCAGCGCCAAAAGCAGACACCAAAGATCAAAGATCCAGCACCATCGATCGTAGCAAGTTGCTTTTAGTACAAACAGTAAGGGCTTGTTTGGTAGAGCTCCAGATTTCAGCTTCTCCTAAAATATGAAACTTATAGGCTAAAATAAAGTGAGTTAAGTTTATATTTTTAGTTTAAAATGTAAACAAGATGATCCATCTAAACACTCTTAATGTACTCATAGCTCCAACTTCATGAATCTGGTGAAGCTAAAATTTTCAGTTTCACCAGATTCTCAGAATCTAGAAAAGCTAAATCCCTGCCAAACAGGCTCCAAATCTTTCATTCAACTAAAACAATAGGCCGACAAATTCTAAAATGCTACTCAGCACATCTAAATCTATAAGACATATTTCTTAACGGTCTCATCTATAAATATAAGATATATTTTATATTCTAATGTGAAAGATTATGTGGAGGTCTGTCTAGATTTGTGATGAGTTATTGACAGTGTCTGAACACGTGGTGCTCAAGTTTGAGTTTATTTTGAATTTGAAATAATTTGAGGTGCTGTAATGTTAGGACATCACTAACGGCCTTAGAGGCGCAGTAGTGCTAGCCAGATGGCACTATTGGCCTGTCAGACCAATCGGCCGTGGACGCAGTAGTCTTTTTCTAGAGAGGGGTTTTTCTCTAGGATTGAGTGTGAGCGTCACTACTGGCCATGTAAGAGCGGAAGTACGGGGATGCGGTATTACCGGCCTCTAGTGGCGATAGTTATTCACCAGAGAGGGGTCTCTTAGGGGTTTTCAGAGGAGCGGTACTATCGGCCATACTAGAGCGGTAGTATCGTGCAAGTCGTACTACCCCTGGTATTACTGGTCCTAGATGACGGTAGCGTCGACTTGAAAGTTCAAACTCCATTAAGTTGGTTTTGGTGCTAGTAACAAATCTAATATTGAGACTAACTTTTTTTATAATCATAATTTTGATTAGTCTCAACTATTAATTAATGACAAATTCATTTATTTGACCAACTCTTTTATTGAGTTTAACTCTTATTAGTCTCTTTTGGATGAATAGATGAAACTATCAAAGTCTCATGAAAAAGAAAAATAAAAATTCAAAAAGTACGTATCCAATGCAACTCTATTATTTCTAGATACATTCCTTAGATTCAAGATAAAGAGTGAACTCCACTATTGTTTTAATCTTAAGATGTGCATTTTGTTTCTGACTTCATACATATATGAATGCACATATTTAGAGGGAGTTCATGCTTAATATTAAAGTTTTAAAGTATTGATCTAATTCATCTTTCTATATCAAGGATCATTACTTTGAAATAACCCATTGAGTATATTTAACTTGTGTACTTGTAAGGTACTCGTGTTAATATAGGATAAACTCAAATACTATCTAAGATTGATTATGTGCATATTATTCCAAGTTCAATTATTTATATGCACATATTTAATGTAGTTTATTCTATTGTTGATGGTATTAAGAGTATTGATCCCTTTTCACCACTCCAACATAATTTCGATCATTTCTTAGTAACCATCAAAATAAGTATACAAAACTTGTGTAGTTAATATATACTCATGTAAATTTAAATAAAATTTAAATTGAGTTAGGTTGTCTTTCAATCAATAAAAGAACGCTTCGTCAAATGTTGATGGTGTTTCCTCGTTGATTAAGGATAAGCGAAAAGTTCTTGAATATAATGAAGCATTAGTTGCATTAATATACTCAAGACAAATCAAATTATTTCAATCAATTATCTTTGGGGTGATGCCAATCATCAAAGAAAAAGATCAAAAGATCGTAGAAGCATCCATTATGTGTTAATGGAGTGCATTGATGATTGATACAACTATATGTTTTAGACTAACATTTTCAATAAGTTTGAAATAGGTTAAGTCCAAGATTGAGATAGATGAACGGGACAAGTACGTCATCATGTGTTGATGAGCGTCAAGAGAGGATCCCAAAGCTAAGACAAGAGAAGTTCATCATGTGTTGCTGAATAAGAAGAAAGGATCCGGCTTGGAGAGGAGAAGATGGAAATTATAAAAGCTCCAAATAGATGTGCTAGAGGCAAATGTATAATTAGCTAGGACTAAGGATGTGTTCCTAATCTTTTACCGGTCTCGGTGTTTGGATGGGAGACCGGGTTACTAGTGTAGGTTGTTGTACTATTAAGAGGGGTTGAGTCTTATAGTTTGAGTTTCATCATGTGTTGATGAATTCAATCCGGTTCATTCTAACTCACTATCTTGTTTGGATTTTGTATGAGCTAAGTATTTGCATTTGTTACAAATAAGGAAGCTTATGCTTGCTTCTTATTGAATCTTGATTTGGTTTTGCATAGAACTATGGATTTGCATGTGTTGCAAAAGGGAGATAGCTCATGCAAGTTGGTTTAAGTGGTTGTTTGCATGGAGCTAGATATTTGCATGTATTGCAAATAGAGAGCTCATGCATCAGAGTCTTAACTTGTGAGTTGATCATGTGTTAATCATCACAAAGGCTAAGATAGGTTTATACTTTGTGTTTGCAAAATGAGTTTTTGTAAAATATGGTTTAATTAAATCTTATCTTGAAGCATGTGAATAGGATTTGTAAATATATTTGCAAGTTAGTTTAATCATGTGTTGATCATCACATGGCTCAAAGATATTATCTTAATTGCTCTTGTTTATATTGGTGTTCATGTATTTGATTTTGGAGCATGTGATTAGAATTTATAAATATATTTTGCAAAATTATTTTGATTATGAGTTGATCATCATATGGCTCAATATTTGATATTAGTGACTCTTTCTAACTTGTAGTCATGCTCTTGATCAAGTGTTTGTGAGGGATTTCGAGAAATCATATTTTATACTTGAATAACTACATTAGAGTCTTTGTTTTTAAGGTATTCAAAAATATCTATAATTGCTTAAATCTTGAAAATAGGTGGAGATTGTAGATTTCGTGATAAGCTTCGCATAGAGTCTAAGATTGTCAAAATTGGAGTTCGGAGTAAAAAGTTATGAGCGTTTTAGTAGCTAAAACAGTGGTAGCACCGCCCCTTCATGTGCGGTAGCACCGCCCGGGCAGTAGCATCACCCGAGCGATGCTACTGGCCCTAGATGGGCGGTAGCACCACCCAAGGCGGTACTACCGTCTTAGAGGTGGTGTAAAAATTTTAGAACGCGTGTTTTTAGCTTGAGAAAAAGAAAAATGGCCGGTGCTACAGTCCGAAGCCCGATAGCACTGGATTTTATGAGTAACGGTTAGTTTTTCTAGCCGTTGACCTAGAAGCTGGTGCTACCGGTCCTAATAGTGCGATAGCACCGAGTTTACCACACTTTTTGCCCATTTTTGCTCCCAATAGCTAGTTTTCTTTGGGAAGGCTATAAAAGGAGTCTTGAGCTTGGCATTTGAGGTTTGCTGGCTTTGGAGAAGGTTTGTGGGAGTTGTGTGCATGTGTTGCTCTCTTTTATTTGGGTTTTGAGCTAAGAGTGAGCTCTAATTGCATGTGTTGCAATTAGGAGAGGATTGAGAGATTTTTGTGCATGTGTTGCACTTGGTGATCATCATACATGTGTTGTACTTGTTACTCTTGGTGTTTGCTGACACCTAGACGGCATGTGGAGGCATCGTGCACGATGACCTTCTTCTCAAGGAGATTGTGAGAAGGCACGACAAAGTTATGAAGGTCGGAGCTCACCTATCTGGAGGAGGAAAGAGCTACCACTAGTAGAATCGAGATGAGTGCTTAATTCGTAGTGCCGGTCTAAAGTGGTTTGGGCTTGCCTCAATATAGATTAGGGGAAACTGGCAACTCTCTGAATACTACGGTAAAATATCGGTGCATCTCCTTTTGTTTACTTGCAATTCTCTATTTACATTGTTGCAATTATATTCCTAGAATTAAATTAATTGCTTGTATTTAGGATTACAAATTATTGTTAGAGACATAAATAGTTAGTGCATTTAGTGATCTTAGTTGATTTAGGCTTTAATTTGTCAAAATCTTAGTTTATCGCTTTCGCATCTATTATCATTTAGGTTTTGGCATAAGGGTACTTAGGCGAGATTTTAATCATAGAAAAAAATTTATAGCCGTCTATTCACCCCTCCTCTAGTCGGCATCCTTGATCTTACATAACTTTCCAGTGAAGTTGAGCCTAAGGTTCACATTAATTGTTGATTAACGCATATTATTGTGAACAATGCTATGTGATGTGTTTCTTGTCTGTGTTGATTGCAGGACTCCGGGGTTAGGTCATGGTGAGGCGAAGGCAAGATTGGGACTAGGCTAGGAGAATTGAGGTCTAGAACGGTTAAAGGACGCTGAAAGATGACTGAAGCTGGGAAGTGGTTGCAATCCGGGAAGACAAGGAACTAGAGCATGGTGCACTAGTGATAGACCTGGTAGGAAACAACGTGGACCTGGTATAGCCTCAGGGAGGAGTTCAGGTCCAGAACGGTCAAAGAAGCTGATGCCGTTATGGTGAAGCAGTCAAGGACACGTGGTGTGCCAAGTGACTTGGACCTGTTTGCAAACGAGAGTGGTTCAGGGGAGTCCAGACGTGTGAGAGGTTTAGTGGTAAGTCACTGGGGTCACATGAAAAGCGCGAAGTATGGAGATGCGTCGAGAAGAAGGAAGACTGGTCATCGAAGCAAATTGATAATTTGTCCAATACCAACGGTCGAGGCAATTTGAAAAACCACGACGCTGCCTTATGTGGTTTAGGTCACGCTAAAATGGTGTTGGACGCAAATTTGGGATCGCGAAGCGGATTTGACGTCAATGTATTGGCCACTTTGAGAAGCGTACTTGTGTGAGTGTAAAGCCAGTTAAGAGTGTTGAGTTTCGGGTCAACCCATGTAAATGTGGATGGCATCCACTTGTAATGTCTAGATTTAAGGTTAGGGTTGCCTCTATTATATCAGGAGATGTAGTGGGAGGTGATGACTTAAGATCTTAGACTTAGTCACTAGGAGTGTTAAGATTTTTCACAAGATTTTGTATTCTTGTATGGGTGTGTGAGTGCTCTGTGGGAGCTTTGCTTTTAGGTGAGAGGTTTTGTAATCATCCATTTTGCTCTGAAATAAAGATTAAATTCGTGCTCAAGTTTTTATCTCAAGTTTTGATCTTCTTCTTACTTTACTCTTGATTTTTTGTTATAGTTTCTGTCTTGATTGATCTTATGCTATCAAGGATGAACGATTGATAAATATATTCTCTGTAGATTATCTCCTAATCATCTAGGCAAGCATCTTTTTTATCATCCAAGTTTCTTCAAGAAACCTGTTTTTGGGTTGAGTAAGAAGATTTTGAGGTAGATCTTGATCTTGGATATTTAGGAGCAATCTCTTTAGGGTTTTTACTTACTATGATATGTGGAAGACCATCTAGACCCATCTTGATCATCAAATTCTCACGAGCAAGCTCAGGGCATAGCTTTTGTTTTTGATCCGGTTTTGGTGCAACCTTCGGTAAATTCAAAAAGGTCGAAACTTTGATGTCGATCCTTACGATTGAAGGTTTGAATAGGTTCCGACACCCATAGGAAAGTGTATACAATGTTTTGTGGGTTTTCGATCTGCTGATCAAAAAATACAAAGATTTTTACTTTTGAAGTTGTGCTGATTTATTATTTATTTGCCTGTTTTTACTGTTCACCGACACTACAGCTACAGTAACCCAGTAGTACTAGGGTTACTGTTTATCTTGGCATTACCAAACTTTGTGGCATGGTAGTGCTACCCTAGAGATGTTTTTTCGGGAGATTTTCTTCTTCTGCTCTTATGAGGTTTTGGGAGGTTTTGGTTAGTGCTTAGCGATAATAATTAAGGATAATCTAGTCATTTATAAACCTGGATACAAGATTATTAAGTCGTAAAGTCAAATTGAGTCACCAGAGGGGTGACTTGTTGACTTTGTCAACTAATTGCTACTAGTCTCGATTAGCCCCCAGATTACGAAGTATGTTATAGGGCATGTTATATACTAAGTTATAGCAACAATTAAACACATAAATATATATTGTAAAGAGTGAAATTAGGAGAACAATAACATAGGCATGATGATGAGTTGATGACTTCCTTCTTTTGATTCCAACATAATGAGTGGAGAAGCATAAACTTTCTAGTGCATTACTAGTACAACGGCACATTACTTTGCTACTTTCTATTGCATTACTGGTACTACACTTCTGCCTACTGCTACATTACTATTCAGCAGTCAGCATTACTAGTACTACTACTATGTTACTAGTTAGCAACTCAGCATAGTAGAACAAATCAGCGAAGAAGAGAAAAATAGAGTAGAGCAACGGAAGAAGGAGAGGAGTTGGGAGCAGGGAAGGAAGGAGAGGATAGGGGAACAGACTGGACCAAAGCAGAGGTGACGGTAGATGGGTAGAGGAGCCTGTGGTGGTGGACAGGCAGAGGCTCCACTTGATTTGGAGCGGAGGTTGCGGCAGACGGGCGAAGGAGCTTGCGGCGGCAAACGGAGGAGGCTCTTGATTTGGACTAGAGGAGTGAATGGCAGTAGACGGGCAGAGGAGCTTGCAACAACAGATGGGTGGTGGCAGTGGACACGCGAAGGTGACGCTCAATCAGGACCAGAGGCATCTAGGACTAGGATTTAGCCACTCCAATCTAAATGGTATATGTCCCACCTCTCCGTCTAAATGTGGGCCGTTAAGTCGCATGGTTAGCCAAATGTGATTAGTCATAGCTAGTCATTGATTAGTCATTCAGTCGCCCGACTAGTTGTTCCAGTCTTGTTGAACACTCTAGTCGTTCTTGATATACCAACTGTATGACTAAACTTGGATTAGTTGATTACTTAATAACATTGCTTGAACAGGGGAGCAATAGATAGAACGGCAAACCCTTGATTTTTTCTGACAAGACAACAATGAGTCTTCACATGTCCAAAGATTCTCTGAGTACATTAATCGACAACATTATTATTTGGAAAATATCCGTCCATCCAACCGAAACAGGGTTCGAACGAGTGGCTCTCGAGTGCTCATATGCGATTACAGATCATGATGGATTACCATGTCACTAGAAAGTGGGAATAAAAGAGCTAAATGTAGAAAAGCATTGGATGAAATAATAACAGAGCAGGATGTTCTCAGCAGCCAGTAGAGTTTATTCCGAGCTGTAATCTACTTCTCATGACATGCATTGGAGAATACTTAAAAAACTGGAGTTTTTTACAATAAAATTAAATGGACAAGAATACCCAAAGCTTACACTTCTGCGTTACAGTACAAAAATGAACCAACTCATTTCATCAAATGATTGGGGTGTATTCTTGCTATACACTAATCCTAGGTTAATTTGTAGAAATTAGCCACGGTCGTCCACTCAAGAACATGAATTCCTCTCTTACTGGCCACTGAGATAAGATTCTCGTATGTTTTCCAACAAAAACACTATCAGCTGAACTAAAGCTTCAACCCAGCAAAATCATCAATCTTCATCCCACCCTGGAATGTTTGCAGTAGCCTCATTGACCATCTTCACAAGGGTGGCCTGAAAAGGCAATTCAGATTAGCATGCGAGCCTAGGAACAAAGTTGTTCGATATAAATTTCTGCAAGCTGGTCTAGAATTTGTGGTACTACTAAAGCCCTCACGATTGTCCATCGCTGTGTAAATTGCCATTAACAAGAGCAGCTGATCCAAAAGATCAGCAGCAAATTCAACACCATAGTGCTCTAATTGGATAATACTGATGTGTAGAAAACAGATCAAGAGGCAAAATACAAAAAATCAGTGCATAGCTGGAAATGCAAAAGCTCTTTTCGAGTGTTGGATAGATTACAATAATTCAATCATCGACATGCCCAATCAGTGATACACATAAAAGGTCTGATGTCTTTCGACATTCTGATGGGGAAGAAAAAATAGTGCACTCTCTCTTTATTGCTGTATAAAAATGATGAAGTAAAGCTTTTCCATATTATTGGGATTCATGTATAAAAATGATGAAGTAAAGCTTTTCCACATTATTGGGATTGATGTCCTGCGGTCACATGCATCATACTTGTACTAGTAAAAGAGGGCGCAGGTTACACTTCATAACAGAAAGATATTAACAAAAATAATCATTAAATAGCTTTTGCCTGTATAATGTAAATTGAATGCACTATTCTTTAATTGAATTTGGGTAACTCTGTCACACCTCAAAATGTTTAAATCCACCTTAAGTCGTGACAGCTAAATCATTAAATCAATGGGGTACTGTTCTGTGCATCATGTTGAATGAAGGAAAGAAACTATGAGGGTTCAAAACTCATTAAAAATATTCTGGGATGGTAATTTTATTAATTTGTAGGGATTGAAGGCAGAATGACAGATTCATCCAGCAATGCTAACCATACAATGCTTCTATTCTATGATTATATCTTGCTGGTCTCACATCAAAAGTGGAAAGAAAGCAAATCCAACTATCGATCACTCTGTCATCCTATTTATATGGTAGTGCAGATGAGAGCATGATAAGTTGATAAAAATGCCACTTACAACATTTTTGCTGGAATTATGCCCAACCGGGGTTCTAGAATGAAAAATCGACCGCTTTCTCTCAAAATCAGCCAAAACAGTCTTAACAGGCCTTTTTTTCTTTTAAAAAAGGGACGGGGGGTTAAATGATGTATTTTCACTTCTTAGACACTCCAGAGGCACCAGTGCATAGCGGCATCATAAGACGCAACAATAATGTGAAGATAGGTAGGGGCCGGCTAAACTTGACTTGGGAAGAGGCAATCAAAAGGGATTTAAAAGGATGGAATATATCGAAAGAGTTGGCTTTGGATAGAAGTGTATGGAAAGCAGCTATCCACGTGCCGGAACCTTGATTAGGCTTGTTTTGGTATAGTTTTAGGCTTTGTTGTACTTCCTCATCTCTCTCGTTCTCCCTTTGTTAGCAGATCGTTTTGGGTTTTAACTCTAGCCTACCCCAACTTGCTTGGGACTAAGGCCCTGTTTGTTTCAGCTGGAGATTGTGGAAAGCAGATTTTAAAAGTTGGAAGGGCAACAAACAAAGAAACTTTTAATCTAGATTATAACAATCTGGAGGCCAGTTGTAGCAATCCTACAATCCACTTTTCCCCATTTCACTTTTCCCCAACTTTTTTTTTTTTGCAAAAGACCACAATACCCATCCAACTTCAACCAAAATTACCCACCATTGCCCCTAGCTTTCCCCAGCTTTCTCCAACTTCAACCAAAATTACCCACCATTGCCCCCAACTATAATCTGAGTTACCAAACAACCATGAGCTTTCAACCTCCAGCTTTTTAACAATCCAGCTTTTACAATCTAGTTTTTAAAAGCTGCTTTCCACAATCCCCAGCTGAAACAAACATGGCCTAAAAGGCTTTGTTGTTGTGGTAGACATGATCCAAATATCAAGTTCTGACAAACCCAGATTTCTAATTTTGAAGGAAAAAAGAAGAAAAAAAACCCAGCTATAACTAACTCCACAGGTACAGTTTTTTTCTCCAGTTTTTGCAAACTGTGCAGATGCAGTATTTTTTTTCCTTTTCTGAAAACAGTTTCTTGGACCCTGTGCACAACAGTGTAAACCTGCACAAGGATGCCACCATACAAACCTATGCAACATGGATGTATGTTCGCCAATCAGGGTCACATTAAAGTACGTATTTTTCTGTCCCCAAGGTAGACCAAAAAAAAAAAATGAGCTTGGATGCAACTGCATGAGGCTGTTATCCCAATAACCTTCAATGCAAAAAATACAAATGCATGTATTTATACTTCATCAGAGAAAAATGATGAAAAAAATACATCTGAGGAAATCTCTGGGATATCTCTTGTACTAGTGCACAGCTCAGTAAGAAGCATAAAGTAATACTAGTACGTTATTGGCAGGGCAGTTTAAATGCATAGTTACGGATAAGCATTGTAAAGCTATGTCTCTCGTCTTTACAAAAGAAAGAGTGTTCTTTAGTCAACACGACAAGTCGGTCCACCTAAAACTAACAAAGCTTTGCTCTTACATTTTCTCCAAGAATCTCCGGATTCTAATTGCTATTTTGTTATTATATGCAACCAATCAGTTGCCACTTTCTTCTTATTATTATTAGTTTTTGTCCTCCACATCTAGACCTCAATTATTTGTAGGGACTTGCAGCTGTTAGTTTTTAATAATTATGTAGTTGCTAGGTGATATGTTCTAATATTTCATAAGGAATATGCTATTAATCATGCAAACATCAATACGCTCAAAAAGCCTAGGATAATGAAACATGATTTCTGACCTTCATAACCAACAATATTAGAACATCAATAAAAAAATAGAGTGACTACGGTCCATGTGTATGCAAATTATGCACTCTACACACACCTTTCCCACCATCCACTAATGATCCTATCATCCTACAAGTGGGAGTGGTGGAAGTGGAAAAATTATATGTACCATAGCCACCCCCATAAAAAAGAACGCAAACTATTCCTACTGAACTTACAGATAAACTGCCCGGTTCACATTCTACTTGAGCAATAGAACTCTGGGTACAATTCTTATTAGAAACTGTTTGAACAAGAGCATGCAACCCATAGGAGGTAACATGAATCTCATGAGAGGGTAGACTACCTAGCATAGCTGTGACCAACAGTTTACAACAAATGTCAACAATATCAAAAACGAAGTACATATAGGATCAAGATCACACTAAACACACATTCTCACCATACATAGTAGATAATATGCTTTTGTATTCAGTCATTTCTTTGCAACATTATTTATCGTAGAAGTTGGAACTCACCACAACCTAAATCATAAGTAAACTGGAAAGGGATAAAATAACATGACCTAGTGCGAATTCCAATGAGACAAAATTTTGACTTTCAATGTGGCAGTTCAAATATTTCATAAATGTTAAAAATAAAATCAGTCATATTTAGAAATGGAATTATTTATGCTGAAACAATACTAATCACTAATCATTAAGCACGTACCACACTTTCAGGAACTCCTGGAGGTGGTAATGTAAGATTTCTTGGTGGTGGTGAACGAAGATAAGATCTTTTGTCAAAACGCCATTCCCCAATCTTTCCATAGGTTAGCTCACCCTGAGTTGGCACAAAGCAATCATAAACAAGGTATCATGAGAAACTTATATAGTTTTTTAGTAATGACAGATAAATATATTTTACAAAGCAACTGACAAGCACCATCAAGGTGATGGGATATCTCTGCTTAAGGTTGAAAAGTAGTCACCTTTAATGTATAATCACATCCATAAGTATAATGGATGATGAAAGTATTTCCCAATTTCATGTCCCAAGGAGGCTGCAATCAGCATTAAGCACACATTTGATGATATGAGCTGTCATCAACCAACTATGAGATGATCTATATAGTGACAAAATTTCTCTGTACCTGAATCATAAAATCTTTACGGAGGCTGTGGTGCACACCATGCAATGCACTAGCGACAGCATATGCATACCTACAAATATTAAAAGGGAAGCAGAAATGAAGAGGGATAGCACATGTTAACTTGAATAAGTAGCAGTAGACATAATTTTACTGACATTTCTAAGACCCAGCCAAAAGCTTTGTCTGTCTCCTTATCCTCTTTCATTTGTAATGAAACATTCATCCAGGTAGGAGCAATCTTCTCAAGCTGGGCCTAAAGATGTTTTGATGGTGCCAGAATGGGTTAATCAAGAGTACCATGATTATTGAACGGGTTGAATTAGTACTGAACTACAGCATTAGCACAAAATTCATAACTACTTGTTGTAAAGAACTAGAAAGAACAAGGTTATGGGCACATAATGTTATCTTGGCAGCTAACATAGCTGAAGCCAGGTATTGTATTAATCATGTCCCTGAGATAAGAGATACCTTCTTGATAATCACTGGAGAGTTGCCGATAGGATCAATTTTTGAAACAGGACCTTTTTCTTCAGGAAAGAACTTCCTTAATATCTTTTCATTTTCAGTTGGTTTGATGTAGAAAAATGGAAATGCAGCTGGTTCGTCGCCATGAGCTAAGTTTGGCAAAGGCCTCACAAAGATGTGATCTGGCTCTGCCATAAGTACATAGCTGCAAATGTTTCCATTATGAAACCAATGAATTTCAATAATTAAGTAAAACCAAGGTTTTACATAGCAATTTTCGCGGCTTCACGGCATGGTCTGAAAAAAGCTATAGCAACTATCACTAGCTATCACGGAAGCTGTCATTCGTCGCATTTTCAGTATTAAAAGATTTTAAAAAATTAAATATATATAATATAAGTCACCTCCAAACAAATCATTAAAACATGATATTTCTAAGGTACTAATATTTTCATAGTAAGAATATGCGTCAAGTCTAGAATCAACAAACATACTAATACATGTCCAAAAACCATAAATGATAACTACATCATAATGTTCTTAATAATAAGTACTTAATCACTGAGAAATGTGGATGTCGAATTATTGAAAAAGGGTGAGATAATGCCTTTTACTAGGTTTTCTCATAGTTCAGTCTTATAAGAAATGCATTTGGACATTTTAGTAATGTTGGACTTCAAAATAGGCCAAATGTTTTGACCCATACGTACATATATAGGATAGCGGAGCTGCCGCTAGCTACAAGCTACGTTAAATAGCAGAGCTATCATTAGCTATAGCGCTTGTAGCTAATATAGTGGAACATTGACCCGTAGCTTCGCATTTGAGGTCAAAAAAGCTATAGCATAGCTATAGCTAGCTATTTAGAACGCTGAGTAAAACAAATCTTCAATGAAGAGCAGATAGACATCTACTTACTCCTCCTTGATGTTTGATTTTTGAAGCCATTGGACAAATGCCCAAGGCCTATTTAAGACAATGTAACCCTGGGCAAAAAATCATATTAGTAAGAACACGTTGGGAATTCATAAATGGTGATAAAACAGAACATCGCAAAATGAACAATTCAGCCCTTACCTGATCTGCGCCTTCGGGGAGGGGGTCAACCACTAAGGTGGGTATCTCATCCATCAAACCATCGGCCTTTCCAGAGTGAAGAATCCGCGTGAAGCCGCCCATATCCGATCCAGGCCGGTCTCTCATCTCCTTGTACCAGTAGTGCATTATTCGCGACTGCCACTGGCTGTAGAGCGCATCCGTCGCCGTGAGCGCGACGTGGAACCTCTTCGACGGGTCCGAGCCGGACCCGAAAGAGACGTCCCGATCGCCGCCGGGGCCGGCGCCGAGAAATTTGCGCGGCCCGTCACGGCCCCGCCCGTGGCCCACCATCGTCAGGAAGTTGTAGGTCGCAAAGAAGCAACCGACCGAGATCAGGATGAGCAAGCAGGGGGAGGCCTTGCTGGCATTCTTCCTCGCGCTCATCCTCGATCCTCAAATACAATTCCAGACTGGGGCGGGCGCACCTCGGGTCCTGTGGGATCGCCGCAGGGGCGGAAATCCAGTAGAGGGGAGGAAGAGGAGTTGGAGGTGGCGTGCTTTGGTGGAAGGAGGCGCGTTCGGCGGCGCCGACGACGATTGAGGGTTTGGCGGATTCGGATTCGGGGGAGGCCAGGCTCAATCACGCCGACGAATCGGATTCAATGGATCTCAGATCGCCGCCTCCCTCCAATACAAGAGAGATCGGGCGAAGCCGGAGGGGACTACTCACTTCCACGAGGTCGGCGACTGAAGTGACTGACCACTCGCCGGTCGCCTCCGGCTCCGGCTCCGGTGGTTTTGGCGGCGATCGCGAAGGGCGCTGACCTCGCTTCTGTGGGGCGAGTGATGGCAGGCGAGGGGGTAACGCCGTAACGTGTAAAGCACGCATACCGCATAGTATAAACTAAAATATTTGTAACGAGTGAACTTACATTGGATCTCAATAATTATTTTACTCACACCTTGAAGTTTAAACAAGAGTATTAGCTGTACGAATTAGCGATTGATAGGCGAAGGTCATCCTTTTTAGACTGCATGGTTACTTACGGTCGATTTAGCTTCACAACAAAATTCTAACATAACATGCTCAAGAAAGGATGGCATGCAACTTTGCTTTACGCAACAGAAACTCCGTTCACATCTGAAGACTGCTTCACGACACAAGTTTGGAGTCACCTCCTAAATTGAATTTGGAACAATGTAAGAACTTGAGCCCTAATGGCTCGTGTATGAGTGGTGGAGAAGAATTGAACCGATTTGACAAAGACAGAGAAAGGACCTAGATGGTTTCTAATTTACTCGTGGAATCTGTGTAGAAAGAAACCGATTTTTTCAAGGCAAGACAGAACGCCAGCAAGAAGCCATATCGATCAAGGATGCAGTGCTAACCCATGGCTATGCCCTATCATGGACGAGGTTTAGTGCGGTTTAGAGGTGTCTTATTGTTATTTTCTACATACCACTTTCTGTAGTAATTTTCTTCTGTTTGTTCAAGTAGATCCTGAGTAGCGCCAAGTGTTTACTGTAAGGTTTTTCAATGGTTTTTCCTTAAAAACAAGCCCACCTTCCTTCTACTCCTATTAATGCTATGCGCAAGATCTTCTCATCGCCTTTTCAAAAAAACTTACGGTCAATTTAGGTCTAATTTGGAACACGAGAATTTCTACGAGTAACTGTGAGAATTGAACCGTTTCCATTAATTTTCCTATGAAGATAGTGTGAACCGTTTGCAATACGGGAGTTGAACAATTTTCTACTATTAAATTCCAGCAAAACCTTGTGAAGCTCTTGTGTTCTGAACAAGGTTTCAATTTTTGGTGCCGACTTAAACTTTGGATAAGCCGAAAAAAAGGCCCATCTTCGGATATGCTCAAGGCATAACAGCTGAATACTCAATTGCTTCCACCCTTGTAAAGTTATGAGCATATGTGACGAGGATAAAAGGCTCTACTTTCCTTTGGACCTATAGTTATTAAAAGCCATACTCTATTTTTGGGCTTGCAACTTTATAAAGTCAATAAAAAAGGATAAAGACTATAACCAATTACTTGGTCACAGCTTCAATCAGATCGCTGACGTGTCCTCCATTGATTCACAATGAACCGCCCCGACCAATGATTTAACCATTATGACCAAATCAAATTGGTCAAGACAAGTGGTTATCTTGCATATAGACATCATACAAATAGTTTTTCTCTCGATAAATATAGATAACTACTCGAAAGTTATTCTCTTGCGAAGAGACATCTTTTTGGTGAGAGTATATCTTTAGACCAGAAGATACCTTTTGAAGTGCAACTGCCGCCTCTTCATTTAATGAGAAGAGATGATGATTAGAATCGATCAAAGCAATAGAACAAAAGTTGTATAGACTCTGAAGCATTTGTACTTTGTCGAGTCACATGGCTAATAAACAAATATAAATTTTCTATTTTTCTCACATGCCCTACTATTCTGTCTGAGGAAACAAATTACTTGCATGATTAGCCCATAACCCAGGGTACGCGAGGCAGAGCAATTCTGTGGTCGGCCTTGAGCTCCTTTCAACAAAAAAATCCCTAGTCCACCTCAAAATAGTGGCTAGTGGCGGATGAAAGTTGATCGCGCACCTCTTTCCTTAAAGTTAACACACACCCATCAAAAAGGTGAAGCCGTTGGGTCAATTACACAAAGCTTGAAGAAGACCTATCGAATCCACTTAGCCTTGCATGGCAAGCCAGCCAGCCTATGTTGTATTGAGCGTCACATCAAGGTTCCCAATCGAAAGAAATATCGGCGCAAGCTTCGTAGTGGTCGATATGAAATGTGAATTTTAAATCCCACTGGTTTCTCAGAGTTTGATTTCTTCATGACTAGAATAAATCCGTCTACTTAAAACAAATGGTGTCCATACGAACGAATGATCTATCGAGAGTTGATTGTTGTTTGAATTATTCCTACTTTGCCGGTTTGCTCTGTGTGCCAATAGCCAGCTTTTTTGCATTCACGAGCCCATGATCTGATGAGGGACGAATTAGTAAACAAGTTGTTTAGAAATTCTGTAAGAAAAACCCGGACAGAATCGGTCGAAGAAGACAGCACGAGTTAGATACAATACGGCAAAATCGATCCCATACATCAGGTACGCTGGCAATCGAATCGCCTAAGATTATCGGAGGATGCCGTGTGGTCCGTGTGCCCTCAGTTCATTAAGATTCAAGTCCTAGATTTTGCGCTGGTTTTCACTGATTTTATTAGCCCACTAGTATTCCAGCCATAGACTTTGTGTTGGTATCCACCGATTTTAGAAGTATACACATATGTATACATTTAGTTGGAAAGCGTATGTCTGAGCTACGTGATGTCTTTAATGCTTTCGATAAATTTTTAGCATATGTAAGTGACGCGCATGTTATGTGTACGTAGATAATATGAGCACGATGTATGTTAAGCGCCTTAGTCTATCTTGTAATCTTTAAAAGAAAAGGAAGAAGAATTGCCTAAGAGCAACTCCAACCCAAACCCCTATATTTTCCCCCTAAATCACTCATTTAGGGGTGGTGTAAAAATTAAGGACACCCTATATCAAATTTGTCTCCAACCCACACTCCCTATTACTCATCCCTATTATTTATCTAAACATTATTATTACTTTGCACCCATGAATTATTTACTAAAAATAGAAATAATGAATAAAAAAAATGTTGAAGAAAATAATAGGGGGGAAGGAACAAGCCCCTAGATGTAGGGGTGAGAAAAGGTCTCCCTAAAATAGGGGTTCCTTATAAGGGTTGGGGTTGCTCTAAGATTATCAATTCAATACCCCGCGCAAATCACTCTTATCAAATCTCAAAGATGGAGCGGTTCCTCAAGAAATAAGAAAGCGTAGGAGCGAAGTAATAACAGTTTTACACACTAAAGAACTCGTCTTGATTACAACAGATGCTTAATTAATCACCAGCCACAAACCGGTCTACGCAGTCGTGTTCCAGGTTAGGTCAATCAATCTAGCTGAACTTTCCCAGCCGGCCTTACCGCACTAGCCCCCGGTCGAAGTCCATCGCACTCCACGCAAAAATAGCTCGGCTCGGTGAATTAAGTTTATATTTTTAGTCTAATATGTAAATAAAATGATCCGCTTAAACATTCTTAATGTATCTATAACTTCAGCTCTATAAATTTCTAGAGGTAAGAATACCCTGATCCACCAATTTCATATAGATTTTAATGAAACTGGAGCTGTAACAAACACCCCTAAAGTATCGCACATACGCTTGGGATACTCTCCTTTTGTAAAGACGTTGCCACATATTTTCGTGTACTCTTTACTGCTCCCTCCGTTCATATTTATTTATCGGTTTTAATTTTGACAGGTTGATCTTTGATCATTAAGCAGTACAAAATCACATAGCTATAAATATAGTATGTTAGTAAAATACTTTTGATTACAAATATAACAATACTATTTTTACGCAACTGACTAGATGTTTTGAAAATTATCATTGTTCAAAGCTTAATGACTCAAAAGTCACAGTTGACAATTGAACGTCCACGGCGGAGTATTTGGGAAGGGCTGTGGAGCGTGGAGTTCGTGATTGGCGACACCGAGCAAGAGCATACCCGGTAGGGATAGGCTGGCTTACCACTATTTTGTAGTAGCAGTATAGTTTATGATTCTACCTTGGAGTTTGCCTGCACCTACTCAAAACAACATTCTTTCTGACTAGTGAGGGTAAGTGAGAACTGATAACCTAATCTCTAACTATCCACTACTGCACTAATTTCGGTACTAATTAAATGTTTGTGCGGTTTAATTTGGTGTAGAGGGTACAAACTAAGTACGTCCTTCAAATTCGAAAATAAAAGAGACTCAGTTAGTACTCTATGAGTATCATGTGAGAACTCAGAGATAACACCTATACAGGGTCTCCACAATCTTCAGAGCATCAAAATTTCCCCCCCTGATCACAATTGTATTACTAGTATTTTGACTAAGCTAGTTCATTACTGAGAGGAAACTGAATATTAAAAAAGGTTAGGGGAAAAAGTCACCTCACAAAAACAGTGTTAGCCACCAAATTAGTTGTTTTATGGCTTATTAATCTTGCTCTTATACCTAGAATCGTCCTTTTTCATTTGGGTCTTCTTTGGTCCAGTTTCTCATCATCACTTAGCTTGATTCAATTTGCTTCAACTTCATTGCAGCCGGTACAATTTGAGTAGACCATGAAAGATTTCTTAAGGTCGAAAACCAAACACCACTTACTTTTTGTTTTAGCAGAGGGCAACTACAATTTACGAAACAGCCTTTTTGAATAACTGTGCATAAAGAGAACTGATGTCTTTTTGGTATAGCACTAAACTTTCACTAGCTTATGGAGTAAAGTATTGACCTAATTAACCTAACTAAGCTTTGCCATGTACCCCAAACCTAACTCAGATAACTAACAAATTCTGATTTGGTAAAGATTTGAAACTCAACTCTCAGGCAATTAAGACTCCAGGAACTTGATCCGCAAGTTGTGTCTACGACTACATCATTTACAGGTCTTTGGATGGAGATGATTTCTTTGAGAAAAAAATTATATTTAGTCCAAAACTAAATCCTAAGGATTCGAATCTAAATCACTCCTACCCAAACAGGCCCTTACAAAGCAACTTCACCGTTAGAAAAATCAATGAAATGGAAACTGGAGTTCCCAATATCAGTTCTATGATCCAGCTGGAAACTGAAGTTAATGGAAGAATGGACTATTAAGCGGATGTTTGGAAGCGCAGATTTCTATGGGAATTTTTGAGAAATCGTTCTAATCCAAATCCATCCCATCCAAATAGCCAAAGAAGTATTCGTTGCCTTACGGCAAACTTGGGCTATCAATTCATTCATTCATTTGCATCGATGTATGATCTAATTTACAGGAGGAAAAATTGAACTTGAACTAAATCAGATTTATCTACTGGTCTCATTTCGTATCTATGCTATGCAGTATACGCGTTGACTTTTCTTCCTCAAATGTGAAGATGCAAGAAGCAAAAACTAAACTCTATCCCCATTTGGCCATCCATGCTGCTATCTTGACGCCTTGGATGCCAACCCGACCAGCCCCACCGGCGACGGCATCCTCCTCCTCTTCCCAGCCTCCGATATCGTCTCGAGCCCCGGCGACCATGGCCGCTGCTGCTTCGCCCCCACCAGCTGCATGTAGTGCTTCCTCAGCTCCGGCGTGCTGCACAGCTGGTCCTCCGGCGCCACCGCGCCGCACTTGTTCTTGCCGCCGCCGCACGTGATCACCTTCTCGATGAACTCCGGGAGGACCCTGATGAGCGCCATGCCGTCGTCGCCCGTGACGTACTCGAAAGGGGACGACGGGCCGGCGAGGGACACCTTCGACGGGGACGGCGACAGCGAGGCGAGCGACGCGGCGGTGAGCGCCTGGCGGCTGGAGAACCGGGCCGCGGGGAGCACGAAGTAGGTCCGCCCCGCCAGCAGCCGCTCGCCAGGCGGCAGCGCCGGGATCGGTAGGCCGACGAAAAAGGAGTCGCCGTCGCAGACGAGGTGGTCCGGGAGCTCCGCCGTGACGTCGCTGGCTGTCGTGGACTGCCGGCCACCCGCAGCTACCAGCGTCGTCGGTCCGCCCCAGAACACCAGCCTCGCCTCCGCCTCCTCGCCGTACACGGCCGGGGCGCACGAGCACGGTGAGAGGCCGTTGCCCATGCCGCGGTCTAGATATTCCAGAAGCTTCTGGAACTCGCCTAAGGTGAAAGAAGATATTGTGGAAGAGGAAGGAGGCTTCGAATGCTACTCTACAACTACAAGGTTGGAGGATTTGTGGTGCGGAGATGTATTTATAGGGAAGAGTTGCATAAATGGGGTTGACTTTAGAAAAGTCAGAGGACGGGGTTTGATTTTTTTTTTCGGTGTTATTTTACTTGGGGTTGACCAGGTGGGTATTCAAGAATCAAAACAGATGGCGTAGTTAATAAGTGGGAGGCGTGTCATGTCAACGCCCAATTGGGGCTGGGAAATGGAAGCTTCTAGGGTTTAATCGTGCTTAGTGAATGGTTCTTGTCAAGGAAAGTAAAAAAAATATTGAGCGTGCAGATGGTTGGGTCAACTATCCCGGATCCATGATCTAGAAAGAAGGCACACTAGCATGGATAAATCTAAAATTCTAAACTGCTAATAGCATGTTTGTAGTTTGGCCTAGGTATAGCTCATGATCTCTTGGATGGATTTATCGTCTCGGTAGGATTAACCAGCTATTTCGTTCAAAACTCAAAAGGATGGCAAGAAACGACCGAACCAATGATTCCATCCTTTGAAGCGCAAAGAATTGGCGATCAACTAGGTGAGCCAGCTATCCGCCTAAGCCAATTTGCAGAAAAGCTCCTCCGTTTCTTCGAATTACGGATAGGTCCTTCGCGATTTTTTGTGAGACGAAGATATTTTTTTCCTTCGCGTTTGGGTCCCTGGCACGGTATTTTACGGGAAAACCTCCCGTTAAGTTCAAATCGCAAACAAGCCCTTTTCTAATTTTTCAGGATAGCGAACAAGTCCAAAAAAATAACAAACAGGTCCCTACTTCTTACATTTAGATCATTTCTCCGTTTTCCCTGGAAAAAAATATGTTTTGGTTCTCTCAACGAATTTTTAAGAAACGGAATCAAAAACAAAAAAAATGCACCGACCAAAAAACCAGATTCGTCGAAGGTTTATAGCGATTCGTGGATTCGCCCACGGGTCTGAGCAGCCTTTTAAAAAAGAAAATACATAAAAAAAGCGGCACTTTTCTTTTAAAAAAACAAAAAAAACACAGATTCAACCGCACACGGATTCGTCGAAGATTTATAGCAACTTATGGATTTGCCAACGAGTCATAACCGCGGGGTTTTTTAAAAAAAACGTAGATTCACCCAAAGATTTATAGCGACCCATAGATTCGCCGGCGGGTCCTAACAACCTATTTTTTTTAACAAACACAAAAAACCAAAAAACGAAAAAACCAGATTCGTCGAAGGTTTATAACGGTTCATGGATTCGCCCACGGGTCCGAACAGCCTTTTAAAAAGGAAATACATAAAAACGACCGCACTTTTCTTTTAAAAAAACAAAAAAAACACAGATTCAACCGCAATTTTCTAAATAAAACACGCATCGACAAAAAAAACGCGGATTCGTCGAAGGTTTATAACAACTTGTGTATTTGCCAACGGGTCATAACCGTGGGTTTTTTTAAAAAAAAAGTAGATTCGTCCAAAGATTTATAGCGACCCATAGATTCGCCGGCGGATCCTAACGACTCATTTTTTTTAACAAACACAAAAAAGAAAAAAAGAAAAAACACATATTCAACCGCAATTTTCTAAATAAAACACGCATCGACAAAAAAACACAGATTTGTCGAAGATTTATAACTACTTACGAATTTGCCAACAGGTCATAACCGCGGGGTTTTTTTTTAAAAAAACATAGATTCGCTCAAAGATTTATAACGTCTCATAGATTCACCGGCGGGTCCTAACGACCCATTTTTTTTAACAAACACAAAAAACCAAAAAATGATCAAATATCCCGAAATGCGTAAAAAAACAACCGCGGTTTTCAAAAAAAAAAACACATATTCGTCAACAGTTTATAGTAACCCGTAGATTAAACGCGGATTCATCGAAGATTTGTAATATCCTATGGATTCGCCAGCAGGTCCTACCGACCTATTTTATTTAAAAATTACGAAAATCGAAAATTTGACAAATTTTATCAGACGATGGGTTGTAACCGCGGTTTTCTAAAAAAAACGTAGATTCGTTGAAAGTTTATAGCTAACGACCTATTTTTTTAAAAAAAATATGAAAACCGAAAATACGACCCCTATGGATTTGCCGACGGGTCCTATCGACTCTACAGAACGGCGCAGTGTAGTGCGCTATTATTACTAGTTAGTTTTCAAGTCTCTTCAAAAGCCGAGAGCCTGAGCATATCCTCCAAATAAGCTGAGCTTTTGAGAATACTAACAAGAGTCCTTGAATTTATTTATTGAACAAGTGTAAGCCTAAGCTTTGCTAGTCAAGCAAAGATATATCCTAACTTGGTCAACTTGTTCTATTTCGGTATGTTTTAACTCTTTCTATCCCTGCAAAAGGTGCATTCGGCTGTCACCGCTATCTTCAAGGCGCAATGAACGAGACGTAACAGGATCAAATTCTAAAAATCCATAAATAAATATATCTAACATGTAGCTAGAGGACTTAAACTATAGATATCTTTACTACTTGGAAACAAGATAGTGGTTATAGTTTATCTGCCTCTTTTTTCCACTTCATTCACATAAGAATTATGTTCTTTCTAAAAAAAATCTCTAACAAAAAAAAGAAAAATAATATGTCAATATTAAAAAAAATACAACCTTGCTAAAAATCCTCTAATAAAAAGAGAAAAAAAAGGAAAGCTTTACTGGTCTCAAGGTGAAGACGAGCGCATAGAGGTGCGGTGTGGTCAAGGATGTGGACTGGATAAGCCGATCCCGACGATATCATCTCAATTTATTCGTAGCAAAGCACATGTATTTAGCTAGTATTAGCTATAAGACACAAGTACCCTATCTTGATTAGGCGTTGCAATTTTGGTGGCTTCTCGGTCTAACTGGATTTAAGTCGATTGCGCTAAATTTCTTCGTCGGCTGGGCATTATCTTCTCTCTCTTTTAGAGCTGAGTTGGGTTTGTTACAACAATTAGATATCAAGCTCCTCATCTAAAATCAGCTTTGTTTGAGTTACATCAAGCGTCTAATACCGATCCCATGGCAAAGAGTGATGCAAAGAATTTGTATGACCTGCTTGGTACCTTTGAGTTTATACTTGGTATGATTATTTGGCATGACATTTTATTTGTTATACATGTTGTGAGCAAGAAGTTGCTATCACTATTAATGTGCCTCAACTCTACCTTAGAGCAAATAGAAGGTATAATGAGTTACTTTGACAAGTACAGAAATGAAGGGTTTGCTTCTAGTATGACTATTGCCAACGGTATTGCGTCTGAAATGGGTGTGGAGGCATCATTCTAGTGAAGCGTCTTGCTCTTAGAAAGAAACATTTTGATGAAAATGATTGTAGTAGTGAAGCAATTCTACAAGGTGAGAAAGATTTTGAAATTAATTACTTTTTGGTTATAATTGATATGGCAAATAGTTCATTGAAAAATAAATTTGAAGAACTCCAAGTATTCAATGGTATATTTGGGCCTCTTCTGAGCTCAATAACTTTGAAGTCATTGGATTATATTGAACTTAAAGATTATTGTACTAAGTTGGCAAAAATTTTCTGTGTTGATGATTCATATGATTTTGAGTTAAATAATCTGATTTTTGAGTTAAGAATACTGCAAATAACCATACCAAGTATAAACTCAAAGGAGAAATATTAGCATAAAAATCTGCTATGAAGATTTTTGAGTTTGTCAGGGAAGTGGATTGTTATGCTAATATTTCTGTTATTTATCAGATTTTATTTACTTTACTGGTAACTATGGCATCAGCTGAAAGAAGTTTTTCAAAGTTAAAATTATTGAAGAACTATTTGAGGTCTACAATGTCTCAAGAAAAGTTAAATGGTCTGGCAACTTTATGTATTGAGAAGAAGTTACTGGATGACATTAATGTTGATGCCATAATTGATGACTTTGCATCTAAAAATGTTAGAAGATATTTCCTAAGATGATCTCTACAAAATGTTAGAGGTAAATAATCTCACTTTTGTACTTCAATTTATTTATCAGTAACAATTTCTATAAAACACTGAATATTATCTTTTCAGTTGATACATGGTAGTATAAAAATATTTTGATTCTTATATTAGGGGGCCTTCGTTTATAATTTCGCCCTGGGCCCCAAAACCGGGACCGGCCCTGATCATATTTCTAGAATGTTAGCATCTAATAAAAATAGGAAAGGGAAGAAGAAAATATTATTGTTTTTTATACCCAAGACTCCATGAGGTCAACCGTCAACAGCATCCTCTACTTTGTATTGATCAATACATGTCAGTTAGCCGACATGCTTAGAAATCAGGATACGATGGTCCTCCGTGCTTACCATGATACGAAGTAGGCGAATTTCCTCGTGACATGTTTTCTTATGTCAAAGAAACAATATTTTATAGTTTATACATATGCTCTCTAGATGTCGGTGTTGACTATCACATTCAAGGAGGCTAAGTATTTAGGAAAGCCAATTAACCCAAAGAAGAAGACGGCTTGACCTAACCATGGTGGATATAATTTAAGCGGCCTGGCACCTTTATTATTTGGCAAAAGTCTGTACAAATGAAAGTTCTATGGTGGCTTTATTTGTGAAAATTTTAAGATTCAATTACGTGACCTTTTTTCAAAAAGGTTTGTCTTTTTTTTTATCATGGATTAATCCTGACTTTATACTCCCTACGCCATGCAATATACTTCCTCCAATCACAAATAGTTGTTGCTCTGGATATAAATAGAGTCAACTTTCAAAACTTTGACTGTTAATATCATTTTAAATATTTAAATTGGATACATGAAAATCATACGTGTAGATTTGTTTTGAAAAATACTTTCATAATATTATAATTTTATTGGGTTTTATAAATACATTGTAATAGAAATTAGTGGTCGAAGATGTATTTAGGAGACCATATCGATACCCAAAACAACAACTATTTGTGACCGAAGGGAGTAAGTCATGCATTATCCTAGGAAAGCGTCCTCTCACAGTATACGTCAATTGTGGCGGCTAAATGTGCAGTTATTGAACATTTCCACCATATATCCTCCTTTAATAGTGAAAAAGTGGATTTGTAGTTGTATGTCAGGATCCGATTTCTAAATCTGAACCCTTTGTGTATAACTGTGCTAGTTTAGGATCAAAATAACACACATAGCGAAAACAGTGATAACACATCCATATCACGAATCAAATATTAATACTTAAACAAAAAAGGTACCGGTCTTATGGCCAACTATTACAAATAAATAACCACATAGCTTGAGTTTAATAAAGTAGCTTCAGTTTAATAAAGTAGCAATGGAAATGAAATAAACAACAGTACGATAAACTCATCCATTTGCAAAACAACAATTGACTGGGATACACGTCCTAGTAATCTGGATCTCCTTCATCGTAACCTAAAGCAAAGAACTTGTAGTTATCTTCTGCTTCTGCACACTCCTATGTGAAAAGTTGGAATGTTGTAAAAATGAGTACACAAAGTACTCCACAAGTCTTCAAAACTTAATGCACGATAACTATATGTAGGGTTAAATAATTGAAGGCTTAATATGACTTATTTAGCATAAAAGGGAGATGCTAGAAGTTGGACGTCCGACGCAAGTTTTTTTTTTGTCAGATGCATCGGTGCAACATTTTTTAATAACTCGTGCAACAAATTTAATCACCGTGTGCAAAATTTTTTTGGACATTCCTACTGTCATCGTACGTTTTTGTTGCACACGGTGATTACAACTGTTATACATATGGGAAAAAATGTTGCAGCGATCCGAATCGACATTCCTACTATCATCGCGTGTTTTTGTTGCACACAGTGATTACAAATGTTGCACATAGGAAAAAATATTGCAGACGACCAATAAAAAAATCTCATGTCGGACGTTCGAGCGGTAGTCATTCCGAGCATAAAACAATGTTTAACTTTAGATACAGCTATAATTTCACAAAGCATTATTTGACCAAATATAGTTGTAATAATTGAAGTTAATAAAACCACTCAAATATATTCCATCTATCTGACTAGCTCCATCTACTAAACCATAACCCACTCCATCTACTCACGGATTCCTAAACCACCATTTCTATTTAAAACAAAACCAAAAATTCTACAAGTGTACATTACCAGCTCTTGACCGTGGGCCTTTTTGTAGTAGTGACTAGGCTTGGAAAATACACCAAACACCCAACAGGCAAGCAAGTAGCTATGAGCTGCCTTCAGTAACAAATATATGCCGTTTTTGACATTGCCGCGGTCTCTAAAACACAACTTTGATCACTAATTTCTATTATAATATATTCTTAGAACCTAATAAAATTATAATATTATGAAAGTACTTTTCGAGACAAAGCTACACATATAATTTTCAAGCACCTAGTTTATATATTTAAAAAGACATTGGTAGTCAAAATTTCAAAAGTTTGACTGTACCTATGTCCTAGCTATGTCCAAAACGACATGTATTTATAACTTGAGGGACTATCAATGTATGAAGTGTGAACCTATGTGACCATTAGGAGTGGTGCTTTTATACATCATCCTATTAATATAAGTTGTATAGATTTTGAATCAGATGAAAAGATAAATAATCACTATCCATATTTTATTTATCTTTCAAGGCAACGTATCATGTGCTTGCAGGCCTCACATTATGCATTGTATACACCATTAAAAAAGTCATGAAAAATTCTGAAAGCTCATGACTTTTTTAGTTGATTTTTCATGACTTTTTTAGTTGGTGCTACAGACATCTTTATACCGCAAGACACGACACGTCACATCTTTTAATACAGCTTGATGCATAGATGCAACTCCTGGTCATTAATGTAATGCCGTGGAATCAAGCCACGACGGCGGTGCAAATTGCAATTAATTTACCGTGGAAATGCTGTTGCCTCGTCTTCATCCGCCGATCGAATTGACGCAACGGAGAATTCGTCCAACGCCGCCATTCGTGCGTCCCCGATCCACAAGGCACAGCGCGCGTGCCCGCCCTAATTTCTGATGGGTGGTCAGTCTTTTTTAGCACGTGCAGTAGCATGCTACATTTGGTCACGTGTTTTGTATGCTCGATCAGGGCGTACGTGCTTGAAGGGCAACGCTGACTGCTGCTAAGCCCTATTCTACAGACTCTCTTAACTACCCCATCCATCTTTAGTCGACGTTCCGTCCGATGTGAATGTAGAGGGCCCATCGATCGACTCGTTCCTGGCAGTATATAAATTAGGTTTTCTTTACTAATTGTATGTATATATAGCTTGGATTAAGTTTCGATTAGATAGATCGGCGTATATACGCCATTTTTAAAAGGAAAGCTACTGGTGGCATATAGCCAGGCCTACACTACTCATGGGGGTGGTTGCTGGCTTGCTGCTACGGTTCGCCTTCGACTCATTTGTTTCTTCCAACTTCCAACTAGCTAGGTAGAGAAAGTTATTTTCTTGATTTAAAATGCTTTCAACTTTAACTTGTGCTAATTGTTGGGGATTGGATTTTCACCTAGAAAGACTTTTAATATTGAGGATTGAACTTTCAACGGTAAAAAAACTTCCAAATCGGGGGATCGAGCTTTCAGCGGCGGCAAAAACACTTTCAACTCGGGGGGATTGAACTTTCAACTGTAAAAACTCACACTGGGGGATCCAGCTTTCAATTTAGGGTTGTTGGGGTGCCTGATGGTGATGGTGGCGCCGCGAGATCGATCTGACGTAGAGATCGATGGTGGAGAGGCTGGTGTTGGCACCTTCCTTGCTTGGCTGCTCGCGCGCGCATAACGGCATCGACGGTATGCCTCGGGTTATGGTGGGCAACAGTCGTGCAGTGGGCTCACAGATGACATCGCGAGCACCCACGCAGTGATCGCCTCTGGGACGGTGGTCGGAACCCTAGTGTCACAGGCGCTAATGTGCACACTGTCTCTCCAGGTTGTGAAGACAACTAGGAATGTTTTCGCGACGTGATACGTCGCGTGTATTATTTTTTTCGCAGAAACAATTTCGTTTTTTTCGACGGTGTTTTTATTTAAAATTATCGAGAAAACGCGTGAAACGATTGAAAGGATACAAGCGCAATCACGTATTTTTTTTCGCATTTATCTAGGGCCCTCATGAAGGATCCGCCATTGCGCTAAATCGAAAGGTCCTTTTCACGAAAAATAGCTGGAATGTTTTAGCGACGTGATACGCCGCGTGCGTTGTTTTTTTCACAGAAACAATTTTGTTTTTTTTTTCGGCGGTGTTTTTATCTAAAATCGTCAAGAAAACGCGTGAAACAGTTGAAAGAATACAAGCACAATCACATATTTTTTCGCATTTATCTGGGGCCTCTCGTGAAGGATCCGTGATTACGCTAAATCGAAAGGTCCTTTACGTGAAAATTAGCTAGAATGATCAAAACGCAACTACGCACTTTTTTGGTATTTATTTAGGGTCCTTTCACGAAAGATTCGTAATTTTTCTGAACAAAAAGATTCTTTTTGTAAAAAACCGTGAGAAGGACCTATACGTAATTACGTATTTTTTAGGGACCTACACGCGAAAAAAACGAGCCGAGCCGGCTGCGCGCAGCTCGGCTCCGCGCGACGTGGGCAGGTTAGGAGGCGAGGAAGTCTCCTGAGTTTAGTATATGTATGATAGGGTGGGAAAGTAGAGCACGCCTACGGAGATAAATAAATCCCAGGAACGACTAGGGATCGCACGTAAGTTGAGAAGATTTCTATGTACATATCGGTCTAACATCGCTAAATAATATGTACAATAATTACAATCAGTATGTTCAACAAAATAAGAAAAAGGATGCACAATGTTTAAAAAAATTGGAAAAACTATACAAATTCTCATTAAAAAATGAATCAAAACCACAAGTATAGAAATTAGGTACGCTTTAAAACCAGTATAAGTATCGAAAATGACTATACAACACTATAACATCTTAAAACTTTTAATGCAATAAAATCGAAACACATGCTTGCAACAAAACTGAGAAGGGAGATACATCAATTTCCTTGCCCCAACAATTTGACATCTCTAATAAAAAAATAGAGCTCTTTTACGGTGGATAAAAATTAATATAAGCCATCCATTCCTTTGAATGTAATGATTGAAATAAATTTAGATCTAGTTCTACTATCTGTAGTATTAGTAGTAAAATTCAGAGAGAGGTAAAAGGGTAAAAAATTCCGTCATACTATTTGTTCTCTACAGTAAAACAAAATCATATGATCCTGATGAATGATGGATGAATGGATAAGAGGCCTATGAAGATCACCAGATATTCGGTGAATAAAAAACTGTGAACGAATTAGGAAAAGTCTAAAATACCCCTGATGAATGGATAGGAAAAGTTTGTAATACCCTTGAGGAATAGATGGTTAGATTTGATTTTTACTACCGTTACTTACTACCTATGTTATCCACTATAAAATTTCTCAAAAAAATAATGTTTGATGCAACAAATCAAAATAACTGTGACAAATGTCTCTTGTGCAAATTTATGAAGAGATATTGCAAATACAATCAAATATTTCATGTAACAATTATGAAAAAGGTGGTTCAACGATTTGGGAAACATTTGTAACATGTGTACCCACAAAGGCGAGGTAGGCGATGATGACAGTGTAGGTGCGGGCTTTGGGGAGCATGCGTTTGAGAACAATGCCGCGGAACACCTCCACGATGGCGACATGGTAGGCATCACAGGCGTGAAGGTCAATGAGGAGGTTGTGTGCCTCAATGGAGCAGTGTGGAGTTGTTGGGAGGGAAGCAAAGGCGGCGAGGGCGGAAGGTGGTCCCCCATGGCGGCAAGGAAGCGGAGGCACGTTAGCGGGGGTGGAGGCAGGGAAAGGAGGCAAGTAGGGAGCGGAGGCCAACGAGGGAGTCGAGGGCGTGGAAGAACCGGAGGGGTGGGGCAAAGGAAGAGCACGGTGTTGATGGCATGGAGCGTGACCACGAGGTCGTCAGGCAGCGATTGCAGGGAGGAAGGGAGCGGAGGTGGAGGCGTGCATGGCTGGCAGGGGCATATGCAGCGTGCTGGTTTCACCGCATGGGCAAGCAGACGAGACGGCGGCGGCAACATGTTTGAGAGAGAAGGCAAAAGAGAGAGAATATAGGAAGAGGAGTCATGGGAGGGACGAGTAGGAGGAGGATTGGATGGTTGTGGGGACTTGAGGATAAGGTGAAATGGCCTAACGAGAGAAGAATGACTGGGTACGGTACGGTAGCCTTCGCAAATAGTATTTTCGATGCTCCACACGGTACGGTACCAGCTTGTTGCACGCTCACCATTTTACCAAGTGCTACCGGGTGCGATTAATATTCCGAAGATGCGCTACAGGTGGAAGCTGAAGCACGTTTGCGAGCTCTGGATGTTGCTGCTAATGCGGGCCGGGGTTGCCGCCATCGAAGTAGAGACAGACGCCCAGAACCCTAGCTGAGGTATGCAATCGACAGCACCGATCAATATTCCCTCTGACCCTCTCCTCCTGTTCAGCCGCTTTCGGTCGTTTACAACTGGATACCGCCCTCGGTTGTGTAAATTTGACAAGGCTTTTGTGTGTGGGTGCTGAAATAATGAAAAATACACTGGCATCGCTCCGTGTATAGTTGTGTGCTCCCTCTATCCAAGTTTACAATGCTAATTTTTTTAGTACTCTTGTCTACAAATATAGCATATATTTCATATTACATTGCAAAATCAGTGTGATGTTATACCTCGATACCCCTAATAAATATTCATCTTTACTTTATATTCTTTACATACATGTATTGAATATAGTATTTAGTGATAATAATTAGGGGTATTTAATTATTTTCAATATCTTCTTTAACACGTCTTATAAACTTGAAAGGACAATGTATTTCTCAGATGGCCAACTAATTTATAGTTGTTGCCTCTGATTCATGGAATCAGCTATATTCCATCTATACAGCAAAATAGGACCACGTACGTTCCTCTCAAAAATAAAAAAGGAACAGCATGTGGTTTCTAGACTTGTCAGATCGGGATGTTATATATTCCGACAGCTACAACAACTCATTGCTCGAGTGCTCGGGTGAATTGGAAAGAAGATCCCGAGAAGTAACATATTATATCGGACAATACACTTATGTCCACATAACGAAGCCTCGATCGATCGAAATAGCCGATTAGTGTTTAACAATATGTTTAAAAGTTGATACAAGTGCGTGCATGCAAAATTAGCATCATGGCCAAGAAGCTCAACAGGAGGAGCTAGCATTAGCAGAGGCCAAAAAGGTTGACACGAACGAAAATGGTCTCAATAAATACATTACGAAATATTTACTATCCAGTTCTCGAGGAAGCACTTAATCAAGGTTTTTGTTTAAGAACATAAAAAAAAACTAATCGAGACTCTTTGTCAGTTGGGATTATCGAGCCACTTAAAGTATGAAATGCAAAAAAACTCCGATTTCCATTCTTAATTTCACTAGCCATGTTTTTTTTTTTCAAAAAGGAAAACACTCTTTCTAACAAATAGGCTAGCCCGTTGATCTAAAAAAAACTTTCGAATAAGGTGTTCAATTTATGATCGTGTTACCTACGATCAAACTTATAAAAGTAGAAGATAAAAAAAAACTTTCTAATAGGGTGTTCAGTTCACTCTCTTGTTGGTGCTTTAATTTGTGCATTTGATCCTTTTGATCTCTTTCTATCAATAGGAAGGTCTCTTTTTCACGGATTCATTCGTTTTGTAATGAGAGATTTTGAAATTTGACATCTTTTAAAAACGAATTTTTCAATATTTGACACTTTGGCTCACTGTTATTGACTCAGATGGACCCACATGTCATACACAGAGCCTGAAAGGTATGCGAATTAGGTGTTAAATATCGAAATACCCCTTTTGTAATTGTCGGCCAGAAAAATCCGAACGACGAAATTAATGGACAGTATTGTGACGAATGATATCATTGATATGAGACTGAGAATTGATCCTTCAGCCCGTCGATCGAGGAAGCTCCAAATCAATAGCCGACAGGCGACAAGCGCACCTCTCGCCATCCAAACAAAATATTCTTCAGTGAGCTCATTAAGTGTCCAGAATGCTCGTCTCTTCCAAGCGCGATGATGCCATACTGGACTGCAGGGTTCACGAATCTTGCAAAGATTTTTCTTTCATGTTCTCATGGCGAAAGCACCATGCAAATCTCCAGGACAAAAATAAATAGATACTCCTGCAAGAAGTCACTATGTTCATGCTAATTTTTCCCCCCAAATGACCAATTGAAGTGGATATAAAGTTCAGAGAACACAATGGGCAGTTGTACACTAGCATACGAATGGAACACATTAAGTCAAGTTGGGATACGGGTAGGCTATTCTAGCGCAATATAAAAATTTCTACCATGTGAACGAGGAAGCTACGTGAGTAAGAGATTATAAATTGTTACTACTAAACGCACAATACAGCGGAAGAAGAGTTGGGGAAGCTCAGTTCAATGTCGCGTATTGTCCAACATCCTTAGCGGTCGGTCGTCTCCTCCAACAGCTCCTCACGTTCCTCATGTACGTCACATATCGTCCTCGATCAGCGCAACAATAACCACAACAACAACTCTACAGTATCTACACGTCTAGGGATAGAACATTATTCATCGATGTGCTAGCATCAACACGTACAACAAAGCCATTAGGGGGTGGCGGATAGGGTCTTGGTGGGTGGTGCGACATACTCCTTGTTGAAGTATAAGTGAATTGCCCATCTTTTCTTATCACTTTAAGTTTTTGGGTGAATTATCTGATGCATGCAACTCAATATGGTATTAGAGTCAAGAGGTCTTGAGTTCAAGACCCGGTTGGCGCAATTAAAAATAATAATTGTAGCCCACTTCTATTCTACGACTAGGCCTGAGGGAACCTATACGTGAGGGAGAGTATTAAAGTATAAGTGAATTACCCATCTTTCCTCATCAGCTTAACCTTTTAGGTGAACTGGCTGGTACATGCAACTCAATACTCCTAAAAGCCCCACGTCTCCCCTTATAAAGAGCCCCTATAGTGAAGCCCTACGATAAGGGCCCATTAAGGCACGAATCCTATCCAAATTGTTTCATTCTAACCCATTAAGTGTGTGACCTTATAGATTTATATACACTCAGTCGCGACCCATAAACTATTTTCTGATCACTAGTTGGTAGCAGTAGCTAACATAACATAGCGATTCCTAAATAATCATAAAGATCATATCGGACGAACCTACACAGTGCTTAAGTGTTGATCTATTTGCCTCACAATATCAAATCGAACTCAAGACGAGATGTGTGCCATCCTATAATACTTCAATCCTTAAACTTGATATTCTAGTGGTTTACTTAGTTGTAATTAGCTCTTCAACCATATTCAGCATAGCCATGAACTTCTCTAATACAACCATATCGAGGGCCCCACGGATATCTCCCCTGTTAAAGATGAGGGGCAAATTCCAACTTGATAGCTCATATTCTTTCATATGTTTCATAGTAAATTAAAAAGTTAACTTTATGACTACCTTAACTTTATAACTACTCAATTACGGAGTAATATTTGGCAACCTATAAGTAAATTATTGACATGTAGGAAACAATAACGATATTAGGTCTAATAATCTCACATACACTATGTCAGCATACTCTGCGCTGGGGTACCTTCTTCGCCGCACAAAAGCAGTCAACACGGCGGTCAACATGACAGACCCACGTGGCACCCAATGAGCGGTGGGCGAGTCGCTCGCCGCCGCGCGCGTCCGTCCACGTGGCGCTTGGCGGCGGTGGGCGATCACGCCTGCCGCCGGGCGGTCGCTCCACGTGGCGCCCGGCGTGCGGTGGCGCGAGCACGCCTCGCTTTCGCCCGCGGTCGATCCACGTGGCGCCCGGCGGCGGTGGGCGATCACGCCACGCTTCGCCCGGCGAGCAATCCACGTGGCGCCCGGCGGCGTGGCGATCACGCCTGCCGCCGGCAGCAATCCACGTGGCACCGGCGGCGGTGGGCGAAACGCCCGCCGCCCGCCGCAAGACACAAAGGTGGTGCGAGGTGGCTTCACCTCGAGGCTCCTTCTCTGCCGCAGATTACTCGGCGGCAGACAGCGGTGTCGACCACATCACCGCAAGGATTTCGCTATAAGCCCATTCCTCGACGCCTCACCAACCCGTCAAGAAGGGGTCACATCCCGGGCGGACCAGACGAAGCCATGCGTCGGCATTTAATGAGGCTGGAGGAACGGGACAGCACGGGAAGGGGTAATAAATATATGAAGATAAGCATGATGACCCTCCTTGGTACCTGCCCCGGCTGGCCTGGCCTATATAAGGGCCCTCGGGTGCATGGGGAAAAGGGGTCGAAGGTTGAAGAACAAGCAAGCAGAGAGTTCCGTGGTAGAGCCTAAGGGAGAACTTGTAACCCAAAAGCTTTGTACTGCACCCCTTCAAAAAACACTCTTTAAACAATCGAGCAGGAAGTAAGGCCATTACCCAAGGCAAAGGGGGCCTGAACCTGGGTAAAATCTTTGTGTTATCCCTAGTTCATAGGCGCCGGAATCCCTCGCGTGGGAGTCTCTAGGGTTTTCACCCTCTAGGTTTAGCAAGCCAAGACGCCTCCTTCCAAACCAAACCCGGCTCAGAGACTCCGGACTGTCGAGCGGAATCGCCGGCAGGGCGCCAGTAGGGGCTAGTGGTTGGTTTCCGCTAACTCCCCGGTGGACTTCGGCGTCCGTGATTTAGAAGCAAGCCCGTGCATCTGAAGATGGCGGATTCTCAGCATCAGAATATCACGGGGGCAAGCGACGACCAAGGCGCCTCCCGGCCATCACGCCGGTCGAGGGACCGTCTCACCCCGCCCCTGCAAGGCGGCGCTGCTGCTCCCTTGGGAGCGGGGGAGCAGCCCGTGCGTCGTAGGCTGGCCATGGAGGCGGCCACTCCTTCCCAGAACTTGCACGCAGCCCGTGCTCTTCTGAACCACCCTCCGGTGGAGTTCGCGGGAGACTCCCCGGCCACTCCGTGGCTGCGGAGCATCGCTGGCCTTGTGGACGCGGACCAGCTTAAGGTAGGGCCTCCCGGCTAGTCAGGTACCGGTCGTACCTTGATGCCTAAGGCGCATGAAGGGCGCTCTCAGGCCTCCAGCCGCCCTAACGAGAAAGGCCCTGGCCAGGGGGGCCGGGGTCAAGGAAAGGGCGCGCGCAGTACCGGTCCCGGTTCCCCGAGGAACCGTGGGGACCTCCGCTCTCATCTTGACGAGAGCCGCCGGCAGCGCGGTGATGACCTTCGTGGTCGCCTGCCGCGCCACCCGGACCAAGAACGCTGCCACGGTAAGCGGGTAGCGGCTGACGATGAGAGTCCCCCCCGTGGCTCTCATTCTCGGGCCAAGGAGGAGGTTCACTCCTCCGACTCTCCAAGGAGCCAGGCCTCGCGCTCCCATGAACGGTCTCCGGATCGGGCTCCCGATGAGCGGCTCGGCTCCCTCTACGGCGTCGGGTGCTAGGCCTTCTCCCGGCGGCTGCGCCGCGTGGCGTGGCCAGACAGGTTTCGCCCGGCGGCCATAGAAAAATATGACGGCACCACCAACCCGGAGGAGTTCCTCCAAATCTACACGACGATGGTGCGGGCAGCTGGCGGATCTGAAAAGGTCATGGCCAACTACCTCCCAACACCCTTTAACGGGCTCTCGCCTCCCTCGTCGCTAAATCTCCCGAGGGTTTGCACTCTTGGGGTAAGTTGTGCGACCTCTTCGCCGCCAACTTTCGAGGATCCTTTTGCGCCGGCGTGGAGGATGACCTCCACGCTCTGGAGCAAGAGAAGGGGGAGTCGCTTCGCGACTTCATCCGGCGGTTCTGCCACTGCCGCAACACAATCCCCCACATCTCCGAGCAATCGGTCGTCATCGCCTTCAGGAGGGGCGTACGCGACCGCAAGATGAAGGAGAAGATGGCCACCCGCACCATCAGCTCCACCTCCGAGCTCTTCTCCCTCGCACATAAGTGTGCGCGGCCGCGAGGCGAAGTGGGCTACCGCTCTCAACGGTGGCTAAGGCAAGGATGAGGCCAGACCTCGAAGGGTTCGGCCGTCAGTAAGAAAAGCGCGAAGCGCGAGGCGGAGAGACCAGCAGTCTGCCGCCCGCGCGACGACGAAGAAGATCCCGCGCCTCGGAAGCGCAGCCGCCGCGACCGGCGTGATGATCGCCGTGAGCGGCGTGACGACCGTCGTGACCGGCGCAACGATCGCCGCGATCGGCGCGATGACCGCCGCGGCTGCGACCAAAAGGAGGGCGAGCCCTACTGCCCGATACACAAGACCAATACCCATGACCTAGACAACTGTCGGGTCGTGGACAAGATGGTGGAGAAGCGGCTCAAGGAGCGCCGCCCCGACGATGATCAAGATGAAGATCCCCCGCTGGCCTTCCAGCAGGCTGATCACGTGGTGGCCTATATCCATGGTGGTTCGTCCACCTTCCCCTCCAACACCGCTTACAAACGGCTGAAGAGGGAAGTGTGTGCCACCACATCAAGCTCGGGGGCGGGTCGGATGCTGAAGTGGTCTAAGCAAACGCTCACCTTTAGTCAGGCTGACCATCCCGAGGGCGCCAACGGCCTGGGACATCTCCCGGTCGTAGTGTCGCCCACCGTTCGGAACGTGCGGCTCACCCGCGTGCTGGTGGACGGAGGGAGTTCTATCAACCTCTTGTCCTCCTCAGTGTTCTGGCGCCAGATCCCGGCGGAGACTGCGCGCCACTCTGCCCTTCTTCGGGGTAGCCCCAGAGGCTGGTTTGATGCCCCTGGGTCAGGTGCGCCTCCCCGTCACCTTCGGGGAGAGGGATAACTATCGCACCGAGTTGGTGGATTTCGAGGTCGCCGACTTCGACCTCCCTTATAATGCCATACTCGGCCGACCGCGTTGGCCCAGTTCATGGCGGCCACCCACTATGCGTTCATTGTGGTGAAGATGCCGGGGCCCGATGGCCCCATTGTGATCAGGGTGGATAAGGCCGAGGCCTTGCGCTGTTTCAAGGTCGCGTAGGACCTGGCCGGTGCCACCTGCGTCGGGCGCCCAGACGCCACTTCCTCAGGAGCCCCTCAGGCCGGACCAGGCCTCACTGCTCTGTCGGTGAGGTCAAGGTGGTCGCCTAAGGCGGGCGAACCCCGAAGATCACAACATTGGCGCCAACCTCGGCGCCAAATAGGAAGACGCTCGTCACCTTCCTTCCTTCACCCAATTCGACGTGTTCGCCGCAACCGTCCGACATGACTGGGTCTCTCGGAGGTGATCGCCTCAATAAGGCTCGCCTGGCGATCCATACCCCGCCATGAAGTCGACCTCATCGTTGACTCCACGGCCAGGTCTTGCGAGCCGTGCTTCTTGGATGCGCATCGGGTACCACCAGATTAGCATGGCACTTGAAGATGAAGAGAAGACCACTTTTGTAATGCTTTACGGTGTCTCTTTGTTATGTAAGAATGGCTTTTGGTTTAAAAATGCTGGTTCCACTTACCAACGTGCTATGCACATTACCTTCCGCTCCCAGATAGGGCGAAATCTTGAGGTTTACGTTGATGATTTAGTTGTGAAGATCAAAAAGAGTGAAGAACTGATCCAAGACCTGGAGGAAACCTTTGCTAACCTCCGAAAGAATTGCCTTAAGCTCAACCCAGATAAATGCGTGTTCGATGTGCCTTCCGGCAAGCTATTGGGCTTCCTGGTGTCCAGCCGGGGCATTGAAGCCAACCTTGACAAGATATCAGCCATCGAGCACATGAAGCCGCCAGCACGACTCAAGCAAGTTCAATGCCCGCCGGCCGCTGGCCTCCCCGGGCGGTTCATTGCCTTACCGAGAAAAAGTTTGCCTCTGTTTAAGCCTTTGAAGAAGACAAACCACTTCGAGTGGATCAAGAAGCCTGTATATGCTTGAAGAGTTGAAGCGGTACCTCTCCTCTCCCCTGATGGTTTCCCCAGCCGGTGAGCCGCTGTTCTCAGACATAGCTGCCACCCCTGAGGTGGTGAGCGCGGTGCTGATTGCCGAAAGAGAAGGCGTGCAAAGGCCGGTGTACTACATCAGCAAGGTGCTGCACGAGGCGGAGACCCGATACCATGAGCTCGAAGATGTCAGACGCATCTCCGTGGCGCCCAGAAGCTGCGCCATTATTTCAAGGACGGAAATTACCGTGGTCACGGCCTACCCTCTGCGAGATCCTCCACAACAGAGAAGCAGAGGGCGGATTGCAAATGGGCGGTGGAACTGGGGAATTCAACCTCAAATTCGTACTCCGCACCGCCATCAAAAGTCGGTCGGGCGGAGTTCGTCGCCGAATGGACTCCCGCCACTCCAGAAGCTGAAGAAGCTCCCGCGCCCTCTCCTTGGACCTTGTTCTTCGATGGTTCCTTCAGTTGGAGGCGCGGGCCGGAGTTGTCTGGTCTCCCCGACCGTGACATCCTCCAAGATGTGGTCGCCCTCGAGTTCAAAGCCACAAACAACGAGGCGAATACGAGGGTCTGGCTGGCAGATTGCGACGCTTGGCGTCTCAAGTCAAGGAGACTCCCTGCTGGTCATTAATCAAGCGCGGAAGGAGTTCGGTGTTCGACCCCACCATGGCAACAGCACCGCGGAGGTCCGGAATATGGAGCGTCATTTTGAAGGTTTGGGATATATCCATGTCCCCGCGCGACAATCACCTTGCGGACGGGCTTCGCGGCTTGCGCCCTCAAGGGCTCTGTTCGGCCGAGTCTTGAAGAAAGGCTATTGCGGCCGCCCATCGCGCCCCGATTCTGTGGGGACGATGGTGTCATTGCCGCAGCCCCAATCCAGAGGGGACGACAAAGAAGGCCGTTCGACCTCCGGCCAAAGCGGGAGGGTGGCACCGCTGTCATGGCCCCCGCCCGGGAAAGATAACGTGCCGCCTCGGCCCCGTGCTGGGAGGGAAGACGGCCGGTCTTCGCCGAGGCGGCCAGGGAAAAGCTTGGCCCAGCAGAGTACCCAGACGAGCACCGAGTGGTCGTCGCGCTTGACCAGGAAGATCGGTGGATGGATCCTATCCTAGCCTTCCTGCGTGACCAAGTGATCCCCGACGATGATGCCTCAGCTGAGAAGATTGCACGTAAGGCCAAGTGCTATACCCTGGTAGGTGGGGACCTATATCGTCAGGCGTAAACGGAGTTCTCTTGGTGCATCACTCGGGAAGAGGGAGCAATCGCTCTCGATATCCATGGAGGCGTGTCTTGCGGAGTCATATGTCCCATTAACGCTAGTCGGTAAAGCGTTTAATCAAGGATTTTATTGGCCTCGCGCCTCCGCATGCTTACAAGCTGGTGAGGACATGCGAAGCTTGTCAGTTCTTCGCCAGGCAAATCCACCGACCAGCCCAGGCTCTGCAAACCATCCCGCTCTCCTGGCCGTTTGCGGTCTGGGGGCTTGATATCCTGGGTCCGTTCCCGCGGGCCACAGGGGGCTTCACCCACCTCTTCGTCGCCATCGATAAGTTTAGGAAGTGGGTTGAGGCCGAGGCGGTGCGTGCCATCACGGCCGCTGCCTCCGTCAAGTTTATGCGCGGGATCTTCGCCCGCTTTGGAGTCACCAATCGCATCATCACCGACAACGGGACCCAATTCACCAGTGCGGCTTTCCTGGAATTCTGCGATGAAATGGGCACCAAGGTATGTTTTGCCTCGGTGGCCCATACTATGATCGCAACGGGCAAGCAGAGCGCGCCAACGCGCTAGTGTTGAAGGGCCTCAAGACAAGAGCGTTTGATCGGCTTCACAAAAGGGGCGCGCGGTGGACGGAAGAACTCCCGGTAGTGCTGTGGTCACTCCGTACCACACCCAGTCGGGCCACAGGCAAGACGCCTTTCTTCCCGTGTACGGGCGTAGGTCGTTTCCCCTCTCGAGTATCCGCTCGGTTCCCAAGTGTCTCGGTGTTCAACGAAGAAGACCAAGAGGATCTCCGTGAGAAGATGTCAACCTTTTGGAGGAGGTGCGGATCGCTGCTCTCTCACGCCGCCCGCTACTGACAAAGTCTCAGCGGTACCACGCCACCCGGTCTCTGAGAGAACACTAGCGAGAGGCGACACGGTCTTCTTGCGCAATTCAGACGATGTCGGGTTATATAACTGTCTCCCGATGGGAAGACCCTTTAAGGTGGTCTCAGATATCTCGGCCGGCGGTCCGGTTGGCCCGAGGACGGCGAAGAACTCGATTTAATTCCTATAACATAGAGTTGTTGCGAAGTTCTATCCTTGAAGGACTTATAAGTGCCCATTGCCGCCTTGGCCACCATGAGGTAAGATTCTCCCTTGGCTGGTTGGTGGCTTCTGGCGGTTAGTAAAGTTGTTGCCTAGAAGGCTTTCAATTTACCATTGTTGTCCCTTTCTGTGCCCTTAGCGGCAAGTTTTTTGCATGAATGTCGCTGGTTCCGTATGTTTGCTAAATCCTTGGTGATCTACTGGGTCACCTGGTGTCCGTGTCCGACAAAGACGGGCGACCGGGGGGCGGGCTAGATGCGGTGCTCAAACGCGGCTCGCACGCCTCGGGTTGGCTCTCTGAAGCACCGCTGGTTGTCACCGCGAGCATCGTTAGTCTAGTACCCCTCCTGGAAGCCCGCAGCTTTGACGCACAGCACCATGGTTCGATCTCCAAAAAATCGCAAGGACTTAGAAATCAAAAAGGGACCGGGGTTCATTCCATGCGGGGACCTATATTGTTCGGATTTATCTTGCATATGCCTACTCATTCTGTTAGTAGCTGTGCACCAAGGCATGGAGTCACCGACTCATTGCATGAAGTCTCCAAGCCTCTTCGTGGTCGCCCAGGAGCTCGGGGGCTGGTCGCCCCAAGCTTCTTCGTGGTCACCCCAAGCCTCTTCGTGGTCGCCCAGGAGCTCGGGGGCTGGTCGCCCCAAGCTCCCTCGTGGTCGCCCCGAGTCTCTCCGTGACTGCCCAGACGCTTGGGGGCTGGTCGCCCAATGATATAAAAAGCAAGATAAGTGCTTCATACCACATTTTTGACTATTTCCTTATGTGCATGCGCTAAGATGGGTCAAGTTACGCGTGATTGTTGCAAGTACCAAAAATTAACGGCCCCTCATGATACAAGGAAATGTGCTAAAGCGTTAACGTTCGGCATGGCCAAGCAACCGGAGTGTAGGTTAGACGTGGTACTCAAACACGGCTCGTACGCCTCGGGTTGGCTCTCTGAAGCACCGCTGGTTGTCACCGTCGAGTGCCGCTGGTCTAAAAACACTTCCGAAACTTGTTGCCTCGCCACGCTCTGCCGCAAAGACGTTTTAGGCGATCATCGTGGTCCAAGTTCCGAAGAGTTTGAACCAAGTGGCAATCCCACGCAAAAACCAAACGCTAAGATCAAGCTACGCCTAGCGCCATCGTTGGACTCAAGGTCGTTTTTGCCTAAGTCCCGTATGACTTGTGTGATCCTTACTTGTGTTTGCAAAGAACACGCGTAATCATCGGCGAGCTCGTGGATGCCGCCCTAACCTAAGCGTTCCTCGGGCATTCCGGCTAAGTTGAAAGGTCGGTCGCCTAACGCTTTAATCTAGCCAACTTGATCACACAAAACGAATGAACATGCAAAATAGCATTGAACACGAAATATCTGTTACGCTAAATCTTTGCTAAGTGTTTATACATGCGATGGATTAACAAAAGAAAGCAAAAGCAAAGCAAAAAGAACCAAGGGGCGCTGGCCCTTCACTCCTCGTCGCCGACGCCGATGTCATCGCCCTCGCCGCCTTCCACGGCCGCGGGGTGGAAACATCCATGGCCGGCCGCCGACTTGCAAAGATCTCGCCACGTGTTCGTTGGCGTCGCACCCTCGCCTCTGCTGCTTGCGCGTCTCCTCGACGCCGACCGTCACCGCGCCATGGGATCAAGGGCGGCATCGCTGGTGGCCCAAAGAGCAGCCAGATAGGTCGCGGTCATGATCGCGACCTCTCGACCTTCTTTGGCGGAGCGGTGGCTAGAGGCTTGGCGGTCCCGGAGTGCTTCCGCTACCGATTAGTCGCATGGGCAAAGCTGCAACATGGAGTCCTCCAATGCGCTGTTGATTACCACCCAAGGGCTCGTGCACCTCTTCGTCTGCCGAAGGCCTTCTTGAGCATGACGGACGATTGCGCCAGCAGCGAAAGGACTCGGCCTCCGAGGTCTTCGCCGCCGCTCGGTCCTCTCCGCTTTGTGCTTGCCCTCTCGGCCGCGTCTGCGGGCGGCAAAGATCGGTCTTCTCTGCGCCAATGCCGCCTCTGCGTGTCGCCCTCTCGCTCCGCTGCAGCTCGCTTCTCACCGACGCCAATCGCTGGCGATATCGGCCCCATGCCTGGCGGCTGCGGCAAGGGCGGTGCCCATCGAGGAGCCATGCAAGTCCCCGAGCCCGGTGAAGAGCTCGACGTGGCGTTGGCAGGAGCAATGGCGGTTCGAGGGGCGAGGTTCCGGGCGCTGGCGCCGATCGCCCCTCTCGCCCTCTCGTGGCGGCGGCCGAGGCACTGGGCGAGGTGCTCGGCGCTTGAGGTGGCGCCGGGGCGTTCGCCTTGGCGCCTCTGAGGGCCGCCTTTGCGGTACCCTCAAGCGAGATCGCCATCGGGAGCGTGAGGCCACCTTGTTGGGCGGTGGCCCAGGCTCCCACTACCGAGAGAGTTGGCGCCATGCCCGCTGAGGCCGGCCCGGGAGGAGACGTCGGGGTGGTGCCGCGAGGCGGCGGCGTCCGGCGACGAAAATCGACATTGGGGCGGCTTGTGTTTGCCGCCTCGCGATGAACCGCCACTACAGGCTCGTGGCAAGAGTTTGACGCTGCTCACGCGCGTTCCTTCTGGGATCCGGACCCGTGGTGTCCGGGCGAGCGATCGCTTGCCGCGCCCGATCGCTGGCGGGGCCGCGGCCTCGATCACCGGCGGTCATGGGCGGCACCACGGCGGGCCCGTGGAGTCCATCGGCGGAGCGACCTCACGACTCTTAGGTGCTCGCATGCTCCAGATCGGCGAAGGCCGCCGCCGAAAAAAAGTGCTTGGTCGGAACCGGCCAGATAAGCACGGCGAGCCATCGCCCTGAGCTGGTCATCCAAGTTTCGCGCTCGCAATGGACAAAAAGTAGTCACCGGTTGGTAGGAGACCACAAAAGAAGCATGTGCACGAAAAAGCTAAAGAAGAACGAAGACTCACGACCGCCACGCGTCGCTGTCAGTCATCGTCGCCCATGTATCGCCATGCAGACGGACGCGGGCGAAAGAGGGTCGATTCTCCGCCACGAAGTCCTGCTACCAGCCCCAGATAGTCCGGCTTCCCTGAATCGGAGGATGCGGGTCGCCATTGCGCAGAAGCTCGCCCGTCTCGATCGGGCGAAGTTCCGATCCTCGAGGCCTCCGCGCCCGGCGGCACGCCCAAGCGCCAACGCCATCGTCATCCTTGATGTACACCATTCATCGCGCCATGACTTCGGTTGGACCTAGGCCGAAAGAGATGTAGCGGAGGCCATTCTGTCCCTTGAGTGAAGTAGCACTCCCACTACCTCATTATCGTTGGAGGCGCGACAGAGGAAGAAATGGCGGAAAAGTGGAAGATTCGCATCACCCCATGAACATTTCACGAGGTGTGCGAAGATGGAAAGAAAGACAATGGAGTTGGGGGTGAGATGAAGGTGGTGGATCCGTAGAAAGTGAAGGACTAGAAGGAAGAAATCAGAAAACGGCGGGGCCAAGCCAGCCATCATAGCCCAAGTATGGACGAGGATTTCGTCGGAAAGGCACCGCGACGTGGCGGTCCCCGCCCGGAAGCGGAAGGTGCCCTCTGGCGCTAGGATGACCATCCTACCCACCGCATGGGCGTCCGCGGTGGAGACGGGGATGGAGGGTGCCATGGAGATGAAGAAAGGCTGAGGTTTTTCGAGCAAGAAGGTTGAAGAAGCGAAAGTTAGGGGTGCGCAAGGAAGAAGAAGGCGTAAACCGTTTGATACAGATGAACCTATCTATATATGCGCCCAAAGACCGTGGTTCGCGAAGAGACAAGATCGACGTCGCCTCGGGTCCGAGAAAATCTGCAGACTGGCAGGGAACCGAGGCGGTCGTATCCTCATGAGTGGTGGCCCCACCCAGGAGCCCGCTAAGCATTTAATGAAGGTTCTAAAGTAAGCTTTGGTACGCGCTCCAGGGCGGGCCCGGGGGCTACTGTCAGCGTACTCTGCGCTGGGGTACCCTCTCCGCCGCACAAAAGCAGTCAACACGGCGGTCAACATGACAGACCCACGTGGCACCCGGCGAAAGGTGGGCGAAAGACGCTCGCCGCCGCCCGGCGATCACGTGGCGCCCGGCGAGCAGTGGGAGAGCACGCCGCCGCCGGCCGGCGACCCACGTGGCGCCGACGAGCGGTGGCGAAACACGCTCGCCGCCGGCGGTCCGTCCACGTGGCGCCCGGCGGCGGTGGCGAAGACGCTCGCCGCCTCGCCCGGCCGATCCACGTGGCGCCGGGCGGCAGTGGGCGAAAGACGCCGCCGCCGCCCGGCGGCCGGTCCACGTGGCGCCCGGCGAAAGCGGTGGCGAAGCACGCCGCCGCCGGCGGCCGATCCACGTGGCGCCCGGCGAAAGGTGGCGATCACGCCGCCGCTTCGGCAGTACCCACGTGGCACCGGCGGCGGTGGCGAAGCACGCCTGCCGCCCGCGCCGCAAGAAGAAAAAGGTGGTGCGAGTGGCTTCACCTCGGCTCCTTCTCTTACCGCACTGCTCGGGCGGCAGACAATGTGTCGACTGGCAACGCAAGGATTTCGCTATAAGCCCATTCCTCCGACGCCTCACCAACCCGTCAAGAAGGGGTCACATCCGGCGGATCAGCGGCCATCGTCGGCATTTAATGAGGTCAAGGAACGGGACAAAGACGAGAAGGGGTAATAAATGTATGAAGATAAGCATGATGACCCTCCTTGGTACACCTACCGGCCCGGCCTATATAAGGGCCCTCGGGTGCATGGGGAAAAGGGTCGAAGATTGAAGAACAAGCAAGCAGAGAGTTCCGTAGTAGAGCTTAAGGGAGAACTTGTAACCCAAAGGCTTTGTACTGCACCCTTTCAAAAAACACTCTTTAAACAATCGAGCAGGAAGTAAGGCCATTACCCAAGGCAAAGGGGGTCTGAACCTGGGTAAAATCTTTGTGTCATCCCTAGTTCATAGGCGCCGGAATCCCTCGCGTGGGAGTCTCTAGGGTTTTCACCCTCTAGGTTTAGCCAGCCGCGAAGACGCCCTCCTTCTGAACCAAACTCGGTCTGTAGACTCCGGGCCTATCAGGCGGAATACGCCGACACACTACGAGTGAGACAAACTGGTGACAATAATATAGCAATCCCCGTAGTATATTGAGGTGGGTCAATCTAATATTACATTCTCTAACATATAGCCACAATATTGATTTGATATCCCATATCTATCATCCGTGGAACGTGATCACCCATCATTATATGTGCACATCTATAGATGATAAGTGTCCCATATAATAATATGAGAGCATAGATATTTAGAATAACATCATAACATAAATAAAGAGTTTTACGAATATGTCTAATCAATATAAATGATAGTTTATTAAAGAAACAAAATAACATATTATTTAAATAATTTATAAACATAAAAGCGATGTAACCATCTCTATGTTTGAAATTAAGACATATCACTAACAGTGCACATGTCATTTCGCAAGTAAAAAAGATCAGCTATAAATATAACGACCGACAGTAAAAAAGATCTCTGGTCGGAGTGTCTCTGCTGCGTGGAGAAACACATCACATCACCTTTTTCTCTCGTGCAAGGGCAACCGATTAACTCAACGGATTGGCTATTCGCTGTATAATTGCAACGCGGTGTATCTGAACTCTGACGCCAACACAAGTGTTCAGCCGCAGTGCGCAGGCTGTTGACAGGTGTTCTGATTTTGCAGAGAAGAGAGTATGCCACATGCCAGCATGGTACTACAGTGTTAGGGGGCTTGTATAATGATATATGTATGCTGTCTATAAGAATATGCTACATAAAATTTTGGATAATATGGCGGAGAGAATGAGGAGAGAGAAAGATGTCTATTATTTAATAGACGATCTTAAAAATAGTTTTATACTATGTATACTATTGTACTGATAGTCTGTTAATTATATGAGAAATCATTACAGACAGCTATATAAACAGTCTATTGTATGGATTGTCTTTAGTACTGTCTATAGATAACATAGAGGTGTATTATAGATAATCACCATCTATACCACTGTACATGCTCTTATGGTTGCGAATGTGAACTTGTGAAGTCAATAGATTATAGAGTTTAGACTCGGGTGTTATGGATTCACAGCTAAGGGAACCGAACGGGATTTAATTAGACGTTGCGTTGGCTTGCTTTGCGTTCACTCATTTGAGAACGGCAGCCGTACACTAAGGATCCAAAATTCAGCGAAATTTTAGAAATCTCGTCTGAGATTTCAGATTTTAGCTGGAATGGGATCCAAAATCTCGGTCAGATAAAAAAATTAAAATACTACAGTAAACTCAGAAATTTTGGTGAGATTTCTCAGAAAATTTGATCGGATTTTGAGTTTTAAAGAACGGATTTGGCCAAATAACCCTTTAAGAAAGTCATCTTTGATGATACAAGCTTGATCATACTGTGAAAAATTTATAGTAATATTTTTAGAAATCTAGTATGATACATAAAAATTTACAAAATAATTAAACTTCATTTGTTATCTTTAAAAAATCAAAAACCGAATGAACATAATTGAGACAGTAATAGTGTCGGAATTTTATAAATTTTCTCAAGTGTGATCATGATCTAAAATTTTTAAGACAGCTTAAGAATTTCCTCAAAACCCTTCTATAAAAGTTTTAAAAAAATAAACCTGCTTTCATTGCTCAATCAAAAATTATAAACTATACAAGCATGCACTCTAAAGTTCAAAAACTCTAAAGTAGCACTGTCATAATTTTTGAAAATTCGTTAGATTAGATTATCACCTAAAAATTTTATGAAAATATTAGTAATGCTTTAAGACTATCCATAAAAATTTTAAAATTTTTGTGTGCTCAAAACAATGCAAAAAAACTTGCACAAAAAGTGTCATGGTTGTGACTCAAACCCAATACCTAAGGTTTGCACGACTTGGACTTTACCAGCTAAGCTAGAGCCACTGCTGAGTATTAGTATTGAGAAGTTATTTGATTTATGTATGTCATTTATATTGATTTTAATGGTGACTCAATCATTCACTCCCGACACAACTCATTCACTTTCCTCTCTCACAGTGAACCAACTCACCCGAAGACTCCTTGTCGTCCTCACTGTCTCCGCCCATCTTTGGCAAAACCTGGCCTTATCCGGCCAGAAGAAAGGAAATCTCGACTGTTTACACTGAAATTTCGGTGGTTTGGAGTGAGATTTCGGCCGTCTAACCGAGTTTACAGGTAACGAAATCTCCTTCTTTGCGGTGAGATCTCAGTAGTTTGGAGAGTCTATATTTTAGGCTGAATTATTGAGTATATGTGTCGTATTTAGTTCATTCTAGGCTAGATTTGGTGTATTTGTTGTATTATTGCATACTGGAAGATGAAACATGCATATATATTGTATGAATGATCGATGCATATATGTATTTTTTGTAAATGGCATGAATGATTAATAAACCATGCATATATATTGCAGCTTGCACTCAACAATCAATAGGGTAGTGTATGAATAGTCGTAGAAGGGTGATGCATATTTTGCTTTGATTCATTAGTATATGCTCTTTACATATACAATAACCAACTAGTATGCCCTTTTCATAATTAGCATGTACAATAATTAGCTAGTAGCGGTGCATAACTTTAGCAATTCATAAATGGAGTGTTACTTATATAAAAGGGGACTATGAGTCTATGTCTGTCATAGGTAAAGTTGACATGACATTTCATAATAGCAAGTGTTAGTGGCATGTATGAGCAGTAAGCACGTGTTAATGGATTAGTGGTATGTATGAGCTTATGTTCATTTCATTTGAATTATTCAAGATGATGTTAATGGCTACTTTGCATTTAGTTATCACAAATAATATTTTCATTGTTGATTCATTGCCTCATCGGTATCTTTTTGTGTTCTGTTGCAGGTTCTCGTAATGGCAGATCATGTGGGTAACATATAGGAGTATGGGGAACGCATCGGACCGTTTGAGTCGATGTGCAACTACTGTAGGCATATTATGAAGGGTGGAGGGTGACCCGTCTGAAGGAATATTTGGTCAAGCGCTACTGGTGATGTGAAGTCCCGCCAGCGCGTTTAAAGTGGATAAGCGGCCGTTGTTGCGTATATGCCTTGCGGTTGGTGCTACAGTGCGCATAGTCCAATGGTTGCGAGCGCAATTGAAGTACATTTGCCTTAGTGCACACGTATCTAAGGAATCGATTAAGTTATACAAAGGTTCAGTAGCTCGTGTTCGTGCACTACAATATACAACTTTGCCTAGGGACTATGAATCCATCTACAAGACCCAGGACAATGACCCATTCGATTGCCTCATTGAGGGTGCGATGCAACCGGGTAGCGACCCTATTGCAGAGTGGTTTGATTCATCTAGTTTTGGTGGGGAGCCCATACTTAACGAGGATAGTGTGTACGACCCACTATCCTAACGAGATTCGTGGTTGACACCATCCCACCAGAAGAGATGAACAAGATCACATGTAATGTGGAATTATGTTCTGTTCTACTTGGTTATCATGTATGTGAAAATTTCACAACGGTGTTAACATTACTTTCAATTGGCCTTAGGTGGGAATAGCCTCCAAGATTGGACCGATTTCACGATCGGTGAAACACACATAAGAAAGAGGAAGCGTGATACCAATGACAACATGCTAGCGGATGTGTTCACGTGGGTTGGCGAAGTTATTAGGCAACTAGCGTATCAAGGGAAAAGGAAAGGCACAAAGTGATGACGAGCCTGATATCGGCAGTGACGATGATATGGATACAACTCCTCAGAATGTGCAGTATCAAGAGACCACTGATAGTAGCTCGATGACAAACTCTGGAGGTGATGATAGGATGTACACTGCCTACTACTCCTTCTGGCCCTGTTTGCAGCTACAATCGCTAGGAGGATCGCAACAGTGGGAAGCACCCCTAGGAAGGGCTCATAGAGGCAAACCAGCAGTACGAGGAAGGGAATGATGAGTGGTGGGGGCGAGCGATAGGCAGGACAACCTTAGGATGATGTAGGTTTATGGTCTAGTAGCCAATCTTCGAACCATTGAGGCTTCTCGAATGAGCATCCTGCGTACGATTCAATGCCCTACGGATGGGATAAGGGTGGGTACGGTCATAGACAGAGTTATGACGGATTGAGCATATCTTGGCCGTTTGATTACACTGATCTCTATACCGATCCGTATGTACGAGACATATTTGTCAGATATCTTTACCGGTCAGAGAATCATACCAACTGGATGGCTCATTATGAACTTAAAAGTCTGCCTGGCTACCGCGGGACGTGACCAGGGAAGAGTACAAGCAACAGCACCAGAGGAGGTATCACAAGGTCATTATCGATAACGAGGAGGTGGAGTTTGCATCACACGCGTACTACTACTCGTAGGTACATAAACACATTGTTGTCCATACTTTGCAAGATTCTACTCCTTTAATTATACATCTTCTTACAATCTATGTTCATATTGCATACTCATTCTTCAATTATGCCTCTTACAGGTGGTTCGGGCTGAACGTTGCATTCTGGCGTTATCCATGCATCCACAGGTAGTTCTCATGTTTATTAACTACCGTTGCATAAATATATATGTGGTGAATATGCTCCTATATGATCATATTTGTGGTGTATATGTGATGAATTATCATATGTATCAATTTTATTTCATACCTACTATTTGTGATGCCAATATATATTGATTGTTTCCAATTGTAGCCTTCGAAATCCGAATATCAGTTGAAACGCTGTCGAAATTTCTAATTTTATAGTACTCTTCTAAGAATTTGGTAAATTCACTAGAGTGTGATCATGATCCAAAATTTCGATGATAATTCAAGTATTGCCTTTTTGTAAAAGTTTAAAAACTTTCAACCTTTTTATTTACTCAAGCAAATCTATGTATTGATCATTAAGCTTTTATCACGATAGTACCACTGTCAAATTCTTTTAAAATTCCTCAGAATTGATGATCATCTAAAAATTTTATGACAATATTAATGATGCATCAGGACCATTCAAAAAAATGTAAAATTTTCTAACATGGTTTGAAGCATTTTTTATTCGATTGAAGTTTGCTGGTAAGGTTTTTATTAGGACATCACCACTTTTCAAATTTTTAAAATTTCTCATGCTTCATTATCATCTAAAAATTTTATAGGAATATTAGTGGTACATCAAAACCATGCACAAATTTTTTTTTAAAAAAATTCTAACATGGTTTGTTTCATTTTTTATTCAGTTCAAATTTGCCAGTCAGCGTTTTATCAGGGCAATAGTACTTTTTAAATTTTTAAAAATTCCTTAGGCCTGATAATCATCTAAAATTTTTATAGAAATATTATTGATGTGTTAGAACCATCCACATAAAATTTCAAAATTTTTAATATGTTTTGCACTATTTTTCCTTGGTTCAATTTCATCGAAATCTCAGCATTTCTTGTTGAGATTTCGGCAATACCGGGCGAAAACTTAGAAATTTTAGTGCAAAAAAAACCAAATTTGATTTTTTGATTTTGTATTTCATCCGAAATTTTAAGATTTCGATGAAATTTTATATTTCAGGCACCTCCAAGATATCAACCGAAAACGAGATTTGAAACTTTGCCCTACAGGCTACACACACCTCTGAGCTTACTACACTACATTCATGGATCCAGACAAGGTAGTACATGCATCTAGTAGAGTGGCACATATTTGTTGGTGTCCGTAATAAGCTGTACGTATAAGCTTTAATTGCGTTTATCAGAGGTTTTGAACTCAATACCTCTTAATTCTAATATCATATTGTGTTGTATGCATCGGCCAATTCACCTATAAACTTAAAGGTGATATAAAAAAGATAGACAACTCACTCATACTTCGACAAGAACACCCTCACTACACGTCAACGGACATGACCAGATCACATACCTGCGACTTGCTTTGCGTTCACGCAGCAAATCGCAGCTTACACGGGCCACCAAAGTACCAAAGCCATCTAACCCCTCGCTTTCCGCTCGTTGGAAAATGTTAGCTTAATTACTCCTCCATAAGTGATTGACAAAGTTCTCTATGTGCCAGGTTGTCGCATGTACCAACAAGCCCCGTCGCCGGGGCGAAATCAAAGTCACGAGGCTTTGTCACTCTTACTTCCTCAAGCTTGCAAGTACTAAGGGTGTATTTGATTATTTGTATTAAATGGTATATATGTATGAGACGGTTAAAAAAAATATTATCCATGTGTTTGCTTGTTTGAATGAAGCCATCTTGTTTTAGACAATGCGATACAAATTTGAAGAATATTCCCTGTATATGCTTAACTATTCTATTCACCTAAAATAATGAAACCAAATGATACAGAACCATCACATCTCATTCAACCTCATTCCATCAACCAAACACGCCCTAAGTTGCCTTAGAATCTGCGCCGGTTAGGGTTTGAGCTCTTAGATTAAGCACTTAGAATTGATAGTGCTGGATGCATCATAAAATAGACTTTCATAACAAATGCTGTAATTCCCGTGGCTTGTAACATAATATTATAATAAAACTTAGCTGTAATTCCCGTGTCGATGTTGTTTGTATCAGCGACAAGGTGGCAGTCAGGAATACTAATGGATAATAATTAAGCTGACATTGTTGCTTGGATTAGCTCACTCGTAGCGACCAGCACGGTCTAATGATTTAGGTTATGTCCGTGCCCTGGATAGGCGACAGGGCAAAGTTGCAGCCGTTGCATAGCTTTTTCATCGCATATACACACAAAATTTCTTTTCAGCCGCGCCAAATGTATCCCACTCATTCTGCTGCACGATCCCGATCGAATCGAACTGCTTTATTACATGACGTTCCAGACATGAAGTGCTGAAAGAAAACTGCTTCACATTTCAAAAGGTGCAAAATATTCCAGTATGCGCAATAATCGAAATTATTTTTCGAGTATGCGCAATTCTCGTAATTAATTGGAACCGCACCTCGTATACCTATCTGATACAGTGACAAGAACAATCTGTTAATTACTCTAATACCTCCTTTCCTAAAGTTCGAAGCATTGCCGCTGCCTGCTCGCTTTGAGCCGAGCCGGCCGCGCTCGGCTCAAAAAATCCGTTTTTTGTTTTTAAGTCCTTTAAAAAATTCGTAATTACATATTAGTCTTTTTTGCGTTTTTTTTTGCAGAGAGGGCTTTAGAAAAATACGGATCTTTCGTGAGAGGACTCTAAATAGATACCGGAAAAACACGTAGTGGCGTTTCGACCATTCCGGCTATTTTTTACGAAAATGACCTTTTCGATTTAGCGCGATCGTAGATGCTTCGTGAGAGAACCCCAGCTATATGCGGACAAAATGTGGTTTCGTTTGTGTCCTTTCAGCCGTTTCACTCGTTTTCTTGACGATTTAAAAAAAACACCGTCAGAAAAAAATACGAAAAAATATCACACGTCGCGAAAAATATTCTAGTTGTCTGCAAAGTTGCCAGCCTGCAGGAGTCATGAATGAGTGACGAGTGACCACATCCAGCACATAGGATGCTGCACGCATTCAGATGACTAATTTCTCGCGTCCTCTCCAACCTTTCGATATAGAGGGGGCGTTGCAAAAGCGATGCACAATAATATATACATGTACCGTGGCCGTAATTGCTTGGTTGGTTCAAGCACAGTGATGAGCTGAGCTGCGCTGTGTGCAACTGTGGGCTATGATCGAATCGAGCCGACGACCGGTAGACCCAGGTACTTTGGTACAGCTCTATATTTTAGCTTTATTTTAAATCTAAAATTTATATACTAAAATAAAGTAAATTAAGTTTATATTATTAGTCTAAAATGTAAACAAGATAACCCACATTAGCACTTTTAATGTACCCGTAGCTCTAGTTCCATAAATTTCTGGAGTTACGAATACCCTACTCCACCAACTCTATAGATTTTGTTGGAGCTGGAGTTATGCCAAACACCCCCTTAGCTAGCTAGAGGGATTGTTCTGAGTCGTAGTTTTTTTTAATTTTTTTCTAGACTGATAAGTAGCTGTTTGGCAAACAACTAATTTTCCTCCACAATAAACTGCAAAATCCTGTCATACCCTGCTTTTAGTTTTTGATAGTTATATGTGATTTCTGGTTTATGTGACCTATTTATAGTGTTTATTGGTTTTTCAGAAGCCGTAGCTGGCTTTAAGCCCTCCAAACAGAGCCAGAAAAATGCTCGCTCCCCATGATCACGGGCCATAACTCACAAACATTTTCCTTTGTGATTATTCTTGTTGTTGTTACTATCAAATTTTTTATGTAAGAACCTAGCTCACATGCCCGATGGATGTTTTGTTATGACGGTAAAGAACCTGTATTACCGTGTAACGGCTGGCGTAAGCCCGAAGGCAGATAGGATCAGGGCCTGGGAATGAATGATACGGGTGATAAGGTTGGGGATCAGCATCAAAGCAGCTTTGCTAGGCTAGCAATGGTCCTGGCTCCTCCGTCGGGGTGCCACCGTGCACATTGCGGTACAGCAGGGTACGGCCAGAAATTAATTGTTAATCAACCGGTTCACTCGGATAGCTTATGTATAGACTAAAATCTAATGGTTGTAGGAAAATAATATTATATGATCTCGGATCACGCTAATGTTACACCTGGTAATAAGTTGTCATTCCATGTGACAGGCCGTAAAGAAAAAAGATACATCCGCAAGTTATACTCGCATTGACTATTTATAAGCACATTACGAATTCGTGAAAGAAAAAACATGGTCAAATGTCAGTACGATATTTAACTAAATCGCTTCGTAAATTAGTTGAATATTTGCCTATTAGATCCAGATCGTACGAATATTCATGTGCATTAAAGGCTATATATAATGTTCGACTGGAAATCCTAAAAATATGTGAACCGTATGGCAAGCCGAGGGAAACAAATGCTACAGTATTTTTCATCTGCAAAATCAAGGTTTCGACCGAACAAAGGGACGTGAAAATCACCGTCCCCCTCCGGCAGATTCTCGTTCCTCGCTGTCCGTGGCCCCACGGATAACGGATTTCAACGCCCCCGCCGTCCAATCGCCCGTACTGCTGTGCCGCCCCTCCTCCCATCGCCACCGATGCTCCTCCGTACCGGCGCAACGAGACGGCAACGACCCACTCCGGTCCGGTAAAAGCGAGCGAGCACAGCACACAACCCAGCAGCACAGCGCACCAGCCGCACGCGCAACAGACCTAACAGCCAGGAGCCCAGAAGAGAGAGGGGGAGACAAAAACGCCTCCCCTCCCCCCGTCTCCCACCTCTCTCCGTCCCATTCCTTCTCCCCCTCTTCGTCTCGCTTCCCGTCCCCGCACCTTGATCCCATATACTCCCGCCTCAGAACCCTACCCTTGCCACCGAGCGCCGCCTCCTTCCCGCGTGCTTCCGGCGGGGACGAGCCGGGGCCCATTGGCGCGGGGACGCCGCGGGTGGGCGCTGTGGGGCGAGGCGAGGCGCGGCGGGTCTCTGGTGGGAGAAGCGCCGGATGGGGGCGGCGGGGAGGAGGGCGGTGAGCTGACGCCGCGGCCGGCGGCGATGATGTCGGACGCGTCGTCGGATCTCGGCGGCGCGCCGGCCGGGCCCGTGGAGCGCGACATCGAGCAGGTCAGCGGCCTCCCGATCCCCGCCTGAAATGCTGTGGAATCCCGGGCGCGGCTTTTTGCGTGTGGCGTCTGGACTTGGATGCAGATGCATTCGTGTGCTCTGTTTGTTTATGTGCTCGTGCTGTGCTGAATTCTGCTTCTGTGGAGGCTACGGTTGGCTCCCGTGGTAGAACCGCCTCGTAATTTCGAGCTTCTGCTGTGTGCTGCAAGTAGGGTTCTGCGGCGAACTGTAATTTTGGCCTTTTGGGTTGGGGGTGTTCTGGGGATACCGATTTGGCAGCAGCATTTGTGTTTGCTACCGACAATTTTTTCGCGGAGGTGTTTTCCTTGGGTTGTTTGCTTCCTTGGGTTGTTTGCTAAGTTGCTACCTTGCTCTGATGTGCAGTTTCTGTGATCGAATTGGGAATACGTTAGAATGAGTTCCCGATCCTTTAGTTGTTGGTGAATGTTGCACGCGTCAGTTTATCGAGTCATGCTATATTAGCTCTGTGGTAATTGAATACTTGGATCAATCTATCTTTCCTGCAGTTATTGCTGGCTTATACTTCCCCCATTGATGGAGCTAGTAAAATTCTTTGCCCATGTTTGTGGGTTTTTTGTTCTCTGTGTACACGTTGCATACTGGCATGGTGAAGAATCTGTTATTAATTGTATAATTAAAACGATGTTAGGATCTGACAACTGCATTTAGAAGCTACAAATTCCCACACTAACTGGAAGAAAAAGAGAAAAATCTACTACACTTATTTGGTACGGTTCAGGTTGTAACGGTGCCGATTAATCAGACATATATAGTGATGTTACAGTTATATTTGATCATAGGCATTAGAGTTGTATTAGCTCTACTTTCAAATATGAACAAATTTATGGTAGTATCTAGCTGCGCAATTGCAGGGGCAGTTCAACTTGTTTTCTGATAAAGTTTGAGCAATGATTTTAACTTAGGAGAATAGCCTATATTTCTAGCCTCCTACAAGAATACCAAATGCTATGTTCCAAAGATAATACTCACTTTGGATATCTTGTTATGGTGATATGATTTGGAATCAGCTCCATTGCTTGCACTTCATTGGGACTCTTGGAAAGTTCTTCTTAACATGTTATATGAAGCTTAAGTTGCATATTTTCACCAATAGATAGCACAAATATACTGTGGAAATTATTGGTTCATGTGGCATATTGATATAGGAAAGCTTTGTGCATACTGTTCCACATTTGCTGTTTATGTCTTATGTGTATTCAGAAGTTAGCTCCAGCAATGTACTTCTTCCTTGTTATAGCTGGAGCACTATTTTGAGCTTCTCTCATCTTAACTGATATGTTTTGTAGTGCTATAAAGAATATGCTGTCATTTTTCAATTTACAAATTAATGGAAACTGCTTGAAAAGCTGGGTATTATTGGAAATATCGATAGTCAATTTAGAATGCGTGTGATTGTTCTATGATGTTTTATGGCTTCTAATCTAAAATTACAGCAATTTCCTGACCTAGTTTGCTAGGTTAGTATTGAGATCCTAGTTATTGATGTTTGATGCAGCCTTATTCCCATTGTTTCTGCAGGCCATAACTGCTCTCAAGAAAGGAGCATACTTGCTGAAGTATGGACGTAGAGGGAAGCCAAAATTTTGTCCATTTAGGCTTTCCAATGTGAGCTATCTGCATTTCCTCTATCACAGAATTGTGAAGTCCTTTATGCTCATGCCATCTCACTTATGGATATCTATGGTACTCTTTTTGCCCCTTCAGGATGAATCTGTACTGATATGGTTCTCAGGGAAAGAGGAGAAACAGCTAAGATTGAGCCATGTGTCCAGAATAATTCCTGGACAACGAACTGTGAGTTAACATTTGTTGAAACCATAATTTGTGGAATCATGTCTAACTATTAATGGCCATTGTGATAAAATATTATGAATCATATTGGGTAAATTTACTATAAAATCATTTTGCCCGTTCGTTCATGGTGTTTAACTCCTTCTGGAATACATTTGTGGGACTTTCCTCAGCTTTTACCCTGATGGAGATCTTCTTCTCTTAATAGGGTCTTCTTTGTGTGCTTGCTTCTAAATTGATTGTTTTTGTGCTTAATTCCACTACTGTACCAGAATTTCTTATGGTTCAAGTTCTCCAGTATCAATACTAATAGAACATTGTGTCATTAAGAGATAACTAGAACCACCAAGCTTTCCTGCAAAACATAAGTTAACTAGGTTTATCATATTCCTTTAAATTAATTAAACCTGTCAAGGTCCAAAAGCTAAATTGCTAAAGTACAGAACTATTGCCACTTATGAACATCATTTGAAAACTCACACAAAAAAAAACTTATGACCATTGTGAAATAACCCGTCCCATGACATTGTATGAATGATTATGTTATTGATCGGTCATATATTCATCGGGGAGTATCACTATATTAAAGGGCTGTAAATCTGTCCTAATTATGTCTGCTTTTCCTTTTGTCAATCCAGCCAATTTTTCAGAGGTATCCACGGCCTGAGAAAGAATGCCAGTCATTTTCTCTAATATCTCATGACAGATCATTGGACATTGTAAGTTATGCAATATTATTCACATATGATGTTTATTTGTTGCCTTGTTGGTTTGTTTGTTAACTTTGGTGCACACTGTATTCCTTTGTTCACTAACTATTTGAATTTGTTTGGTAATTTGGTTTTGTCATGAATATCAGATATGTAAAGATAAAGATGAAGCTGAAGTGTGGTTTGCTGGGCTGAAAACACTGTTATCACGTAGTCATCAAAGAAAATGGAGAACAGAACCGAGAAGTGATATGCTTTCCTCTGGTACAACTAGTCCAAGAACATACACAAGACGGAGCTCCCCCTTGAGTTCTCCTTTCAGCAGCAATGACAGTATCCACAAGGTATTACCCACCACCCAGCCAGAGCCAGCTTCCCCACTTTCTTTTGAGCACTGGCTAGCATGGAGCAACCCAAAACTCTTCACGCTTCAAGTTTTTTGGTCTTCTTTTTTTTTCATTTTTAATTTTATGCTAACGGCTTAACATCTGATCAGAAGTACGGCAGAACTCCATATCATATGTATGGAACTCTGTTTGTACTGTATGGTCTGTACGCTCCCTTCACAAGATATTAATGACTTTGCAGCAGTATAGCAGAATATATGAAATGGTATCTTCAATCATGCCAGATCATGTTATTTTCCTTTCTTATTTCTGTTGTCTACTTCAATTGATATAAGACACTCTTCACAATTGCTTTGCAACAGGATGGTTGTGAAAATTACCGATTCCATAGTCCATATAGGAGTCCACCCAAGGTCGGCTTGGAGAAGGCCTTCCCTGATATTGTGCCATATGCAGCTCCACCCAAGGGCTTCTTCCCATCCGATTCTAATGCTGGATCTGTTCACTCTGTTTCTTCTGGGCAGTCAGATAACACAAATGGTGACCCAAGGGGCATCCCAATGGAAGCTTTCCGGGTTAGTTTATCAAGTGCTGTTAGTTCATCAAGTCATGGTTCCGGTCATGATGATGGTGATGCTCTCGGTGATGTTTTCATATGGGGAGAAGGAACTGGCGAGGGAATTCTTGGTGGTGGCAATTCAAGAGTTGGAAACTCCTCAGGTGCTAAGATGGATTGTCTTGTACCAAAGCCACTGGAGTTTGCTGTAAGACTTGATGTACAGAATATTTCTTGTGGAGGAAGGCATGCTGCACTTGTCACTAAGCAGGGAGAGATCTACTCTTGGGGTGAGGAATCAGGTGGGCGTCTTGGTCATGGTGTAGATTGTGATGTGCCCCAGCCAAAACTTATCGATGCTCTTGCTCATATGAATATTGAGCTAGTAGCATGCGGTGAGTACCACACTTGTGCAGTTACACTATCTGGAGATCTGTACACATGGGGAGATGGTACCTTTAATTTTGGGCTTTTGGGCCACGGGAATGAAGTCAGTCACTGGGTACCCAAAATGGTCAATGGACCATTAGAGGGCATACATGTTTCATCAATTTCCTGTGGCCCTTGGCATACAGCTATAGTAACTTCTGCAGGGCAGCTATTCACGTTTGGAGATGGCTCTTTTGGAGTTCTAGGTCATGGAGACCGTCAGAGTATTTCAGTCCCAAGGGAGGTGGAATCTCTCAAAGGGCTAAGGACCGTTCGAGCAGCTTGTGGTGTTTGGCACACTGCTGCTGTTGTTGAAGTTATGGTTGGGAATTCAAGTTCCAGCAATTGTTCTTCTGGCAAGATATTTACATGGGGTGATGGTGATAAAGGTCGTTTAGGACATGGTGACAAAGATGCAAGACTTGTCCCAACCTGTGTAGCTGCTTTGGTTGAGCCTAACTTTTGTCAGGTTGTTTGTGGTCATTGTTTGACAGTGGCACTAACAACCTCAGGGCATGTATATACAATGGGAAGTCCTGTCTATGGTCAGCTTGGAAATCAACAGGCAGATGGTGTGCTTCCTGCACGTGTTGAGGGGAAGCTACATAAAAACTTTGTGGAGGAGATCTCGTGTGGTGCTTACCATGTTGCTGTCTTGACTTCCAGGACTGAGGTGTACACATGGGGTAAAGGTGCAAATGGCCGGTTAGGACATGGTGATACTGATGACAGGAATTCTCCTACAATGGTTGAAGCTCTGAAAGATAAGCAAGTCAGAACTGTTGTTTGCGGAGTTAACTTCACTGCAGCAATATGCATTCACAAGTGGGTATCTGGAGTTGATCAGTCCATGTGTTCGGGTTGCCACTTGCCATTTAACTTGAGGAGAAAACGCCATAATTGCTACAATTGTGCTCTTGTATTTTGTCACTCCTGCAGCAGTAAGAAATCACTGAAGGCTTCATTAGCACCAAACCCAAACAAACCTTATCGTGTCTGTGATAGCTGCTACAGCAAGCTGAATAAGGGGCCTGAGACAGATAGGTATTCTTCAGCAAAGCGGGGGGCTATCATACAAGGGTTCAATGATTCTATCAACGAGGAGTTGGTGACAAGATCAAATGTCCAATTGTCTAGATTGTCATCAATGGATTCTTTCAAGCACATGAATAACAGATCCTCCAAAAAAAACAAGAAGTTTGAATTTAATAGTAGTCGTGTTTCCCCTATTCCAAATGGCAGTTCACACTGGAGCGGGCTCAACATTTCAAAATCCTTTGGATCTTCAAAGAAATTTTTCTCAGCATCAGTTCCTGGGTCAAGAATTGTTTCTAGGGCAACATCACCTGTCTCAAGAAGAGCAAGCCCTCCTCGATCTACAACTCCAACACCTACTTTGGGTGGTCTAACCACTCCAAGAGTCTTTTTAGATGGTGCAAAGCCCATAAATGATGGCCTAAGCCAAGAGGTTCTGAATTTGAGGTCTCAGGTATTACATGTTTTCTCTATTCAATTGTGGTTTGTAATTTGACTCCTCCTTTTGGTAAGTAGTACAAATGTTAGCATATATTGGGTATCATTATCTAACTTCGACTCAATAAAACAGCTATACGGTTGATTCATAAATGGAAACTCATGATATATGACATAAACTACATGAAAATTTACAAGTGTTTGTGCACATTCCTGATGTTCCTTCTGACTGTATTTATTTTATAACCTCCTGTTCTGTTCAATCACTACAGCAAGGTAGAAGGATATTCATGTAAGATGCAACTGAACCATTTATTGTGATACTAGTTTGCTTTTCACCTAATTAATACCTTCACTGCCTAAAATATTACACGGATAGATCATCAAACTGCCCTTTGATTATAGTCACATCTAAAGAAAGGACTTTTGTTTTAAGCTAGAATTTGTCCACTAATGTAGTTTCTAATTAAATTTTAGGTGGAAAGTCTTACTCGGAAGTCTCAGCTACTGGAAGTTGAATTGGAGAGAACAACTAAACAGTTGAAGGAAGCTATTTCAATTGCAGGGGAGGAAACTGCAAAGTGCAAAGCTGCAAAGGATGTAATCAAGTCCCTCACTGCGCAAGTAAGATCGCTTATTTGTGAGCATGTAGTTTTCTCATATGGGGATATTTCTAATGTGAACCATGATTTAGGTGCAAACATGCAAACCATTTTGGTTTGATCACCAAATCAGTTCCCAAGAAACGAAAAAAGAGAAATTTTCTGTGAATACGGACTTTTGTCCTTTTCTTTTAACTTATTGTTCTCTTTCAGTTTCTTGTCTCCCAACACAAATTGAATTTGAACATGACATTTTAAATGGAGGTAAATGAAATCAAGAACTACCTTCACAATTTTGTTTGGAATTTTTCATGTTGATTTGGTACTTAAACCAAAGTGCTTTGCATGTTTGCACCAGATATATCGCCTCCTTATATTTTTGTCTGAGTGGCTAGTTTGGCTAGTGTCAAAGGCGTTGCCTTTAATGGGCTCTCCCCACATGGGGAAAACTAAAAATGGGAGAATGGGGATGATGTTTTGTATTTCATGCAACTGTGAGTGCTACAACCAAGAACCAAAAGGACACGATGGTCTTAAATAAGAACGAACTTGTCAATTACTTTTCACTAATTGTTCGTATTTCTGTAATAGTTGAAGGGTATGGCAGAGAAGCTACCTGAAGGAACAGTAGTAGTTAAGAACAGTAAACTACCACCACTTCCTGGAATTCCTATTTCAAGTGATATATCAGTGGCATCTGAGAATTCGGGTAGCCCGAGAAGTTCTGTAGAGCCATATTTGAACGGTTCTAATGGATTGCTTGTTTCTAATGGAACAAGTTCAGTTAGAAACAAGACAAGTCACCCAGAAATTGCCAAGAATGGAATCAGGTTACATGATTCAGACTCAAAGCATGAGTCTGAATGGGTAGAGCAAGATGAACCTGGGGTCTATATCACTCTTACCACCCTACCGGGAGGGGCTAGAGATCTCAAGAGGGTCCGTTTCAGGTACATGCCCTATAACCCCCATTCAAATTGCAATTAGCAAACTATTAATCAGCACATGACTTGTATGTTGAACATTTGTGGACATTATTCAGATCCGTTTTGGCCTGTTAAGTTTCTGGCAACAATGGTAAAACTAAACACTATTCGACATTAGTTTATTTGGTTCAGAAAATGGTATAACGACAAATTCAACTTTACCTTTTTTTTCCTTGTATTCTCTACAAGATTTCGTTAGATATTTGAATAGGACATGTTATTTAGGCTGAAGTGAGTCACAAAAGCATGGTTGACTAGTTCTGAAGATAAGGTTCCTGTTAGTATTTTCATAAGTATTGATCTGATATCTTTATTTTTGAATAAAGCAGAAATGGACAGCCATTGGTATCCAAAGAAAGACTGCAGTCATCTGATATACTCTGTTTGACTTCTAGTTTTGTGTGAAAAGTCTAGCTGAAATTGACGTTGTTCAAACTGCTCGTTGTAGTTTCTTTACTTTCCTCTGGTGCGGCTTGTCACTCATTCGTTGCTCTGCGTGCAGCCGGAAGCGTTTCAGTGAGACGCAAGCAGAACAATGGTGGCAGGAGAATCGGGCGAGGGTATATGGGCTGTATAACGTTCGTGTGGTCGATAAATCTGTTGCCAGTATCGATAATGACGGGCCTCATTGACATAAGGAATTGACTTGCTCAGCCATGACGAAGTTCTTACCAGTCGAGCATGGTTCCCGACGTGGCTACATTAATTAGGCCCGAAGGAGGAGGGGGGCCTGTTGTTTGGAAAATGCGGGCTTCCATTTTTTTTACATGATTCTTTCGTCTTTCTTTTCCTTGTGTGGAAAGTAGAATGCTCAAGCAGAAGTGGTGTAAATGGTTAGTGGCAGCTGGCTAATCTTTCCTGTAAATGCATAAAGCAAGCACACCAATTTTAGAATATGTTCTTCCTATTTTTTCCCCATTAATCAGCAAATATAGGTCCATAATCTAAGTGATCATGGTGCAGAATATTTTTTTGCTAATTGTAGATTCAGATTAGGAGTGCAATCAGAGTTCTTCCTATCAATGATTTCTTCGTTCTACCCACTTCAAGCCCTCGGAAAAGAGGTGCATCTGTCGACCTGACACGGTGCTCGAATTGCTCACTCGCTTTTGCTCATCCAGTTTTGCTACCGCGATAGCCTGCCGCCATCCAGGAAAAATGCCCCAACAACACGCCAAGAAACGCGAGCCAAGTTAGATTCGAGCGCGGTTAGCTAATACGAGAACCCATACCCGCACCGGGCTTGCTACCGTTGGTTAATCCTAGATAGCCTGCTGCCATTTGTATGTCGATACAGGAAGATCAGCAGATGCCCCAACAACACGCCAAGAAACGCGAGCCAAGTTAGATTTTGTGAGCGCGGTTAGGTCCAACAGCCGCGGCACACACGCACGCACGCAGTTAGGTCACAGTAGCTCGCAAGTCGCAACGCCCCTCACCCAAACAGAAAAACATTTCCCGTACTCTTTGCTCAGATCGCTGTCTCATCGTCTCACCCATACATTCATTCCTTCTTTTGAGTAGATATTACCCTATTAGTTAATTTTTATAAAATATGATTTGATTTGATATGGTCTTTAAAGTTAAGCTTTACTCATTAATTTTTGCAAATACTTTATTCATAACTACAAAATCATAACCATAAAATATTATCACTTTTGTATCGTATAATCTATATATCATTGAACTAATTGTTGATCAAAGTTTACAAACTTATAATATTTAATATGTGAACGCCTTGTAAAAACCAACAGAGTGAGTAGCAGAGACGTTGACTGCGATTACTACCTAATGGGTTTTCTTCCCCTGTTAGGCTGTTACACTACCTAAATCACGAAGTAATTAATAATTTGCTGTGAACTCTGCTCTTTTTTTTTTTTTTTTGGCAATAGCGTGTTACCTTACCTGATGTTCTAGAAGCGCACTAGTAACAATTAAGCTGTGGTGTATCGAAACACGTTGAAGAAAGGGCTCATTAGCCAGCTGGGAAAAAAAACAATGGTTTCTTAATCGAGGGAGCTCTGTCGCAGCTATTTGTAGCTCCTTAAGCTGCTTCCCGCTCATCTACCGCTCAGCTACCATCTATACCCACTTCTCACACTGTCACGCACGCCAGAGGGGAGAGAGGTCGCCACTCGCAAGCCATGGAGGACCTGTCGTCGGAGCTGGACCCGGCGCTCCTCCTCTCGACGTCCACGTCGTCGTCGTCGCCGCCGGACTCCGCGTCGCCGTCCTTCTCTTTCTACCACCCCTCCCCTCCCCACTACACGCTCGCCGTCACCAACCTCTCCTGCCCCGCCCCTCGCCGCGCCTCCACGGCCGCATTCCTCCCCTTCTTGCCCTTATCCTCCTCCGCCCCCGCCGGCGAGGGGCTCCTAAATTCCGTTTCCTTCACCGCCTCCAGCTCCCAGATCCTGGCCGTCGTGGGCCCCAGCGGCGCCGGCAAGTCGACGCTCCTTCGCATTCTCTCCGGCCGCGGGAGTGGCGCCGAGATAGCCAAGCCGCCCACCGTGTCCATCAACGGCCACGCCGTCACCTCCCGCGCGCAGCTGCGCCGGCTGTGTGGGTTCGTCACGCAGGACGACAACCTCCTCCCCCTGCTCACCGTCCGCGAGACCATCCTCTTCGCCGCGCGGTTCAGACTCCGAGCCGCCATGACCAGCCAGGAGCGGCACGAGAGGGTGGAGGCGCTCATGCAGGAGTTGGGCCTGTCAGAGGTAGCGGACAGCTACGTAGGTGGCGGAGATACGTCGTCTCGCGGGGTGTCAGGCGGCGAGCGGAAGCGCGTCTCCATCGCGGTGGACATCGTGCACGATCCGCCGGTGCTGCTGCTGGACGAGCCGACGTCGGGGCTGGACAGCCGGTCGGCCATGGACGTGCTGGCGCTTCTGCACGAGGTGGCGCGCGCCCGGCGGCAGGTGGTGGTGCTCAGCATCCACCAGCCCAGCTACCGCATGCTCGGCTACATCTCCTCGCTGCTGCTCCTCTCGCGCGGCGCCGTCGGCCACTTCGGCACGCTCAAGTCGCTGGAGGACGCGCTCGCGCGACTGGGACACAAGATTCCCATGCAGCTCAGCCCGCTCGAGCTCGCCATGGAGGTCACCGGGCAGCTCGAGGAGGACCACGCCAAGTTCGCCGCGATCGCCATGCACAAGGACCACGACGATGAGGACGAAAGCCTCGTCAACGGCAGTGACGGCGGCAGAAGCCTTCACTTCCCCGAGCAAGGCTACTGCAGCCACGCGGTGGAGGTGGCGGCGCTGACCGTGCGGTGCTGGCGCACGATGTACCGCACCCAGCAGCTCTTCGCCGCGCGCGCCGCGCAGGCCGTGGTGGGCGGGCTTGGCCTCGGCAGCGTCTACTTCCGCCTCCGCCCCGACCCCGATGGCATCGCGCTCCGCCTCGGCCTCTTCGCCTTCAGCCTCAGCTTCCTCCTCTCCTCCACCGTGGAGGCCCTCCCGATCCTCCTCCACGAGCGGCGCGTGCTCATGCGCGAGGCCTCCCGCCGCGCCTACCGAATCTCCTCCTACGTGGTCGCCAACGCGCTCGTCTTCGCGCCCTGCCTCCTCGCCGTGGCCCTCCTCTTCTCGGCACCCGTCTACTGGCTCGTCGGCCTCCGCGCCTCCCTCGCCGCCTTCGCCTTCTTCGTCCTCGCCGTCTGGCTCATCGTGCTCATGGCCAGCTCCCTCGTCCTCTTCCTCAGCGCCGTGTCCCCCGACTTCATCCTCGGCAACTCCCTCATCTGCATTTTCCTGGGCGTTTTCTTCCTCTTCTCCGGCTACTTCATACCCAAGGAGAGCATCCCGAGGTACTGGGCGTTTATGTACTACGTGTCCATGTACAGGTACCCGCTGGACCTGCTGCTCATCAACGAGTACGGAGGCAGTGCTAGGGAGAGGTGCGTGGCCTGGATGGGAGGAGACGCCATTAATGGCGTCTGCTTGAGGACTGGAGGCGATGTGCTCAGGGGAAGAGGGATTGATGAGGGCATGAAGTGGGTCAATGTTGGGGTCATGCTAGGGTTCTTCTTGGTTTACAGGCTGATGTGCTGGGTTGTGTTGCTCAGGAGGGCTTCCAAGACCACTCTGTGATTTCTTAAGCGTTTACAGTACAGGCTGATGCATGTGCCGGGTTGTGGTTCAAGTTTTCCTACGTAGGAATCGAGAGGACATGAAACCCTACCTAATTCCTTCTATATATGCTTGTGCTCCGAATTTCTCAATTCCTGTATAATTGAGTTGTTTCCTATAAATTTACTATGAAATTTGTACGTTCTAAGGCCATATTTAGATGGACTAGAGAGCTAATTGTTAGCCAGCTATTAATTAGTCCATCTAAAATTAGCCCAGAGCTGTTTGGATACATGGCTAATGGTTAAGCTAATTTCTTTGAAAAGTCATGCCTGCCTCTCATAATAGCGAGGGTATTTCAGACTTTTCCCAGCGTGTTACATGCTTTTAGTCCAAATTAGCTCTCACCCACCAACTAATGGACTAATTGTTAGTTGAGGGGTTGGCTAAAAATTAGCCCACCTATTAGTCTTCCTGTTTGAATAGACTAGAACTAATTTTTAGCTAGCTAACAATTAGTCCAAGGATCTAAACATGACCTAAATAAGGCTTAAAATTGGGCTGTTCCAACTGCTACGCGGTCACTTCATTTTTAATCTGTTCGTTACACCTTAAGCTTCTCTTAAAATTGTCGTAACATGGGGATTGGGCTTACCGAACACCACCAGTAAAATAAGTTTTTTTTAGCTTGATTTTGGACCGTTGGAAGGTGAATCCCAACAAGTAGATCATGGAAACAAGAGAAGACAGTCTTAAAAAAAATACTAAAACCTTCCCATCACATTCCAAAGTAAGCCCATTCCGTTCAAACCTAAGAACGTGTCGGCCAACCACCGATGGTTGATCCTATTGCTTCCTTGCTAGATCACCAGCCTGCTTAAATTAATCTCGGTTATCTTCTCCTTTACACCGCTGTATTGCAAATCTGATTTTTTTTTCAAGTCTATCGCGCTTTTTTTTTTCAAATTTAGCCTTAAGATAAATGAAATTGTAAAACTAGCCTCATCTCCAACCGCAGAAGTTGATCACGGAAGGTGATACGTATCACATGCCGCACTTATGTATCTCGGCAAGTGCTGTTGAGCTCGAGCAGCGAGCACCGCGACAGGTCTTGCCGTCCTTCCGAGGCACCTTATCGTGGTATCACACCCTATTGAGCCACCCTACCGCCAGGGGCGGAGCCAGCTGGGCCCGAAGCCTCGGGCCCAGGCGTCGGTGATTTTGTTGACAGGCCTCACGATGATTCTGTTGCCAGGCCGCCTCACAGTGATTTTGTTGCCAGGCCAGGCCTCGGTGATTTTGTTAACAGGCCTCCTCACGGTGGTTTCTGACAGGCCTCGATTTTGGGATGAGGAGGTTGATTAATGGCTTGCGCGTGCAGGAGGAGGTCTGTATGGGCAGCAGGTGACGCGGGGGCAGGACCTCTCCGGGAAGGACTTCAGGAGCCAGACCCTCACAGTGATTTTGGTGCCAGGCCTCGGGCCCAGGCCCGGGTGGCCCGAGGCCTGGCTCCGCCACTGCCTACCGCGATATGTATAGGCCATGGTTTTAGGCCTTTGCTACGGCACACGAGAGTGGCAGGTGATATGTGTTAGAGTTTTCATGGTTGGGATGAGACTATTTTTATAATTACATTTATATAAAGCTAGATTTATAAAAAAGAATACCATAAGGATAGAAAGCTAAGAATTCGTTCCTTTCATATTCATTTTTTGACGAGGCAGTTCTCTCTTTAACTTTCACTTGTGATGAAAGGGAAAGAAAGAAATGCCAAGGCGACAGCTAAGCTTATGCAAGCTGCCCAATAATAGCCATCGAGTGGCGAATTAGGTGCGCGTCGCTCTTCTTCTCCCCGTCCCTCCCTTTCCAATCCAATCCGACGGAAAATCTCTCTTCACGTCGCTTGCTCCGTCCAGCGGCGCTCTATTAATCGCAATCGCTTCCGCGTCGTGTCTTTGGCGAAGATTCCGTGGCCGCCGCTGCAACCGCACGTGCGCGTGTCTTTCTTGGCGGTTGCATGTATGCGGGAGGGGAAAGCCAATGGGGGGGCCAAACGGAGAGGGAGGGGGCAGCGCGGCCGTGGAGGGGATTCGCCGGCGGCCGAGGCAGCCCCGTGATGCTTCTTCCCCGCCCCCGTCCTACTCCTCCTGCGCGGTTGCGTTGGCTTCGTGCGGTAGAAGTGAGGCGGAGGAGCAGGAGGGGCAGGGCGATCAAGGGGGAGGCAAGAAACAGGGGAGGCGCAAGAGCAAGAGGCGGGAGGTGATCGCCCGGGCGATCCGGAGCAGGCTGCCCGCCGCGCCCTCTTGCTGGAGCAACGTCTTGGTGGTCAAGGGGGTCGGAGGGAGGAGCACGAGGGAGAGACCGGTGGGTGACGGCGACGCCGGCGAGGATGATTGTGGCGCAGGAACTACCGCGAGGGCTCCTGCGGCGGCGTGGTGCTGCGTCTGCCCGGCCGGGGACTGCACGCTGGAGCCGAACCCGAGCGCCAACGGCAAGGAGGATGCCGGACTCCGGTCCCTCATCGAGCGCAACGACTTCTACTCCGACGACTGCAACCCGCACGCCGACGTCCTCCCCGCCGACGCCACCGCCGGCACATCCTCCTCCTCGTAGCAAGCCCGCCGCCCATGTTGATTGAGTAGGTGCCATTAATACATCATTACTACACATTGTTGTACACAATTTTACAAAGAAAAATGGAGTATTTTCGTTGACGGCGTCCGATTATGTTCTTGATTCCATCTTTGTTCTTCCTATACTTCCTGTCATCGTCGTGTGTACTGTGAGAGCCATGGACATGGAGTTGAATGAAATGATGCCATGATGGCCGTGGAGGGTGTTTTTTTAAAAAAATACTGTAAATAATATGAGCAGTAAATAGCGGTAGTAGAAATAAAATCTAACCCTAGATATCTTAGGGGTATTATGGACTTTGGCCTCGTTCACCCTTGTCGATTGCTCCTTAGCGGTGAAGGGCCGCTAAGGAAATTCAGCAAGCCGCCTAAGTTGATTGGGTGTGTTGGCGCTCAACTCCTCATACATCATAAACAGTTCATTGGCTCCTGCTCCTTCCTTCTTCTTCCTAGCACCAACTGTAATGATAAAAGAACAAAAAAACTCCTCAAAGCCTCCCCCGTTTTCTCTCCTTTAAATCAGCTCCAAAAATCAAAGGCCAAACAATGCATGTTATATCAACGCGTTTGCAAGCATACACGAACCCATTTTTGCAATCAAACTCCACGTACATGGCCGTTTGAGTGATTTCGAGTGGATAGAGAGAGAGAGAGGGGGGGGGGTGTCATGGGTGCGGGAAGAGAGACAAGAAGGGTGGGAGGAAGCCAATAGGAGGGCGGCTAGGGAGCGGCAACAGCCTGCTTGAGCAAGGGTGAAGCCCAGTTGTGGCCTAGTTGTTACCCTTATATCTTGCCCTATATGTACCCCCCCAGCCCAACATGCTGCACCCCCTTCGCCTCAGCCCAACAGAAGATGTTAAAGACTCGAAGTCAAATTATGTATTTTGTCTATGTTTATGTTCTTTTTCCCATCCAAACGTTCTTCATTAGGTAAATGTTTTTCATCACTTCTTTATGCTCGCACCCCCCTCTATTTCTCTCTAGCTTCGCCACTGTGCTCGAGGCATGGCATCCTGGTACAGCGAGGCAAGATGTGGCACGCAACAACGACGCGCAGTGTTAGCAACGTTTGGCGAGGCCATGGCCCGGCGTGCATGAGACGACTGCTGGGACGACGCTGGTGCACGGTGAAGTGGCATAGCAAGGCCTAGTCCTGTGAGGCTACGGTGTAGCGACTAGTGGCGTGTGCAACGGGAGCAAGGCGCCATGGCATGAAAGTGAGGAAAAGAAGGAAGAGCTCGGTGTGACATGGACGGTGAAGCACGCAGAGGGCAATAACCTAGCTAGCAGGTAGCATGCGGTGCGGCCAGCGGCGCCTGGGTGTGCGCAACACGAGGCTACACGACGTGTAGCGCGTGGTGGCACAGTGCTGCCACGAGCTAACCAACAGTAGAGGATAATTACACTACTACCCTTTATATAATTTATACTACTAATACTACTATAGTAAGTATAATTAAATTTTAATTATTTTGATCTATTAGATTAAATAAAATAGACGACTACCGTATACCTTTGCCTATTATGTGGCACGGGATTACAAGAAGAATCCACTCACAAGTCACAACCTTTTGCTTTTTACCTTCCCAATTTCGCACCGTGTTGGGAGTAGACTGAGCTCCACGTGTGCTGTCAATGGGTGCTCACAGGTCCGAACTCCGAAGTGGAATCTTTGGTCTTTCTCTATATATATTCTTTATCTGAACAGATATGCAAATCAGTCCTCCTGCTGCGTTTGTCTGGAGCTATCGAGGAGTTGTTGCAATGTGGATGGTCGTTCTATGGGTGTATTTAGTAGGGTTTTAAGGAGTTAGATGTTTCTAGCTTCACCCGAAAGAGCTGATGCTGTGAGTATATTAAGGCTGAGTTTGTTTAGGCTGGAGCTTGAGCTTATTTGGCTGGAGCTGGAAGAAGTCATTGAGTGGAAGAAATCTATTTGAGCCGGATGAGGATGGCAATTTTTCGTAAATAATAGTTAAGTTGTAAGGGTACCAGGGAAGTAGGATTTTTAAAAGCTCCAGCCACCCCGAGAAGCATCGTTTTCCTTGCTTCTCTCGCGTAGTGCAAATTGGGCTAGAAGCTTCTTCTCTTCGTCTGGCTAGAAAAATACTGTTTGTTTTGGCTTGTGGCTTATAGAGGTGTAGAAGCCAAATAAGCACAAGCTCAAGCCTAAACAAACTTAGCCTAAGAGTGTTTAGATGGATCATCTTGTTTATATTTTAGACTAAAAATATTAATTTAATTCACTTTATTTAAGCCTACAAGTTTCAGATCTCAAGTGAAACTGGAATTTGGAGCTCTACCAAACAGACCCTACGTAAGGAGAGCAGGGCAAGTAGCATATATCATCTGTCGATATTTTTACAATTGAGAAGAGAACTAGATTTATAATTTTATATATAAAAAACAAAATATATATAGGGGCCAAAAACATAGAGACTTCGTCACAGGCAAGGTTACAAATCTCGTCGAGATTTCTTTCTCTGGAGCTAGACGAAATTTTGATTACTGACCGAATTCCAAAATTCAAAAAAATTTGTGTTGCTACATTAATCTAGTTTTTTTGACGAGATTTCACCCTTATCGCCCGTTATCTCAGGATTTGAACCAGGAATTTAAAGTTTAATACCCGGATTTGACCAGATTTAGGTCAATTACCCTGGAAAAAGTGATCTTCCATCATAATTTGTCGAAAAACTATTTTTTTAAACATTTTAAAAAACTGCAGAAACACTGTTAAATTTTTATAAAATTATAAATGCTTTATCCTAATGTGAAAAATTTATGGAACAATCCTAAGAAATTTAGAATAATATAAAAAAAATTAAAAATAATTGAACTTCATTTGTTATCTTTAAAAGTAAAAAACTGAATAAACATAATTGGGACAGTAACATTGTTAGAATTTTCTAAATTTTCTTGTGTGTGATCATGATCCAAAATTTTGATGAGAGATTAATAATTGACTCAGTAACATTTTATGAAATTTTAAAAAAATTTAAACTTTTTTGTTTGCTCAATCAAATCTATTTATATATTGAACTTCATTTATTATATTTCAAAAATCAAAAACATAAGTAACATAAATGGTACACTGTACTTGTAAGAATTTTATAAATTCAGTGGAGTGTGATCATGATTCAAAATTTTCATGAGATCTTAAGAATTTTCTTATAACCCTTATTCAAAATTTTCAAAAATTTTAAATATTTTTTGTTGCTAAAGCAAATCTATGTATTGATCATGAGGCTTTTATAAGGGCGTAGCACTGTCGAAATTAGGGGTGAAAACGGGTCGGATACGGTCGGGTAGTAGGTCATCCCGTATCCTACCCTAATTATTTTTTTCGGATACGGGTACAGGTACGGGTAGTGAAAAATCGAATAGGATACGGATATCGGGTATTTATGGGCGGGTACAAAACGGATACAGATATTATACAGACGGGTACAATACGGATAACGGGTACTTAGTCGGATAGTACGCAAACTACCTAGAATCAAAGCATATATACAAAACAAATGTTACAAAAGAGGAGCATGAAACGTTCAGTGCATTAGCAATGTCTTAGGTACTTTGATACACTAGTGAATTTGACGTCCCTACAAGAACAGGAATGCTAAACTAAAAGAAAACAAAACAGACTTAGAAGCAGACCTTAAATGTGAGAATGGCAATACCCCTGAACTTCCCAGTCTCAGGAAAAGTCATGCAGTCCAGTGAAGTGATACTGCCACATCCTTCAAAGAAACATCTAATGTCATCCTCAGATGAATAGTATGGGATGCCACCAACAAACACCTTCTTTATACTTTGCTCACTGAAACCAGAATGCAAAACAAGACACAATGTTAACAAGGCCAACATCCTGCAAGCAGTTAAATGACTCCACCCATCCACCGCACTCCTTATCACTTCAATGAATTCACCACCAGAAAGCAATCAAATTACACTATCATTCCGCAAAGAAAACTAGTTACCTTCCAACATGGAAGACAGAACAGGTGTTATTTTTAACAAACAAAAATGGTTGTTTTGTCACAACCAAGTTCAATGAGCAAGCAATTTCTTATGTATCGTATAATTTACACTACTTCAATCAATGGCAAAGCTAAACAATCCAAACATGAGTAACCCCTACATTTGTTAATCACCTATACGGCTCCCTCCCTCTTTGTGATCTTTTCACAAAAAACATCTTAAAACCTATACGGCAGCAGGGGCCTGAGGAGGCGGCGGCGGGGGCCCCACCTGCGACGGCCTGAGGCGGGGGGACTGACGCGGCAGCGGGGGCTTGTGGCGAGCCGGCGAGGGCTTGAAGAGGAAGCGTGCCCATGGGAAAGGCGAAGGCACCGAGGAGGCGCGCGATGCACCGAGGAGCGGAGCTGCTGCATGCCGCTCGAGGAGCCATGATGCATCGAGGGAGCCGGATTTGGGGGCGTCGGCCATCGGGGGCTCGGGGCGAAGGGCAAAGGCAGTCGGGCAGAGGTGACTGGGGATTTGGGGGTGTCGGTAGAGGACCGCAGGAGCCAGGAGGAGGCGATCCGATTCCGATCAAGGGATTTGGGGGATTTGGGGGCGGCGTCAGTGCCTCTCTGGAAGAAGAATAAACCCTAAGCCACGTCCGTGGGCTGGGCCGTGGGCTGAAATCCTTTGTCAATGGGCCGTGGCTGGTCAGATTTGATACTCCGGTACCAACCCCGCACCAGATCCGCCAAATCCTCGGGTATTTCTCGGGTAGCGCTCGCTCCATATTCGACCCGAATTCGACGCTCAGTTATCCGGGTACTATCCGTATCCGACCCGAGAAAAAATTACCCGTATCCGAAAAAACGGGTAAAAACACTACCCGTATCCGATACCCGACGGGTAATACCCGACCCGTTTTCACCCCTAGTCGAAATTTTTGGACCTTCTTTAAGCTTGATTATTAGATAAATTTTTTGTTAAAACATTAATGATAAATCAGGACCATCTACAAAAATTTTCAAAATTTTCTAACGTGGTTTGTACCATTTTTCATTTGGTTGAAATTTATTGGTAAAGTTTTTATCAGCACAGTAGCACGATCCGAAATTAATGAAGCTTGATCATCATCTAAAAATTTTATAAGAATATTAGTGATGCATTACAACCATGCACAAAAAATTTTAAAATTTTATAATGTAGTTTGTTTCATGTTTCATTCGGTTCAAACTTACCGGTTAGCGTTTTATCATTACTGTAGCAATATTTGAATTTTTAAAAATTCCACAGGCTTTACAATTTTTTCAAATTTTTATAGAAACATCATCAATGTGTCAGAAATCTCCAAAAAAACTCAAAATGTTTTGACTTCGTTTCGACTGGATTTCACCCCGCCCAAATTTGCCGAGATCTCGACAATCTCAATGAGACTGGTGGCAAAAAAAACCAGAATTCAAACTCTATTTTTCTATTTCGGTCAGAATTTATTTGAAATACTAAGATCTCACCGAGATTTTATTCTTCAATCACAGACGGTATTTAGAGCGATATGAATTCAATCCTGGTCACATGTACTCACGCCCACTGCAATCAAGTGTATGTCTCGTACCGTCGTACGCGTTGATTAAGCGAAGTTGGCTGGTGACTTGGGCAACTGATGATGTGACCTTGTGATTTGCTTGCGACTCGAAAGGATCGAAGGAAGAGTACAAGTGCGCAACTCCATTTAGGGTCTACTGAAGTTTTTTTTTCCTGAACCCTGCAATGATTCAATAGTTTGATGTAAAATTACTTCAAATTCTTGTGAAACTCCCGCCTTTCAAACAGACCTTACTATTTGACAATTCCAAAATCATCTTTAGCTGCTCAAGGTTTTCTGAATCACTTCGTCATTTTCCAAAAATCAGCATGTTTGCTTATCATATCCTTGTCTGAAAACAGATGGCCGTCTTTCTTATTTCCATCACAGGAACGAGATAGATCAGGACATATCGTCATCAATTGGTGCAAATAGTCAATTGCCTTTGCTACTTGGAAGGCGGCATCGTGCATCCACCACACAATACGGAGACGTAAACTTCCTTGGGGAGATCTTGGCAGGGAAAGTGAATCCCAAATTCGCACTAGTAGAAACCATTGAGCCATTGATATGAATCCTTGCGCTTTTAGTACATTATAGGGGGGAAATATTGCCAGATTTTATTAATGTAAAATGTTTTCTAAGTCTATGAGCTCCAAATCATATTTATTTGTTAGCTCTTCTTTAAGATTGAGAGCAAATGGTCCTCAAGTCCTCAACTGCGATGCCACATCTCCAAGTTAGTCAAGTACTCTTGTCGTTCAATCGGAAGAACATGGTTTGGGCCACGTTTGAATTGCATCGCGCATGTTTGACCAATTGTGGCTAGCATTTAAGTTTGTTCGTGACTACGACTAAAGTTTATCACACTTCCTTAGTCGCTAAGCACAGTTACCATAGATTTATCTCTATCTCTACTAACATAAATTTGCAGTTGGTGGCTCCCAATTACAAAAGGTCCGTTCTTTTGCCTAACCCCTGCTATATCTCTCGCATAATAGAAAGGAGCCACCGCCACACCCAGCCTCATCCGCTTCTTCGATATAGCTCTCCGCTTCGACGGTTATGCTCTCGGAGCCCATGGAGGTGAACCATAAAACACCAGCCCGAGGCACTGCCACGCCGCGCGCCGCTCGTTCATCTCTCGCGACGCTCACTCGATCAACCTGCTTATCTCCAAGGGTATGCTAATGACTTCTCACCGCCGACGACGCCCCACCGGTGTCGCTGGGCAACCGCGCCAAAACGTCAGACGCTTTGTTCACGCCCAATTGACCAAGATTAGGTCACGCACTGTGGGTGTTGCGCTTAATCGTTTTTTGGCCGCGAAGCACATCGATCGCAGACTCGCCTCCTCGCAGACTCGCGGCCATGTACGCCGGTCCATCACTTATTGATCGGGCCATTGTCATTTCGCCATGGCGATATTTATTATATGAGATCTTGAATGAATTCTTGATTGATTCTGTGAAAACTGCATGATATATAGGGTACAAAAGAATGATTTGTCAAGTTATTAATTACCCGCAATAATCGTGATTTTTATATAATAATCACCATATTTAGAGAGATATAGTCAGTCAGAATCAGAAAGAATAATTAGTTATAATGACCGCCATTATTGAAGATATGGCGGGGAAGGAGGCTAGAAGAACGACTGCTGCTACCAACCGCAAATTTATATTAGTAGAGATTATTCTTTCCTGATTTACAGCCAACCATATATCTCTAAATATGGCTGATTATTATAGCAAAATCCCTAATTATTGCTGGTAATTAATAGTCGGCCAATCATTCATTTTGTACTCTATATATGCTGTTCAGTTTTCACAGAATCAATCAGAATTCATTTAAGATCTCCCATGTCGTGCCGTCGTGGCGAATAAACTCGACGAACGGATCAATAAGTGACGGACCGACGTACATGGCCTTGAGGCGCAAAAGACCGAGCGCCGCGGTCAGTAGTAACTGCGGCCAAAAGGACAGCTAGAGCGCGACGTCCACTGGGTGCCGTAACCCTAGCACCGGCCAGTTGGACGTAAATAAAGCGTACGACGCTTCGGCGCGGTTGCCCGGTGACACTGATGGGACATCATCGGCGGTGAGAGAGTTATTAGCATACCCCTTGGAGATAAACGGGTTGATCCAGCTGAACGTCGCGAGAGAGAGGAACGACGCGGCGGCGCACGGCGTGGCGGGCATCTCGGCGCTGGTGTTTTCTGGTTTACCTTCATGGGCTCCGGCGTCATGGGCGGTGAAGCCAGTGATGGCTAGATACACCAGAGGCATGGAGACGAGTAGACCGGCAAAAGCGAGAGGGTTATCTGGGAAGAGCAGCGAACCGTCGGCGCAGCGGGCTACCGCCAAAGCGGAGAAGAGCGTAGCGCCGAGAGCGGTGACGATCCAGAAGACGCGAAGGTGCAAAGACTGGGTGGCGGCGGTGGTCCTTTTCTCTGAGGCAACTGACCACGCGGCCATGGCGTACGTGACGAAGTGGGCGGCGAGGAAGGCGGACTCCACAGCACGTCATGGCGTGCTCGACAGGAGGAAGAACGCGAGCATGAGGAGGACAGCGGATGTCACGGCTAAGACGACGGACGTCCCAAGCGCGACCACGTAGCGGCCAATGGTCCGAAATGGTGGTGACTTCAGTAGCTGCGCCTGATGCTTGGGGGAAACCCCCGTGTCGCCCCTGCGAAGGCGGTGGATGACGAGGACGAGCGAGGCGATGAGGAAGACGAGGTCAACGATATCGAGGAGCGCGCGCTGCGGGCATAGCGAGAGGAAGAGGAACGCGAGCTGGTAATATAAATTACAAAAAGGGATAAAAATGATTGATTGATTTTTTAGATTGGTAATATATATTGCTACATACAATATATTTGGTTTTAATTTATATCGGAGAAGAAACCATAAAAACTTTTGTAATCGGGAGAAGTAGATGTTTGATCCTGTAGCATAATTTTTTTTTATTGCTTGACCTTTATATTTCGTTACCAATTTCATTTTTCGTAACAACGCACAACAGTACTGTACCCAAAACTTGGTTGCAAGTATGAAGCGATTTAGTTGCCGCATAAGTTACGCCTTGATACACTTTAAACGAAAAATATATAGCAAAGTACAGTAACGAAACAACCCGAAAGATAAGCCAAGTCATTAATCGGATAATGACACTTAATTAAAACATGTAATGCAAAAGTAATCAGCAATTTCATTGATTAACAAATGTCGTACGGAATTTATACATCGGAATATTTTACAATCAGTAATTACAATAATTGGAGTACAACCAAAAAAAAGATTACAAGTGACCTACAATAGACAATAATAATATTCCAGCATCTATTGGCATCGGTCACCTGAAACAGTTGTAGAACATACAAATATGTCTAACCAAATAAAAAGTTAGAGAATTAATTTCTGTCTGCCCTTTATGCAATGGGATAAAGCTTATTGAGATACCAGACTATCTGGAGTCAGTCGGCACCTCTTACTAATTAGGGTTTATCATCCAACGGTATATAAAACCTATTTTTGTCGGATAATCATAGTCATAAGTGAATAGTACCAAAAAATATCTTGCACATTATAGAGATAAGCTCAGGCACGATTAGAAGAGAAGAAGGAAGGCAGCCATAGGACAGCTCCGCCTTAGTCCTCTCCCCCACAAAGCCGTTCGAGCTCATCCGCAACACCTGAAGGCCAAGAGCCCACCCTAAGACCCGAAGGCCAGGAGCTCCCCAAGACCACCAGGCCAACCGAAGCCTAAACAACCAAAGGCCTGTTTGGTAGAGCTCTAGATTTCAGTTTTACCTGAAATTTGAAACTTGTAGGCTAAAATAAAGTGAATTAAGTTTATATTTTTGGTCTAAAATGTAAACAAGATGATCTATCTAAACACTCTTAATGTACTCACAGCTTCAACTTCACGAATCTGGTGAAATTAGAATTTTCAGCTTCTCCAGATTCACGAATCTGGAGAAGCTGAATCCCTGCCAAATACACCCCAAGAACAAGGAGCATCAGCCCTCCTCCCCCCCATCTCAACCCTTTCCGTAGTACAATTCCATCCATATCTGGTCTCCACCACAGGTTGGCATCCACGCATTTAATCTCTAACTTAATTAGGATCACAGAATGCACCAGGAAGAAGAGGGTAGTAAGTAGCCGATCTAGTGTAGTATAGTGGTCTTAGTGGGTGGTTCTAGCATGCCTAAGGACCTCTCGCACTTCCAGGTGTACTGAAGACCCTTTAGTGTCATCGCAGCACTACCAACCCACTAGTAAACTACTTGTGAATCATCATCAACCAGAGTAACAGTAATCCAAATCGAAAAATAGATAATCATACAAATAAATCAAGCGCTCCTCAGTAGAATAAATCGAATTGGGATGATGTGGCATAGTGGGGAAAAACACTTCCCTAACCGCGGCGACCATGGAGGGGATAGGTCGGCTATGGCGTGACTGAGTAGGGGGCGGGGAGGGGGAGACCCGTGGTAGATCCAGGAGGGAGAGGTGTAAGTTCAACCTTCATTAGTTATGGTTTTGGTGTTAATGACAAATCTAATATTGCGATTATCCATTTAATGTGATTTTGTTATTAATGACAAATCTTATATTGAGACTAACTTGTTTATTTAGAATATCTTTGATTAGTCTCATCGCATTGAAAAATGGAAAACCCAAGGTATGTTTGTATATTCATTCTAGTATTAGTTGTATACTTTGGAGTCAAGTTAAAGTATAAATGTCCCCATTACATTTACTACAAAATGTGCATTATGTTTCTCAATCCATATATTACATGGATGCACATATTTAGGGGGAGTTTGTAGTTTAACTTGAAAGTCTCTTTGTATTGATCGATTCGTTATTGACACACATAAGGATCAAGACAAAGAAACTAAATCCTTGAGTATATATTTAAATTGCCTAGTTATAAGTATACTCGTGGAAATATAGGATATGCTCCAATACAATCAAATTGAATATGTGCATATTATATCCAAGTCAATCATACTTATGCACATATACATGTGGAGTTTATTCTATAGTTGATGACTTAGGTAATGATCATTTCCATACAATTTACATATAATGGATCATTACTTTTCATCAACATGAGTATATGAAAACTTGTGTAGTTAATATATACTCATATCAATTTAAATGATAATTTAAATTGAGTTCATTTGTCTTGTTAATCATTAAAGAACACTTCATCATGTGTTGATGGTGTTTTGTGATTAATTAAGGACAAATGAATAGTTCTTAAGTATAATTAAGCATGTGCTACGGTTTCGAAGTAGCGCTTTGCGGTAAGAGGCTACCCGTACGGCGCGAACCACGAGTCAGTCGGAGCCACTCATCCCCCGCATGAAGCACGAATAAACGCCTTTTTGACCTCAGGGTTCGTTAGCACTTCCTTCGCGTCTCCCTCGGAAAATCGAACACGCCTACGCCCGAAAAACCCCGGCGGTTTCCAGGGCTACGGTTTCCGAACGCGAAGGAACAGCTCAAACTCGCAAACGAACACAAAGGCGAACCCCGATTCATTACATGTTAAAGTTTTTTACATCTTTAAAAGGTAATGTCTAACACTATTCATAATCCCCGTGGAGGACGCTCTGCGGCGATATCCGATCAGCGATCACTCGGGCATGGGGCTCGGCTTGGAGCGCGAAGCGACGGACCTCCTCGTCGGTCCTGTTCCTGGCGATCCCGCTGCTAACGTTGTCCAGGTTAATACCATTGTAGAAGGACATGGCGTTAACAAGCGCAGAGGTGGCTCTCGTGGCACTCAAGAGAATAAATCGATTTGGGATGATGTGGGCAGTGGAAAAACACTTCTCAATCAAGCGTACTATGGAGGGATAGGTCGGCTATGACGTGACTGAGTAGGGGGCGGGGAGGGGGAGACCCGTGGTAGATCCAGGAGGGAGAGGGCTAGCGAAGCACCAAGGTCTGGGATAGACAACTCGAGGCCCGGTGACCACTGGCAGCAGGGCTAGTAGCACCAAGGCCCCAGGGTAGCATCTTGGGCGCGGGGCTGGTCAGCGCGAGTGCCGGTCCAGCTGAGTACACGGGAGGGGGAGGAGGCCGAATCAGGAGGGAGCCCAAGGGCACGCCACAAATGGGTGGAGCCCCGTGTGGAGACCATCTGTAACACCCCGGCACCTCATGTGCCCTGAATGCCACAACATCATACTATATTACTAAGTTTTAATTATTTTACACATAAATTTCATCAATACATTATTAAATATTTAATTGCTAAATAACCACTAAAGGATAGTTTTTAGATATAACTAGAAGACACAAACAATCTCAAGTTACCTAACACTAAAAATAACACTAGATAAGCATTTTAGAGAATAATTTCAAGACAAAAGACAATATTAATTAAATAGCAGATTAACTATCCATACTTCTCTATTAATCAATTACAACCGACTAGGTTCACATGTCCCTAATGCAACTATGTGGTTCCATCATCTAATTAAAGTTAAGCGCTATCTTATTCAAGAGATCACCTTCACAAGAATCGTGTGAGGAAGTCTATTTGCAACCAATTCCGGCAAGTCATTTGTCGATCATATTTGAATATTTTCAATCAAATATATTTATTTATATCGTGATATCACCAATGCATTGAAAAACATATTTAAAAAAACCTTAAATCGGATGTGTTGGAAAATATGGATTGGTGATTAATTGCTAAGATAATAATTGATTATTGATGTGTTGAAATGACTCGTCCAATGAATAGAGGGTGGACGATATATATGAGGTAGAGGGTGCACGAGGTAGTGGATGTTTGAGTTGCTAGTGGGGCCCTCTACATTTGTTAGAATATAAGGTTGAACAAACTATACTTAGGCAATGAGCCGTATAAATTCATATCAATTATCATGTGTGGAAAACGACTAGAAGAGGTTGTTCTATGAAGTTGCATGATCTCCACACGGGTATGTATAGATATCTAGGTTGGTAAGACTAGTATGAGCCTAGTGAGGCGTCTTGGTAAGACCAATAAGGCTTGATGTGGTAATACCAACAAGACAAGGGATGCTCGCAAGAGCAATAAGGCCCACGGGCATTATATAGTAAACATCATGAGATGAATACCATTGATGTGCACTGAAGTCATAGTGCAACTGGTAGGCTGCGAGTAGGTGAGGAACAGTCGAGGACACCATGACTTGTCAGTTACTAGGGTTAGAGATCTAATACTTGAGTAGTAATAAACTTCTCGATTCTCAATTGAGGTTGGGTTTGCTATGGATAAAGTGGTACACACGCATAGGATAAATCATAAATTCATACATATCTCGAGATTGGATGCTACGTAATGCCTCAGGCGCTGCACGGCGGGACCGCCTCGCCACCGGGCGCGAATCGACGACCGCCACCACGCGCCTGCGGCCCTCTTGCCCTTCCGGTGGCGGTGGCGGCAAAGGCTTCAGCGCCGAGATCGGGCGCCTCGGCGATCGGCATGCGAGGTTAGCTCCACCATCATCGGCCCCGATCCCGGGCGAGCAGTCGGCGTCGCCGGCCTCGTGGCATGCCGACTCACGGTCGATCCGGCACAACCATCGGCAAGTCGCAGAATGGCGTCGCTGCTCGGTCACGACCAACGCGCGCTCTCGTCATTTGCTCCGGCGGATGCGCATCCCAGCTCGAGACGGCGGGAGTGGCGGCGTCGGTCCGATGGCAATTCCACCACCTCCGTCGAGCTCTCCCGCGAAATCCCTAAAGCACGGGCGGTCGAAGCGGCTCAAGCAAAACGGCGCAAATGACAAAGGAACAAAACTAACTGCGTGCGGCAATGCTATAACGCGCTCTCTTGCCGGCCTCTCTGGCGAGGCGAGCGTCTCCCACCCTCGAGAGATATAACTAGAAGACACAAACAATCTCAAGTTACCTAACACTAAAAATAACACTAGATAAGCATTTTAGAGAATAATTTCAGTATGGTACCTAAACAAGTAATACCACTTCTAGACCATCAATAACAAAAAAGAAGATTTGGAACCACACGCGCAAGCACGCCCAAGCCATCGAGCTTAGAGACAAAAGACAATATTAATTAAATAGCAGATTAACTATCCATACTTCTCTATTAATCAATTACAACTGACTAGGTTCACATGTCCCTAATGCAACTATGTGGTTCCATCATCTAATTAAAGTTAAGCGCTATCTTATTCAAGAGATCACCTTCAGCAACTGTGTGAGGAAGTCTATTTGCAACCAATTCCAGGCAAGTCATTTGCTGATCATATTTGAATATTTTCAATCAAATATATTTATTTATACGTGATATCACCAATGCATTGAAAAACATATTTAAAGAAAACCTTAAATCGGATGTGTTGGAAAATATGGATTGGTGATTAATTGCTAAGATAATAATTGATTATTGATGTGTTGAAATGACTCGTCCAATGAATAGAGCTGGTGACGTATATATATGAGGTCGGTAGAGGGTGCCTGAGGTAGTGGATGTTTGAGTTGCTAGTGGGGCCCTCTACATTTGTTAGAATATAAGGTTGAACAAACTATACTTAGGCAATGAGCCGTATAAATTCATATCAATTATCATGTGTGGAAAACGACTAGAAGAGGTTGTTCTATGAAGTTGCATGATCTCCACAACGGTATGTATAGATATCTAGGTTGGTAAGACTAGTATGAGCCTAGTGAGGCGTCTTTGGTAAGACCAATAAGGCTTGATGTGGTAATACCAACAAGACAAGGGATGCTCGCAAGAGCAATAAGGCCCACGGGCATTATATAGTAAACATCATGAGATGAATACCATTGATGTGCATCAAGTCATAGTGCAACCGTAGGTCATGAAGTAGGTGAGAACAATGAGGACACCATGACTTGTCACATTAGGTTAGAGATCTAATACTTGAGTAGTAATAAACTTCTCGATTCTCAATTGAGGTTGGGTTTGCTATGGATAAAGTGGTACACACCTGCATAGGATAAATCATAAATTCATACATATCTCTGAGATTGGATGCTACGGAAGCTAGTCTGCCTCATATACAAGTGCTAATAGCAATTTCAATAATAAAAATTGGAAACACACGTTTTCTTAATGAAATCTTATTTTCCTAAAAATGGATTTGAGAGAAAGATGTGCACGAGATGGATAATGAAAAAAATTATATAATGTATTTTATTATTAATACTTACTGAATACGTTGTACTCACTCGTACTTAATTCCCTCTTTGCTTAGAAGTTGAGCCTTATGGATTGGCCTACAAGACATGGGTTGAGGATCACCCATAAGGTCAAGGTGACAAGGAGGCAAAAGATTACCGAAGGTTTGGGTGGAGTAGTGGTGAAGGAACGAGTTGGCCTAGAGGGGGTGAATAGGCAACTCAACAAATTTTTAGTTCGTTTACATATAACTATCTTATACAAGAAAGATTTAATGATTAGAATGTAGCAGAAGCGAACAAGCAAGATAATAACAGCGAAAGCAAATCAAAGTAGAACAACAAACAAAATGAGACAGGAATTTTATCCCGAGGTTCGAAGACCTTCCTCCTACTCCTCATTGAAGCACTTCTCTCGAAGTATAGCTTCTCCCACAGCTAGCAATAGTAGCTTGGGAACACACTCGGGTAGCTCTTTCACCACTCCAGTGAGGTGAGCTCCAAACCTTTCACAACCAAAAGTGGCCTTCCACAATCTTCTTTGGACAGGTCACACTTTTCACTTCCTTCAAGCTGTCTAGGATCACTAAGATCCAATAGTAATAAACTTGCACAAGTTCTCGCTCTCTTGGTTCACTCACAAACTACAACACTAGTCTCAAGCTTGGAGATAAACACTTAGAAGAAATAAGGATTTTGAGTTTCAGAGTGAAGAAATGGACTCCTTGTTTGTGAATGAGAGCTCTTTGAATGCTAAAATGTGAAGAAGTTCATAAAAGTTCTATGGTAGATGGCTCAGAAATGCTTATATAGCCATTCCGATGAAAAAGAGCCGTTGTACCTACCACGAAAGGATCAAGCAGTACGTGTCGAGTGTCAATTTTGAGCTAAAACACGCTTAAATGGATCAAAATTTTAATCTTAGCGATATCGATCATGTATATCACGGACCAAATTTGCACAATTGTGGGGACCAAAATATTTGGTCCGTCATACATGGGCAAAGAAGCAAGGTTTGGTCCGTCGAAGAAATGAAGTCTCATGTGTATGGCGCATCAAAAATTTGGTCCATTATAGATGGAACCTGACAAGATCAGTAGCTAAGGATCAATTTTTTTTGACAAAAAGAGTTTAATCAAATGATTTACATTTTCCACGAACTAAACTTTGAAAACACAAAATTTGATCCAACTTGAATAAGAATTTTGTGAAAATGAATATGATTTCATCAATGGATTCAAAGACTTAAAATCAAAGATTTGTCTATCAGAAGATATAGAAATTTTTGAATTTATGCCGAACCAAACATTTGATCCGTCATAGATAGACAACTGAGATAAGATTTGCTTAGACATCGATATGTATATGGCGGACCAAAAGTTTGATCCGTCATAGATGGATAACTCAGGAATTTTTGATCGGCTGAACACATGTATATGACGGACCAAAATTTTGGTCCGTCATAGATGAACAACATCAGCTGAATGAGATTTTTCAAACATATTTCACCACGGACTTAGGAACACAGGAATATGGGATTTGGTCCGTCACAAGTGAATAGAACTTTGATCAGAATATCTAGAAAGAATCTTGATGATGAACAAAATTGACTTTGGTTTGGGAAAAGAACTTTGGCTAGACTGTGACAGATTTAGACATGAACACTTGTCGGTGTTTCGTGTAACCGGTAAGTAAATTTGTAAGTATAGGGGCCGCGCGTCCCCTCTCCTTGAATGGTTAGACTACAGGAGTCCCGGATGTATACTGGTTCGGGCGGAACGTCCCTATTTCCAGTTCGTGGTGGTGGTTTGTATTGCTCAAGACGCAAGGAGCTACGAGGGATTACAAGCGAGGGCTAAGGATGCCCTTAGCGCCGTCCGAGTGGAGGTGCTTTGCCGCTCGCTCGTGTCGGGAACTTCGAAATGAATCACGCTGGGAAAGACCGACGCGCGGCGTGGTTTGGCTGCTTTTTGGTCGCCTTTTTCGAGGGCCCCGCCTTATATAGGACGTAAGGGCGGGTTACACGGGTGTTCGGAGGAAAAAGGTAGGGGCATGCCATGCCCGTGAGTCCCGGTCTTTGGTCTAGATGATAGACATGTCCCTGTTTAGCCCATGCCGGGTTGGTAGACACAACGGACATCGCTCCTTTGGGAAGGCTCAGACTCCTCCGTCGTCGTCGATAGCGACGGTGCGAGGATGGGCACTTGACTGGTGACCCTCGGGCCGCATTGGGAAGGAGCCACCTGTCCCAGCATAGTCGCCGTGTCCGCGGGGAGGGTGACTAGCTTGTTGCTGACTATCGACGTGGCGGAGGTCGAGGCCGAAGCTCGTTGGGGCCCCGCCCTATGGCTAGGTCGAGTCTTGGGCGCGGACCGGTCGGGTCGAGCCGGCGGGATCGTTGGACTGGGTCCGTGTTGAGCCTCGGGCGCCGGACCGGGTCGGGCCTGAGCCGGCGGATCCCGGACTGGGTCAGTCGAGAGTTTTCGGGACGCCGAACCAGTGGTGGCCTGAGCCCTCTCGCTGGCTAGGCCGGGTGAGAATCCTTATCCCGTGAGGCTTTTGACTAGAACATGGCCCAGAACGGTCCGCCCTCTTTGGCACCACGTGCTGCCTCCAGTCTCGCTGCCATGCAAGAACGATCTTAAAACAGATGTATACCTTGCTGGGGGGTACCCCTGGTATGAGTATCCGTCAACACTGTATTTCGATCTGTCACCCAAAATGGACTTGATAAAAACAGGAACTTTGTTTCAAGGAACTGAAGAACTAAGAATTTTAGCTCCAAACGATCTAGTTTTGTCTTGGCCTTGTGAACCAAAATATCAATTTGTACAGAGTCCCTCTTTATAGAACAGCCAAAGCAAAAATAACCCTAGCTATTTGACTTGAATCAACTCCCAAGTCATAAACTAGAAATCAAATACCTTAATCTTGTTTATCCAATTTGTTCCATCCATGATTTCAGCATAAGCTCTTTCATAAGAGAGAAATTATTAACTTGATCATCAACACCAAAACTATTTAACAGAACATGACAAGAATTGGGGGGCCTAGATGCTATCAAGTGGACCGTACACAGCGACCATCAATCCACTGGGTATTTAGTGTTTATGTAAATTAATTGTTAATGTACTGTGTATTATGTATGACTTTGTATCCTGGACTTGTAGCCTTACATGTTAATAGATTGTAATAAGTTTCTATTTTAGTCTCTAATTATTGTTTTACTGTAACACTCTGAACATTGTGTAGCCATACGTACGTCCTATATTTTGTTAGTTAATATGCTGAGATCAATATAATTTCGTCAGAGTAATGGTGGTGTTACTGTCATTACCCTGAGTTAATTATGCGAGTCGCTAAAGATAGTATCAGAGTAATGGTTATGAGAACCACGCAAATAAGTGACTAGGAACTGAGAGAGAACTTAAGGAAAAGAGTTCACCAGCTATATGGTATTGGCTATATTTATAACTCTCATCTTATCAATACGGAAATAGAACTGAGATATAAGGTACGAAAAATTTAGGCGTTAGACGAAGAGACTGATGAATAGATTCCCACTTTACATCCTAATCTCATCCCCACCTTCCGTTACCTACTATTCATCCAAACTGTCCCTACGAGGCTGAAACTTGAAATGACCGGACTGAAGGTGGGACCCACGACTCATACGCGTGAAGTCAGTCGTCGTCTCGTCTGTTCTCTGGTTCCTTAGCACCGAAACCAGAGGAACCCGAATCCACGCGACTTGCGCTCGAATCCTTCCGCGTCCCGTGCTTGATCTAGAAGACTAGAGCCCTCGTCCGCCCACCTCCCAAATCGAATCCCTGCTGGGCCCGATCGGCTGCGCGATGGAGGCGAAGATCGGCAAGTTCTTCGAGTCGGTGGGCTCCATCTTCACCGGCGGCGACAACATCCCCTGGTGCGACCGCGACATCATCGCCGTAAGAGCCCCTCCCTCTCGCCTTGCTTAATCTTTCTTGGTTTTTGCCTGTGAAACCCTGCGTTGTAGATGGGGGATTGACACTAGGATGCACACCAGCAGTTGAAGCACACCAGCAGTTGAAGCAGTGTAACGTAGGGTGTGGCTTATTTGTAATCCATCATCCATGCATTTCTACAATATCTATGCTTGATGCTACCCTGGTGGGAGACTAGCCTATCTGTTGAATCGATGGTGCTTTGGCATGCTTGTAATTAGTTCATGTGGTTTTGTGGTTGTAGCATGGATGGACCAAATTGGATGCCCATTTGGTCCTGTAGATTTGAAGGGTACGCGTTCTACTAAAACCATTTGATGCTTAATCTGAAACCTCCAATGGAGCCACAAAGAAATTCGTTGTGTTACTCCACCCTTTCTGAACTGTTCACTAGCATGGTTACATGGACTATCTAATTCAATTCTTGTTGCTATTACCAAATAATATGCTTTCTATTTCTCTTCAGTCTTCACATTTTTATTACTGTGTTCTCTTTGTTATGTTCAATGTGTATTTGGAGTTAATAGTTCTGATTCTGATGATGACGCATGGTTATATGTTATATTTAGGGCTGTGAAAGAGAGGTTGCTGAGGCTGCAACCGAAGAACAGAAAAATGATAGCCTTATGAGGTTATCTTGGGCCCTTGTGCATTCCAAGCAGCAGGATGATGTGAATCGTGGAATAGGCATGATTGAAGGTCAAATGACTTATTTATTGCAATACTTAAGACTTACCAACTGCAACCTAGTATTTAGGTGTTTTTTTTCTTCTTTTTCTTGGGAATCAGTTCTTCTCTACTCTGTTTTGATCAACTTGTTTGATTCCGCAGCCTCTTTGGACAAATCCAGCAGCCCACTGCAAACTAGGGAAAAGTTGTATTTGTTGGCTGTTGGGCACTACAGAAATGGTGACTATCCAAGAAGCCGGCAACTTGTGGACCGTTGTTTGGAGGTATGTCTGCAACATTATTAGCCATATAGATTCCCTGGTATAATTCATGCTTCCTTGATGTCTAGTTAATCTTTTTGCTGCCAAAGGGGAAAAAATGTTGCATTGTTTTTTAGATTATAACTGCAAACCAAATATTTGATTCCACCATACTGCTAAACTGCAATTAATACAGGTGTATTTGTGCTGTGGACTTGTGGCAACTTATTTGCATATTGCTTGCATAATTACTAACTGATACTGTTTCTGTGGTGGATGACATAGCGACAACTAAATATTTGATTCACTTTATGCATGTCTTTTTCACTAAAGTTTGTGCAGCTAAAGTAGACACTAGACCCCTGCTCTCAGTTTATGACTTCTTAATCAGGCATGAAAATTTGCACCATCCAATTAATTTGTGCTTAATAGCGGGTAGATAATTATCAGGAAGGTATTAAATAGTGAGAAAATATTTCATCCTGGATCTGCACCTTCATGATGCAACACTTGAAAAGTTTTCAAACTAATCCAACAACAACAACAGATCGTTATATTATAAAGATAACAACGTTCTGTTATTGTCATGCGAATTATTCTTCTGGTCTGTTGATTTCATTCAACTGTTCACTGATGTGTTCTGTTAGTTCCAGTGTTCCACACTTAGATTTGTCATCCCATTCTTGCTAAGCTTATGAGTTAGAGATCATGACTATGTTTGAGGCTAATGCCTTGTCTGCAATTCTATTCCATTTTCTTCTATGCTTGAGTCTAATACCAAATTAGCATTTCAGTTGAGAACAAAAGGAACACAATAGTTTCTGTGCCCTACATGTTAATTGATGGAAGTGAATCAAGTGATTCATTCAACATGGTATTGTTGGTTTTGCTTAGTATGACAGACTTAGTTAGTATTTGGAATGTTTATTTGGCCTTCCTGGAGTTAATACGTTTTTCTTGCCCCTGATATCTGTACACTGGAAATGGAATTGAGAGCTTTGATATGAGTATAGATAAAATTATGTAAAATAAAGATTTCGGGTAACCTTGGACCATGTTGTAAGACCTTTTTGTTTATGTTGCATGCTAGCTGAATATAAATTCATATAATTTTCAAGCTTTTAAGAATATTTTTTTGTCATGTTTCCCCCTAAATTTAATTTATATAGATCGCTATCTTGTAGATTCAACCTGATTGGAGGCAGGCCTTATCGCTGAAGAAGGCAATAGAAGATAAAATTGCTAAAGGTGAGAAAATTAATCAGCAATGCTATTCTATATTCCATTGGTTCTGTTTTTAACACTTTCACTTTTACCTGATGGGTTGTTTTACAAGCAAGTATTTTTGATCTTTTCCATTTGTTCCTCAGCACAACACCTTGTATGAATAAGTTACAACAAGATGCTATGAATCATTTATGCTGAGTTCTAAACAAGTAACGTGAGACTGCTGTCTGTAAGATATTGACAGTCATGTTTTGTGCAGATGGTCTGATTGGCATAGGAATCGCCACAACCGCTGTTGGACTTCTGGTTGGTGGGATTGCTGCTGCTGTTGCCAGGAAGAAGTGAGGTGGTTATCTGCTTGCTGGTGAACTAGGAGATATTTCGTTCTGTAAGACCAGTTGTTCTACTCTTAGTTTGGTTATATTTCAGTCGAATCGCTACAGTTATGGGCATAAAATGTGTGGATGATATCATGATACTCCGGAGGCAATGTAAGCTTTTCATTGGTTTGTACATCGAGCGGTCTTATGTTTTATTAAGACTACTTGTTCTCGATATCTTACTTTTAGACTTAATCTTGATGGCTATACTATTGACTGACTGTTGAATACACCATAATGCGACCGACATGTGCCTTTATTCTACCACGTGAATAAACAGACTCTTATTTCAGTACATCTACATTTCACTCCGTACATTGTACTTAGGACAAGATGACAACGACCAGGGGCATCACAATGCCATCTTGTTCAATCAAATGAGTGCCCCGACGTGTCCCCGACGACGTCGTTGGTGACCGTCTTGCCGTACATCGCCTTGTACTCCTCCTCCACCTCCTTCAGGTCGACCTCGGCGCGCGAGACGATCCCCCTCGTGAGGGACTTCTCGTCGATTTCGAGCCCGACGATCGTGCTCCAGATCACCTGAAGCACAGCAAGAAGATCACAACTAAAACAAGCCATTCCCGTTCTTAACTTTCTTACTGCTGCAGGTGCTCTCAGATTGTCGCTGAATGCTAATAAGCTGATTCTTTACCTCTGCAAAATGCTTTTCGGGCGATGCCAAGCACCAAACCGCGGTCTTCAGCATTGCCGAGAGCTGGTCGTTGCGATGCCCTTCAAGAACCTGCAAATGAATGGCACAGAAGCAGAGTCATGACCAAATCACCGCAACATAACTGTTCTCTGGTGAACTTGGTGCATTTGTTAGCTTGAGGGAGCTATTACACTAATACCCCCTTCATTGTTGGGGAAGATAGCATGTTCAACAAAACTACAAAGGAGCAGAAACGTATATTTTCATGTTGGAAATGAAAGCTTTGAAACATGTGTTGCTTAGCCGGTAAGGCTTCCTTCTCTACATCAAAACGGAAAAAAAAAGAGACTAAAACAAATATCTGGAAGCTACATCGTATCCACTACGAAAAGATTTGTGTCTGGTGATCTATTGCATCCTTCTGAACTCAAATTATTTGTACTAGTAAAACACCAAAGCCTTCCTTACGTGTTCTCCCGAAGTTGGTCACACACACACACACGTATATTTCGCCTTGGATAAGGATTGAAGTACTTGGCAGGCATATTTGCTCTAATTTTACCTACCAGATCATAAATACCTCAATGAATAGCAAATCTTCACTCGACATTGTTCCCTCGACGACCATGTCCTCAACAAACTACAGGATAGGCATGTACTCAACAATAGAGGAAACTAATCCTGGATATTATCTCTTGAGATTGCGCCATATGCGGCCTCCGTAGCGTACGCGCTTCCGTTGAGAGTCAGCGCTGTAGCGAGTCCACCGTATACACACATACGCGCGTATATCTCTACTACTTCTAATTTTGAGTTGATGGTGATGCGTCCGTTCTCCACCACCAACCCTCCTCTAAATTGTAAAAAACAAAACCGAACCGATCGGAAAAAAACCGGTCTATTATTTTTTTTTGCTTCCATTCCTCAGATAGTTCTCGATCTCGTTCCTCCCGACCAAAACCGAATCAGCCCCTTCCTCTCCGGATAGCTCCAGATTTCATTCGTCCCGATCTCATCCCCCTCCCCCGGCCGCCTGCCATCATCGTCTCAGATCCGGCTCTTGATCCCGGCCCCCTTCCAGATCTAGCTCTTGATCTGAGCACGCGCTTGCCGTCGGTGCTGAGCCTGACCTCCTTCACGAGTGGCAGGTTCTGGGTGTTGAGCACCACCACGCGACCGCCGTTCTTGATGTCCACGTCCAGGGGCGCCTCCAGGCAATTGAGCGCCATGCCCTTGCGGTCCTTGGGGAACGACTCGGGGAGGTTCTGCCCGGCCTTGAGCTTGATGATGCCGGTGGCAGGCTGGCTGGAGACGAGCTTAGCGGCGTCCTCCTGGACCAGGTCCCAGGCGCGGCCCACGAACTCGGTGGAGAAGCCGATGAAGATGCCGTTGGTGTCGGTGAGCTGGAAGTTGGTGAACTGGCCGGCCTTGTGGCCCTTGGAGGTGTCGCTGAGGAAGAGGACGACGAGCTCGCTGAGAGAGCAAAACGAAAAAACAAGATCTACCACCGATCGTGAGCGATACAATCTCCGTAATTATCGCGGTTTGTTTCAACTTGCTTATCTGATAATCGCTAGTTACTACTCGTGGTTTGTTTCAACTCCCTTATCAGATAATCAGTTTGTTACTATTGACTTACAGATATTTTTGTTATTCTGTTGGAAGCCACATTCCAGAAGAAAGGTTGGAATCACTCTCTATATAAGTCTTTTCAGTGCGTGTGTGTGCCCCTTTCTTCAGTCGTCGTCTCCCTCTTCGATGGTTTGTTATTGATATTAAGGCATTCATTCTGTGTCAAATCATATCATCATTGATTCCAATTCCTTTTCTTTTCTTTTCTTTGCAGATGGTCAAAGGGTCCTTGGGTTGCTACAGAGTATCAATCTGGTGAACTGCTGATTCTCGATTCATATTTTCATCACGTCTGTTGAGCATGGAAATTGATTCGCTGAATCCTGCACGTCAACAAGGTGCAAGGGCAGACCATCCCGCATGTTGGTGTCTACCTCCCTAAACCGGTTTTCTCTTATGGGCAACTATATGTTGCACTATCTAGAACCACCGTTAGAAACAACATCAAGATACTTACTGTCGCAGATAAGGAGAAGGACAAGGGCCGAAAGTCTAAGAAAACTTACGGGAATCTTACGAAAAACATTGTCTACAGAGAAGTACTCACATCATAGACAAGGTTTTGATCAAAATGTTATCCAAGTCGTGTTGCAATGTAACCATTTATTTTCAGATCTTTCGAGACGTATACCAAGAATATCATTTCTAAATTTGTTTTAATCTCATGAATGCCTAAATTTATGTCGGAAGAGAAACCATAAAAACTTGTGTAATCTGGAGAAATAGATATTTGATTTTGTAGTACAATTTTCTTTTGTTGTTTGAGTTTTATGTTTCGTTACCAAATTTATGTTTTGTAGCAACGCACGGGCATTGAACTAGTATATATCTAACAATCTTGTCTACTGCTTGTTATAAAGCTTCCAAGCTTGAAAAAATACAAAGTAGATGATGCAGAAACCTTTGCTTCATTTCTCTCCATCATATAACACTAGTTTAGTTTTTTTTCGACCAAAAAAAACACTTGTTAAACGGCCCTAACAATTCAGCTTTATGATGAGACTGCAGCCTGATAAGGGAGATATCAGCTATAGCATCACTCAATTATTATTTTTTTTTGAAAACAGCAAAGGCTGAGATTAGATTAGATTAGAAGGAAGGACCACAGAGGCCACGGTACATAATTTGGAATGACATTGGAGGCAAGCTACAAACGAAAAGAGGGCCGCAGAGAACGCGCGCCCAGCGGCCGGTACCAAAAAGAAAAGAGCCTAAAAAGAAACAAAAAAAAACACCTAGGTTAAGGTTATCTATGGATTAGGCTCCCAAGTTTCGAAGCACTAGCTAAGGCCCAGGTGACCGCCTCATCTCTGATGGACTGGAAAATTTGGTCGTGAGACGTCCAGTTTTTTTGGAAAACTCTATTGTTGCGCTCTTTCCACCATTCCCAGCAAGTTAGGATGATAAGTGTTTTGATCCTTTTCCGGAGCGTCGGTTGACAGTTAATGCGCTGTAGGTTCCATTGGTCAATGTACGTCGCCGGTCCCCACTAATTCGGGTGGAGCGCAGGAATGTGGACCCATTGCGCGATTGACGACCAGAGAAGTCGAACTTGGGGGCATTCAACAAATAGGTGGAAAGCTGTTTCCAGGTTCCGATTGCACATTTGGCAAAAAAATTGGTTTGGTCATTCTCTAAGGTGCAATCGTTGCGTTGTACATAGCCGATTCTGCATTGCCAGCCAAAGGAAGATCTTAGAGCGTAACGGTGCCCACGCAGTCCAAATCGTTGATCGATAAGATTTCTGAGTGCACCCATTGAATTGGATGTTATGTGCTGAGGAAGCTGAATAAGTACCGTGCGTCGTTTGTGTCCAAATGAAACCATCCTCCCTGTCCGGGGTTAGTGGAACAACCTGCACTTTGGACCACAAGCGGACAAATTCTGGAAGCAGTTGAGAGTTTAGGTGGTGGCGAATGTCTCACATCCAATTACTACTGTGCAAGGCATTGGCAACCGATTTATTTTTTCTCCTGGAGAGTTTGTAAAGGACCGGCGCAATTTGAGACGGAGGCTGACCGTGCAACCATCTGGAGTTCCAGAAACTGGCTGTTTGGCCATTTCCGATGACAACTTTGGTGATGGCCATGAAGAACTGCTGGTCGGTCTTATCGCATGGCGTTGGCAGTCCAGTCCATGGCCTAGCCGGGTCTGTATGCTTGAGCCATAGCCATCGGAGTCGGAGCGCCTGCATGGTTGTTTCAACTCGAGGACTCCAAGTCCTCCATATTTGAGCGGCAAACAGTCGTCCAACTAACCTTGCAATTCCCACCATGCAAAGGCCCGTTGCCTGCCCACAGGAATTTCCTCCGAATCTTGTCAATGCCCGCAATGAAACTCTTTGGCACCTTGAGAGCAGTCAATAGATAGATCGGGATCGATGAAAGCACTGATTTGACCAAGATTAGGCGACCTCCCATTGTGAGGTGCGGTGCCTGCTAGGAGGCAAGGCGTCAGGCCACTTTATCTTGGACAGGCTGCAGGTGGACTCGTCGCAGTCGACCGAGCACAAGGGGCATTCCCAGGTATGAAATGGGGAATTCAGATATAGCACCTGGGAACGGCTGAAGGATACTCTGGATGTCCATATGGTGGCACTGGATTGTGGCTATGGTGCTTTTTTGCAGGTTGACCTGAAGACCGGACGCCTGTCCAAAGTGTTGGAGGATTTTAATTACAGCTTACAGCTCTTCCCTGACCGGGTTTAGAAAGATTACGACGTCATCTGCATACATGGACAGGCGAGCGGTGTCCACGGATCCTCTGAGGGGGGAAAGGATACCATCCTCCGTTGCCTTTTTGAGGATGTAGTGGAGCGGGTCTATGGCCAAAATGAAAAGGTAAGGCAATAACGGATCGCCTTGCCGTAGTCCACGCCGGTGTGTAATCTGAGGGCCTGGCACCCCATTTAGGAGGACAGATGAAGTTGAGGTTGCAAAGAGGTTGGACAGCCATTGCCGCCATTGGGGTCCGAAACCTCGCACTTGCAGAAGTTCTAGGAGATATTCCCAGGATACGGAGTCGAAGGCTTTTCGTATATCCAACTTTAGCATGAGGGCAGGCGAGCGTGTTCGGTGGGATGCCGCGGCCTGGTTACGGACGAGGAGAAAATTCTCCTGAATGCTTCGCCCCGCGATGAAAGCACTCTGGGAGGGTGAGATGAGTGAGTGTAAATGGTTGGACAGGCGCAAGGCTAATAGCTTGGATAGCAGCTTCGCTACGGAGTGGATGAGACTGATCGGCCGGTAGTCTGCAGGTGTGGAGGAGCCATCCTTCTTGGGAATCAGGACGATGGATGCCGTGTTGAGCGGTTTGAATGCCTGTACCGAGCAAATCTGGATTGCGTTGAAAAGGGACATGACGTCGTCCTTGATGGTTTCCCAGCTTTGTCTATAAAAAACCCCCGTGAAACCATCTGGTCCCGGGGCCTTCTCAGCGGGAAGCCGGCTAATCATGTTAAGGACCTCACTTTCGGTGAAGTCTGCATCCAGCTGTCGCACATCATGTTCAGAAATGCCTAGACAATGCCAGTTAATGCAAAGGGAGCGCAAATTCTTTTCCCCCCAGCAGCGACGAGAAGTGCTGATAGAGTATCTGTTCCTTGTCTTTGTGAAGCGTGACAGTCACCTGATCCACCTGAAGAGATTGGATGAAATTTTTTCGACGACAACCGTTAGCCTTCAGATGGAAGAAGCGAGTGTTCGCGTCTCCTTCTTAAGCCACGTGATCCGAGAAGCCTGACGTTTCCACACTTTTTCAACCGCGGCCAGTCCAAGTATTTTTATCTTGAGCTCTTTGCGCAGTTGGTGCTCAACCTGAGAGAGTGTCTTAGATTCTTGAGCAACATCAAGACGTAATATGATAGCGTTCACTCATCGTTTCGTGGGCTGTCAATTCACCCAATGTTTTTGGAATAATTGATAAAATACCCTCACTTGTGTCATTGATAAAAATGCTTCACTTGTCTTACTAATATGTGGTCCAATTACACAAATAAAATAGGGCATATGATTAAATCCCCAAATGTTTTTCTCCCCTTGCCATTTCAACGGGGACAACTTGATTCATGCATACGTGCATACCTTCACATATGTAAACTATTGACTAGCCTTTCTTGATTAGCTGGGAAAATTATATCTAAACAAATCGAAATACTAGCATTGCTCATAATTGACTTCCCAAACACTCACTTTTTAATATAAAGATCGCCTACAAGAAGCAGCTAGCCAGAGCACATAGTAGTCCTCTCTCATCTTCTCTTCCCATCTTGGTTAGTTTTTGTCGGAGTCTTCCCCAATGGGCGACGAAGTTCAGGCTGCATCGTTGACCCGTACATTCTTGTTCACTGCTTATAAGTTGATCTGGATCTGTGGCATATTAAGGGCTCGGAGGTCTCGGGGTGGACGAATCGATGATGGTGTCGGTGCTGGCGAAGTGGCGGAAGCAGCCCGAGAAGCTGCCGGGGTTTAGGAAGAAGTTCGAGAGGTTCTTCAAGGACCATGGCGTTATCGAGAAGTGCGAGGAAGAGTACATGCAGCACCTCGCCGCCGAGTTCTCACGCTTCAAGGCAAGCCACAGCGTTTGCAATCTCCACAAAGCTATCACGTTTTCCAGAGCAATTGGCAGCCAAAGTGATGCAATAAGGGCATGTACAAAACCATTTAATATGGTGTCTCTTAGTGATGAGGTGGACATGCTTCGCTGATGTGGCAGGGAGAAAAGTGCAAAAAATGCTAGAGACGACTCTTCACAAACTCCTAGGCAGAATTAGAGAGGAGCAGTATTAAATAGCATGTTGGCTCTTGTGCATGTCCTTTGTACATGCTTATCTTTTTTGCTTAGAAGAATGTGCTAAGAGACACTCTTGACTCTCCATTGTACATGCCTTAAGTTGTTTCTGTTCAGGACCTGCTGGTGCTGTGGGCAATGCACCCGTGGGAGCGCGACGCGAGGCTGGCTCACCACGTGCTGCACGAGGCGCATCCCGCTGCCATCGTCGTCGAGATCGCCTGCACGCGGTCGGTGGAGGAGCTCCCCGGCGCGCGCATGGCGTACCAGGCGCTCTTCCACTGCTCTCTGGAGGAGGACGTCGCCTACCACGTTGGTATGCAAATTTAACTCTGTGTGTATCCTTATTTCGATGGATGCCACGTGTTTATCTTGTCAATCTCAATCATTCATTTAATTTCTCACTTCTCACATTAATAACACTCTTGCTTTTTCACTTCTCCAATTAATAACACTATTGGTGGGGTGAGATTGAGATTTAGCTAGATGGACACGTGGCATCCATCGGAGTGAAGATGCACATGATTAAATTTGCATATCTCCTCCACAGAATTTGTTTCCTCCCCGATACCGGTACGAAGGGCCCAAGGTGAGCGACGACATAGCGAGGGCGGAGGCGATGGCGCTGGGTGCGGCTGTGGTAAAAATTTATTAAATGTCACCTCTAACATTGTCCTTCGCTAAAATACCACTCTTCTCTTAGTGACATGTGGGACCTGTGTCTATGACAATGGGTCCGAATGGTATTTTAGCGAAAGACAATATTTGGGGTGGCATTTTATCAATATTTGGGGTGGTATTTTGAACAACACATTAATTACCCCCATCATTCCAGTTTCCACGTCGACCCATGACTCATTTATTAAGCACGCCTCTGTGGTCTTGTCCTTCGAACCTCATTTAATGTCAGTGAGAGGCCTCGCCTCGTCCGCCTCGGGGCAGACGCCTCACGACGGGTTGGTAAGAGGTGTCAGAGGATGAGCCGTCGTCGTGTCGAAAGCTGAATCCTTCACAATTAATGGCCCTGACACGAGGTGCCAGGGGAGGGAAACTTCGAGGCGAAGCCTCCCCCTCATTCTTTTGGTTGCCTTCGTGGCCTGACAAGGGGGGCCCAAGCGCCCGCCCACTCGTCAAGCCGCCACGCGGGCCACCCGGCCGGCGAGCAGGGCGTGATCGCCAGGCTACTCGCCAGGGGGCCACGTGGGCTCTAAACTGGGCCAGGCCACTCTTTAGGCCTATTACTTCTACAGCGAAGAGGGTACCCCGGTGCAAAATACACCGACACCATGTATTTCTAGATACTGAGTTTGTAAAGTTTAACCAATAATTAACCTAATGATATATATAGATTATATGATATAAAAGTGATAGTGTTGGATTCGTATTTAAAAGCACTTTCTTATGGTTATAATTTTGTGGCTGTGAATAAAGGATTATATAAAAATTAACCGTTAAAATGTAACTTTGAAGACCGCGCCAAGTTAAACCTCATCTTACAAAAAATAAATGGAGTACACAGGATTTTGGAAGCGAGGAGACTCTGCGAGAAACCGTTCAATGTTGTCGCGTGCAAATTGAACTGCTGGGATTGAACAAAACAATCTAAAGAGAAACGTGAAATGTCAGATTAGAGGTTGTTGTAATCTTGGTTGTTCAGGTGATCTAATGTTGAATAATTAGACAGTTTCCAGATTAAATTTCGAATATAAATCATGAACAATATCACAGAAACTAGCATGTATCTCTCTAACATACTAGATAACACGAACATCATGATCATCTTGATAAATATGATTAACCACGAGATTAGGATAGATCGAACGTACTGTGTAGAAGAAGATGCGCACGACGAGCGTGGTGCGCTTATGTGTTGTTGTGGTCGACGTTGGTGATGGCGCGTCGCAGGAGCCGCTGGCTACGACGTCCAACAGCAGGAACAGGAAGACGAGCCGTGGTGAAGATCTTGAGCAGTCGCGCGGAGCGCTTCCCAAAAACCTTATTCGCCCTCTCCCGGTGCAGGATCTCGAAGACGAAGGGTTCCGGAGACCTGCTCTCCCGATCGCTGATGCACGTCGGCGCTCGGGATGGAGAAGGATACGATGGCGGCGCAACAGCGAGAGGTGGCAAAACCCTAACTCAATGTGTTCTGTTCTACTACACGGGTGGCAGGACGCAGTATATATAGGGATAGCCTGGTAACCGTGGCCTGGCGTGGCGAGGTGAGGCGAGCGAGCGCGCGCGCGCGTGTTTCTCTTCTTCTCCCTTGTCATGCTTCTAGGAAGGTGGAGAGAACTCTCCCTTATAAGTTGGTCATCCTCCACCTTCACAAGCAATATGAGACTAATGTTTGCACACATGCCTCCTCATGAGTGGGCCTTTGAGATTTTCTAGGATTTATTTGTCTCAATTAAGTGGGCTTGGCCCAAATGCCCAAATAATCCAACATCTAAGGGGGCGCAGCGGGAGGGAGCGGACCACCACGGGAAGGAGGCCCTCGCGGGCACGGCGCACGGCCACTACAGGGACGCGCTCCTGTCGCTCGTCGACAAGTGACCAGGTGCGAGCACCGGCGAGCTACGTACGCACTGATGAGCGGCCGGTTGGTTCTTCCGGTGGCATGGGTGAGTCCATGCGGCTGCTAGGGCGCGCCGTACGTGTTTCGTCGCCGTGGTTCGGTTCCTTGGGGCTGTTTGATTTGCTTCCAATTGTTGTCAATGTTTGCCTTACCAAATTTTGGTAGTGTTGACCAAATTTGGCAAGCATTTGGTTTGCAACCAAATTTTGGCTAGATTCTCTTCTCCATTGGCCAAATTTGACAACCCTAATTCATTTTCTTACCAATTGTTGGCCAAATGTTGGTTACCAATTTGGTGACCAAATTTTTGGCATGCCAATTTTGATAAGGTTTGATTTGGCAAATTTGATCTCAAACCAATCAGCCCTAAGTGTGTACGTCTGTCGATCTGCTGCGTCGATCGATCGAGCCTGCAACAATTGCAGCCGAGGTTGGGGAGTCGTGTGTATGGCTGGTCACTCAGGAGATGGACAAAAAGATTTGATTTGGAAATTACCTTTCTTCTCACATGTGACGGCACCAGATGGATTCTTCGTCAGCTTTCGTACAATTTTGATGCCATATCAGCTTCTCCTGCCCACGTGGATTCTTCGTCTGCCATTCAAAACCTCTTTTGGATCTCCCTCACACGGCTTTACAAGTTTGCAGGCATGGACGTTCATGTACGTACTGTGCAAAGTGCAATTTACTCAATTTGAAAATAAGACTACTCATAAAAATTATTTGCAGTTGTTGGATCAATATCAAACAAACCTGATAAACTGCTTCCTTGAACAAACCACTATTATTGACTTATTCACAGACGTTCAGTTACATTATCAAGTGAGAATTTAGCTAGTCTCATTTGGCGTGCCGGGATGGCTTTTATTCAACGTCATGTCCAATTATTGACTTGGTCAACGAAGACTAGCTAGTGATTAGCATCACTCACACGAAGTCTCCCCGTTTCTTGAGCTGCACCCAGAGCCCGCCTTTCATCTTCATCGTCGCCGTCATGTCGTACGCGGGCGGCGCATCCATGCTAGCTGCCGGCGCCACCACGTCCAACTTGAACCTCTGGAGCACGGCCGCGGCAACGGTCTTCATCTGCACGTACGCCATCTCCTTCCCGAGGCACACGCGCGGCCCAGCGTGGAACACCGGATACCGCGCCGTGTCAACGGCCACGAACTCGCCGCCGTCGCTGAGCCAGCGCTCCGGGGCGAACTCCAGGCAGTCCTTGCCCCACAGCTTCTCCATCCTCCCCATCGCGTACGCCGAGTAGTTGGCGAACCACCCGGAGCGCACCACTGCGCCGTCCGGCAGCACGTCGTCGGCGAGAGCCACCCTCCCGTTGAACGGCACCGGCGGGTACAGCCGCATCGCCTCCGTGATCGCAGCGTGGAGGTAGTGCATCCCCTTCACGTCGCCGTTCCGCGACACCTCGTCGTGGACGCGCCGCTCGCACCGGGGGTTCGCGGCGAGGAGCCAGCAGAACCACGTCAGGGCTGATGACGTCGTGTCCTTCCCGGCCAGCACGAAGCTGACGACCACATCCCGCAGCAATCGTCGTTTTGCCTCTGGCGAGGGGAACATGGAGCCGAGCTCGCAGCCATCGTCCTCGTCCATGGCCGCCATGAACCGCGAGAGCAAATCTGGGTTCCCTTCTTCCCGACCGTTCCTTTGACGCGCCTCCTTCGATTCGATGACGGACATGGCGTGGTCGTCGATGATGTCGACGGCTTTTCGGAGCCGGCGTGACTTGCCTATGTTGAGAAGCTTCGTGAGCCTCCGCACCCATGTGGACGGCGTTATCACCCTCATGAAGGAGATCTCGACCGCCGTGGCGAACGCCGCGAAGAGCGCCTCGTGCTGGGGGTCCGCCCTCTCGAGAAGCGTCGAGCTCTCGACGCCGAAAGCGACGTGGCAGATGTTGTCGAACCCGAACCGGCTAAGCGCGTCCTGCAGGTCGACAGCCTCGCCGGACCCCGCGGCGGCGTCCAGGAACGGCAGGAAGTGGTGGTGGAGGTGGACGGCGAGGACGTCGCCGGTGAAGCTGCGGAGCGAACGGGAGGAGAAGGCGTAGGACGCCACCTTGCGCTGGAGGCTCCAGAGGCGGCCGTCGGCGGCGAAGAGGCCGTCGCCGATGAGATCGCTCATCGCGGCCCGGAAGAGCGGGCCCCTGACGTAGTTGGTGAAGTTGGCGCGCAGCAGGTGATCGACGGCGGCCGGGCTCGCGGTGGTGACGGCGTGGGCGGCGCCGAGGGGCCCCCACGCCTCGATGGCGTTGGATGGCGCAGCGTGGAGCAGGTCGGTGTACCAGTCGAAGAAGCGCCGGCGGTTACGGATGAACTCGACGGTGTTGCCCAGGACGCGGTTCGGGTGCGGACAGTGGGCCGTCGTTCTTGGCTTCGCCGGAGAAGCCCCGCGGCGACGCCAGAGATGGAGGAGGATGACGGCGAAGAGGAAGAGGAGTACATACGCCAGGCGTGTGATCTCCATGGTGTGCTTTGAGCTTTGAAATTTCGGATCCTCTGCCTCTTCGAAGGCAGGGAGATAAGTGTTGCTACATCTGTTTCTTTTTTACTTAACATAGACAAATATCCGACAGGCTCATTTGACTATTACGTTTTCAAGCTACTCCCTCCAATCACGGACTAATCACAGATAGTTGTCATAGTTAAATTCAAAACATTAACCATTAATACCTTTTTAAATATTTAAATTAGATACATAAATTTCATTTCTTGTGGAATTCATCCTCCCCGAAATGTTGCTGTCTTGTTTGGTTCTTGGCTTAAGGGTATTAACTCCAAGCTTAAGTGCCAAATTTTAGTAGGTGCAGCTGCCATGTGTTGATCAATTTGGTTATATAGGAATGATTTCATTTTCAACGTAAGGTCTTTTAACTCATTTGCATGCGTCATCTTCGTGAACGACTGGATCGTGTTCTGGCCCCCACTATCTAAAGAGGAAGAAAGGGATGCTATTGAAGGGTTGCAAGCTCGCTAGAGACTACTGCTTTGGGAGTTATTCGCTAAACTTGGTTGGAGAAGATGTCTTAGAATTAAGGCCTAGGGCCTACCTTTGTATTTCGTGGGGACTTGCTATTTGTTTTCTCGTTGTCTGCTTTAGAGTTGGTTATTTCAAAAAAGATCTTTTGGGTGTTTGTAACGCTATCGATTCATCCTTGTGTGAAGAGGTGGATTGTTCCTTTATCTAAAAAAAATTAGATACATGAAAATGATATGTATAGATTTGTCTCGAAATTTATTTTCTTTTTTGAAAGAAAAGGGCAGGAGCTCTGCCATGAATTAAATAGGAATAGAAAGATACAGAGTTACAGAAGAGCTAGAAGAGGGTCCCAAAAGCTGAGAAAAGCCGAAAGGAACAAAAGAGGGAAGGAAGAAGAAAAAACAACAACAGAGGAGAGACTGGAACGAGAATGAGCAAAACAATTTAAGGGATAGAAGGAAAGGAAGAAACTAAGGCGCAAACACTTCTGCGTGTGCGGACATCTTCGATGGCAATGGGGGAAACACGCTTTGGTGAACACGAAGCACCGTTGAAAATCCTGTTATTTCTTTCCTTCCATAGGTTCTATAGGACATACAATACGATTCCATCCACTTCCTTTCGCCGTTGCCTATGCGCTGAAGACCTGAGGGAGTGCCACCATCTGTCGAAATTTATTTTCATAATGTTATAATTCTATTGAGTTTTATAAATATATTAAAATAAAAATTAGTGGTCAAATATGTGTTTAGAAAACCACATTGATGTTAAAAAGGATAATTTTTTGTGACTGGAGAGAGTACATGTTAGTAAAACATATTAAAATTATAGTGCCATGCAAGTATTTTTGATGACCAATCTAGAGATATCATTTCAACTGTCAAAGTTTTAAAAGAATGATTGCACGTATTTCTAAAACAGCATCAAGAGGACTTAGGGAGTAAGACTGACATCGCTTTTGACCTATCCTATTTTCTCAGTCACACTCACACATGGACGTTCGATCAGAAAATCAATTTCCATGACGTGCGATGAGTTGAAGCCTAAGCTTGTATATTCTTGCCTTCATCTAAGACGTTCAATCAGAATACATACATCGACATGAATTTCACAAGAAAAAGTTCAATTTCGATACAGATCAACATTCAAACATGGCCTTAATTCTGGGATTTTTTTTAATAATACATTTTTATTCAAATTTCAAAATATACTATCAAATTTTTTTTCAGAATATACCGTCGCCTGCTGGTTGGGCTTATTGGGCCTAAATAGAAAAAACACGCTGATGTGATCCCTGACGGAACGTGGCTTCGTGTCGCCCACGAAAGGGCTTAAAGAACCGTGTCGCCCGCGAATCCAAGCGAAGGATACGAACGCGCTGCTTACCGGCGAATGGGCGACACTAAGCAAATCGACCGATGGCTCGGGCGAAAGGGTGGCGTGGGTTCTGTCGCCCGACTAACCAAGCGACACGAAGCGTTTATAAATGGCTTCGCCCGGGCACTGTAGCCATTCGGTTCATTTGAGAAGAAGAGAGGGAGAGAGAGGAAGAGGAGGAGGAGAAAGAGGAGAGGAGAGGAGAGGAGGAGATTCTGCGCCACTGTTTCGAAGTAAATTTTTGTTGTTTATTTTTGTTAGCAGTAAATTATAATATGTTAGAAATAGTTTTAGATCTAGGCAATCAGAAAGGTGAAATAGTGGTAGATTAGAAATAGTTTTAGATGTAGGTTACGGATAAATTTAGGGGATAGATGTAGGTAAATTGATTGGTTATGGATAGATCTAGGTAAATTGATAGGTTACGAATAGAGAATTTTAGGTAAATTGATAGGTCATAGCTAATTCTAGTTTAGAAAATTTAGATATTTTTACTGATAAGAGTATATCGGTATATATTGATGGTAATGTAGTTACTTAATGTATATTTTTTAAGATATAAGTACATCGATATTTATATATTGTTAGGAATGAATGTACATGTTTTACAGATATAAGTACATCGATATGAATTATTAGGAATGTAGATTTTTACGGTTAGATATATATTTTCGTAGCATGTAGGTATAGTTATGTTACGTCATAGTATTTTATACGGAAAATAATTAATTCGTGGGTGAATGAATGGATTCGCAGATATGGCAGAACGAGTTCCATTTAGAATCTATTACGGAGATGGGGTTGTAATGCATGGTTTGGAGGGTGCAGATCTTAGTAACATGCAGTATGTGGACAGAAGTTTGAGTAGGGTCGATGAGCGCACATTTACTTCCGTGTTGAAATGGTTGTATTATACTTTTCGGATGGAACAAGAGAAGTGCGAGTTGAAGGTATTTTGCCTATGTAGTATGCGAAACGACCCTATTTACTAGGAGCTAGTTGAGCTGAAGGGAACCTTATCGTGGAGATCATATGTGAGGGCGGCAGAGCAAAGGGGATGGAATCGGGTGCTTTTAGTGCGAGCATATGAGAGGGATATTGCCCTCAAATGCGCTTGGACGCCGTAAAGTGCAACAACCTCAAAATGAGCTCAGTTTCGGTGACACCGAAATTGGGGGATCTAGGCATGAGCAACATGTTCAGCAATGCAACGATGATGAAAATGTTGAGTTTCAGGAGAATGATGAAAATGTTGGCCAAGAAGCGCAGGACCGGTAGACGAAGGTGAGCAAATTGATGAAATAATAGTTAGGATGGAAGAAGAAGACCGTGAGTACAGAGAAAGCGTAAGAGGAGGACGATGATGAGTCTGGATGAGGAAGATGGAGGTACGGAGCCTGCACTGCCTTTGGCCGAGTGGAGCATGCAAAGAATTTGATAGGTCAAGTTGTCAATGAAAGCAACCACATGCCTTGGCAAGATAATCGATAATGAGGTTAGGCTTAACAAGATTCTACCCGACAAAAGAGGTCAGGCAGATGCCGTGAAAGATTGGGCTCTATCATTAAGAAGGACTTTCGTGGTTAAGAAATCAACCCCAACCTCGCTATGACGTGGTGTGTGAGATCCATGGGTGTCCGTGGAGAGTGCACGCGACAAGCCCAAGTGGGGCACCCATTGGCTATGTTCAAGGTTGAGCAAAGACACATGTATGATCGAGGAAACAAAGGATGGCTCACAGAAACCGCATCCGGTATGTCGCGAACATCATGTACGAAGAGATAGTGGAGAACCCGAGTTTTGAGCCCCGTGCATTATCCGAGCGATCGAGAACGAGATATCAAGACACAATTAGTTATAGGAAGGCGTGGAGGGCGAAACAGAAGGCATTAGAAATGAGGTTTGGGAAGTTTGAAGACTCGTACCATAACCTGCCCGCACTGCTCAGTTGCATTCAGGGAAGAAATCCTGGAACCTACTATGATTATCAAGATTGTCTGTCAATGAAGTAGCCAAATAAAATGCATCTGAGGAGAGTGTTCTTCGCATTCGGAGCTTGCATTAAGGCGTTCTATCACTGTCGTCCATTGTTGTGCGTGGATGGCACATTCTTGACCGGGAAATACAGAGGGCAACATCGACAAATGTGGGCGTCGATGGGAACAACCAGATTCTGCCTATTGCCTTTGCCTTCGTAGAAAGCGAGAACTACGAGAGTTGACTGTGGTTCCTACGAAACTTGAAGATCGGGGTGGTCAAAACTCGTCTAGATGTGTGCGTGCTGCATGACAGGCATGCTGGCTTGCTTAGTGCTATCAACCAGCTGCAAACAGGGGAAGAGGAGCCATTCCGATGGCCTGACTTGCATAGTCGATGGTGCATGAGGCATTTAGATGCAAACTTCTATAAGCAATTCAGAAACAAACAACTGATGAACATGTTCAAAAGATTATGTAACTATAACCAGGAGAGCAAGTTCCGAGAGGTACAACCAAGTACTGAATTGTCGAGGGAGTGCTGAGAGGTACAACTAAGTACTTTGTGGACAGGCATGCAGCTGCTGACATAGTAATGAGAGATGAGAAGTTCTTGTACTCTTCGATGATCACTAAATACATGGATGAGAAGACTCGTATATGCCAAACACAGAGCTATCAAGGTTGGTGCACGGACACTGCGCTTCGAGGTGATCTGCAGGGATAAAGGAAGGCGTGGAACCAACCAGAGAGTTGTCACCCAGGAGTGCATCTTACAGGCTGAGTGCAAATGCTCGTGCAACAAGCCATACCTTTTGCACAGGCCATGTTCTCATGTCATAGCCACATGTGCTTTATTTGGAATGCAACCTGGTACATACCTATCTGAATATTTCATGAAGGAGAGGGTGATGGCAACTTGGAGCGAAGAGCTTTATGGTTATGGGGTTGTGGGTTCTTTCACCACAACTCCTAGTATTGATGAAAGGTTCTGGGTCCCTGATTTTGATGCGAGAAGAGGAAAGCGGTATGTCGAAAAATAAGGCGATAAGAAATGACATGGATGAGTCGGTCGACAAACGCGGAAGAAATGCTCATTGTGCAACCAACGAGGACATACGCTCAAGAACCGCCAAGCACAAAACGAAGAAGACGAGGGAGGAGATGGCCACCCGACTGCTACACGACGCCATCGCACCGGATGACAAGCAGTTCGCATTATCATATGTCATATTGAAAGGGCAGGTGATGTCGCCTAGAGGGGGGGTGAATAGGCGAATTACAATTTTACAATTTAACATGCAATGAAATAAAACACCCAAAGTTTTCATCCGAGTGTCGATTTTATCCGGATACTCCAGATAAATGTCCGGACTATCCGGGTTTTAGGTTCGGACACTCCGGATAGGAGACTTTGAATGGCCGAGGGGGTTAGCCTGGACTCTCCGGGGATTTTACTCCGGATACTCCGGTATAAATGTCCGGACTATCCGAGGTAATTGTGCGGATACTCCGGATTGGAGGCCTCGGGATGAAATTTGAAATTCCTCCAACTTTTGAGCAATCTACTTGAACACAAAGATTCTAAACACTACCAGTACCTAGAACAAGTAGAGATCTAGCGGAAAGCTCAATAGAAAAGTAGATCGGCAATTTCAATATTCAAAATCAAATACTAAAGCAAGAACACAAGTAAGCAAGAATGAAAGGCAAACTTGGAGACGATGATTTTTCACCCGGTTCGGATCCTTGAGGATCCCACGCCTCTCGCTGAGGCGCACCAAGCCGGGTCTCTTTCAACCCTTATCCTCCCGGTGTTGCACTTTGCACTCGCCGCGCCCGGTCACCAAAGACACAGGGTCTCTTTCAACCCGCTTAGCCGCCTGTTGCACCTTGCACTCGCCGGCCACTTTTTGATTCCTTCTTGCGAGGCGGAATCGCCTTCACAAACTTCCCACGCCAACCACACAAAGCTTCGGTGGCTCAGAGGTGACCTCCTAGCCGCCTAGGAGTCCTCAACCTCCAAGAGTAACAAATGCTCACGAAGAACAAGCTTGGAGATGAAATCAAGTGCTCAAACAACTCAAATCACACTCAACCCGAGCACTACCCTCTCACACCCAACCCTTCACTCAAAAGGGGATCACTAAGATCTAGGGTTAGAGGGGCTTTTGGGAGCTTAAGATCACCAAGAATACACCCCAAAGGACCAAGGAACCACCCCAAAAACTCTCCCCCAACGGCTACCCAAGAGGGGGCTTTAAATAGAGGTCCCCAAAAACTAGCCGCTTGAATCATGCGAAAGTCCGGATACTCGGACTATTTTACCTCGAATGTCCGGACTAAATGTCCGGAGACTCCGAAATCATCCGGATACTCCGGACTGACCTAACCGAGAGTATCAACCCGGATACTCCGGACTTAATCCCGGAGTGTCCGGACTGGACTCAGCAGCCCGACGAAAACGAGCATAACTTTTAACTCCGGACTCCGATTTAAGTGATTTTGGACTCTATTGAAAGCTAAGAACAAGGGCTACACAACCAACAAGGTCTCACTGCCCAAATCTCAAAGGATAAATCCAGATTTCACCAAGAATCCAAGAGAGACCTACAACCTTCACTTTCCGGCACCACCAACACCACACTCTCTCTAAATTTCACAAGGATGGATCACTTGACACATCTAAAAGTCATTCAATGGAGCATCCCTCTTAATAGTACGGCAATCCTTAGACTCAAATTAAATCAAAGATAATACAAGTCTAGAACTAGTTACTTGTCAGTCTTCTTTCTTGATGCCGCATGAAGACCTTCACCATATAATTGATGACATCTTCGCCTTTGTCCAACTTGACTCGATTCACCTCATGAGACTCTCGTCCTATCAACCTTGACTTGATCATCCTCTCCGACGATCTCCACGCCAAGTCGATCTTGACTTAGTCCTCAACTCTTGGTGACACCGCCGCCTTGTTGACCTCGCTTAACGATCATCCTCTAAAATATCTTGGTCATCATACACACACGGACCTAATTCTTTCCAAATCACTCATGAAAACATTAGTCCCAAAAGCTCAATAGATATGAATAAATTGATATTTGTGAGCAGTTGATTGCTACAAGTGTTTCATATAAAGAGGCACAATATAAATGGAAACACTTGACATAAGAAATGTTCTCTACTAAGTGCATCATGATGAATATATAATTTGATCTATATGCACTAGAGAGATAATCGCCAATATGATGAATCAATTAAATCATGGCATGGATCACAGTCTTTACTTTAAATGAAGCACATGATAGAATATACACGAATTGTACATGTGCAACTAATATTTGGAATAAGAGTAAATATGTGATCCAACACTAGATTAAACTTCACTAAGAGAAGTGCATGTGAAGATACACAACTAATACATGCATGCACCAAGTCAATCTATTGCAATGTGAAGTTTAATTCTAGTTAATACATGCATACTAAAAAACAAAGCACATAATGAACTCAAATGAATATATATGCACAAATAAATATGACATGAACCAATGTGCATATATATAGTCAACATGCTACTTGGAGTTCACTATGCATTTGCACAAAAGGAATGCAATAACAAATATGGAAGGGATACCGAGATTGCATACCTTATCTTTGCTTAACCATCCACTTGATTTTCCTCTAAATAGATGAGACTAATACTCAACTTGGCAATGAATATGTTAGTCTCATAGCAATATAATCATATTAGAGGTTTGTCATTTGTTAAGCACTAAGTTAAGCGTTTACACAATTGCATAGATTGTCATTATATGCGTTTGTCATTAATCACCAAAATAACATAAGTGCCTAGATGCACTTTCACATATATCAAATTTATATTTCATCGATGTAACGTGTGTTGTATGAACTCTGTTTTGTACCTAGTCATATGCAGTGTTGTGTCTCGATAAATTGTTCCAACTGCTTGTGATATTTTGTAATGAGCTTCCGCTTTTTTATGTGCGATTTGTTTCAACATATTGTTGTGATGCTTGTGCAGTTTTACTGGACTCTTTTGTTTACATATGTGTTTCGGTTCTAACTTCTTTTTGTAAATTGCAGCAATGGCTCACCAAACAGGAGATGAGGAGTGGTCGCTCGAGTTGTTGGACCTTGGCTGTCGATCATGGCCACCGTGCCCGCTTCGCCACTCATCGTCCCAGGAGGAGGAGGGACCTCAGGCAATGAAGCCTCCTTCGACCTAGGCCAAGCAGCAGATCCTAGACGATCGATCTACGTTGGGTCCCCAGGTAACATATCAGTATTTAAATTTGTAAACATGTTTGTTTTAGCAGCATGACTAGTGCAGCACTGATATTAATGACATGTCTTCGGGGAGATAACGATCACTTTGCAGGACGTCTCCTACCTCCTCGGCCTCCCGATCGCGGTCGGCGGTCAGAGGGGCTCACGATGTCCTTGAGGATCTGGCGCCAAAGAATGCCGCATGAGTTCGCGGGTGTGCTACCACCCCACGTGTCTGTGGCCTTCACCACACGCACGGACCGACCTTGAGCTGGCTTGGACAGTTTATGGTACGTCGGTAGCATTTAAAACTAAATTGTGTACGTACTGCTTAAAATAATAAGTGAGCTTTATTTTACAGCGTGAGCAGATCGTCGAGCCAGCGGACGACGAGAGCCTCACCGCCACCGAGGCGCACTGCTATGGCTCTTCGGTTGGTGCATGTTCACGACGCCCCATGGGGATAGCGTGACAGCACTGTGCGCCACGAGGAGATCGCCGACGCACCCTTGACACCGTACACAAGATTTCGGGATCGGCCGCGTTGTGGCGCCACCTACCGTGCACTCTGCGTCGGGTGTACACGAATCGCCGGCCAGGCGACCTTCGGAGGATGTCCACTACTGGTACAACTGTGGGCATACGAGAGGTTCCAGATCGGTCGGCCCCAGATCGACCTGCAGCAGACAAAGACGCAGCGGTGACGACGTCGACGCTCCGACCATGGGCACCATCTGGTGCGAGCGACGGGTAAGATATTGTACCCAGATAGGCGGAACGATCATTTGTTCCACCATGACAAACAGTGCTTTCCTTATTTAGTTCGTCAAGCAATTTCGTCACTGCTGTAATGCCCTTGTAATATAATCTAATCTATTGCTTATTTTATCATCTGAACTTTCGGTGTATGTGCCCTTATATATGTTCAACAAATAATTTAAGTGTTTATAACATGAGTTGTTGTCGACTATAAAATTTTGAAATTTTTTGTCCATGGTTATGATGCATCACTAATGTTCCCATAAATTTTTATCAAGCTTTATAAATTTTAAAAATTCGCATAATGCTACTGTCTAATTTTGCCATATTTACACTAGCACTATTTGAATTTTTAAAAATTCATAGAGCTTTATCATTATATGAAAATTTTATGAGAATATTAGTGATGTATCATAACCATGGACAAAAAATTTAAAATTTTCTAACGTGGTTTGTTTCATTTTTCATTCGGTTCAAACTTGTCGCTAGCGCTTTTATTAGGACAGTTGTATTGTTTGAATTTTCAAAATTCCTCACATCTTAAAATCATTTGAACCTTTTATGGTAATATCACTGATTTATCAGGAACCTCCATAAAAATTTCAAAATTTTTCGACGTCGAACTTCGTGGTTTCATGGTCATGAGTGCCTTTTTTCGATTTTCGTAACTTCCTACCGGGCAATGTCCGCTATCTCGCCTATATGTAAGTGGTAGCCAGCTATGCGTAGGTCGCCTTGATTTTCTCATATTTTTGGGTCAGATCCGGCTTGTCCCATGCTCACGAAAACCCCTAACCGCCACGATTTACGTGGTTTCATGGCCACAGTGCCTTTTCCGATTTTCGCAACTTTCTGCAGTGCAACGCCTCGCTATCTCGCCCATACGTAGTAGTAGCACGCGTTGCGAGGTCGCTCTTGATTTTTCTCGTATTTTTTGGACTGCATCCGATCTGTCCATGGGTCATGGAAACCCTTAAGTGGCCACGATTTCCACAATTTCGAGGCCACGAGTGATTTGAGTCGCAATTCCAATCCGCGACAGAACTGTGACTATTGAAACAAAGATAGATGTATGTCAATTTGGAATTGCGACTATAGGGTATTTCTGTAATTTTTTTCGACATAATATCTCTGTAAATTTTTTACAAAAATATATTATTTTTAAAAAAATCCATCTAATTGCCCTCGTCCAATATCTTATAATATTTGTCGACGATTAGACATATTTTTTTTTGCAAATTCTAAATCAACGAATTAGTAAACTCTACTTGAATTAATATTTTTTGCAAATAACCTATCGCCATATGGCTGGGCGACAGGGGTGCGTGTTGCCCTGCCATTCATCGATTTGTTTCCTGTAGCCATTTCATCAGGCGACAGGATCCTTTCGCCTGTTCGCCGGGCGACATGCGCCGCTGACCCTCGCCTGCTCACGGGCGACACGGCCACGCCACCGCCTCGGGATCCTGCCGCCTGTTTTTTTCTATTTAGGCCTGTCCGCCCAACCAACGGCATGAGGTATATTTCTGAAATTTTTTTTGGTGGTATATTTTGAAATTTGAATAAAAATGTATTATTAAAAAATTCTAATTCTGGTGCTAAGCATTGGCTTCCATGTCAGGAGCAACTTTTCTCTTTTTTTTTCTTCGTTGGACCAACCAGAGAAATGTCTTTGCTGGGGACCGGCTAGTGGTGAGCATTCGGTTTTTTCGGTTTAATTGGTTCAGCTTTTTCAATTTTAAAATAATTTGGTTTTTGAAAACTGGGAACCGAATTTCTCGGACAAAAATAAAAAATCGAATTGAATTAACTGAAATATTTGGATTCGGTTAATTCGGTTTTTCGGTTAACTGAAATATGAATAACACTAGGTAGATTAGATTTAGTCTTTCTCATCTTGCAACACATAGTATAGATAAACTCACACAATATTCATATGTCATTACAATATAAGCATAATAGAACATATGCATAAATGTATTATAACATGAGAATTGTTTAGTAGCTTTAGGAAGAATATTATAAAAATAGTATTATACATGGTCTATTCGGTCATTCGGTTATTTTAGTTTTTAAAAGCGAAAAACCCAATCAAATTATACCAAAACAAAAATCGAACCGAAAACCGAAAAAACCGAAATAATCGATTAATTCTGTTCGGTTCGGTAATTCGCTTTCGGTTTAAAAATGCCCACCCCTAAGACCGGCTCACCGGCATATTGTATCATGTAGAATTTTCTGACAGCCAGTGCTTATGAAACCGCATTTGGGAGGTAAAATCGGGAATTAGCTGGTTCTGGAATCCACCGGGAAGCCCGGCGCCTGAAACCTGTCAGGTTTGTTCGCTGCATTTTGAATCTCACGATATTCAAAATCTAGAACGAAGTTGGAAGAATAAGACACAGTAGTACATACTGTACATATTGAGCATTACTTCTATGCTTTTCCTCTCAATACGAGTTACACAAACCTTAAACTAAGCGAAGAGTTAAGCAATTATCATCTATTATTTGTTCATATTTTAATATTTATACAACCTTAAAAAAGAAAAGAGCAATGGTTCAACGTTTTCCCTCCAATACAAGTTATACAAATCTTGAAGCAAACGAAGGGGTAAGCAATCATCATCTACTCTTCATTCATACTTTAATAGCATATCTCAAAAGAAAAACATAGAAACACATCTCGTGCACATTTTATATGAAAACCGGAAGTTGCATGCCATCAAATAGGGCCGGGAGTTTCGGTTGGTAATGAATGAAACTGTCTATTGAGCAGTAAAACTGTAGGTTTTTTCCCGTATATTCGGACCAATCACTCCCAAACAGGGCACATGGAGCAAAGCACGACCAGAGGAGGCTACCACATTCCTCGTCTTTCGTGACAGTTTAAAAACGTCAAGAAAATAGGTTTTACTGTCGGGAATTATTTTTCTGTCAGTAAATCGTTAGGAAATAACCGTGAGGAGATTGAGGACCCGAAGATTCCATTTACTGACTGTTAACCGACAGAAAAACAATTCTCGACGGCTTTTTCTGACGGCCATCAATCAGGAAATTTCTTCCTCGTCAGGTTTTAGTGGGAATATCAGTGGCAGCTGGATGACATACGGTCAGAAAAGGTAAATAACAACAAAAAATATAATAAAATAACAGTACTTAAACTCTGTTACCAGCTATTAGAGCTAATCCATAAACACATCTTTAATCAAAGTAATCCACACATGAATATTAATCGTCAATTGCATATTGCATACATCATATATATACACACATAAATCAATCCATTCGTCTCCTACGATACATAAAACAAGATTAACACGTCATTGAAGAATACAGGGTTCACTTACGTGACATAAAGCTGCATGCAGAAGACACCAGAAAAATCACAGTACTTAAACTCCGTTCCCAGCTATTAGAGGTAATCCATAACCAAATATTTAATCAAAGTAATCCGAACAAGATCGAATATTAATCGTCGATTGAATATTGCATATATACATCGTATACACACATACACCAATCCATTCGTCTTCTACGAGACATAATACAAGCTTAACACGAAGTCATTGAAGAATACAAGGTTCACATACGCGACATAAAACTGCACAAGACACCAGTACATCTGTTATGAGTCCGTAACATGTCACAAAGGGCAATCTTTACAAATTAGAAAAGAAACTAGCTTAACACTAAAGAGCATGCATATTGCAGTGGTATAGAAAAGCAGCATGCTTAAGGAACTAATTAATCCACTGAACAACCAGTAAAAAAGAATAGGACTGTTGGAACTGGTTTTTATATATTCAGATGATTGCAAAAATAGCATCTCTCGATGCCTAATGATCACTCTAATGACTAGAAAATTAAAGAACGGGTTACATATTTAACATGTTTCCATTCAGACATCATTACTTATTAGTGATTTAGAGCATCTATGATAACAGAGACGACTACTGTCTATATATTCATCCATATCATATAAAGACAACTTCTAGTATTTTAAGGTTGTCTCTATAAGATTCAACAGTCTTTTAATTATCGTACGAAAAAGTGTTTAATATAGACAATAACTTACGTAATAGTGTTTTATATGTCTATATGAATATCTTTTTACAAAGTGATAGCTATACTCGCTCTCCTCCTCTTTTCTCTGTATCAAGTAAAAAATCTTACATAGTAAAAGATATTGACAACTAACATCATATCATTGTACAAACCTTTACATCAGAACTTGTAAACAAATTAGTAACCTACAAGGTGTAAAAAGACTATAAACCCACGACATGTGATAGGTGAGACGGAGACCCGACCTGCCCAAATTCCTTTCCGGTATGATCCGTACAGACCAGGCCAACCATGATGCAAATCCATCGTGTTGGACTTTGGAGTTTGTGACGAGGATCGAGTTGGACCTTTTCAACCGACTTGGATCGGGCCAATGCTTTGTTGCGATTATCAGGGTTCCAAAAACGGATTTTCAAGAAACGTTAACAGAACAAATCAGAGTGACTGGTCTTTGGTAGAGCAGCTCATTCAGATATTAGCCATTCAAATGGTCCATAAAACAAGATACAAAACAATTGGTGCAGTGGTGCTCCCATAAGAACAATGCAATTCATAAAAGTTGCACACTATATATACTAGTCATATATAGTTTTCCATAAGCATGATAACCATTTCAGTATTACTAATCTACGATGTGTGTCTTAACTCTGCTTAATTATAGTATTTTTCCGAGCCTTCTAATAACAAATTGGGGATTTGAGGCAAGAAAAGGCACGATTGAGGATTTGAGGGCTGGGGCTTACTGCTTAGGGTTGACGCAACGCAATGAGGGGCCACATGTCAGACGGCTCGCGAGCCGAGCCGAGCCGGCTCGAGGCTCGACCGAGCCCGAGCCGAGCCCGGTTTTCCACCGCTGAAGGCAATGAGCCGAGCTCGCCTGCTCGAATAGTGATTCGGCTCGATTCCACCCCTACTTGCGGTCACTGAAGCAAGCTTTGCATACGCATATGACATGGGGACTCAACCAAAGGTGTCATTTGTACTACTATCACAAGCGGTTCGGTGAGGATGCTGAATTGACTGAGGATACTGATGTCAGGAGCGTGATTGAGATGTACAACATTGAGAAGGAAATAACTTTTATATGTTTTGCTGTTGATGATGGAGGACCAGATCCCTTTGATAATGCGGAGGAGTATGTTGGTGTAGATGATGAAGTCTTGTACAGGGATGCTGCAGGCACTGATCACTTTATGTGGAACCTCTACATGGGTGAACCTAGTGGCTTTGAGCCCTGTGAAGCAGAGATGGCAGATGATGATCCTCAAGAGTCGACAGCTACACATGATCTTAGCAACCCAAGTATTGTCAAAGGGCTATGTTCCCGGTATAGTTGCTTTTAGAAAGGCTATTAGGCATTATGCAATCCTGAATGACTTTGAAATAAAAACAATCAAATCTGACCAAAGTAGGTATATTGGTGAATGCAAACATGTGGGTTGTTCTTGGAGAGTTCATGCTTCTAAAGTGCGAGGATGGATGTGCCATTATGGTAATTCACCTTCCCGTGTGTGTAGATCAAAACTCTTAATTCAAAGCACATGTGCTAACATCTGTGTTTCTTGTGTTTGTAGATCAAAACTCTTAATTCAAAGCACATTTGCCCTAGTACAAAGATGAAGGAGGGAAGATGGCTACACAAGATTGGGTGGCGGCATGTAATAGGGACTGGTTGAGGAAGAACCCAAATAAGGGGCAAGAGAGGCTCAGAGGAAGCCGCAGGATGAATACAAGATCAAGTTGGGCTATAGTAAGACATGGGCGTATGCAATTAGCACTTAGACAAATACATGGTGCATATGAGGATAGCTTCCAAATGCTTTTCAACCGAAGGCCGAGATAGAACATAGGAGTCCAGATCAATTGTAGAGATAGAATCAAGAAGTATGGCAATAAGATGTGTTTCCGCTGCAATGTTTGTAGCATTTAAACCTTGCCTAGATGGATTCTTGAGAGGTCAGCAGCCATACATTGGTGTGGATTCCACTAGCCTAAATGGTACATATAAGGGACAACTAGCATCAAGAACATCTCAGATGGTCATAACGCTTTTTATGTTGCTTATGGTGTTTTTTATTCTCAACCGAGGACAACCGACATGGTTCATGAACCAGCTTGAATAAAGTCAGAGGAAGTCCCGATGGTTTAGTGATATCTAGTGATGCATGTAAAGGGTTAAAGTCGGTCAGAAAATGTGTTCCCTAATGCGGAGCACAGAGAGTGCATGAGACATTTGTATAGTAATTTCATGAAAAATTCCATGGCAAGGTCTACACAGATAACTTATATCCCGCCGCTAGGTCCTACACGTAATCTAGATTTCAAGGGCACATGTCCAAAATTTTTGAGCACCGCCTGGATGCTATAGATTATTTGCGTACATCACCATGGTTTGTGGTATAGATGTGGTTTCTCGAGCATAGCAAAGTAGACTACCTCACAAATAACATATCCGAGAGCTTCAATAACCAAATAAAGGACATCAAGGGCCTGCACCTTCATGAACTTGTGGATAGAATAAGAGAGCCGATAATGAGCAAGTTTATCGTTAGGAGTATTAAGGTGTCAATGGAAGGAGTGATCCTTCCTAGTGTGATGAAGGAGCTGCTTGTGGTAAGCAAGCAAGCGGACTTGTTTCATCCAAAGATCACCAGATCGATGATACCGAGGCAGAGGTCACATTTGAGAATGAATTGTTGGATGTAAGGCACTCTGTGAAGTTACATGAGAGGTCCTGCACATGTAGGCAATGGCAAGTGTCGGGAAGCCTTGTAAACATGCAATGGCATTCATCTGCTCCATTCGTGGAGCAAGCATAGAAGATCATGTGGACAGCTACTACTCGCCTCAGATGTTCAAAGAGGCTTATCAAGGTGTTATCCCCACCATGACAGCATATGACCCAAAGGAAGAATGTTGATGTTGGGCATAAGGTGCATCCACCAAAGGAAGAGGGTGGCAGGCAAAGCCAAGGAAGCAGAGGTCGAGGAGTTTCTGGATCCAACCAAGAGAAGGGTTAGGTGCAAAAGGTGTGGTGCCACCGACACCGCAAAAACATGCAAATTGAAGCCCTGCTTGATGCCGGCACCGCCAACAACCTGAAAGCTCCATGAAGAGGTAATGCTATGCATGTACATGGGTGCATTATGATGTCTTTGCTGTCTATACATGTCATGCATATGGTTGTTTTTGCAGAAAAGGGCTCCCACAAAAAGAGGGCTACACCAATTAAGAAGGCTAAGGGAGCAGAGGATGCATCGGCAACACACCAAACAAGAGGGCATCTTCAAGGAAGAAAGCAACACAGGAGCCAGCAAGCAGCACAGCAATGAGCACACCAACCAAAAGAACATCACAAAGCAAGCCATCATCAAAGAGGACCCCTGTCAAGAACAAGTGGGCAGAATGGCTAGAAAAAAAATTCATGTAAACCTGATGCATGCCATCTTTGTAGTCTGGTTCTCGATTGTTGTCACAACTTGTTGTCGCTTACTTTTGTAATCTATGGTCACAACTTGTTGTCGGGCTATTACATCTTTTGTAAACTTGATTGCATGCCATCTTTTGTGATGTATGGAACATGAAACAAGATCCCTGTCAGGAACAAGAGACCTGATTGCATGAAGGGTTAATGAATGGGCTGATACCCTTGCCTATTTTATCAGTAAGTTCCATTGCATTAGTTGTTATATTTGTATGAATTGAGAGTTACATGCCATCACCAGAGTTACATGCCATCACCAGAGTTACATGCCATCACCAATGTCCACACGAAGTTCGCTAGAGCAAGAACAATTGACATTATCATCACCAATGTTACATTATCATCATTCGCCATACAACAAAGAAACTCGGGCCTACTTCAAAGAAACTGCACAACAATTGACATTATGAAACAAGAGAAAAAATCCACATTCCTACAACATTCTTCATCCAAAGATACAACTGCAATCAATTCTTCATTTTGCTTCTTCAATGCAAAGGACATCGACACGTAGTCGCTTCAAATGCACACAACCTTCAATCGAGCCACATTGCTCACGATTTCGTGATTCCACTCATTCCATGGCCACATGCAACAGATTCATCCTCCCACATAAAAAGTTGCACACATCATTGCTCTGCAATCCTCAATAGCAACAAAATGCAATCAAAACACCGAATCAAACCAACAACTCAGCAAACAAACAATCAAGTTGAAGACTAACCGCAATTATTCTTGCATTTCAAGAAGTACCTACCAGATTTCTTTCACTCCTGCTCCTTAGCCTAAGCCTAATCGAATCTTGCAACACTGGCAACAAATCTTGCATTTTGAGGAACGTATTCTCTCATCCTCAGACGACTCAAGACCAAGACCTTGCAACCCATGAGGCAAAGCATCCGATGGAAGCAATCGTAATGGCGCTGAATTGCTAGGGCTCGTCATGGAGAGAATGGGGAATGATGTTTCTAGGGTTCTTGGCTCTTGGGTGGCGCGAGAGAATGGGGAGGATGTTCTAGGGTTCTTGGCTCTTGGGTGGCGCGACGAATGGGGAGGGCAAAGGCGCTTGTGAACCTATGGGGGCAAAAGCGTCCAAGTCGATGAGTTTCGAGCGAAGGGTTTGACCGACGGCGCGTATGTGTCGATCGCAGTGGCATGTATACAATAAACACGGTTTCCAGAATGGCAATTCCGTAAATATGAAAGGAACGATGGCAATTTCGAATAACCGATTCTCGCAGCGGGCATATATCTGATTAACCCTTTTAATAAACGGTTTTCGAGTGGTTTTCAACGAAAGCCGTGGTATTTCAACAGATTTCGAACGGTTTTCAACGTATAAATTTTTTCAATTTTTTTGAATTTTTATTTTTTTAATTAGACCGGTTACCGAGTGGTTTTTGATTTCGAACTGTAGCGGTGGTTTTCGAACGGTTTTCACCGGTTTTGTGAACTCTGGCGATTATCCTAAGGGCATGTACAATAAGTCCAACTCAACTTACTTTTAGTATATTTACGTTAGTTTTGTTCTATATGGAAGATTGAAAAAAGATAAGAGAGAAAAGAGCTGGCTCTTATTTAGTAGTAAGCATTGCACGGGAGTATAAGTTGATTTGTTATGTATAAGAGAGAAGAGATAGTTAATGTACAACATTTAGAGCCAACCTTTAGAGATAACTATCGTACAAGGTAACTTTAGTGTTTACTCTAGATGATATGGATGGGAGATAGAGTAAGTAGCTGATTTTGTTATTGTACTTCCCTAATAAGTTAGGTTCTAGATGGTATGGTTTAATTAATGGTGTCTTTTGTATTATATATGTTGTTCTAGATTGTATATATATATAATCTGTTGAGCGTTTTTCTCCGTGCATTCATATTCGTAGATTATGCTCCGACGGTGAGGAGAGCATGTGTGCCGACTTTGCGCTCTATTGGGCCTTGTTATGCACCCAGCTGATTTAATACAGATTAAAGGGAGTGTATAGGTATCATCCGGATGTTTTTGTCTTAACTAACATCCAAATTCACCGGGCCGTTGGATCTAACATCCAAATTCACCGGGCCGTTGGATCAAATCATAGGATTGGATGTAATCGATACTCCCGAACATCCAAATTCACCGGGCCGTTGGATCTAACATCCAAATTCACCGGGCCGTTGGATCAAATCATAAGATCGGATGTAATCGATACTTCCAAATCTCAACAATGATCCAATGGTTCTAGATTTGGGTGATTTCAACAAAAAAAACATCCGGTTGATGTTTATCAAATCCCCAGATTAAATATGTGTGTGGCTGGAATGCCATTGGATTCGGTCCAACCGAAATAACAAGTCAGTTATGTTTGATCCATGCCAAATAGATCTAGTCATTTCTCAGAGGGTGTATATTGGACACGGATTTTATTATGACCTTAAGATCATGTGCACCCATTTTTTTGTGTGTATGTATATGCGCACTTGAAAAAAAATTCTCAAACAATTCATAGATGTCAAGTGGGGACAATTATCTTGCTACTGTAAGGTTCACAATCCATAGGCCCAGAAAATTCTAATGTAAAATCTGCATGGCCACCAAATTAAACTGGGATGGGTGGGAATCAAACTCGGGTTCATGTACCAAGAGACATCGATTTATCGAGGTGCATAGGGGTGAAAACGGATCGGATACGGATGGATAATAGTTTTACCATATTTGTTTTCTTATTTTTTTCTTGGATGCAGATACGGATAGTCCGGATACAAATACGGATACGGATAATATCGAATATGAATCGAATCGGATATGGTTTCGAATATTTTTCGGAACATGATAATCCCTTAAATTGTACATAAAAAATCAACAGAAACACATAACTAATTGATTTGATCAAAATATTATTGAAAATTGAATAAATGTAAGCATTTTCATTCACTTAGACAATAGTTAGATACCATCTCGCAAACAAAATTATATAAGGTTTAGTTTATCACACGCATACGATTAATTCATCATACACAGATTAAAACACAAAATAAAGATAATCCTTGCTTAGAAATACAAATAGAAGAAAACACATAACACACTAAAAGTTTGATAATACTTAGATATCATATCTCTAAGAAAAGTATATAACACTTACATGTAATGACTCAAGATTTATATTATTAGTTGAATTATGCTTAAAATAATAAATTATGTATTTATGAGTTTTTATGCATTTTTAGTTACTTATTGAATATATTTTCCTATCAAGAATAGGAGTTTTTGAATTTTTGAGAAAAATTAAAATTTGCTAAAATCTTTAAAATAAATTTTTAAATGTTATATTGTTATCGAACTTTCTCAAAAATATTTCATAATTTTTGGAGTTGGTTTGCTAATTTTAATAATTGAAACTTGCTTTAGAGATTAATTAAATTCGAAAACAATTCTGAAATTAAGAAACCTTTTTGGGCCAAAAGAGTTGTCTTGGCCTAGCCCATATGTCTATCCAGATATCCGGCCCATTATTATTCGGATTATCCGAATCCGTATCCGTATCCGACGGATAATGAGCTACCAAATCTATATCCATATCCGACAAAAAAATCTGTATCCGTATCCGATCCGATACTATCCGACAAATATCTGATCCGACAGAATCTGTATCCGAAAATATCTAGATCGATCGGAAAATATCCGAACCATTTTCAACCCTAGGTGCCATACTGTTAGGCTATGCAATGTTAGCAAACAAAATGTACAACACGTTAATATCCGAACCATTTTCAACCCTAGGTGCCATACTGTTAGGCTATGCAATGTTAGCAAACAAAATGTACAACACGTTAGAATATGTGCACTTGTAAAAATTTGTGCAAAAATTAGATCTGACGAATACCCAAGGCATAGGTATCCCCAGTGGCCCAGAAAGCATATGGGCCGCCGCTTAAGCCTCAAGCAAGAAGCACCGCCGAGGCCCATGGTTTCCGAATTGCCGACCCAAGGCCACCGGATCAATCATGAAGTCTGACGCCTCCGAGCGGCGCTAAAGCAACCGGATAGCGACCGATCCGGTCCGCGAGGACGCAAGTTCTTTAATCGAGCCGACCTCGTAGCGCGCCGACCCACGCCAGAGTTAAGCGCCTACGAACTACGGCAATGGCGATCCGAGGATAGCTCTACCAAACGGCCTGGATCGACCGAACCCCAAACAAGTTCGGATCATCTTCGCTAAAAGCGACGCCAAATCATCGAAACCGCTCATCAATGTCACCTACTCATTGACATAATCTGGACTCAAGATGACCGAACAAAGATGGGAGGCCACGTATCTTCCCAAGACGGTGCTCAAGATCGACGCTTCGACGCCAAGACTCGACTACAAATAAGCAAGTGCACGCCATTTCCGGAGGAACGGACCACGCCGCCGCTCCACGCCCACCAACCCGAAATGGGACGCATAACTACCCATCGTGGGTCAAGTCCAATGACTGCATTAACCGGCGGAAGACCGGACTCCTAGGCGAGGAGCCCCATCCATTTTTCCTTCGCATGCTCCTGTGGTAACCTACTTCCCTGCCATATAAGGAAGCTTAGCCCTCCGGAGCGGGACGACGAACATAGCACGCACAAATAGAGCACGGTCAAGCAAAAACAATCGATAGCCTCCATCGAGAGCTTCCTGACGTGTTCTTAGCTCCGAGTCCTCGTGACCAGAAGCCATCCCAAATGACCTCAGACACGAGGCGCCAGAGCTCGAGCTCACCTTTGTTTGTAATTGGTGAATTCACCAAGACGTAAATATACACGACCACCTCCTTTAACCGAGTAGGGACGCCCACCAACCAAGATATATCTTGGACCCCCTTTCTTTTGGTCTAACCATTCAGGAACAGAGCTGCGGCCCCTCAAGACTTATAAATTTACTTGCCGGTTCTCAAACACCGACGGTTGGCGGCTGTAGGGGTCTCGCGATCATCAAAGATCTCCAGATTCCCATTTGTCTCCTTGATGGCCTCTTCACCTGACAGCAATGGCTATGCCCGGAGCGAATCGCCGGTTCCTTCGACTCGTCGTCACCACGGCAGCAGGGAGCTCGATCTTGCTCCGCCGCCTCGAACCAGTGCCCCGCTGGCGCCTGGACCTCGCCCACGCCTCGACAACCTCGACTTGAGGCCCATGGCCTCTTGATGCCGACACCCATCGCACAGAAGCACCACCGCCAATGGGAGGCGCAAGACGCGTCTGCGGCGGCGCCACCGCCTCGCTGGTTCAAGATTTCGTGGCAATGGCGGCTACGCGCCAGCCTCCGTCCCACTAAATAATGGAGAGTCTCGACGGCGACTCGGCCGACGCGAGCAAGCCTCGGAGGAACCATACTCTCGCGAATGCAACATGGCCGACGTGAGCGACCAGCCGGCCGCTACGTCCCCGAGTCAAGAGGCCCACCACCCAAGACTGAGCGCCGAGGCGGGCCATCAAGACGTAACAGCTCGGGCTTCCTAAACCACACGACGAGCCTCACCAGCAGCGAGAGCTGGAGACACGAGCGGCCAAACTCGGCAAGGCGAGGGCCGACCCACCGGGTCGCTAACTCAAGCTCGCGAGTATTAGGCGGGCGTGCTTATGCAGCGCCAGTGCACCAACAATCTGGCGGAAGAGCCATTCGTTGCCTGTTTCCTTCCTAGCTAAAACTTGCTGCGGCCGCGATCTTTGCTTCGCAGCATCCCTCGAATAACGAGCCCGAGGCTGGCTACCTACCAAGACCTCCGGAGTTGGTAGAGAATGCCGCCAGACAAGACGCATCGCCTCGCACTCATCACCCGGTCTCATTCGGCCGCGAAGCTGCGACTCGCCACGAGCCGCAAGAGTCAGCACATAGCTTGAGCGCCCCAGCCTCCTACACTCCGGCGGCCAAATATTTTGGGTATCGCCACGACCATGCATGACACCTCGACGCATGGAGAAGAGCGGTCGACGGCGGCCCGGCCAAGAGTCAAGTGACATGGCCACGGGCCATGATCAGAGTCTTAGAGCCTGTAAGGCCTGGACCCTGAGCGTTTTCTCAGAGATCCATCGGGCGGATTTACGCGCTTCCGAGCACCTATTAACATAGCCAAATACACGGAGCAACGAACCCCTGTTTGGCCGAAGATTACGGCTCGCTCACGAACGCGGCGGAGCTACTAATGATCTTTTATCATTCAAGACCTTCCCATTTACCTGGCAGACTCGGCTCGAGCCTGGCTCGAGTACCTGCCCACCGGAACCATCAAGAACTGGGCCGACCTGAAGAATGTCTTTGTCGAAATTTCTGTGGCACTTACAAGCGCCTGGAACTCCCCGACCTTAAAAGTCGCAAGCAACGCCCAGAGAAACGCCGAGACTATATCCGCATTTCTATCAGCGATGTAATGAACTCCCCGACATCGCCGACGCCGACGCCGAGGGCGTTTCATCTACGGACTACGCGCGAGCCTTGGTCCACAAGCCGGGTTGCGCCAAACCCGTGACCACCAAGGAGCCGCCGACATTGCCACTCAACCACGCCCGGCGAGGAGGCCGTGGGGGCCATCTTCACAAGGGAAGGCCAAACGAGAGTCCGCCCGAAGCCGCCGCCTCCTTCCGATCACTCCGGCTGCCGGCGAAAGGGAAAACAGTTCCCGCGAGGACCACGTAACACGGCCCGACGGCCGCCCCGACAAGCAAAGAAGCGCGCAGCAGCGCCCCACCACTTCGAAGTTGATGGAGAGCCAGGTTCAAAACCACGGGTACCCTGCTGGGCACAAGTACCGGATCGCAGAACCTCGAGGCGCTTCCTCGAAACCCCACGCAGCCACACGGGTAAAGGAAAGAAGCGACCCGACGCCGAGGTCGGGAGGAAAAGGCGGATAACGGGTTCCTTGAGTCTGGACGGATGCCTCATGATCTTCGTGGACCGGAGAGCTACGCCGACAAGCGGCGGTAAAGCTTGGTTTACCGCGAGGTGCACACGGTGACCTCAATGGTCCCAAGTACCTCAGTGGTCGAGTCTCGATCACTTTTGATCGGAAAGACCACCCGACCACATCCCGCACCCGTGAAGGTACTCATCGTCGACCCCATCGTGGGTCAAGCGCCACCAAGGTGCTCATGGATCGGTGGCCGGGTCTCAACATCATGTATGTTGAAACGCGGACGCCTGGAATTTCCCCGCCGACTCGCCACTCAAGCAAGGCACCTTTCCACACGTCATCCCAAAGCCGAGTTTACCTCTCTGCAGTCGACCGCTGTCCACCTTTGGGGGACCCCAAAACTTCAAGACCGAAAACCTCACCTTTGAGGTTGTGGGGTTCGCGGGTTCCTACCACGCCATCTTGGGAAGGCCGTATACGCTAAGTTCATGGCGATCCCAAACTATACATACCTGAAGTTGAAGATTCTGTACACGGCGCCATTACTGCGGGCCTCATCCTTCCAAATTGCTTCAACTCGACCGAGAATTGTTGAAGTTGGCTTTCGGTCATTGCGCCCGCCGAATCCTCGACAACTAATGGAGGGAAGCCTCCGAGTCCGGCCCCTGCTCCAAGAAGTCGGGTTCGGATCCTTCGAGTCCACCGAGGACACGAAGAGGGTCGCCACGACCCCGAGGACCCACTAAGACCGTAAGCGGTAGGGGTCCACTTCCGGCAAATCGAGATGTTCGCATGGAAGACTCCGACATGCCCGCGATCCCAAGGGAGGTCACCGAGCACACCTCATTATCCAACCCGCAAGGGTTGGCCAAGACAACGCCGCTCGCTTCGAAGAAAAGCGCAAGCTCATCGGGGAGGAAGTAGCCAAACTTTTGGAAGCAGGGTTCATAAAAGAGGCACGCCACCCCGAGTGGCTTGCCAACCCCGCTCTTGTAAAAAGAAATTCGGGCAATGGAGGATGTGTGTTGATTACACGAGCTTGAACAAGGCATGTCCTGAGGACCATTTTCCTCGCTTCCCGGATTGACCAAGTCGCCGATTCCATCACCGGGTGTGAATTGTCTCCTTCCCCGACGCCTACTACCAGTTACCACCAAATCCCGATGAAAGAATCCGACCAGCTCGCGACCTTCTTTCATCACTCCGCTCGCTCATTTTGTTACGTGACTTATGCCCTTTGGTCTAAAAACGCTGGTGCTACATACCAGCCGATGCATGTACATTTGTTTTGACGCACCAAATCGGGCGTAGAACATTGAGTAGTACGTGGACGACATCGCTGCCAAAACCGAAGGCCGGGCGACTGCCGCCGACTCAAGAAACTTTTACGAACCTCCGACGGTTTAGATCGGCTCAACCCCGAAAGCGCGCTGGGTCCCCTAAGGGAAAGCTTTGCTTCATCATATCCGCCGAAGCGCCATCGGCTTTCAACCCGTAAAGATCTCAATGCCGATCATGAAGATGGGCCCCGCCGTTGCCGACTTTAAGGGCGCCCAAAAGCTAACAGATGCTCGCAGCCTTGAGCGTTTAAGTATTCGCCTCGGCGAGCGGAGATGCCGCTCTATAAACGCGTCAGGAAGTCCGACCACTTCGGGCTTGACGCAGAAGCGCAGAAGCCCTTGACCAACCAAGGCCTTCCGACATCATCACCCCTTGTCCCCGATCGCGGCCGACGCCATGCGAACCTCGCCTCCTCGAGTATTGCCGCCACGACCCAAAGTCGTGAGCGCTGCATCGCTGCCGAAGCGGCTAAGAAGGCCGCCCCTCAAGGTACAATGACCGGTCTATTTCATCGCGAAGTACTCTCGAGTCCAAAGCCCGCTATCCGCAAGTGCGGTTACTTCACGCGTGCTAATCGCCAAGAGAAAAATCGATCCACTACGCCGCCAAAGACCGCTCGTCAGAATCTTCTTCGCCGCAGGCAAGGTCATCCGCAACCGCGACGCCTCGGTGGAGGATAGCGCAAGTGGGCACTCGAGCTCAACGCCACTTTACATTTCGTTAAGTCCCGTGACGGCGATCAACTCGCAAAGCCCTTGTAGACTTCGTTCTTGAGTGGATCGGGCTCGGCGCCCGATCAAGGCCGAAGACCCCGAGTATTGACAATGTATTTCACGGATCCTACACTAAGAACGGAGCAGTGCCGGAATCCTTATTGTTTCCCCTCGACAACAAGCTCCAATATGCCGTCCGATTGCTCTTCGACGCCACGAATAACGTCGCCGAGCACGGCCTCTTATCAACGGTTTCCGATCGCACGATCTTTGGCAGACGGCTTTTACGATATCGGCGACTTAAGCCGGGTGGTCGACTGTGTCATGAAGACATCGAGCCTCGAGATTCTCAAGATGGCGGTGCATATCGCCGCTGGCGCGCAAGCTTGAAGAAAAGTTCAAGGGTTCGAAGCCCACCATACCATGGCACGCTTATAACGGCGAGGCCGACTACCTCGCCAACTCGCTCCGCAAGGGACCGGTTCCGGATCGGATCTTCGCTCGACCTTCACCAACCGGCCCATCCGATCCGACCCGCTGTCGGGCAAAGGCCGGTCCGACCACTTTCGGCCGAGCCGACCACCAATCGCGCTGGACCGGCCAGTTAAGACGCAAGCCGCGCTAATCGATCCGAGGAAGCCTTCGTCAACGCTGATTCGACGGATCGCTCCCCAGCACATCACCGAGGCTTCGCCGCCGGGCGAAGCGGTCGTTCAATCCGGTCGGCGAACCTTTATAAGAGGAGTCCTCCGGATCCTCCGTGGTGCATCCTGGCCGACCAAGGCAAGGAGCAGCTGCCGATATCCATGGCGGGCGTGCGTGCCATTACGCAGCACCACGGTCCTCGTGGGTAAGGCCTTCCGCTCAAGGTTTCTCTTGGTCGACTGTTGTGGTCGATGCCGAGCAATTGTTCGCACCCGCGAAGGGTGCCAATTTTTGCCCGCAGACACCTCTCCAAGCACTTAAGCCCTCCAGACGATCCCCATCACGTGGCGTTTGCTTAAGGCCGGGATTCGATTCGCTTTGACCTTTCAAAAGGCGCCCGGGCTTCACTCACCTCTTTGTCGCAGCGGATAAGTTTACTAAGTGGATAGAGAGGCTAAACCAGCTGCTTCCATCACGTCAAGCGCGCCGACTTCTTCCGCTGCATCGTCACCGATTTGGGGTCCCGATTCCATCATCACCGGACAACGACGCAATTTACGGAAAGGAATTTCTAACTTGTGGATGACTTCAACATTCGCGACCGGCAAGCCGTGGCACACCATTGCCACTCAACGGCCAGCCGAGAGGGCGAACGACATGATCTTTCGGGGCTCAAGCCTCGAATCTTCAATCGCTGAAGAAATCACGGGCGGTGGGCGGCGAGGCCGCCTTCGGCCCTTTGAGCTCTCGGACCACGCCGACCCAACGAACGGGTTTACACCATTCTTCCCGTATTCGTATGGCATTTGGCCGCCTCGCAGACCGACTCGAATACAAATAGCCCAAGGTCGCAAACCTTCGACAAAGCTCTGGCTCAACTCGCAGCGAAGACGCCTCGACCAAACTCGACGAGGCGCGCGCCGCCGCCCCTCCGATCGCAAGTATCAAGAACGTCGCGGCGTATCGAGTCGCCAGATCAGCGTCCGAGCTCTTCAACGAGGGCGACTTGGTCTCGCCAAGTCCACCCAACGCTAAGGCATGCACAAGCTTTCCCGTGGGAATGCCCTTCACCGCTAGGAGATAATCCGCCCAGGCACCTACCGACCAGAGACGCCGATGGCAACATTGTTTCAAACGCTTGAATATCGAAAAGCTCGCAATTTTTTCCCCGAGACTTATTCCTATCCGCGACGTCCCTATTAGCTCGCCGAGCCCGAGCGAAGCGAGTTCGCCGGGCTTCTAGCCTACGTAATCTTGTTACGTAGCGCCCAAACCGACCAAGGGTCCTCCCCACGAAGGAGCCACTTCAACCTGGCTACTACGGCCTACGTCTTGTAAAAACTCCAGTAGTTTTTCTTGGCTACAACCACTAAAGTGATGATCCGCGGAGCGAAGCGGACTTTATACGGGCAACCCACGGACGATCGGCAAAGGGTTTTCACGGATAAATCTGCTACCGTCATGGCTCACCCGGCGATTTATGTTCCCAACCTACGGACCCAACGATCTTTTCTCGGACGGTCAACAACAGTAAGTGGCCGACAAGGAAAAGAAATGCGAAGACTAAAATATTAAGCGCAACCAAGCATCTAAAGGATGCATTGTATTTCAATGAAGGCGCGAAGCATACATTGCAAGAAAGGAAACATCAAAGGCATACAACTTATGCTGATCCTAGAGCAGAAAAGAGTGCAAAAATCAGAAACAATGGTCGGAGCGTCAAGATCTTTAAGGTGGCTTTCCGGCGCCAGAGATACCTCACTTGCAGACGATTTGTTCCCGGGCGATAAGGGCGACGGATCTTTAGGACTCGGGTCAAGAAGACGCCGCCCTCATCGCCTCTCGGAGCTCCACTGCCACTGCTTGTCGTCCGAGGCCTTCGAGTGCAGCCGCCTTCGCCACCATTTCCGCTGCCTCTGCACTTCTAGCTCCGCTGGGCCGGGCTCACTCGGATCTGGTGATATCGCCACCGGTCGGCGGAGACACCTGCCGGGCGCAAAGACGCCAGCCACGCATTCGCTGCAGGAGTCGCAACCTCCTTCCCTTCAGCGGAAGGTTCGTGAGGGCCTGGCAGAGCTCCAATGCCTCGGCCGCCGGGTGAGGCCGGGCGATCACGCCATTTGCAGTAGGCTCATGCAGGCTGCTCAAACCAGACCCCTAGCTGCTTTCAGCTCCAAATTCCATGCTCACATCGGCACGATAAGCATGGAGAGGAGAACTCGCACGTGGAGTTGAAATCCTCACAAGCGACGGGCCACCTCCATCTCGGGCCGCCTCAAGACGCGACCACGAGCCTGCTCGCTTCTTCTGGTTCGAACTCCGCGTCCGCAAAGACTGGCCCCTCCACCTCAAGGGCGAGAGGACATCGCCGAGAAACCAGGGCGGCATCATGACTTCGCACGGCCGCCCACCATGTTTGGGCGGTCCGCCTCAAAGACGGGAGGCCACTTTCTACCGCCGAGAGGCGCTGCACTACCACATCGGCCGCTTGCAGACCGCCTGGCTGGTCGACCAGAGCAAGCAAGGACGGAGGATGGACGCCGCTTGAAACCCCAGTATCTCGTCAAAGCAACCAAAAGGAGACCTACCCGCGGCGAGGGTTCCAGATGAAAAACCTCGACGAGGGCAGGTCGAGCCCGCCCCCCGCCGCCGCGGCAGAAGAACCTCCCTCCGTCCGAGACTTTGAGGGCGCGAACCTCGGGCTCGCCCGCCGCCGCCATCGGACCTTCGCTGCCGCCACCGCCGCTCGCCATTGCACTCTCAAGAGGCTCCTCCGGGGACGGGTTTGGAAGACGAAGAAGGCGAGGAGAAACAGACGTTGAGGCTGGGTGTGATTACCGCCTCCCCCGCGAACTCCGTATTTATAAGGGCGGAATGAGGGCACTCAAAACCGCTGTCCGCCGCGTGGTTCGCGACGCCTCGACACGCCCGTCCAATGTGACGACATGACGCCATTTAAATCCCACTCCGCATTAAATGCCGACGACGACGCGAACGCAGCGAGGACGCCGCACTGCGCCGAGATGGCGCGGCCCTTCTTTGCGTGCAAAGGTTGGCTACACGGACAATTTCGCACCTGGATTAAACTCAAAGAAGTCGCATCGACTCGCGGTCCAAAATGATAAGTCACACGACTCTGGCCTCTACGCTTATTTCGAGATCCAAAGAATGCGTCGGACCACAACCGGGTTCCACGCGACGCCGGGCTCAGGAGCGCCATATTCACATTCACGCGTCGGTGGGTCTGACCGACCACTCTATTTCTAGCGGTAATCCCATTCCGCCTGAATATTTACCATACTTCAAATACACGGTTTCAAGTAGCGTCATAAAGAGAGGTACCACACGGCTATGAGCGACGTGTCGACCGGAGACATTCCTCCGCCTAAAAAATGTGAATGGATGCTTTTCGAGCCACTCACACTCATGCGAAGCCTGTGGGTCTGATCGACCACTCGACTTTCCTTTAGCTAAGAATCTGTCCGACCGTTGCGCCACGCCCTGGTACCAAAATGCTACTGCAAGCCAAGAAGCGCCATGTAGGGGCTACCCGTCCGGCGCGAGCCACAAGTCAGTCGGAATCACTCCTCTCCTGCATAAAACGTGAATGGACGCCTTTTCGACCTCAGGGTTCGTTAGCACTTCCTTCGCGCTTCCCTCGGGAAAATCGAACATGCCTACACCCGAAAAACCCTAGTGGTTTCCAGGGCTATGGTCACCGAGCAACCACCAGCACAAGGAAGCTCGAAGGAACAGCTCAAACTCGCGAATAAACATAAAAGCGAACCCCAATTCATTACAAAGTTTTTTACATCTTCAAAGAAATGATATCTAACATCATTCGTATTCCCCATGGAGGACGCTCTGCGGCGGTATCCGATCGGCGATCGCTCGGGCATGTGGCTCGACTTGAAGCGCGAAGCAATCGATCTCCTCGTCGGTCCGGTTCCTGGCGATCCCGCTGCTGATGTTGTCCAGGTTAAGACCATTATAGAAGGACATGGTGCTAACGAGCGCAGAGGTGGCTCCTGTGGCAGCACAGGCTCACCGACTTCTCGACGTGCCTCGACAAGACACGGAGCCAGCTCCTACGTGTTTAACTTGTACCCCCTGCAGTTTCGAAAGCACTCTGTCGCAGATAGTCTACCGACCCTCCTTAAGGTCACAACTTCTGCCGCAATGGACCTGGCCGTCTTCGTACTGTCAACCAAGGCCGAATCAGCCGAGCCCACTGCATGGCCAAGGCCTCCATCCATGCGCTAATCGCCGCTGTAATGGCCATGAAATTCTTCGCGAACTCAAGATCAAGCAAAATCAAAAGCACGCTCGACGACGACGCCTTCCAAATCAACCTGAATAACAACCCCTTACCAGCCGAGGAGTCCGTCATTGCTTGGAGCCTGTCCCGAGCCTCCTCGTTGAGCTCTCGCCACGTACCACCTCATCGCGGCAAGGTCTCTGCATTGTGAGCCTCTGCTAGAGGGGTTTCAAGCCTGACCCCGCCCTCAACAACCGTTCGCCTTGGCGTTCTCGCAAAATTCGAGCAACTGATCCAACACCGACGAGCCTCCTCCGCCGCTGATTGCTCAAGACCACAGCCTTCCTGGCCTCCAGTAGCTTGGAGCCCAATGGTCTCGGTCTACTCTTTGGCCGGCTGTCCCTCGATCAGGCAGACACGCCGAGGAACTCCGGACTTACTTTCCAGCCGCCCTGACAGACGCTGCGACCAGCCGGCACATCACTACAAGATCCGGCTAAATTTCGAAGCATGGAGAAACTTTGAACACGACTTACTGGTACCGATCGGTCGATCCTCCCGGATGATGGCCCAAAGACCACTTGGAGGCCTCGAGAAGGTGACCTAGGCTCACCCGAACCGTCCACTCCATCTTGGCCCGCGGGAACCCTCCTGCAGGGATTCCCACTCCCCGAGCTCCGCCCCCATCGCTCAAACAGAATGTGCTCGCTAGATGGGTCGTTGTTCCACCGCACTAAGGTGGATGGAGACAACCGGAAGGATTCCCGTGCGGTCGCCCCGCCAACGCTACCGACGGCTGGGACCTGCACTACGCCGGTCGTGATCGGGCGACCACCATCAGCTTACCGCCGCGACTCCTCCTTACCCGCCCTTGGCACGACGGGCAAGGCACGCCTAAAGTTGCCGGATTCCCTCCGGCGGCACTTCCGCTGACCGGCAGACGAGGTTTGGTCCACCTCATCGCCCCGATCGTGGCGACGTAGTCGCTGACGGCCGCCTGATTGCAGCGCCTGCTCCGCAAGTGATTTCGCACAACCGCCGTGTAACTCTCATACGCGAAGAATCGCGGGCGCGGCTAACGCCGCCGCCCGCATACATTGCTCTTCGCGGCAGATGTCTCAACTTCCGCTTCATAGGAGAAGCGGCCGCGGACTGGACGTATAACCCGCCGTCCGCTAAGCTCTCCCCGTGAAAGCCCCGAGGCTAAAGGTCGATCAAGCAACAGTAAAATCGACCGCGATAACAAATAAACAAAGTTAACCGCTGAGCGGCGAGCTAAGCAACCAAGCGCTTCTTCGCCTCCTCCGGGCGGAGGCGAAGCATCCTCTCGTTTCTTCCGGAGGCACCTTCGAAGGTGTTTCGCTTAGCACCTCGACGGTGACTCTCAGACGGCCGCCTGTCGGAGCAAATGGCCGTCACGGCAGTTCAAATCATACGCCAGATGGATCGCTCCGGGATCTCCGCCATCAGCGAAGATGATCTCAAGCCGACCGACGAGAGGGCGGTCGACTCAGACTCTCACTCAGCTAGCTGCCATTGCTGCTTCCTCCTCTTCTCCTTCCTCCTTCCTTCCCACGCCTTCCGAGCGGACTGCACAGCCAACCGCCCATGGTCAGCCGCCCTCATCGCTTTCTCCCCCGTAGCTATGCCCGGAAGATGCTCAATTGTAGGCCCTGAAAGATGCGCGGGTTCCATTCAGGGCTAAAAACACGAGGAATTAAGACAAGGGACGCAGAGAAGGATAGGAGCCACCCAATTACTAAATTTGGGGGCTTTTCACGAGAAGGGCTCGAGCGCCGCTTGCCACCACTGCGGGCCCTCGTGAGCTGTGACGGTAGACATCTCCGAGCCTCGACCTCCGGCGAGGGAGGTCCGAGCGCCCATCCTCATGGGATCGGACGCTCCCTCATACTCAAACACGGGTGAGGCCTATCCATGAGGGGTCAGACGCTGCTCGCCATAAACGCTTGAGACTGACGACGCCACTGTCGAGCCTCGCCAGGTGAGCGAGCCGCCGAGGATCACCTCCATCTTCCTCTTCTCCTTCAAGGCTTGTCCCCCTTGCTCCACTTCGGCACCGCCGGGTGCCTTCCTGAAGGCCGGGAAGCTGTTCCCCACGTTCCAATATAGAACCATTCGAATGCCATCCCCGATTCGGACGAGGCGCTTCATGTCGACGCATTCTCGCCGGTGAGATCGGTTGATGGCGGCGCCGATCGGGCGCCAATGCGCTCGCCACCGATTTTTCTTCACGTCAGTGATGGAAGAAATACCCGAGAGGCCCAATGAGGCTCAATCCCCGTAAAAGCCTTGCATAGCGGATGAAGATCGCAATGTGAACACCGTGGAGATTCAAGTGATGCGCCCACCTTGTAGAAGTAAAGGAGCCCACGAACCTAATGGGTGAAGAGGAAGTCTTAACTCACGCGAAAAAGAACGCGGATACAACAATCTCGGCTGCCGCTCGCTCGAGCCGCCAGACTGGCGGCACCCTCCACTGGACACGTCAGCGGGGAGGAACCGCTTTTCTCCGTGCCAAGAGCACGGGCAGAAGAACGGAGCACTTGCTGCACGCAGATTCCGAAGAGCAGGACCGGCGAGCGGAAGAAGGGCTGAGGCGAAGAACCCCCTTCCTGAGTTTCGATTTCCCTCACTATTACCCTCGCTTTTTCTTTTCTTTCGCAGTAGTGCAGGCTAACTCGGCAGAACCGGCCCACTGCTCCCCTCGCTTATAAGAGCAGAACGACACCGTACGGACAAAGGCCAATGACAGTAATACCGCAGAGAAACGGTGTAGCGCTGGTTCTCGACCGCTGCCGGACGGTCCAACGGACGCTACTCGATTCCCGCTGTTGCTACGCTTAATCCTCGACAGATATGCTCCTACGAGAAGGCTCACATCGCGTAGTGGCGCACGACTCTGCCTCGCTCCCAAAAGCGAAGAGCCGCTTTACAACGGATGAAAGACTCGCAAAGACCGCTGCGGTCCCAAAAAGCCACGAAGGCTCAAGAACTTATCCTCGGGGCTCGACCAGCGCTGAGGGCTCAACGCCCAAACCACCAAGTGGATTTACACGCCTCGAAAAAAAATCGAAAGCAAGGGACGAGGATAAGGTGAGCCCCCAATGCGGGCCACTAGTTGGGTCGGCGACGACCCAATCACCTTGAATCGTGGTCCGAGACCATACTTCACACTTCTCCCGCAGAACCTGCCGACGGGTGAAACTACAATTGCCCGGGTTGGCGGACGACCTGGGTCCGACACGGATCGAAAGTAAAGAAAGGTTCTCGCGGTCGCCTTCGTAGGGTCTGACGCCCACGCCGGTAACGCCCGCTGAAAGGTCTCCTTCGAAGCCACCAGGCCCACTCGACAAACCCGCTATCACCGCACGAAGCACGGGCGGCTCGAGCCAACGCGCATGGCAAACGCTGCTTAGCTCACTCCCTCCAGTCCCACGCCGCGACGGGCGATTGGTGGAAACGCGGCGACCGTCGCCAACGAAAACACGGACGGACGCCATCGGTTCGCCCGGTGGAACGCTAGCCTTTGCAGTACATCGAACCACACGCAAAACGGACGCCCATACGCTGAAACCCCGACCGGCTCTCGGACCCGCCTGGTTTCCATCTGACCGGATCAGCCACACAGCACTCGGTAAGAGCCGACCAACCCGCTTGGTCGGCATCAATGACCGGAGGCTGACCGCCTCGTCTGATCGGATACGCCAGCGAGCACTCAGCGATTTCACCAAGAGCTCAAATCCACCAACCAAGCCGCCCATACGCTGGTAAACCCCGACCGCTCTCCAATCCGCCGGGTTTATTCCACCTGATGAGGCCAGCACTTACCCGCAAAAGCCGACCAAACTCGATCGGCCGGACATCAAAATCATAGCAGGTCAATAATCACCCCAAGGCGCGAGATCCGGCCACATCAGAGCGGCACGCTTGACCAGATCCGTTTATCGAGGTGAACCCCGACTGCTCCAACCCGCCTGGGGGCTATTGACGAATACCAAGGCATAGGTATCCCGCCGCCCAGAAAGCATATGGGCCGCGCTTTAAGCCTCAAGCAAGAAGCACCGCCGAGAGGCCCATGGTTTCCGACCAAGCCGACCTCAAGGCTGTAGCCCGACTAACGCCAGAAGTCTGACACCGAAAGCAAAATAGCAAGCAACCGGATAGCCGACGATCAGGTCCGCGCGGACGCCAAGTTCCCGATCGAAGCCGACCTCGTAAAGCGTCCCGACCCACGCCGCAGTTAGGGCGCCTTATTTAACTACGGTAATGGCGATCCGAGGATAGCTCCTACTAACGGTTTGACCGACCGGGAACCCGGACAAGTTCAGATCATCTTCGCTAAAAAGCGACGCCAAATCATCAAACCGGTCATTCATGGTCACTACCTCGCCGACATACGCCGCCTCAAAGATGACCAACAAAGATGGGAGGCCACGATTTTCCCAAGACGAGCTCCTTAAGATCGACGCTTCGACGTCAAGACTGACATAAAGAAGGCAAGCGTGCACGCCATTTCCGAAGGAGCGGACCGCGCTGCCGCTTCCACGCCCCACCAACCCGAAATGGGACGCATAACTACCATGTCCGGGTCAAGTCCAACACTGACACCGAGGCGGAAGACCGGACTCTAGGCGAGAGCCCCATCCATTTTTCCTTCGCGATGTTCTTCCTGTAACCCGCTTCCCTGCTATATAAGGGGAAGCTTAGCCTCCGTAGCGGGACGACGAACATAGCACGACAAATAAAGCACGCCAAGCAAAAACAATCGATAGCCTCCATCGAGAGCTCCTGACGCTTCCCTTAGCTCCGAGTCCCTCGCACTCAGAGCCATCCCAAATGCACCTCAGACACGAGGCGCCAGAGTTCGAGCTCACCTTCGCTTGTAATTCGGCGAATTCACCAAGATTTAAATAACACACGACCACCTCATTTAACTCGGAGTAGGGACGCCCAAATCAACCAAGATATATCTTGGACCCCTTTCTTTTGGTCTAACCATTCAGGAACGGAGCGCTGCCCTCAAGACTTATAAATTTACTTGCCGTTCTCAAACACCGACAAGATCAAATACACATCGAGAGGTGCTTCTATATTTTTCTTTTTTTATAGTTGTACAAATATTAAAGTATAAATGAAAGGTAGATAATGATTACTTACTCTTTCGTTTGCTTTAAGATTTGTACAACTTATATTAGAAGGAAAAGCATTGAAGCACTGCCCTATATATACATTGTGCAAAAATACGAGAAAACAAACTTATTTTAGAGATGTGTATCTATAAAAATAGATACGAATATATACAAACTTGTCTCTTTTTTTTTTTACGGTTCACTTTTTTGCAAGTGTAAAGTTTTGTGTGTGACACATTTATTAATTTTTGGGGAAAATTTTGAAGTGCACAAGTATGCATTTTAAAAAATGGGCTCATATGATGGTAATCACTACTACGTAACTCGGGCATCACAACCGCCTATTTGAAGCCGGTTTGTGCGAACTGCCAGATGTTCGCACTGTAAGCGTTCAGAGGCAACGGTCGGAGAGTTTCGAGGGTTTGAGACACGAACCGCCAGATGTTGCTTTTGTAGCGGTTCGTGTCTCAAACCGCTGATTTCCCAAGCGGTTTGAGACACGAACCGCTTCTAGAAACATACGTAAGCGGTTCGTGTCTCAAACCGCTCGAGCCCTCCTACCAAGCCCATTTAAACCCTTCTTCCTCACGAGCCTCGCAGCAGAGGTACATCGAATAGAGAAGGGCGGGCCAAGCACTGCTTTTTTTGGGGGCTTTGTCCAAATTTTTAATTGGGGTGATTAGCTCCAAATTAAATGTTTCAAGGTTAGTGACATCATGCCAACATCCTTCTCACCTAGATATTGCAATTTTTTTCAATGGATGTGGAGAAATTTGAACTTTTAAGCAAGAATATGCATGATAAAATTTCACGGAGTTCTTCCCCAAAATTTATTTTGTATGCTTGTTTTGTTGTTGTATGGAGATGTAGGGTGTAGATCTAGGTGCTTGTTACCTTTAGAATCTTAAATATCACAATAAGTTGGGGAGATCTAGGTACATTGCAAGGAAGGTAATCATTGGTGTATGAAATAAAATAGAAAAAAATGTAGAACTATAAAAGAATAATTACAAAGGTAGAAAGGGATAAAAAATTAGAAAGGTATGTTTATAATTGTATGACGTGTAGGTGGAGCTTTTTTGTTGGAGAAGAACAATTAATATGGTCATTAATTGTAGACTCAAGAAGAAAAAAATAATTACCAAGGTAGATTTAAGAGCTTGTGAGCTATAGATTTTAAATGTACCTATAAGTTAGGTTATAATTTTGTAACTCAAATTTGTTATAATTTTTTAATGAAATTATAACTTGGTGTAGATGAATCGGCAATGGATGTACAATGCGACCGCCGCCGAGAGAGTTCATTGATGGCGCAAGTGTGCTTTTCTCGATGTGGCCGTTGTATTCTTGCCTCGAGCAGCTTCATATGTTGTCCGTGTGTAGATTGCAAGAACGAGAAGGAGCACTCCCAGCGATGGCAAGTTATGAACCACTTGATCATGAGAGGTTTCATGCCAAACTATACCGTTGGACCAACCATGGCGGTTGAGGCGATTAGCCAGAAGACGATGAAGAAGGCGAGGAAGAGGAAGATGGATTGAATAAGATCCGGACGGCACGCACATCGCTCCGTGAAGAAACAATTGGTGACTTTGGTGATGATGAGCTAGACCAGATGTCATGCATGATTTGAGAGGGAGACTACGAGATGAAAGACGCTTTGAGAAGTTTCAAGACATGTTAGAGGACCACAGTAACTCCTTTGTACCCAAACCGTAAGGGTGGACACGTAAAGTCTGCACTACACTGCGAACTCATGCAATGGAAGGCTACAAATGGTGTGTCGATAAGGAGATTCGATGAGTTGTTATCACTCAGAAAGAAGTTGCTTCCGTAAGATAACACTCTACCCGAATCCACATATGAAGCCAAGCAAGTCGCTCCGGTCCTTTGGGATTGGAAGTATGAAGATACACGCATGTCCTAATGATTGTATCCTCAGATCGTAATGAGTATGCCGATTTGGATGTTTGTCCAAGGTGCAAAGAATCACGGTATAAGGTGAAACGTGATTGATCCGTGAAATAGATGGGGAGCGAAGAAGAAGAGACCTCCACCTAAAGTGTTGTGGTATTTCCTTCGATCCCCGATTGAAACGTATGTTTGCTAACAAAGCGCATGCCCGATGATGCGTTGGCACAAAGAAGAGCGTAAGGACGACGGGATGCTTAGACACCCCGCAGATGGCTCACGTGGAGGAAAGTCGACCGGACGCATCTTTGGACTTTGCAGATGAGGTGAGAAATATAAGGTTTGGGTTGAGCACCGATGGGATGAATCCTTTAGGAGAATTGAGCAAACAGCCCATAGCACACTCGGCCTGTTACACTATGTATCTATAACATTCCTCCATGGCTATGCATGAAGCGAAAGTACATCATGATGCCGTTGTTGATCCAAGGCCCCAAGCAACCCGAAATGACATCGATGTTCACCGAAACCATTGGTTGAAGATCTTGTGACGCTAGGGAGGATGGTGCAAGGGTATGGGATGAGTACAAAAGGGAGTATTTCACCCACGTGCTTTGTTATTTGTAATAATCAACGATCGCTCGCTTTCTCAGAACTCGTCTCTACCTAACTATCAAAGGATATAGAGAACGATCCGATGCTTAGATGAAACGGACATGTACCTGAAAAACTCTTTGAAGGTTGTGTACATGGGTCATCAGAGGTTTCTTCTGACGAGTCACCCGCTATGAAGAAAGGCAGAAATTTAACGGTCAACGGACCTTCGTGCAAGGCCTCAACATCGTAGGGCCACGGTGTTTGCTATGGTAAAGGATTTGAACGTAGTATTTGGAAAGGGTCCTCGAAGCAAACATGTGCGTAATGAGGATGGTCAGCACCCATGTGGAAGAAGAAGTCAATATTTTGGGACTTGCCATATTGGGAAGTCATGGAGGTTCAATCACCGCTTGACTTCATGCACATCACGAAGAATGTCCGCTGAATCTGCTAGGCTACCTAGATATGTATGGAAAATCCAAAGATACACTACAAGCTCCGGAAGGACCTTAAACTCTTGAACCGAGGAACGACTTACATCCGAAAAAAAGAGGAAAGGACAACATTACCTACATCCCGCGAGCTACACTCTAAGCAAAGAAGAGAAAAAGCATGATAGAGTTCCCCAACAAAGGTGAAGGTCCTTCCGGATACTCCTCCAATGTAAAGAGACTCATAAACACGAAAGAGAATAAAATCGCACACTTGAAATCCCATGACTGCCTTGTGTTAATGACATGATTGTTCGATGGTCGTGAGAGGCATATTTACTGAAAGGTGGAGTACGTGGAACAATCACAAAGTCGTGTTCTTTTTCAACGCGTTTCACGGAAGGTCATCGACCCGTATAAACTAAGTAAGCCGCAGGATGACGTGGTACAAAGTGTGGTTAGTCTTGAGATGATCTTTCCTCCTGCATTCTTTTGATATTATGGTCCATCTCACTGCTCACCTTGTCAAAGAGATAGGTATTCTCGACTGCGTATCTCGCACAACATGTTCCCTTTCGAGAGGTATATGAGTGTGCTAAAGAAGTATGTCCGTGAACTGCTCTCCCGAAGGATGCATTGCCGAGGGTTATGGGACGAGGAGGTGATTGAGTTTTTGTGGATTACATTAATGATCTAAACTCGATCGGCTTCCCTATATCACGCCATGAGGGGAGGCTACGAAAAGGGACAGAAGGAAGGAAAGCAATTGCATGCAATGATCTTCTTACATTTAAGCAAGCACATTTCACGCTTTTGATACAATCAACCAGAGTGGCCCCAGATGTCCTTGAGCACAAGAGTATTCTCACGCCATTTCGACGGGAGGTCTCGAGGATTGATAACCTCTGGCACATGGATTCTTTTCGCGCTTGGTTACAAAACTACATCCTTTTGAAAGGGTCGACAATGAATCAAGCCAGTAACGCTTTGCCTTGGGACCATCTAGTGAAATCGTGATATTCAAGGGGTACGTAGATAAATGGTTACACATTCTACACCGTGAGCCTGTGATAACAAGAGCACCAACCGTAATAGCGTGTCCGATATATGCCAAGACAACAAAGGCAAGGTGGATACATATTATGGTTTCATAGAAGAGATATGGAGTCGACTATGGACCTTTGAAGGTCCCTATTTAAGTGCCAATGGGTCAAACCGATTTCAAGCTGCAAGAAGGTCGCATAAATACTAGATGACAATCGTGGACCCTATGCAAGTCGGCCATTAAAGCGAACTGCTCTCATTCGCGAATGATGTGAGACAGTGCTTCTACGAATGGACATGTCAAGCAAACCTAAGAAGCAAGTATGACAAGAAAGATTGTAGTAGTAAGCCAAAGCTACACGTGGTTCTCCAAGGCAAACGAAGGATTGTTGGAGTTGAGGACGCCATGCACGAGGAAGAGTATAGTCAGCCTGACGAGCTCCTCCTTTCTCACTGTGGATGCTCTACATAAGCCTCCTCAATGACACAAACGTGATGCTCCTTTCATACGCCGCGATCATAATGAAGGAACACTTGTAAAGACAAAGTATGTGACTACTTGAGATGTACAAATTTAAGTGTTAGGTGAGGTGTGTAACCGCGACCTTGCAATGTAACTAGGAAAGTGTTGGGGTGAGGTGTGTGTAATCAATGACCTTGCAATGTAACTAGGAAAGTGGCAATGATGTTCACTTTCTTTTTGTACTAGTAAATCGCAAAGATTCAGGAAAGTTTTTATTATGAATTTTGCGATTTTTGTTATGAATCTTACAAATCCTCAAGTTTTTTATTATGAATTTTTCTCATAGATTTTTTGAATTATACAAATCTACAAATCCTCATTTTTTTATTATGATTTTTTTCTGATTTTTGTTATGAATCTTACAAATCCTCAAGTTTTTATTATGAATTTTTCTCGATTTTGTTATGAATTCTACAAGCGGTTGCTATATAAAAACCGCCAGGTAGTGCTTCCTGCTAATATTCAAAACAATATGGTGCCCTTGCAGTTGACAAGATCTCCTCTCCTCGGCTAGCGCTGGTGGTGCTTGAGTGCGGGCGAGCCCGCGAGGGTTCGAGACCCCACTGCGCCTCTAGCCATTCTTTTTTGTTAGGCACATGTACAAGCGTGCGTAATACCAACCGCTTGTAGAAGTTCTGAGGTACAAGCGTTGGTATTACTAACCGCTTGTAGAGTCCTATGTACAAGCTGTTGGTATTATTAACCGCTTGTAGAGGTCCCAGATAAGTACTCCACACACCAATTTTTCTAAGTCCCTCGCCTCGCACTCACAAAATTTTCTACGCCCTCTCATGCTTTCTCCCTCAGTCTCACTGCCGCCCTCCGGCCGAGACCCCTGGCCGCTGCCGCTCGTCCGCCACACCACCATCTCCTGCCGGGCGCCACTCCACCCTCGGTACATTCCACCATCCCGGCCACTCGACCTCATGGGCGCAGGACTGCCGTGCCTTTCTCCTCACCCACTCGCCGACGCCACTCGCCAGAGCTCCGCCACCTGCCTCCCTTCGTCAGCCGACGCCGGCCCACCATTCCACTCGGAGGACTGAGGTATAGTCACAAGACGCCTCGCTCCCTCCTCTCTAGTCCCATCGCTTCAAGGTGTTCTAAGGAATGCCCGAGGAGTCATTCCGAGCGTAAATGATTCGAGGAGTCGCCTGGGAAGAAATTAAGTGGCAGAGGGGGAAGAATGACCATATTACTAGCTTGGTGTGATGCATGGCTAAGTGTTTTGGTGAATTGTTAATTGTGCATGGTTAATTGTTTTAACTATATGTCGATCGATCGATTCCGCATGAGTGAGGTGAGTGCATATTGTTGCAAAATCACATGTATACACTTTAGATGTTTATACACTTAGGATGTTTATATATGTAGCTTGGTAATGCGTAATAATGTTTATATATGTAGTCGCCGATCCGCCTTACGATGAATGATCGATGAGAATTAGCTAGCTAGATAGCTAGCCATATATAGTTCGCTCGAGAGTGATCGACTAATTAATGTTTGAATTTGTGTAATCGTATGATATACGCAGATATAAATAAATTAGAGTGCGATATATCAATTGTATATGTATCGCTTTTGGAAGCAATTGCTTGTGTTGATGTTCATTTCGTGCTATATGTCAATTGTATATGTATTATGTAAATATGTAAGTATGTGTTGTAATCTGTGATATGGTTGTTTATGTCAACATTTTTTCCAATTATGATAGATGGAGCAACCAGACGCAGGAACCCTACTTTCGGCGGGAGAATGCTTGATGGACTTCATCGCATGGGTACGCCGGCGAAGCTAATGTTGGTTCCGGTGAGGTCGGCGGCGTACCGCCGGCTAATAATGTTGGTTTTGAGCCGGGCGGTTTTACCGATGAAGCTAATGTTGGTTCCGGGAGGCCGTTTGAAGTTAAAACCGATGAAGCTATTGACGCTGAGCCACCGGTTCCGGCGAGGATGAGGTATAGCCGTAATATAATCCTCAGGACATGTTAATCAATCGCATTCATTAATATAATACACTCGACACGCTTATACATATTTGTGTATTTCAAGCCCAGACATCGAAAGCAACCAACCCAGCCATCGGGGACCTAACAAGAAGCCATCCACAAAGCCACGTGTTTACGACGTTAACAACGGAAGGATGCCGGTTGCCCTCTTCGCCAGCTTGGGCCGCATAACAACGCTATGGTTATCACGTGAGGGATCACGCCCCAATTAGCATCAAATGGCCCGTAGTTCCTCGCTACCAAGGACATGCTCGAAAGATATTAAGGAAAATTTCACATTTCTAAAGGGAAGGAAGATAAGGCCAAGAAATTCACTTTGAAGAAAATGGCCACCATGTTTCAAAGCGTGGAAGACGCCTTCACCGCAAGTATGTGGAGAAGGGAGAAATACCGACTTCAACCATTTCCTAAGTCATGGATCGAAGCATTCCAGAGTACAAGTTGCCAATCAAGGCCATCATGAGTCAAAAGAACAAGGCCAATTCACGAAGAAGAAATACCATCACCATCTTGGCACCGTGGTTACCTCAAGGCAGCACGAAATGGGAGAAGCGAAGAAGAATTATTGGCGAAGCGACATCACATCGCTACCATCAGGATCCGCTACCGCAATTGGTTTATGGGTCACGGGAGCTTTCAGATGATGGCAGCTTGGTGATGGCACCAGAGTGCAAGAGGTGGTCAAAGGATTGTACAAACTGCCGAAAGGGCCTCAGTGTGTATTCGTAAGCGATAGGGAGAATGACGAGCTAACACATGCCCTTCAAAACCCCGAGCACCCGTGACGGACACGAGGTATGGGCAAGCATACGCCGGGAAGTACGGTTTCGCAAAGATGGGTACGCATAGAGCTACAGAGAAGCAAAACAAGAGAATCACATAAAGTGTACCAATTGGAACAAGAGCTCGAGCAACCAAAGCTAGCATTGGCGAGCAAATTGCGAACAAGTACAACTTGCCCTAGAAGCTCCAGGACTAGGTCCGAGCAATCGACGCCGGATCGCCCTCCGCACGGTGGAGTAGCCGCGCCCGCCCCCTGCGGAGAACTTGCAGCCTGCTACCCCGTGATGACATAAGGGTTCGCCGCCAGCAGAGCTACACGCCGATGCGCAGTAACTCCGCCCATCAAGGTGGCTTACGCATGGCATATCCGGTGGAGCAGGCCGACGCTCCATCGCAACGAATACCCCGTTACTCAAGGTCGGGTGGAGGAGGTGCTGAGCGGATTTGAAGAACTTCACCTCGATATACGGAGGCGCATTTACATGAACAAGCTTGGACAGTTCTCCACAATATCATCTCTGGCGCAACGTACATCATATTTCCAGATGGTGTGGAGGTGTCATCTCCACCACGGCAACCCACGCCCAACGCCACCTCCACGCAATGCCTCACGAAAAGCAGCACGCCTCCACCACCCGCTCCACGAAGAAGCCCTACTCCGCCACCACCATCTCAAACAAAACGAACCCCGAGGAAACCACACCTCCACCATCTCCTCCAAGGAAGAAGCTCGAGCAGTAAAGGGTCCTACCCGCTTCCCAAGAAGGCCTCCTCCACCGATCAACAAAGACAAAGGAACCTACAAAGAGGGCATATGATATGACGCCGAGGAGACCGACGCAGTAACGAATCGAATTGGTCGCACACTTTGCAAAAAAGAAGCCAGAGCCAAAGAAGGAACCACTGATCCAAAAGCGGCGAACACTTCATGACATGCCGCAAAGCACGCTCGCGGTTTTCCAACTATGAACGGACAATACTAAAGGCTACTGTAAGAATAAACGGGTCAGCGCGCGGGAAAGAACAAGAGAGACCAAGATCGAGAACCTCGAAATTTATGAAGGATGCAGACTCCGCCTGTGAGTCAGCAGCTTTGGATTAACAGTAAGATCTCCCAAAGGCAAAGGTCAAATGGCAATATAAGTTGGGTTGGAGTTGATTGACCCTAATGAGATAAAGGATCCGCCAACCAAGATGTGCAATTTCATTTAATGGTACATGATGAGTCCGCTAAAGGAAGAGCGATGTTCTCCGCTTCAAACAAGATGATTTTTATCAAGGAACAATAAAGATATGGCTTAATTGATGACTTCAATATTTACCATGCCGACTCCATCAACGTGTTCTCATGAGTTGTCGTGCTCGTAAGTGCCAAGCTCATACTTTACCGTGCTTCCTCAGATAATAAAATTGCAACTCTTAAACTTATACTTTCTATGTAGAATGGAGATACAAAGATGTAGAAAAGAGAACATCTTCAACGGGCTTCATCGACCAGAGATTGTTAACTAGCACGCCTTTGATTGAGAAATGGCCAAAGGATGTTGAAGATTACATTCTCGATGCATTCTGGGAAAGACTACAAACCGTATATACTATCGCCTCTTCAACTTTGCACGATATATACAACTTCGTTATATTTTCCAAGGCATTGATAATACTACTAGCTAGTTACATATATGTTGCACATATATGAATAGGTATCATCGATCCTTCTTGTCATCAAGCTTGATAGCGCCGATCGTTGTTCAAGACTCAAAAGGACTCGTGACCAATACCAATATATCATTGACACCCTAAACAGTATATAGCAATATACGATAGTTTTAAATCCTTATTATATATGTTGAAATACCTTGCTAATCGAACTCGATAATTACTACTCATAATAACGCATCACATGTGGCATTCGAAGGTTCCGAAGAAGCAACAAGGAGATTTCGAGAACGAATTTGATGTACAAATAAGCACTTGAGTACGATAAAGAATATTATTATGTCGTAATGCTTTCATCCCAATAATAATTGTTTTCTTCTCAAATTTCATCGCAGGTTCTACTATTGCATCAGGAAACAACTTATGTGGCTATTATGTGTGCCACTATATGCAAACTATTACCCATGATGTGCCGACAACCAACGCCAGGTAGTGTGAATATGTCAATTTCTTAGTACTTAATTACACTTTAATTACATGTCCAGAGATTTATTTACTTCCCACTTTGTCACCAACATCGATGAGCTGCATGATCCCGCAGACCGAAGTTAAAGCAATCCAAGAACAACTCATCGGCTTTATTGTCGATTTAGATTGTATCCCCAAAGGCGAAGTTCCACGCAATGGTTGGAGACCTTGTCCTCAAATAACGACAGAACTGACGACATCAACGCCGCATCAAGGGCACAAAGAGCACGATGCAAGAAATGAGCTCAAGATCGATTCACACTTTTATTCTTTGAAACTTGTAAAAGTGACTTATTATTTCATGTGTTCATCCTAGTTCATTTTTTAGTCTAGCTATTAAGTTCAGATCATGTAAAAGAACATGTAATTATCTTAATGACTACGCATGAATAATATATATTTAATTATTGTGTCAAAAACTCTTGTAGTTCTATATATTTTAATTGTCAAAATCTATATCAAAAATAAAACCCTCCAAAACATATTCTATATTGAATATAATCAAGGATGTGAACTGATCGTGCATCAACGCCGACTCAAGGATATAAAGAGCGGCGATGCAAGAATTGAGCTCAAGATTCACCTTTTTATTCTTTGAAACTTGTAAAAGTGGGTAGCTTATTATTTCATGTGTTCATCAACTTGACCATTTTTAGTCTATTAAGTTCAGATTTTCTCAGAATGAACCAGTAATTATCTCAATGAGTACACATGAATAATATTTATTTAATTGTGTCAAAAAACCTTGTAGTTCTATTTATTTTAATTATCAAAATCTATATAAAAACCCTTTCAAAACATATTCTATATTGAATATAATGAAAATGTCATTGTTGTCTTCACAAGCTTGGCTTGTAACTCCAACCGCCAGAGATTTTCCACAAGCTGTTGGTGTTACCAACCGCTAGAGGTTTCCCAAGCCGTTGAGTTACCGATCGCTAGAAGTGTCGAACCACAAGCGAATGGGGAACCGCCATGATACCCGACGGGTATCACTGCTGGTTAGCTTGGCGTTCTAAACCGCTTCGAAGCGTTTCTGAACCGCCAGTATGCCCGATCCGCAGAGTGAATATCGACTAGATTTTCTATTCTCCTACATGTTTTTTCTTTGTGAGGGACAATATATGGGGTTCAGATGAAAAATAGATGGAAATTGAGTTAAATGCTCAAAGTAGTATTTCAGATAATTGGTTTTGAATGGCATATTACGACGAGAAATCTTTTGGATCTTACAGCATACGATATAATTTATCACGATTAGATCATATTAGTTGGAATTATACGTAACAATGATCATACTAGTTGGAATTATACGTAAATTACGGGGCATCCACAATGTGTGAAAAAAGGCAGGTCATAAGGCCTACGTGCCGAGACTATACCTTTTACAATGTGGGAAAAATTTGAGTTGGCATAGCTTCCAGCTGCACATAAACTTGTAGCCAGTCCATAAGGAATAAAGTAATTTGATGTTGCCGCCTAGACCTGAGCATTGGGCTAGGTTTTTTGGACTGGCTCGTGACACAACACAGCACACATGCGCACGGGCCTGTCGGTGCAGTACTGAATGCAGGATTGTGCCAAGTTTCACAGTTGGGTATGATGGACTGCACAACCGCCACATTTGCATGGGCTATGCTTGGGCCGACACGGCACAAAACATGCCCGAAGGGCCCGAAGCAGGCACGGCATGTGGCAAGGTCCTATGCCGCGACATTACATCATATTGTGGCTCGTCCTATGACCGACGCCTTTTGTGGTCCTCGTATGAGGAGAAAGGGGAGATAACAGAGATGCTAAAAGGTGAAAAATGGGGATTGGAGAGTTCAGGTGATCTAAGGGGCGCAGCGGGAGGGAGCGGACCACCACAGGAAGGAGGCCCTCGTGGGCACGGCGCACGACCACTACGAGGACGCCTCGCCGCTTTCGAAGCGTTACCGAGTCGAGCACGACGAGCCACGTAAACCTGGATGAGTGGCGTTGGTTCTTCCGTGGCCAAGCGAGTCCATCGCGCTGGCGCCGTGACGTGTTTCGTTCTGTGGTTCGGTTCCTTATGCACGTCGTCGATCGCTATGCGTCGATCGATCGAGCCTGCAACATTTGCAGCCGAGGTTGGGGAGTCGTGTGCATTTTGCCGGTTTTTGCTTTTTTGAATGGCTTAGTTATCGAGGCATATCACCAAGGTGTTGGACAAAGCTTTTGTAAACGACATTGTTCTCCTCTTTCTGCAATGCATTGGGAGCTCCCCTTCACTTTCAAAAAAAGATTTGATTTGGAGATTACCTTTCTTCTCATGTGCGGCACGGATGGATCGATTCCTCTTTTTTTTGAAAAAAGCGATCAGTATTGTTATTATATTGAGAAGGAGAAAATACAAAGTTTTTACTTGTTAAGGTGAGGATCTGCACCTAGACAAAGATGAGAGATTTGTTGTGAGAGGAAAACAACAACAGAAGAAAAAAGGAGGGGGGGGGGTTTGGTTGGGGGGAGGGGGGCAGTTGTTAAGTAGGGCGATGTAACAATTTTGTGAGGTGTTTTGCTCCTGCGAACACCCAGGTTGAACACCATGGTTGAACACCCTGGTCACTTAGGTACCAGATGGATTCTTCGTCAGCTTTCGTACAATTTTGATGCCATATCAGCTTCTCCTGCTCACGTGGATTCTTCGTCAGCCATTCAAAACCTCGTTTGGATCTCCCTCACACGGCTTTACAAGTTTGCAGGCATGGATGTCCAGTTTCAATTCCTTGTCTGCGAACCTACTTGCATACACATCGCAAGTTCATGTACGTACTGTGCAAAGTGCAATTTACTCAATTTGAAAATAAGACTACTCATAAAAATTATTTGCAGTTCTTGGATCAATATCAAACAAACTTGATAAACTGCTTCCTTGAACAAACCACTATTATTGACTTATTCACAGACACTCAGTTACATCATCAAGTGAGAATTTAGCTAGTCTCATTTGGCGTGCCGGGATGGCTTTTAGTCAACGTCTTGTCCAATTATTGACTTGGTCAACGAAGACTAGCTGGTGACTAGCATCACTCACACGAAGTCTCCCCGTTTCTTGAGTTGCACCCATAGCCCGCCTTTCATCTTCATCGTCGCCGTCATGTCGTACGCGGGCGCCGCATCCAAGGCTCGAAAGAAAAAAAAAAAAAGCTCGATAGTGAGGCTCATTGGCTCGGTTCAAAATTGCTCCAATTACATTTGTTTATTGGTTAAATATTAAAATGAGTCAATTTCGAATGAAATTAGATTTTGTTCTGACTCAGCTCATTGGCTTGATTCTAAAAATACATCTAAATTATAGATAAAATGATATTAAATCAAACTATGTAAATTTCAAAAAAAGCTCGAAAAACGAGGATTTGACTCGATTTCCACCCTATGCTAGCTGTTAGCACCACCACGTCCAACTTGAACCTCTGGAGCACGGCCACGGCAACCGTCTTCATCTGCATGTATGCCATCTCCTTCCCGAGGCACACACGCGCCCAGCGTGGAACACCGGTACGCAGGCGTCAACGACCATTTGAACTTCGCCGCCGTGAGCCAGCCTCTCAGGCGAACTCAAGCGATTTTGCCCTCGCACTTCTACCACAAGTATGAACTCCAGGCAGCCCTTGGATGAACTAACTAAGAAGCAATCACTGAATCTAAGGGATGCCGCTAATTTATCAAGGAACGCTATGGTCTACCACGAGCAAGGAATCCTATGGTCTACCACGAGCAAGGAGATTCAGTGATTGCTCCTTGGTTAGCTTCTACCACATTTATTAATTTTTGGGAAAATATTGAAGTGCACAAGTATGCATTTTTAAAAATAGGCTCATATGATGGTAATATCGACTAGATTTTGTATTCTCCTGCATGTTTTTCTCTTTGTGAGAACACATGGGGTTCATAGATGAAAATAGATAGAAATTGAGTTAAAATGCCCAAAGTAGTATTTGAGACAATTTGCCTTTGGAGTGGCATATTACAACGAGAAACCTTTGGTTTCGTGAAGTAGCATACAATACAATTTATCACCATTAGATCATATATATATATATATATATATATATATATATATATATATATATATATATATATATATATAGGGTATATTTGGTGCAAACCATCTTTCGTGAAAACTCCGTGAAAACCACTCGTAAAAGTTTTGAAAAATTCTCAAAAATTACCATATATAGAGGAGGTGAGTTCTACAATCCTGCAAAATTTAAAGATGAAACTCAATCGCATTCGAAAGATATGAAAAAGACAAATTCAGCATAAATAGTAATTTTTACTGTTTGGCACTATTCACTTTGCTGTTTGTCTTTTTCATATCTTTCAAACACGATGAGTTTCATCAAATTCAGGATTAGAACCCACCTAGTTAATTTTTGAAATTTTTCAAAACTTTAAGTTTTCATGAAGTTTCACCGTTATCAACATATTCAGCCTATATATATATATATATATATCTTAGGCCAGCGTGGCACAAAACATGCCCGCACGGGCCAGAAGCAGGCCCGACACGTGGCAATGTCCTATGCCGCGACATTATGTCATGTTGTGGCTCGTCCTATGATCGACGCCTTTTGCGGTCCTCACATAAGGAGAAAGGGGAGATAATAGAGATATTAAAAGGTGGAGAATGGAGATTGGATAGTACATGCTCATTGACATCGAGCTGCTCTGTACTAGGATACATGCCCCACATTGGGTGTAAGGTTTTTAATGATGCAGTAACTCTGTGCCTATTTAAGAATGAATAAAATTTAGTTCTTTTTCTCCTAATATTTGTGTCTACTGCCTTAGCTCCGTGCGTCTCCGGCACCTTTCCTCTCATCGTAATAGTGCAAATGGGTTGAGCCTAGACTCGTCAAAGGCGAGTCGAGCTAACCCAAACGCGTCACGGTTTAACACTGCGGTCCGCAGGCCCATGCCATGCCGACCAAGCACGGCACAATGTCCTCCTATATTGCCGCTAGGAGCTCAAGGAGATGCTGCTGTCATGGATCGGCGCCTTGAGCTTGCGGGACATGCCGTCAAGTGTTCAGGGACGACGTGCTGCCGCCCGATCTAGGCACGTGAAGCTCAGTGGGGATGTGCTACCGCTAGATTTGGAAACTTGGAGCTCGGGGACAACACGCGTGCTGTGGAAGGTGGTCGGAGAAGGCATCGTCAATCGCTGCCTTCGACTCGAACGCCGGCATGGGAAGGAAGTGCGATGTCGTCAGATTCAGTCGTGTAGTTGGGAAGACATGATGTCATCAGATCTAGCCACTTCCATCAGATCTGGTGAAGGGAAGGATGGGGATGACGTCCTCGACACGTCCTGCACTGGATCGGCCATCGGGAGAGCGGTGAAGGAGGAGCAGTATAGTGGAAGAAGAAGGTGCAAGTGAGGGTGTAGGGAGGGGCAACATTAATAGGGAGATGACACGGTGGCATGTGGTGGAGGGAGGGAGGGAGAGGTGGCAGCAAGAGGGAGCGCAGTGCCGTATGGTGGAGGGAGGGAGAGGTGGCAAGTTGGACTAGATAGAGAGGAGGAAGATGGGGTCTGGCATCTACGTGTGAGAGGAAAGTGTAATTGAACTTTTTTTAGGGATTTGATAAACATCAACCGGATGTTTTTTTTTTGTTGAAATCACCCAAATCTAGAACCATTGGATCATTGTTGAGATTCGAGAGTATCGATTACATCCGATCCTATGATTTGATCAACGACGGTGAATTTGGATGATCCAACGGCCCACATCGATCCTATGATTTGATCCAACGCCCGGTGAATTTGGATGTTAGATCCAACGGCCCGGTGAATTTGGATGTTAGTTAAGACAAAAACATCCGGATGATACCTATACACTCCCCTTTTTTTTATTAGTGTGGGAGCCACACCTTAAGCCTCCTACAAGCACTAAATATCATTGTTATCAATACCATACCGATATCAGCTGTTATGTACCATTTTGATATCTAAGCCAGTACAAAGTAGCCCTATATGCCATACCGGCCTCAATTCCCGATCAATACCGACCATACTGACTTCAATGCCGGCCATATCACTTCGATACCGGTTAATACCAGTCATACTGATGGAATTGAAAATATGGTCTATTAAACTATATGTCATATTTAATAGTACTACTATTTATTTGGAGTAATATTATAAGTGAAATTTGGTGAACATATAATTAAATATGTGTATACTTATAAATATATGTTATTATATTAAATCCGAAATGGTATGTCGGGATGGACCGGAACCAGAATTGCCATTCCAAGAGCCGAACTGATATAGCCTTTGGTACAACATTGACAAGTGTGCTAAATATTGCAGCATTTGCAACGAGCTATGAGGGCCTTACCTTATCATAGGAGATGCCCTAAGGCACGAGTTTCTAGCGAAATTAAGTCTCAAACTAATTCCCAATTAGATGCATATATAGTTTTATATTGGTCTATGTCTCAAGACAAGTGTTCTATTCAACTCTTCTTACCTTGTATTCTTTTAAGAAGAAAATACCAAGAAATAGCACCATTCTGACGTGCGCCTATTTGATCTCCAATAGATCATTGACAAGTTGGACTGAGGTGGCAATCGACCACAAGGGGACTTGCCCAATCCAGCAATGACAGGTCAGACTCACAAACATCTAACCCTAGCATTATCGTGGTGCAAACTTTTTTCTCATCTCTCTAGGTAATTAATTAATTACCGTGCGTGATTGATTCCTGGAAATATTTTAATCATGACTCAACCAACGACAATATTAAACTAAACTACAATCGAGTGGCCAGGGGCTAGCTGCAGGCTGAACGCACTAAGTGGGGCTGTGCCGATTAGGCCGCTAGCTCCAACCAATGCCTCACCTAAGCCTTACTGGTGGTGAACCGCAGTGTCTCCGACGAATCTACTGCCTTGCCTTTTTCAACCTTGACCGTGATCGATCGAATAACAGACGAGCACAACTGGAATTGATCGACGTGCTGGGATTGACATGTAACCTTCGAATCGTATCGACCGTATAGGATCTGGATTAGGGCTCTGGAACGTTTCAGAGAAAGAGGGGTGCTGAGTTAGTTGCATGGCTGGCGGTGTTGCTGCTGAATATTGCTGATAGCTACTTTAGTAGAGTCGGCACTCACCAACCTTCTTTAGTTAGTGGGGGTGCAATATCCTTTGGCATCCTTGCTCACTTGTTGTACGTATGAACAATATAAGCCAAGTGTTCGGTAGCTAGCTGAAAGATGATGTGCATGATTTGTCAACAATATGTCATGTATGTTTTCTATGGCCAGCAGGCATCAGTTTGTGTCTGCATTTTTTGTGAGACATCTTGTGTCAAACATATGCATGGTTTTGGTATCACTATATGTTTCTAACATCACTTAGCTATATATAGACAGACGGAAATGATCAAAAGAATACGGTTATATAGACGTGTAGTTTCTGTTACTACGAATCGATAAATATTACATATCTAGAGAACATAATTAAGAAAGAGTTTCTCGCGCATCTTAATAAAATTTTCCAATGAGTTTATTATTGAATCCAACAAAAAAGTCCCATCAATGACTTATTAGTTATGTTTACCATGGACATAATGTGCATATTTTTTGTCAAGTCTTGTCTAATTTAATGGGATTGAATTAGGATGGAGATTTTTCTAGGGGGTGAGAATAACTGGCTAGTTCAATTACATTAATTATTAAATCTAACAGCCAACAAGCTAGTCACGCGCAAGTTCAAACCCCATGCAATATTAGTGAGCAATCCACACAAATAGCCGACCAAATTAATCTGTGGTCACCATGGAAATCATATAAAACTTTGATGGTGAGCCAGAAGATTAATTGCATTAGGGTGTGTTTGGTTGGTGGGATGAGATTGAATGGGATGGGATAGTTCTGTACTATTTGGTTCTATTATTTTGGGTGAATGAAATTAATGGTTCAGCATCTATAGGGAATATTTCTTAAATTTATATCATATCATTCAAAACGGGATGATTCCATTCAAACAACTAAATATATAGATGATTTTTTTCTTAAACCATCTCATATATGTATCACTTGCTACAAGCAGTCAAACACACTCTTAATTAGTATTTTCTCATCATGCCCGTCCAAATCTATCCCCTCCCCTAATGATGGAGATCGAAGGGCACTAAGCTAAGCACTAACAATGGATCATCAGGTGCACGGGCCTGCCAGCCAGGTTGCATCAGCCAGAACCTACGCCTATAAACTGGGAGCTAGTGCAGTCTAGTCCAAGACCACGCATGCACGCGATACCGCGAGCCTAGGTTACAACGCTTGCTGATACAGCAGTACATACATACACTGTTACGTTCCATATCCACCACCGGAGTGCAGAACCAGCTAGCCGTCAGAAGCGCGTTGCAGCAGCATGGCGACTAACTCGTCGTCCATCGTGAAGATGGCGTCGGACGGCCTGTGGCAGGGCGAGAACCCTCTCGACTTCGCCCTCCCGCTCCTCGCCATGCAGATAGCCGTCATACTGGTGGTCACGCAGGGCCTCGCGTTCGCGCTCAAGCCGCTGCGCCGAGATCCTGGTACACAGAGGCGTAGCTGCCGTAGGGGCTGGGTGGGGCTGGAGCCCACCCAGCCAGCATCCAGCAAAAGAACCCCCCTCATCCCGATGGGATTGGTCTATAGCCCATACGCGAGGCATGCAGTCACGGAGGTCAGTTCTTCCACCGTTCCGCGTAGCACATGCCACAGAGGCAAGTAGGTCGGTTCGTCTTCAAACCAAATCGCGATGTCGCGACTCGTGTCACGGGCTCATGGCGTCAGTTCGTCTTCCGTGTCTCGACGTCTTCCTCTCTTCGCGACTTCGTGGACGGGACTGCGGTAACGGACGGTGGCGTGCTGAATTGACAATCGGTTCTTTCGTTCCACCGGCCGTGCAGGTGCATGCCTCACTCTTTCCAGCAGTGAGCTACGTACGAGAGGATGCAGGATGGATATATATATGATTGGTTATTTGTAGCGACGTCATAGCAGGTTGTTTTCTATGCCACAGTGGCCTTGCCTCGTCACAGCCACGCTTCTACGCAGACACGTAGAGGCAGGTATTAATTAATAACTCATGCCTCGCCGTAGCCCCCTCTTTGGAACTGTCGCCGAGATCCTGGTACATATGCTCGATCTGTATTATATATCCGTTTGTTCGTGGATCTGCTGCATGCATGTCATCAATGCTACCCTTTATTTTTCTTTCTGTTCACAATGACTGCATAAATCGTACGTGAGTCTCGAAAAATTAGTATACAAAGAACGTACGTAGCTAGGTTGTAAGTTTGGAAGAGATTAGCTCATTAGCCAACCACGCGTCTCTCGAAGGAGTTCTTTCTACCAATGTATACAAATCTGTTAGCTAGCTAGCCGTCCATGATGTTCTCGAGCATATGAGATCTTGGTATGCACCATTGCACCCTAGCTAGCTTGGATCAGCTAGCTCAAACCTTTTAAAAATGATTGGCAAAAAAATTACGGGCGAGTAATGCTGAACTGCTGATCCATTCGCAATATATATAGTTGATTCAAACCATTCATTTTTTTTTCGAGAATGGATTCAAACCATTCATTGAGCATATATACCAACCAGTGGCGTATTGAAACTTAGAAAGAGGGGCTAAAATTGAGACCTCCAAACTAATATATATATAATATATTAATATATATATATATATAATATTTTTGAGAACATAGAACATGTGAATGATATATATAATATAAAAATACCAATACTTATCTAAGATGCATGTAATATAAATACGTAACATTATAAAGAAAAAAACGTACCGATCATTATTTCTTAAGAGTTGAGAGTTGATATTTATGGGTTTTTATGTTTTGAAAACGTTGCAAAATATCTTTCATGTGTATCTTGGAAATATGTCTCGCTCGATGTGCATACCATGAGATATACTACTACGAGAATCAACCTTCAAGCGGTTCAAAACCATTTTAGAAGCGGTTTTAGAACGCTTAAGCAACCGTGAGTGATACTCCGTCGATATCTAAGCGGTTTTATAACCTTAGAAGTCACTTCAAAAGATAAATAATATTGTAAGGATGGGATTGAACCCACGACCTCCTCACTCCCTCCTCGTGACCCACGTCTCACCCATCTAACCAACCCACCACGCGTGTCTCTCGATAGAGTAGGGCATGCATTCCTTTTATTATTTAGCGAGGCTTCTAAGCGGTTGGGACACGAACCCCTTCTAGAGCCGGCTTTAGAAGGGGTTCGTGTCTCAACCGCTTCTAGAGCTAGGGCTCTAGAAGGGTTCGTGTCCAACGCTCTAGAGCTCTAGAAGGGTTCGTGACACGAACGCTTAGAGCTCAGGACTTTAGAAGGGTTAGTGTCACGAACCCCTTCTAGAGCTTTAGAAGGGTTCGGGACACGAACCGCTTCTAGAGCTAGGGCTTTAGAAGGGGTTCGTGTCTAGAACCGCTTCTAGAGACCCCCTTCGGTCCGTTGCCCATGAACCGCTTGTGTGAGAGCACAAGCGGTGCGCAATTAACCGCTTATAATAGGTCGTTTGTGAAGATCGATTCTGTAGTAGCATTTAACGGTCATCACTTATCTTATTACATAAACTGTCTTGATAATCTTCATTGCCGAGAAAGCCTTTTTAAGCTGAATCGTGCTTACAGTAAAACTAATGCTAATTCAATAAGCCTATAGACTAATGGATAAACAACATACTTTTTTGCTTCAACCATCATTACCTGAGACTAGCAAGATCATCACAACTGAAAATTTTCTCTTCTCAAGTCATCAATGAATAAGTCAAGTTGTGCTTCCAAAACCACGATCATATGATGAGAAATCATCTGAATAAATCTCTGAAAACCCAAGAAGCCTACCATGTTCAAAATTTACAAATGAATCTCTTGGGTCTAGATAAGCAATGCATCTCAAAAACTCTATCGAAGATTCACTTGAACCGATTATTTAACTTGGTAGCTTCTCTAATTTTGTAGATGAGTTTTTCCTAAATTTGTCTAACTTAGAGGGCACGGGTGGGGCTCCAACCCTGCCTTGTAATATCCATATGATACCAACAGTAATATACCCCTGCATGATGTTCCCAAGTGTATCGGGAGGTGCTTCGATATATTTTTTAAAAAAGGTACAAATACTAAAGTATAGATGAAGGGTAGATGATGATTACTTACCCTTCGGTTGCTTCAAATTTGTGCAATTGTATTAGGGAAACCATTGAAAAGCACCTCTCCACACAATTGTATCCTCTTTTTTTTTTTCCTTTTTAAGGATCTAGTATGCTCTTATGGACTAGACATATGCAACACAAGTGTACCGAAACTATTACGACTAAGCGTTTTCTAGACCATACATGGTAGGAGTCGGATCGTGAAAAGCACCAAACATTGTTTTTGAGTTGGCTAGCTAGAGGCCTAGAGCTACGGGCACCTAATAAGCTTTGCAAGGTTGAGCACAGTTTTAATAGCGAGACAAGTACTTATGCTCTGTTCGGTATCACAATGGTTGCTCAAAAAGCACATTTTTTCTATTTCTTGATGTCACAGTTAGTTGTAATTAAGCATATTTTTTTAGCTGTAATAACAAAATCTTTCTGGATAAGGATTCTCATAGCTAACTAGATTCACAACATAGCTTCTGCAAACAGACCCCTAATGGTATATGAGGATGGTGCTCAGCTCAGGCACAGGCAGCATAGTAAAAGCATAAAAACAGGACAACATGTTTAGGCTTTTTGGCATATGAGCAGTTGTTGACTTATATATGCGTGAATGCGCAATTGCGCAGGGTGGCATCTTGCTGGGGCCATCGGCCCTGGGCCGGTGGGACGCCTTCCGCCGCACCCTCTTCCCGCCGTGGAGCACCGCCGCGCTCGACACCGTGTCGGGCCTCGGCCTGCTCCTCTTCCTCTTTCTGGTCGGCCTCGAGCTCGACTTCGGAGCCGTGCGCCGCGTGGGGCCCCGCAGCGTGGCCATCGCGGCGGCGGGCATCGTGCCCCCGATCCTCGCCGCCCCCGGCCTCGTGCCGCTCCTCAACGTCGCTGTCCCGGCGCCCCGCCGCGGCGCCTTCCTCCCGCTCTGCGTGTTCATCGGCGCCGCGCTCTCGGTGACCGCGCTCGCCGTGCTCGCCTGCATCCTCAAGGAGCTCAGCCTCCTCGGCACGCCCTTCGGCGAGACCGCCATTGCCGCCGCTGCTGTGAACGACGTCTTCGCGTGGGTCCTCCTCGCTCTCGCGCTCGCCTTCTCCGGCGGGGGCGGCGAGCCCAAGGGATCCCCGCTCGCGCCGCTCTACATCCTCGCGTCGGGGGCCGTCTTCGTGGCGCTCATGCTTTGCGCGCTCCGCCCGCTCATGGCGTCCCTGGCGCACCGGGCGGGCCCAGACCGCGCAGGCGACCTGGCCTGCTCCGGCGCCGTCGCGTGCGCCCTCGTCGCGGGCGCCGCGACCGACGCCATCGGCGTGCACCCCGTGTTCGGCGCGTTTGTGTTTGGGCTGTCCATGCCGCGGGAGGACGGCCTCGCGGAGCGCGTCGGCGAGAAGGTGGAGCCGCTGGTGTCCGGGCTGATGCTGCCGCTCTACTTCGCCACGAGCGGGCTTCACACGAACGTGGACAACGTCCGGGGCGTCGGCGCGTGGGGGATGGTCGCGCTCGTGGTGGCCGTGGCCCTCGTGGGGAAGTTCACCGGGACGTTCGCGGTGGCCGCCTGGACCGGCATGGCAAGGCGCCAGGCGGCCGCCCTCGGCGTGGCCATGAGCGCCAAGGGGCTCGTCGAGCTCATCGTGCTCAACATCGGCAAGGAGAGGAAGGTACGTACGGCTTTGTAGACACTACTCGTTATTCATGTTGCGTAGACGGCGGTATACGCCGATGGACTTACGCGTACGTGTGTGCAGGTGCTGGATGACACGACGTTCGCCATCTTCGTGATAATGGCGCTCACGACGACGGTGCTCGCGACGCCGTTCATGACGGCGCTCTACCGGCACCCGCCGACGGCGACCAGACCGGAGAGCGATGCGGTCGAGCTCAAAGGAGGCGACGCGTGCCCGGCCTAGCTGAGAGGCTGAGAAATTAATACACGTCTACGTATTATACATCTGTCCATACGTATTTATGGTGTGGAAATGTACGTCAGTGTGTTTTGCTAGCAGCTAGCTAGATGCTGTACGTAGTGCAATCGCAGGCGATGATTGTCCGTACTCATAACCCATCTCAACTTGCCAATGGGCACTGCACTGGACATCCAATCCCTAAAGCAGCAGGTGCCCAGCCCAGGACGTGAAGAACAGAGCAGAACAAGTTCGTCTCGAGTGCCGCATATCAATAGGCATGTTCCATACTCGGCTTCTGCTTCTGCAACGATACTTGCTGCAATTGCGCTGGCCTGTCGCCGACGCAACAAGCCACGTCTACGCTAGTAGCATTCAGAATTTCGGATATTATGTCTACTGTCAAAATCATGTAGCTTATGTTGGCCTATGTACTGTCGTAGTAGACCGAGGTAGAAAATAATGGTATGCCTTTGTTATCCTGTGTGGTTCATTTCATTGTCGAACCATCGGTGATAGCCATCTACATAGGACTAGTCGAGCTTTACAATGTATCGTTTCTGTTTTATCAATCACGGGGATCATGTCACCATTCTACCATGGAATAATTGATAAAATGCTCTGATTTACTTGTATCATTGATCAAATGTCTCACTAATATACAGACCTTGAGACCACATGTCAGTGAGACAAACGGAGATAGAGTTCACTTGTGGTTGAATGGGGATTGCAAATTAAGCGGTCTCCATCCAACCGTCCGATGAAAAAGCGGTGCCCAAGATCTTCTGTGGCATTTGTAGCAAAATTTATTGTACATCTACTGTAGTAAGTTACTGTAGCACACGGTTTTGGACGATCCGAACCATTGATTCGCTAGATCGGCATTCAAACTGTAGGTGAATCCTGTTCGATAAACGGAGTATTTAATCAATTGCACCAAATAAAATGAGGCATGATCCATTCTTCTATCGGGCAACTTGTCTCCCTTCCAAGGGGTGATAAGACTACTGGCCACCTCTTTCCAAACGGAAAAGTTCAGAGAGTTAGCTGAGACAAATTTTGAGAGCTGTAATGCAATTTACTGTTTAAAAAACATATCTATCACCTATCAGACGGGTGATTTTAAGCATATTCCTCGTTCAGACAACAACAGAACAATTGTAAGATGACTTATTTAGGAAAAGGAAAAAGCATATATAACATCCTGAATTTTACTCAAAAGTTTGTGTAACATCCTAAACTTTAAAACCGGTTATCTAGTACTTCGAACTTTCAAATCCCATTTATTTAACACCCTAAGCTGGTTTTATAGGGGAAAATTCATATAACACCCTAAATTTTGCTCAAAAGTCTGCCTGACACCCTAAACTTTAAAACCATCTATCTAGCACTTTGAATTTACCAATCCCGTTTGTTTAATACACTAAGCTTTTAACCGGTTTTAGGGTGTTAAACGAATGGAGTTGAAAAGTTCAGGTGCTAGATAACCGGTTTCAAAGTTTGGAGGTGTCGGACCGACTTGTGAGTAAAATTCAGGGTGTTATATAGATTTCCTCCCTACAAAATCTACTTAGTGTTAAACAAGCAGGATTGGAAAATTCGGGGTAATAGATAACTGGTTAAAATTTGAGGTGTTGGACGGACCGACAGACTTTTGAGCAAAGTTCAAGGTGTTTTATGAACTTTTTCCTTAGAAAAATTATTTGTTTAAGTTGGACATTTTCTTTAGGAAAATTATTTGTTTAACTTGGCTATTACGTGTTCTAGTAACTGGATCCTTGATATGGTGGGGAGAAAGTTCATTCGTGTTATCCCATGCGTGTCGGTGTGTGTGTGTGAGAGAGAGAGAGAGGAGGCATATCGATTAGCTCCCGTCATTAATTAGTCGTCGAAGAGGTGGTTTCCTTGTTGCCGCTTTCTTCACGACTAGAATCAGAATCGAGTTAGACCTTTTGATACGTCAGTGTTAGCTGTGCGATGAATCATCAGTTCATGTTAGAATAGGTTAGAGATGTACCATGGATCCGACTCTCGTGTTTGATCACTTTAATCGGCGTGGCACGACGTCAGCACGTAGCAGTTGGTGAGAGAGAGCTATTTAGAACACGAGAATTTTTCTAATTATAGAAAATGGAACGCTTCCTGTTAAGGCCCAGTTTGAAATAGAGAATAGTTTCACGTGGAACACGGTAATTGTTTCATGTGAAAGTCCAATAAAATTCCGTTTTCCAAGATGGAACCCTAAATTGATCATTTCATTTTCTTTTTTGTTCCAAAATGGAGGAACCTGGCCTAAATTGATCATTTCATTTTCTTTTTTGCAAAATTCCTGGGCGAAATAGGACCTTGAGCTTTATTAAATGTTGAGGGGCGAAAGATGATCGTTCATTTTCAGAAGAGCACAGCAAGACACACATCCAGCACTCGATTAGCGAATCCACTCACCAAAAATATATATCAGAACAGCTAATATATATATATATATATATATATATATATATATATATATATATATATATATATATATATATCCAACAATTACCTAAAAGAGATCTGCTCGGTAGCTACTAGCTAGCGCGATAGGTAAGGCTATCATACAATCAATTCCTACCCTACTCAAACAAACATGGTACGGCTGTACAGATCATTAAGCCAAAACTCCTTTCCACCAGCCCCAACTTACACCTTGCAATTCGCCAATGTAACCCCCCAAAGTAACTGCCGGATAAATTAGCACTTTTAGGTATAAATTAAACAGTAGATAATTCATAAATACAAACTGATTGAGAAGCTTACACATTAAATACAAGTATATTGAAGATATGCATGTAACAAGACTACACATATGTCCCTCTGATATATTAGAAAACAGTAGCAATAAGATTGGAAATAACGAAGACATCGAAACGTACCGGTCTTCTTGAACAGAACTGAAGGCGTGAAATGAAGCAGAGGACCCCGTCGTGGCGATGTAGTAGACGAGATAGATCACGAACGGAGAGGAAGCAGATCGCGAGCAGTCACGTCGAGCCAGTGCACCTCGGCGCAGCGGGACGGAGCAGTCTATCGGTGGTGGCGCAGACAAATAGGAAGAGGCAAAACCCTAGCTTTCTGTTCTTATCCCTTCTCAGGCAGAAGCCCGCGTGGTATATATAGGAAAAGACCACGAGATCAAAGGATGATGCGAAAGAATAAACTGCAAAAGGAGACCGCGTCTACGCAACCTACTGGACCAGATTTTTACGCAGGTGCCATGCGCCCGCGCCCTTCACCCCGGCCCGTGCCTGGCCCAGTGAGGCAAGCGGGTGTTCTTCTCTTTCTCTCCCACATAAACTAGTGGGATGGAGCACACTCTACTATTTATGTTGGTGTTGTTCCACTTTAATAAGTAATATGCTACTAAAGAGTTTTACAACTTCTCCATATGGTGGGCTTTTGAGATTTATTTGGAATTATTCTCAAATATTCATGGATCTAGCCCATATATTCCAACAGTAATCGAGCATAGATAATATATATTTATATATATTCATATATTTTTGTAATTTTCATATATATTCATACAGTTGAGATGGTCAGTAGAGCGAGACTAGGTGTCGGGTTCAAATCCCACCCTTTGCATTATTTTTTAAAGCTGACATCGGTGTTTTAATTAGCAGACTATAGTTGTTTTCGTCTCTAGAACGCTAAGCCATAGCTCAACCTACTGCTATTACAGCTACGACTACTATATTGGTAATAGCGATCTGCTATAGCGGTTTGCAAAATAGCCGTCGCTACGCTTCATTTTGATGATTTAGACTTGTGAAGAATTATTTGGTTATATTATACGTGGGCTGCCGCACCATCTCCGTACGAGACTGTTTCGTAACAGCGGACGCTGCTTTTATTATCACTAATCATGTGTTCGCGTTCTTGAAAACTCAATTCTATTTATAAAAGTTTATTTGCAAAGAGTACTAATAGTGGTAAAGGTGGATAATTAAAGAGCAGTGGCAAAGGTGGGTAATTTTGATGAAGTGACATGAGAAAAAACTCTCCCTTTATATAATAGATATTTGCATCAGGCTACATATGACAAATGGGCTATAGGTGGGAAAACTAACAATTCGCAAACATACCAGTTACCATCCTGGAATCGGTTAAAAATCTACAAGAATAAATAAATAATGCGGTAGAAACAGGCCAAAACAAGTATTGAAGCCTAAAATCAGAGTTATTTAGATGATTTAATTTCCCACTTCCTATCTTTTTTAGATAAAGGATATTAAATCCGGTCTCTGCAAGAGCACACAACCGAGTTCATACAAATGTCACAGCCGTACAACTGTAAAGAAAATGTAACAAGGAGAACAGAAATTCAAAAGCAAATTCTATAGTTGCTTCTCCATCCATTCTTGGCAAAAACGTCCAATGCCACAACCTCCAATGACCTGCTCACCATGCGGATGATCTCCCTGTTGTTCTCAGGTTGCAATAATGCCCCGAATCGAGCCAAGGTATAGCCCTGACGTGCTTTGCATAAAAGAAGATAATTGTTTTTTTTTGAAAAATAAGATCATTACGTGTACACCAAATCGCCCATAATATAGCTGCCCCACAAATATCAATCTTTTAGCACACTTATCAATGCCTGTTAACCAATGACCCAGCATATCAGACATAGACTTCGACGGAGAGAGACCAGTAGCAATGTGCACAACACGCCAAATAGAATGGGCATGCGGAACCTTTGAAAAAATAAATGTCGAATTGTTTCATTACAATTCTGAAACAACATTTTGGTCCCCATTCAATTCCTTTTAGCTAGATTGTCCTTTGTTAAAATTACTCCTTTCTGAATATACCAAAGAAATATCTTGATTTTTAAAGGAAGTTTCAACTTCCACATGAACTTATTGATAAAGGGAGTACCCTGGTTCATCAATGTACCATACATAGAACGTACCGAGAACTGACCATTTCTATGTAATCCCCAAAGAAAAATATCTCTACCATCAGTAAGTTGACAACTAGCTATTTTAGCAACTAAATTATGCCATGCCGTCAATCTATCCCCCGATAATACACGTCGAAACTGAATATTTGGTGGCAATTGAGTCATGACCTCTGCCACAGTATTATGAGGATGGCGCACAATGTTATCTACAGACTTGAAATTGAAATCGAAGAGGTGTAGAACCTATCCAAGTGTCCTCTCAAAATCGGTTTGTGAACCATCTCTAATCAAAGCGATCCACATCCAAGAAAATCATCTTTAACCTTTAATAGTCCTTTCCAAAATTGTGAGTCCCAGATTTAATATTAACTTTGTGACAAACATTTGGATCCCAGATATTTATTGATAAGTAAGGCCCGAGATCCCATCCTCATTCAACAACTTAAATAACCATTTACTCGTAGACATTTATTCTTGACACCGCAAATCCACAATACCAAAGTCCTCCTTGATCTTTTGGGACGACACAAGATATCTCATTTAGCAAGGCGATATTTTTCTTATCGGTATGACCTTGCCAAAAGAAACGAGATCGATAATAATCAATCTCGTAAACACCCTTAGGGATTTCAAAGAAAGACATCATGAACATAGGAAGACTCTTGAGCAAGCGAAATTTAATAGAATAAGTCTACCCCCATAAGAAAGGTGTTTGGCCTTCCAAGTACTTAGTTTTCTTTTAAATCACGTCTCGATTACACCCTAATCCGCATTACGGACTTATGAAAATGCATAGGGATACCTAAGTATCTAAGCGGATAAGATCCTATCCCACAACCAAACAAATCGGAATATTCTTGCTTATGATATTGAGCATCACCAAAGCAAAATATCTCACTTTTATGAAAATTAATTTTGAGACCCGACAATTGTTCGAACACACACAACAAAAGCTTCATGTTTTAGCTTATTCAATATCATGATCCATGAAAAGAATCGTATCATCGGCATATTGCAAAATCGATAAACCATCCTCAACAAGATGAGAATAACCCTCGAATTTGGCCATTCTCCTTCGCAGCTTAATCAAAAGAGCAAGCATATCAACCATATATTAAATAAGATAGGAGACATGGGGTCTCCACTGCCATTAGCCCTTTTTTGTTTGAAAGTAATGACCAATGGCATCATTAACTTTTATACCCACACTACCTCCAGTGACAAAATGATCAATCCAAGAGCACCACTGTTGGCAGAACCCCTTCATGCGAAGGGTTTCTGAAAAAAGACCATTTGACTTTATCATAAGCTTTTTCAAAATCAAGTTTTAGGATCACTCCATTTAGCTTCTTCGAAGTTAATTCATGAATAGTTTCATGTAGTATCACTACACCTTCCATGATATTACGACCAGGCATAAAAGCGGTTTGAGATGGTCTGACCACTTTGTTAGCCACCCCCATAATTCTATTAGTAGCCACTTTAGTGAATATTTTGAAGCTCACATTGAGCAAACAAATAGGTCGACATCTTGATGTATTTTTGTCGCCTCTTTAAATTTTGGGAGAAGCGTAATTATCCCAAAATTTAGGCTAAACAGAGGTAATTGTCGATGAAAGAATTCATGAAACAGCCAGACAAATCATCCTTTATAATATCCCGAAAATTTGATAAAATTCAGTTGGAAACCATCGAGACTAGCGATTTATTATATTCCATTTGAAAAATCGCCTCTTTAACCTCTTTTTACGTGAAATTAGCAACTAGGAGTTCATTCTCCTCGGTTGTCACAGGAGCAAATCATGGTTATGATCCTCCACCAAACTAAAATTATTACGTTACAGCGGACCAAACAAGCCCTTATAATAATTAGTGATATACTCTTTTAATTGGCGCGTCCCCCACAATTACACGATCCTCATGGTCTAATTTGAAGATGTGTTGTTTTCTATGTTTGCCATTAGCAATCAAATGAAAATATTGTGTATTATCATCCCCTTCGAGAAGGTCCTTTGTCTTAGCTCTCTCATACCATTTAATTTCTTCTTCCCTCAACAATTGCACTATTCGTTCTTGAAGGTAAGTTTTTAAATTTAATTCATGAGCTAAGAGGACTCTTTTTTCTGCCTTTTTATCCAAGTCATCAATTATGGATATAATCTTTTTATTCTCTTTTTTATTATGACCAGCAGTATGTTTGGCCCATCCTCTTAAAAATTGCCTAAGAGTCCTAATCTTGTTCTGCCATTTTTCCATAGCAGTATCCCCTCTGGTCTCTGATTGCCATTTATTGGCAACACAATCATAGAAGCCATCTCTAATAAACCAGCCACGTTCAAATTTGAATAATAAAGGTTGTCTATTATGGGACGACACCCCAGTATTCAATAATAGCGGGGTATGATCTGAGTTACTTCTATCCCTAGCCTGTACAGTAGTGAGGGGAAATTTATTTTCCCATTCAGTACAGACCAAAACCCTATCTAACTTCTCAAAAGTTGGATCATCACCACTACTAGCCCAAGTATATTGACGACTCGACAATTTTAACTCTCTAAGCTCCAGTGATTGAATAACCATATTGAAAAGATTAGGCCATTTCTTATCAAAATTGGCCTTGTTTTTATCTTGAGGCCCGCGCATAATATTAAAATCTCCACCAATAATATATGGCAAAGATTCTTTACTACAAAATATGAACCATCTCGAGATAAAGCGATCCTTTATATTCATGTTGCGCAGGACCATAAACTGCTATTAACACCCATTTGAAGCCATCATTTTTATTGCGAAGGGTAAACTTAATATAAAAGTCTCCTTCATCAATAGCTCCAATGTCAAACACCGTTAAATCAACCCCGAAGCATTCCCCACGGCGACCATGAGGACATACAATGCCAAATACTCTTTGCCACCACATAATTTTTTCAAGGTCCTCTGGAAATGATCCCGACCGTCTCCATTAAACCAATAAAATCAATGTGCTCCTCTTTACCATATCCTCTAAATACCCAAATTTAGCCAAGTCTCCAAGACCTCTGCTATTCCGGAAAACGCCTTTCATTTGAGACTAAGCTTAGATGGTGTTTTAGGTTTTTTGGGGATCAACCCCACTTTTGCAATATATTTTACTTTAGATTTTTTCCTGCGAGGTACCGTAACAAGATCACTACAGATATGATCTAAGCCCTCCTCAAACACATTCTGATCAAATTCATCACAAATGTGCTTGAGGTGAGTATCAACAGTATCCTCATCCTCCTCAGCCAATTGAATTTTAGGTGAGGCGGCTTTACCACTAGAACATGTATTGTTATTCGATACCCTACTCCTATCAATTTCTATATTTTTAATAGAAGTAAAAGCATTAGAAATATCACATTGATCTCTACCCATAGTGATCCCCAATTTTGCCATTCTCAAAGAAAATTCAGAATCAGAGATTGACGGTAAGGATGGGCATGTACCTGACTCCAAGGAATTCTTTTTATCCACACTTCATCGCTTTCACAAGCATATTAGTATCCCCCATAGAAGCTACCCTCAAACTTGATCGACCTTGGACCACGCAAGGTCCAGGAGAAGAAATCTGCTCAATCTTGTCCCAACCATTAATGTTGTCCAGAACTTGGAGAGCTTTGACCATATCCACATTGGAAATATTAGCGCGAATATTGTTCTTCTTACATAAAGCCCCACTTCCTATCTATACCACATATCTCATACATGAAAGCCCTCAACACTGACAATCACAAGCATGGAGTAAACACACAAGCAAAGGCCTGAGTACTGCAGAGCACTGTTCGTGTCACAGGAGTGGGGCATTTCATCCCAGCAAATACAGAAGCTACTGACTCAGCGGCACGCACTCGAGCTCGATCTCGAGCTCCCCACGCTCGACGTTCTGAAGCCTCAATGTGATCTCTTGCTTCACCTTGCCGTCGACGATCAAGATGGCGCTGTCCTTGGCGAGCATGCTGTCGTTGCTCGCCAACAATTTGCAGAGCTGCGTCGAGTCGGTGATGGTCAGGTTCTCATGCTCTTTCGCTGCAGAGATCAGTGGCTGGATGTCAACCTCGGCTTCCCCCATTCGATCGTCAGAGCTGAATGTGTCCTTGTCGAATACTTGCTGTTAATTAGGAGGTAGAAGGCAGGTTGCTCGTAATTGAAAATTTTAGACCTTTTTCATACAACAAGAACTTACTGGAAAAAATTCGAGGTCTTAAATAGAGACATGAGACATTTGAAGCGCACCGTTTATTCCCTATTTTCACCCTTTCTATAACAAATGTTAAGCTCTCATCAAAGAACTCTTGCTTTAGCGCAACCGCCAACCAAAACAAAAATGCAGTCTACCACTTCTCCATAAGTTTAGACTATTAAATATTTAAATAAGAAGCCATAACTATATATACGTTGATTACCGAGATCAGTTTAGGCACTATACATACTGAGGAAATTGCACCGGGCATGCCTATACATTAGAATTGTTGTAGTGTGGTTACTGCTCACGAGGTTATCCATAAGATTCATTGTGATGGTGAGAAAGGGCTTGTTCTCAAGTTAGATTTTGAAAAAGCTTATGATATGGTCAATTGAAATTTTTTGGTAGACATTCGGCTAAAAAGAGATTTGGGGTTAAGCAATTCTTATGAGAAATGAGGTTTAATGTCCATGCTTTCATACAAATTTGTTGACATGTGGTGCTGGTTATTGTATTTTTGCAAAGCTTCTTCATGGAAAGCCAATATTGCTCGGAAAGAATGAGGTATGCACTTTTTAGTCCTTCGGACATTAAGTGGATAACCTAAGCATTTTGATCTGGATGCATTGGATCTGTTAGAGAAGATGTTAACTTTGGATCCATGTTATGTATGCTACATTTAAATGGGCCAGAATATTGATATTGGTCAATTATTTGTGCAAATGATTAATCTTATTGCCTTGTTAAAGTCTGTGTGTTGTCGTAAAGACTTTTCATTTGCATTTGTTTTTCATCGATCACGAAATTTCAAACAAAGGATTGCACTTCGACTTCATAAATTTTAACACAATGTGCAAACATTACAAGCGATAATTGAACTGCAATATTTGGCAGTAACAAAACATACATTACAATCATCAAATAAGATTACATTGCACATCATTACACACACAGAGCTCATCCACAGCATCAAAATGGAGTCAAATTAAAGGAGGGACATGAGAGCTCATCCTGCAATTCCCCAATCAAGAGAGGATCATAATCACACACATGAGCTCAACCGGAGGCGTCGAAGGATTTCCATGGGGATCCAAGTTGTCTCAAGCGACAAGCGAGGCGTCGAAGGATTTCTCCCGGGCGCAAGCAAGTGAGGCGTCGAGGATTTCCTCCGGGTGGAAGGCGGAGAGTCTTGAAGGAGGTCGCAGTGCTCGGAGGAGGGCTGAACTGTGAGGAGGCTACGGATGTAGGATAATGAGGCGCCAGCTGGACAAAGGATGGGCAGAGGACGGCATGTTTGCGGCTGGCGCCGCGCCTCGAGGTGGACGCCGGCGGAGGCGGCCTGTGGAGTCGGGAGGAGGAGACAGCTCGGTCTCAAGGCTCTCGCTCGTGTGCTCGCCGGCGATCATCCAGGGGCGTCCTCGGGTCCAGGGCGAACGGCGGAGGCGAGCGCGACATGGAGTCGGGAGGGAGGTAGGCGAAGAGACAACGATTGGGCGAGAAACGAAGCGCATGGGATCTGCCTCATGAGAGCATCAACTTTTGCTAGGGGTTATGTGTAAAAAGGTATTGAAGTGGAGGAGGTGGGATTGTGCTTGAATCTGGTCCGTCTCGAGATCAATCTAACGCCTGAAATTACCTGCTTTCATGATTTCACCGTTTCTTAGTTTTCACCATATATACGCCTCTGAAGTGAGAGTACCTCCCTAAAATAGGGGTTTATAATAGGGGTTGGGTTGGAGCTTATATTTTTCTAAGTCTCCTTATAATTTAGGATAGGAGGAGGAGGTTTAGGGGTGGATTGGGGTTGCTCTTACAACTACGACTACTATATTGGTAATAGCGATCTGCTATAGCGGTTTGCAAAAATAGCCGTCGCTACGCTTCATTTTGATGATTTAGACTTGTGAAGAATTATTTGGGTATATTATACGTGGGCTGCCGTACCCTCCCCGTAGGAGACGGTTTCGTAACAGCGGACGCTGCTTTTATTATCATTTGCATCAGGCTACATATGACAAATGGGCTATACGTGGAAAAAGTAACAATTTGCAAATATACCAGTTACCATCCTGGAATCGGTTAAAAATCTACAAGAATAAATAAATAATGCGGTAAAAACAGGCCAAAACAAGTATTGAAGCCTAAAATCAGAGTTATTTAGATGATTTAATTTCCCACTTCCTATCTATACAACATATCTCATACATGAAAGCCCTCAACAATGACAGTTACAAGCATGGAGTAAACACACAAGCAAAGGCCTGAGTACTGCAGAGCACTGTTCGTGTCACAGAAGTGGAGCATTTAATCCCAGCAAATTCAGAAGCTACTGACTCAGCGGCACGCACTCGAGCTCGATCTCGAGCTCCCCACGCTCGACGTTCTGAAGCCTCAATGTGATCTCTTGCTTCACCTTGCCGTCGACGATCAAGATGGCGCTGTCCTTGGCGAGCATGCTGTCGTTGCTCGCCAACAATTTGCAGAGCTGCGTCGAGTCGGTGATGGTCAGGTTCTCATGCTCTTTCGCTGCAGAGATCAGTGGCTGGATGTCAACCTCGGCTTCCCCCATTCGATCGTCAGAGCTGAATGTGTCCTTGTCGAATACTTGATGTTAATTATGAGGTAGAAGGCAGGTTACTCGTAATTGAAAATTTTAGACCTTTTTCGTACAACAAGAACTTACTGGAAAAAATTCGAGGTCTTAAATAGAGACATGAGACATTTGAAGCGCACCGTTTATTCCCTATTGCCACCCTTTCTATAACAAATGTTAAGGTCTCATCAAAGAACTCTTACTTTAGCGCAACTGCCAACCAAAACAAAAATGCAGTCTACCACTTCTCCATAAGTTTAGACTATCAAATATTTAGATAAGAAGCCATAACTATATATACGTTGATTACCGAGATCAGTTTAGGCACTTTACATATTGAGGAAATTGCACTGGGCATACCTATGCATTAGAATTGTTGTAAATACCCAGTATACTTTGAAAAGTGGCAATTTACCTATACCTTCAGTCTAGTGTACATGTGCTGAAATTTTCCAGCTGGTTTTCTAATCTCGGATGGCAAAATATACTTAGCATGCCAAAATAGGAAAGTAGAGGTGCTAAATTGCCAATTTCGAAAGTATGGGTGGTAATCCAACAAAAGAGGAATAGTACAGGTGCCACCGGTGCAAATTTCTCATACATATTTCAATACCCGAGTATAATCTAGGGACTATATGCATACTTCAATCGAAAACAACCAATAGTCTTAGATATCAAAGATAAGAGTGCACTGTGCAGTGTGCACACACATTGCACAAGAACGCTATGACATTAGGTAAAGATAATAGCCAAAACTTTAAATGAGATGGACAACGTAGAAAACTTAGTTGCGATTAAAGTTCACCTCTCCAGACAAAAGAACACGTACCAGTTTAAGAGGTGGCACTGGGTGGGGGATCGATAGCATTAGTCTTTCATTCCATACAGGATTCAGGGTGTTCTTTATCACCTTTGTTTTCATGCACTAAAAAGGTGAAAACGTCAATCGGAAGTAAAAAAAAAAGTGTTTATCTTTGCACAACTAAGCTGCTACATATGTCAATAAAATTAATGTGCTTACTTGGTGTCCAAGGTTAAGCATGACATATGGATCACTTGACATCACATCCCGAACAGCTAGATTTGTTCCCCTTATGATATCGACCTTAATTAATCCAAGGAATTCTACCATGCCCACATCCATCTGAAACAAAATAGTCACTGTTACATTAAAGGTAAAGGTAGTGTGTGAGGTGAAGTATAACACTTAGAAAACTTAGGACATGAGAGTTCATCGCACCATTTTCTTCAGTCCTTTGTGATCTGATTCCTTTCTCCTCCGGCTATTTCTGAAAGGATGATTAAAACCATGTCGGCTGCCGGTGTGTTGCTGGTGATAATGTTTATCTGCATGTTTGCTATTGTATGGTACAGGACAGGAAAACTTTGGATCAGACACAAACTGTTGAAGCTCATATTTTTTCCTGCATATATAAAGAAAGCATAGTTTCGTCAGACAGAGTAAAAAGAAAAGTTGTGATGAAAAACTAACACGATGTGTACCTAATGAAATCAATACGCTCCTCTGTAGCACAATCTTGTCTTGGTTTTTTGTAGTTTTCGGGTAAAAGGCCTCATATCTTGTGTTCACAGTAGCATTTCCACCTGAATCGGCTAAACAATTGACTTCTTCATCTGTCCACTCATCTAGATTCACTGAAATCACCTATGCTCCATTCAACAATGAATAGTTGTTTAGTTCAGTATGAGGTCTGTTAACAAAATGTTCACCATATGATTATGCTTTATAGGGAAAACTAGCAGGGTGATCGGGTCATTTGCGCGGCTAGATTTTTTTAATAGTTTATAATATCAAATTATATAATTTATATGCTTGAGAATATATAAAGCGCATTTTATAGATTATTTAGATTTTAAGGCATTAGAAATATTAGAAATGACAATAGAAGCTTGAAGAAAAATTCAACTTAAAGGATGTAATTGAAGTAAAAGTTTTAATGGAAGAAAATCATTGAGAATAATAAGTTGTTGAGCGTTCTTAGAAACGTAGCAACTCTTCATCTTGCACAGATCATATAGCTATATACATCTGTTCTTTCTTTATTAGTAACTCTTTTTTAAAAAAATATATGCAACACATGTACCTCTATTTAATCTCAAGTAATACGTTGATTATTTTACATGGTATTAGAGTAAATTGCTCACTTATACACTGATACACCATGGATGACTTACTTTGAACATATCTTCCTCCCACACTATCTACCCTCGTAGAACCATATGTCTTATATCTCTTATTGTTGTCCCTACAACTTTTCTACTTCAACCGCCAATAGCAAACTCAATTTTTTATCAATCCCTCTCAACTGCTACCCTTTTAATGCAATACTCTATCATATAACTATATTCTATTTCTCTTCAATTATTACTTAATGTTGAACGTTATGAAATCAATATACAATATATACATGTACAAGTGTTGCTTATCCTACCAGGGACACCAGTCATACTCTCACCAATGGCATCAAACTTATTATACTCTCATTAATAGCCCCAAGCCTATTTCATAAAGTATCGCCATCTCCACTCGAGTTTTTTGCAATTTGTTTTAATTCAAATGAATTCATGCATATATACACATGCAAGATATTATACATGCTTAATTTACGCTTATTCCATATCGGTCACTTTTCCTATTCAATATTTGCCAACTCAACGATGTTGCTTCCTCACAAATCTGACGACCTCCCGTCTTTTATGATGCTAGTATATTTGCTTTAGTCATTATCTAATAATATGTAGAATTTTTCCACCATCGTGTGTGATGTCATATCCCTCATTAGTAATGGCACGTTTTCTAACTACTTCAATGGATATATATATATATATATATATATATATATATATATATATATATATATATATATATATATATATATATATATATAGCGTATATAATGACAGGCCCTGATACAATAGTGCACACAACTAAAAAGATCAGAAAAATTCTGAAAAAAATTGTAGATGTACTTTATAGATTACTCTAACTATGTATAAAGAGTTTCAAGATCAAATTCATTATATATAGAGAGTTATAAAAGAAAATTCTGACAAGTTTAAAAAATTTAAACTCGTTAGAATTTTCTCTTTCTAACTCTTGATAATAATTTGAATCTACAATTTTATACATAGGTAGAGTAATCTATGAAATACATCTACAATTTTTTTTAGAATTTTTCGTGACTTTTTTAGTTGGTGTGCACGATGTGTACATCGGAGAAACTTTATGTGCATAGGATATATATATATATATATATATATATATATATATATATATATATATATATATATATATCCTTTGTGGCTCATCTTTCAGGCAAAGCTTCATCTAGTCTCTAGCAGGCCTCTCCATCATCAAGCTTCTTTTGCTAATTGACTTTTTAACAATACTGAGATGCTCACTACTCATCATAGTTTTTGGCTCTTTAGGCTTTGACCTTTCTCTTTTATTTTATTTTATTCTAAATTTTAGTTATTTTTTGTTGAATTCATAAAAAATCCAATAGCTAATGTTTCATAAATTTTTATGCCAAATTATATTTATTTAGAAATTCATATGGAAATTGAATTGGAATTCTTGTCCAAAAACAGATTAGCACTTTTGCTTATTTGTATTCCAAATTATATTTATGTATTATTGGATCATGCATGACATAGATTTGTTTAATATAGTTTTAGGTGGAATCAGTATACAAATTCAATTGGTATTTTTTAAAATTTTATTTTATTACTAATTTAAGCTATTTAGGATTTTACATTAGAGTTCATATAAATCAAATTGCCAATTGTATTTTGTTTTTATTCTAAATTTTAGTTTTAGGTTGGTATTTGTAACCAAATCCAATTACTAATTTTCAATTGATTTTTTTGTTTCAATTTTTATTTTTGTTTTTATGATCATATGAAAATAAATTTTTACTTTTATTTTATTTTCACAGGAATTTTAGTTTTTATTGTACTTGATGTGGACTCTTTATTTTAATCCTATGAAAATCAAATTTCTATTTTTATTTTTCATTCCAAATTTTAGTTTTTATGTTGGAATTAGTATACAAATCTAACTACTAATTTTTATTATAAATTTTAGTTTTATTTTGATGTTCGTATGGAAATCAAATTACTAATTATCTTTTATTTTGATTTTTTATATTTTTTATTTTGATGTTTATATGGAAACTAGATTATTAATTATCTTTTTTTGTTTTAAAATTTTTATTGTACTTGGAATCTTTCTTTTAATTGTTCAGTATGGAAATCAGATTACTAATTATATTTTATTTTTATTATAATTTTTTAATTGTTATTCTAAATTTCAATTTTATTTTGACATTCATATAGAAATTAGATTATTAATTATCTTTTTTTAAAAAATTATTCAGAATTTCAATTTTATTTTGTTGTTTGTATGGAAATTAGATTATTAATTTATCTTTTATTTTTGTTTCAAATTTCTTTATTGTACTTGACTCTTTATTTTAATCTTATAGAAATCAAGTTTTTGATTTTATTTTATTTGTATTCTAAATTTAATTATTCTTGTATTATACATGACACAAATTTTTTTTTTAATCTAGACCGTTATAATCTAGACCTACCATGATCAATGATCTATATCTTTCTTTTATTTTGATTAATGTGGAAATTTCTAGCCTTGAGAGCTAACGTGGTATATTGTACATGACACAAACTCTTTTTTAATCAAGATCGTTATAATCTGGACCTATGGAGCTAAATGTTGAATAGATCCATGTCTTGGCAAGCCTTGCTTTCTAATCCAAACATTGAATTAGAATAAGTACAGCTGACGTAAAATTGGAGATGGGCAGATGGTACAAAAGAGGGAACTACAAAAAATCCGTCGGTCGCCTTTGATATGTGTACTCCAAGACTTCTATGAGTTCCAGAGCACTTTATGCAAATGAACGCACCAAAAGGCAAGGCCCTGCAAGTGCTCCACCATTTAATGGTAGGGAAAAATTGGAAGTTTGGAGCAGTATCTGAAATATAATAACAAGAAGTGGTAGATATTTCAACGAAAAGTATGGTCATGCAGCAGCCAAATCGCTGTCTTTGTAATGTATCACTCACCAAGAAACACAAGCCTGATAAAACATCTGATCTAACATGCATCATAAGATTTGGTTATGCTAATTTTTTCAGATTTTTAGATAGGCCTATTAGCCATAAAGCAATGTTAGATCACTTAAAGAGTCCCCAAAATTGGCTTAACACAGTACCGCAATATCAATTAATAACTGCAAGACAACATGATAAATATACAACACCAAAAGTCAAAAACTAAGTATGATAGCTCTTTTAACTCAGAAGAGAGTTTGACAACCCTAGATATTTTTTGAAAGGTTCTTAAAAAAGATATCTCTTGAAAGCATAAACCACATGTAAAATTCAGGAAGAATGTTGCTTATATGGAAACAGTTGATACTTACGCCCATTTTGGATCTGGGGCGCCACAGTCTGCACATAACCTGTTAGCAGGTTGGTTCAGCAGATGTACCAATCTTTCCCTTGCATTAACCGGATCTGTATCTGTTAAGCATGGAAATGATCATTTCATTTGCGGGCTGCAGCTCAAAGGTCGCGTGCAATTGAAAAACAGGACCCATGCATTGCCAGGTAAACAAACAAGACAAATTGCACTCACAACTCCATCTAATAAACATGTATCATAGAAGGCCATTTAATTGATAGCATCTGTCAACGTGCTAGGTTTTAGTTTCAGATATGCAATGCATAGAATTGTAGTGGCAGTGTGGCGCGACATTATCCACCGATAGAAACTGTGCTCACGAGCAATACAAATAAGAAATGAAATCAATGGCTGAAATTTAATGGTGCAAAACTAATTGTGCAGATTAGAAGGCTCAACAAAAATTGAAATCCTCCAATAAAATTCTAGATTCTTAAAGTAAATTCAAGATTTTGTGTGATTTTCAATAGGAATACGAAGCATTTTTTTCAACAACGTTGAAAGAATCTCAATAAATTGGTCATTTTAATCAAAGTTTGTACAAACAGAATCACAAAGGGAAAAACGAAAACAAGGAGGATGAAAAAACCTGATGTATCAGAGTGGTCATCACCATCATGTTTAGATGCAAATCCATGGCATTTTCTTACAGTGAAAAACAAAGGAAAACATCAAATTGCAATTTCCTACAGAATTCGCATGCGCCAAAAGGGGAAATTTGCAAGGAAAATATGAGATAACATTTGCCAAATTACAACTACAGACAGAAATCAGAGGGGAAATAAACACCTGCTGTAATGTGCCTTTGGGGTATCAAGAAAATGCAGAAGATTGTTCTCCTCCATTCCCTCTTTGCTCTTCTTCCTTTTACCTCCTAACAATGCAGAGGGCAAGAATGTGGAGACCCATCACCACAGCAACTAAATCAAGAATTGGAGTTCGGTGGCCAGCTCTGATCAAATTGACTGGAAAAACAAATGGGGCATGGCAATGGGAGTTGAAAAGAGAAGATTTGGTGTCGAAACAGTCTAGGGCGTCAGAGGGTTGGTTGCTTTCGCCAAGAATAGGTGGCGAATCCGTGTTTGTTCTGTTGCTGACAGTTTTAAGAATCCTTCGCCGGAGGAAGGCGGAATACACCGTGTATGAGTGTATCCAGCGTTGTGAACTGTATCTGTATGCACTCGTCGAGCCGAGAGGTCATTAGGCCATGTACTATGCTCAGAGTGGTGCTTATAATGTTCAGAGGAGCCGAGAGGTCATTAGGCCATGTATTAAACATTGTTTCAATCACTCTTGGGTGATTGAGATAGTTTGTTGTTTTGATTGGATGGTCCAAACAACCGGAAATTGCTTAAGTTATAGTCTCCTTATGACTGCATATAATCCCTTTCCGTATAGAGAGGTGTTTATATACACTTGGCATGGTTTGGGTGCTTGCACAAAAAAAAAAGTGCTGCTTAAGGGTGTGTTTGGTTTAAGAATAAAGGGTGGTTGAGCTGGTCCTATTTATTTTTTTTATCAATCCAGCTGTTTGGTTGGATGAATGGGTGGATGAAGGCATCTAACTCTCAGGAATATTCTTTAAAGATGCTGGATGAGCCCATGCCTCCAAATTGACTAGATAAAGCTATCCAACTTCCATTCCATCAACCAAATTTGAACTCTCATTCCATTTACTATCCAAATCTCATCCCTCCAACTGTACAAAAATTTAGCTCATCCTATCCATCTCTTATCCTTTCAACCAAATATGAATTTAAATAACTTCATCCCTACCAGGATAAATAGTCCTATCCTATTCACCATTTGCCCTTGAACCAAATGGACCCTAAGTTTGCTTCCATACCTCATCGGTGCTTGCACGATGTCCTTTTTAGGATCTATTTGTTTTTGCTTTGGATTCTCCAAAAGCTAATTCTGAATTGTGGCTTTAGAGAAGTTGAGTTGTATTCTATATTCTGGGATGGTATTTGATGGGTAATTACTTGAAACTTTAGTAGTATTCTCATATTTATATTTCTCATAATCCACAGAAACATATATGAAGTGGATCATGCTTATCACGGCGTCGCCTAGGCGACGCCTAGGCGCCGACTAGGCGTCGGTCGGCCATTGGACTCGCCAGTGCCTCATCGCCTCGCCTGAAGCCGGCTAGGCGGCGGCCTGGGCGTCATGGCGTCGTGGCGGGGACGCCTAGGCGTCGTCAGCCTCGTCTGGGCGGGCGACTGGACCAGAGAGACCAGACTAGACTAAAGCTACGACTGGACTAGAGAGACCCGGACCAGAGAGGTACTCATGGGAGGAGTCGAGACCGTGGACCGAGAGGCGAGCCTTGAAGAACCTAAGCCAGCGCCGCCGCCCGCCCAGCCAGCTTCTCCGCCCGGCGCCGACTCCGGTAATCCCTCGCCTCGTGCTCCTCTTCGCCTCCCCTCCTCCTTCGCTGTCGCTCCTCCCGCCTCTGAGAGATCCGGATTGGGAGGCGGTAGTCGCCGGGAGGGGCATGAGCGGAGCGGGAGGGGAGCGTGAGCGAGAGGGAGGGCGAGTGGCGGGCGAGCGCCTGCACTAGCGTCGCGAGATAGCAAGAGTGAAGGGGGCAAGGGGCGGCGGCGAATGGATGAGGGAGAAAGGGAGAGCTGGGCTGGGCTGTGTGTGTGTGAGACAGAGGGAGGGAGAGGCTGTTCTGCTCGGCTGGGCTGGGCTGGGCTGCTAGGCTGGGCTGAGATTAAAGGATTTTTTTGGTCGCCTAATCTTCGCCTAGGCCCCGCCTAGGCGTCCAGGCGTCCTAAAGGTGACTCGCCGCCCGGCGCCGTGATAACCATGAAGTGGATAGTGGATTTTAATGTATATGGATAAGCTAAATTATGAGGATGGATTCCTATAATCGAACTATTTGTTTTTTTTTTCAGATTTTAGGATCAGAATCTAGAATCCATAGTAAAAACAAATAGATGCTAATGACTGCTTCCGTCGTTGCTTTCATGGACGGAATCGCACACCACCAACTCGATCCTAAAGCTAGAGCAGAATGAGCGGATGAGTAGCAGTTGAACGGATCAGGTACCACACGCACGAAATGTTCATGAGATGAGAGTGTGTCGAACGCCTTGGCAATGTTGATTTTGATCAATAGGCGGGGTTTATTTCGTGCGTGCAAGGCCTTGTTGGCCGCGCCAACTGCACGAACCGGAAGTTGTCAAAGAATACTTCGTCCTCTAACGAACGGTCTTTGGATAGGGAGAACGAGTTCCGGCAGTCAGGGCATGTACAGTGGTATAGACGGCAGCTGTCTATAATATATCTCCACATCATCTATAGACAGCACTAAATATAACTCATACAATGAATTGTCTATATAACTGTCTGTAATGGTCTCTCATCCAAATAACAGACTGTCTATACAATGATATATAAAATAAAAAGCTGTCTATAAGACCGTCTGTTAAATAGTAGACAGCAGTTTTCTCTCTCCTCCTTCTCTCTCCTCCACATCACCTAAAATCCTAGATGGCATGGTCTTACAGACAGCTGACATGTACCATTGTACATGCCCTCAGACCGACAAACGGGAGGCCAGCAACTTGGAGGACAACTGCCGGCAGCTATGTATTAATTCTATTTTTGATATATATGTGAATTTTGGGCTGGATGTGTATGTATTGGGTCAGGAAGAGATAAAAAATTAGGGTTGGCCTTGGCCTTGATATAAAAGGTAGAGGGAAGGGACTACCGGCTGAGCACCGCAAAGAAGATTCCAGGGGGCTCCGGCACCGCCGCAAAGAAAAGAGAGATTTGCTTGATGCAGATCGAGGAATGAAAAATCTATACCATGGTGCAGTCGTGCAGAGGGGTAGCCTTGCCGAGGAGGCCGTTATAGAATTAGAACAACAAGCTTTCCTTCTCCTCATGGGAGATGACAGTTGTGTCCCCATTGTGCAGGCCAGTGATGTAGTTCTTGCGACGCCTATGGCGTGCGTGTGGGTGTTCGCATCCCCCTCCTTCAACCACGTCAGACGCGAACGCTTTGGAAGTGTTGCGGAAACACCATGCCGACCGACGCATGGAGTGGGCGACCACGCGCCTTGCACCACTTGCTGGAAGTCTTCGAAGGCCTCGAAGTGGAAACGATGAGCCACTGGGCTAGATAAACAGGTATGGAGTAGAAGGGGGCAATGGTCAGAGACTGAAGAGGATGTCCCCTGAAGGAACATATACACTTGGCTTAAAAAAAATTATGAGCAGATTATGAAGATGTCATTTTCGTATGGAAGTAACATCCCAATTGAACCTTCAAACTAGAAAAGGGCATCCCAATTGTATTTGAAAATACAGTAGCTCCTCCTCTGCTTGCGAATATTGTCCTGACAATTTTGCTTCCAGAAAACAGCAGCCTTAGCGGTGTTGCTGAGCACGATGATGTATGGGATCATGCTTCTGATGCTCCAAGTCGTGAATCCACCTTAGATCTGGCCCAGTTTGTTTCAGCTTCTGGTTTATGGATTCTGTACTATGAGAGAAGCTGTTTCTGATTGTGGAAGAATCGGGTTGGGACGACTGCGATTTCTAGGTTCCAGACCAGGTTAGCGAGAATTAGGTTTCAACCAGATTCTGATTCTACATAAAGGGCAGCTTCTGATTGTAAGAGAAGTTGCCTAGAATTCTCCTATTCAGCAAATAATCCACCTTTTTTTAAAGTGAAGCTGAAACAAATGGGGCCGAGAATAGACCCACAGGCAAAATCAGTTTCACAAGGTATCATAGATGACTTACAGTTCTACTCTAAACTATTTATCAAGATTTTGCATTGGTATCGATTATCGAATAATACCTTATATTAAAGCTTGCAAACTTCCCGGGAGGAGAGCACTCCCACCCGTCACTTTTGCGATTTTGCAAAAAAAACCCTGCGTTTGTTGAAATTACGGATAGGTCCCTAGAGATTACAAATAAGTCCTTCGCGATTTTTTGTGAGGGGAAGATTTTTTCCCGTTTCTCGCGTTTGGGTCCTTCGCTCGGCATTTTACGGGAAAAGCCTTCCGTTAAATTCAAATCGCGGACAAGCCCTTTTCTAATTTTTCAGGATAGCAGACAGGTCCAAAAACGTAACAATCAGGTCCTTACTCCTTACGTCTAAGTCCTTTCTCCGTTTTTTGCGGGAAAAATTGTTTTCGTCAACAGAAATATGTGTGTAGATTTTTTTCCCATCTCGATTTTCCATCTCCATCTCTGATATTTTTTAGATCATGTATTATTACTCGGTGAACGCGTAGAGTGTTAGACTCGATAAAAAAATGTTGTCGTTTCTAATACTTTTTCAGCCTTTTCCCTCTAGACTTTTTCCCCACCGCGGTTTCCCACCTCGATCTCCAATATTTTCCAAATAATTCGTCGAAAGAGATATTTCTATAACTCTATTTCTCTATTTTTTTCCCCCGTTTCGCTCATTATTTCGACAATTTAAAAATAAAAGCCGAAGAAAAAATGTATCTACGGAAAACGACACGCGTGGCGTGTTACGCCTGTAAAAAATTTTGTGTCCTTTCAGTAGCTTTAGCTCATTGTTTGACGATTTAAAAATAAAACACCGAGAGAAAAAAGAAAAATTCCCTACGAAAAAACGGCATGCGCATACGCCGCGAGTCTATGAGATTTTTTTAAACATGTATTGTTACTCGGCGAACACGTAGAGTGTTAGACTCGACAAAAGAATGTTGTCGTCTCTAACAGTTTTTTGCCCTTTTCCCTCTAGACTTTTTCCCCACTACGGTTTTCCAGCTCGGTCTCCAATATTTTCCAGATAGTTCATCGAAAGAGATATTTCTACAACTCTATCTCTCTATTTTTTCCCCGTTTCGCTCGTTATTTCGACGATTTAAAAAATAAATCACCACCGAAAAGAAAAAGAAATTTTCTCTGAAAAACACGCACGCATCGTGTTACGCATGAATTTTTTTGTTCTTTCACCGTTTAGCTCATTATTTCGACGATTAAAAACTAAACGTTGTCGAAAAAAAATCTAAAAAACGGACCATGGCGTATTACGCCATGAAAATTCTAGTAATTTTTAAACTATGTAGCTTTGGCTTTTACCTTTAGATGGGCTATGGGGTGGCATAACAGAAGGGCAAAAGTATTCAGCCCAAGACGGCTTCAATAACGGGTTTAGGCAATCTGTGCAAGCTGGTTAAATGTGGGGTTGTGTTTGAGGGATTACAAGGTAAAGCACGACTTCATAATCTTAAGTCTAGGTAGCCTTCAAGATCTTGCATTCTATCCTCACATCTCCATTCATTAAATTATTTCTGTATTTTTACCCTTCAACAGTGCATTAGCTAGCCTTTCTGTCAACTTGAAAGAAAAGTTCTTTTTTTTTTTGAAAGCAAACAACGGGGGAAACCCCCGCCGAACTTGAAAGAAAAGTTGATGCCTGATATCCAGTGTAGAGGAAAAATACGGGATCTGTACAAGTCTGTGCAAGAAATTTCAGCAGATGGTGCACTCCAGATGTTTCAGTACAGATTTTCCAGAGTTATCTATCGTCCAGGACTCCAGGAGAGGAACAATAAATAACATCAGAGGCGGACAGAGCTGTAGACTCTGGTAGGCTAGTGATTGCCAAGAGATCTTATGTTGCTGCTGCATGAATGCCCAAATATTAAGGTTAGTAAGGAATAGACACTGGATTCTTAGAGATGATTAGATCAAGGAAAATTGACAGCAATGTAGAAGGCTGGATAAGAGTGTACATTTTTATTGGATTATTCAGTATTCATTATATTCAAGGTTGTTACACGTTTTAGAATTGAGTTGAAGTTGCTACAATTATCGTAATCCTGATGGAACTTGGAAGTTTTGAACAATGAAGACATATACATTAACCAAGAGGGTGTAAGTCGGTGTTATATGGATAATTTCTTGCGTAATCTTTAATTTTTCCTTTACTCGAAGTTACATTAAGATTGCTCTGCACTTACCTGCAAATTTATGCAAGAGTAACAGTTTGGACTTTGGACTGCTTGTCTTTTGTCCCTCTATTTTGGCTCGTTGTTTGTTCTTTATCTGTAAACAATTCGTCCTGTATATCAGCATTAGCAGATGGTTTGCAACTGTATGTTTCCATGATCGTTTGATATGTTGATGATTGCCCTTAATTTCGGCAATCAGAGCATTGATTGCCATGAAATTATCAGAGTCAGACATGCCTTGTTAAAGCATTCTGGTCCTCTTATATCTCAGTGCTTCAGTCCTAGTATGACATGAATCATCAAACCTGAGAAAGCAAATGCATGGTTGAACAAAAACTTCCATTGACTCGTTTTCCCATGCTTGAGAATGAATGTGGCCATAAAATGGCAGGGCATTGCATCAGATTGAATGGACATACTTTTCTTTTCCCGAACGAAATGAACATACAAATTTTCAATTGGAAGGTGAATATTTTTTTCTGTAGGTCCATCTAAATCCTGAAGTTGCGGTAGGCCAACTGTATTTTCTGCTGCTGACATCCCTTCCCAATTGCGAATGATATATCAGCATCACCAGTCTGGAATTGTCTGCCTTCTATCGCAACGGAGTTGAGCTGCAGATTGAGTGTCTCTTTCATTCCGTGCCCGTTAGTGAGAGAATACAAAACCTGGAGGCTTTTTTTTATGGAAACAAACATGATCTGCTTGGACCATGTTAAATCAGAAAATCCATGGTCGGCTGCCGTTTGCGTTTCGCTCTTGTTCGTTGGGACCCATGATTTAGGCTATCTGCTCGCGTGTCAACTCGGACACAGCTAATCTGTTCGCGTGTCAACTCGGACACACAGCTAATCTGTTCGCGTGCCAACTCGGAAGCATGAGATATTGGATGAATGTATTAACAAGAATACCAATGACTCTCAGGATTTGCTTATCTTACAAATGCACAAGCAATACTATACATATATAATCATCCTCGCTAACAACAAATCTGCACTCCAGAAGAGTTTCATTGATTGTTATCAAAGGCATGCACCTCAACGCCCCTGACATTTTTCAAGTCTCAGTGATCAGTAAAAATATCAGACATTAGCAGATGAGACATTTATACACACGTTACAGTACTTAACTAAGTTGGTGAGCTATTCCTTTGCAACTCAGCAACTAGATAGGAATCTCTCTTGATCAGTAAGTAGTTATCCTTCCTTGTGCAGCAGTAGTGAACTGCTCCTCAGCTACTCAAATAGAGATCTCAAAATGATCTCTAGTGACTAGTAAGTTCTCTCATTCAACTTGGTGCAGGTCCCTGGCACTAATATTGCAGCGACCACCGAGTTAGTAGCACACGAGTCAAAGATCACGATTAGTTCAATCACTGACTGCAAGATACATAAGAAAACAAGAGGTTAATGTAAATATTTGAAAATTTGTTAATACAAAACTATTGTTAACTTTTTGAAATGCTCCTACCTCTAAATTTACCAGTTGCAAGCTTGGACATGCCTTGGAGGTGTGATGTTTTTCTTATCATTCTCGTCATGCGGTAGGACGGTCTCAAAAGCTCGGACAAGAAGCTCAACTTTCTTCTTTCGAGCAGGATTTAAATTATTCACTGCCCTTCTAAGTGCATAATCGATCATCCATTCTTCAGCATTCTTTCGCTCATCCATCATCTGATGCTTGAGGTCTACCTTTTCTGCTTCTGGGTCCAGTTCCATAGGAAGAAAATTTGGTGCCCTCGGATTAAAACCTCGCATGTACTCCTCTTCAGGTGTTCTCCTCCTGGCAATGATCAATCTATTTCTCGGACAAGTTGCAGTTTCAGTAGCATCAAGATATACATCTCCTTTGAGGTTCATTCCGCTTGAATGCATTGCATATGTCGTCGATGGAAGATTCTTTTGCATCAGTGTCTTCTGCTGGTAGGTTCTGGGGCTCACCATGCTCTTGAATAGTGGACAAGTCATAGTTGTGCTCCGGTATTTGGACATTGGACGAGAGATTAGTTTCTTCAGTACAAAGTTCGTCACAAACATCTAATTTAGATATTGCAAGCTCCTTTTCATCACTGTCACTTAGATCTGTGGTGTAAATATATCCATCGGCCACTTGAGGCATAACAGGTTCTTCAAAAGCACCTCCAGATCCACATGCCGTAATCTTCGGTTCCTTTTGAGCACCAGCACTGACACCTGCAGTGTTATCATCTTCATCACCTTCTTGAGTAATATCTGATTCTTCATGAGCATCTTCTGATTCGCAAGTGATAATCTCCGATTCCTTTTGAGCACCACCGTTGACATCTGCTGTGTTGCCATCTCGAATAGCTTGTTGGGCAACATCAAATTCTTCAGAAGCATCTGCCGACTCACATGGGGTATGCTCGGATTCATTTTGAGCACCAGCACTGACATCAGCAGAGTTATCATCCTTACCAGCTTCTTGAGCAATAACAGATTCTTCGGAAGCAACTTCCAATTTGCATGTGGTGATCCCCGAATCATTTTGAACATCATCACGAGCATATGAAAATTTATCATCTTGACCAGTTTCTAGAGCAATACCAACCTCTTCAGAAGCGTCTTCCAACTCATTTCTGTCAATCCCCAATTCCATTTTAGCACAATCAACGAGATACGCGGTGTTATCATCATTAATGGTTTCTTGGGCGGTATCAGATTCTTCATAAGCATCTTCGAACTTACATGTGGTAATCTCCGGTTCCATTTCAACATCATCTTCAACATACACAGAGTTACCATTTTGGCTACTTTCTTGAGTGATACCAGATTCTTCAGAAGCATCTTCCAACTTGCACGTGGTACTCCCTGGTAACATTTGAGCACCTTCATTAAAGCATCCGGAGTTACCATCCTGGCTGCTTTCTTGAGCAATACCAGAATCTTCAGAAGCATGTTCCAAGTTGCATGTGGTTATCTCCAATTCCTTGTAAGCATCTTTTGTGCCTTTCACAGTGTCTTGATCGGTTCCTTGAGCAGTGCCAGCTTCTTCAGAGACAACTTCGAATTTGCTCATTCTGATATCCAAATCCTTCTGAGCATCATCTTGGCTATCTGCAGAGTTGTCCTCTTGTTGAAATGCGTTATCTGCAGTGCTGTCATTTTGATCAAATACATCATCTACAGTGTTGCCATCTTGTTCAAAGAGATGGCCATCTGCTGGCTGTTTCTGGATTTCACCATCAGGAGACCCAATTACACCAAAGTCAGAAATTACACCTGAGGCAGCTTTGGATGTTACTTCCTCGAAGAAATCCTCTTTGCACCCAACACCGGAGACAGTCTCAGAAATCTCCATTTCAGACCCATCATCCAGCTTGTTCTCTTCATCTTTCGCATAAGGTTCCCCGGTAACCTCTGATTTGCCTGCAGACTCCATGCTGGTATCATCACTTTTGTCTTCTTGTTCCGCTGAAGTCTCCTCTTTGTAGCCTTCATCCAGTATATTCTCCACCATTTCTGCTACTGGCTGCTCAGAAATCTCCAATTTGCAGAAACCAACCAAGATCTTTTCTTCTTGTGTCTCTTGTTCTGTAGAAGCCTCCCTTTGGCGCACCGTGTCAAGGATGCCATTGCCTTCATCTCTTCTGTCCCGCTCGTCGCAGGACTCCACTCTGCAGTCAGCACCATCTTGCTCCGTGGCAATCTCCGTTTCACAGGTCAAAACCGTGATGCTTTCCTCATCGTTTGCTTCCTGATCTTCAGCGGCCTCCTCTTCACATTCATCGCCCAATCTACTCGATGTGCCTTCTTCATCTTTACCTTCTAGCACCTCAGAAACCTCTGCTCCACCAATCTCCTCATCTCTCACCCCCTGTTCTTCCGAGGCCTCGTCGTCCAAGCTATCATACTCGTAGCCTTGGTACCTCATCCACGGCAACTCCTCCACGAAATCGCCGGACATAGCAGCATCACTGCACTCCGACGAACCGTTCCTGCAGACACCAAGCCTCTCCTCCAACCTCCCCTCACCGTCACCGTCACCGTCGCCGCAAACACCAAGATCGTTCCCCTTTTCGTTGTCCTCGTCCGCGCAGCATCGATCGAAGACGACGAACTCCATCCTCTTCACCGTAGCATCCATCTCGTCCAAGGACATGTCGCTGCAGCTCATGTCCGAGCTCACCCTCGGGCCGGCGTACAGTTCCACGAAGAAGTCACCGAGGGCCTCTTCGTCGATCAAAGGAGCGACCTTTGTGCCGCCGATGCCGCCTCCGTTCTTGTCTTCTGGTCTCTGGTGGCCATTGCTCTTGCGGAACGCTGAGACGCCCTTGAGCTTCATTCTCTGCTGCGTCTTGATCAGCCGCCGGCGCGACGCGAGGAAGCTCCGGAGCGGCACCGCCGGGGCGTGGGCGTGGCCGTTGAGGGAGCAGTACGTGTACGGGCACACCCGCAGCGCCGCGGGGCCTTCGGCGTCGGTGGCTCCCGGTGCCAGGTCGAGCGCGTCGGGGAACTTGGCCTCCTTAATGGTAGAAGAGCAAGTGGCCCGACCCAGGCCGGTCACCTTCGGGAACAGCACCTTCCCCCTCGTCACCACCCGTACCGGCTGCCGCCCCGGCAGCGACGCGGACGACGGCCGCAACCGCGCCCGGTGCCCGGCCTTGGCGTCGGAGCTGCTCGTGGCCCTCATGTAGTTTGGCACGGAGGCCAGCGTCGGGGACATGGGCGCGCCACCGCGGTTCCTCGGCCGGCTCCCGCCGTGGTCGTCGTCCCGGAAACCTCTGGGCTTGGACGGAGGGGTCAGGAGCGGGTCCTTGGGCTTCTTGGGCACCTCTTTGCTCCGCACCATGGCTACTGCTCCTTGCTTGCTCGGCGGTGGGTGGCTCCTCAAACTTTTTTCTGGGAATCAAAGGTTTCCTCAAATTTCTTGGCTCCTGTAAGCAAAGGTTTCCTCCAATTTCTTGGCTTGTTGGGAGTTGGAGGCTTCCTTGGAGTTCTTGGCCTGTGGAATTGAAGGGCGGCAAGAAAGCAAAGCGAAGCAAAGGTGGTGTGAACTGTGAACTATGAGAGATGAGGGTGGGAGTCTGTTGGGGGGGTGGTTACGGGAAGGGATTGAGAGTTGAGAGCACAATCAATCTGAAGAAAGGAAGGAAAGAAGAAAATAAAGGTGGGTTTCTGTGGGAATGCGATGGTTTTGGAGAGTGATCAGCAGCGCAAAGGGCCATTTTGAGAGGCGAGAGAAACGTTTTTTTATTTTTTTTCTTTTTACAAATCTAGCATGTTAGAATATAATCGTAAAAATAACTCTTACTGTATACTAACCGCTAAATGACATATATCATCTGCAGCGCTCGTATACCACGGTAGATCCTGCAGAACTCAGGCAGCACGGCAAGTCTTGCTGTCGTGTCTACGTTGCCGCCTTGCCGAGCTGCTCTGCTATGGCAGTAGCCTTGGCCAGCCCCATACCATGGCACCTATGTTGCCACCCTGCTGCTGTGCATATGGTGCTTGGCACCTAGATGGCTACCATTCTGTGCCTCTAATGTGGTATACGGGCGTGACATATGACACGTGTTAAATTCTAATGCTTTTATAATAAAGGAGGGGACTATTTTTCAATTATATTTGCATAGATGTTAGATTTGGAAAAAAAAATACTAGAAAGCTAGAAAAGTGTTGGCTGATTGAGAGTAACAAAATTTCTTTTTCAATGGGTGCATCTTCTGTGGGGGATCCTTCACCTTGACATGTTGGGTTTTGGAGCATCTATTTATGAGTTGGGTGTTGGTTGAAAGGATTTGAAGAGAGTTGTTCGGCGGCTGATGAATTCATTCTATTAGGTTTATGGCAACCAACTGGAGCATTGAAATATGCCTAATTAGTACTGGAAGTACACTTAAACCTTTTAGGTTTGTTGTAGGAAAGGCACGATTGCTTATATATTCGTTGTAGCGTTCTAGTGCAATGAGACAGTGACGTGGCTTGCTCACTAATTTCATGGTACAACAAACTCAAGTTGAGAGCCAAGCTTTACTTGGTTGGCTCAGTGCGCTGGGACACATGTAGTCTGTCCATGTTCGAGCACCATTCCACGCGAGCGCTCGCAAAGGAGAGTGTGCGTGTATATATGTTGGTATATATTTGTAGTTTGGTGGTTGTTTTCTCTTCTTCAATAAAATGCCAGAGCTAATTTTGAAAGGAGTTTATACAAGCCCAGGGAATGTGGATTTTTTTGTCGATGGAATATGGAAAATTTTGTAGTAGCTTAGTAACTTAACCTTGTATTAAAATAAGGGTTTTGCTTTAGTACTCCTCTTTTCGCAAAATTACGGATCTTAACGCAGAAGGCGGTTATTAACAGATAGACGCAATTTTGTACTAGTGTTAATCGGCTTGACCATATGAATCCTGAATCCCCAATTTGTTCATAGCCTAGCTGTCCAAAACACTACCGCAAATATCAAATTAACCATGTGTATGTTGCCTAAATCTTTCGTTCCTAATGTGGATTCTCTCCTTAATTAGAATAATTAAAGGAAAAATTTATGATATACTACTCTATTTATTAATACTTTAAAAAATATCACTTGTTGTCCCAATAACACTTAAGTTTGAACCTTTAAATAAACCATACATGCATGTATAGTTTATGTTTGCCCAAGAACGCAGACCCTACGCGTGGCGGCAGGCAGCCGATTATAATGCGTCCTCATCAACGGAATCTGCACAACGGAATCGCGGCGTGGGTGTCCGACTGATCGACCGATGCACGAGGATAGACCATGGTGTTGATTTGTATTTTCCTTTTTAACTCGTGTTGATTTGTATTTCAATTAGAACGTTTCAAGCAAGTTGGGGATTCTGATATGGATACACAGGGGGTAGGAAAATCAAAGCCAAACTATATCGGCACGAATTTGCCCCTCCTCATTAATAGTCGTTTCTGCTGTAAGATTCGTAAACTAAAAAAAAACCGGTGCAACGAAGCAAACCCTTTCAAATAATACTTTTTCTGGTTGTAAATAGTTGTCGTTTTGGACATCAACACGGTCCCAAAACTCAACTTGGACTACTAAATTCTGTTGTAATATGTTTTAAAAAATCCAATAAATTATAATATTATGAAAATACATTTCAACATGAATATATACATATAATTTTTATGTATCCAATCTAAACATTTAAAAAGATATAGATAGCTAAAATTTTAAAAGTTTAATTGCACGTGTCATAAATCGACAAGTTTTTATAAGAAAGGAGTAGCTGACTTTATAGGTGATAGTACCTTTTAGCTAAGATATGACTCGATCTTCGAATTTGTATGCATACATCTTTGATTAATAGAGATACGAACATCCCATCTTGCATCAGATTTTACTGTAGGGTGGTTTGCTATAAATTGCAGTCAGATGAGATAAACAACGAGAATGACACAGCAGATTACATACTTCGTATATTACAAGCCGGAGAATTGGAGCCCTCTCAGCCGGCCCACGTGTCTCCGGCGATTTTGCGAAAAAGTCCCTCCGTTTTTCGGAAATTGCGGATAGGTCCTTTGCGATTTTCTGTGAGACAAATTTTTTTTTCTTCGCGTTTAGGTCCCTGGCGCGGTATTTTACGGAAAAGCCTCCCATTAATCTCAAATCGCGAACAAGCCCTTTTCTAATTTTTCAGGATAGCGAACAGGTCCAAAAAAATAACGAACAGGTCCCTGCTTCTTACGTTCGGGTCCTTGCTCCGTTTTCCCGGGAAAAATTTTTCGACGCCGAAAAAAAACGGAAAAAATGTTTTTGCCGCCCAAAAAACCGGAAAAAATGTTTCTGCCCAAAAAAAAAAAAAGCTTCCGCCCAAAAAAAAAAAGTTTTAAATGTAAAAAAAACTCTCAGATTTTATCGTTGCATCGTCGTGCGACGCAGTAATGAGCGCAGCACTACAGCTAGTAGGGATGAAAGATATGGTCCAGGGTGCCTCTTGAGTTTTCATCTCACGGAATCCTAGAGCTTTTTCTGGATAATGAAATATTATATCTTCTGACCTCTATACCGTGAGATGTATATAGCTAATTATTACATAGTTAAAGTTAGAGAAAATTATTTATTTGCCACTGAGAATTGGCCGGTTCGGCAAAATACCATCGCGAAGATTCTCTTCCCTGTATTGCCATCCAATCTTAAATTGCCTTCTCATTTTCTCATCGCCAGTCCAGGTTGGTCGTGAACCCCGGATTCTTTGGCATCTTGAAAAGACCAAGTTGCCCCGTGTGCTAACTTGGACGGTAAATAATTCAAAACATTTAAAAGTCTAGAAATATTTTATTTAAATTCTAAATAACCCAAAGAACCACTCCAAAAAATTTCATAAAATTTTGAATTTATTTAGTGCTACGAAAAATCAAAATTTAGATTCTTTCATTAAGACAGAATCGCTAAAATATTTTTCAGAAAATCACAGAGCTGCTCATGCTCTAAAATTTTTACAAAAATGTTATTACTCTCTTAAGATCATCTCCAAAAATTTTCATAAAATTCTAAGCACATTTGATAGATTTAAATGAGGATGAAGATGTGCAATTCTTTCATTAAGACAGAATCGCTAAAAGATTTTTCCAGAAAATCACAGAACTGCTCATGCTCTCAAAGTTTTACAGAAATGTTAGTACTCTCTTAAGATCATCTCCAAAAATTTTCATAAAATTCTAAACACATTTGATAGATTTAAATTAGGATGAAGATGGATGAAACGTCTTTAATTTTACATACAAGTTAACGGCCAAAGTAATGACGCTATGCGAGGGTGGCAAAAACGGGATGAAAGTTGAGATCTGATGCAATGAAGGGAAGAGCAATTTTATGATGGCATTTTAGGGATCCAGCCAACTTTCAGTGGCAAATAAACAATTTTCTCTTAAAGTTAACTATTAGGGCACTCCCAACCCATGGTTTCCATGAGTAGTGTCTAGAGGAGAGAGAAAGCAATAAACCAATGCATAGTTTCCCAACCCATGGTTTCCATGGGTAGTGTCTACAGGAGAGAGAGAGTAATAAACCAATGCATGCACCACAAATACAGCTTGGTAAGCGTGCATAAACGTTCAACCCCGATTTTGCTCGTTTCTTGCGTTTTGGTACCCGTGCCGACCCAGTTTCTTGCATGAGACACGGTTTCTTTGTTTTTCCTTCTCTCTCTTCTTTAATTCCTATACCACATCAGATTTTTGCTTAGTTGGCAGTGTAATTAATTATATAGATACCAACTGAGGTGGAGGATTATGACTGCCTTTATACAGTCACGGTTAAACTGGGAGCCTAGAGCTGAAATAGGACGCCAAGGGAAGGACGAGGCTGACGTTGATTTCGAATTGCTTTCTCTGGAATTATTGCTCTTTAATTATAGTGCTCCTGATGGACCCAAATTTTAATCAGATTTCGATGCTGTACAACTAGCTTCTTCTTAGTGCCACTGCAGCTCTTTTTGCCGCGCCGAAGCGGAAGTGCGGCGTCACGATCTACCAATACCGCGTGCAATCAACGGGACAATATGACTGAAGATTAGAAAAGGTTCCATGTACCGTATCTCCACTTTAGAAAAGCACACGCAATTCTTATTTCTTAACAATAACTTTAAGGAATGCTGAAGAAATTGCGGTCCATATAGTTTGGCTGTCTCATGTATATAATTTGCAAGGACCTATAACAATATTTCTGTCATATAAAATAAGAAGGTACCAATGGAGCTTCTCAGATGAGCTAGAGTTTATATGGCTCTTGCCTTTTTATTTTCTTCATATCAAGTCCTGCTTAGAACACAATAAATAATTTTTCCTGGTTCCTGCGTTCACGCAAAATCCTTGTGCTATAGCCTCTGGAGCTAAAACTTCTACAATAAACCTAATGGTTAATGAAGTCTCACGTGTTTGGTCTGATTAATTTAGTTCATGATGAAGTATATAAGTTGAGGTAGAACCTAGTCCACGATCAAGCACATAAGCCGGGGTAGAAAGGGCCTCTTTGGGGAGGTGTGTTTTTTTCTCTAAAAGCTGTTTTTTTATTTTTAGGCTATAAAACATTTGATAAATAGTTAATTTTCCTTAGTAATAAACTGCAAAAGCAAATCTAGCCCAGCTTGTAGCTTTTGGCTTTTGCTAATTAATTATATATGACTTCAAGCTTATATCAAAAGCTGCTTAAAAGTTGATCTGTTTGGACTTCTTGGCTTTTGAAGCTCGAAGCGGCTTAAAGCCCTCCAAACTATCTTGACAAGATCTGGTCGATTCTATGTGCTTGAATCAGATGGTCTAAAATAAACCAAATCATTAGAAACCGTACATTAAAACCCTAATAAGTCGTCATCCTTGTCACTAGGTAGGGCTAGCAAAAAAGCTCGTTAGGATTTGATCTAAATTTATTTAATTACAGTAGTTAATTGGTTCGAAATTAAAATGAGACAATTTCGAGGAAAAAAATTAATGAGACTCGACTCGATAGTGACTCATTAGCTTAAATTTAAAATAACCATTTAAATGATAATAAAATAATTTTACAACGAACTATGTTAATTTAAAAAAAATAACTCGTTAAACTCAATAGATAGCCCCGTCACTAAGCTAATCTCATATGAACGGATACAATGATTTGAGTTGCATATATGTACATTATATCTTACGTGTAACGCACACGTGGAGCTAACGTATCCGCGACAACTTTACAAACACTAATATTTTATCACTTCAGCGATCTTTTGCCGTCGACTCAACCTGGCAAAAATGATGAGAGAATATTAGGTACTCGCAGCTTTGGTAGCTTGATAGCACGTCCCTTTCGCTTGCCCTAACTAACAACTGGTTTGCGTGTAGTCCACAGGGTGTTTGGTTTAAGTGATTACCTTATTCAAAAATAGGTTAGTCTATGAGATCATCTTATAAAATTTAGTGGAATGACATCATCTCTTATTTTATATTAATCTTGTGATTATAAAAGATATGATAGACCAATCTATTCTATTTCTTAAACCAAACAAATAAGTTAGATTCGAAACTAGGATAGAACCAAACAAACCATATACAAGCAAACTTCCAAGAATACAAAGTTGCTTGCTTGGCATACAAAGGCTGGATAAGTACAATCACTGCAACTTGGTACATGTAATCCAAACAATCAAGCTGGCGGTACCATGCCACGCTGATTCAAGTATCGAACCAAGAAATAATCCCCAACGATTGGAAATATAAGAAACATTACCCATTTTAATTGGAGGTGATTTCAACATTATAAGAAATTCTAGCGAGAAGAACAATGGTAAGTACAATAGTAAATGGCCCTTCTTGTTTAATGCGGTAATTGATAGCCTGAACTTAAGGGAAATTCAGATGTCTGGTTGTAAATTTACTTGGGCCAACTCTTTAAAGGTTCCTACTTATGAAAGACTTGATAGAGTCTTGATGAGTCTGGAATGGGAACAAAAATTTCCTTTAACGTCGGTGGTCGCTCTTAGTCGGGAGTTTTCGGATCACACTCCTTTGCTTCTAAATACTGGTGCGAGGAGCATGGTGACAATCACACGGTATTTCGTTTTGAATTAGGTTGGTTAATGCGTGAGGATTTCCATAAGATAGTCACGGAGGTATGGAACAAAAAGGCTAAAGGTTCCAATGCGTTGGAGATTTGGCAAGGTAAGATAAGGCGATTGAGGCAATTTCTTAGAGGATGGGCTAAGAATGTGAGTGGGACTAATAAAAAGATGAAAAAAGATCTTATTAGGAGAGCAGGTGAGTTAGATAAGAAGGCAGAATCCACCTTGCTTAGTCCTCAGGAGGTGGAGTTGAAGCAGTACCTTAAGCAGAGACTAGCTTCTCTTCTTAGGGAAGAAGAGTTATATTGGTATCAGAGAGCTAAGTCGACTAGGCTTCTTCAGGGGGATAGAAATACTAAGTATTTCCACCTCGTAGCTAGTGGAAAGCGTAGGAAGACTAGAATATTCCAATTAGAGCAAGAGGACGGGGTAATCCGTGGAGAACAAAATCTTAAGAAATACATCACCAAGTATTACAAAGCTTTGTTTGGATCGCCAGTAAGGAGTAATTTCAGCATGATCGAATCTCGAAAAGAGGATATTCCTCAGGTGTCTAATGAGGAAAATGAAATTCTTATTGCTCAGTTTACTTTTAATGAAGTTAAAGATGCGATTTTTCAAATGAAACATAATAAGGCACCGGGGCCTGATGGTTTCCCTTCTGAGTTTTATCAGGAATTTTGGGGGCTCATTAAAAAGGATCTAATGGCCATGTTTCATGAGTTTCACAAATGTAACCTGTCCCTTTTTAGCTTAAATTTCAGAACAATTACATTGTTGCCAAAGCTAAAAGAATCCAAGCAAATTCAAATGATTTAGGCCTATCTGTCTCTTAAACGTGAGCTTCAAGATTTTTCCAAGGTAGTGGCTAATAGGATGGCCCTAGTTGCAAAAGATAGTGAGACCTTCCATAACCGCTTTTATGTCGGCGTAAACATAATGGAGGGTGTAATTCTTCATGAAACATTGCATGAATTAAAAAAAGAAATCTCAATGGGGTGATGCTTAAATTAGACTTTGAGAAGGCATATGATAAGGTTAAATGGGATTTTCTCCGGCAATCTCTTAGAATGAAAGGTTTTTCCCCAACTTGGTGTAAGTGGATTGAAAGCATTGTCGGTAAAAGGCAGCGTGAGCGTCAAAGTTAATGACAATCTTGGGAATTATTTCAGACTATGAAAGGATTGAGACAAGGGATCCTTTATCACCGCTTCTGTTTAATCTGGTAGCGGACATGTTGGCTATTTTGATAGCTAGGGCTAAGGATAATTACGGTTTAGAGGAATCATCCCACACTTAGTGGATGGGGTCTTTCTATCCTTGATATCATGGATGACACGGTGCTTTTTTTGGAGCATAATTTGAAAGAGGCTTTGAATTTAAAGCTTGTCTTGAATGTTTTTGAACAGCTTTCAGGTCTTAAGATCAATTTCCATAAGAGTGAAATATTCCTTTTGGTGAAGCTCAAACTTACAAGAAGGAATATGTTCAACTTTTGGGTGCAAAGAAGGATCTCTTCCCTTCGAGATATTTAGGTATCCCTATGCATCATAGAAGAATTAGTAATAAAGATTGGATTTCAGTGGAGGAGAGATTTCAAAAAAAGCTTGCTAGTTGGAAAGGAAAGCTTCTTTCTGCTGGTGGTAGATTGGTACTAATTAATTCAGTGCTTTCTAGTTTACCCATGTTTCTGCTATCTTTTTTTAAAGCTCCTAAAGGGGTGATTAAAAAACTTGATTACTACAGATCCAGGTTTTTTTGGCAAAGCGATGAACATAAGAAGAAATATAGATTGGCGAGATGGTCCATGCTCAATAAACCTAAGTGTATGGGGGGTTTGGGAATTTTAGATTTGGAATTGCAGAACAGGTGTTTACTTGCTAAGTGGTTATTTAAATTGTTAAATGAGGAAGGCCTATGGCAAGACCTACTTAGGAACAAATACTGCATAGTAAATCTATTACTCAAATTTCTAAGAAAGTGGAGATTCTCATTTCAAGTGGGGCTTAATGAGTGTCAAAAAGCAATTTCTATCTATGGGTTCCTTTCACTTAGGGAATGGGCGTTGTGCGGTGTTACAGGAGGATGTGTGGATTGGTCTTGAACCTCTTATGGAGGTGTATCCTAATTTTATAGATTGGTTAGGAGGAAAGAGGTGTGGAGTTGCTAATGTATTTGAATCTGTTCCAATCAATATCTCCTTTGAAGGTGGTTGATAGGAAATGACTTGACTACTTGGTTTGGTCTAGTATCGAAAGTTGTCAATGTTTCGTTTTCTCAAGAGAGGACAAGTTTAGATGGGCCCTTAACAATAAGGGTATCTTTTAGGTACATTCAATGTACATTGCTTTGGTTCAGAAAATTCTATTCTAACAAGTGTGATATTTGGAAGCTTAAAATTCCTTTGAAGGTTAAAATCTTTCTTTGGTATTTAAGGTCGGCGTAATTCTAACCAAGGATAATTTAGCTAAAAGAGGGTGGCGAGGTTGTATTAAATGTTGTTTTTGTAATTCCAACGAAACAATTCAACATTTGTTTTTTGATTGTCTTTTGGCAAGATATATTTGGAATACCTTTTTCATTACCTTTGGAATTCAACCCCCTTCCAATGTATCTATTTTGTTTGGCTCTTGGCTTAGGGGTGTTAATTCTAAGCTTAAGTCTCAAATTGTACTAGGTCTTGTGACTCTTTCTTTGATCGCTATGGTTATATAGGAATGATATGATATTCAATAGATGTTCTATTGACTCATTTGCACAGGTAATCTTCAGGGGGACGTTTTGGATCGGTAGTCCGTCTTGTCTAAAGAGAAGCGAAGGGTTCTTTGTTAAAGGGATGCGAGGATGCTAGAGACTACCATCTTGTTTGTTTGCCAATTTTGGTTGGAGAAGGAATCTTAGAATTGAAGCCTAGGGCTATGTCGTGATATTTCTTTTGGAACTTGTTGTGGTAGTCTTTGGGATGTTGTCGGCTTGTGTTTTGTGGTACGTATAGCCGGTTATTTTCATGTATTTGTGAACTTTGTACGTTGGCGTATTCCTCCACGAGTGAAGAGGCCGGTTTGTTCCTTTATCTAAAAAAACGATTGGAAATATATACGGGTATGTTAGGGGCTGTGGTTGGACTGAAGAGCTATTGTTAGCTTGCTATGCTGGAAAGCAGGTATAGCTTACGGTTGTGGTTTTTTTTGACAGGCCGTTTGGTAAACTAGCTTTTTGTTGGTTTTTGTAGTTATAGCTGTGGGGAAGTGACGGTCGACCGGGAGGGAGTCAAGGAAGCAGCGGCTGGCTAAGCCGAAGGGAGATGGGGAAGTGGCGGCTGAGTCGGAGAGAGTCGGGGAGGTGGCGACCAAGCCGGTGGGAGATTGGGAGGTGCGTGACCGATTCAGAGGGAGTCGGGGAGGCGGTGGCCAAGCCGGAGGGAGGTGGCGGCCAAACCGGAGGGAGACAGGGAGGCAGAGGCTTCGAGGTAGGAGTGAGTCGGGGAGGCTACGACCGAGCTGGAGGGAGGCGGAGGCTTCGAGGTGGGGCGGCGAGCGAGGAGCAATGAGGGAGGCAAAGGCTCCGAGGTGAGGCAGAGCAAGGAGGGAGGCGGGCGAGCGTGGCAAAGCGAGTAGGGAGGCGGTCGAGCGAGGCTGAGCGTAACCATAGTTAAAAAGCTCTCCCCAATAGCTCTAGCTTTAGATATACTTTTGTTGTAACTTAGCTGTCCAACTGCTTTACAGCAAGACTGTTTGAGGGAGCTTTTAGCCCCAAATCAAAGCACAATCCAGCTATATCCCCTGAATACCCCCTATGTGCCTTGGTAAGTAGTACAGTACACAACCATACATAACTTAAGCACAGACAGCTAATATACTCATTCAGGCGATCAAGAGTGTAACTACTGTACCTTTTCCACTCTTACTAGCTCATGCTTTCAAAGATTTAAGATTTAGGAGAGAAGGTTAATTGCGAGGGTCAGTTCACTTAATCGAGTTAGCTGTGAAGCATAGGCAAACCTTGATAATTTAATTTTGCTGCTCTCGTAACCTTTTACCTTTGCATACGAATGGCTAAACTAATGTCATAAAACGGAGGGAGCAATGTACCACCTGAAGTGCCGACAATACAAAAAGAACGAGGGTGTTTTCAAACGAGAAAGAAAAAGGAGAGAAAAGCGTAATTGTGTACTCACCATCCTCCGCACTGTAATCAACACAGTAAACCACAATGGATCGTGCGGCGGTGACAGGAACCTTGACATGCGCAACCCCGACCGACCAACTGTGCAAGGACGTGCGCCCTGCTCTCGAGTACTCCCTCCTGTGGTTTGTTTTTTTTTACCGTCCTCCTATAAATATAAGTTGTATTTTATAATTAAATATAAAAAAATTAGTGTGATGTTTTTATATCTCTAATAAATGTCTAGATTACTTGATACAAGTATTAAATATAGTACTTAGAGTTAATAATTAATAGTAATCTAGTTATTTCCAATATCTTCTTAATCTGCGCATTAAGAAAAACATAAAAATTATCCTTCAACGGAATACGATCCAACCGTATGATTAAAGCGCTAATGTATCATATAAACCGTCAGATTTCTTCGGACTTATCCATTCGTTGCAACTCATCCCCAATTCCTCTCATCCACACGATCCTATCCCCTCGATGTGGAGGAAGGAAATACAACTATGACTGCCATGGGAGAGCACTCCCATACAAAACTAGTACAATAGCTAGTGAGCGGGTGGGGAAAGCAACTGCAGCGGCGATCGAGCATGGTGGTCATGGACAATGAGCAGCTGTTGGCAAGAGCGATAGAGGCATGGATTTACACAAGCACAACCACAGACGATGAGCAGCATAGGGCCGTTAAGCGGCCCGATGAGCATTGCTGTGTACTTAGACTACTAAATATTCCTATGTTTTGATTATTCTTCTTTCAAAGTTGTTCAAATTTCGATACTTTTTTGAAACTTGCCTATATTTATTTGAAAGTCACGTTAGCTTTCTTAAAGCTCTTATGAAGCACCAATTTTATATTTTGGAATTTGTGTTTAAGTTTTGCCTGAACTTTTCCTTGAATCTCTTGTGAAACACCAAGTTATAGAGTTTTCAACATGTACTTTTCACTGCCAAACTCCCATGAAACTTGTGAAAATTTGCTTGGATTTTTTCAGCCCACCGAAATTTTGAGGTTTATTTATGAATCTCTTGATGTAACTAATTTTTAATCAAGTTTCATATTTTAAAACTTATTGAAACACTCTAAACATGCAATGAATCTCACTAAATCCTTTTTTAGACGGTGTGAACCTAGCGAAACTTGACGAAACAAGGATGAAACTTTTGTTTGAATTTTTGAAACTTTCTCCAAACCTTTTGAAACTTGATCTAATTTTTGTGAACCTTGTTGAAATCTATAAAAAAAATCTTCTATTGAAACCTTCTTGAAACTACAACAGGAAACTCACTTTTCGATCAAGTTTCATATTTTTTAGACCTATTGAAACACTATAAAAATGAATTGAAATTCTCTGAAACTTAGTGAAACTTGATGGAACAAGTATGAAATTTTGCTTGAACTTTAGAAACTTCCTCGAAACCTTTTAAAACTTATTCAAATTTATAAAACTCGTTGAAATCTATTCAAAATTCATGTTGAAACCTCCTTAAAATCATGTTTCTTTTTAACTCGAAACTTCCCAAAACTGAAACTTACGTGAAACCCGCTGCACCATTGAAACTTCATGAAACGGTGCTACACTGCTGATAGCACTTTCAACGATACATCGTTGTCGATAGGGGTGGAATCGAGCCGAGCCGAGCCAGGCTCGGCTCATTGCCTTGGTCGAGCCGAAATCAAGCTCGGCTCGGGCTCGCCGAGCCTCGAGCGGCTCACTGGCTCATGAGCCGTCCTAACATGTGGCCCCTCATTGCTTCAAGTCTTCAACCCTAAGCGGCCAACCCTCAAAATCTCAAATCCTCAAATCCCACCCCCAAATCCCCAATGCCCTAGTGCCACCCTGCCTCTCGGCAGTGTCGGCCCCTCCCTCCCGTTCGACCCAGACCGGTGGCCATGCTGCCTCCTCCCCTCTCCTGCCCGTCTCCCCTCCGCCGCTTGCCCCGGCATGGCCTCCCTCCCTCCCGTGCCCTCCCTCCCCCGTGCCTCGATCCTGCCTGACGCCTCCCTCCCCTGCCCGATCTTCCCGTGGCGGCTCCCGCCTCCGCGTCCACCCCACCGCCTCCACCCGCCCTGCCCGCCTCCCCGCCCGACCAGATCTTCCCGTGGCCGTCGCCTCCTCCCGTGATGAGGCTTGTACACTTGAAACGAAGATGGGATTGTAGTGTTACTTCATGGTTCGTTGAACATTTTCGCAAAATGTGTGAAAATGGATTTTCACTTGAGGTATGCACATTTTGTTTTGTATCTTGTTTTATGGACCATTTGAATGGCTAATGTCTGAATGAGCTGCTCTACCAAAGACCACCACTCGATTTGTTCATAAGGTATCTTGTGATGCTACTTCCATATTTTCTGTTGGAAGCCGACAGGAAGTCATCCAAGATTCAAGCATTATCTATATATATTAACTTCCAAAATTGTCTACTTGTAATTTGTAATTTATGCTCAAATTCAAGTCCCAAATGATCATTAACTCGTGCTTCTAATATACTGCTCTTATAAATGACTTAGTCTTTCACTGCAAATCATGCATGCAGAATTAATGTTATCAATGTTATTTCAAAGTTATCAATGTTATTTGTTTCATAACAATGCCATCAATGTTATTTATTTCATAACTTATCCACGTAATTAACGAGCCTATCGAGCCAACGAGCCGAGCCCGAGCTCGTTGGCTTTGGCCGAAGCGAGCCAAGCGGCAGGCTCGGCTCGGCTCGTTGTCGCGATCGAGCCGAGCCGAGCCTGGCCGAGCCCGAAGCCTCGAGCTTAATTTCCAGTCCTAGTTGTCGAGCTAGTCTCAGGAAAAAAAAAAAATACACGCGTCATAAACGTGAACAGAGCGAGCGTAACCGCACCATCAACGCGCGCGCAAAAGTCACGACCCGTGCGCCCCGCCTCGCGTCGGCTCCGCTCCGCGACCCAACGCGAGCTGCCCGGCCGTTGGAACCGGGGGAAGCGCACCGCCGGCAAGTCCAACACGCCGCCGGCGCGGAAATGGGCGGGCGCACGAGCGGGGGGCGGGCAGGGGGCAACGGCTAGTGGCGAGCGTTTTTAAACGCTACGCTTCCTGACACCACCGGCAGGGGGACTGCTTTTCTGCACCGGGGAACTGACTGGTGCGATGATGGTTGTCGTCATTGCTACCGGTTCTGACGGGTGATCCCTGTCCGCTAGTGCTCTGTCTGAGGACACCTCCAACGGCTAATGTCTGGACTGGACTTCGGTTTGTTGGGAGGTTTTAAGTTAGATTTAGTTTTTAAAAAACTAGTAGGCTCCTTCTAAATTTATATCTCAACTTTTTGGTATAAGCTGCAAGCTACATATAACTAGCAAAAAATCAAAATTAAAAGCTGAACCTGATTTTGCGGTTTATTGCTAAGAGAAATTAGTTATTTGTCAAATGCTCTCTTATAAAACTCACAGCCGCTTTTTAGTCAAGAAAATAAAAAGCATTTTTTTTAGAAAAATTACGGCTCACTAAACAGACTCAAAATCGTTTTTCTCGCCTTGGGTTTCACGGAGTATATATTTTGTCCGTGCACTCAAATATAGAATTTACGCTTATTGACTATATTCTTGACGGTACAATACTGCTCTCAAAACAACAGTACAACATTTTAATGTCTTACTATAGGCTAAAAAAAGAACTAACACAACGTTTCTTAAAAAGGAACAAAGAATGCACGTCCTCCGCTGTACCAGTGTACTGTACCTGTTGTTTCCATCATCCATAAAATCTCCAATATTCATTGTTGAAGATTTCCTTTTCTAATTATATGCTATTAAAAGTAGTAGAAATATAACCATTATATATGCTATTAAAAGTCAAGCAATATATCTAAATTGTGCTAAAAGGTGATTTCTATTTCTAACATGCTAAAATCTAATCGAACTCTTGGATCAAGTTTTGAAATATATTATACGTAGCAATATAGTTAAATCTCAACCTTCAAAACTTAATCCCTTTTGCAATTTATATTAGCGGATCGCGTTCGTCCTCACCGGTGTCGCCGAGCAACGCGCAAAGCGTTGTACACTTTGTTCACGTCAAGCGGCCTTGGCAGAGTCCACGGCACGTGTGGTCGTCGCTCTGGCTGTCATACGGGCGCGATTACTACTAACCACGGCGCTCGGCCTCCTACACCTCACGGCCATGTACGTCGGTCGTCACTTATGTCGGATTAAATCGAGTTCATTAGCGGCGGCACGACATAGGAGATCTTGAATGAATTCTCTTGATTGATTCTATAGCTGTACAACATATATAGAGTACAAAAAGAAATGATTGGCGGCTATTAATTGCGGCAATAATCGAGGATTTTGCTATAATAATCAACCATATTTAAAGACATATTTAGAGATATGGTATTGTAAGGCCCGTTTGGTAACTTGGAACCGGATTGTTTCTCCTAGAATCAAAATAAATCAACCAAGCGGAATAGGACTCGGAGCGTTTCAGCGAATCGTTTACGATTTTTACACAGTGGTCGAATCGGCTAGCAATCCGTTCCTCCGGATTAAATTCTACTGAAACGTTTCTACCAAGAATCAAACCGTTTCGTTTCTACTAGAATCTAGAACCGTATAGCGAGGCCTAAATCGGAAAGAATAATTAGCTATAATGACTGGCATTATTGGGAATATGACCGGGAGAGGGCTAGGAAGAGCGATGGACCGCTGCCACTATTACTAAATTTATATTAGTAGAGATATGCTATTCAAAGTAGTAGAAATATAACCATTATATATGCTATTAAAAGTGGTAGAAATATAACCATATTGGAGTACTTTCCGTGATAAACCCACTGATATCATTTCCACGTAACAAGTCTTAATGGTTAAAGTTTGATATTATAGGCGTATTCTAAAACAAAAACTAAGGGAGCGAATGCCCACCGCTCATGGAGTCCAATGAAACGAGTTTATAGAAGAAAAAAAACGCTCCAAATTGATCATACACCAGTTGAGTCGAACTTTCAAAGCAAGTACGCGTACCACTCCCTCCGTATTCTATTTAGAATGGGTTCACGAGGTTAATAAGCCTCAAAACCCCATAAATAAACCGCCAAACACAAGGCCGACGATGGATTCAGACAGCACGCGCTTCGCCTCCAAGGCAAGAAGGAAGACGCCCCTCCTCCCCTGCTGTGAACCGTCCTAGAAAAGGCCCTTGGCCTACTGTTCCATTCCACGGCCTCACCAAGACACCCCCGTGGTACACGCGTGACACATGGCTTCTCTTCAAGTTAAAGACTGGCAGATTCTCACCAAACTGTGGCATGCTCCTGCGCTGTGCACGCCTACTTCCCAATTGCTCTACCAAGGTACTCCAATCCCGGTTAAAATAATATAAGACATGGTTTGACTTTGCGTAAGAATTAAGGTTACGGTGAAATTAAGAAAAATATGAGTGAAAATGATTTAGATATCCATTTAATTGACTTGAAAGATGAGAGATAATAGTTTGTGTATGGTGATAATGAATAAATGCACGTAGTTGAGAGAGAATAGATAAAGGTATAGTAGGAAAAACCTTATTAAATTTACATGCAAATCTTATACTTTTAAACAAGATTATTCAAACTATAGACTTAAAAAAATATTTTTTAAAGGAGAGAGCAGTACCCTACATCGATCATAGCCTATATACAAATACACGGTGTTCTTACAAGTGAAGAATCGGCAGGGAAAAAGCCAAAGGCTGAGGGAGGGAGGTAAGGACTAAGGAGAAGGTAGGCAATGCCCGTACGGCAAGCTCCTTATGTCTTGCAAGTTGCAGCATGGCATTGCCTGCGATAGGGCACACGGAAGGTTAAGAACTATTTGCCCTATTTAAATGTTGTATAAATATGAAAATATAAATAAAAGATAGGCATCGGTTACTTACTAATTTTCTTTAAAATTTATATCTCTTGTATAAAGAGAGTGGGAAAAAACAAGTAGTTTCTTAGAGTGGCATGGGTCAGTCCTACCTGTGGTCGACTCGAAAGCAGTGTTCAGTTGACAGGTATTACTTCATGTGTTGTGTTCTTGCCCAAACCAACCCTCATCTGATCGGATGGTGATTCTATGCATGTATATTTAGAAGCTGAACAAATCTTAAAGCAAACGGATATTAAAATGTAAATGAATGGTACATGACGAATAATTTTTGTTTTAATTGTTTTAAAATTTATACAACTTATTACTTATACTTGGACGGTGCTCATCTCTCTTATTCTCGTCGTACGAATGTGTGCCCCCAACATTTCCCGTTTGGTCGGTCCGAAACCCGGTGCTCCACTAGCGCTTGTTTCTGGAAGGCGTGAAAGGGCGCGTAAAAGAAGACGGCGATCGGCGAATCGACGATCATCAGTAGCATGCACTGCTGCTTTGTGGACTTTTTTATACGTAGTGTGCTAGTAGTTTATAGCACTTACAATACGGTACGTGAAAGGATACGTACTGTACTGTTCCAGGAGCAAGCGTGTACGCGGTTGCAAGTTTCGACCATGGGAAAGGTAGAGCATTGGCCGGCACTCCATAGCTTTCCAGATTCGAGATTTGGGTTCTCCGGTTTGGGATTCCATCTTGCCCTGACCCTGAGCTGCTCAGCTGCATTTTTGCGTTTTGTCAGAGATCTACAGAAAACCAGACTTGAATTCCCGTGTCAGAGCCATGTCTGGAAAGTGAACATACTGGTAGGCGTCGGTATATTACGAGTGTGTTTGGCAGGGCTTCAGCTCCATCAGATCCGTGGATCTAGATATTTCTAGCTCCATTAGATCTGTGGAGCTGGAGCTGTGAGTGCATTTAAAGTGTTTAGATGGATTATCTTGTTTGCATTTTAGACTAAAAATATAAACTTAATTCACTTCATTTTAGCCTACAAGTTTCAGATCTCAGATGAAGATAGAATCTGAAGTTCTACTTAAACAGGCCCTGCATATCAAGAGATTTGAGCTTTCTCCTTGGAAAAGGAGGAGGATTTCAGCGTTGTGTTGACGTGCCACCGTGCGTATATCGGAAGCCTAATAATAATAACAAATCCGCCGAAAGTTTTCAGGCGAGAGGCGCCAGCAGAAAGGTGGTTACATTTCAACGGAGGAGACTTTGGCGTGCCCGCCACAAAAAGAACTGGACAGGTATTCGCAGACGATCGGAGAAGGATTGATTCATCTCCCTTTCCAATTGACTACCAGTACTAGATTAAGAAGAACGGTAAACAGTTCTGACTTGGGCGGTTCTGGCGGAGCTCACATTTTGGACCATCCAAGCAGTCTATTGGGCTTTGATTGCATCAAGGAAAGGTTCTAAAGAACAGGAAATTGCTATGCATACGGCATTTTGACGTACGGTACCCTCGCGATCCTGGAAAGCACGCGAGTGTTTGGAGTTCTCGTCCTGCAGGGCGGTAGGCTTGACCTCCCGGCGGCGTGGCTCACATCACTGGCTGCAAGCTCAAGTACGTGTTCAACTTCGTTCGGTGTCGAAGCTAGGATGAAAACAGACGAGGGCTTAAAAGACTAAGCTATTTTTTTTTTTCTAAAAACCAAAGCAAACTGTACTAAATTGAGGCAAACATAGTCTCGTGCAATCCATATATATATATATATATATATATATATATATATATATATATATATATATATATATATATATATATAAACTGATGGTAATATTCAAGATACCTTTTTCGTTTTAAGGGCAAAACATACTATAATAATCCTAAATTCTAGAAATTCTCATATTAATCGGAAAAAAAGAGAGAAGAATCTCCGCCACTTATTTTAGTGGGACTATATTATAACGGTGCGGATTAATCATATATAACAAATACAATTGTATCCCAATAATTAGAAGTAAAGCTGTATATGAAAGAAAGGATTTCCATCACTTATTTTGGTGGGGCAAATTATAGTGGTACAGATTAATCATATATAAACAGAGATATATAACAAATACAATTGTATTTTAATAATTAGAAGTAGAGTTGTATATCAAAGACAATTGTATCTTATATCTAGACGCCTAGATTCTGTGAGTAAATCTGCTAGTTCATATACAAGCATAGCAAATATAGTATTGTACAATCTAAATTCATATATGAATTGAAGAGAAATAAAAAACAAAGAAGAAGAAAGAAATACAATGAAGATTGCCCACGTAGAGTTACCCACGTCGGTGGAGAATGAGCTTAAGCCTAGTGAAGCCTCCCCAGTCTGGGTCCACTCACTTCGGAAACAAATTATGTGGATGAGGTATGCAAATTTAATCATGTATATCCTCACTTCGATGGATGCTATGTGTCTATCTAGTTACTCCCTCCATTCCATATTAGAGGGCATATAACTTTTTTCATGCAGTTTCAATTTATAGGGCGCCTCTTTAATTACTGTGGGTAAATTTCCTTATCTGCCCTGCTCCTCATTAACTTCTGCATGCAAACCCCTTCCTTCTCCACAACTGCTTGGGGTTAACAAGGGGACACATGCAATTGATTAGGGGCAAGTTTGGAAAGAAATCACCTGGCACATTCCTCCTTGGTCTTTGCAAAAAACCTTAAACGCCTTCTAATATGGAATGGAGGGTGTAAATCTCAACCTCACCGCACCAACAGTGTTATTAATTGGAAGAGTGAGAAATTAAATGTGTTATTAATAGGAGGAGTGAGAAATTAAATGAATGGTTGAGATTGGCAAGATGAATATATGACATCCATCGGAGTGAAAATGCATAGAGTTAAATTTGTATACCTTTTCCACGGGATTTTCCCCCCTCACTTCCAGAGGCGGCGAGTGAGAGATGGAGAAGAAGGCCGTAGGGAATCAGTCGTTGTTTGTGGCCTGTGGCATGACCATCCTGCCTGAGTACAAGGAGTGTTCACCGGCAATTTCACCATCATCGTTATTCACTGCCTCATGAAACTCCCGAGCCAGCAACGAGTTCAACATAGCAGCAGCAACAAGCTCGATCCCGGCCAGCCACTACGACGTACGGCCACACGTTCAACTAAAGAGGCGACTCATCACCATAGTAGAATCATTTCCTTTAGAATGCTCCATAGCAGAACATCGACATCAAGATGCATGACTTCAAATTGTAAGGGCCGGATTTGAAGACCATGAGAAAGGCTAGTTGCAGTCCCGGTGAGATAAATAGACTACGAGAGGCGTCGACCAAGTCCGGTTGGGTGAAGAACTATACTTGGACGCCTTTTTTGTGTGGAGCCAGCAGTCAGGAAGGGAAAGAGAGCCATCACGTTAAAACGTGTCGTATGGGCTTCGTATGAGAAACTATGTTATGTGATGTCTAAAGAATAGTGGTGTCTAGCATGGAAAGGAAGACCGAGAGGGCAAATCTGAACCTCAGCGGGTGAAAAACTGAAGCATCCTGATTTTTATAACTGGAAGGATTTTCTCAAAGCACCAAAGGCAACCAAGAATATGGGGGGTAACAAGAAAGATCATGTACGGGATGATCTGGTCAATTCCCATGTCGTGTTCGTCTAGGCTTGCGTAGTAATTCTTTCGGCCGCCAAGTTCGTCGAAGTACGTCGACACGTAGCCTGTGTTCCGGGGCAAAGGTGAGCTGTTGACTGTCATGAAGTCCATCGCCTTCAGATGACATGAAAACGAGGAAGCTGTTAGTTAGATGAGCAACGAAGGATGAAGAAATTAAGTTACCATGCCTAAGCTCTCGATTGTTCTAAGCCTGGTTTAGTGGAGTAGGAAAGGCATTGCACAAGCATTTGAGACGCTTACCTGAAAGCTCAACACGAACATGTTCGCTTTCTTGCTAATTTCAACATCCATGGCTTCATTGGACATGTCAAAACAAAGATATTTACGGACTACGCATGCAGCAAGTAGAGAATCTCAGATAGGCAACCACACAAATTACTTTCCAAATTACATACTGGAACAGACTAATGGCACCCATGTTTCTTTCAAAATGTGCATGTGTGCAACTTAATTCAAAAGTATATTGTATGCATGTGAAAATATGCACATGAATCCATTGCATTGCCTAGCCACATGGGCACAGATATGCATGCACACATACAGAATTTTTTTTTAGAAAAAGAAAACACATACAGAATTCATAGAAGCTACTAGTTTTATATCAAACAGAAAATCCTAGTTTTATTCAAAAGAGAAGCATGGAACATAGGTTTGTCCAAGGGATTAGGACTTTAGTACGTTGCGTGCATTTGCGCCAGAACAGGGAAAAAACTAAATACTTGATGAATAACAGCGATGCAGGGAAGGGGCATAGGAGAAACAAGGGGAAGGCTGCCTGCAGACTGAATCTAGACAGACAGACCACTGCGAGTCTGCAAAGCAGCCATTCCATGGAGTTCAGCCTGAATGTAAATTATTTTGCCCAACGTGAGTAAGAAATACGTAATAGGAAAACTAGAAAGTGCACGACAATGAAGCAGGAATACTAGCAACTTAGAAAGCAAATATACGTGAGGAAGAAAACAGAGAGATTTTTGTATCTGAACTGAAGCATGTAATAGGACGACATGAGGCTGCTTAAGTTGTATGTATTCCAAGGTGACCTATACATCTACAGCAAGGTCTCTTTTATTCCTTCAGAAGCTCTGGCCTAGCAAAGTAGGTCAATTTGTTTTTCATAATTCGATTTTAGTGCAAAATCAGGAGATATATGTATCTTAAGACGCAATTTAAATTGTCAGGAGACCCATGGGAAAAAAAGTTGAATGGGCCTGCTTAGTAGTAGCATGAGGTTTAATTGGCTGAAGAGAACAGGGCTTTATGAATTCAGTAAGTTGTCCATGATAGGCCAAGGAGTGAAATTTTATAGTCTAATACATTCAAGCATGAAAACACGGCCAGAGTAGGATGTGTTACATGTTATAACGTTGGTGTGATTAATCAAAATTAAAACTGTGAAGTAATTATTCTCGCCATGAAAAAAGAGCATAAATGAGAAGTACTTACTGACATTAAGGCAACATTTCGCTAATGTACAACCACAGGTATTTAATTTTTTATAGAAATATACATCTTTTTATAGCATTTCTTTTGTAACAGAATATCAGTTCTGTAATGGAATATAACACATCTTATAGTGCCTGGAATCGCCGGAACTAGCGAAGCCACTGTCCCTTACGCATTTTGCAAAAACCTCTCAGTATTTCTTCAAATTATGGATAGGTCCTGTGAATTACGAATAGGTCCTTCGCGATTTTTGTGAGGGAAGATTTTTAAAAAATCGCGTTTGGGTCCTCGTGCTATTTTACTCCAAATCCTCCGTTAAATTCAAATCACGAACAGACCCTTTTCTAATTTTTCGAGATAGCGAATGTGTCCAAAAACGTAACAAACAGTCCTCGCTCCTCACGCCTAGGTCCTTTCTCCGTTTTCACGGAAAAATGTTTTCGTCACGATATATGTGTGCAAATCTAAGAAGGTTGTCATCACGATAGGTCCTTTCTCCGTTTTCCGAAAAAATGTTTTCGTCACCGAAATATGTGTGCAACTCTAAAAAGATTGTCATCACTAATAATTTTTCGCCCTTTCTCTGTTTTTCGCGGAAAAAAAGTTTTTGTCACCAGAAATATATGTGCAGTCTAGGTTCTTTCTCCGTTTTTCCCGAAAAAAATGTTTTCGTCACCAGAAATATATGTGCAACCCTAAAAAGGTTGTCATCACTAATAATTTTTCACCCTTTTCCCTCTAAACTATTTTCACACCTCGGTCTCCGATATTTCCCAAATAATTCGTCGAAAGAGATATATTTCTACAACTCTAACTCTCTATTTTCCCCGTAATTCCTTTCCTTTTTTCAAGTGAAAATATATTTAAAATCGCGTTACGTCCTTTTCGTCGATTTTTTTCCCACGCCCACAAATAGCACGCTACCATGCCTAGTACCTTAAATGTCCACAGCCTGCGTCACTTTTTCGTAATAGGTAAAGTTTGTTTAAACCTTCTAGCAGTCATCAGCTCATCACTTTCCTTCGTGTCCTTCAACAAGCAAGGTTATTAAAATGATAAGGTGAGCGTGGCGACTCACCACTTTTTACCGCAGAAGTGTTTAAGGTATATGGCGAGATGATGCCATACACATATCATAATATAATATAGCAACAAACAAATAAGCAATTTTGAAGGTCATGCATACTTTGATATTACCAATTCTTGAGCCTATGTAGCACCCATCATCCTTTCAATTTATCTTCTCCTATATAGCACACATCCTCCTTACAAGTTTCAACAAGTAGCTTGTTACAAAACATTACAATAATTCATATTCCAAATTTCCAATTAATTGAGTAAATATGGTTAGTGACATACCTTGTTGATAATCTCTTCTCTCTTCTCCCAAGCAACAAACTACATGAAAATAGGATAGCAATGAAGTAAAAACTTGAGAATTAAATATACAATTATATGCACAATAAGTGACAACCAACATAAGTCCACATTCCACAAGCTTAGAGTCTAATGCCTAATGGTATAACATAAGTCATCCACAAAATAACATAAATCCAACTTTCTCATCTTTCAAAAGTCATCTATCTTGAAATCATTTCAATTGTTAGTAGCATCCATGTCCTTTCTTTCATCATCTTCGATAGCATCAGTTGGAGCTTCGCCATAATCATCTACATCGTAATTGTCAAACTTCATCTTCCTCTTCATTGCTGAATCAGAGTGTAGCTCTCCTCTTCTTCAACCACCCTTGTTGTAGATCTTGCACAACGAGTATTAGTCAGTCTCGCCATTGTTGAGAGTATAGTAGTTTGAGCGAAATGAAACATAAACACAATTCAGATATAACTATGAGCAAATTATCCATAATGCCAGGAACATATGAGAAAATCATGAATTCAACAGGAATAAGCTTGTAAGCAAATAAACTCATGATGTGACCACATATAAACATGGCATCTAGTATGGACAATAAACAAACTAAACAAACCAGCATAAAGCTCATGTTTGATTTAGCAACTTTTGCTCTCAAATTTAATAAAATGATGGGTTGCCCCAAAGAAGCCCTCCAACATCAATTTCAACAATATATCACAAGGTATACAAATATGAGATTAGTGAATCTACACAATTCAGCACTGTTTAAGAAAATTGATTTACTAGAACTCAACTATGGACTATGAAAAGCTACTGAACAGCAGGACAACAACAATTTGGCCTAAGACAGAGATGCCAAATCAGTGACAATTAAGTTTCAGATTAGACCAGTGATATCAAAGCAAATCAAGCCACATAACAGGAACTAATCACAGGATAGCATATCACATATACAGCAGCAACAAAGACCAAGTTGAAGTCTAGACACAATGATCTAAACAGTGCTGAATCACAGAAGGAACTCACTAACTAGCAGATCAATATAGCCTCATTTAATTGAATCATCATCGAGCAGCAGTAGTAGAACAAAATCAGTGCCTCCAGATCAAGAAATACAGCTTCTAGCTCGATGGCTAGTCCCTCAAATTTCTCAATCGGTCCACTGAATCAACACCAGCAGAGGGGATTAGGGTTTCCTTACACAGTGCCGGATCCGAGCCGACGAAGCCGAGGCAAAGCGCGAGCAGGTCGTTGTCCCAGAAATCAAACTTCCAGGCTACACACACAACCACTGGAAAGTGATTCGGGGATACAATGCCATCGCTTCTACTACGAATAGAGTCGAAGTAGAAGCCTGAGATGCAGAGGAAACAGCGCAAGAACACAGTGTTCACCCCGTGGCCACCGGGTACCACGTCAATGAAGCCAAACACAGCACCCCCACCACGTGCACCACCAACACCGCCACTGGCCGGGGAACCAACAGGAGCACAGGCGAAAAGACCCAAAGCACAAGGTGTCGGCCGTGAAGATAGGGAGCAGGAGAGAGTGAAGAAGTTTTTTTTCCGGAATAAGAGAGAGGAGCTTCCCTATATAGCCGAGCCTGCGCAATAGGACCCTGCACGAGTTGGAGCTCGATCCACGTCGCCCTGGCGCGCGCGGCACCACCGCTTAGCCCGCAACCGCCGCCGCCGCTAGAGCCAGCGCCCGAGCGAGGAAACCCTCGCTAGCGCCTCTACGCGAGCTGGAGAGGCAGCCAGGTGGGCTGCCTACTTGACTCTCCCCAACGGGCTGGAGTGGACCAGCATTTGGCCCAGCAAAAGCCCAATAGCCATTACCTCTCCTAGGAACATTCTGACCTCGTAGCTCACGTGTGCACCAACGGCTTTATCAACATGGTCCCATGTAAGGTCACGGCCACGACCACATTGAGGTGGTTCGTCCCATGAATGAACCCATTCATCACTGTAATCAAACTCTTCTATAACTAAAGAGTCATAGTTTTTGCCCTCTTCCTCGTGCCGCTTTTGAAACCTACTAGTCAGCTTTCGGTTATATATAACATAGACTAAATCATTCAATTTCTTGTGCTCTAACCAGTTTATTTTCTTGATATGGATCTATAAATGGAAAGCGAAGCAAACGAAATGAATAAATGGCTTGCTAAAATTGAATGAATGAACACAAGGAAGCTAGAAAATGAGGAATTGAAATTAAACATTTCATAATCTTGACTTACAAATTCAAAGGTATTTCAATTTCATTCATGACCGGATGGTGAAGAACAAAGACTAACGATATGCTTTGCAAACCTTAATAGCTCAATGACTCGGCCGCTATAAGCATGCCACCAATCAACTAAAATTGCAAAATAGCGTATATGTCGACGATACACCTCTGTGGCGACTATGTCGACGATATGCAGTGCCGTCGTGTATATAGCGTGCCGTGTTTTTCATGGAAAGGAATCGGGGCTCAGTGGGCCGAATGTTTGATGCAACGGAACAGGCGCGAACCACCGGTTCGAGTCCGGCGCGGGCAAGTGAGCAACGGCTGTCATGGTCTGGGCCTAGGCTTCACTAAATGTTAGTGCGTGGTAATATATGGGTATGGAAATCAAGGCCGAGTATGCTGCCCACCTCCGGCCCAGTACACTCAGCCCATCAACTCACGCACACGCGATTCGAGGCCGCCTTTTTAAATCTGCAGGTGGAAACGATGGTATATTGGTATGTTTTAAACCGAGCGTCCAATTCACGACAGTTTGAACTTTGAACCATAGTGTTTCTTACGACTAGATGTTAAAAAAAAGACATCGCTTGTACATATTTAGACTTAGTAATAATGTTATATAGCATTTAGACGTAGTAATGATGTTTTATAGCATATGTTCCAATAAATAATACAAAATGTTCCACGCATTACTTCTTAATGTTCTGGCAGTTCACGGTCGATGGTCCGACGTGTATATTTTGAATTGGATACGGAGAATGGATCGGGTGGGTGTTCTACGTTTCGCGCGTTTGGTTTGACGTTCCAACAAGTCATCGATGTTGTTCCACGCATTAAGTTCGATAGAAAATATGCCAATGTTCCGCGCGTTTTATGTTTTTGGCTAAGAAATGTAGGAAAAAATGCAGAGAATTTCGAACACTTTATCAGGAGTATTTACCTGGAGAACAGAGGCAAATGCGACGTTTCTGCGGTGCCCAATTACGGCCCCGGCAACAAGTTAATAAGAAATGTCTATGTCATCTATAGATAGCATATAGACAATCTCTCCAACAAATTAGCTATAATATTGTCTATAAAATTAAATATTGGCCCACATGTAATAGATAATAAGTGTCTTGGAATCAGTTATAGTCTGGCTATAATTTAGTAGCCGGTCTATATCTCTCTCCTCATTTTCTCTCTTCCACCTAAAAAAAATGCTGAGATGTCACCCTTATAGCTAGCTGAGGTGGCACCACTAGAGATGCTCTAACTCGAGAACCCATGGCTAATGGAAATCATTCTGCTCCCAAAATGACATTAAGAGGTTCCATGTTCAAGAGAGGAAAGACTCCGGTAGGTTGGTCCATAGAGCTTGCGAACTTGTGGAAACGAAAGCCGAGATTATCTTCCATACCTTTCGGTAAACGCTCAACGTGGAAGCACAGAAATTTTTTTTTTTCTGTCTTTTGAGGGCGAACTGTTTGCAGTCTGCGCTCCTTTAGCTTGCATAGCCTTAGAGGGCCCAAAGTGCCCTTCTGCACAAGAATCCTTAGTTTTTCTGCACGACCAGTTTGATGAGTGAAGGATTCGCATTTGTTTTTCTGGCAAAAAGCAGAGAGTCCAGTAAGCATCCACGTGGCACGGAAAGGTTCTAGATCACGCCAATATGTGCAGTGGTGTCAACCGACGACGGTGCATGATTTCTGACCTGTTGACCATCGATCCGCAGAACATTCTAGAACATTTAAAAAAGTACCTTCCTTTCTCCTCTGATGGACCGAGGACACCTGTCTAGATGGGTGGAATTCCACGTCTGCGAATTTTGACTAGTGACTACTGACCACTCATCGCCTTTTTGCTTGCAGTGCCCTGTCAACGACAAGTCACAAGCCAACAAGGCAATCTATGGCCTGTTTGGTTTGAAAGATGGACCGAGAATGCACCATTCTCGCTCTGAATCAATTCATTTGTTGTTTTTGACACTGCACAAATATTAAATTATAAGAATAGATAATTATTACTTACTTATTTGTTTGTTTTAAAATTTGTATAACATATATTGAGAAGAAAAGCATTGAAGCACTGTTTATAGTCTATTACTGTCTTATCCCTCGTAAGCATAAGGTTAATATAAAATAAAAATAGTATGTGTTTTACTGTACAATTTGGACATATACCATCTTTGCACGAAAAGAAGATTGGTGATTGTTAATCTACACTAGTACAGTAGAAGTTGGCGAGGATCACCGTTGAAATGATACTGTAAACCCTGATGCATGTGTTGAGGAATAGGTAGGCTACTTTAGGGAAAAATTAAAAAAAATTATCACATAATAAAAGAATCACTGCAAGTTACATATCACAAAATTACCACTAAACGCATAGACCCATAGCGGAAGTAGAGTCGATGTAGCGTGGTAATGTAGATGTAGTCGTACTAGCCTCGTGCCTCCTCCAACAGCTTCTTGTGAGTGTCGCAGGTTGCAGGTTGCGGATCATCCTAGTGTTGAAACTTCGCAACAACGCCTCCAAGGTATCCACATGTACGGGATAGAAACACCACTCATCGAAGTATTAGCACCGACTGCGCGATTTTGGGCAGAGGAGGAGTGGCAGTTAGGGTTTCGGAAATTCCGAATTACTATTGTATCTCATCCCCAAAGCCAGCCCCCCCTCTTTTTAAATAGAGGCTCCATAATGGGCTCTACATTAAAAGCCTATTAGGAACTTAAAACCCATCAGAATTCGGATCACCATCCGAATTAAGTCCCAGCCCTTTAAGCGTGCGACTCTATAGGTTCATGTATACCTAGATATAACCCGTGTACTATCACTCGACCATTAATCGGTAGCGGTCCCTAGCAGAACATGCCAATTCCTAAGTATATGTAAAGATTGTATCGGACGAACCTAAACAATGCTTAGATATATGCATTTTCCTTTGCTTCATGGTATCGGTCAAACTCAAGGCGAATATATGCCATCCTTGTTTAGTTAGCTCGACCACCCTTTCTCGATCACATGGACGTTTCTGCGGTGCCAATTACGCCCCCGGCAACAAGCCAGAGGAGATGCTATAACTCTAGAACCCATGGCTAATGGAAATCATTCTGCTCCCAAAATGACATTAAGAGGTTCCATGTTCAAGAGAGGAAAGACTCCGATTGGTTGGTCCATAGAGCTTGCGAACTTGTGGAAACGAAAGCCGAGATTATCTTCCATACCTTTCGGTAAACGCTCAACGTGGAAGCACAGATTTTTTTTTCTCTCTCTCTTTTGAGGGCGAACTGTTTGCAGTCTGCGCTCCTTTAGCTTGCATAGCCGTAGCCGGCCCAAAGTGCCCTTCTGCACAAGTATCCTTAGTTTTTCTGCACAATCAGTTTGATGAGTGAAGGATTCGCACTTGTTTTTCTGGCAAAAAGCAGAGAGTCCGGTAAGCATCCACGTAGCACGGAAAGGTTCTAGATCACGCCAACATATGCAGTGGTGTCAACCGACGACGGTGCATGATCACTTGACCTGTTGACCATCGATCCACAGAACATTCTAGAACATTTTAAAAAAAAGTACCTTCCTTTCTCCTCTGATGGACCGAGGACACCTGTCTAGATGGGTGGAATTCCACGTCTGCGAATTTTGACTAGTGACTAGTGACCACTCATCGCCTTTTCGCTCGCAGTGCCCTGTCAACGACAAGTCACAAGCCAACAAGGCAACCTATGGCCTGTTTGGTTTGAAAGATGGACCGAGAATGCACCATTCTCGCTCTGAATCAATTCATTTGTTGTGTTTTGACACTGCACAAATATTAAATTATAAGAATAGATAATTATTACTTACTTGTTTGTTTGTTTTAAGATTTGTATAACATATATTGGGAAGAAAGCATTGAAGCCTTTGTTTATAATCTATTATTATCTTATTCCTCGTAAGCATAAAGTTAATATAAAATAAAAATAGTATGTGTTTTACTGTACAATTTGGACATATACCATCTTTGCACGAAAAGAAGATTGGTGATTGTTAATCTACACTAGTACAGTAGAAGTTGGCGAGGATCACCGTTGAAATGATACTGTAAACCTGATGCATGTGTTGAGGAATGGGTAGGCTACTTTAGGAAAAATTAAAATTTTTCTACCATGTAATAAAAGAATCACTGTAATTCTGAGATCACGTAATTACTACTAAGCGTGTAGACCCATAGCGGAAGTAGAGTCGATGTAGCGTGGTAATGTAGATGTAGTCGTACTAACATCGCGCCTCCTCCTCCAGCTTCTTGTGAATGTTGCGGGTTGCGGATCATCCTAGCGTTGAAACTTCGCAACAACGCCTCCAAGGTATCTATATGTATGGGACAGAAACACCACTTACCGAAGTATTAGCATCGACTGCACGGTTTTGAGCAGAGGAGGGGTGGCAGCTAGGGTTTCGAAAATTCCGAATTACTATTGTATCTCATCCCTAAAGCCAGCACCCCCTCTTTTTAAATAGAGGCCCCATAATGAGCTCTACATTAGAGGCCTATTAGGAACTTAAAACCCATCAGAATTCGGATCACCATCCGAATTAAGCCCCAGCCCTTTAAACGTACGACTCTATAGGTTCATATATACCTAGATATAACATGTATACTCTTACTCGACCATTAATCGGTAGCGGTCCCTAGCAGAACATGCCAACTCCTAAGTATATATAAAGATCACATCGGACGAACCTAAATAATGCTTAGATATATGTATTTCCCTTTGCTTCATGGTATCGGTCAAACTCAAAGCGAATATATGCCATCCTTATTTAGTTAACTCAACCACCCTTTCTCGATCACATGTGTAGGATCGAAATATACTAATGTAGCAATCAGAGGGGGGTGAATGATTGTGCGGAAGCTAAAATCAAATTTTCGATCTTTTCAAACACCCCAATTTAAACTCAAATTGCTTGAAAACCAGTTCACAGTTAGAAGACGAGTTACAAAATTAGGAGACCACCTCACGCGGTTGGGAGACCGATGACCACGATGCAGGCGACGATGAAACACAGCGACGACCAGGAGACACTTGGTGACCAGGTGGGCGGTTTGGGCACTTGGCGACCGATAAATCACTGGGCGACGGTGGGACACTGAGGCGACAGGTTTGGGCACTTGGCGATCGAGTAAATCACTGGTGAGCGGTAGGACACTGGGCGACCGGTTTGGGCACTTGGGCGGCGGGGTTGGTAGGCTGGACGACCCGCACGCGCGCGATCACCGGCAAGCAGGCTGATATACGTTCACTAAAATAGAAATTTCCAAAGATCCAGCCGTTGGATTGATGTGAAAATTTAACTGTAGAAACTAGACTTAATTCTACATCTAACACAAAATAATCAGGTCAATCGAATCTACGGATCTAAAGTTATGTCCTTCGCAAGATAATCGAACCCGGGCGACCACGCGAGTAGTCGGCGAGCGGGACATCAATCTGGGCGACCACAAATTATAGAAGATCTAACTGTTGGATTGATGTGAAATTTTAACTGTATAAATTAGACTCAATTCTAAAGTAAACAAAAATTCCAATTCCTAACTATGGTCAACTCTTTAACGTGAGTAGCATGACCATGCATTTTTGAATCCGACCACTTAAGAGGTCTAGAGATATATCTCCGTTGAGTAGAGGAGCAGATCTTATCTTAATCGACCATGCTTCGTAGCATGCTTCATAATAAACCCGAAAGCTATCTTTATAACTACCCAATTACGAAGTAGTGTTTAGCAACCCCTAAGTAAGTCATTACACATTTCAAGTGCATGCGTCAATCTCAAGTCTAAGGATATAGCATACACATTATATATGAGACCAACAGATGATAAGAAGATTACAACGTTCTCACAGTGTCTCAAGGGTGGGTCGATCCAACTCTATGTTCTTTAACATGTGTCTATATTATTGGTTTAATATCTCTATATCTATGACCTGTGAAACATGGTTGACGAATATTTATACCAGGAGTACCCCACAGCAAAGTATACATCTATTTCAAGATCGTATCTCTATCAAGTAATCCAGGTTCGAAGCCCGGATCGACAGTGACACGGAGTGCTGAAGAGGGTATTGCCGAAGTCTTCGTCCCTCACGAATAGGATTATCACTGAACAATGGATGTATATCAAAAAGGCCGTGTTGGGCCGCGTCCTGACCAAAGGCCTCCTCTGGTCATGAAGAGTCCCCGCCCTCGGTTACTCCGACCTGACCTCGGGTCGGGCGCCCCCCAACAGCCCCGATCTAGACCCGGGTCCGACGCCACTGCAGGCTCCGACTCCGACCAAGGCCCGCACTAGGCGCCCCTACAGGGTCCGCCCTAGACCGGATCCGACGCCATCGCAAGCTCCAACCTGGGTCCTGACCGAGGCCTCGATGGGCTCCAGCTCCGCAACCTCCGCCACGACGACGGTCTACAACAAGCTGGTCACTCGTCTCACGGACACGACGGCCATGTCGTATGGATGGCTCCTTCCCAAAAGCGACCAAAGGGCGGCCTCACCAAAGCACCCGTCCCCTCAAGCGTCAACATCGACAAGCGCCTGAGGGCGCGACCTTCCTAACAGAGCGCCGTCGTTGTGACTACTAACCCAAGATGGGATGAACAAAACTCAATCATCAAGACCAAGACCGACACCGGCATAGCGCATCCCTACCTCTTTTCAAGATCCAGTGTAACTCGCCCACTCGCCTATATAAAGGAGGGGCTCTCGAGAAAAGCGAGCCTAACGCATACACGTTCATTCGCTTTCTCACTTGACACACACTGAGCCGTCCGATCCGGCTCAACATCCAACTAAGACCAGCCCTCCCAGCCTCCTCTCTTCGGATGGACGCTAAGGGCCTGTCCTTAGCCTCCGCTTGTAACCTCTGGTGACCTTCCGAGCCCCGAGTAATATAGATCTCCACCACGAATTGGAAGTAGGGACGTTCCGCCCGAACCAGTATACATCTGGGACTTCATTAGTCTAACCATTCGAGGAAAGGGGACGCGCGACCCCCCTAAACTTACACATTTACTTGCCGGTTATACGAAACACCGACAGTTGGTGCGCCAGGTAGGGGGCTCGCGCGTCATCTTCGTGATCTTCGGATTCCCAACTCCCTCATTTCTCGTATTCTATCTCATTTGCTCTCCCGACCCGATTCGGGCCTTCCGACCCGAGCGAGCGCCCATAGCTCCCGGGCTTCCTCACTCAGACGAGCGCTAAGAGTCTGTTCTTAGCCCTCGCATGTAATCCACCATACTCTGAGTAATGAGATCTACCACCACGAACTAGACGTAGGGACATTCGGCCCGAACCAGTATACATCCGGGACTCCATTAGTCTAACCATTCAAGGAGAGGGGACGCGCAACCCCTAAACTTACGAATTTACTTGCCGGTTATACGAAACACCGACAATGGTCATCAATCAATATATATGCTAGTTTATTCATATGTGTCCTCATATATTTATGACTAGAGATCTCTTTAGAATAATTATCGTAAAATCATATATAGAATTTCACAAACAAGTTACATACTTGCTAATAAATAATAATAATAATAATAAAAAACAAAATAATTAATCATAAATATAAAAAATATAATCATTTATATAATCATCCCTCAATTAAAGATTGCAAGGTTCCCGGGAGGAGAGCACACCCACGTGTCCCTCTTGGCGATTTTGCGAAAAACACCTGCGTTTCTTGAAATTACGGATAGGTCCTTATAGATTACGAATAAATCCTTCGCGATTTTTTGTGAGGGGAAGATTTTTTTCTAAATCGCGTTTGGGTCCCTCGTGCGCCGTTTTACGGGAAAAACCTACCGTTAAATTCAAATCGCGAACAAACCCTTTTCTAATTTTTCATAATAGCGGACAGGTCCTTAGGTCCTTACTCTTTACGTCTAGGTCTTTTCTCCATTTTTCGCGGGAAAAAATGTTTTCGTCACCAGAAATATGTGTGCAGACTTTTTTCCCATCTCGATTTCCCATCTCAATCTCTGATATTTTTAAATCATGTATTATTACTCGGTGAACGCGTAGAGTGTTAGACTCGACAAAGGAATGTTGTCATCTCTAATAATTTTTCAACCTTTTCCCTCTAGACTTTTTCCCCACCGCGGTTTTCCACCTCGGTATCCAATATTTTCCAAATAATTCGTCGAAAGAGATATTTCTACAACTCTATCTCTCTATTTTTTTTTCCGTTTCACTCATTATTTCGACGATTTAAAAAATAAAACGGCACCGGGGAAAAAAATTCTACGAAAAAACGGCACGCGTGGCGTGTTACGCCGCGAAAAATTTTGTGTCCTTTCAGCCGTTTCGCTCATTATTTTGACGATTTAAAAATAAAACGCCACCGAAAAAAAATAAATTTTTCTCTAAAAAAAGCGGCAAGCGCATTATACGCCTGTGAGTGTCTCGATATTTTTTTAAACATGTATTATTACTCGTAACGCAGCAGAGTGTTAGACTCGACAAAAGAATGTTGTCATCTCTAATAGTTTTTCGCCCTTTTCCCTCTAGACTTTTTCCTCACCGTGGTTTTCCAGCTCGGTTTCCAATATTTTCCAAACAATTAAATCGAAAGAGATATTTCTACAACTCTAACTCTCTATTTTTCTTGCGCTTTACTCATTATTTCGACAATTTAAAAATAAAACGCGCAAAAAAAAGAAATTTTTCTAGAAAAAACACGCCAGCGGCGGTTAATCTGTAAAATTTTTGTGTCCTTTAAGCCATTTCGCTCGTTATTTCGACGATTTAAAAAATAAAACGCCGTCGAAAAAAAGAAAATTTTTCTATTAAAAAACGACACGAAAGAATGTTGTCGTCTCTAATAATTTTGCACCCTTTTCCCTCTAGACTTTTTCTCCACCGCGGTTTTTCAGCTCGGTCTCCAATATTTTCCAAATAGTTCATCGAAAGAGATATTTCTGCAACTTTATCTCTCTATTTTTTCCCGTTTCGCTCATTATTTGACGATTTAAAAATAAATCGCCACCGAAAAGAAAAAAAAATTTTTCTACAAAAAAGGGCACGCACGCAGCACGTTACGCATTAAAAATACGTGTTCTTTCAGTCGTTTCACTTATTATTTCGATGATTTAAAAAATAAACGCCGTTGAAAAAAAAGAAAATTTTTTAACGAAAAAATGTCACTCGCGGCGTGTTACGCCGCGAAGAATTTATCTCTATAGCATATTTCCAACAGCATACATCACCAGTCGGCATGTTTCCAGTGTGTCGTGGTTTCGCCGCAGAGCCCTCTACCCTTGCCATACACGTACGCGCTTCGTCGCATCCGTGCCGCCGTGCGTCTGTGGCGCAACTTAATTTCTGCAAGTAGCAAAGCAGTCGTATACACGCATGGACCTATTTGACCTCACGACGGCGACCAACGACCATGCCTGATGAATCTATGTTACGTTGCTTGGCGGTTAACTAGTGCTTAACTCGGAGAGAACGCGTATGCAAACTAATCGACATGGTTATCAGGATACTTGGCTGACTACAAGGGCAACATCTGCCGACTTCTGCCGTGCTATCGTTTGGGAGAAATTTCACTGGAGATTTTTTTTTCTCATTTTCTTGGTGCCTAGTGTTTCTCTCTCTCTTTCTCTCTCTCTCTCTTTTCCTCGAGAGAGAAGGTGCCTGGTATTTTGAACAATTTCTTTTTGTTAAATCGAGCGAAAGTAGATGATACTTTGGCATTACAGAGGACTCCATGCATGGGCTCCAATCGAAAGAGCTCAGCAGGAACAGTCTGAATTTAAGAAAGCTAGGGATCCTCTAGATGCAGTTTTGGCGATCGCAAACGAGCACATCCTTGTCAGCTGGACGTGGTACCTCACCCATCTAACACGCTATTACTCACCTCAGCGTCCTTGTTGCGTCCTCTTCCGGTCCACCACATCAATCAACCAACCAACAAAGTGAACAAAACCAGGACGGCCTTTCCGACGGCGCCGCAGATACATACCACTCCCACCCACGGCCGCGCAGAGCCGACGCAACACCACAAAATAAAGGGAGATACTACCGCTCGGACGTCCGATCACTGTTCACCCCATCGGACGCCTCTTGCAATATTTTTTTTCTGCGCGTGCAATATTTTTTTCCGACGCGTGCAACATTTTTTTTGAACGCTTGCAACATCCGTTTACTGTAGCGGATTTCACTGTTTGTCGAGGGAATTTGTTGCACGCGTTGACGAAAAATATTGCACACGTATAAAAAAAATATTGCAGTATGTCCGAAAATTTCGGACGTCCGAGCCCAAGTCATTACTCCCATGTGAAAAGAGTCGGCTGTAACACGTAGACGCGCTTGCCACAAAACAAAACTCGCTGGCCATCCGATCCCCGACGGAAAAGACGCGCAAAACCGTCAAACCGACCCAGGCCAGGCCCCACCTGTCATCCTCCCTCCCACACCGCCCACGCGCGACAGCCCCGCGCCGAATTCTTAACGGAAGCAACAACCTCCCCGCCCCACCCGCGTCCTCCGCTCCGCCTCCCAGCCCCGGCGACTATAAATAGATTCAGCTCCCGCCTCCCAGCCCTCAGCAGCCATCACAGGGCGGAGAGGAGCCGAGACATCGACGCACACAGACCTTCCGTTACGCGAGCGTTTAGAGAGAGATTGAGAGACATCGCCATGGGCAAGATGCGGTCGCTCTTCTCCCGCAACCGCCGCGCCAAGTCGTTGCCGGCGCCTGCCGCCGCGGGATCCCCGGCGAGGGACGAGATGGAGCGCGTGTTCAGGAAGTTCGACGCGAACGGGGACGGGCGGATCTCGCGGGCGGAGCTGGCGGCGCTGTTCGAGAGCGTGGGCCACGCGGCCACGGACGACGAGGTGACGCGCATGATGGAGGAGGCCGACGCGGACGGCGACGGCTACATCAGCCTCGCCGAGTTCGCGGCCATCAACGCCGCCACCGCGGGCGACGACGCGGCCGTCGAGGAGGACCTGCGCCAAGCCTTCCGGGTCTTCGACGCCGACGGCAACGGGACCATCTCCCCCGCCGAGCTCGCGCGGGTGCTGCGCGGCCTCGGGGAGGCCACCACCGTCGCGCAGTGCCGCCGCATGATCGACGGCGTCGACCGCAACGGCGACGGCCTCGTCAGCTTCGAGGAGTTCAAGCTCATGATGGCCGGCGGCGGCGACGGCTTCGGCAAGATCGCTTCTTGAAGCCAGCCCATGAATGGATTTGCTCGTGTTTCTTTATTCTTTTAATTGTAAATACACCACCACGGAAGATTAGGAGCTAGCTGCAGGTCACACGAATATCATCAGAGTCCGATTGATTTTGTATAGACTGATGGACATTGAACAAAATTATTTTCTGTCTAATTTTAATCTTATGCCTTTTATTTTTAGCCGAATTGGTGGTTTGGCGTTTGATTGGAACACGCGAAGTTTAGCCTTGGTAGCAAAATAAAACGGCAATCTCGTGTGAATCCCTATAATGAATTCCGTCCTTAATTTAAAAATAGCCGGCAATCTCCTGCGAATCTCATACTACAGTGTTTAATGAGTAAAAGTATACACACGAAAAAATTTGCACGAACGCCCTACGAACGGCGATGGGGCATGTGACCTCAGCTCCTCATGAGCGTCTTGCCCTCTTAATTAACAGCTTAATCCCTTCTAATTAGAGCCTAAATCAAGCCCTCATGAGCGTGGCGCGTAGAGTTCTTCAGTAAAAATCTATTCGTGCGTATACCATTTACCCGTGCTTAATTTCCCAGTACTACTGGAATTTTCATGTGAACTTTTCATCTGATGGATATGTAACGGAGCCGTGAATTTGACAAAAGCGACAAAATAAAACGACTCATCTTGGTGTTTTTCAGGCTCGTACCTGTATTAGTCATTAGTCAATCCGGTGGGAATGGGTTAGGAAAGCCTCTTATTCTTCCCTCTTGTAAATACGAAGCTTTACTCTGAGTACTGATCGACGGTGATAATGATCCAAAAATTAATAGTGAAGCTAAATCTTCAGCGAATAATGAACTTAGTAATTTTGAATTTTTCAGTAGCAACTGTCATTTGGCATGAAATACTATTTGCAGTAAATTTGGTTAGCAAGAACTTACAATCAGATAATATGCTTATTGATGTTGCTATTGAAAAAGTATAGGGGCTGATTTTCTTTTTCAATAGGTATAGTGACACTGTTTTTTTTTTCTTAATGAGCTGGAGATAGCCAAAGAGATTGCACTTGAGATGGATATTGATCCAATATTTTGTTGAAAATGTAAAATTTGAAGAAAGAAACATTTTGATGAGAAACCAAATGATGTGTCGATTGCATTACAATCTGCATTCAAGTCATTTAGGGTTCATTACTTTATGCCTATTGTTGATCGAGCTATCGCTTCATTTACGAGGAAATTTGACTAATATCGAGGATATCAAAATAGTGTTGGTTTCTTGTTTAGTTTTCATATATTTCAATATTAATCCTTAGAGAAAATTATATTATGGTTATAATATTCAATGATTTTTTTGTAATTGGATTTTCTTAGGTGTAGAACATAATTTCTTATTTAGCACAGGGCTTTCAGTCTCTAGGCAGGTGTTTCTCAAAGTTCTTTTCATGAAAACAACCCCTCAACCCGGACAGAGTTAAACAACGAAACCTGTAATTGTAGCCGAAACTCGCAATCTCTCTTATCAAATTGAAAATATGCCCAGTTGAATTAAACTAGAATTCTCAACAAAATGACACGCCACCAACAACACAAATTCCACGTATTACATATACTCGAATCAAAGATTTTACCAGACTAATTAAGTAGCTAGAGTTGACTGGATCTGATCGGTGACTGAGCACTGACGACGAAAGTTTGGAATATTCTTGAGAAAAATGGGGCACAATCAGAAGAACGGTGAATTATTTAGCGAACAAAACCGACGATGTGATTTTTCAGCAAGGCCATCCCTCACAATCTACACATGTGGATGGCGGCATGGCGCTATCAAATCATTGCATCAGGACAGATACCCCACGAGGAGCAGCAAAACTTATCCTCCCCGGGGAGCACCAGAGCCTCATGTTCAGACATCACTATCGAACAAAAACTGTTGTTGTTCACCAAAACTTAGGTAACGTTACGTGTATTCACCTAAACTTATGTATGTTTCATTCAATTTGATTTGGAATAGAAGTTTTTGTGAGTTTCATGTGTTATTTACTTAAACTTGTCTAACGTATTATCTCACGTGATAAAGCCACCTACTCATCGTTCCAGGTAGTCAATACTATCATGTGGAATCGTGTTCCAGGTAGTCAATACTATCGTGTGGAATCGTGTAACTGATTGCAAAATTCAGCGGATCAAATATTTGGATTCATATTATAGGGTGTCGGATGGACTTTCAAACAAAGTTCGGAGTGTTATATGAACTTTTTTCGAAAACAAAATTAAAAGAATAGTGGAATTTCTTCAAGCTTTACATGTTTTTTTTGGGTAAAAAAACATAGTGGAATTTCTTCAAGCTTTACTACGGTCCTGTTTGAACAGGGCTTGAACAGTTGAGCTTCAGCTTTAAAGCTACTAGAGCTTGAACTCGCCCAAATAGGGCAAAGCTGGATCCATTAACTTCTGTCATACATATATGCCCACGTATGAAGCAAAAAATCAGTGTAGCAACCTAATTTTTTTTTAGATAAAGGACACCGTCCGGCCTCTTCACCCAAGGATGAATGCGGCCAAGTGTAGCAACCTAATTTAGTTGGCTGGTTATAGTTGTATCAGCTAGCCCCTTATCTTCAACGGGATGATTCTTCACTATTATTGATTGAGTTGGAACCTAATCACTCACGTCCCAACCTGTATTAACATACTCTGCTCATTATGTTCAATGACTTGGAGGTGCTTGTGTTCTTCTGTTCTTGAGAACCCCGCTCACACTAGTCAGAAAAATCATGTTTATTCATTGAGACCAATGGAACGTGATACAAGTTCATCAGCTTTGTGATTGTTGGGGTCAGCTGAGTTAAACTTATCATAGATCTTACCTAGTCATCCCTTGTAAAAACAAACTTGTGGCAGCAGTTGGTTGCTTTAAAAAAAAATTAGTGTTTTCATGTTAGTTTGATCAACTAAAATTTATGTTCTGATTAATTGCATATTGAATGTTGAAGCAAATAGAATTTACAGAGTACGTCAAACAAGCTAAATCATGAGAAAATGCCTTCCCATAGACACTGCTGCACGCATCTGTAGAATCTTAGGTTTCATTTGCAACTCGAGCAGATCATGAAGCAAGGACAGCATTCAGTAGTTTTAGCATGTATGCAACCTTTTCCTAAGGAAAGGCTGGATAGTTATGCATTTCCAGGAAAGTAGAAAGGCCTGCATGATCTAAGCATACCATTGCAATTGTTATATCTGTTAGTGACACTAGCATGACATTCTTATTTTTCATTTTTCTTATTGAATGTTTTAGTGACAAACCACTTTACATGTATTTGATAGTTACTTTGCTCCATTCCCTTGCTTGTATGTGCACAAACATTTTTGCAGTGCGCATCTAACATATGTTGGTTTCGTGGCATTGCTTTAGTTGTTGTTTGCATTTGCTGACGTATATTTTGCTTTAAATGTAGATATCTACTGGTCCTGAAGCCCGTCAAGTTACTGGCACAGTGACTCCAGCTCAACTCAAAAACTTTGCTCTGTGTCTACACCTCCAGGAACTCTACACACACATTTCAAGCATCTTGTCAACACTCCCAAATGTTGCTTTTGAAGTCCTTTCCCCATCCCTTGGGGTCATATACGGTGTTGCTTGTGATTCTGTGACCTCTCTGTTCCAAGCAATGCTTGATCGTTTCGAGTCATGCATCCTGCAAATGCATGAGCAGGACTTCGGAGTTCTTGGAATGGATGCAGCGATAGATAACAGTGCATCAGCTTACATGGAAGAGCTTCAGAAATGTGCTGTCCATTTCCGCAGCGAGTTCCTGTCAAAGCTTCTGCCTTCATCGGCCTCCCGTTCGGAGACCATATGTACCATAATGGTTAGAAGGATGGCCTCAAGGGTCCTCATATTCTTCATAAGGCATGCTTCCCTTGTAAGGCCACTTTCTGAAGCAGGGAAGTTGAGAATGGCTAGGGACATGGCCGAGTTGGAGCTTGCCGTTGGTCAGAATCTGTTTCCAGTGGAGCAGCTGGGTGTGCACCATACCGGGCGCTGCGTTCATTCCGCCCTGTCTTATTCCTGGAGACGTCTCAGCTTGAGAAGTCTCCACTCCTTCAGGAACTGCCCCCTAGCGTGATCCTCCACCACCTGTATTCTCGAGGGCCTGATGAACTGCAGTCGCCTTTGCAGCGCAACAAGCTCACGCCGATGCAGTACTCGTTGTGGCTTGATTCACAGGGTGAGGATCAGATCTGGGAGGGGGTGAAGGCAACACTGGACTACTACGAGATGAAGGTCAGGTCTCGCAGAGACAAGGAGTTCAGTCCGGTGTATCCTCTCATGCTTCAGATTGGATCTACATTGTCTCAGGCCACGAGCTAACTTGTGTTCAATTCAGCCGCGCACAAATGGAATAAATGGAAAAAATGGTTCGCCTATAGAATGCTACATCTAACAAACTACTTTACTTGCTAAGAAAGTTGATACTCCGTTCTGATTCTTTTTTTCCATTACCCATCGGCTTTTAAAGCCTGAGTTCAGAATTACAACATAGTAAAAGTGAAAACACCTTTTGACAACTACAGTGACCTCACAACTGAATTACCACTTCTATCGATCACCGTTTGATGATACTTAATACTTTCCTCTAAGAAATCTTAGCCATAAATCTCTTAAGTGTAGTTGTTTTCTCCTGCCTCTCTTCGTCGACTTCCCTTCTCAAGACACTCTGCGCCACAACTATAAACCTTCATTCCCGCTATGTAGCTACTCCTGACATTTCCCCTCCTCAGCATGTTTCTTGTCCTCAAGGAACAAAATCAGGGAAAGTGCGCTATATGAATGTCACGTCCTCTCAGGTAGCATCTTTCGGAGCTAAATTCAACCACTGAATCAAAAAATTGGGTAGTGGGTACTCCTTTTCTAGGGACTAACCTTCGGTTTAGCACAGTGGCAGGCTCCATTTTGATATGACCATTTTTAGTGACTAACAGCACTCCTGCCAGTGGTATTGCTCTTGCTAAGTGTTTCTTTAGTTGACTCACATGGAATGCTGGATGGATTTGCGCTCCTTCAGGCAGCTGTAACCAATAAGCGACCTTTCCAACCCGTTCCACTACTCTCAAAGGGCAGTAGAATTTTGATCTCAGTTTAAGTGATCCACACAACCCTAGTGCATTTTGACGGTAAGGCTGAACCTTCAAATATACCATATCTCCTTCAAAACCCTTTCAGATCTGTGACAAATCGGCAAAGTATTTGATCCTTTCTTGTGCTTGTTGCAAGTTCTACTTAGCCTCTCGCATCATCTCTTCTTTTTGTTTCAATGCATTCTTGGCTTCTTCTGACATGTTACAGGCAACTGAGAATTCACCGATTTGAGGAGGAGGGTAGCCATACAATGCTTGAAAGGGTGTGTGTCGACGATCGGGATCGCCTGACCGCAGATATGGAAACGGGGTTAGTGCGAATGAGGGACCCAGAAAGAGCTACGCTCAACGGAGGATCGGACGTTGGTCGAGGCGAGATGGCAACGGACAAGACACAGCGAATTATACTGGTTTGAGCCGCCGTGAGGGTAACAGCTCTACTCTAGTCTTCTCTTGAGGAGGAGGAAGTCTCTATTCTTGAGTACAAGGGGGGTTACAGCTCGAGCTTGAGCGCTCTAACTATGGCTATTGTTCTATTGCTTGTGCGTTGATGTCGTGCCCTTTGCCATTCTACTTCAAGGGATTTTATACCCCTCCCAGCCGTTACCAGAAATGGCCAGGAGAGATTCCCGGAGTAGCGCATGGTGTGCATTGAAGACGTGCTGTAACCGTCCCGGATCTGGCGCCCACGTCCGCCTTAACTCCAGGATTCCCGATCTTGGTAACCGCCGAGTAAACGCACACCTCCGAGCCAAGGTCGAGGTCGTGCGGGGATTGGCGCGGCTTAGGTCGTGGTCGAAGTCCCATGCTGCTCAGCAACGAGCTGGGGTTGGATCTGTCAGAGATTTCTCAGTCCCCGACAGCTAGCCCCCGAGGCTCAAGGTCGTGGCAAGAACTTGGGTCGACCTCGAGCCTCTCTGCACGGACAGAGGGGACTGTCTTCTGGAAAATTCAAACCCAAGGTCGAGGTCGGATGGAGACCTACGAACAGGCTCTGGTGTCGTTACACCTGGCGCCTCTTGATCTTCGGACTGCACGGACACGATCAGCGCAAAAACCATTCGCAACGCCGATCCCGCTCGCAAATTTCTTAATCGCACTGCCGAATCACCCGACGGCGCGCCTTTTGAGATGCCCTAACCTCCAGCCTGCAGCGCGCCGGGCTTATAAAACTCGAGACCACTGCAGCTTCGAAGAACTCTTCGACCTTCTTGCAATCTTTTCCTTCTAACTCCTTACCCGAGCCCTTCTTCTCCCACCGACCAAACTTCCCCTCAACCGCCATGGCCAAGCTCGGAAAGAGCTCCCTGTTAGCGGCGAGGATGAAAGAGCTCGAGGGCCTAGGACTGTTGGAACCTGCGACGTGGCGGCTGCCGGACGAAGAGACCGAGCCGCAGCCACGGGACGATGAACTCGTCGGCACGGAGCATTACATGCTCTTTGGCTTGCGAACGCCGGAGAACGATTTCCTTGCGGCAGTTCTCGCCCAATACGAGATTGAGCTTATCAATCTGGTACCCAACTCCATGCTTCTCCTTTCCATCTTCTCTCATTTGTGCGAGGGGTTCCTTGGAATCCTTCTCACCCCCTCGCTTTTCTTTCGCTTCTTCTCCATCTTCCGCACCGGGAAGGACCCCATGGTCGGATGCCTCTACTTCCGGTTGCGGACGGGGATCGCTTGGTCTTTCCCCCAAATTCGTCCTCGGGACTCCCTCGGTCCATGGACTGAGCGGTGGTTCTACCTGAAGAGGGGTGAAGACGGCGCACTGGCTTTCGACGGAACCCCCATCAGCGGGAAGAAGCAGACCCCAAAGACGGACGACCTGGAGATCGACCAGGAGGCCATCGCCGCCATTCACATCTGCACTTCGCGGGGCCTCACCGGGTAGGCCATCGCCAACGACTTCCTAAGGAGCCGGGTGTTCCTTCTGCGGAAGAGGATGCACCCGTTCTTCGAGATCAATGGTCACGACAACCTCACACGCGAGGGGACGTCTGGTAAGTCATCCTGCCCTGAAGCTTGTCCAAGTTTTGATCCCTGGGTTCCTTTGACGAATCAATTTCCCCAGCAGCGCCGAAGGAGTCTTGGATCGCCGCCCGGATGAACGAGATGTTCGGGAAGGCGGCGCACGACTACACCCTCGACGATCCCGTTCCGAGGAACGTGCTGCGCCGGAAAGCCGAGGTAAGCCACCCTGGACCGAGCTTCTTAGTCTGCATACGCTTAGAGCCTTCCTTGATTCTTTGATGCACCCACAGGACAAGCTAAAACTGCTTGAAATGGCAAGGAAGATGCTGCCGCTGCCCGGGGCGAGCAAGGGCAAGAAGACGAGCAAGAGGCCAGCCCCGAACAGAGCGAGCGGCAAAAGCCCGAAGAAGCAGCACGTCGAGTGGGGCGACCACACGATGGTGAGTTTCCCTGTTCGAGCCCCCAAGCACTTTGCTCGTGCTCCTTCGCCCTCTGACTTACATTTCTCCTCGCAGCAACAGAGCGCTGCGGACGCAGCCAGGACCTCGACTGAGGACCTGGACCCACCGCGGGCCCAGAGGTCCAAGGCTCGAGGCTCCCGAGGAAGGGACACCTCTTCGCCCTCGGGGCACCAAGGGCCTCGCCAGCCCCCCGCGAAGCGGAGGCTCTCGACTCAGGTACATTATTGGCTCTTCATTCCCCTAGCTTTCTCTCTATCGATTAGCTTAGCAGCGTTTCTTTATCGCAGACCTTGAGCGCTCGAGCTCAATGCTTGCCCACCCTGACGATGACTGTTGTCCAGGGCGAGTCCGAGTCCGATGAGGAGGAGGAAACCTCCTACATGCTGGCGCCCCGCCGGCCCTCGAGGCGGGGGCGCACCCCTTCAGGCTCCCAAAGCTGGGCCACAATTGGGGAGTTCGACCAGGGGGTCGACGACCTGGTCGAAGATGACGCCGCCGGCACCATGGACTCCGAGGACAGTGTCGACCCGCCTGAGGTCGATGCAGAAGACGACGTCTGGGATGCCTCGGCCGCGGTGTCCGAGGCCACCCAGACTGCTCTTGCCCCAACCGTCGAGGTCGGGCGCCCCGCTTATCGAGGTCGAACGCCCGGCCAGACCAAAGACGGAAGAACGTCAGAGGTCGTCCAGCCAGACGTCCGCATGGGAGGGGACCAAAGATGCCCCGACCGCGGTGGACGAGACCAATACAACCGTTGAGACCGAGCTCGAGGGCGGTCTGAACCCTGCTGGGGGTGCGGCCGGAAGCGAGGATGCCCCCGGCGGAGGGCCCGGAGGGCCAGGCAACCCAGCGGCGGCAATGGATAATACCGCGCCGGGATCGTCAGGGAGTGGACCCGTGGAGTACTCCCGCACAATCTTCGAGGGTCGGCTTAGCCAGGTACGTAGTATCTTCACGCTATTGTCAAACTTTTGGATCGAGCCTCCATTCCTTCTTTCTCCCGACAAGGACCGTGTCGACTTTCCGAACCCCGCAGGCCATCGGCTCTGTAGCCCAAGGGCTGCAAGGCCTCCAGACGCACGCCGACGCACTGAGGGTCTTCCTCAACGTGGTGGAGGAGCGGGAAGCGCATCGCTCCAAGCTCATGGAGGCCTTGGAGGTCGAACGGGAGGATGCTGCACGAAAGGCGGCAACCGACTCCAACGAGATCGCCGGCCTCCGCAAGGTGGTGAAGATGCTCGAGGCCTCCTACAAGTCCGAGCTTGAGCGGGCCATCGCCTCCGAGCGCGACCACGCGTACAAGGCCGTTGAGGAGGAACGTGCGATATCAGCCAAGGCGCTCGAGGCCGAGCGAGCCAAGGCCGAGGAGCTGAAGAAAGCCGCCGCGGACCAAGCGGCCGCCATGGCGAGGGCCTCCCCCGAGCTCAAGGCTAAGGTCCAAGAGCTCGAGGAAAAGCTGGGTCGGGCGAGCAAGACGGCCAAAAGCGCCTTGGCCCAACTTCAAGAAGAGCGCCGCCGAAGCCCTCCGACTCCAGGGCGAGCTCTCGACCTTGAGGGCCAAGGTCGCCGAGCTCGAGCAGGAGAAGCTCACGCGTGAGATGGCCGATCTGTAAAATAGATTTAGACTTTGTTGCCTGCAACCAAAACCTTTGTAAGACAAAAGTTTAATGGAATGACATTGTTTTGGCAGAAATAGTTAATGTCTTGGTCTACTTATCGTTTTTCGATCAAGATATTTTTTCCTAATCATGCACTTAGCCTTTCTGCTCGTAGTATATCCCGTCCAGCCCCCGTTGGGCTCAAGGTCGAGCAACGCCGGCCTTGGGCGCAAGTTATAAACCTGCAGAGACCATGACCTACAAGATCGAGAAAAACCCACAGGGAGCATAACACAGGCGCACGAGGAAAGACTTAGGCGCTAGAGCTTTAGGATCGTTTCTAGGTCAAGCTTCTTGAATCCTGACAACGATTTGCGCTTTGCTCGATGGACCCAACCGCGGGCTTGGTTCGAACCCTGGCGCAGGGGGAGCGTTGATGCGAAGAAATTCGGCTTACAAGTAGCTCGACCACTGGGGGTGAATTTTAATCCCCCAACGCTTGGGCTAAGAGCAAGCACTCTCGTTCGTAGGTCAAACTCAAAGAAGCCCCGAACTCGAGCCAACACAAAATATGGAATGAAGAAGGGGTACAGAGACCAACATGACAATTGAATAATAGCTTTATTGAAATTTGAGGTAAAAGGGTTACACATAGAATTTTCAAAGCTGGTCAGTGTTCCACGAGCTAGAGAGCTATCTGCCATCGGGCATCGCTAGCCGGTAAGCCCCTGTGCGATCTGTTGAAACAACTCTATAGGGGCCCTCCCACCGCGGGGATAACTTATTGGTGCTGGACGGGGCCTGAATCCGTCTCAGGGCTAGGTCCCCAACAAGGAGCTCCCTAGGTCGTACCGACCGAGACGCATGTCTGCGAAGAGCTTGCAGGTAGTGCGCCGATTGTAACAGTGCATGGCATTTTACTTCTTCCGCCAGGGTAAGGTCAAGGGACTGTTCTTGCTCGAAGTCGATCTGGTCGACCAAGCTGACCCTGGCAGAGCCCAGTGTGACCTCTGAGGCGGGGCGGCTTTGGTACCGAACACAAGCGGAAGGGTGTGGACCACGCTGTTCTCGGTGATCGTAGTGCGAATAGACCATAAGACGGTGGGAAGTTCGTCCACCCAGGTCTGGCCGTGTCGTTCGAACTCATCTGATACTCGCTTTTTGACGCCTTGAACGATCTGTCCGTTGTCGCCTTCCACTGCTCCATTGCTTTGCGGATGGGCCACCGAAGCATAGCATACTTTGGTGCCGATGTCCTCGCAATACTCCTGGAACAGTTCACTGGTAAATTGTGTTCCATTGTCAGTGATGATTCTGCATGGAACCCCATACTTGGTGACCATGAACAAGCGGAAGAACTTGACCGCCGTGCGAGTCGTGATGGTCGAGACGGGTTCGGCTTCGATCCATTTGGTGAAGGTATCGATGGCAACGAACAAGAACTTCTTCCCCCCGGCCGCCTGCGGGAAGGGGCCGAGGACGTCTAGCCCCCAGGTCGAGAAAGGCCAAACTAGTGGAATGGTCTGGAGTGCATAGGCAGGCTTATGCGACTTTCGAGCGTGGAACTGGCAGGCTCGACAGGCGCGGATGATGTTGTGAGTGTCCTGAAGTGCTGTCGGCCAATAGAACCCCATGCGGAAAGCTTTCCCGACCATGGTCCTGAAAGAAGAGTGTGCCCCACAGAGACCTGAATAAATGTCGTTTAACAGGTACTTACCCTCCTCCGTGGTAACACACTTCGTCAGGATGCCGGAAGCATTTCGACGGTAAAGCTTTTCGTCCATGAGCTTGTACGAGCTTGCCCGGCGCTTGATCCTGCTCCTCTCTGCGGGATTGGTCGGAAGCTCTCCCTTCGCCAGGAAGTTGTGGATTGGCTCGGCCCACGAGGGAATACCTTCGATGAAGGCGACCGAGGCTCCTTGGTCGAAAATTGAAGGCGACGCTAGGGTCTCCAGGATCACATCTGGAGGAACTTCATCGTCGGACGACCCGAGCTTGGAGAGGAAATCTGCGTCGGAGTTGTCTTTCCGTGCCACATGCGTGATTTCCAGGTTCTGAAACCACTTCTCCATTTTGTGCGCTTCGACGAGGTATTTGGTCATGGAATCCTCCAAGCACTGATAGCCCTTGTTGAACTGGTTGATGACGAACTGTGAATCGCCCTTGACGACCAACCGGTGAACACCCAGCGCCTTGCAAGCTCGGAGTCCCGCCAGGAGAGCTTCGTACTCAGCTGCATTATTTGTCGTGGGAACCCGAAACGAACCACATACCTCAGCCTGTCGCCCTGTGGGGTGAGAATGAGGATTCCAGCCCCCGAGCGTTTGAAGGATCATGAACCATCGAAGTACATGACCCAGGGCTTCTCCTCCTTGACCTCGAGCTCGGGAGCCGGCTGCGATGTCTGCTCGACCACGAAGTCGGCAAGCACCTGCGACTTGATGGTTGTACGCGCCACGAATTGGAGGTCGAAAACGGCCAGCTCCATGGCCCACTTGGCGATGTGACCTCCAGCCTTTGGATTCCTCAAGATCTCCCCGAGCGGGAAGTTGCTCGGGATGACCACGGAGTGAGCCTGGAAATAATGCTGGAGCTTGCGCGAAGCCATGAGGAGGGCGTACAGTAACTTCTGGACTTGGGGGTAGCGCTCCTTTGGCCCATGGAGAACCTTGCTGACGTAATAGATCGGTCTTCTTTTCGCTCGCCACCAGACAAAGATCGATAGCTGGGCGGTGGCCACGAGGTAGAGCAATAATTTTTCACCTGGCTGCGGAGTCGTGAGCAAAGGCGGACTTGAGAGGTATACCTTTAACTCGTTGAAGGATCGCTGAGCCTCAGGCGTCCTTGCTTGCGCAAGGCCTTGAAGAACGGTAATCCACGCTCGCTGAGCCTCGAGATGAACCGGCTGAGGGCAGCCATGTGGCCGGTGAGGCATTGCACCTGCCTTACCGAGCTTGGGGGAGCAATCTTTTCTATCGCCTCGATCTTCTCTGGGTTCGGGCCGACCCCCGAGCCCCCGATCATGTAGCCAAGCACCTTCCATGAGGCAGCACCAAATACGCATTTCTCTGGATTGAGCTTGATCTTGTGCTTGTTCAGGTTGGCGAAGGCGAAATAGCTTGCCGACGGTAAGCCTTGTTGTAATCTCCAGGTCTTCGGTGAGGCGCCGGTCGCGGACGTCGAACTTGAAGGCCTTGATCACGGCCTCGTCGGAGACACTTGGGATCAGGTTCCTGGTGCGGATGAACCGTCGCAAGAAGTCACGGAGAGGTTCATTCTTCCCCTGGATAACCCGGTCTAGGTCTTTCTCCCTGCCGGGCCACTTGTAGCAGCTCTGGAAGTTGGAACGGAGGGCGCTCTGAATTTGACACCACGAGTGGAAGGTGCTGGGCTTCTAGTTGAAGAGCCAGGTGCGGGCGGTACCGTCCAAGACGGTAGTGAGGTAGTTAGCCATCACGTACTCATCTCGTCTCCTCCCGCAGCCAAGATAGTGGTGGTGTAGATCGACAGGAACTCATCGGGGTTCTTCGTTCCGTCGAACCGCTCGATCAAGGCAGGCTTGAAACGAGCCGGCCAGCGCACCCGTCGAAGGTCGTCGGAGTATGCCGCGCAGCCGTAAGCCGGAACAGGGGCGCGCCTGGGGAGGTGTTCACCGCTGCTGGAGTCGGATTCACGGTCGCCTCGGCGGCCCGACCTACGACCACGCCGGTCGTGGCGACGGGCCCGAGCATTGCCCGGGAGGTACTGCAAGCGCTCGTGGACCCGACGACGCCTTGGGGGAATGTCAGGGGAGAGGCCCGACATGCTGCTGCTAGAGCGAGAGTCGTCGTAGGCCGGCTGTCGCCGTACGCCATCCGGAGTCGTACTTGGGGAGCAGCGGTGAGGCGGTGTACGGGACAGGTCTCGGGATTGCCGGCGCGCGGGAGACCAGCGGGGACGCTGGCGCCTGCGCGAGGAGCTGCCGTCACTCTTTAGGGACCGGGACCCAGAAGGGCGGCCCTGGTGCTGCGATGGCACAGCTTCGGTAGCGGCCTTGTCGAGCTCGTCTACGAGAGCTCGGCCGAAAAGGCCCAACCTCGAACGGGCAGGGTCGGTCATGACTCGAGCGATCGCGCGGAGGCGCTCGCTCGATTGAGGGAGTGTCGGTGTTTCGTATAACCGGCGAGTAAGGGGCCACGCGTTCCCTCTCCTTGATGGTTGACTCAGGGAGCCCAAGATGTATACTGGTTCGGGCCGAATATCCCTACGTCTAGTTCATGGTGGTGGTTTTGTATTACTTGGGGCGCAGCGGACTGCACTAGGTTACAAGCGAAGGCTCAAAACAGGCCTTGAGCGCTCATCCGAGTGAAAGGAGCGAAGGCTCGAGAGCTAGGAACGTTCGCCTGAGTCGGATGAGGGACTCGGTTGCGAAATGCGGATTGACTGCCAAATGCGAATACGAAGTGGGAATCCCCTTCCCTAAGAGCCCTGCCTCCCTTTATATATGCGGAGGGGGCAGGTTACACGGGAGTTGGGAGAAAAATGGTAGGGGTATGCTACGCTCGGGAGTCCCGGTCTCTGGTCGTGGCGCCTGACAGGTTGCTGTCCATCCCACGCCTGGGTTAGTAGACACAACGGACAATGTTCTGTTGGGAAGGTGCGACCGCCCTCTATCACTTTGTCAGTCTTGGCGTTGCTTCTGTTGTGCCTGGTTCCGCCTTGGGACGGAGCGCATCTCTCCTCTGTGCGTGACAGGGCGAAGGGGCCGGCGCTTGACTTAGCGGCCCCCTGGCCACCTTGGGAAGGAGCCACCGCCTCATGGCCGTCGTGTCCTGAGGCGGTGACCGCCAGGCCGATCGTGACGTGGCGAAGGTTGTTGAGTCGAAGCTTGTTAGGGATCCGACCCGAGGCAAGGTCGGAGCCGGCGGGGGCACCTGACCTGAGGCCAGGTCAGACCGCTCCTGGTGGGCCTGACCGAGGCCGAGGGTTCTTCGTGGCCCCTCGAGGCCTAGAGCTGGACTCAAAATGGATCGTCTGGTGTTCCAGCCAATATTTAGGGATAATCCCATCTATGAGGGACGAAGACTTTGGTAATACCCTCTCCAAAGACTGCGCCATTTGCCGATCTTCTTTGCCATATCCGTCGATCGAGAGAAAGACGATCTTGAAATAGATGTATACTTTGCTGTGGGGTACCCCTGGTATACGTATTCGTCAGGGAGCTTGGAACGTCCTGACGATGCTCCGATCTTCTCGAGCTCCTCTCGCCGGAGGGCAGTTATGGCCTGGTTGATGGCGACTTAGCCATCCGTGAGCGTCTTCGGGGTCTTGAGCTGCGCTCCTCCACCTCCGCTATGGCTAGCGGCCATGAGAACAAGCTGATCACGCAGCGGCGGAGAGGGGGAGAACAGGGACGTGGAGCTTCCATGCTCGGGGACTGCATTCGAACCCGAGCTCGCGGAATGTGCTGTAGTGACAGATGCCATACCTCGAAAGTCTTGATTCTCTTCCAGATGAGCGAAGCTTTCGGGCCCCACGGTGGGCGCCAGTTGTCGACGATCGGGATCGCCTGACCGCAGATATGGAAATGGGGTTAGTGAGAATGAGGGACCTAGAAAGAGCTACGCTCAATGGAGGATCGAACGTTGGTCGAGGCGAGATGGCAACGGACAAGACACAGCGAATTATACTGGTTCGAGCCCCCGTGAGGGTAACAGCTCTACTCCAGTCTTCTCCTGAGGAGGAGGAGGTCTCTATTCTTGAGTACAAGGGGGGTTACAGCTCGAGCTTGAGCGCTCTGACTATGGCTATTGTTCTATTGCTTGTGCGTTGATGTCGTGCCCTTTGCCGTTCTGCTTCAAGGGATTTTATACCCCTCCCAGCCGTTACCAGAAACGGCTAGGAGATATTCCCGGAGTAGCGCATGGTGTGCATTGAAGACGTGCTGCAACCATCCCAGATCTGGCGCCCACGTCTGCCTTAACTCCGGGATTCCCGGTCTTGGTAACCGCCGAGTAAACGCACACCTTTGAGCCAAGGTCGGGGTCGTGCGGGGGTTGGACCCCCACTCCCCAAGCTCGAGGTCGTGCGGGGATTGGCACGGCTTAGGTCGTGGTCGAAGTCCCATGTCGCTTTCGGCCAGCCGTGGGACCTCATGACTATGCATTGACCTGTCAGAGATTTCTCAGTCCCGACAGTGTGCATTTCAGAGATGTGTGATACGTGGTGCTGTACCACCATTCTGCAAAAGGTAGCCATGAATGCCACCCCTTTGGTGTCTGGAATGCTATGCATCTTAGGTATGCCTCAAGGCACTGATTAACTCTCTCCGTTTGCCCGTCACTTCGTGAGTGATAAGCCGTACTCATCCACAAAGAAATGTTCACTGCCTTAACAATTTCAGTAAAGAACTTGCTGGTGAATGTCCAATCCTTGTCAGTAATGATGGCAATCGGGAACCCATGTAGCTTTAAAATGTTGTCAATGAACACCTGTACCACTTGCTCCACAGTAAATGGGTGTGCAATTCCGACAAAATGAGCATATTTGGTTAGCCGGTCTACTATCACCAGCATCACATCCTTGCCTTGTGATTTTGCTAATTCCTTGATGAAGTCCATTGAAATAGGCATCCATGCCATTTTAGGAATTTCCAGTGGATTGAGTTACCCCGAAATGTGTATGTGCTCAGCCTTTGAGATTTGACAGTCTGGACATTCGGCCACTAGCTGCTCAATGTTCTTCTTCATCCCTGGCTAGTAAAAGAGTCTCTTGATCCAGTGATAAGTCACTTGAACTCCAAAATAACCACCAAACTTTGATGCATGGAAATCATCCATAATCTTTTGCCTTAATCCTTCTTTGTCCCCTACATATATCATTCCTTTATACCTCAACAATCTAGCCCTTAATTATACTCTGCATCTGGCTTGTTAGCAGTTTGTGCTTCCCTGAGTAACTTTTGGCTGCGTTCATCATCGATATAGCTATTCTTGACATCAGTAACCCATTTGGGAGATATTGTTGCAATCACCTAGCATGATTCTTCTTGTATCTTAACTGAGCCGTCTCTTCTAGATAATGCATCCGTAGCTGCATTTTTTTCCTTTTTTATATTCAACCTTATAATCGAACTCAAGTAATTTCAGTAGCAACTTGTTGGATACTTTCAGTCATTTTCTGAGTTGTAATATACTGAAGACTCTTCTGGTTGGTTCTGATAATTAGCGTTCCTCCCCACAAGTAGTGCCACCACCGCTTCAGTGCTTCCAGGATCGCCAAAGCTTCTTTATCATAGATCGATTATGTTGTGGCTTTGGGCCCTAGAACTTTACTAAAGTATACAATCGGTCTACCCTTCTGCATCAATACTCCCCCTATTCCATAGCCACATGTGTCAGTCTCAAATACAAAGGGTTGACTAAAATTCAGCAGACCAAGTACCAGGCAACTAGTCATTATCCTCTTGAGGTCTTCAAAAGCCTTGGTCTAAGCTTCTCTCCACTTCCACAAGTTCTTTTTCAACATATCAAACAACGGCCTGCAAATCTGTGTATACCCTTTCACAAATAGCCTATAATAGCCGGTCAAGTCAAGAAATCCTCTTAATTGTGTGATATCTCTTGGCTTAGACCAATTAAGCACATCCATTATCTTTTTTGGGTTAGTTGAAACACCCTTCCCATTGATAATGTGTCCAAGATACTCCACCTGAGGAGTGACAAATATACACTTGCTAAGTTTCACTTTCAACTTGTTTTCTTGCAATATTTCCAGCATTATCTTGAGTAGCTTCTTATGTTCCTCTCTATCTTTACTATACACCAAAATGTCATCAAAGAAGATCAATATACCTCTCCTCAAGTATTTAGCAAAAATAGAATTCATTAGAGTTTGAAATGTGGCTGGGGCATTGGATAACCCAAATGGCATTACTAAATACTCATAATGCTCGAGATGAGTCCTGAAGGCTATTTTGTGGATATGCTCCTCTTTCATTCTAATTTGGTGGTATCGCAACCTCAAGTCTAGTTTTGTAAATATTTCTGCCCCATGTAGTTCATCCAACAAGTCTTCGATGATCGGCATTGGGAATTTGTTTTTAATTGTCATCGAGTTCAGTTGTCGGTAATCTACACATAATCTCCATGACCCATCTTTTTTCCTCACCATGACTGCTGGTGCTACATAGGGACTGATGCTGTGTCTGATTTCTTCATTCACCAATAATTGTTTAATAATACTCTCCATTGCCTCCTTTTGATAATGAGGTACTTTATAAGGTCTGAGGTTTGGAGGTTCAACTCCTGTCTTCGGGTGTATAGCATGGTCAAACTCCCATTTTGGTGGCAATCCCTTTGGCTCCATTATGACTTCAGGGAACTACTGCAATATTTCTTCAAAGTCAGTTGGAATAGACCAGTCATGTTCTTCATCTGTATCTGAATGAACTAGACTTGAACAACACATCCAAGCACTCCTTTACTCATCATTTTCCCCAATTTAGTTGCATTGATATGATAGTTTCCAGTAGGGTCTATATAATCTTGGAATTGGATGATCATGTCTACCTTGCAAATTGACAGTCTCCTTTGCCTCAGATCCAAACTAATGGGGCTATGTTCAAACATCCAATCGACTCCTAGGATAATATCATACGTCATCAATGGTAGGAGATTAAAAGAGTTAATGAATTGAACTCCTTGTATTGTATACTTCAAATCATTAACCACATCATCACATTTTAATTCTCCACCTCCAGCTACAGCTACTCTCTTAACCATTCCATAGTTTAGAGGTCAATTTGCTTTGAGAGCCAGCTCATAATCAATAAAAGAGTTTGTACTACCACTGTCTACAAGTGCTACCGCTTTAACTCCCCCAATATTGATAATCAAATCAAAAGTAGATATACCAACAACTCCCCTTCTGCTAGCAAAGAAATTTGCATTAGCTGCTCTTGGCCTTAAAGCTGAGTTACATCCTCTGGAATGCCTGGGGTTGTGACAAACCCATTGTCTACCACCGTTTACATGTCTTCTGCGACATCTGTTTCTTCATCATCCCCTCGCATAAGTAAAGCATGATGTTCCCTTTTAATTTTGCATTTGTGGGTTGGACTCCATGGCTCCTTACAATACCAGCACGAGTTTTTGTTCTTTTCCTTTATCTGCTGTGAATTTGTATTCTCAACATTGTTAGGAGTCATCCCTTTGTGGCTTGTTTGATTGTGCTTAATGGCATTATTGCCAAATCTGTTTCAATTGTAATTGGTGGCAATCTGACTTTTCTTTGCAGTTGAGGACTTCTCATAAACCTTGACATACCAATAACCTTCTATCAATCCCTGCGGCCTTTGGCCACTGACATCGTGTTTTATATCTCCCTATAAGCCTCCAATGAAACAACTCAGCAAATAGTGCTCTTGCAAGTATGAATGGCCCCTTTTAACCAAGGCCACACATTCCTCAAACTTGTCGATGTAGTCGTTGACCGTTATATGTTGTCTGATATTTTGCAAAGCCTCAACTGCTTCATGAGCTGACAAGTCCAAAAAACGATCACTAATCATCGCACTAAATTGCGGCCATGTCAGTGTATAACTAGGAATGCCCACTCCCTTAAACCAAGTAGCCGAGCGGCTAGTCAGTTGTGCTGATGCAAGGTTTACCCATTGATCCATTGGAGTTCCTAAGATTTCAAAAAACTTCTCACACAGCTGAAGCCAATTTAACACTCCGTCTCGTTCGAAACAGTGGAATCTCTAGCCTAGGTCTCTTAATCACCGCCTCAACATAATGATTAGTATTGTTAACTTCCCCATGGATAGGTTTGTTTGGCCATCAATCCATTGAACACCAGGATAATGTGTTCTCAATCCATAACTATTCCAAGCATTAACAGGCGGCCTTCTTGCTCCATGCACATCAAAGTTGTTCATGTGTTGATAAGTTCTTGTTCCCCCTCAATTCACCCGTTGAGATTTGGGTTCACTAGGGATCTGATCAAGTGATTCAAATCTGTACCAAACTCAGGAACCGAAGTATTTTGACCCACTGTGCATTTTACTTCCTGTACTCCTTTTGTTCTCCGGTCATCTTGTGTTACTGTTGGACAAAATGTGTTTTGGTTTGTTACCTAATTTCCTACGAAAGATAGATCTGTCGCTACAACTCCAGCTTCAGCATCTTCTGCTATAGATGTGCTAGTTTTGTTCTGCTCTTCTTCCCCCGCATGCCCTGGACTTGATGGGCTAGCCTTACCCATACGCTTCAAGATCTCCCTCATTTCTTTGAACTCTGTCTTCAATGACTTTAGATCTATCAGATCTTCTTTGATCGTTGCCATCTCATTCAGGTCCTCCTTGCTCGCCATATTCTCCTGCGGCTGGGTTGTTACCACCATAAATGTGCTCACTTGATAGCCTTAATTGACGATTTGCAGTGAAGACCTCCAGATCTGACTCAGTTTTGGGATTTTATGGAAGCGATTAGTGTATCACAACCAACCTCCACTGATTGGATTCAACTCCAAGAATCAACTTGTCTTTGATACCTTTGTTAGGACCGATTAAAGATGAGACCGAACCGAAGCAGGATAAGAATTGGAGATTTTGAAAAAATGGAAAAAATGGTTCGTCTACAGAATGCTACATCTAACAAACTACATTACTTGCTAAGAAAGTTGATACTCCATTCTGATTCTTTTTTCCGTTACCCGTCGACTTTTAAAGCCCGAGTTCAGAATTACAGCATAGTAAAAGTGAAAACACCTTTTGATAGCTACAGTGACTCGACAACTGAATTACCACTTCCAGTAATTACTACTTCTATCGATCACCGTTAGATGATACTTAATACTTTCCTCTAGTGAAATCTCAGCCGTAAATCTCTTAAGTGTAGTTATTTTCTCCTGTCTCTCTTCACTGACTTCCCTTCTGAAGACACTCTGCGCCAGAACTATGAACCTTCATTCCCACTATATAGCTACTCCTGACCAGATATGTTTGTAACATCATCTGTTAGGCATTGATTCCTTGAGAGAAGGCTTGAGCTTTGGCATAGTTTATACACATGAAATTGAAGGATTTTGGGGACTAATGGTGCGTCCTATCGGATCCCTACAGACTTTATTTATAGCATCAATTACAACCAAATTAAAACAAAACTCTATTTCTAATTTATCTCCAAAATCCTATCCTAATATGACTTTGGGTTGCATACAATTCGGACTCTATCACCAACATTTTTCTCTTGAGATGGATATGAGATACAACTATGTTTATTTTTTTACATAGTGCAACTCTTCCTCTCAAGATAATTATTTTTACCGAGCCACTAACACGATGATGAATACCACCGCCATGATGTTCACCCTTGACATTCAAAGTTACTTTTAATACTATGATCAACATCACATCCAAAACTGTCGTCCTTGCCTTATCTTGTCCAACACCATCACACGGATGCATTCTCTAAATGTTTTCACCTACACCACCATTGACCATAGTAACCACTATGATCATCACTTCAACCACACCTCAATCAACATCAAGTCCTTCGTTTTCTTTGTCACACACGGTCTTCTCCACTTCTACCCACTTGTTTCAAGCCTTGATCTTCACCATCTCCTCTAACTCTTGTTTACCCTGGCCTCCACCTCTCTTAACATATCCCTGACCACTTTTGTCTTCTGCCACCTCTCTCTTAACATACCCTTGACCACCTCTACCTTCCATTCTACCTTACTGATCTTCATACATTTCCACAAATGCTACCTCTTGCAATAGCACCAACACCTCAATGACTACCACTAACACCATAACCATAGCCATAGCCTCCACACTAGAGTTACCACCGGTTCCTATTTCCACTACCAATTCCATCATTAGCACACGCCCAACATCACATTTTGGCTTGCCACTCAGCATCTTTGCTAGCTGTCATATGTTGAGAAATGAGACAGAAAAGTGAGGGCGGATGTTGGCCATGTCATGGGCGCTATCCACTAGAGAGAGAGAGAGAGTTGATACGGGGGTTTATACAGGATCAGGTGTTAAGGTAGATGCCATACTCTTGTTAGTGAGCTCTCGGGGGAGTAGAGGGGTACCTCCTGATCCGGACTCCTCGAAGGCACACTAGTTGTCTCTTGTATTCAAATGAAATTTCAAGTTACAAGTAGAGGTTACAATAAGTTTTTATATGTGATTAGCCTGTTGCACAAATATTATCCTATCTTTAGAAGTGTGACTTAAGTGTGGGTATCCTCGTCATTCCAGGGAGGTGATAGTGGATCCCACATCATTGTTTATTAGAAGTAAGCCTCTGACCTTGGGGTTCCACAGGGGATTTGGTGGCTCACTCAATAGTTGGTCTCAAGTGGGACTAGGGTGCCCAAGTATCTCCATAGGCGCCTAGAGGGGCATCTTCTTGGATTGGGTGTTTTACCATATGCCTTATGGATAGGGGGCAAGGCAAGGCCCTTTGGAGGACTTAAGGTCACTCCAAGTACTTTTTTTGGAGAGTCCGTGAGGTATGAGGGGACCTCCCGTCAACACTTCTCTTAAAGGGTCTGCGGGGTACGAGGGGGTCTATCTCAACACCCCGTACCATGTACACTTTGGAGAGTTCGCAGGGTACGAGGGGACCTCTCCTCAACACTCCCTTTAGAGGGTCCACGGGGCATGAGGGGGTCTCCCTCAGTACTCCGTGCCCTTTTGGAGAGTCCACGGGGTATAAGGGGATATCCCCTCAACACTCACCTTAGAGGGTCCATGGAGTATGAGGGGATCTCTCATAGCACCCGCACCACAAAGCCTTGCTAGAGACCTTGCGGGGTATGAGGGGATCTCCTATGACACTCCGCACTATAGGGGAGTATGGGACCTCCCTTTTGAAAGATTGTGGGATCTCCTGTAGCATTTTGGTGGCGAACTACGCTGAGAGATGAGTACCACCCCTTATGCGCTTGTGGATAGAGCACCTAACCATGCGCCCTACGAGTCCAAGCTAGAGGTGAAGCTCCTACCCCGTGGAGTGTGAGACCCCCCTTTATGAGGTGGTGGGTTTTACCCAACACTAGCAACTCTACCAAAGCCACAACCCAAGCAATATTCTCTCCTCTATCTTTCTACCTTGCCCCAAAACATCTACTATTATAATCAACCACATAGCTCCAATCACTCCAGATCCTCCTAGATCTCAGAACATCTCTGGTACACCTTGTGCACCTAGCCAAGTAGCCCACACCTCCGGTACACTTCCTTATGCATAAGGCCAAGCAGCAAATCTCTCTTTTCTTTTTCTTTTTTTTCCTTTTTTGGTCAGTTTCACCTTCTTTCTTTTCTTCCTCTCTTTTCTCTCTCTCTCCCCCATCCCTTCTCCTTTTATTCTCTTTCCTTTTTTACTCACCTTGATCGTTCTTCCAGCCGCGCGATCAAGCTCTTCATTCCTTCCTCTTCCTTCCTTCTCCGTGTCGGCCTCCTTTTCTTCCCTCTTCCCTGTGCAGCCATTGCTTCTTCGACTCTTCCTCACGCGCTACTCCTATCCTCTTCTTCTGCCTGCCTCCTCCCACATTTAGATGGATCTGGGTCAGTAACAACCCCACCAAGCGGCAATGGTGGCAGTGGTTGTGACCCAGTTGCCCTGAAGGTGGAAGCCCTCACGCGAGTGGCGAGCGATGACAACGGCCCTGGTGATATTCCTCCCCCATGCAATTCGGCCGACCGCGGCCCTCTCCTGTGCGACGTGGCTGTGGCGGTCCATGTACGATGGGACAGAGGTGCCTGGCGAATCAACTGAAGCTGACGACAATGAGATCCGCGAGGTGAGTTTTTTTTCCTTGGTTAGGGTTTGAATGGCTCTGATATCATGAAGGATTTTGGAGAATAATTGTGTGTGTCCTATCGGATCTCCACATCCTTTATTTATAGCATCAATTACAACCGAATTACAACCAAACTCTATCTCTAATTTATCTCTAATTTTGAATCCTATCTTAATATGACTCCGAGTCGCACACAACTTGAACTCTATCTCCAACAGAAATAGCATTTGTTTTTGTTTTCGAAAAAAGATGCTAAAAGTACAGAGTGCCTTGTGTTTCTGGTAGCCCTTGATATGTTTGATCATTGTACATCTCATGTTGCTTCCCATCTACTCTTGACAACAAAACAATACCATGCGTGGAACTTTGAATTACTTGCACCTCCCATACATTGGTTGCATTCGAAACTTCAGTCGGGTATCCCTGGGTCTCAAAGGAAGATCCTTCCAAACTAAATTAGAATTCGAAAGAATTAAAATCAAAATATAGAGAGAACAGAATAATCCTTTTTTTCTAATGTTCTAAATCTCAGTGGAGACCAATAAAGATGTGACATTCCCTACGCACACAGTCAAAAGAGTACCAAAAAAAAAATTAACAGTAGCAAATCTACTCTGGTTGAAATTGGATTAAAAAGGGGGAAGAATTAATCTTGACAAATCACAACAAAACAAGTCCTTGTTGTGAAACGTAATCGTTCACCCCGCACAAATCGACAATAAACAAACAGGAACACGCGAATCAAGAATAGGAGCACATAGAATATAAGGGTAGAACTCTCTCTAGCTTTATTCAATTTATTCATATACATAAGAAATAACTAATATACTGAGGAAAGTATAAAAGATGAGTTTTGATTCGCATGCATACGAGAGATAGATGCGGTTACATAAATCTTATCTTATAACAGTCCCAAGCAAGGGCGGCTTAACGCGCTGGGCGTTAGCTAACGCGGGGGTGTCCGGGTGTGCGAGAGTGAGACTGAGAGAGAAGCAGCAGAATGGGGCGGTGGTGGTCGCCGGCGGAGCCGCGGTCGGTGCAGCTGCTGCTGCTGGGCGTCGCCCTCGTCGCGGCCTCCTTCTACGCGGGCACCCTCTTTCGCTCCTCCTCCTCGTCCTTCCCCACGCTCATACTGCCCCCTTCCGGCTCCCGATCGCCCGATTCCTCCAAGTCCCTAGGTGCCTTCTCTACCCTCTAGGGTCGCAGCGCTTGCGTCCGTGCCGATCCGCTCCTGGATCGCGTTTTTAACTCAGTTCTTGGGAGGAGGGGTCTTAGAAATAGCGGCTTATGGCGTCTTTCGCGTTTTCTTCCTGTCCTTCCCAATTCGTCAATTCGTGCGGCGGTTTTGAAGTTTCTAATTGCAGAATGTCTTAGATGCTCCTGCATTATTGGTAGAAAGTTGCTTGTTGGGCAATTAGTTCTCTAGGATTGCTCTACTTGTTTGTGACTAAATGTTAATTTGTAGGGAATAGTTTGATGGAAATCTATATAAAAAAGAAGTATTTAGGAAATAACAAAAACTCTTTCTTGATGATTGGTTATCTTTTTCTTAAAATTTTGAGACTAATTAGTATACATTTGATTGGGAATTGTTTCGTACCTCAAATACAGAAGTAGGTTAACCAAGTGCAGGCCTGTATGTCATAGTCTGTTTCAGTTTATATGCCAAACTATACCAGTTTGGCTGTGATGCATATTGGTAGGACTTGGTTCTAGATTTGTTTTAACTCTGTGTCTCTGCATTGCGATTTATGCGTAGGTAGAATGTGCATTTAGTGGACACATCCTGCACTCGTTGTGTACCATACAAGTTTTGGAATGTTTCCATGCCAAAATGGTTAAATCTGTTTGATTGTCAGTTGCAGACGCTCCAAAGTTTACAAACGGAGTTTCTCTTACTTATCGAACAACACCAATCTCAGTTCCAGATTATGGAGTTGATGTGTGTCCTTTGGAATACAATGAGTATATTCCCTGTCATGATACGGCCTATATCAGCAGCTTAAAGAACCTGGATAGATCTAGGCATGAAGATCTTGAAAGTATTTGTCCTCCACAAGAGAAACGCTTGTTCTGTTTGGTGCCCCCACCAAATGACTACAAGATACCAATAAGATGGCCAACAAGTCGGGACTATGTGTGGCGCAGTAATGTCAACCATTCGCGTCTTGCTGAGGTCAAAGGAGGGCAGAATTGGGTGCATCAGAAGGGCAAGCTTTGGTGGTTTCCTGGAGGTGGTACTCACTTCAAGCATGGTGCATCAGAGTACATACAGAGGTAAACCTGAATTGCTTGTCTAACTATGATTTAAAAATTTCCATATTTAGGCTGTCGAATGTTTTTGTCTTTCTCACAGCCCAGAATGCATGTAGTGTGAAATGCAATGCTTGATCGCTTATAATCTCCTGTTGATGAGTAGTTGGATGTGATGACTAGCAGTGGATGCTGAGCAGCATCATCAAATATTAAATTTTGATCTTTTCACCTTCTCGAGCAAACATTTTATTTGAAGCATAGACCCTTGAGCAATATTTGCAATAAAGAGTAGTATGTATAATGAAAGGACCATAAGTTGGAGCATCAATTAATTGTAGCAGTTTAATGTCGGTGCTTTTTTTGTCTTGTAAAAAGATATTCTGATGAGTTTTTTTATACATAACTGATTGATGCAGGCTAGGGAATATGACAACAAATAGTACTGGTGATCTCCGCTCGGCAGGAGTAGTTCAGGTTTTGGATGTCGGATGTGGTGTTTCCAGCTTTTCTGCTTATCTTCTTCCCCTAGACATTCATACAATGTCATTTGCCCCAAAAGACGGCCATGAGAATCAAATCCAGTTTGCTTTAGAACGTGGGATTGGTGCAATGATCTCTGTGTTGGCCACAAAGCAATTACCTTATCCTGGAAATTCATTTGAAATGGTTCATTGCTCCCGATGTCGTGTTGACTGGCACGAAAATGGTAAGATTCACATACTTTTTGTGCTAAGCTATTGTGTGCATTAGCTATTTTCTGAGATATTTTATTGCACTACACATTTTTATGTGGGAACTACAGTTATATTGTGTTGTTATACACTGTTGACAACAAGTATTTTTCAAAAATCAATTGACTCTCACTTATGAATGTGTGCTCTTTCGTAGCGATTGTTTTGTTTCTTGAAAAACTTATGATGATCCTTTGTTTTATGAATTTTATGTTCTAAATACACAATCCATAATTTGACCTAAAATTTATTTTTCAGATGGAATATTGCTGAAAGAGGTGGATCGTCTTTTGCGACCTAATGGATATTTTGTATACTCAGCTCCACCAGCTTATAGAAAAGATAAGGACTTTCCTGTTATCTGGGAGAAGCTAATGAATATCACAACAGCGATGTGTTGGAAGCTTATTGCTAAGCATGTTCAGACTGCTATATGGATCAAACCTGAAGATGAATCCTGCCGACAGAAAAATGCTGATGTGAATCTACTGAATATTTGTGACTCCAATGATAATTCTTTGCCGTCATGGAAAATCCCATTAATGAACTGTGTGAGGTTGAACAAGGACCAATCAAATATGCAGAAATTGCCTTCCAGACCTGACCGCCTGTCATTTTATTCCAGGAGTTTGGAGATGATAGGTTAGCTCATTTTTCATTGCCTACAAAAAAAAGGGACAAACCCCAATGTTATGCTGCAAATCTGGGCCCAAGTTCCATACTTAAGCTCAATTTTTTAAAGGAAAAAAACCCTCTCTACGTTCAACATATGTTCAAAAAAGGCATCCCATTTTTAAATCCATTTAGTATAGTGTTATTGACACGTGGGGTCTGCACCTATTAGTCAGTGACATAGAGGGTTTCTTCCAGACGAAGGCCCATGGATTAGGGGCTGTTTTGGTTCCTTCAAAGTGTTGTGGTCCTTAAAGGCATTTCAGCCTAAAGTTGGAGGACTAAAAATCTGACCTTTTCCACTGGAAAAAAGATTCTATACCGGATTAACATTTTCCTCTCTTACTTGATTGTTAGTCATTCTTGTTGTGCAGTGTTATTTGGCATTCCTGGAGCTTAATAGTGATATTGCTGTTTAGATAATGTTCGACAGAGCAGAACAGTAATTATTCTGAGTGATAAAAAATATTTTCTGAATATATTGCAATCTACAACTATGACATGATGTTAATCTATGAAGCAAACCGATCAGACTTTATTATGATAATAAATATTGAAGTTCTCTAAATGACAATACATGCTTATAGCTGTCTTTAATTCAAGAGTACTCTTGATTCAACTTTTATGAGTAATCTTTGAAGTATAATCTGATCTTTCATCTTTGACTTGATTTTTTATTTCATAATTGTGAATGTAGTATGTTTTCTGAAACATGTGTTTTAGGAGTTACTCTGGAGAAGTTTGATAAGAATAATGAGTTCTGGCGAAACCAGGTTCGCATGTATTGGTCATTTCTTGGTGTTGAAAGGACTAGCATCCGAAATGTCATGGACATGAATGCTAATTATGGTGGATTTGCTGTGGCACTAAGCAATGATCCTGTCTGGATTATGAATATAGTACCCCATACAATGAGCAACACATTGCCTGTTATCTACGATCGTGGGTTAATCGGTTCTTACCATGACTGGTTGGTATTTTTCTGAAAAAAGTAAACCTCCGTTTCCCATCTTTATGATGAATCTAAAGCCATTCATGCTGCAGGTGTGACCCATTCTCGACATATCCTAGGTCATACGACTTGCTGCATGCTTTCCACCTCTTTTCTCATTATCAAAGCCGCATGGAAGACTGCTCATTGGAAGATATCATGCTAGAAATAGATCGTATCACTCGTCCCCAGGTAACCATGCCTTATATTATAGTTAATCATGACTGTTATAAATATTTTTACTTCAGTGCATCTCTTATCTACTAATGCCAATGATTGTAAGAATATAGTTTTGTTTATGTTTACAAGAACAATGGGTTTTTATTTGTGCAAGAGAAAAAGGCTTTATCATGACAATAGGTTCCTAGCAAAGTCTAGCTTTAGTCGTTATGTTTTTGGTGTGACTATTTGCTGTATCCTCCTAGAAAATTAGAGTCGAAATTAGGAAATGCCTTATCAGTTAATCATTATATCTATATTTGTGAAGAAGCTTTTGTCTTTTTGGGTGCAAACATAGATGATTGAACATGCTAAATATAAGGTGTTTTATCATTTTGTTTATATTAGTTGAGAACCATTTTCCTTTTTCATTTTATATTACCCTCCAAATGGTTGAACATGCCTTCCCTGATTTTGTAAGAGTTAATTACTGCAATAGTTAAGAAACATTTTCCCGTTTCACTTTATAGTACCCTCCAAATGGCTGAACACGCCTTCCATGATTTTGCACACATTAATTACTGTGAGAAATATCAAATTTGTGGTCATTGTGAAATAAGCAATTTATCCACAGAAATTCGATAGGATGTGATGTAATCACACTGTTCCTCAAGTTAATCATTTGCTATTCATAGCATAGTATAAACTATAAAGTGTAAGCAAACAGTTTCATTCTTCAGACATTTTCTTGTGTAGTATCTACTTCTATGTGTTTTCAAATACAAGCGATCAAATACGATGATACGGTAATTATGGAAATTTAGTTTATAGAGAATTCATACTCTGACAAAATTATGGATGTACAGGGTTTTATCATTATTAGAGATGAGAATAGCATCCTCTCAAGAATCAATGATCTTGCACCGAAGTTCCTTTGGGATGTCACCACACATATGTTGGAAAATGAGGAAAACAGGCTGGAGAAAGTTTTGATTTGCAGGAGGAAATTCTGGGTTATTGTTTGAGATATGCTTAGGCCGAAGCTGCTCTCTCATATCCTATCTTGCTGTGTCCTTTTTGTCACTGTCATAACATAAGGAGGACTTTTGGGTATACTAAAGTTTCGAGATGTCGCTCCAGTGAACGGAACATTCTATCACCAATTGTTTCTAGGATATTATCACTTTATTGAAAGCAGAAGCATCATTCATCAAAAAGTAGGGGTAGAAGACATTATTGGGAGTTTTTTCGGAAACTATTCACCTATTTAAGTGCTTGAGGAATACTATTGATCTTTTGATCTTTAAAGAGCGGACGGAAGGTGTAAAGAGGCTAGATAATCTTTTGATTTGTGTATTTTTACTAATGAGGATTCTAGTTTGTTCTGTAATTTGCTAATTTCTAAGTAGTTTGGTTTAGGGGTTTTGACCATTTTTTTTTGCTATTGTTGTTTCTGCTATCCATTCTGGTAATACATCTGTACTACTAGTCATGAAATTTACATTTACAGGCTTACAGTGAATAATGAGGCATGGTTGTTTCACTATTTGTTTAATTTGGTTTTGCTACCCTTTTTCGGATGCTTATGTGAACCAAGCACTTGTTTGCAAATTGCAAGAGTTGCCTTCTCTGCGTTGAAGAGACCGGCATGGTAAATTCTTCTATTTGGCTACACTATTTTGCAGATGCTAGCTCTTGGTGTGAAATACAGATACTATATGTGGTGCAGATAGAATCATATTTCGCTGGATTGTCACTTTTCTGTGCTTATGCATGCAGTGCGTTTTTACGATTCCTGACGGTGGCTGCGGCGGTGGCCTGAGGGCGTTGCACCGGCCTAGCTAGTTTGTTCTCTGAATCCTTGATCTCAAGATGGAGTAAAGTGCTGGTAAAGAAGGCTGCAAAGAGGAGAACTTTCGATCCGCTTGGCGATAGCAGCAGGCACGATCGAGCTGGGAATCAGTTAAAAGTAGTTGTCGGTGCCTTACCTGTCGAAATGTCGATTGGGCCTAGGTTAAAAACGAAACAGAATGTTTCCGATTGTTCCGAAGAAAAACAGAAATGAAAGTCTTTTTTTCAAAAACAAAAACAGAAAATATCGGTATGAAAATGATAACGAAAAATTTTTATCGGAAACGAAAACGAGGGAGCCAGTTTCGACAGAAATAGGCCGGAAATTTCGTATAAAGAAACCGGAAAATTCAAGAAAAATCCGGCCACTACTAAGCCCAACCGCAGATTCGAATCCTGCTTTCGACGCCTTTTTTTTCCTTTTCCTTTTTTATTAGCAAGAACCAAAACTTGATCTCCAGAAAAATGTTTATATGTGCGTCAATGTATTCTTCTCCCTCTCTCTCTTTTAAACTTTTTAGCTTCGTAACACGTCAACTTGGCTGCAAAACTTGAATGGTTGCTTTCAATGTACGGGGGAAAATGGTTTGATTCCTTTTTTTCCTTACTTGATACTCGTATCTAGAGTAGGTTTTCCTCAGAAATACACATGTATGTATATTCGTTTATGATATAACTTTATCAGATAATTATCTAATTTGATAGCACCGTATTTGAAAATAGTGCTGGATCGATTGAAAATTATGCGAGCCATTTATAGCCCTACTAGGGAGTTCAAGTAAGAGACTACAAAATACATTGTATATTACAAGATGGAAGAATGACAAGGTAGTTGCAAGAACGGTGAAGTTGAGGAGCAAAGATCAAATAAGAGAATGAGAGCATCCCCTCAGGAGTAGTCTACACCCCTGTTCAAGTTTACAGAGAGTATTTTTTTTCCTTAGCATGAAGACCAAGAAGATATGCACTATGTTCTTGTAGAATTTTTCCGCTTTCGTTTCCGTATCAGCTCCGTTCCGTTCTATATCCGTTTTCGGGGTTTCTGATTTCGTTTCAATTACCAGTAAAAAATATGGAAAACGAAAACGAAACAGCCATTTATCGGCGTTTCTGTTTTGTTTTCATCCCTAATTGGGTCAACAAGCATTTGTTTGTCAAAGTGCGATACATATAAATTAGTTCAGCCCTAGAACGGTGAATTTTTCACTGGGAATTGAGTGTTTTCTATATAATTCTTTTATTTCACATATATAATATGAGACTTTTTAATATCTTTGGTAGCAATGGTAGGTACCAAAATTTACAGTGAGGCAGTATCAAGAGTTATAAAAAAAATTAAAGGGTGGAATCACCAACTCCCTTTAAATTTTGAGAGGTACTTCTATGTATCACCTCTCAATATAAGTTATACAAATCTTAAAACAAACAAAGAGGTAAGTAAGTATCATTCACTCTTCATATATTCATGCTTTAATATCTGTTCAACTTTTAAAAAGATATGCATACACACACCTTTCTTACATTTTTAGCACCCCTTGTTACCATCTCAATGTAAATTTTGGTCCTCCAAAGGATGGTAGAAAGTCTCATATAATATATATTTAATTATTTAATCAGTATGTAGTGGTAATAATTAATATATTGGACACGAATAACGCAGCGTGACTACAGCTTACCTGGTCGTCTTTTTCCTCAATGCGGTTGTTGCCACCAACTTCATCAACGCAACAGCCTCTTGCTGCCTCCGGTGGCCACAAAACCAGCTGCCCAAAAATCCTAGCTCACTATCCTCACTGTTGTACCATATCACTGCCCATCTGCCACCACTTCCCATTGCTTGGACGCCTTGAACCCCTAACTAACTCTATAGTTGATTAGCTGAGGCACCGTTGAACCTATTTAACTCGGTGAGAGCCCTAAGGCCCCTAACCTAACCATCAACAGTCGTCATCGTTGGGTGAAGAGAACTCTGCCATGTGAAGGTGGGTAACGCGCTCTACCTTAAGAGCTACTAGAAAATTGTTCGCGCCGTAATACGGCGCGCGTGTCATTTTTTCATAATTTTTTTTCGGCGGCATTCTATTTTTTAAATCGGCGAAATAATGAACGGAACGGCTAAAAGAACACAAAATTTTTCGCGGCGTAACATACCGCGCGTGCCGTTTTTTCGTTGAAATTTTGCGTTTTATTTTTTAAATCGTCGAAATAATGAGCGAAATGGATGAAAGGACAAAAAATTTTCATGGCGTGCAAGGTCATTTTTTCAGAGAAAAAATTTCTTTTTCGCGACTTTTTTTTAAATCGTCGAAATAGGGAAAAAATAGAGAGATAGAGCTGTAGAAATATCTCCTTCATCGAATTATCTGGAAAACATTGGAGGCCGAGCTGGAAAACCGCGGTGGGGAAAAAGTCTAGAGGAAAAAGGGTGAAAATTATTAGAGATGACAACCTTCTTTTGTCGAGCTCAACACTCTACGCGTTCGCGGAGCAATAATACATGTTTTAAAAAATATTAGAGATCGACGCGTTCGCGGAGTAATAATACATGTTTTTAAAAATATCAGAGATCGAGGTGGGAAATTGAGCTGGGAAAAAAGTCTAGAGATAGATCTGCACAAATATTTCTGGCGACGAAAACGTTTTTTTTTAGAAAACGGAGAAAGGACATGTTTTAAAAAAATATTAGAGACTCACGGCGTAACACGTCGCGCGTGTCGTTTTTTCGTATGGATTTCTTTTTTCGGCGGCCTTTTATTTTTTAAATCGTCGAAATAATGAGCGAAACGGGGAAAAAGCAGAGAGATAGAGGTGTAGAAATATCTCATTCGACGAATTATTTAGAAAATATTGGAGACCGAGCTAGAAAACCGAGGTGGGGAAAAAGTCTAGAGGGAAAAAGGTGAAAAATTATTAGAGATGACAACCTTCTTTTGTCGAGATTAACACTATATGCGTTCACGGAGTAATAATACATGTTTTAAAAAATATCAGAGACCGACGCGTTCGTAGAGTAATAATATATGCTTTAAAAAATATTAGAGTTCGAGATGGGAAATCGAGGTGGGGAAAAAGTCTAGAGACAGAGCTGCACACGTATTTCTAGTGACAAAAACATTTTTAGGGAAAAGCGGAGAAAGGACCTAGGCGTAAAGAGTAAGGACACAGAATGTTACGTTTTTGGACTGTCGCTATCCCGAAAAATTAGAAAAGGACTTGTTCGCGATTTAAATCTAACGGGAGGTTCTTTTCGTAAAATGACGCACGAGGGACCTGAATGCGAATTTAGAGGAAAAAATCTTCCTCTCTAAAAAATCGCGAAGGATCTGTTCGTAATTTACAAAAGGATCAAATCGCGAAATTTTTTTTTGAGCCGAGCCGCCGGCTCGGCTCAAATTGATGTGGTGCCGGCAATCCTTCCACTAATATGGAAGGTAGTATTAGTAGTTGTAGTACTTAAACATAAGACATTTCTTTTTATCATTTTTAAAAGGTACTAAAATATCTAACCTATTAAAGCCGAAGGATTTCCAGAGCAACCGGAGCGCCACCTGTCGCCTTGCGATTTTGCGAAAAAGCCCCTCCGTTTCTTCAAAATAACAGATAGGGGCCTGTGTAATTTTCTGTGAGACAAAGATTTTTTTTAGCCTTCGCGTTTGGGTCCCTGGCACGGTATTTTACGGAAAAGCCTCCGTTAATTTCAAATCGTGAACAAGTCCTTTCCTAATTTTTCAGGATAGCGAACAGGTCCAAAAAAATAACAAACAGGTCCCTGCTTCTTATGTTCGGGTCCTTTCTCCGTTTTTCCCGGGAAAAATGTTTTCGTCACCGAAAAAACCGGAAAAATTATTTCCGCCGCCCAAAAAACCCAGAAAAACTGTTTTCACCGCCAAAAAAAACCGGAAAAAATGTTTCCGCCGCCCAAAAAAAGGGGAAAAAATGTTTTCGCCGCCCAAAAAAACGAAAAAAAAGATTTCGTCACCAAAGAAAAGTTTATAACAACTTACGGATCTGCCAACGGGTCATAACCGCGGGTTTTTTTTAAACATGTATTATTACTCGGTGAACACGTAGAGTATTAGGCTCGACAAAAGAAGATTGTCGCCTCTAATAATTTTTCGCCCTTTTTCCTCTAGACTATTTTTCACCAGTGGGTGGTTTTGCGAACATGTACTATTACTCGATGGACGCGTAGAGTATTAGGCTCGACAAAAGAAGATTGTCAATTTGTCATCTCTAATAATTTTCCGCCCTTTTTCCTCATGTTCGCGTACGGGTCATTCGCTTTTATTTTCCCGTTTAAAAAGAAACCCGTATTTTTTTATTCGCGGTTGTGTTCTCCGTTTTTCACGGGAAAAAAGTTTTTGTCACCAGAGATATATGTGCAGCTCTATCTCTAGACTTTTTCCCCAACTCGATTTTCCACCTCGATCTCTGATATTTTTTTAAACGTGTATAATTACTCGGTAGACGCGTAAAGTATTAGGCTTGACAAAAGAAGATTGTTATCTCTAATAATTTTTCGCTTTTTTCTCTAGACTATTTTTCACCGGTGGGTGATTTTGCGAACATGTATTATTACTCGGCGAACGCATAGAGTATTCGACTCGACAAAAGAAGGTTGTCATCTCTAATAATTTTTTATCCTTTTTCCTCTAGACTATTTTTGACATGTTTTTCCTTAAAAAACAGAAAAGCCGGGATTACACGTTTTCCCATAAGCACCAAGCGATCGAAATTTCGCATGGCGCAGCAAACAAATTACATATGCCGTGGCGTAGCGCGGGTCATTATCTAATTTATATTAAGATAATACAGAGAGATACCAATCCGAAGGCGATAAAAAGTTTGCCAGCCATAATCCACCGTTGTCCACTGACAACTTACATCTGTAAATTTCGTGGGGCACGCAGCAAAATGGTGAACACTCCGGGCGGCTACTCCCGACGTGCACGTACTAACGATCGACGGACACTTGTATCCCCGTCGCATCAGATCAGATCTTCTCGAGACGCCAGCAGGCAGAATATAACTTGAATGCGGGAGCAGCACGAACAAAGTTGACCTCTCATCTCTCAACGGAACGGTTGAAATCAACGGCCAACGATAAAAAGGCCAAATAGGAGACCATGCATCGATCACGGGGGAACATATTCGATCCATTTTGGAGCTGTTCATCAAAATGGTCCATGCATACACTTTTTTTTAAAAAAAAAATTAGCTCTCTTTACTTACCTGACTTCTTGGTGGCTTGGAAGTTTTTTTTTTTTTTGTAATTTTTATCTCGCAGAGACCATATTCTATTTAAAAAATAGATCTACAGGCTATTTTGGTGAACTGTTCTTTTTCACAGCAGGAGCGACAACTCCAGAAGGCAGGAAGGACGGGATCGATGGAGAACGTCCTAGTCTTACGCGCTGTACGTGCATGGATGAGTGCTGCACCGATCGATCGTCTATGTGCTGCACTCGCACGCATTCAATTCGTGCGTGCACCTACCAACGGATCGATGGCTGGCTAGTCCTACGGTACTTTGCCGGCCGCCGGAAACTCTGAAACGTCTCGCGAGTGATCACACGCACGCGCCGCCGGTCGGAGAACGCCGACATGCGTACGCGCGCCCCTGCTGCCGGTCAGATCAAGGAACGCTGCCGACCACGCTGTGTCGACACAAGCGAGCACCCGTGTCTGTCCAACCTCTGCTACTGTCGACGAGTGAATGACTAAAAATGGCGATCAGATTTCTCCTTTAAAAGAATCAACTAAAATCTCACTTGATCAAATAAAAATGAAAAAAAAATTCTAAAAAAATCAACTCTATAGTGGTACTATCATGCTCGGGTTGCGGTAGTACCGGATAAACAGTAAAAATAGGGTGGACAAAAAAAATTAGTACGAGTTTATATCAAAAAATTGATGTATTTTTTGATTTAATAATCTAGAACTCATGAAATTTTGTATGCACCTTTCTATTAATGTCACGAATCTATTTCAACTATCAATTGTAAAGATTGATGAATCAAAGTTATAAAATTTTTCAAATTTATCGAAAGTTGCACCAAAACCGGATTAAATACACAAACTTCATCTTGAGTATGCTCATAGGGATTCGATGATTAGGATGATATTAGATGATCTCTTACATGTTACAACAAGCAAAAACACCAAAGAACTAGCCCTCAAAAGCTCAAGAACATGATCTACCACGATTATTCTGGACAAGTATTCTGTACCTCGGCTCCTCCCCGAGCTTAGTTCTGATCCATGCCATTGCCTGCAATGTCCATTACTAATAGCCCATGCTTTGACTCCTTTTCCTAGCTTACAGCAACTCTCCTCTCTGGCCTAAGTCATCTTCGGCGTTGCCTTGACTGTTTGGATCTCAGCTCTCCTAACCTAGTTCCGATCTCCTCCACCTCACTATAACCTAGCTCTGAAGTCCTACAACCATCACAAACAAACAAACTGTCATGTAGCATTGTTCACAAGATATGCAATAATCATTAAATAATCATAAAGTTTAAATAAACATACCCTAGAAAAATCAGTACTACTGCCCCCAGGGCCAATAGTACCCACCCGGGCTGAACCCAAAATACTTGTTCTAAAAAATAACTACCACCAATTAGAGGTCGGTAGTACTGCGCTCCGGTACTACTGCTCCATGGTCGATAGTGTCGCCCTTGAAGGATCGAGTTGGCCTAGAGGGGGGTAAATAGGAAACTTTTAAAATTTTAGAAATAATCACTGAATAAAATCAACTCAAAAGCTTAACTACTAAAGATTCAATAGATTGACAAGAGAGTACATGTAACTTAAATCTAGCAAGAAGAAAACACCAGAGATCAACAGCAAGAAAAAGAATGAGAGACACAAAGATTTATCCCGTGGTTCAGAGCTAAACTCCTACTCCACGTTAGAGCACTTCTCATGAAGTATAGCTCCTTCAAAGCTAGTCACAGTAGTCTTGTCTCCACTAAGGTGACTCTTTCACTACTCCAGTGAGGTGAGTCCTAACCTCTCACAACTAGTGGTGGCCTTCCACAAACACTTTTGGATAGGTCGCACCAACACCTTTTCCAAGCCGTCTAGGAATAGATTGTTCTAAGAGTAATAGACTATCTACAAGTCCTGTCTCTTGGTTCACTAGCACAATGCTTTACTAGACTAAACTTGGAGCAAAACACTTAGAAAGTGTGAAGTTTGAGTTTAAGGTTGAAGCACGATCTCCTTAATGGAATGAAAGCTCTAAGGTGCTAAAAGATTAAGGAGATCAAAAGTTATGTAAGGGAATACTCTGGCAGTGCTTATATAGCCATTTGGATAGCTGCTAGCCGTTACACCTATCACAGTAGCCGTTGGAACGTGTCAGATTGTCAAAACAGCCTACACACAACTACAACGGATTTAGGAAGATTAGGCTTCAAAATTAGTTCTTTATACTCCGGACCAATATTGATGAAAAAAGTATTTGCGCCGGACTAAACCAGCATGGTATGTTGTACATGGGTTTTGAGAGAAATTACGTCCGATGAAAAGATGGGTACTTGAACATATGCGCCGGACTGAAAATATTTGTCACGCCGTAGAAGGGTTTCAAAGGAGCTTATACCGGCGGACTTTTTGGAAAAACAAGATTTGTTTAACCAAGAGGAATACATTTGCGTCGGACCCAGTTTTGTCGCAGCAGAAGTAGGTCCGGTGTAAAAGGCGTACACTCGATTAACACCTTGTTCAAAAGACTTTTAACGACGGACCAAAACGGGTATGGTTCGGCGAAGACAAAGTTTGCACCGGACTAACTTTTATGAGTAGACAAAGTTGGTCCATCATGAATGGAATGCTCTCGGTTAGAAGATTAACTGAGTAGATTTCGACGCCGAACTAAAAAGGAATGGTCCGACATGGACTTTAGTTTGCGCCGGATAAAAATTTAGAAGAGCAAAGATGGTCCAGCGAGAATAGGAATTTGACTAAGGTCGCTTCGGACTTAAGATGAGAGTAATGATTTTGAGTCCGACAAAACACATAGTATTTGCTTGAGTGAAGGATAGATTTAGAGGGGAAAATATGATTAAAGAATTTTGACTCCAAACAGTCTAATTAATATTAGCCTATGAACCAAAACTTGAACTTGTGTACAATCCCCCTTTATAGTACGACCAATCTAAAACTACCCTAGCTACTTGGCTTGAATCATCTTTCAAGTCAAAAACTAGTAACAAGGATTCTTAATCTTGACTTTTTTGATTGATGCCTTTTTGGATACTCAAACAGTAAACTTCTTGCTTAGTGGTCATTGACTTAGTCATCAACACCAAAACCATATAATCATATAAAATGAAAAAATTAGGGGGTCTAGATGCTATCAGCCCTTACACAACCCAGAGAATCACCTCGCTGGAAAATAACTACCACTAACTAAGGGCCAGTAGTACCGCATTCCGGTACTACTGCCCTCCATGGGCCGATAGTGTCGACTTTGCTAACAATATCTCAAATTGCTTTAAAATGAGCTTAAATCAAACTCAAACCTGAGCACTACACACTCAAACATAGTCAATTACGCATCACAAACATGAGTAGACCATCACATGGTCTGTCAACTACTCGTCTTCTTCAACCCTCACCCCCATGTTTCTGCCGTATCATCAAATCGGGCAAGCCAAATGCTACCCAACCAATCACAACCTCTACATGCTATTCTAATGGATGACAAGGGTGGGTGGATCTAGCCATCTCCAGTGAACATCCGGGCTTCTCTGGCCACAAAAAAGGTAAATCTTGCCTTTTTTTACCTTTTTCTCACTGAGATCTCGGGTAGGTTTAGCGAAATCTCGGGTGGTGTTAGCTAAAATCTTGGATATTATCGCAGTGAAATCAGTTTTTTGGGACCGAAATCTCGCTGATTAGGCCCGAGATTTCATCATTTTCAGACGAAATGAAGTTATTAGCTCCCAGATCTAGCTGGATTTGAAGTGATTTTTGTTGTACTAATTCATTGTCTGCTATTGATGATGATGTCTTAAGGCTTAGGCGAAGGGCCCACCATGTGGGGTTAATGCATTGTTGAGTTAGTAATCCTGAGTACTTTTGGTCCTTGTCGCAGCTGCTGATAACTGGACAGTGTATTTAAACTGCACATGAATCATTCATTGATCCTTCGATGCTGTGGTGACCCGCATAATTAATTTATGGTAAACACTATCACCTAGAGTTAATTATACAGATCTTAGCACAGTAACTAGCAAAACATAGGACATTCCAATACTTTATTAGTTACTACACTGTATACAGAGTTTTGCAGTATAACAATAATTAGAGATTTACAAATGAAAGCTTTATTTTATTCTATTAGCCACGCAGGCTATATTACATACCTTAGTTTTATATAAAGATATATTACAACAAAAGAACAACTAGACCTTCTATCTCCCGCCGGACGATTAGCGGCTAACTCGCTAGTGCGGGAATAAGACCGGCTATTACTACTACTACTCCAGATAGTAGTAGTAGTAGTAACCATCCTCTAATAAATCCTACTCCTGCGAATAGTCCTCCACCCAGACCTCAGAGGACGATCCATGGAATTTCCCGCTAAGCAAAGGGAGATTTAACAAGGGTGAGTACTAGGTACTCAGCAAGCATAATAAATATGAATGCAGTAGACGCTTTTTGAAAATACCCCAATTTTCTATCCACTCCACCTACAACCATTCTCATCCCAAATTATCCCTTTTTAGAGAAAATTTTTTTTGTTTCAAGAGTTGCAAGTTTTACATTTATAAAAGGCCCTACTAATAGTGAGTATGACTTCTATAGTCTCCAGTCCAAGAGACTGACTTGAATTTAAGATTTTACCCTGCGTAGGTTTGTGCCACTTTACCCACAATGACACCCACAAGAGATGTCCTAGAACGTTTATCCCATTCCGGTATTAGTTCTCCACCCTGTACTGAGTATGGGGTTCACCTTCCCTAGGTTACCCCACCTCTGGTACAATTTGTACTCTGACAAGCCAGCCAGCAGTACCCACCGGGCTTCAAATACATAGCCCCAAATCACATTTCTCGCAATCCCCCTAGGTCATACTGGCATTTTCCAGCACGACTATACAACCTTACCCATCGTGGAGAAACTAATACCATCTTAGAACAACCTTTTCTGACCGATTTCACACACCGTGGTTAGCACCAATTTACAGCTCATTGCTCAATATTAGATTGTTATTACCTTATATGCTAACTTATTGTAGAGGACCCCATTGGCAAGCGCCTTCTCATCGGCATCCTCTGGCCACCCATATTAAACATACACCCCGGGCTCCATTTGTTGGATGAGCCAATTTATACAGACATTATATTATCCATCCGTTCATTAATCATACCCATCTCCATCAACCCATTCATCAATTTATTTTCAACCTCTACAAATTATCCATTCACATGATCCACACTTTCCAATTTATACTTTTCATTTCCAAATATAAATTTTTATGTATTGATGAAACTTATTTAGAAAGCGGTAAAACAATTGTAAAAATATGATCAAAGATGAATGCGCTTGCCTGGAGTAAAATCTGAAGGTTCGGCCTCGCTCGAATTTGGGTTCTAATCGATCTATAGGTTTTGTTTTGGGCCTAAAAATTAAACTATATTAATCTACGGCAAGTTTATTAAATATGAGTAGCACTTTCAATTCTTCTAACTAGCCAGTTTTACTAATTTTAACAAATTTGACATTCGTTTATTTATATGCATACACTATATTTTATTTGTACATCCTTTATACTTTTAATGCAGTTACTAATGTTGTCTGATGATTTGTCATGCAGGTAATGCTCTACTTACCCTTTTAATTATCTAATGTACTTATGAATGACATGAGGCAGGTATGCAGGTATATGGTTCCATTTTCCATTTCTTCTCATTGCCCATCTTTTACTCTCTGGACTCACTCACTTATCTTCATTTGCTTCTACTACCGAGCCTCTGGTCTTTGCTTGTCGGCCGAAGGCCTTATTTCCCCTGCCTGATTCCTGTGGCTACCGAGTACTACTTTATACCTCTCTCTCTGGCTACTTCCTTCGGTGGCTCTCATCTCTTGGTTGCTTCACCCAGTTGCTTCTCCCTCACTTCCCATCGACTGGAGCTAGCTCCTTCTCTTCTCTACGCCGACAGAATGCTACTATCGACGATCGGGATCGCTGGACCGCAAAAGTAAAGGGGGGTGAGTTGTTTATGCGGGACCCAAAACGAGCTTCACTCACCGAAGGAATAGGTTCGCTACTTCGTTGGTCGAAGGTGGAGGAAAACAAGCAAGACACAGAGAGTTATATTGGTTCGAGCCCCTATGAAGGTAAAAGCTCTACTCCAGTCTTGCCCGGGGGCAAGGAATTTACTATGCCTGAGTACAAGTGTTCGCTCTCTAGCTTGAGCTCTGGTGAATTCTATGTTAATGTGTCTATTGCCTTGTTCTTTGGGCTATGCGCCTCTGTGATCTGCTTGGGGTTTTATACCCCTCGTGATTACGAAATGGCCGGGAGAGATTCCCGGAGTAGTGATATGGTGTGCACTGAAGGTGGGTTGTAACCGTCCCGGATCTGACGCCCACGTCCACCTTAACTCTGGCATTCACGATCTTGGTAACCGTCGGGTAAGCGCATGTCCTGTACCTGGGATAAACTCCCCTGAGCGGGAGTTGAATCCTTGCCCCCAAGGTTGAGGTCGTGCGGGAGCTGAATCCTTGCCCCCCCAAGCTCGAGGTCATGCGGGGAACCGCGCAGCCTAGGTCGTGGTCGAAGACTTCGCGGCTCGACCCCGAGCTAGGGGCCCTGTTGACCATGCGTTGACCTACCAGAGATTTCTCAGTCCTCGACAGCTAGCCCCCGAGGCTCAAGGTCGTATCAGGCACTTGGGACGACCTCGAGCCTCATGATATGGACAAAGGGGACGATCTTCTGGTCGCCTCGAGCTCAAGGTCGAGATCGGGCGGAGACCAACGAAAGGGCTCCAACATCGTTACACCTGGCGCCCCTTGGACTTCAAAGTCCTGGTACGGACATGATTGGGAAGCCGAACCGCTTGTAACGCCTCGATTCTGCCGCTCAATCCTTAATTGCGTCTGTCGAATCGCCATCGGCACGCCTTTTGAGATGCCTTAACCTCCATCCGGCAATGAACAGGGCTTATAAAACCCGAGCCAGCAACGACCTTGAAAAAACTCCCGGCCTTCCTCAGCTTTTGCCTTCCAATCTTCTGTTCGAGCCCTTCTTCTTCTTTCGACCAAACACCAAACGACCGCCATGGCCAAGCTCGGAAAGAGTTCCCTATCAACGACGAGGATGAAGGAGCTTAAAGGCCTTGGACTGCTAGACCCGACGATGTGGCAGCTGCCAGGTGGAGAGACCGAGCCGCAACCACGAGATGACGAGCCCGTCAGCACCGAGCACTACATGCTCTTCAGTCTACAGACGCCGGAGAGCGACTTCGTGGCGGCAGTTCTCGCCCAATGCGAGATTGAACTCATCAATCTGGTGCCAAACTCTATCCTCCTCCTTTCCATCTTCTCCCATCTGTGCGAGGGGTTCCTCGGGATCCTTCCCACCCCCTCTCTTTTTTCCGCTTCTTTTCCTTGTTCCGCATCGGGAAGGACCCCGTGGTTGGATGCTTCTACTTCCGGCTGCGGGCAGGGCTTCCTTGGTGCTTCCCCAAAATCTACTCTCGGGACTCTCTCGGCCCGTAGACCGAGCGGTGGTTCTACCTGAAGAGGGGCGAAGACGGCGCGTTGGCGTAGGTGGAACCCCCATCACCGACAAGAGGCAGACCCCGGAGGAGGTCGACCTAGAGGCCATCGCCGCCATCCACATCTGTGCTATGCGCGGCCTCACCAGGCAGGCCATCGCCAACGACTTCCTGTGGGGCCAGGTGTTCCCTCTGCGAAAGAGGGAGCACCCGTTCTACGACATCAAAGGCCGCGACGACCTTACCCGCGAAGGAACATCCGGTAAGCCTTCCTACTCTGAAGTTTGTTCGAGGTTGATCTTTGGACTTCTCTAACGAACTTGTCCTCCCAGCAGCGCCGAAGAAATCCTGGATTGCAGCCAGGATGACCGAGATGTTCGAGAAGGCGGCGCACGACTACATGATCGACGACCCCGTCCCGAAGAATGTGCTGCGCCGGAGTGCCGAGGTAAGTCAAGTCGGGTTAAGACTTAGCTTGTGAATGCTTAAGGTTCTTTCTGATCTCTTGAATGCGCTCACAGGACAATGAAGAGTTGTTTTGGACGGCGAAGAGGATGTTGCCGTTGCCCGGAGCGAACAAGGGCAAGAAGGCGGGCAAGAGGTTACCCTCGGATGGAGCAGGCGGCAGGGGTGCGAAGAAACAACACCTCAAATGGGGTGATCGTGTCACGGTAAGTTTTCCCATGGTTGAGCCCCCAGGTTCTTGCTCGCACCTTTTCATTCCCTGACGTATCATTCTTCTTGCAGCAGCAAAAAGTTGCGGCTGCCGCTAGGACTTCGAGCCCTCAGACGACCCAAGGGCCCCGTCCTCAGAGCCCCAGGTCTTCTGTCATGGGCGACCCGGAGCCACCATGGCGTCCGAGGTCTCCAGCTCGAGGCACCCGAAGAAGGAATGCCCCCTCACCCTCGGGACACCGAGGTCCTCGCCAGTCCCCTGCGAAGCGGAGGCTGTTGACTCAGGTATGCCACCATCTCTTCAATTGCACGGTTTCCCTTCTGTCTTTAGCTTAGTAGATTTTTCTTGTCGCAGACTTTGAGCGTCCGAGCTCAAAACTTGCCCATCTTGACAATGGCTATTGTCCAGGGCGAGTCCGAGTCCGAGTCCGAGGAAGAGTAAGAAACCTCCTACGAGCTGGTGCCTCGCCGGCAGGCAGGCCAGAGTCGTGCCCCCACGAGCCCACAAGGTTGGGTTATGGCCGGCGAGGCCGGGCAGGGGCTTGATGATCTGGTCGAGGATGAGACTTCGCCTGTGGTCGACGAAGACGAAGCCGATGATGCCGTGGTCACCGAAGCTGACGTCAGCCCGGCCAAGACTGCTGCGGAGGATGATGCCCAGGGCGCCTCAGCCACAGAGGCTGAGGCTACTCAAGCCATACCTGCCGCGGTCGCCCTGACCATCGCGGTCGAGGCGGACCCGGCCGTTGATGTCAACCGTGTCCTGGCTGGGGCCAGCACGGAAGGTCGCACTGAAGATCGGGCCAAGACCTCCGCGGGAGAGGGAGCTGGAGACGCTCCGACCATGGAGGTCGTGGCCGATCCGGTTGTTAGAACCGAGCCCGGGGGCAGGTCGAGCCCCTAGGGGAGGTAGCCCGGGACGAGGTCGCTGCCAGCGGAGTGCTCGAAGATCTTCACCAAGGCGACCCAGCAGCGGCAGAGGACAACACTGCGCCCGAGGCGTCAGGCAGTAGGCCCGTTGAACCCCACCGCGCACACTTGGAGGGCTGGCTTAGCCAGGTACGAAGCTTCCTCTGCTCTGGTTGGATCCTAGTTCGAACCTTTTTTTGACAAAGACTGTGATTCTTCCGAATTCCACAGGCCATCGAGCTCATCGTCCAAGGGTTGCAAGGTCTTCAAATGCATTCCGATGCACTGAAGATCTTTCTTGAATTGGTAGAGGAGCGAGAGAGACAGCGGTTCAGGCTCATAGAGACCTTGGCGGTCAAGCAAGAGGAGGCCGGGCACAAGGCGGCGGCCCACTCTACTGAGCTTGCCGCCCTCCGCCAGACGATAAAGGCACTCGAGGCCACCCACGCGTCCAAACTCAACAAGGCCGTCAACACCGAACGCGACCATGCATACAAGGCTGTGGAGGAGGAGCGCGTGGTCAACCAGAATGCTCGAAGCCGAACGAGCCAAGGCGGAGGAGATGATGAAGGCGGCTGCAGACCAAGCGGCCGTCCCGACGAAGGCCTCCACAGAGCTCGAGGCTAAAGCCACCGAACTCGAGGAGAAGTTAGGGCGGGCAACCAAGACGGCGAAGAGCGCCCTAGCCCAACTCCAGGACAAACGAAGCCACACCACCAACGCCGCAGCCGAAGCTCTTCGTCTCCAAGGCGAGCTGTCAGCCTTAAGGGCTAAGGTCGCCGAGCTCGAGCAAGAAAAACTTGCCCGCGACATGGCTGACCTGTAGATAGGGTTAGACCTGACATCTTGTAAATTGTAAGGTAAAAGTTTAATGAAACAAAGTTATTTTGACGAAACAAGCTTGCGTCTCTGTTTGCTTCCCTTTTTTACTCTTTTGTCGCATACTTAGCCTGTTTTCTGAGGTAGTGTACTCTCGTCTAGCCCCCGTTGTGACCAAGGTCGAGCAACACCGGCCTTGGGCGCAAGTGTAGAAACCCGCAAAGCTTCGACCTACTAGGTCGAAAAAAAGGTACACAAGGGAAACTGCTAAGCACGACACAGGCGTATAAGAAGAGACTTAGCTACGAAAGTGTTAAGATCATTTTTAGATTAGATCCCCGAATCCTGACCGCAATACGTGTTTGTTCGATGGTCCCAAATGTGGACTTAGTTTGAACCGTAGCGCAGGGGGAGCTAGGATGTAAAGAGTTTCAGCTTACAAGTAGCTCGACCCCGAGGCGAATTGTAAGTTCACAACATTTGGGCCTAGATCCGAAGCACTTATATGTAGGTCGGATTCAGACAAGATCACAGATTTAAGCCCAGTACGAGATATGAAAGAAAGAAAGTACGCAAAGACCAACATAGTAAGTGGATAATCAACATTATTGAAACTTGAGCCAAAGGTGTTACACATAGAATTTACGAAGTTGATCAATGTTCCACGAGCTCGAGAGCTCACTGCCATCGGACATTGCTAGCTGGTAAGCCCCCGTGCGATCTGTTGAAACAACTCTATAGGAGCCCTCCCACCGTGGGGATAACTTGTTGGCGTTGGACTAGCCCTGGATTCGTCTTAGGGCTAGGTCTTCAACAAGGAGCTCCCTAGGTCGTACTGACTGAGACGCATGTCTGCGAAGAGCTTGCAGGTAATGCGCTGATCGTAGCAGTGCACGGCATCTTACTTCTTCTGTCAAGGTAAGGTCAAGCGACCGTTCTTGCTCGAAGTCGACCCGGTCGACCAAGCTGACCCTAGCAGAGCCCAGTGTGACCTCCGAAGGCAGGACGGCTTCAGTACCGAACACAAGCCGGAAGGGTGTAGACCCTGTTGCTTGGCTGACCGTGGTACGAATAGACCATAAGACGGTAGGAAGTTCATCCACCCAGGTCTTGTCATATCGTTCGAGCTCATCTGATACTCGTTTCTTTACGCTCTAAATGATCTGTCCATTGGCGTGTTCTGCTGCTCCATTGCTTTGCGGATGGCTGACCGAAGCGTAACATACTTTGGTGCCAATGTCCTCGCAATATTCCTGGTGACTATGAACAAGCGGAAGAACTTGATAGCCGCACGAGTTGTAATGGTCGAAACGGGTTCGGCCTCGATCCACTTGGTGAAGGTGTCGACGGCGACGGACAAGAATTTCTTCCCCCCGACCGCTTGAGGGAAAGGGCCGAGGATATCCAGTCCCCATGTCGAGAAGGGCCAAGCGAGTGGAATGGTCAGGAGTGCATAAGCGGGTTGATGCGACTTCCGAGCATGGAATTGGTAGGCCCGACAGGCGCGGACGATGTTGTGAGCATCCTGAAGCGCCGTTGGCCAATAAAACCCCATACGGAAGGCCTTACTGACCATCATCCTGAAAGAAGAATGTGCTCCATAGAGGCCTGAGTGGATATCGTTTAACAGGTATTTACCTTCCTCCATGGTGATGCATTTCGTCAGGACTCTAGAAACATTCCAACAATAAAGTCTACCGTCTACGAGCTTGTATGAACCCGCCCGACGCTTGATCCTGCTCCTCTCGGCTGGGTCGGACGGAAGTTCACCCTGTGCTAGAAAGTTGTGGATTGATTCAGCCAATGAGGGAATACCTTCAATAAGGGCAACCGAGACCTCCTGGTCAGAAATTGAAGGCGTCACCAAGGTCTTCAGGATGACGTCCGGAGGAATCTCATCGTCGGATGACCCGAGCTTGGAGAGGAAATCGGTGCTAGAGTTGTCCTTCCTAGGCACATGCTTGATTTCCAGGTTTTAGAACCACTTCTCCATCTTACGCACTTCAGCGAGGTATTTGGCCATGGAATCCTCCGAGCATCGATATCCTTTGTTGAATTGGTTGATGACGAGCTGAGAATCGCCCTTGACGATCAACCAACGCACACCCAGCGCCTTACAAGCTCGAAGTCCCGCTAGAAGAGCTTCGTATTCTGCTGCATTATTGGTTGCCAAAAATTCGAAACGAACCACATACCTCAGCTTGTCGCCCCGCGGGGTGAGAATAAGGATTCCAACCCCCGAGCGCTTGAAGAATCTAGAGCCATCAAAGTACATGACCCAGGGTTTCTCCTCCTCGACCTCGAGCTCGGGAGCTGGCTGCGATGTCTGCTCGACCACAAATAAGTCGGCAAGCACCTGCGACTTGATGGTCGTGCGCGCCACAAACTGGACGTCAAATATAGTCAGCTCCATAGCCCACTTGGAGATGCGACCTCCACCCTCTGGATTCCTTAGGATCTCCCTAAGCGGGAAGTTGCTCGGGACGACCATGGATTGAGCCTGGAAATAACATTGGAGCTTGCGCGAGGCCATGAGGAGGGCATACAACAATTTTTGGACCTGGGGGTAACGCTCCTTCGGACCATGAAGAACTTCACTGATGTAGTAGATCGGGTGCTGCCGTGAATCCCGTTCGGCCACCAAGACGGCATTGATAGCTTGGGAGGTGGCTGCGAGGTAGAGCAATAGTTTCTCGCCTGGCTGCGGAGTTATAAGCAAAGGTGGACTTGAAAGGTATACCTTTGGCTCGTCGAAGGAGTGTTGTGCCTCGGGCGTCCACTCGAAATTTCCTTGTTTACGCAAGGCCTTGAAGAACGGCAACCCACGCTCGCCGAGCCTCGAGATGAACCGGCTGAGGGCAGCCATGCGGCCAGTGAGGCATTGCACCTGCCTTACTGAATTTGGAGGAGCCATCTTCTCGATCGCCTCGGTCTTCTCCAGATTCGGACCAACCCCCGAGCCCCCGATCATGTAGTCGGGCACTTTTCCTGAAGCAGTGCCAAATACACATTTCTCAGGATTAAGCTTAATCTTGTGCTTGTTCAGATTAGTGAAGGCCTCTTTAAGGTCTTGAACGTGATTGTCTTCGGAGGAGCTCTTGACGATGATGTCGTCTACATAGACCTCGAGGTTGCAACCGATCTGGGGTCGAACGTCTTGGTCATCAGGCGCTGGAATGTCACGCCAGTGTTCCAGAGACCAAACGACATAGTCGTGTAACAGTATGTGCCGAATGGTGTAATGAATGGTGTCTTGCTCTCGTCGCTGACCACCAGCTTAATTTGATGATACCCGGAGTAGGCATCCAGGAAGCTAAACATCTTGGCGTTCGCAGTGGAGTCGACGATCTGATCGATGCGTGGAAGGGGAAAATTGTCCTTCGGGCACGCCAAATTTAAGCCCGTGTGGTCGATGCACATCCGCCACTTCCCGCCTTTCTTCTGCACGATGACCGGGTTGGCCAACCACTCGGAGTAATCGATCTCATGAATGAAGCCGGCCTTCAGTAGCTTGTCGAGGTTCTCTTTGATTATGACAACCTTCTCGGGAGAGAAGCGTCGCAGTTTCTGGCGTACGGGCCGACAGTCGGGCCACACTTGCAATCTGTGCTCGACCACCTCCCTCGGGACACCCGGCATGTCTGCCGGTTCCCAAGCGAATATACTCTTGTTGGCGGAGGAAGGTGACGAGCTCGAGTTCCTATTTGGAACTCAACTCGGTCGAGACATGAATACACCTGGTCGAGTCGCCTTCTTCAAGTGGCACAGCCTTCGTCGCCCCGCTAGGTTGAATGACCGCCTTCTGGCGTGCAACCTTCGTGGTCGCCTCGGGGCCTCGCTGAGGCAGCATGCCGGTGAGAATCAAGGCCTGGGTCTCACATCCGTGCGCCGCCTTGAGATCGCCCCACACCGTTATGATGCCATTGGGCCCTAGGAGCTTCATGCAGCGGTGACCGTAGTGGTTTGCCGTCATGAACCTGACTAAAGCCGGGCGCCCGAGGATGGCGTTGTAGGGGAGATCTCCTTCGACCACCTCGAAGGTGATCAGCTCGGTGTGGAAGTTGTCCGAGATGCCGAAGGTGACGGGTAGCACCACCTGCCCAAGAAGGGTGGTCGAGCTTCCAGGAACGATCCCGAAGAACGGAACCGTGATGTTTTTGACCTTCGACAGGGGAATCTGCATTCGGTCGAGCGCGCTGGCCAAGAGCAAGTTGAGGGAACTGCCCCCATCGATCATGACACGCTCGACCATGGTGTTGCTGATGGTCGGGGTCACAACTAGGGCAATTTTCAAGTCTTTGGACATACCTTGGGGAGCATCCTCCCGCGTGAAGGTTATCGTGGCCCCAGCCCACTTGCAAGGCTGGTCAATGGGCTTCCCGGCGGCAGCCTGATAAACCATGCGTGCAATATCCTTGATCTCGCGCCGGGACTGGTACGCCGATGAGCCGCCGAAGATGACGTCGATCCGGTGATCACCCTGCTGAAATTCCAGGTCGAGGTCGGCCTGGTCTGCTCCAGTGTTGACCCTATCGGGTTGCTCCCCTTCTTTCGAGAGCGTGGGCATCTCTCCACGCCCATCATAGAAGGCATCCAGCTTGCTCTGCCAAGCCCTGCAGCTCCGCAGGTCGTAGCCCGGGGTCCTGTGGAACAGGCAAAACTTCTCCTCATCGTATCGAGGATGCCCTTCAGGATCTTGTGGCCGGCCATCGGCCTGCCAAGACCCAGACCAGCGATCCCCTTGCCGTGGTCGGCGCGGCGCCTGCTAAGGTCGTGGCCGATTTCACTGAGGTCGGGGCCCTTCTTGGCCCGGTTCTCGCACCTCCATGACTTCGCGATGACCGCTTGCCGAAACAACCACCCGCGGTCAGCCATCACCATGCTTGTGGTCCCTCTTCTGCTTCTTGGCGATCGAGTCCGGGTCGGCGCTCTTGGCGTTAGAGGGTCCAACCTCGCCCGAGTTGATACCGAGCTTACCTTGGTCGTAGTCACACTTCCAGCGAATCGCATCGTCCGCGTCCGCGTAACGTTCCGCCATGCGAAACAGCTTGTTAATGGTAAGCCTCGTCGTAATCTCCAAATCCTCGGTGAGGCGCCAGTCGCGGACGCCGAACTTGAAGGCCTTGATCACGGCCTCATCAGGTTCCTCATGCGAATGAACCGCCGCACGAAGTCGCAGAGGGGTTCGTTCTTCCCCTGGATAACGCGGTCCAGATCCTTCTCCCTACCAGGCCGCTCATAACAACTTTGAAAGTTAGAGCAGAGAGCATTCTGAATTTGGCGCCATGATCGGAAGGAACTGGGCTCCTGGTTGAAGAGCCAAGTGCGGGCGGTGCCATCCAAAACGATCGGGTGGTAATTGGCCATTACGGCCTCGTCTCCCCGACCGCCAAGATCGCGGTGGAGTAAATTGAAAGAAACTCATCTGGGTTGTTCGTCCCATCGAACCGCTCAATCAAGGTAGGCTTGAAATGGGCCTCAGCCAGCGCACCCGTCGAAGGTTGTCGGAGTACGCCGAGCAGCCATAAGCTGGAACAGGGGCGCGCCTAGGAAGGTGGTCACCGCTGCTGGAGTCGGAGTCATGATCGCCCCGCGGTGACCCGACCTACGACCACGTCAATCGTGGCGATGGGCCCGAGCATCGCCCGGGAGGTACCGCAGGCGCTCATGGACCCTGCGACGCCTCGGTGGAATGTTAGGGGAAAGGCCCGACATGCTGTTGCTGGAATGAGAATCGTTGTAGCCCGGTTGTTGCCATATGCCATCCGGGGTTGCACTCAGGGAGCGATGGCGTGGAGGGGTACGAGACAAATCCTGGGATTGCCGGCACGCAGGAGACCAGCGGGGGTGCCAGTGTCTGCGCGAGGAGCTACCGTCACTCTTCAGGGAACGGGACCCGGAGTGGCGACTTTGGTGTTGCGAAGGTACGGCTTCAACAACAGCTTTGTCGAGCTCGTCTGCGAGAGCTCAGCCAAAAAGGCCCGACCTCGCACGGGCGGGGTCGGTCATAACTCGGGTGATTGCACGGAGGTGCTCGCCCGACCGAGGGAGCTTGGAGCGTCCTGATGAAGTTCCAATCTTCTCACGCTCCTCTCACCGGAGGGTTCCAGTCTTGCCCGGGGGCAAGGAATTTACTATGCTTGAGTACAAGTGTTCGTTCTCTAGCTTGAGCTCTGGTGAATTCTATGTTAATGTGTCTATTGCCTTGTTGCTGGAACTGCCTACCTCTGTCGATCTGCTTCAGGGGGTTTTATACCTCTCCCGATTATTACCAGAAATGGCCGAGAGAGATTCCCGGAGTAGTGATATGGTGCGAACTGAAGGTGGGTTGTAGCCGTCCCGGATCTGACGCCCACGTCCGCCTTAACTCCGGCATTCACGGTCTTGGTAACCATCAGTTAAGCGCACGTCCTGTACCTGGGATAAACTCCCCCGAGCGGGAGTTGAATCCTTGCCCCCAAGGTTGAGGTCGTGCGGGAGCTGAATCCTTGCCCCTAAGCTCGAGGTCGTGCGGGGAACCGCGCAGCCTAGGTCGTGGTCGAAGACTTCGCGGCTCGACCCTGAGCTAGGGGCCCTGTTGACCATGCGTTGACTTACCAGAGATTTCTCAGTCTCCGATAGCTACTCTCCCTCTCCTCTCTCTACCTGGCGGCTTCCCTGGCCGAACCCAATTTTGAGTTAAGAGCTAACCCTAGCTCCAAGAACAGGGGTTTCTTTTTATGATTTCTTTGATTTCTTGAATTTGGATCTACTGATTGCTTTGCTTCTTGAGGTAAAATTTAGAGGTAAGGGCCTGTGATGATTTGGGGGGGCTCGACACAAGGGTAGTGACACTGATTTTGCTAGGACACATCCTTGTGGGTCGCTAGGGTTTGTCCCACGTAGATCGGGACAGCATCGAGCGGTGGGATGGGAGGAACCAAGGCACTAAGAGCTGAGGTAGCCGAGAGCTAGGTTGTTTTTATATATTTGGAGCAATGTTGGCTAAAGCCATCTATATTGTGGACCCTGATCACTGGCACTTTTATCTAAAAATCGTCAGTGATGACTATGGCAATCGTCATTGATGGATTTTAGCTAGAAGAATCAGCTATGAGGTGTAATCATTGACGGTTTTCTAAAACTATCAGTGACGAGAGGTTTAATATAAGATTTTTTTGTAATAGTGACCGGTACGTCCGCACACTCTAACCCCACATATAGAAGTCGAAGATCAAGAGCATAGAATTGGTTAGTGATAGCCATCATAAGCGTATAACCCGTAAGTCATCGATGTGCACCGATTTTTTTTTTGAAAAATGTAGTTGGCTAATGTAATCATCTTAAGGCTAAAAACCACAAATTACAGAAGGCAGCTAGCAAGAGTACGGTGCCTTTGTTGTGTATCAGTGGAATGAAACTCCTCCATGCCTTTTTAGAGAAAGCATATATCGAAAAAGCTTCAAGGAAACTGACCTTTCAAGCGATCAACCGTGGAGGAATCGTTTGAAGCAACTGCAAGCCTGCAAAGGAGGAGGATCGATTAGAACGAAGATCGAGGAGCGACAACGTCAGGGGAACTTATTCCTTGGCCCCAGCAAGGTGTATACGTACCCCGATCGAGGCAGCTTTCGGCGGATCGAAGGCAGAAGGCGAAAGGGAACCGTCTTACGTAGCGCCCATGCAGTATGCACCAGCACGAAGCATCTCCACATGCTTCGCCGACGATCGAGAGATTCCCCCCGAGTCCGAGTGTTCGATTAATTCACGCGTGCACACGGCAGCCGGCCGCGCGGTGCTCGCGCGCGCGTACGCCGACAAGATGAACAACGTCTCGACCGACCGGCAATGTATTCTGTGCACACAGACTTTCCGTGTACACACCGTGCACACCAACTAACAAAAATCATGAAATTTTTTAAAAAATTGTAGATATACTTCATAGATTACTCTACCTATGTATAAAATTGTAGGTTCAAATTCATTATATATCAAAAGTTACAAAAAAGAGAAAATTCTGACAAGTTTAAATAGTTTAAACTTGTCAGAATTTTCTCTTTTTTCTAACTCTCAATATATAATGAATTTGATCTTGAAACTTCATACATAGGTAGAGTAATCTATGAAGTACATTTACAATTTTTTTCAGAATTTTTCATAACTTTCGTTAGTTGGTGTACACGATGTGTACACGAGAAACCCTGTGTGCATAGGATACGTTGCCCGACCGACCAGCCGATCGACTCCATGATTCTCGGGCTGTCAAAAAGACACGGAGAGAGAGAGAGAGAGAGAGAGAGGGAGAATGTCCTACTAATTCAACATTCTCTTGATTATCAACGCACGCATGGCGTTGCGGGAAGAATTACAGAAAAGGAAGTAATTTAGCGGCAGAAAAGTATTTGTGCTTACGTAGGGCTAGCTACTGCGTGCCTATATATATCGGGGCCTCGCATGCTCGCTTGCCGTCAACAATTAATCCATACGAATCAACAAGTCTCTAGCTAGCTCGTAAGAAGTAACTAATTAAGATCGATGGAGAACAACAGGAACAGCCTGCAGCCTCCACCAGGTGAATGATCGATCGATCTTAATCTCCATATATGTCCAAGAACACAAACTCTGCTAGTTAATGATTTGTTAATTATTTGGTACTTCTGTTTGCTTTAATTTAATTGCTTCTCCATTAATTAGGCTACCCGAGGGTGGATTCGGAGCAACAAGGCGACGGCAAGAAGAACAAGTCGTGTTGCGGACGATCACGGCGCCGTACGGCCAAACGTGGGGAGACGAGTTTCATCGAAGGATGGTACGTACTTACGTATATAGTATACTACACTGGTCTTCCTCAGCATTAGCTGACGTATTCATCTTCTTGTTCTTCTTGTTCAGCATTGCTGCGCTCTGTTGCTGCTGGCTCTGCGAGCTGTGCTGCGACTGATCGAATTGAAGAGGGGCTACACATATGCGTATCATATAGGGATATGCATATGGAGGATGCAGCTTAAGTAGCTTGATCAAGAGGAGCATTGATTTTAGAGGATCAATATATGGTGTTAATTATGTGATACAAGTTTATGTTTGGTTGCCCACGGTCGAATATCTAGTGTGTATGTGTATTCATGCATGTCTCCACGTAATTGTACTACCCAGCTTAATTACTTCCTGCTTTTGAGGTGTAACAGACACATTCTTAAATGAGTATTGCTCCTCCATCTATTCCGAATATATGTCATTCTAGCTTAAAATTTTGTTTCTAAATAGATATCATTATACAATTTTAAAATAATTTTTAACTTTTTTCCTTTGTATACCATACTGTTCATTATTTTAAATATTATTTATTACTATGAATTAGAGTAACATACACCATCCAAAAGTAAATGGTGACTTAATAAAGAAGGACAGTTTGGTCATTCTAATAAGTGTCTTGATTATTCTTAAAACGTTATCTTTTCAGGAACAAGAGAGTATATATTAAACGACTCATCGCGTGTCCTCTGACTACTCACTACAAGGATGCATATTTTTCCCGAGTGTTTTCCACACTCAGAATAGGGGACAAAACACTCGGGATAACCTATCCCGAGTGGGCACATTTGGCGTAGTGCACTCGGTGTTATTTTATCGGGAAAAGTTGGCTATGCTGAGTGTACTCACAGGGTAGCGACACGTCAACATCTATGCCGAGTGCACTCTCGGGATAGGGTGTTGCCATCTATGCCGAGTGCACTCTCGGGATAGGTTGTTACCATCTATGCCGAGTGCTGGCACAAATTAGGGTATCCGAGCAGTTTCCTGTTCAATTCCCCCAAGTGGCCTCTCGGCATAGAGGGCCAGATGTACCGAGTGCCCTCTCGGCACAGCCTATGGGCCCACGCGAACGAACGTACCAACAAATTAGGGTATTCGAGCAGTTTCCTATTCAATTCCCCCGAGTGGCCTCTCGGCATAGAGGGCCAGATGTACCGAGTGCCCTCTCGGCACAGCCTATGGGCCCCACGCGAACGAACGTGCCAACAAATTAGGGTATTCGAGCAGTTTCCTGTTCAATTCCCCCGAGTGCCCTCTCGGCATAGTTTGTGGGTCCACCGAGTGCCCTCTCGGCATAGCCTATGGGCCCCACGCGAACGAACGTGCCAACAAATTAGGGTATCCGAGCAGTTTCCTGTTCAATACCCTGAGTGGCCTCTCGGCATAGAGGGACAGATGGACCGAGTGGCCTCTCGGCATAGTGTGTGGGTCCACCGAGTGCCCTCTCGGCAGAGCCTATGGGCCCCACGCGAACGAGCGGTGCCAACAAATTAGGGTTATCCGAGCAGTTTCCTGTTCACTAGACTGAGTGTCCACTCGGGATAGATAGTACCACATTTGCTGACATAGCAGCTGGTAACCTATGCCGAGTGTGCCCTCGTATTATTTTGTCCTACGTGGACGAAAACGTCATATTGCGAGTGCCCTCTCGGAATAGATGTTGTACATTCTGAGAGCACACTCGGGATAGATGTCTTTGTCCGAGAGGCATCTACAACGAGAGTACACTCGGCATAGAGTTATCTACACCGAGTGTGCACTCGGTTTATTATTTTCACACTCGGCTCATAACTGAATTCTTGTAGTGACTCTCCGATGATGGAGCATCCATCTAAGATTTCTACTCTCACACGACACCATTCCACTTCTCTCATCGAGATAAAGAAATGGTGAAATCAAGGTGCGAGAGAAGGAAAATCGTACTCGTCTTCACTTACAAGTGCAGATAAAAAAAAGCCACCTAGCATTTACACGTTAGCTTTGTCTTATATAAAAGAGTAAGAAAAAAGGATAGAGAAGATAAACTGCTCTTATTTAGCAATAAGTATCGTACGGGAAACAATATGCTATAGTCAGCCAAAAGCCAGTGTTAGAACAAGTATACTTATTCTAGATGATATGGATAAGAAATAGTTATTATACAAGTTTTAATATTATAGCCAAAAGTATTTCTCTAGAGAAAACCTTTAGAGATAGTTATTATATAAGCTAGATTTATTGCTTATTCTAGATGGTATGGATGAGAGATAGAGTAATTAGTGGACTTTGTTATTGTATTTGCTCTAAAACGATGCTATAGGGGTACTAGGAGAAAATTATGAGTAAAATACAAATAATTTTTATTATTTAACCTCTTTTAAATTTATTTTTATTAATAACTTTTTGTTCAACTTATTTCCAAACCTAATACTTTCGCTACGTCATCATCCGCGACGTGGCAAATAAGGGCCTGTTTGGAGGGGGAGATGTAGCTTTTTTGAAAAGCTGATTTTGAACTTTCTGGGTTGAAAAGCGGCTATAGCTTTTTATAAAAAACAGTTTGATAAATAACTAATTTTCCTCAGCATTAAGTTGCAAAAGCAGGTCCACCCATCTTTTAGTTTTTGGGTTTTGTTAGTTATATATGGTTTTTAGTTTGTGCCAAAAAATCGTTTAAAAGCTGAGCTATTTTTGGGAAGGAGGGAGTTACTGGCTTTTCGCTTAAAGCTCCAAACTGGACTAACATTGCCACGCCAGGTTGAAAGCCATGTCGAGCCAAAAAAAAAAAAAAAAAAGCACCGTGTATCGAAAAAGTTGTCTTACCCTGGAACATAGTTGCTTCCTTGGGTACTAAGCTAGAGTTGAAGCTCAAGAACCTGCTGCGTGATGTTTGAGGGCCTATCAATGTAATGCACTATTCAAGAAGTAGCATCAAATATATATCTTGATCATTAACATTACCATAGTATGCAGAGTTATACAAACTGACATGTAGTTGTACATAGGATTCGAATCCATGCTGTGGACGTGTGGTTGCTTAAGGGCATGTAAAAAACAAGACCTTGTAGACCATATCAGCACTGAGGTAATCTGGTGGTTCACTAGACCCGAACAAAACCCAGGCCGGTTTCCATATAAAAAAACATAGGAATTCCTATTTTACCGTCACCCGCACGCATCTTCATTTGCGGTTTTGCACCTTCATTTGCGGTTTTGCATTTAAGCGTGATACGTGAAGTGAGGCCTGACATTTTCACTTGTGAATAGCCCCGCACACACCTTCATTAATCACGCCCGCACGCAGGTAGCTAGCTAGCCCCCAAGATAATCACATGATAAATTAATATTGGTATGGCAGGCTTGGCAACCGCCAAATCGGTCGATGATCAGTAGGCCCCAACGAATCAATTACAAACTATTCGTACCAATACATTGACACCGTAAATTAATTCGGAATTCCTATTTTACGATCACATGTACAAAGCTTGTGCGCTCAGACTGCAAACGTGGACACGCGTCACTTCTTCGATGCTTTTTCGTGCGCTCACGCTCGCGAGGAATTCGCTCGTATGAAGTTTTTCCGATTTGAATTTTTTTCGTGTTTGGTGAAATATTGTTCCCATTTGAATTTTGTGTCCAGCTTCCTTTTTTGTGCGCTCATGCTCAGGCTGCGAACTTTTCCTAATTTGAATTTTTTTTTTTGACTTAAATTTTATATCAGAACTTTCAAACTAAAAGTTTTTTTGAACCAAAACTCATCGAATGAAAGTTTTTGAATCGAAAGTTTTATGAGTTGAAACTTTTCTAATTTTGAAATTTTCTGATTTAAAACTTTTCATGTTGAAATCCGAGTTGAAACTTTTTTGAGTTGGAAGTTTTTTATTTAAAAATTTTCAAGTTAAAACTTTTTATTTTAAATTTTTCGAGTTGAAAGTTTTTGATTTGAAACTCTCTAATTTAATATTTTTTCAATTTAAAATTTTTTGAGTTGAAACTTTTTGACTTAAAACTTTCTAATTTGAAATTTCTGATTTAAAATTTTTTGACTTAAAACTTTTTAATTTGAAACTTTTCGAGTTGAAACCATTTGAATTGAAATTTTTTATTTAAATTTTTTTGTGTTGAAAATTTTGAGTTGAATTTTTTTCGAGACGAGGCCATTCGCACGGAAAAGGGAAATTTGTGAGTAAGCGCGGATGTCGGTGGCAAACGACACTTTGTCGATCCAGATCAAATCGGTCAGCAACCGTAGCATGTTGATGGTACGGGCGCTCGTAAACTAGCAGCATCCAAAAAAACATAACCCTGGCCGGGCCGGAGAATGGTGCAAAGATAAGATTATGTGGGGACGTCGAACTGAGCTTGTTAGTAGACCAGGCAAGGAAGGCTCATATACTTTTACACTGAAAAATAAATTAAAACATGTCGGGCTGCCCTAAAATGGCCTTCAGCCGGGCCAATTTTAATTGAATATACTCTCTCCGTCCACGTTTATAATTGTATTTTTAAATGATTTTATCTATAAATATAGAATGTATTTCACATTTTAATACAAAATTAGTACGGTATTTTCTCTATACCCCTAATAAATATCCATCTTTACTATATATTCTCTATATGCATGCATCTTTATCTCTACTACTTCTAATTATAAGTTGGTCGCCGTGGTCCGTTCTTCTTCACCCCACCCCCTGGGGCATATCCATGAAATGGAGAAAGTTTTAATTCAGTTGGATATGTATGCATGCGTGATCTGCGGCGTATCAGACTCTTATCTCAATTAGTCGATTTTATTTCCAAATATTGCAGGACCGATTCTTTTTTCATATACCGTACGCATACAACTTCTGAGTTACCATATGCCTTTAAATTGCCATATGCATCATTTTCATTAAATATTTACTTGCATATGCAGATAAGATCATCTTTTCTTTTTATCTAATCGCGTATGGACTTGATTTCAGCCAACCAGCAGCATGCGCACGGTCATGCATGACGCAACTAGATAAGTTTTTTTATCTCTATCTCTACTAATTCTAATTAGGAGTTGGTGGTGGTACATCCGTTCTCCACCCTCACCCCGACACGTGTGCGCACCCGCGTGGCTGAGTGGAAAGCGGACAATGGCTACCCGGTAGATTGGATTGGATCATCCCGTCGCGAAGGTAAATGAATATGCATGACTCATTTATTACTTTCCTTTCTCCCATTGATCTGGCGTTCGAATCGGCGGCGATTGCCCTCGGTGTTTTTCGGATTGGATTGATTGATTCCATTTCGAAGGAAGCAGAGATCCAATTCATGGAGTTGGGTCTCTTCTCACCTCTTTTTCTTTTGTTGTTTTTTTTATTCGACAATTTCTTAATCTGGAGTCCATAGATATCTCCTCGGTTACTGAATCTATATAACCCCCCTGCTTCTTGTCTCTCCTACAGATGTGTTGAGTTTATCCGTTGAGCGGAGGTCATGGGTGACCTTCCTGATCTCATCTATGCGCGGGTCGCCGATGATGGGCGGCGAGATAGGCTGACGGCGCTGCTAGAGCTCGCCGCGATGGATGATGTTAATAGGTTGAGGGAGGCGTTCGCGGGGGAGGTGAGGAGGTGGTGGAGCTGGTTCATGGGGTGGGCTATGGTATGACCGGAGCAAAACGTATGAGCCACGCACGCTACTAATAGTGGCAGCTACATACGGATGATGCCTACCTTGTAAACGCCTTTGTTCCCATGAGGCAGCAGGTAATACCTCTCTCAATCGATTGATCGATCTTGAATCATGGCATTACAAATTTACAATCCAGTGTTATAGTATTATTTAAGTTTGTGAAATTAAAGATAATTTTAAGCTCGAGTTTGTAAACTGGTGCTTGAAATTTGTATGCTTCGATGAATTGATTTAAACATTTAACCATTGCACATTCAGAATGAACATTATTATTCAGATAAGATTAATGCTCTTTGCAAATACATTTTTTATTGCAAATTGAGTTTCCATTGTAGCGCATGGGCATATGGCTAGTATCTACTAATTAGAGGTCATGCTAGAAGCACTCACATTAATCCTAGGAGGAGAAAAGGCTATAAATTCCTACATTAATCTGAGAAAAAGAAAATTTGCTAGAAAATCCCACAATATTCTAAAAAAGAGAAAATCTTGGCCATTCAATCTCCTTAATTATTTTCACCCACAGCTTAAGTCTATATGTAATAGACAACATGCAATTGAAAAATTATGTCCAACATGGAAACTAAAATAAATATAGTAGCAAGCATGCATGCGACCGGATCAAGTGCAACTAGGGCTCATTTGGAAACACTATTCCCGACCGGGAACCTGGCCCATTCCGGGGGGTGGAAATCCACTGGGCTAAATATGTGTTTGGATGCCCAAGACACGAGGAAATTTTGGTCCATTCCATGCCATTTCCGCGGGAGAAATGCCCTCGTCTCCTCACGCCGGGCTAGGTTTCCGTCCTCTTGCCTCATCCTCTCTCTCACGATGGCGCCTCGTATTATCGGGTTTCCTCTCTCGTGACGTCGCCTCCTCCGCTCGCGTTTCCTCTCGCGACGTCACCTGCGCCACTCGCGTTGCCTCTCTAGCGACGGCGCCTTGTCCTCTCTCGGCGTCGCCTCTGCCGCTCGTGTCACCTCCTCTCGGGTTAGCTCCTCTCGCGTTGCCTTCTCTTCCTCCTCTTCTGTGTCTTAGATCTACAGCTGTAGGTACTTATGAAGGAGAATGGAAGGTCCAGATTTGCTGATTGGGAGAGGATGGAGAGCAAGGAGCCACCAAAAGATACTGCTGCCTCATCATGCCTTACTTGATGCTCCGATTGAGGAGGTTTCTGAGGGAGAAGGGTGTGGCCTTCCTGTCAGCTTGATGCACGGAGTAACAGAGGTAATAAATCATGCTTCTCTGTCTTTAATCTTGGATATGGGAATGCTTGTTGATGTTTTCGATTTGTTTGGTGTTTGCCATATCTGTACTCAAATTCCTGCATTAGCTCCCCACTGCTCCATGTGCCTCTTTTCTGTTTATGCTTCAACAGAGTGCTTTCATTTGTCTAAATCGGTTTGATTTTGCAAGAAATTCTACCTATGATGTTTAGTTGGTTAGCTTTTGTGGTTAGGTGACCATATCCATTCACATGTTTCAGTTTAATGTAGTGTAATTCTGTTCATCACTAGTTATTGAGGTTATACTGGAATTCAGTTAGCACAACCAACTAGATGCACGCTTGGTTGAGTGGTATATAACAGCAAGATAGTTGTTTTTGAACCATTGTTTATGACTACTTATTCAAAATATCCCATTGTCTGTGATGAGATGGTGGTCTGGAAAAACCAGTTCCAGCAATTTCTGCTGCCTGAAGGGCTCCAATACATCATGTCTCCACAGAAATATTGATTTACCTCTTATCGATCAAACATAGTAAATACTGTACCATTTTTTTTAAGAAATTGCATACTGAAGTGATCTTTGTGGTTCTTGTGCTTAGATTCTGTTCGTCATTGTTAATTCCAGTACTACATATCTGAGGCCTGAAGCATGTAATTATGCTATTTGATGAAATATATGCTAATTTGATTTAAGAAAATTAAAATGTCTTGAAGACAGTACATGTGGAATTTGATATTACTTGTGGGGTATGCGGATCCTTCTTCACATAAAAAGAAAGTGCTTAGCTTTTTTTAGACATGAGATAGTCCATCATTAATCATCTGTCATTTTTTTTTGCTGTAAGAAACCTGAATTAAGAACCAATTAGTTGTGTCATAGACTGCTTGATGAAAAAAAAATTATTCTAGATGTTTTCAATAACAGAGAGATGAAGATGCTAGTAAAGATAACAGATTAGAATGTACCATTTGAGTTTTCTAGTAAGATGAGACATTGAAATCAATGAATACTAAGGCATTTATATTAATTAGTTGTTAGTTGCTACAGTAGCATTTCCTCATTATGTGTTTGTCAATTGTTACAATTTTCTTGTTTGTTTAGTCATTCCTTCATGTTAGATGTTTAATCAGGGTTGCCAGCATTAGCATTTGTATTTCTGTGGCCTCACTGTCACTGCTGGTTTTGATGAATTCAAATTAAACATGTGATGAGCTTTGAGCTCCACTTGAGACAAGTTTGTGTCAGCTGCCTCTGATTCAAGTAGGCCATTACTATTTAGCTCTTCAATTGCTTGAGTTGGGACTTGGGAGGAGTGAAATTCATGCGTTCCAATCAGGCCCTAAAGCTTTGAGGCTGGTAATGGCAGTTGTCAGGAGCCTCAGCTGAACTAAATTTGTAGGAACTCTGTTGACGGTGATGAAAAAATTGAACTGCATAGCAGCAGCTGGTTGTTTTAAGATTGTGACAAGAAGACTACGAGGTGTTACTACTTACAAGAGCTGAGAGCTGCCTTCTTATACCTTTAAACACTTGCTGCTTGTTCATTCTAGAGGACATTCTAACCTCTTGAGTATTGATACATATCATAAAACTGAACCTAATGAAGGTAGTTTTGATACATGTTGACATGTTGTCATAAACCATCTATCTCACACCGGCCTTTGTACAGTCAGTGGTGTTGTATCATGTACTTGAAGAACTTCACCACAAGTAATTAACTGTCTTATGAGTTATGGCAATAGTGATTCTACTGAGGCTTAGATACAGATAGAGTGAATTTTCAGCAAATCAATTTCATTCCAAGTTTGCACTGCTGGATAGTAACCTTAATGACATCTTAAGTTGCTTCTAAAATTGATGTTACCCATGCATTTAGGTTGATGTATGGTATGAAATTTTAGATTTTCTGCTTTAAGCAACTGACAACACAATAAACTCTTTTTTTCAAAAGAAGAGCTGAAAAGGTGACACATGTACTTAAATTCAGAGTATGGAGGTAATGCCTCACTTCAAAACTTTATTTGCATAAATTAACTTGTTGCAGTTTCTCTGAACAACTGAAACGATAAAAAATTATCATTTATTTTGTTTTTGTGATTGTGAGATACTTGTGCAATATTCATATTCTTAAGATAGCAAAGACACTATTTGTTTGATGCTTAGTCGAATAATGACTAGAGCTTTTTTCCTTGCAGTACTGTTGAAGTCATTTTTCCTTGCTGTTGTGGCTGAGAGCGTCATCTGGACCAAAGCAACAAACCATTTGATAAAATATTTAACCAATGGACCATTTGATAGAATGTTTAACTTATAAATTTCAGAATTATGTTTAGAATATTATTTTAGTAAACTTGTTTTAGTTGTGATGGGATCTGTGTTTAACTACGACAACAAATGTTCAGTTGGTGCAAATGATATCCATGTGTTTTGTGTAATTGTGGTGTTGTTTCTGAATTTTTTTTAATAACCAGGATTTTTATCCTGTTCTTCCCAAATGGCAGATTCCCATGTTGGCCAAAGTCGGTGCCAAGCAGACGTGATTCAACGTGATCCTACTATGACAGCGAACTGGCTGATGAATTCTTGGTGTGGCAGAAGATTCTTGGGCAAAGGTGGTGCAGGAATTGGGATAGGATTCACACGGCAATGTCTTCCTGCCGTGGCAGTGATCAAGTTGGTCTTTGTTTGCCATGGCAACGCGAGATCAGCCGTCCTCCTTTGCCGTACGTGGCAATGATCGGGCATGGGTGAGGCAGAGCAGAGTTGAGCCGAGGAGAGGCAAGTCAGAGGGTTGTGGGGATGCTGCCAGGTGGAGTCGAGGTATAGGGGATGGGTCCCACTGGTCAATAAAGGCAAAAGGAAACCGACTTCGCCCAATCACTGCAAGGATAAGGTTAAGTTGCATTGAATGAGCTATCATTCATGCCTAAAAATTTTGAAATTTTTTTGAGTGATATGGAGATAATTTTTACCCTTTTTTAAAAAAATTCAGCTCATTAATTGACTCTTGTATTTTTAAAAATTCTGACAATGTAACTATTACAATTATTTATTCTCTAATTTTATTTTTATTAGGTTACAAATAAGATTTATTTTATATGAAAATTTTGTGTGTGACCCTAAACATTATTGGGAGCTACCATAAAAATATTAGATGATGATCAAGCATATAGTATTTTATAAAATTCATATATCGATAATATTGCTTTTAAATTGATTTTGTTTTTGATTTTTGAGACACTTCAAATGAGCTTTATTTTTTTTGAAATTTTCATGTTGGTTCCCATGACACTGAAGGTGATTTCATAAAAATTCAAATGATTATATTATTCATATATTTTTATTTAATTCTGACATTTGTACTATTTTTAGTCATTTGTCACTATTCTTGATTTCTTTTCAGCACTAAATGTGTTCAAATTACTTTGAGATTTTTATGGGTTACTCTGGAGATGGTTAAGAATTTATGTAGGTTTTATCCTGATTTTATCTTTATATGATTTAGCTTTCACATCTTGAGAAGAGGCAATTCATTATTGTAATTTGATTTTGTAACTACATTAAATATTTTCAAATGATTCTGAAATTCTTTGGGAAGCCTTTGGAGTGATCTTAGGATTAATTATATTTTCTTTGAATTTTTCCCTTATATGATTTTTGTTTTCATTATTCAGAAAACAGATTTTTTATATTACGGAAATTGATTTTCTTAAAGACCAAAATCCATAAAAAATTTAGAAAAGGTGAAAATTCAAAACTAAATCATATTTAAAAATTAAATTTATATTTTATTTTTTTAAAATTTTGTTTTTATCTATTTTTTCATTATTCGGGATGTTACAAACACCCATGCGGATGCACTGGTTGAGAACTAGTTTATCTAATGTACTACCCTTGGATGCGGCCATGTAGGATAAAAAGCTTACAATGAATTAATGTTGAGGTTTCTTCATTAAATGCTTTGGCTAGTTTAAACATCAATTAATACTAATTGTAATTAATATTAGCTAGAAACTATGCATTGAGAGCTATTGTTTCTAAGCATCAATTAATACACTATCTCTCCTCTAAGAAACGATCAAAGAAATGATCCATTGGAAATGCCCTAAAGGATCGTTTCTTCTGCGATTTGTCCTGACTCCTGAGGTGTCGGCAGTAATTCTCTAGTCTTGGAATTGTTGCGGTGTTTCACCGAGGATATCCCATAGTAGTGTAAAAATGCTCGAGTACACAAGTTAACACAATTTTCTGTTGCCGCGTTTCGAATTAGTTACTGACTGCTGAGAGCACTAAAAAATTTTACTTAACTGTTGACAAAAGAAATCAGCAAACAAAATTTTGTTTTACTACGTTTACTACATATAACGATCGATGTGGTATCTCATTAATTCACGATGTTGCAGTGCAGAACGGCACATTTAGCACTGCAACATTTCAAACCAATTACGTACTACAATATCCTGAATCATTTGTTGCAATACAGCACAGACAAGATGTCTAATCGAACTGTCTAACTCATAGCATTTCCGTCCCCAAAGATCGAACAATATTCTATCTTCAGAAAAGAAAAAAGTCTCATCCTAGCTAGCTATCTGTAACGGGGATCACATTCCATGGTCCTAGAATATGGCTTTTGGCGAAAGCCGTCACTAAACTAATTAACAAAACTAAAAAGAATGTTTTGCCGACGCCCCTCCCATCCAATCTGCGTCTCTGCGTAGGATATGATCTGCTCACGAATGCTTGCACCTGAGCCTACTTTTACAGCCGGGAATTAATCCCAAGTCGTAATCACTGGTTTGTCAACAGTAAGTGCCGGTGCCGACAAAATAATCTCTCTCACTTTGTTTTGGTCAAAACCGCGGCCGCTGATTTTGTTCAAAGTTCGAAGCCAGCACGAAAAGACAGATTCGATCAGCATGCAATGATGCAACTTGTCCATCTCCTAGCTATAGCCTGGTCCACGCACGCAATTTCAAGTCGATCGAGAGTATCTCAATTACCGTTTTTGCCTAAACAAAACCGAAAGGAGCATATATGTTGCATACGTTCCCATGCACGGTGCTCTCGGCTATATATGCCTGGGTGATTCCGCTTCTTCTCTCTTCGCATAAGAAAATTGAAAAACCATAAACGCCAGCGATTCAAAGAAGCCTCGAAGTGTAACTGTGTTAACTGGTGCGCGTAGAAGCATGGAGAACAACCACAAGAACCTGCAGCCACCACCAGGTACATGGTTGGTTATTCTATCTAGATTAATTGCTCGAGCACAAAGTGATATATATGCATTTCACTTATGCGCAGGATCGATGCTAGCTAGCTAGCTTGTTCTCCCTCCAGATTCAATCGTTATTTTTTTCTTAAATTTTGCTTGTTAATTTGGATCGGTTTCGTCAGGCTACCCGACGGCGGATTCGGAGCAAGGCGGAAAGTCGCCGCACCGCGGACGAACGAGAGCGCGGGGAAAGACTAGTTTTATCGATGGATGGTACGTAACTCTGATCAGCAGTTGCGATTGTTTAGCTGCAAAGATTTCAAATGACTAGTCCAATAAACTAGGTAGCCGGGAAAGCTACGCGCGCATATATATACGTACTTTAATTAATTGTCCAGAATTGTCTGAATAATGCACTTATATGCCATTGTATGGGATGTATCTTTTTTCCAGTGTTGCCGCACTGTGCTGCTGCTGGCTATGTGACCTCTGCTGCGATTAGAAGATGGCAAACATGCATTCAAGCGCCGTACGTGCAGCATTCATGCCACCGTTCTGCAGTTTATATATATACTCTAGTACACGTCTGTGTTGATATATATGACTGAAGTTTTGATGAGTTGAGCAGAGCATTCATATATATGAGACAGATATATAATGATTTTGACACACTTTATGCTTGCTAGCTACTGGATTAATTATGTCGTTGATTTGTATCTGGGTTATATATGTTGCTTATTCTATTTCTCCTTGAGTCCGCTGTTCTTAATTTCCTCCTTTTTATGTTGTTTGGCTCCAGAGATGTGATTTTTTTTTCGTTGTAACTGTCTTGCGTTGCTGGTAATGTAATTTGTTTGATGTAATCAATTGGTTTTCATCTGAATTTTGATACTTAAAAGCAACTGTTGCCACCTCCAGTTAGAACTACAACATATTGTAGTATATATATAGAAAAATAATCCTGAGCAGCTATCTGTTCGATGCAAGTAGGCAGTGGCGTATCCAGAAACTTAGAAAGGAGGAGGCTAAAATTGAGACCTTCAAACTAATATATATATATATATATATATATATATATATATAGGAAAATGGTTCTATACTCCTGGGAGTACGTACTCCCACCTTCAATATACCGTTTAAATGATATTATTATACCTCTTTATCCTTTTGAGTATACTCTAACACTGATTATAAGATACTCCAAAGTGAGTTCCACAAAAAATTTCATCAAAGTCCACCCTTTATAGCATAATTTGTTTATTTTTTTCACATATGTAAAAGTGTATATAGCAAAAAATATAGGGCTCGATGATTTTTTCAACCATGTCACATTGGAGTATCTTAGAATCATTATTAGAGTATATAAAAATGATAAAGAAGTATAATACTTTCATTTAAATGGTATATTGAAGGTGGGAATATGTACTCTAAAAAGGCTTCATATATATATATATATATATATATATATATATATATATATATATATATATAGAACATAGAACATAGACCGAATGATATATATAATATAAAAATACCAACACTTATCTAACGATGCATATAATATAAAGGAAATATCTAGTGCAAATGGCTATTCAAAGGTTAAAATGCTAACATCCATCGTGGGCCATCCGATCTATCATATGTGACTCAGATTGAGAGTGGTGGAAGCACCTTATGGAATGAGGAGAGAAATAGAGGGGGGTTTTCGCAAACTGTTTAAGTGACAAGGGGTTCCACCACTCTCAATCTGAGCCACACATGATAGATCGGATGGCCTAAGATGGATGTTAGCATTTTAGCACTGAATAGCCATTTGCACTAGATATTTCCCCTAATATAAATACGTAACATTACAAAGAAAAAACGTACCGATCATTATTTCTTAAGAGTTGATAGTTGATATTTACGAGTTTTTATATTTTGAAAACATTGCAAAATATCTTCTATGTCTATCTTGGAAAATATGTCTCGCTCGATGTTGTATACACGAGATCATTTAACCAGTCATCACTTATCTTATTACGCAAATCTGTCTTAATAATCATCATTGACGAGAAAGCCCTTTCAACTGTAGTTGTACTCATAGGTAAAACTAATGATAATTCAATAAGCCTATAGTGGATAAACAACATGCTTTTTTGCTTCAACCATTATCACCGCGAGACTAGCAAGATCATCACAACTTGAAAATTCTTCTCTTCTCAAGTCATTAATGAATAAGTCAAGTTGTGCTTCTAAAACCACACGATCATATGATGAGAAATCATCTGAATAAATCTCTGAAAGTCAAAGAAGCCTACCATGTTCAAAATTTGCTAATGAATCTCTTGGGTCTAGACAAGCAATACATCTCAAAAACTCTATCGAAGATTTACTGAAACAATTGTTTAACTCGGTAACTTCCCTAAATTTATAGATGAGTTTTTCTTAAATTTGTCTAGCTTAAAGGGGGGCACGAGTGGGGCTCCAGCCCACCTATGCCCCCTTAGTAAATACGCCACTGCAAGTAGGAACTTGTGCCCTCCACGCAGTAGGGCACATGACCTTAGCTAGTTGCGCGAGCTCGTGTGCAGCACAATTTTGCTCTCTTCACCTTGATCGAAGGAAAAAAAAGGCTACCAGCAGCCGATGGCAAATGATGTTAGATTTAATTTTGGAGTCCGGTCCGAATCAAATAAGAAAAATAATTCTTTTTTGATTCAGTTTATTGAATCATATTCTAATTCATAAGTTTGGATATAAACTCCTAGATAGTTCCGAGTTTTTTTTTGGTAAGAAACAAGTAAGTAAGAGAAAGCAAGCAAGAGACCAAGAAAAAGTGATAGTTGTGTCACACCACCAAAATATTTGTGTTCATGAGTTTTTGTGCTTGATATTTTTGCCGCCGTATGTGTGTGCTGATCCGAGCTAAATCAACAATTGGTATCAGAGCTAAGGTCTAATCTTGGTGTCGCACTTGCTCCGGGGGAGGCCATGACTACTGCGCCTCGGGGCAGGCTATCTTCGCTGAGCAATGCAGTATTGAGCAGGATGCAGTGGTGCATGCGACTCCATGACGAGCAGACAATGAGGTAGTGAGCAGTCATCGAGGTGCGCATTGTACACAATGTATGGTGTACATGCGTGTGTATTCGGATCATTGTGTTAGTGTCCTATATATGTGTGAGTACTTGTAAGTGTGAGTTAAGTGCTCAAGTGTGTAAAGCTATTGTCCAAGTCTCCGTGGCATCGAAGTTGCATCACGAGTGGGAAGAGTCGGCGAAAAGATATGGCGGTGAAAGGTGAAAAAGATGTGTCTCCCCAATACCTGCTATTGATGAGCATCGTTGACAACTGGCATGATAAGATGGCATTGGGGGCCATTTGAGTGTCTTGTCGAAAAGGCGATCAAAGCTACATGTTTTCAAGTCAGTTGTGTCCACGAGATACAGTGGTAGATGATTCAAGATGTTGAGGAGATGTGTTCACTGTCTTGAATCGAGTAAGTAAGTTGAGACCGTTGAGGAGATATGTTCGCCGTCCTGAGTCAAGTTTGTTTGAGTGAGGAGTGCGACAGGCAAAAACGCAAGAACGATATATATATATATAATAAGTGTTATATCACAGATGGTTTTTGATAAAAATCGTTTGTAATATGATCTTATTATCACAAAAGGTTTATACGCGAACTGTCTATGATAGCTTTGTATTAAGAACCGTTTGTGATAGTCTATTATCATATCAATGAAATGATCTACAGGCATAGCAGAAAGTTAAGTACCTCCTCGCATATGTGAGAACAAATTTTGATGGATTCCAAGGCAAATCAAATTCTTTCCACAGTTCATCATGAAAGTTGTCATACTCTGATTTATCTTCTATATCCTCATCCCTGAATAAGAATACCATAGGCAACAAATTTTCAAAATGATCATGTTTCTGCCCAAGACTAAAGTGAAAATAGGTTACTTATGGTATTCTCATTCGAGGATAAGGATAAAGTGGAAGATAAATCAGAGTATGACAACTGTGGAAAGAATTGAATTTTGCCTTGGAATCCATCAACATTTGTTCTCATAGATGTGATGAGGTACTTAACTTTCTGCTATACTTATAAATCATTTCAGTGATATGATACAATATTGTTTTCTTCAAGTTTTGTTATGCAAATAGTTATATAAGGTGATGATCTCGAAAGAAGAAAAGTCTATGTACTTGCATATTAGGTGATGATGTCTTGGTAGCAAATAGTTATGCGAACAAACAACTAACACCTTAAGCATCCATCGAACCAAACACAGTAGAATATTTGGATTAGATGATCTGATCATGATGCGTACAACCTACTTGATATAGCTAGTCAAGAATTTTATATCATTTCGTCCTAACCTAAATTAGCCTTAAACAACTCAAGGTCAAGGGATCACCTCAACCGTCTAGAGAGCAGAATAGATCTCCCTCCCCACTACTGACCCTGCCGTCTCTCCCTCCCTGCCATCGACACGGTCTTCTCCAAGCTTGCCACCACCACGAGGCCCTAGGGAGGTCAAGGGGCGACGCGAGCGTCACTAGGAAGGCAGAGGGTGAAAGCATCTAGGCCCCCAAATTTGTGTTGGTTTTGGTAATTAATGACAATCGCGATGAAGGGACTAATATTTTTATTTGAGAATGTTAAAAATAAGTTGGTCCTAAACATGGAATAAAATGGAGCATGAAAATGAAGCAAAAGAGGATCACCACGTCAAGCTAAAGAGCAAAGGTTTATAATTAAGGACCTTTTCATAGCTTTTACCAATCTATGAGTATTGGAGAAAGATCTAATTGCTAGATTAGGTGTCGTACTATTAAGAGAGACTCTTGATTAGTAGCTTGATGTAATTTTAGTTAAAATGACTCAATAAATGCTCATACAAATGATTATTTTGATTTGTTATAAAAGGAAAACAGAAAATTGCTTCTCACCCTAGCTTGGCCGACACTACCGCTTATGGTAGTGTGGTACTACCGCTCTGGCTAGCAGTACCGGCCTTAGGCCTAGTAGCTAGCTATATTATAGAGAGGGGTGTTTTTGGGTTGAGCCCGGGCGGCACTACCGGCTCCATGGGGGTGGTACTGCTGCTTAGCCGGCACTATCGGCCCCACATGGGCGGTAATGCCGACTCTCTGGTAACAGCTAATCTGTCGTAGCATTAAATAGCTGCAGTTGACCGTTGGACCTAAGGCCGGCAATACCAGCCCAAATGGGTAGTACTACTGGCCTCCCTGAATTTTTTAGGGTTTTGGTAGCAATGGCTAGAATTATGGTTGAGAGCTATAAATACACCCCCATATGCAGCATAGAGCATCCCTTGGACACTTATTGCATATTCTTGAGCTCTTGCTAGTTTTTCTACTATTCTAGTGCATTCAATTCACATTTTATGAGTAGTTGAGAGTGAAATCAAGTGTGAGCATTAAATTGAGCCATTTTAGTCACTTGATACACCTCAAGCGAGCATCAAAGTTTATTACTCTTAGAGGTTGCCGCCTCTTAGATGGCTTGGAGGCAAAGTTATCAGTGACCTTCTCAAAGGAGCTTGTGAGAAGGCATAGTTGATTGTGAAGGCCGAAGTTAGCCTATCCGGAGCGAAGAAGAACTACCAAGTGATCGAGAAAGGCTCAAGTGGTTGGAGCCGACTTGAAGTTGTTCAAGTCACCTCAACGTGGATTAGAGGAGACCGACAAGTCTCCGAGACCACGGGATAAATTCTTGTGTCACTTTCTCTTGTGGTTTGAATTTTCTATTCTTATGCACAATTTACATTTCTAGCAATTTAAGGGTCTGTTTGGTAGAGCTCCCTCTGATTCTGATTCTCTGTTAGAAGTGATTCTCCGAGAGAAGTGATTCTGTCACTGAAAGTGATTCTCTAACGAATTCATAGGATAAACTCTATGGAGAAACCGACTCTTTGTTGGGAGTGAATCGGAGAAGCGACTTTTTCAGCTCGGCCCTAGTTCATTTCAGAGAATCACTTCACGGAATCACCACAGGAGCGATTATCGAGCTTCTATGTTTAGCGAGCTCCACAGATTCACTCCGCAAAAGCTGGGAGCAGAGCTCTGCCAAACAGGGCCTAAGTGTGTTGATCGTGTGCTTAGAATCATATCTTGCTTATACTTAGATTATTGGAGAACTTATTGAATCTTAGAGAATTTACCTTTAATTATCAAAAATTACAATTCTTGCTTAGTAGTTTTATTTTTTGCAATTAGAGCTGAAAAATTTAGAAACCTCCTATTCACCCCCTTTAGTCGGTTATCCTTGATCCTACAGAGGGGTGACACTGACGTGGGGAGTAAGGCATCGCCGTCTCGAAGTTTGCACACTCTTCGGCTAGTTGGCCCACTCTGCCTTCTTCCCTTCATAGCTAGCAAAATCGAGGTGGTGCGTGTGTGCATTCTGCCTCTGGATAGCGATGTTCTTTTCTCTCAGCTCCCCACCTTAGGCATAATCTTTATCCATGTGAACTTTTCCCAAACATCAAGAGTCGCAAATGGATACCTCTCGAAGGGAGTACGGCCTTTAAGCACGTACTCACTATGCATGATAACCGTAAAGTGCCTCGAAGACACACCCATTTTCTTCAAGGTGTATTGCCTCATATTGCTATTATCTTCCTCTGGTATAATCCATTTCCCCTTAACTTCGTCCCACAGTCGCTTCTTCTGCTCGGCACTGACTTCCTTCCTCTAGTCCTTTACCGTGATTGGCACTCTCTCCCTCACCAATTGGCCAAGAAAATATCGGTAACGCCCCTTATATTTTGGAGGACCCATGCAAACCCTCGTGGAATCAAAGTGGAAAACCTACGGGGTTCTCCCTGTGGCCCCTTTATTCGGTCCTAGGGTATTTCTCACCTTACTTGACCCCTCAACATTTGTCACCTTACTTAGCCTCTTAGCAACGCCTTCGATTCTATCTAGCGATGAGTTGATGCTCTCTCCTTGCAACATTTCGAAAATATGTCTAGCATCGTCATATATTTCACATGACAGAAAGTAATTCATAGCTATTACGTGGACTTTACAATGAATCATGTAAAGTGACAGATTAATGGATAATTCATAGCATATAATTGTTCTAGTATATTGTAGTAAATTAATAGATTAATGGATGATATTAAAGAAACGTTTATCTGTTGACCAACTAAATACGTACCAACGATGACTCCAAATCTCTAATTAGGTTAAGTCCTAATCCTATTCGAGGATATATGATTTGGACAAGTTCCTAAACTGTTGTACAATTCTAGAGAAAATTTTGGCATCATCTCTCCGCTGCTCTCCAAATACACGTCTTGATAACAAGTCAAGAGGGTGCGCATCTAGAGAACAACAGGGAGATGCTACCAAATCTTTCTCTAGAGTTGTACAACAGCTTAGGAATTTGTCCGAATCACATATCTTCAAACTGTCCAAAAAGTGGATAATTCAAGACTGCTTGCTTATAAATATGTCATTTCAACATATTTATAAACAAGCATCCTCGAACGGGAGATGTAGGTTCACATGGCTGTCGGCGTGCTTGTATTTGGGGTACCCTCTCCGGCGCACAAAGCCCTTCCACGTGGCGGCTTTGGCGGGCGGGCGGGCGAGCCACGCCCGCCGGCAGTCTTGCCACGTGGCGCCCGGCGAGTGGTGGCGAAACGCCCAGCTTCGCCGGCGCCCGATCACGTGGCGGCTTTGGCGGGCGGGCGGCGACGCCGCCCGCCGGCAGTGCCGGCCACGTGGCGCCCGGCGGCGGCGGCGAAACGCCCTTCGCCCGGCGCCCGATCACGTGGCGGCTTTGGCGAACGGCGGCGGCACGCCCGCCGGCAATGCCGCCCCACGTGGCGCCCGGCGGCGGCGGCGAAACACGTCTGCTACGCCGGCGCCCGATCCGGCGGCTTTGGCGGGCGGCGGCGAAAGTCGCCCGTCGGCAGTGTTGCGCCCGTGGCGCCCGGCAGCGAGTGGGCAACACGCCTGCTTCGCCCGGCGCCCGATCACGTGGCGGCTTTGGCGGGCGGGCGGCGAATCGCCCGCCGGCAGTGCCGCCCGTGGCGCCCGGCAGCGGTGGCGAAACACGCCTTTCGCTGGCGCCCGATCCACGTGGCGGCTTTGGCGGGCGGGCGGCGAATCGCCCGCCGCCGGCAGTCGATCCCGTGGCGCCCGGCGGCAGGTGGCGAGGCGCCATGCTCGCCCGCCGCAAAACAAAAAGGTGGTGCGAGTAGCTTCACCTCTAAGTCTCCTTCCCCTATCGTCACCGTGCGACGGCGAGCTTTCTTTGTGTCGAGCCTATCAAGCTACGAAATTTCGCAACAAGCCCATTCCTCGGCGCCTCTCACCTACCCGTCAAACAGAGGACACGTCTGCAGGGCGGACGGACGAGGCCATCGTCGGCATTTAATGAAATTTGGAGGAGCAGGACAGCACAGGAAGGAGTAATAAATGCATAAGGATCGGCATGATGAACCCCTTTTACCTACTCCCGTTAGCTTGGCCTATATAAGGGCCTTACGGTGCATGGGAAAGGGGACGACAAGTCGAACAAGCAAGAGTTCATGATGAGAGCCTAGGGAAGAACTTGTAACTCCCAAGCTACATCTTGTACTAGTTTCAAACACTCTTTAAACAATCTAGCGAGGAAGTAAGGCTATTACCCAAGGCAAGGGGCTGAACACAGGTAAAATCTCTGTGTCATCCTAGTTCATAGCCGGGAATTAGCAGTGTGGGAGTCGCTAGGGTTTTCACCCTCTAGGGTTAGCCCGTAGTGAAAGCCCTCCTGTCGAACCAAACCCGGTCTGTAGATCACGGGCTGTCGGCGGAATCTGCCCGACAGGCGCGCCCGAGTGGGGGCTAGTGGTTGGTTTTCCCGGCTTACTCCCCGGCGAACTTCGGTGTTCTTTCTTCAAGAAGTCAGCCCGTGCGTCTGAAGATGGCGGGTTCCCAGCATCAAGGAGCGGCGGGGGCGAGCGGCGCTCAGGACGCGTCCCGGCAATCTCTCCGGTCGAAGGACCGTCTCACCCCGCCGCCGCAAGGTGGCAGCGTGGCTCCGTTGGAAGCGGCGGAGCACCCTGTGCGACATCGGCTGGCTATGGAGGCCGCCACTCCTGCCCAGAATCTGCACGCGGTTCGTGCCCTCCTGGACCACCCTCCGGTGGAGTTCGCAGGAGATTCTCCGGCCACCCCGTGACTGCGATATCGCCGGTCTCGTGGATGCCGCCCAGCTTCGGGTAGGGCTCCCCGACCGGCCGGGCACCGCCGGTGCCCCGTTGCCTGGGGCGCGTGCTGGGCGCTCTTAGGCGTCTAGCCGCCCCAAAGAAGCGCTCCGACCCGGTGGGCGGGCCGAGGGAAAATGTCAATGGGGTCCGGTTCAGCGGGGACCGTGGGGACCTTCGGTCGCGCTTGGATGAAAGCGCCGCCCGTCGCGGTGATGATCTCCGTGGCGCCTGCCGTGCCACCGGTCCGGGCGCCGCCATGGGAAGCAGTGGTCTCGGGCGATGGGAGCCCTCCGTGGCTCTCGATCTCGGACTAAGGAGGAGGTTCCTCCTCGACTCTATAGGAGCAGTCCGCTCCGGAAACGGTCTCGGACGGGCCCCGATGAGCAGCTAAGCTCCCTCTATGGCGTCGGGTGCCAAGCCTTCTCCGGCGGCTGCGCCCGTGGCGTGGCGGGACGAGTTCCGCGGCATCCGTGGAAAAATATGGCGGCACCACCAACGGGAAGAGTTCCTCGGTTACACAGCGGTGGTGCGGGCGGTGGCGGGTCTAAAAGATCATGGCCAACTACCTTCCAATGGCCTTAATGGGTTACGCCCACTCTTGGTATTAAATCTCCGTGGTCGGTGCGCTTCGTGGGGGAGTTGTGTGACCTCTTTGTCGCCAACTTTTAGGGGCTCTCTATCGTGGCCGGGCATGGAGGGCGACCTTCACGCTCTGGAAGCGAGAAAAAGAGTCGCTCGCGACTTCATTCGGCGGTTTTGTCCTTTGCCGCAACACGATCCCCATCTCGGAGCAATCGGTCGTCATCGCCTTCGAAGAAGCGTCTGCGACCACAAGATGAAGAGAAGATGGCCACCCGTACTATCGATACCACCTCAGAGCTCTTCTCCCTCGCACATAAGTGTGTGCGGGCATGAGGCGAGGGGCCAGCACCGCCCTAAGGGTGGCCAAAGGCAGGGCAGGGCGGGACCTCGAAGGTTCCGGCCATTCAAGCAAAAAAAGCGCGAAGCCTTGAGCGGGAAGACACCGGCGGGTCTTGACCGCCGGCGCGATGACGAGACCCAGCGCCATGAGCGCAACCGCCACGACCGTGGCGATTGCCGTGTGGCGTGATGACCGTCGAGACAAGGTGTAATGATCGCCGTGACGGTCGTGAAGATCGCCCGGATGCGTGGGAGCGACCGCCTTGAAACGAAAGAAGGCGAGCTCTATTGCCCGATCCATCGGATCAACACCCATGACCTAGACAAGCTGTCGGTCGTGGGCAAAATAGTGGAAGCGGCTCAGGAGCGCCGCCCGGCGATGATCAAGGCGAAGATCCTACCCGGCTTTCCGGCGGGCGAACCACGTCGTGGCCTACATTCACGGTGGTTCATCCACCTTTTCCTCAACGCCGCTTATAAGCGGTTAAAGAGAAGTGTGCGCCACAGCGTCGGGCCAAGGGCGGGTCGGATCTTGAAGTGGTCGGCAGACCCTCACTTCGGTCGGGCGACCACCACGAGGCGCCACCGGATGAGGCATCTCCCGGTCGTGGTGTCGCCCACCATTCGAACGTCTGGCTAGAAGCGCGTCTTGGTGGGCGGAGGAGTTCCATCAACCTCTGTCCTCTTGGCATTCTGGTGCTTCAAATCCATGGCGGATCTGCGCCCAGCTCTGCCCATCTTTGGGGTAGCCCCGGAGGCTGGCTTAATGCCCATAGGTCAGGTGTGCCTCCCCGTCACCTTCGGGGAGGAAGACAACTACCGCACCGAGATGGTGGATTCGAGATCGCCGACTTGACCTCCTCTACAATGCCTTACTTGGCCGACCGGCGTTGGCCAAGTTCATGGCGGCAACCCACTATGCTTACATGGTGGTAAAGATCTTGGGGCCCGATGGCCCCATCGTGATCCGGTGGATAAATCCGAGGCCTTGCTTGTTGCCACAAGTCTGTATTTGGACATGGCGGTGCCACTGCGTCGGGCGCCAGCGCCACTTCCTCGGAGCCCTCGGGCCGAACCAGCGCCTCACTTGGCTCTGCCGGTGAGGTCAAGGTGGTCGCCCTAAGTCTTGAGGCGAACCTCGAAGACCGTCAACATTGGCGCCAACCTCGGCGCCAAATAGGAAAACAGCGTTCATCACCTTCCTCGGTCTAACTCCGGCGTGTTCGCACGGCAACCGTCCAACATGGTGGGGTCCCGAGGAGGTGATCGAGCACCGATTAACAACGCTCTCGGCGCGTCGGTCCGTGAAGGTCGAGGCGGCGCCGGCGCCAAGATGCCATTCGGGAGGAGGTAGAAAAGCTGTTGAGCGCGGGGATTGTCAGGGAAGTCTCTCATCCTGAGTGGCTTGCCAACCTTGTGCTCGTCAAGAAGTCTAACGGGAAGTGGCGCATGTGTGTCGATTTCACCGACCTCAACAAGGCCTGCCCGAAGGATCCATATCCCCTGCCGCGAGTCGACCTCATTGTTGATTCTCGGTAGGATCTTGTTCTTGTGCTTCTTGGATCGTACTCTGGGTACCACTAGATCGAGCATGGCGCTTGAAGATGAAGAAAAGGCGCTTTTGTAACCCCTATGGTGTTTCTTGTTATGTAAGAATGGCTTTTGGGTTAAAGAATGCGATTCTACTTACCAGCGTGCCATGCATATCACTTTCCGCCCCGGATAGGGCAAAACCTTGAGGTCTCGTTGATGATTTAGTTGTAAAGATCAAGAAAAGCGAAGAGCTGATCCAAGACACGGAGAAACCTTTGCTAACCTCCGGAAGAATTGTTTGAAGCTCAATCTGAAAAATCGTGTTCGGTGTGCCCTCCGACAAATTGCTTTGGGTTTCTGGTGTCCAGTAGAGACATTGAAGCCAATCGACAAGATAGCGACCATCGAACACATGAAGCCACCGGTAGCGACTCAAGCAAGTTCGATTACTGGCGGTCGCTTTGGCCTCCTGGGCGATTCATTGCGGTTGGAAAAAGCTTGCCTCCGTTCAAAATTGTTGAAGAAGACCAACCATTTTGAGTGGACGAGAGGAAGCCGAAGGCATTTGAAGATTTGAAGCAATACCTCTCCTCTCCCGGTCTTTGGTCTCTCCGCGGCGGGTGAGCCGTGCTCTGTACATAGCTGCCCTCCACGAGGTGGTGGCGCCGTCTTGAATTCGCGGAGAGGAAGGTGTCGAGGCGATCTACTACATCAGCAAGGTGTTGCACGACGCAGAAACCCGATACCCGCAAGCTCAGAAGATGTTGTACGCGGTCCTGGTGGCGTCCAGGAAGCTGCGGCACTATTTCTAAGGGCGGGAAATTACCGTGGTCACGGCCTACCCTCTGCGAGAGATCCTTTACAACCGTGAAGCAGAGGGTCGAATCGCTAAATGGTCGGTGGAGCTGGGGGAGTTCAACCTCAAATTTGTAGCCCGCACCGCCATCAAGAGTCAGAATCTGGCGGAGTTCATCGCCGAGTGGACTCCCGCCACTCCTGAAGCCGAAGAAATGCCCGCGCCATCTCCCTGGACCTTATTCTTTGATGGCTCGTTCAGGCTAGAAGGCGCGGGGGCTGGGGTTGTCCTGGTCTCCCCGACCGGCGGCATCCTCCAGTATGTGGTTGCCCTCGACTTCAAAGCCACGAACAACATAGCTGAATACGAAGGCCTGCTGGCAGGGCTGCGCATCGCTTCGGCGTTGGGCATTCAGCGTCTCCAAGTCAAAGGTGACTCCCTGCTAGTCATCAATCAAGCGCGGAAGGAGTTTCAGTGTTCCGACCCCACCATGGCGGCGTACTTGGCGGAGGTCCGAAGAATGGAGCGTCGCTTTGAAGGGCTGGGGTATATTCATATCCCCCGGCGCGACAACCACCTTGCGGACGGGCTTTCGCAGCTCGCGTCCTCGGGGCTTCCGTTCCGGTCGGGGTCTTCGAAGAAAGGCTATCGCGACCGTCCATCGCAGCCTGATCTGGTGGGGATGATGGTGTCATTGTCGCGACCCGGTTTAAGCGGGGAGACGATGGCAAAAGGCTATTGCGACCTCCGGCTCGGTGGGGAAGCGGTGCAGCTTGCGCGCCTCGATTCGAGGAGGATGGCGGTGTGCCGCTTCAGCCCCAGTCCGGGAGGGAAGGCGGCGGTGCTACCAATGCAGCACCAGGGGAAAAGCTTGGCCCGGAGTGCGGCGAGCACCGAGTGGTCGCCACGCAGCTAGGAAGATCGGTGGATGGATCCTATCCTAGCCTTCCTCTGAGACCAAGTGGTCCCGACGATGATGCCTCGGTGAGAAGATTGCACGTAAGGCCAAGTGCTATACTCGGTAGGTGGGGACCTATATCGCCAGAGCGAATGGAGTTCTCTTGAAGTGCATCACTTTCGGGAAGAGGGAGCGGCTTGCTCTCGATATCCATGGGCGTGTCACGGGAGCCATATGTCCAGGTGAACGCATTTGGCAAAGCGTTCGCCAGAGATTTTATTGGCCTCTCGCCCTCGGGGATGCTTGCGGTGGTGAGGACATGTGAAGCTTGTCAGTTCTTCGCCAGGCAAATCCACCGACCGGCCTAAGCTCTGCAAACAATCCGCTCTCTGGCGTTTGCGATGCAGAAATTTGACATCTGGGTCCATTCCTTGAGACTCTGAGGGGCTTCACCCACCTCTTCGTCGTCGTGGACAAATTCACGAAGTGGGTTGAAGCCGAGGCGGTGCGTGCCATTATAGCTGCTGCCGCCGTCAAGTTTATGCGCGGGATCTTTACCCGCTTCGGAGTCGCCAACCGTATCATCACCGACAACGGGACTCAGTTCACCAGAGCGGCTTTCCTGGAGTTCTGCGATGAAATGGGCACCAAGGTATGCTTAACCGGTGGCCCATCCATGAGTAATGGGCAGCGAGGCGTGCCAGCGCGCTAGTCTTTGAAGGGCCTCAAGACAAGGGCGTTTGATCGGCTCCTGAGCGGTAGCGGTGGATAGAGGAGCTCCGGATGTCTTTGTGGTCGCCGTACCACACCTAGCCGGGCCACCGGTGAGACGCCTTTCTTCCTGGTATACGGGGCGGAGGCCATTCTCCTCTCCGAGCTGTCGCTCGGTTCTCCGCGAGTTTCAGCGTTCAACGAAGAAGACCAAGAAGACCTCCGGCGAGAAGAAGTCAACCTCCTAGAGGAAGTGCATGATCGGGCCGCCCTTCGCGCCGCTTGGTATCAGCAAAGCCTCAGGCGGTACCACGCCACCCGTGTCTCCGAGCGAACACTGGTAGTGGGCGACTGGTCTTCTGTGAGATTCATCGCATCTTGGGTTACTGGTGTCTCCCGGTGGGAGGGCCCTTCAAGGTGGTCTCGATGCTTCGACAGGCGGTCCGGTTGGCCACTGAGGATGGAGAAGAACTGGCGAATTCCTACAACATAGAGTTGTTGCGGAAATTCTACCCTTGGAAGAATTGTAAGTACCAATGACTTACTCACAGTCAGCCATGAGTAAGTCCTTCCTTGGTGGTCGTGACTCTTGGCGATTAGTAAGGTTATTACCTAGAAGGCTTTTTGCTTTACCGTGATTGTCCCATTTTTGCGCCCTGAGTGGCGAATTTTTGCATGAATGCGGCGGCCCCATCGCTTGCTAATTCCTTGGTGATCCATGATGGCACTTTCGGCGTCTGTGTCCAGCGAACACGCAGGCGGCGAGAAGCGAGTTAGTAGCGGTGCTCAAGCAGCTCGCACACCTCGGGTTGGCTCCTGCGGCACCGCTGATCGTCTACCGAAAGCACCGTCGTTCTAACACCACTCCTAGGAGCCAGCTTTGGCCTGTGCCCGTGGTTAATTCTGTAGGGTCACGAGGACTTAGAAACCAAACAAAGTGGACGGGACATTCTATCTTTGGGACTTAGGCTGTTCGGCCTACCTTGCCTGAGCCCTTCAAGCATCTACTTATCTTTACGGTAGTCGCCTATGCACGCAGTTGTCTTGAAGCACCGACTTGTTCTTGTAAAGGCTCCAGCACCTCCGCTGGTCGCTTTGGCGCTTGGAAGGGTGGTCGCCCGGCCTTCGGAAGGTGGTCGTCGTGATCATGGCCTTCGGAAGGGTGGTCGCCGGCGCCGAAGGTGGTCGCCAGTCAGGGTGGTCGCCCAGCGTATAAAGCAAGATAAGTGCTTCATGCCGCATTTTTCGGCCATTTCCTTGTGTGCTTACACTAAGACGGGTCAACTACGTGTGATTGTCGCAAATGCCAAAAATCAACGGCCCCTCCTGGTAAAAGGGAATGTGCTAAGAGTTAACGTCTGGCGTGGCCAAGTGACCGGAGTGCAAGTTAGGCACGGTACTCAAGCACGGCTCGCACGCCTCGGATTGGCTCCCTGAAGCACCGCTGGTCATCACCGTCAAGTGCTGCTGGCCTAAAAACACTTCCGGAAACTTGTTGCCTCGCCACGTTACGCTGCAGCACGTTTCCAGGCGATCATCAGGGTTTGAGTTCGGGAAGAATTTGAATCGGCGATAATCCCGCGTAAACGCCTGATGCTAAGACTAAGCTGCGTCTTGCATCTCTGGTTAGACTCAATGTCATTTCTGCCTAAGTCTTGTATGGCTTCCATAATCTCTACTTGTGTTCGCAGCAAACGCGTATAATTGATTGGTAGGACTCCGGAACGCTGCCCTAGCCCAAACGTTCCTCAGGCGCTCCAGCTAAGTTAAAGACTGGCCGCCTAACAGTTCGATCCAGCGAACTCGATCATACAAAACAGATAAGCATACAGGTAGCATTAACCAAGAAATATCCATTTCACCGAATCCTACCCAAGTGTTCATGCATGCAGATAGATCAACAAAAATAAATAAAAGCAAAAGAACAAAAAATTTGCGGCCCTTCACTCGTCGTCGCCGAAGTCAAGGTCGCGCCCTCGTCGCCTTCCACGGCGATGGGTGGAACGTCCATGGCCGGCTTGCTCCACATGCGACATTCGGCCCGCGTGTTCGACGATCGCGCGCCAGCGCCTCACTTTCGCGCGTCTCCTTCAATACTGGCCGTCACCACCGCCATTGGATCGGCGGCGTCGCGGTGGCGTAATGAGCGGCGTGTGGGTCGCGACCATGATCGCGACCTCCGCCCCTCTCTGGAGGAAGCGGGCGGCGGCGTGGCGATCCCGAGTGCCTCCACGGCTGGTTGGTCGCGTGGGCCGAAGAGCGGAATCCTCGGTAGCGCGTTGGCGCCACCCCTAAGGGCTCCAGGCACCTTTTCGTGCACTGAAAGGCCTTCTTGAGCATAATGGCCAGATTGTGCCGCAAGCGGAAGGATTCGAGCTCCGAGTTCTTCAGCGCCGCCTCGGTCCCCTCTGCCCGCTCTTCGGCCCTCTCCGCCCGCTGCTGCATGGCGGCCGTGTTGGCCCTCTCCTGCTCCAACTCCACTGCCGCCCTCTCCTTCTCTCGCTCCAGCTCGCCGCTCACGGAGGCCAACCATTGGCCGTCTGGCGCCATGTCGGTGGGCTGCGGCAAGAGAGTGCCCAACAAAGCGTCGCGTGTCGCCCATCTCGGTGAAAGCTCGATGAAGCCTTGGCGAAAGCGATGGCGGCATGGGAGGCGAGTGTCCGGGCGCAGCTGTCTGGGGTCGCCCTCTTGACCCTTCTGCGATGGTTTGGGCACTGGCGAAGCGTCCGCCGCCGGTGGCCTTTGTGCATTGCACCCTTGGCGCGTCTGAGGGGCCACCCTTGGCGGCACCCTCAAGCTAAGACCGGCCATCGAGTGTGAGGCCACCTGTTGGGCGGTGGCACAGGCTCCGTGGCGAAGGTGTTGGCGCGATCGTTAGGGCGGTCTTGGGAGAAGGAAGCGTCGGTGAAGGCACCGGAGCTAAGCGCCCTTGAGGAGGCGGCGGGAGGTGAAGTCATGGTTGAGGCGGTCTGCGTCGCCGCCCTTACAAGGACTATTCTTCGCGTCGAGCTAGCGGCAATGATGAGTCTGTCGTGGCCCAGACCCTCTTGGGGTCCGAGCCCGAGGCGTCTGGGGCAAGTGGCCATTTGCCCGTGGCCCGGTCGCTGGCGGTGGTCGTGTCCCTGATCACCAGCGGGCCGTGAGCCGGCACCACAGCAGGTCCCGTGGAGTCCATTGGCGGGAGTAGCCTGACGACCCGTAGGCGCTCCGCGTGCTCCAAATCGGCGAGCGGCCGAGCCGCCGTCGGAAAGGTTGAGCCGCTCGGAATCGGCTGCATTAGCGCACCAAGCCACCTACCGATCATAGGCTCCTCCAAGTTTCCCGCGCTTGGCAAAAACAAAGAATGGCTGCCGGTTGGTAGGGAGCCGTAGAAAGAAACATGTGCGCAAGAAAAAGCTAAAGGAAAGCGAAGACTTACGTCACAGCCAAGTCGCGTCATGTAAATCGCGTCGCTGTGTATTATTGCCATGCGAGGCGGTAGCGGCACGGAGGGTTGATACTCGGGACAAAAGTCGGGCCACCGACCCGCCAGATAATCCGGCGTCCATAATCTGTTGTATGTGAGCCGCCATCGCAAGGAGCTCCGCCGTCTCCTCGGCCGGCGAGTTCCGGTTCGAGGCCTCTGCTTTGCCGGCCAGGCACCTCCGGTAGCGTCGACTCATTGTCATCGTTGATGTCTGACCGATCGGCTGCGCCATACCTTCCAATTGGACCTGGGCTGGAAGGCAATGTAGTGGGAGGCCATCCCGTCCGAAGCGGAAATAGCGCTCCCACTACTTCATTGTCGTGGGAGGCGGCGATGTAGAAGTGGCGAAAAAGGGAGATTCGGCATCACCCCATGAACATTTCACGAGAGGTGTGCGAAGATGGAAAGGGAGACAATGGAGTTGGGGGTGAGGTGAAGGTGATGGATTCCATAGAAATGGAGGGCGGTGAAAAAGAAGTCGGAGAATGGCGGGGCGAGCCGCCATCATCGCCAGTGTGGAGGGCGATCTCATCGGAAAGGCACATGGCGTGGCGGTCCCCGCCCGAGCGAAAAAAGTGCCCTCCGGCGCAAGGTTGGCCATCCTCTTCACCGTGGCGGTCAGCGGTGGAAGCGAGGATGGAGGCGCCATGGAGGCGAAGAAGGCGAAAGGCTTTGGGTAAGGAAGATGAAGAAATGAAAGTTGTGGTGTGCAAGAAAGTAGAAGGCGTAAAGCGCTTGATACAGGATGTATCTATATAAGCATCACCCACACCGACGGTTCGCGAAGGACAAGATCATCGCCGTTTGGTCCCAAGAAAAATCTCTGGATCTGGGATAGAATCAAAGCGGTCGTATCCTCATGAGTGGTGGCCCCCCAAGGCGCACTAAGCATTCAATGAAGGTTCCAAAAAGCTGCGGCCGCAGCACTCGAAGCGGGCCGGGGCTCTTGTCGGCGTGCCAGTCTTTGGGGTACCCTCTCCGCGCACAAAGCCCTTCCACGTGGCGGCTTTGGCAAGCGGCGGCGAAACGCCCGCCGGCAGTCTTAAACCACGTGGCGCTGGCGGCGGTGGCGAAACGCCTACTTTCGCCAGCGCCCGATCCGCGTGGCGGCTGGCGAATGGCGGCGAACACGCCGCCCGCCGCGAGTCTTAAACCCGTGGCACCGGCGAGCGGTGGCGAAACGCCTGCTCGCGGCGCCGATCCGTGGCGGCTTGGCGGCGGCGGCGAAACACGCCCGCCGGCAGTCTTGCCCCTGGCGCCCGGCGGCGGTGGCGACCCGCGTGCGCGTCGATCCGTGGCGCCCGGCGGCAGTGGCGAGGCGCCTGCTTTCGCCCGCCGCGCAAAAAAAAAGGTGGTCGCGAGTAGCTTCACCTCGAAGTCTCCTTCCCCTATCGTCACCGTGCGACGGCGAGCGAACTTGTGTCGAGCCTATCAAGCTGCGAATTTACGCAACAAGCCCATTCCTCGGCGCCTCTCACCTACCCGTCAAAGAGGTCACGTCACCAGGCGGGCCGAGGCGAGGCCATGCGTCGGCATTTAATGAGGTTGGAGGAGCAGGACAACAAAGGAAGGAGTAATAAATGCATAAGGATCGACATGATGACCCCCTTTTACCTACTCCAGATAGCTCGGCCTATATAAGGGCCTTCTAGTGCATGGGAAAGGGGACGACAGTCGAACAAGCAAGAGTTCTGCAGTAGAGCCTAGGGAAGAACTTGTAACTCCCAAGCTCTGTACTGTACTAGTTTCAAACACTCTTTAAACAATCTAGCAGGAAGTAAGGTTATTACCCAAGGCAAATGGGGCCTGAAGCTGGGTAAAATCTCTGTGTCATCCCTAGTTCATAGCCGCCAGAATTTGCCGTGTGGGAGTCGCTAGGGTTTTCACCCTTTAGGGTTAGCCAGCCGTGAAGACGCCCTCCTATCGAACCAAACCCGGTCTGTAGATCACGGGCTGTCGAGCGGAATCTGGCAAGTGTCTGTAATTATTATGTTAAAGAATACGCAATGAAAAAATCGTATACCTTCGTAAATAACAAAATAAAGCCTACTAGCAATTAATTCGTATGTTAAACAATTTCTAGTTGTTCAACAACATCCAATTCAAATTACCTTCTAGGCTACACTAACCTTCTTGGCAATATCTTAAATATATCATGACCTATTAAAGGCATAAAGAGTATCCACATCCAAACTCAACCTATCTACTGAACAAATTTGGTGGTTTTGTTTGATACTGAACTATCGATAATCAAAACCACTTAACAGGGGGCCAACGTTTTGGCATTTTTGTAAAACCACCCTTTTTGTTACTTGAACAAACATAAGGACCAGACTACCATTGGTACTATGCAAATCATCTCCTCTCCATCAACATGCCCACTATACCAATGCCAGTAGCATCATTTTTAATTTTAACCTTCTTTGTCAACTCACATTAATCAAATGTAACTATAAAGTAACACAGATATGGCCACACAAATAATACATCCATAGTACCATACGTAATACTTCACACCACAATCAAAAGTACAATAATGTTTTGTGCAAGAGTATACCAAGATTAGATAGATGTAACATGAACGCTGGTTGTATACCACGACAGTTCGCTAATCTCAAACAGATTGCAAATTCCTTCATGCCTCTAGCATGTCAACTTATGAGAGACCATTATCTACTACTCTAGTAACTCAACACAATTAAATAGACTAACAAGAGAATCAAAAGAATTATTGAACTCATAGATGGGGTAGGGACACTGGGGGCACGGGGGGCGAGCTTGAGCAAGGGGTGAGGTAGGGCAGGGGCGACTGTGGGTAGGGTGGGAAGGGGGCGACGATGAGCTGGGGCAAGCTAGCGCAGGGGGCGAGCTAGGGCGCGGGGGGCACGGGGATCTTGGTGGGCAGGGGGCGTCAGGGCATGGGTGGCGTGGTGGGCAGGGAATGAGGGCATGGGGGCGTGGTGGGCAGGGTGCGCCGGGGGCGTGGTGGGCAAGGTAGGCAAGGTGCGCCGCCAGAGGCGTGAAGCTAGAGGAAGAAGGCATTGAATATAAATGGTGAATGGCAGTGAACGGCAGCAAATATAAATGGTAACCGACCCCATAACAATTGGTTCACAATCGGTTCCAACTAGGAACCGATTGTGATGAGCTTTTTCATTTAAATATGCAAAAGCCTGAATTTTCAATATTTCATCAAAGAGAAAAGGCCATAAATTTTTCAAATATAGTTGAAATTATTTTAAATTTTGTATTAACATACTTTGAGATACTACAAATCTTTTTTGAAAATAATTTTGAAAAAAATAGTCTCCATTCAAAAGATATGCCAAATTTCACTTTGTAGGAATGATTTTTGCTTAAAGAGTAGAAAAGTCAAAACTTTTTCAAATAAAGTTCAAATTATTTGAAAATTACTAGAAATGAACTTTGGACTAGTTAGAAGCTTTCCCAAAAAGAATTTCCTTAAAACAAATTTTCTTTCAAAAAATATAGTAAAATGTGCTTTTTAGGCATAAAGAGAGATTGAATTTCCATCAAAACCTCAAAATACAATTGAACTTGGTTTTCATAAAAATTTGAACTTTCATGGCTTTCTATGAGTTAGGGATACTAGTTCAAGCCAAGATATACAAAGAAATCCAACTCAAATTGCAAAACCCACAATATGACAGAATAGGTTATTTTGTGTCAAATGAAAGATTTTGGCAAATTTTAAATGGCTACAACTTTTGAACGGTTGGTCATTTGGAAAACTTTAAACTAAAGAAATGTCAAACATTTGAAATGCATATTTGACAAATTTTATAAAGATTTTCATGAATATGGGCCTTTACGCGTAGTCCCTTTATTTACAATACAACCCTTCTTGATGATCTACACACACGTAATTTGTTCCATGCGTGTCGTTGTCACCACTAAGATATGCTACATCTGCAAATGGATGTATTTTATTGAATTGGTTGTACTTTTATTTATCTACGATATTTTCAACTCCAACGATCTGCTCGTGCTCTTACGCTTCTTGTCATCATGCTTCTCTTTTTGTTTGTACTAGGGTACACAATAAAATTGGACAAATATGCAATTCCTTATGTGTGTTATGGTATAAAATACAATCATTCAGACATGTACGTATCCTTTCTATTTCCATTCCCATAGGACATAGTAGCTTTTTCGCTTTATAAATGCTTGTTGGCAACTTATTTCCCTTCGGAAGCACATCTGATAGAAGAACTAAAAGTGCATTGAAACTTGTATCTATCCAATGGTGTTTTGCCTTCAGTTTAAACAATGCAAGGATAGAACCCAACTTGGTGTATTTCGCTTTGCAACCCGAGAACAGCGGTTTGACATCGTCTTCTATCAAGCTTTTAAATTTTTTACACTCTCTTTTTGTGTAATTTTCTTCCACATTCCGCAACATTTGCTCTATATTATCCTCCTCAAATATATCATGCTGTAACTCATGATCGGGTTCCAGGATATCTTCATTGCATAATGGACAGGTACTACTTATCACTTCATAGTAGATCCAACACGTGTAATTCTTCATGAAGCCACGTCGAATCAAGTGGTCTTCAATTTGAGTTGAGTTATTAAATCTCCTGAGATTGGTGCAATCAAAGTAAGGACAATATATTAAATTTAAACCTCTCTTCACCATGTCTTCTTCTGTAATTTTTTGAACTCCTTAACACCCCTCTAAAATTCAGTACTCACATAGCTTTTCTGATACATGCATTCTTCATGGTTCATCTTGCAATTAAACCGCGTGCAATAAATTAAGAAAAAACCAAAGCGACAGCTAGCTATTTCAAATATTGAGATATTATTTAATTACCTTTGCAAAATAGAGCATGAGTTCCAATATATATAATTTTACTCCCGATACTTTCTTCCCTATTTAAGAACTTTCAATTTTGTGCTTAGGAGACATACATTCAAAACATCAACAATGATATCAAATTACCTAATGCAGAAAGCTTGAAATCCTTTTGACTTCAATGAAAGAAAATAAAGAGTGGAAGCATTAATAAAGTTGAGGAATTGAATGATCTTGAAGAAACATTTATCTGTTAACCAACTAAGTACGTACCAACCATGACTCTTAATCTCTAATTAGGTTAGATCCTAATCCCATTAGAGGATATATGGTTCAGGCAATTTCTAAGCTATTGTATAATCAAATACACGTCTCGATAACAAGTCAAGAGGAGTGTGTATCCGAAGAACACAAGGGAGATACTGCCGAAACTTTCTCTGGAATTGTACAACAACTTAGGAACTTGCCTGAACCACATATCCTCGAACTATCAAAAAATGGATATTTCGAGATTGCTTGCTTATAAATATACCATTTCAGCAAATTTATAAATAAGCACCCTCGAACGAGAGACATAGGTTATGCAACCTAAACTCTAACATTCATCATATTACAGCAACAATAATTCCAGATTAACACAAGAGTACTACAAAGATAAATGGATATGTGTTTGTCAAATAAAGGATGTGAAATCTGATAAGATACACACAATTCCAGTGCAACCTAAACATTCTTTGTGACATATTGAATTACCTAGTGCAAAATTGAAGAGGTTTGAAGGAATGCTCACCTTTTGAAGAAAGTCACAAATAAGAAAAAATTAAGGGGAAATCTTCTCGAGCTAGGGTTTCAACTTTACCCTCTTAATACTCAACCTCGAGGATTTCATAATTTCTCACCCAAGTATTGCCTCCAATCAGAGTATGTGGTATTTTTTGAGGCAGCGGCATTTTTTTGCCTCTAGAATAACAATAGAGGAAAGTTCAGTCTGAGAGTATAAATAAGTTAACGAGGCACATCATAATAGGTTCTGAGAAAAGAACCGATTTTGATGTGATTATTATTAATGCCCTCTTCAAAATCATCTATCACAATCAATTTTTCCTAAAAAGTTAGGAACCAGTCCAGATGAAGCAATAGTATTGTACCATTCTGTAGTAGTGAACTTTCTGAAAATCTAGTTAGACGGAGTGTAGATCGATGGTGCTTACTATTGGATATTTGGCAATGAATACATATCCATATTATACAAGTCAGCCCATGTTTATGGATAGTTTGTCCTAGCAATTTACATTCATAGGACCAAGACCAAGCATACAATATATGTCAGGGATAGGTGGACTAACCTAAGGGGTAAAAAAACAAACTTTTCAGTACCTCAGCCTAAGGCAAAGCCTAGACCAGCAAGTGCTTAAGTCTAAGACATAAAGCCTCGTCATTTGATTTTACCTTAAAATCTCCTTTAGCCATAAGACATAAAGGAGTGATGAATGGTGATTAAGCTTCCTTGATGGCGAGGCCCTTCTTCTTTGAAGGTGTATCCTACTCGGATGAGTCGGAATCCGAGTACTCCTCTTCGGAGTCCCACTCTCTAATGTGAGCTTTGCCTTTGCCGTCCTTTTGAAGCTTCTTGAAGAGCTTTTTCGTTCCTTGAAAGATCTTCTTCTTCTTGGGCGACTTATTCTTGTTGTCCTTCTTCGTAAGGCAATGAGAGATGATGTACCCCTTCTCATCACACTCATAGCACCAAATATTTGCATACCGGTTGGTGCTAGAGTGTTGTCCTTTTCTAAACCTTTGAAGACCACTTTGAGGACCACTCAAGTTTGAGCGCCTCCTCATGAATTTCTTCAATCTTTTTAAAAGGAGGGCCATCTCCTCCTCGGTGTCTTCATCATCGGAGTCATCAAGTGCATCATCGCTTGGCTCCTCCTTTGCCTTGAAGGCGATATTCTTCTTTTTCGAAGAACTTTGCTCTAAGAGCTCTTTCTTATCCTTCTTGTAAAGCTCATTTGTAATGAGGTTTTCAGGAAGTCCGGTCGGCGTCATTCTCGGCAACTCCAGTGAGTTGAGGAATAACGTCACCAAGGTCTCGTATTTCTCCAGAAGTGCTCTAAGCATCTTTCGAACAATATCAAAATCAGTTAGTGATGCTCCAAGGCCTTTGACCTCATTTACTATGTTATTTATCTGTGAGTACATTTCATTAATGTTCTCATGGGGTAACATAATAAAACTCTCATACTTGATCCGAAACATATGTAATTTAGTTTCTTTGATCGAGGATGTACCCTCATGAATTTTCGAGAGGGTTGTCCAAATCTCATGAGCGGTTTTGAGATTGCTCACTCGATTGAACTCATCCGCGTTCAAAGCACCAAAAAGAGCATTCATGGCTTGAGCATTGAGATGAGTGTTTCACTCTTCTTGTTCTATTGTAAGTGTGGGATTGGTTCCCGGAGCAAAACTCTCATCTACAATTCTCCATATGCTTGGGCTCATGGCCTTGAGATAAATGATCATACAGATTTTCCAATATGCATAATTTGTACCATCAAAAAGTGGCGCCTTACCTATTGACACCCTATCACTAGCCATCCTTACTCTCTAGGTGGTAAAGCCTTAAAAGAGAGTCCTTACTCTGATACCACTTGTAGGATCAAGAATAACCGACTAGAGGGGGGTGAATAGGAGGTTTTTGAATTTTTTTACTCTAAATTCAGATTTCAAGATCACTAAGCACAAATAGCAATTTTAGCACTTTTAATACCAAGCAATTCTAGTGATCACTAAATTATCTCAACTACTCAAGTATTCCAAACACAAATCTATACTAAGCAAGATACTCAAATAACTTGAATTGTAACTTCACTCAAGAAAATAAGAAATGCAAACCACAATAGATGAACACAAGAATTTTATCATGTGGTCTCGGAGACTTGTCGATCTCTCCTACTCCACGTTGAGGTGACTTAAACTTCTTCAAGCCGGCTCCACCCGCTTGAACCTTCCTCGATCACTCGTGGCAGCTCTTCCCCACTGTCAGCGTATTATACGCTAGGGTACCCTCTCCACCGCATAAAGTGCGGTCCACGTGGCGGCCGGGCCATCGGGCGGGCGATCACGCGCCGCCAGCGCCGTCCACGGGCGCCCGGCGGCGGCGAGTGGGCGAAGCACGCCTGCTGCCGCGCGCCAAACGGCCGTGGCGGCTCGGCGACGGCGGCGATCACGGCCGCCGCCAGCGTCGGTCCACGTGGCGCCGGCGAGCAGTGGGCGAAGACGCCGCCGCCGGCGCCCGGCCGCGTGGCGGCTTTGGCGATCGGCGGCGATCACGGCCGCCGGCGGCGTCGGTCACGTGGCGCCCGCGTAGGTGGCGAAACGCCGCTTTCGCGGCGCCCGATCCCACGTGGCGGGTGGCGGCGATTGGCGAGGACGCCTGCCGCCCGCCGCAAGGCAAAAAGGTGGGCGCCACAGTAAGCCGCCTCGAAGCTCCTTCCCGCCGTCTGCATCAGGTCGAGCGGCGGGCACGCCATAGCAGGCTTATCAGTTGCAAGGGTTTCTGCAACAAGCCCATTCCTCTGACGCCTCTCACCTACCTGTCACAAGGGGGTCCCATCCGGCGGACCGGGCAAAGGCACGCGTAGGCATTTAATGAGGCTGGAGGAACGGGACAACACGAGAGGAAGCATTAAATGTATTTAGATCAGCATGATGACCCTCCTTGTACCTACCCCGTTAGCCTGGCCTATATAAGGGCCCTCGGGTGCATGGGGAAGAGGGATCGGAGCTTGGATCAATCGGCCAAGCAATACTAGAAAGAGCTAGCAGGAGAACTTGTAACTCACGAACTCTGTACTGGCTCAAAATATCATATACGAAATCTAGCAGGACGTAAGGTTGTTACCCTTCTCACAAGGGGGCCTGAACCTGGGTAAAAATCACTTGTTCTTCCTAGTTCATAGGCGCCGAAACCCTCCGCGTGGGAGTCCTCTAGGGTTTTCGCCCCCTCGATTAGCCAGCCACGAAGACGCCCTCCTACCGAACAAAACCCGGTCTGTAGATCACGGGCCTGTCTGGTGGAATACGCCGACAGGGGCGCGCCAGGTAGGGGGCTAGTGGTTGGCTTTTCCGGCCAACTCCCCGGTGAAGTTTCCGGTGTTCTTTTTGCTTAGTCGTGAGTCCGCGCATCTGGGGATGGCGGGCTCTCATCATAGATCAGCGGGGGGTGAGTGGTGTTGTGGCGCCTCCCAGCGTCTCACCGGTCGGAGGTCACCACGACCCGCCCTCGCAGTGGCGGCCTTGCTCTGTGGATCGCGGGGCCTCTGTCTTGGCCTTGCCGCTTGCCATGGAGGCATGCAGCTCAAAACCTACATCTTTGTCCGTCTCCTCTTGGACCACCCTCGGTGGAACTTGCAGAGAGACTCTCCGTACTCCGTGGCTCGGGAGCATCGCCCGGTCTCGTGGGCGCTGCCACTCGAGTAGGCCCCCGACCTGCGGGCACCGTTGGTGCGATGGTGCTCAGTATCTTGGCGAAGGCACCAAGGCGCCTCATTAGCCCGACAAAAGGTGGTCGTGGCCAGGCGGGCAGAACCGAAAGGGCATGCGCCTTGGCACCGGTCTGAGTTCTCTGATGGCTTGATGAGGGACCTTAGGTCGCTTTTGGATGAAAGCCACGGCAGGGCCACGGCGACAACCATGGCACCCGCTTGTGCGCCTGCTCCGGAGCGCCGCCACGAAAGCAGATAGTCTCGGCGGTGAGAGTTTCAAGGCCCTCATTCCCGGACGAGGAGGAGGATCACTCCTCCAGACTTCGGCGAACCAGACCAACGCTCGGCGGTCTCGGACCGGGCTCCCAGTGCAGTTGGGTTCCCTCTCTGTCGGGTGCAGAGCTTTCTCGTCAAATTGCGCCCGTGGTGTGGCCAGCACGGTTTCGCCCGGCATCCATGGAAATCTGATGGCACCCCACTTAACAGGAGTTCTTGCAAATATACAGCAAAGTTGTGCGGCGGTGGATCTGAAAAGGTCATGGCCAATTACCTTCCGACGGCCCTGACGGGCTCCGCCCGTTCTTGGCTGTTGAACCTCCCCCGAGGGTCTGTGCACTCGTGGGGAGAGTTGTGCGACCTCTTTGTCGCCAACTTTCAAGGGTCCTTTGCACAGCCAGCGCGTGGAGGATGACCTCCATACAGGCGTTGAGAAGGGGAGTCATTGCGTGACTTCATTCGCCAGTTTTGTCCTTTGCCTTAACACGATCCCCCATATTTCTCGACGCGTCGGTCGTTATCGCCTTCTTGGGGGCGGCGTGCTTAAGATTAAGATGAAGATGGCTACCCTTTCTATCGGTACCACCTCCGACTGTTCTCCCTCGCACACAAGTGTCTTGTGAGCGGTAATGAGGCGAGCGGCTAATGACCCCAATGGCTGTGAAAGCAAGGATGAGGCAGGGACCTCGAAGGTTCCGACGCATGTAAGAGGCAGAAGGCGAGCGGCGAAGACCAGAGACAGGTCTTGTGCGATGGAAAGCGGCGATGAAGACCCTGCGCCACTGGCGAACCGTGGACCGGCAGGATGATCGCCGTGGCCGTGATAACGCCCGCGATCGGGCGGAAGGCCGTCGTCAATGCCGAAGACCGCGCGTGATCGCGGTAAACGCAGCCCAATAGCGAAGGAGGCGAACTCTGCCCCATCCACAGGACCAACACGCCTGACTGGCCGGATCCGTCGAGATTAAATAAGCAGAATAGTAAGCGGCTAAAGGAGCGCCGCCTGATGATGATGATCGAGACGAGATCCCGCCTTGGCTTTTCAAAGCGGATCACCTGTGGCGTACATCTATGGTGGTTCATCCACCATTCCTCAACACCGCTTATAAGCGGTGAAAAGGAGGTGTCGCCCGCGGCGTCGAGCTTCGGGGCTGGTCGGACCTTGAAATGGTCGGAGCAAGCGATCACCTTCAGTCGGGCCGACCACCCTGAATGCACCCTCAGCCTAGGGCCTCTCCCGATCGTGGTCGCACCCACGGTCCGGAATGTGCGGCTGGGGCGGGTGCTGATGGACGGAGGTAGCTCCCTCAACCTCCTGTCCGCGTCGGCATTCATGGCGCTGCAGATCCCGAGGCAGGATTTGCGCCCTACCCTGCCGTTCTTTGGGGTAGCCCCGGATGCGGGTCTGTTCCCCTTGGGTCAAGTTTGCCTCCCCGTCACTTTCGGGGAGAAGGATAACTACCGCACCGAGATGGTGGACTTGGTCGCCGATTCGACCTCCCGTATAGCTCGCTAGCTATGACCGCGTTGGTCAAGTTCATGGCGTCACCCAGCTGCTCTTACATGGTGGTGAAGATGCCAGGCCCATGGCCCCATTGTCCTCACCGTGGACAAGTCAGAGGCCTCTGCCCTGCCACAAGCAGGCTTGGGATCTGGCCGGTGCCACTTGCGTCGGCCGCACCGACGCTACTTCCTCGGGAGCCCCTCAGGCCCGGACCCGTGCCTCGCCCGGCTCCGCGGTGAGTTAAGGTGGTCGCCTGAGTGGGGAACCCCGAAAGCCGTCAACATTGGCGCCAACCTCGGCGCCAAGTAGGAGAAAGCCGCTCGTCACCTTCCTCCGATCAAGCGCAGAGCGTGTTCGCTGCAACCGTCAGAACATGGTGGGGTCCCCAGTGATCGAGCACCGATTAACAACGCCTCGAGCGTCGCCCGTCCGTGAAGGTCTGAGGCGGCGCCGGGCGGCAGGATGCCATTCGAGAGGAGGTAGAAAAGCTCTTTGGCTGGGATAGTCGAGGAGGTCTCTCACCTGAGTGGCTTGCCAACCCGTGCTCGTCAAGAAATCAACGGGAAGTGGGCGCATGTGTGTGGATTTCACCGACCTCAACAAAGCACGCGAAAGATCATTATCCCTGCGAGTCGACCTCATCGTAGACTCCCGCAGTAGGTGTGTGTGAATTGTGCTTTTGGATGCATACTCGGGTACCACCAGTTAGCATGGCGCTTGAAGGCGAAGAAAAAGCGCTTTGTAACCCCAACAGGTGTATCTTGTTATGTAGGATGGCTTTTGGTTTAAAGAATGCGGGTTCTACTTACCGGCGTGCCATGCACATTACTTTCCGCCCTCGGATAGGGCGTAATCTGAGGTATCGTTGATGACTTGGTGGTGAAAATCAAAAGTGAAGAAATGATCCAAGACACCGAGGAGACCTTTGCTAACCTCCGGATGAATCGCACGAAGCTCAACCGGAAAAATCGTGTTCGGTGTGCCCTCCGACAAATTGTTGGGTTTCTGGTATCAATGGGAATTGAGACCAATCGACAAGATATCGGCCATCGAGCACATGAAGCCGCCAGTAACGACTCAAAGCAAGTCAATGTTTGGCCGGCCGCTTTGGCCTCCACTGAGGCGGTTCATTGCCGATTAGGAGAAAAAGCTTGCCTCTGTTCAAGCTTCTTGAAAAAGACTAATCACTTGAGTGGGCCAGACGAGGCGCAGAAGGCATTTGAAGATTTGAAGCGGTACCTCTCCTCTCCCTGTCTTGGTTTCCCATGGGGTGAGCCTACTTGCTTCATATATTGTCGCCACCCAGAGGTGGTGGCGCCGTGTTGATCCTGAGAGAGGAAAGGCGTTCGAGGCGATCTACTACATCGACAAAGTATTGCATGAAGTGAGACCCCGTTATCCGCAGCTCAAAAGATGTTGTATGCGATCCTAGTGGCGTCGGTGAGTGCATGCATTATTTCCAAGGCGGGAAATTACCGTGGTCACTGACCTACCCTTCTTGCGAGATTCTCCTGGCAGTGAAGCGGAGGCGGTGCTAAATGGTCGATTGGTGGGGAATTTAACATCAAGTTTGTGCCCCGTGACTTTGCCATCAAAAAGTCAAAAGTTGGCGGAATTAAATGCCGCAGTGGACTCCGCCACTCCTGGGCCGAAAAGCGCCCGTGCCTTCCCCTGGGCGTTATTCTTTGATGGGTCTTTTCGGTTTAGGCGGCGAAGCTGGGTTGTCTGGTCTCCCCGGCCGGTGACACCCTCCGATGCGTGGTCGCCCTCGATTCAAGGCCACCAACAATATTGCCGAGTATGAAGGTCTCTTTGGCGAGGGCTGCGCTATCGCTTGGTATTTGGGCATTAGGCGTCTCAAGTCAAGGAGACTCCTGCTAGTCATTAATCAAGCGGAAGGAGTTCAATGTTCCGACCCCACCATGGCGGCGTGCACTGGCGGAGGTAGAAGAATGGGCGTCATTTTGAAGGTGCAGGGTATGTTCATATCCTCGACGCGACAACCACCTTGGCGGACGGGTTGTCCCGGTGGCATCCTCAAGGGCTCCGATTCGGTCGGGGTCTTGAAGAAAGACTATCGCGACCCATCCATTGCGCCCACGATTAGGTGGGGATGATGGTGTCGCCGTCGCGACCCACAGTTCAGTGGGGACAACGGCAAGGCTGTCGTGACCTCCGGCTCGGTGGGGAAAGCGATGCGCTGTCGCGACCTCAATTCGAGGAGGGAAGGCAGCGTGCCGCCGCCCCCAGTGTCCGGGAGGAAGGCAGCGATCTTCCGAGGCAGACACCGAAAAGCTCGGCCAATGAGTGCCCGGCGAGCAAGTGGTCGCCACCCTTAGGCGGGGAGATCGATGGATGGATCCTATCCGGCCTTCTGCGTGACCAAGTGATCCCGACGATGATGCCTCGGTGAGAAGATTGCACGAAGGCCAAGTGCTATACTCGGTAGGTGGGGACCTATATCGCCCAGGCGAAAGCGGAGTTCTCTTGAAGTGCATCACTCGGAAGAGGGGAGCACCGCTCTCGATATCCATGGAGGCGTGTCGCGAGCCATATGTCGTACGAACTCTAGTCGGCAAGGCGTTCGCCAAGGGTTTTATTGGCTACCCCTCTAGGGCGCTATCTTGTGTTGGTGAGGATATCTGGCTTGCGGTTCTTCGCCGAGCAAACCCAAGACCAGCCCAAGCTGCGCAAACCATCCCGCTCTCTGGCCGTTCGCGATGCAGGGCTGATATCTGGGCCCGTTCGCATGGCCCGCCAAACTTCACCCACCTCTTCGCCGCCATCGACAAGTTCACCAAGTGGGTGAAGCCCGGCGATCTTGAACCATCACGGCGGCTGCGCCAGATAAGTTCATCGCGGGATTTTCACCCGCTTTGGTCGCTAACCGCATCATCACCGACAACGGCACCCGTTCACCAAGCGGCTTTTACGGAGTTACGTGAAGAAATGGGCACCAAGGTATGTTTAACCCGGTGGCCCATCCCATGAGCAATGGTCGGCGAAGCGCCAATGTCTTATTTAGTCTTTGAAGAGCCTCAAGACAAGGGCGTTTGATCGACTCCTGGCGGGGTGCAAGATGGACGGAAGAACTCCGGTACGTCTTGTGAATAAACCGTACCACGCCCGGTAGTGCAACCGGCGAACACCCTTCTTCTTGGTGTATGGCGCCAGAAATCATTCTCCCCTCAGAAACCGCTCGGCTCGCTGCGCTGCGATCTCGCCTTCAATGAAGAAGACCAAGAAGGTCTCCGTGAGAAGAGGTAAACCTCTGGAGGAGGTGCGGATCGGCCGCCTTTGCGTGCCGCCTGCTATCGACAAAGCCTCGGTACCACGCCACCCGGGTCTCTGAGAGAACATCTTGGCGGTGGGTGACCTGGTCTTCTTGAAATTGACGCATCTTAGGGTTACATAAGTCTCTCCCGGTGGGAGGGCCCTTCAAGGTGGTCTCGATATCTCGGCCGGCAGATTTGCTTAGCCACCGAGATCGGCGAGGTGTCGATTTACTCCTACAACATCGAGTGCTCCGGAAGTTCTACCCTTAAGGGAATTGTAAGTACCAGTGGTTTGCTCGGCCGACCTCGAGTGCGTCCCTCTCTGGTGATCGTATTCTTGGCGTCGATAAGGTCATTGCCGAAAAACTCTTTAGCCGCCATTATTATTCCTCTTGATTGTGCCTTGAGTGGCGAATATGCGCATGAATGTCGCCCCGGTTCCGTCGTTTACTAATTCCTTTGTGGAGTCCATAGCGATCCTCGGCGCTGTGTATACTTAGCTCGGCGGCAGAGGCGGGCTAGTCACGGTGCTTTCGAGCGCGGCTCGCACACCTCGGGTTGGCTCCTGAAGCACCGTTGGTCGTCACCACGAAGCGCCGTCGACTAATGCCACCCCTAGGAAACTCGCCGCTTGAGCACATGGTGCCACGGATCGAATTCTTGGTATTTCACAAGGACTTAGGATCCAAACAGGGCGAGCCAGGACACTTCATGCTGGGGCTTAGAATGTTTTTAAAGCTTACCTTGCGTATACCTCTCCGAGATGCCTACTCACCTTCTCATTGGCAGCCCCAGCAGCGAGGTAAGCATAACGATCTTGCTTACTTCCTCGAAAGGCCTGCATCTTATTTGGTCGCCAGTGGCTTGGGGGCTCGTCAGTGCCCAAAATTTGCTTTCGCCAGCCTTCCGTCGTCTTCGCCGGCGCTTGGTTTCTTTAATCGCTTGGCGCTTCAAGGTTGGTCGCCCGATGGCAGAAATTCGCCGTCGAGTGCCATTTCGCCATAGCCCTTCCGTCGTCTTTCGCCCGGCGCCGGCTTTCTTCAATCGCCGGCTTCGGCTGGTCGCCCGATGGCTCGGTTGCCTGCTTGATGGCCTCGCCGGCTTTCGCCAGCCTCCGTCGTCTTTCGCCCGCGCCGATTTCTTGATACGCCGTGCTTCGAAAAACTAATCGCCCGATGGCTTGGGGCTGCTTGATGCCGGCGTCTCGAAGCTTCGCCGCTCCATCGTGCTTCGCCAGCTGCGTCAAATCGCTCATCCCGGCATCTGAAATAAGATAAGCGCTTTATACTGCGTTCTTTGGCCATTTCCTTGCGATCATATCCCGAGATAGGTCAAGATGCTGCGTGGTTATCGCAAATGTTGAAACCAACGGCTCCTCATGATAAGAGAAGATGTGCTAAGTGTTAACGTCCCATGAGACCAAGTCAGCGGAGTGTCGATTAGACACAGCACTCCTACACGCTCGTGACGCCTCGGGTTGGCTCCTGAAGCACCATTGGTCGTCTCCGTTAGTGTTTACGCCTAAGAGCACTTCCGAGAACTTGTTGTTTACGCTGCGTTACGCCGTAGCATATTTTTAGCGATCATCGGGGTATAAGTTTGGAAGGTTGAAACTGCGATAATCTCGCATGAAACTTCGGCGCTAAGGCCTTCTTTGTCTTCGTTCCTTGTTCGATTTAAGGACATTTTCACCTACATTTTATGTGGTCCGCATAATCTATGCTCGCGATCACAACGGGCACATGAAATCACTTGGCGAGGACTTAAAACGCTACCTAAATTAGGTGTTTCTAAAAAGCGTCTTGGCTAAGTCGAATGACGGCCGTCTAACAAGCAAATGTGGTGAATTCAAGCATGCAAAAATGAGCAAACGCATGAATAACGATTAAACATCTAACATTCATCCAAAAGTTGTCCAAGGTTTTTCTGGACGCAGGTTCATCAACAAAAGCAGCAAAAAAAGAGAAACAGAAGAAGGCTGCCCGCCTTCACTCCTCGTCCTCGCCGAAATCAAGCTCATCATCGGCGCCGCCTTCGATGGCCAGAGGAGTGGAGATGTCCATGGCCGGCTGCTCCACCTGTAGCATCCCAGCCACGTGTTCATGTACCCGCAGCGCCTCACTTTGAGCCGCACGCTTGCTCTGCGTCTCCTTCGGCGCCGCCGTCACCACCGCCATGGGATCAATGCGCGTCGCGGTGGCAAAGAAAGCAGGATGTAGGTCGCGCCATGATCGCGACTGGCGTCCTTCCGTGGCGGAAGCGGCGGCTAGGGCGGCGAGGAGTCTCGTAAGCGCCTCGCGGCCTGGTTGGTCGCATGGGCAAATTGAAGCGCGAGTCCTCGAGGCGCGTTGGCGTCACCCAAAGGGTTCGAGCACCTCTTGGTGCGCTGAGCACGCTTCAACATGATCGCAAGGTTGCGCCGCGGCGGAAGATTCAAGTTCGAGGTCTTGGCGCCGCCTCGGCCCTCTCTGCCGTGTCTCGGCGTTCCGCCCGCCTTGCATTGCGGTCGTGTTGGCCCTTTCTGCGCCCGGCTCGCGCGCCCTCTCGCTCCGCTCGCTTTCGCCGCTCGAGGCAAGCATGTGGGCCGTCTGAGGCACCGTGCTCGAGGCGGCAGAAGAATGGCGCCAGTCGCTGCATGTCGTTCACACGGGTGAAGAGTTCACGGCGCGCGGCTTCGCGGCGATGGCGGCGGCGAGACCTCGGCGTGGCTGGTGCGGAATATCTTCGGCGCGGGCTTGGCGGCGGCGGAGGCGCTGGGCGAGGCCTCCGCCCGTCTCGGTGGCGCCGGGGTGTTGGCACCCTGGCGCGTTTCGAGGGGCCCCTTGATGGCGCCCTCGAGCTCAAGCCCGACCATCGGGAGTGTGAGACCACCTTGTTGAGCGGTGGCACTGGCTCCGTGGCGGTTGTCGGCGCCACGGTTGTGCTGCGGAAGAAGTATGGTTGGTGAAGGCTCGGCCGGTCTTTGCGGGCGGCGGCGAGGTGAAATCGTGAGCGGGCGCGTCTGTGCCCGTTCCTTGGAGGGGTACCGCCTCGGCTGGACTGGCGGTGGCGGTGCTTTGATCCGTGGCGGGCCTCTTAGGTCCGAGCATTTGTGGTGTCGGCGAGTGGCGCGCTGTTCGCACTTGATTGCGCGGCACGCGTCCCCTCATCACCAGCCGCGCTGGCGAAGTCACGCTTCGGCCCGTGGAGTCCATGGCGGGAGCAACTGGCGATCCGCAGCTCCGCGTGCTCGTGTCGCCGAAGCGGCGGCGTCCGACGGAAAAAGCGTGTCGGTTGAACCGGCGACATCGGTAGCAAGCCACCGCCCGAGTTTGGCTCCTCAAAGTTGCCATCGCCTGTCGCAAGAAAGGGAAAAAGATGGCGGTCGGTTGGTAGGAAGCCGCAGAGAAAACATGTGCTTAAAGGAAACTAGAAGGAGACAAGGGCTTACGTCCGGGCCACGTGCGCGTCAGGTCATTGTCGCCCGTGTACTGCCATGAAGGCCGAACGCGCCGGCGAAGAGGGCTGATCCTCCGTGCCGTGTAGTCCCTGCCACCACCCTCCGTTCGATCCGGCGTCCGCAATCTACCGACGCGGTCGCCATTGCGCTGAGCTCTGCGCCTTCGACCGCCGAAGCTCCGATTTTAGCGTCGCCGCTTCGGGCACCCCAGGCGTGCCGATCCCGCTGTCATCCTGGATGTACAGCCAATCGCTGCGCCATGTCCTCGATTGGACTGTCTTTGAAGGAATGTAGCGGGAGGCCATCCCGTCCCGAAGGCGGAAGTAGTAACTCCCCACTATTTCGTCGTCATTGGTGGAGCGCAGAATGAAGAAATGGCGGAAGAGAGGAAGGTTCGGCATCACCCCCATGAACATTTCACAGAGGTGTGCGAAGATGGCGAGGAAGATGATAGAGTTGGGGGTGAGATGAAGATGGTGGATTTCAGAGAAGTGGAGGACGGTGAGAAAAAATTAGGAAAAGGGTGGAAGAAGGCCGCCATCATGGCCTGTGTGCGGGGCGATCTCGTCCGAGAGGCACTGGTGGCGATCCCAGTCGATAGCGGAAGGTGCCTTCCGGCGCGATAATCCCCATCCGCTTCACGGCGGTGGCGTCAACAGTGGAGGTGGGATGGGATTCACCATGGCGAGTCGAAGAAGACGAAGAGCTTTGGGAAAAAGAGGCGAAGGAACAAGAAAGCAAAGTGCGCAAGAAAATGTATATGAACCGCTCAATACAGATGCATCTATATATCGTACCCTACATCGACGGTTCACGAAGGACAAAGTTATCGCCGTTTGGTCCCAAGGAAAACCGCAGATACGCCGGGGCCGGCGGTCGTATCCTCATAGTGGTGGCCTCGCCCAAGAGCGCACTAAGCATTGAAGTGCATTAAATGAAGGTTCTAAAAAAGGAGTCTTAGGCTCGCGCTCTAGGGCGGGCCCGGCTATCTTGTCAGCGTATTATCGCTAGGGTACCTTCCACCGCATAAAGTGCGGTCCACGTGGCGGCCGAGCCATCGGGCGGTGATCACGGCCCGCCGCCAGCGCCGGTCCACGGGCGCCCGGCGGCAGTGTGGCGGAAGCACGCCGCCGCTCGGCGCCCGGCCACGTGGCGGCTCGGCGACGGCGGCGATCACGGCCCGCCGCCAGCGTCGGTCCACGTGGCGCCCGGCAGCGGTGGCGAAACACGCCGCTTTCGCCCGGCGCCCACGTGGCGGCTTTGGCGATCGGCGGCGATCACGGCACGCCGGCGAGCGTCGGTCCGTGGCGCCGGCGGCGAGAGTGGGCGAAGCACGCCTCTTCGCCGGCGCCATCCACGTGGCGGCGTGGCGGCGATTGGCGAGGCATACCTTTCGCCCGCCGCAAGGCAAAAGGTGGGTGCGGTGGCCGCCTCGAAAGGCTCCTTCCGCCGTCATGCGTGTCGAGCAGCGAGCTCGCCATAGCAGCTTATCGATTGCAAGGGTTTACGCAACAAGCCCATTCTCGGACGCCTCTCACCTACTGTCACAAGGGGGTCCCATCCGTGACCGGGGCAAGGCACGCAGCGTAGGCATTTAATGAGGCCGAGGAGCAGGACAACACGAGAGGAAGCATTAAATGTATTTAGATCAAGATGATGACCCTCCTTGTACCTACCCCGTAGCTTTGGCCTATATAAGGGCCCTCGGGTGCATGGGGAAGGGGATCGGAGCTTGGATCAATCGGCCAAGCAATACTAGAAAGAGCTAGCAGGAGAACTTGTAACTCACGAACTCAGATCGGCTCAAAATATCATATCTGAAATCTAGCGGGGCGTAAGGTTGTTACCCTTCTCACAAGGGGCACGAACACAGGTAAAATCACTTGTTCTTCCTAGTTCATAGCGCCAAACCCTCCGTGGGAGTCCTCTAGGTTTTCGCCCCTCGATTAGCCCGACCACGAAGACGCCCTCTCAAGAACAAAACCCGGTCAGAGATCACGGGCACTGTTCGTGGAATACGCCGACACCCACTGGGTAGACGAGCTCCTTGCCTTCACAACAATCGGGCCTTCACACAAGCTTCTTTGTGAAGATCACCGAATCCACATACCTCCAAGTAGGGGTGTAAACGGGTCGGGTTCGGACGGGTAGTAGGTCATCCCATACCCTACCCTATTATTTTTCTCCGAGTGCACGGCAGACGCACGGTAGTAAAAATCGGGTAGGGATACGGATAACAGTAGCATTTTCTCTGGACGGGTAGAAATCGGGTTCGGGTAGTGTGCGGACGGGTATAATATGCATAACGGGTATTTCATCGCATTATTACGAAATATCTAGAATCGAAACATAAGATGAAAACAATTCAACTATTACACTAATACATCACATAATACCGCTGTGTTGTAAACAAAACCAATTCTAAAGTATGGAGTCACAACTCACAAGCCGTGACTCCCTCTGTTGTCGGTGCCTCTCTGTGAAGGCAAGGAGCAAATGTACAAGTCGGTACAAGTTACAACACAAGGCATGAATGGATTTGGGTGCGATATGAATCTTGAACTTCTTCCTCTAAATTCTAAATTATGTTTCCTTTTGTAAATCAATAGAATTTTGTCGATACAACTTACAAGACTAAGATCATAACAAAAAAAGGCATAAAAACAATATGATCAAACTAACACTTTGGGTCGAGACATATACATGTCGATTATTGATAGTCAATGAAACTCGGGACATTGACGCCGTAGAATAAACCAAAGATCTCGTGATGAAAAAGTACTTTTCAAGATCATGGATGATAAAGCAAATGTGCTACGTGGAATTCCTATGAATTTTGCGAGATAGATCGAGTAATCGTTGAACCGAACAAATAGGGGACACATAAAAGCAACACATCTGATCATCGATGGAGTTGCGCTTGTTTCAACTGTCGAATTCGCCAATTCTTCCGAAATGAAGTAAACGCAACGTCATGGCACAAAGCGAGAAAAGATCTTAAATTTAGTCCTAATGTCAAGCAAAAGGTACCTCAAAGAATTTGACATTCATTAATAAAACATACCGCTTGAAGATAAGCGCATTACATTTGCGATCTTGTGCATATCGAGGACTCGGGACACATAAAAGCAACACATAATATTAGTAATGAAATTGCTTTATAATCATGACCAGCCACGCTTATCAAAGCTCATTGCTTTCTTCTATATTACTTAGTCTTGACTCCTGATATAGTAAAAGCGGATTCAACAAGATAACCACAAATCTAACCTTAGCAGATTACATAAATCATACTTTGCCTTGTCCCCATCATCTATCCGCCTTCTCGTTGGTCAATATGACGCCCGACCATTAAAATCCTTGGAGATCTTTGTTCGAGACCATCCATTAAAATCCTTCAAGATGCCGTTCGATTTCAACACGATCCACCACAGTGCTAGGTAATTCATCTCACAGATCTTATATATCTTCACTATATACTAACAATACATCAATAACTATATCGAACCGAATTACTAAATCAAGACTCGAGAGAGCGCCACGAGGCGGGCGAAGGCCGGGGGTGGTGGTGAGCGGCGCTGGTGGGCGAGGGCGAAGGCCAAGGGCGGGGTGAGCCGAGGGGTGGGCGAAAAGCCATGAGGCGAGGTCGAGGCGAGGGGCATGAGGCGAGGCGTGGCAAGAGGCGAGGTCGAGGCGAACGCGAGGGCCGCAGAGGCACCGAACGGCCGAGTACCGGCAGACAGGCGCCTCCTAGGGTTTCTGGTTTTGACTTTTGAGTTGGCGACCTTTTGGGCGTGGTAATGCCGAGTGGCGACGCTTGTTGGGCCGCTAGGCGATGGTCGTTGACGCTATCAAGCACCGAATTGTTAGATTTATTCGCACCGATTCCGACCAGCATACCGCCGGTATCGCTGACACCGTGCAGACCAACCCGAATTTAACATACCCGGTACTACCTGTCCGCACCGTGCATTCGACGGGTAGTGTAAAATAGCTTTCCATTAGGGTACTTTTGCATCCGGGTACGGGTACGGGTCGGGTATTACCCGACCCATTTACACCCCTACCTCCAAGCCGTCTAGGAGGCGGCAACCTCCAAGAGTAACAAGTTTGACGCTTGCTTGAAGTCGAATCGAGTGTCTAAAGGCTCACCCTAAATGCAACACTCAATTTATATCCTCACTTGCACTAAATGTGAAATGAATGCACTAAAGAGAGGAGAGGACTTTGCAAGAGCTCAAGTGTGTTCAATGATGCCTAAGAGTACCTGTAGATGGCAGGTGGAGGGGTATTTATAACCCCAACCACCAAAACTAGCCGTTTGAGCTCAAAATCCTGATCAAGTCAGGATTTCCGGTGCTACCACCCATGTAGGACCGGTAGCACCGGGCTCCATCCCTATGGGTGCGTCAGAGCATTTAATGCTTTGACAGTAGCAGTTACACAGGAGGTCCAGTGCTACCGCTCAACTAGGACCGGTAGCACCGGGCTACTATTCAATTTTAGACCCAAACGGAGTGCTCTTTGGAATTTTCACACCGTGCCCTAGGGCCGGTGCTACCGCTACCCTGGTAGCACCGGGCTTCCATGGGCGGTAGCACCACCCTGCCTGGACTCAAAGAGGTGCGCCTCTAGAATTTTTACACCAGACACTGGTCCGGTGCTACCGCTACCCCGGTAGCACCGGGATACCATGGGCGGTAGCACCGCCCTGCCTGGACTCAAAGAGGTGCGCCTCTAGAATTTTTACACCAGACACTGGTCCGGTGCTACCGCTACCCCATAGCACTGGGATACCGTGGGCGGTAGCACCGCCCTGGGATACCGTGGGCGGTAGCACCGCCCTACCTGGACCCAAAAAGAACCCCTCTCGGATTTTTACACACCGGCCTAGGGTCCGGTGCTACCGCTACCCTGGTAGCACCAGGATGCCCTAGGCGGTAGCACTGGGGTTCCAGAGACTGTTTTTTGAGTTTATAAACAATGAATTTCTATAAGACAATGCATGAGTGTAATTAATCGATTTGAGCCTTTAGACCTTAAGACGACATCAAGATAACGTCAAGACCTCTCTTAATAGTACGGCCCTATTTCTAGCAATCCAATCATTTCTCCAAACTCTGAGATCGGTAAAATGACTAGAAAATGTCCTTAGAATTTTTACCTTTACTTGATTCATACTATGATCTTCTGTTGCGCCATTCCCATGCTTCCATGATCACCGGTCCTTGAGACTAACCTATTTCAATATACTCAACGAAAAATATTAGTCTCTTAAATATGATTATCATTAATTACTAAAACCATGAGATACTTTTAGGGGCCTAGATGCTTTCAAGCACGCATAGATGTTTCTCTTTCCATAGAGAGGCCAGAGTCCACTGGAATTGTTGCCCCTGCAGTTGGATCTCATCATATTTGATGGGGGGTAAGGCAAGAGGATCTTGAGGTGAGCCATGCCAGCCTTGTTGTGCTAGATTCAAGCTCACCGGTGATGTGGTGACTCGTCCCCATCATCCTCTAAAGTTGATCTCAAATGTTGATACTGGGTAAGTTGAGTTGGTTGCGGCATAAGATATCAAATGTTGTAGATGTTTTGATGGTTGCTTTGTTGTTGCAACAAGATTTAATTTTTGTTGTAATATGTTCTTGTACTTGTTCCCTAATAGTTCAAGTTTGTTGCACATTTTTATTCTTGATTTCGTGTTTGTTGCACCTAGAACAAACATTTGTAGCAAGCTTAGGAATTAATTGTTGCTCTTTTGGGATTTTTTTTGTTGACCAAATTTCATCCTCATCTATTCACCCACCAAGCCTATACCTCCTGATCCCCCCATATTTCATGGCCCAACTTCTGCACCTCCGATGGTTCGTCAATCTCTGACAGCTGAAGCTAGTTGTTTTCATAGCTATACTCCTTCCGCTCTTCCCTCCCTAGAACGACATGGATAGGATATCATAGCGACCAGTGCCTAGAGGAGCGAGGTGGTGCAGCAGCTGGCGGCTTGTAACATCCTGAAAAAGTAAAGTAATATAAAAATAAATATTTTAAATTTGAAAATATTTATTTCTGAGTTTCTTGGCATTTTTGGATTTTATTTGGATTTCCTCGGATTTGTTCTTTGTATGAAAATCCAACAAATAGAATTAAAGAATGGAGATCATCCAAACATTATCTGAATCCAAGAAAATTTCCATAATACCCTCGAGTGATATTTACCTCTGGTAAAAATCCTAGGAACTGATCATGAGATATAACACTTTAAAAATCTAAAAGCGAAACTATGAAAATCTGAAATTTGCAATGTCAAATTTTTATAAAATCCTGGAGCAATATCTGGAGCTGAAAATTTTACATAATAATAAATAGCTCAGAATAATTTGAAAAACAAAGTTTCAAAAAGTTATAAAAATATTTGAATTGTCTGATAATTCAAATTCAGAAATTGAAATCTGTGCATTATGCGATGTCGAATTTTCATTAATTAACCGTAAGGTAATTTAGTTTCAAAATTGTAGAAGATTACCAACTCCCAGTTGTCAGCAATAAAAATCAGAGTGCTAGAACCACCAAGCCGGGCTTAATCCTTTTGGTCATCTCCTTCATCGACCAAAGGACCCCAAGCCTTGAAGCCCCTCGTCGGCCTCGTTTCTTCGATCTTGTGATCGAGTGAAGTTTTCCCGTAGAGCAGATCGATGCAGACAAGCTCAGACATCACGCCGAAGCCTCAAGCCAAATGCATTGCACCTTGGGAATACCAGCGGTAGTGCTCCACTTCCTCCCTCCACTCCTTCTCCTCCTCCTCGGCCAAAGCAGAAACTTCCTCCCATTTTCACCATGAACCGAAGCTCCTGGAGCTCAAAGCAGGTGCTGATTCGCGTGGATTAGGGATCCATTTCCAAATCCTCTGGGCTAGAGCATCATCGACCTCAAGCATTCAATCCCCTCAAAAAGAATCGGACTCCTTCGTGTGAGATCGACCACATGCAGCGTCTTTGTCTTCTCCAGTCCGGCCGCCGTGGTGGAGCTCCTCCGCCTTCTCCTTCAGTGAACCTCAAAACGGAACCACTAGTGTCCTTGATGCTTAATGTGCCACCGATTTCAACCCTAACACCTGTTCTTCTTTCTCCACCGTCCGCCATTGTTGCTCGCGCAACTCACTCTGCCATACCACCGCTCCTTCTCCGCTGAATCAGTAACGCCACCGAGTTCCCCTCGCCGAGCTCTACCTCTGGTGCCGTCGCCTTCGCCGGAAAGTTGCTTGGGAAGATCGTCGCGGTGAAGCCCTAGCCGTCCCTCTGTTTCTTTCCTGGCGCTAGAGTTGGATGAAGATGTAGACCCGTAGCGCCTCTCGGTTGGGTAAAACGCATTTTCCAATTCTGGCGAAGTGCATTCAGTTAGTAGTAACTTGTGTATTTTTAGTCACAAGCCGTGAAATAAATTTATATAATTATCTAAAATCGGGATGAATCTAAATATACAAAAGATTTAATGTTTGGAGTCTGAGATTATTATTCAAACTAAACACCGATTATGGTGTTGATATGGATGTTAATGAGAATTTGTGAATAATAAGAAATGAAATGGTAAAATAAATATTAATGTGATACTAGGATCAGAAGGTATTCAAATATCCACATACATTTAGTTTTTGAGTCATAGGATGATTATTAGAATTGAAATGATACAAGCACTCCATTATGAGCAATCTCACATATAGGATATATACTTCTTAAAATAATTAACTACATTTTTATGTGCCTCTGGAATCATAATAAACTCAAATATGTAAAATCATCTAATGTTGAACTCAATTTAACATATTTGCTTCATAATCCTTAATTAACCATATTGTATCCATTAGCAAAACACTAGCATAATGGCTCACAAAATGATAGTGTAGGTTGCAATAAGTTTCTGGAACAGCAAGAACCCATGTATGCATGGATGGTTAAAATCAAACTCAATTTGCATGTTCGTAATGAAAGAAAATGTTAAAGATAACAAGAAGTAAATAGATAATCTATTGCAATTGAAGTTGAAATAATGCAAAACCAACTTTAAAACATTCTTAGGATGATATTCGCTAACGCTGAAAAATGAATCAAAGATCATGTATGGTGTAGTTAGAAACTAAGTTTGAACTTGGCGATTTAAGGTTTGCGAATGTGATCATTTAGGCTATTTCAACAATAGATAAAGTAACTCATCCAAATACTAAAATTAGTAAAATCAGTTTAGAAACACTGTACAAAGTTTATACTACCATGATCTGTAAAAGAATCATATTCCATTAAGGTTTGCCTATTTATCTCATCGATCAAAACCCTTAGCGATAACCTTCGATTCACTTTTGGCGATTCGAATAACGTTAACTTTACAATACCACTTAAGCTATTTCAACAATGAATATAATATCTCATTTAAATCATAAAGCTTATGAAATTAGCTCAAGAGCACTCTCCAAAGTATATACTACCCTGCTAGGAAAAGATAATCTCATTTTGCTAAGGTTAGCATATTAATCCTGTAGGTTAAATAACCTTAAGTGATAATTGTTAACTACACATTTCAATTCGATTTCTTGTAAAATAAACCTTAATATCATATTAGCATTTTAACCAAGGAATATAATGTATCACCAAAGCCTAAAATTTGTGGAATTTGCTTAAGACTGTTATACAAAGTGTAAATCATCATGTTATGAAGAAATAATCATATTTCATCATGTTTTGCATATTAATCTTAGCAATGAATAACCCTAAGCAATCACATTGCTTTAGGCCTTAATGTGAATGAATAAACTTTAGGTAATAATGACGAATCCGTAGTTAAGTTGTTTTATCACCGTAACCTTCTCAAATATAATGGAAATGATATCGTAGCCTAAATCAATAGACTCAACTTGTATAAAACTAATTCCATTTGAAGTCAATCGAAGGCTAAGAAGTATTCATTTATAATATAACATGATCGATTAAGCCTTTTCATTAACTCGCAGCGACTCATCTAATCCTGAATTTAGTAAAGAATAACCTAAAATTTAGCTCTAAGATACAATCTGCGGTAATCTAAGGAAATATTCTTATTTTATCTTGCTTGAATCTGAATCCTAATAGAGCAAAACCCTTGAGTAATAAGGTTAATGAAAAGTATTATGAATGGTAAATCAATGAAGCATTTCAACTAATGATTAATTCTATCAATCTTAACAATCTTTGCATCTTGAATTAAGTAAAATAAAATTAATAAACTCATAAAGAGCAATCCTGTTTCTTATCACGAGTTTATTCGTTTTGCTATCTTTTTCCTTCTTGCCTTTATTGAAGTTAGTTTATTGCTCTGCGTTGTTTCCGTTGTTAAGACGAGTAGGACCCGACGTCTCTAGCCGTCTTCGCCATCATCACCGCAATCCTCGTCTTAAGTAAGTAGCGATATTAAGCAAGGCAAGCATCCTTTGACCATATTGAGCCCAATATTTTATATTCCTTTTGTGCATCAAATTGTTTTATGCATGCGATTACTTTATGTAAATTGCTATATTGTGGTTTGGTAGTTATACTGTTGTCACATGAATCTCCTTTGATGATTATGAACATGTGAACCTTGATAACCATAGATTGAGGTTAGGCACTACTTAATGTCATCACGGTATCTGGCGTTTATTTTATTCTGCTTAGCCATGCTTTAGAATCAAAATGGCTCATGATCAAATCAATAATTGTCTCCTGAAACACCGAAAATGGCATTGTTGGTTGCGGGTACTTTGATTAAAACCCAAAATGAAACTATGCTTTGATGCGAGCGATTATTGGCAATAGCCGATTGTGCATGCGGAATTGCACGTAGTGTAGGGTGGAGTGTCGCCGTGTCGGTTTAAGGACCGAGCAATGGGGCGCTATTGATCCGAGATTTCCGTGCAACCACAAGGGTGAGGATGGGTTAGCCATAGCTTGTTACGTGTTTGGATATGGCTTTGTTCATTGGTAGGCGGGAGCTTTGCACGAGCATTCGGTTTGGTGCATGCGGAAGGTTTCCACCCATGCAGCGGTGTATGCCCGCCGTGGTTAAAACGTTGTGTGTGTTGTGTATTCGTGAAAGGGCCCACGTCATGTGTGTGTGTTTCTAATTTCACGGCGGGGATTAACGTCCGGCTGGACCAAAGCCATGTCTAAGTAATGTAGCGAACTATGTATGGTCTTCTTGGCGTCACACCTAAGGAAGTGTGTCGGGCAATGGTTGATCATTCCTTGCGGGTAAAGATGTACACCTCTGCGAGTTTAAATCTAATTAATTAGCCGCTTCATGATCATGAGCACTTGGTGATTTCATTCCAATGCTAGATGTTTATTATTTCAAAAGGGTTGGTATCATTTTGTTTTGCAAGCTGTGTTTTATGTCAAAGGGCGACATTGATGGATTTTCGTGAATGTGGTGATTAAATCGCTCACGTCATGGAGGACCGTGAGTGTTACTTATCTTTGTATCTAATTGTTATCAATGAATTAAATGCTCTTACAAATTCCGTTTGCAAATAACTTGGTTTCCAAAATTCAAATTAAGCTTTATGCAAATTAAGCGTGATAGCCTCCTTTGAAATGGCTTGCATGTATTGTAGGTTTTTGCTCAAGTCTTCTTGAGTATGTAAAATACTCACCCTTGCCTAATTATATTGTAGGTGTATGCTAGCGAAGCTTCGGTCTCCTTTTATCGCAGTTGCGGGATCTTTTTTTTGCCGTGTTACGTCTAAGGAGTTATGCTCGTCGATTACTGCTTGAGATTGGATGGGCAAACCGAGGATATCGCTTCTTTTCGCTTTTATTCTCTCAATTGTAATAATTATTTGTATAATCGTTTCGCTTAATTATTGTATTGTATGGTTATGATTTCCAATTGTTGTAAACATGTGAGTGCTAGCTCTTGATCCAGGAATAGCACAAGTAATCACATGGAGGTTCTGTTCATCGACGGGGTCTCACAGTTAGTATCGAGCTATCTTGGCCGTAGGATAAACCTTAGATAGAATGGTCGATAGCATTAGAACAAGCAAATTCAAAATCTTACTTCCAAAAGCTACTATATTTGCAAAATGTAGATTTTGCTATTCTTTCCTCATCCTTAAGATTCTATTCTTACCCTACATTCATTTTGATTTGTAAACAAAATTCCCCTTATCTCAAAAAGAAATTGTCGCTAGTGGTTATCTTATTTGTTGTACGAAGATGCCCGAGACATGTCATTGCCATGCTTCATGCCGGCCAATGAAGTCTGCAATGTATGCGCCAACATCTCAAGGAAGTCAGACAACGCTTTGCCCCTTCGACAAAACAGAAGCACAATTTGAAGATCCTACTTCATGGAGAGGCAATACCACCCACCAGTAAAGGAGTAGAAGATTAGAATGTCTTACGATCCGTCTTAAGATAGGAACCCTTACGCATAGCATTTTGTTCCGCTGGTTATATAAAACATTTTACTATTTTGTGTTTTTGTCTTGCTATTGTGAATTGGTTTTATTTACATTTGGTAGGATGATTTGTGTCTAACTTAACCCACAGGATAAAGTTTCACAATAGATTGTCCTTATGTATGACTATGAAAAATTCAAACCATAGGATAAATGGGAAATTATAAAATAGGTTATCTCTTCCTTCGTAAAACTTTATACAAACTTGTCCTTCTTCTATATAAACTTCTTACAGATAATCTATCGGGTCATTAACCTTTCTTAAAAGTTAATCTCATCCAGATTAGTAACATAGTCTCTAGGTCCGCTTTTAGCCTCTCAAAACCGCATCCTCTCTATATATAAACCAAGTTTAAGATATCACCATATTAGTAAACACTAAGCGAATTAAGTTTGCTTTAGGTTAATTGAAACATAATCTTTTTCACCAATAACTCTTGATCATGCTTTAAAACTCACTTTATCACCTTGCTTAAATTATGTACCATAAAAAATGAGTTGGAACCGAAATAGTTATATTCTCTGAACAGAGACTTTCGGATGGTTGTTGACTTCCCTCAAAATCAAGTTTCATCAAGATTAGTAATATAGCTCCCATTATCGCTACTAGCTTCTAGAGGTCACGCCGTTTATATATAGATTAATACCAATATCTTGTCATATTGGTAACCGCTAGTTTACTTAAGTCATCTTAAGTTAGCTAAAACTGGTCTTTCAATAACACTCCTCATCGTGCCTAAAAGTTAGCCTCATTATTTTACCTAAATTATATCTTTGTGAGTTTAAGTTAGAATCGGAAAAGTCCTATGCTTCCGAATATAAACATTAGAATGATCGTCAAAAGAAAAACATAATTTGGTCTCGTGTCTTCCTCCATAGAACTTTTTATGAACTTGTCTCCTCTCTGTATAATTTCTCACCCATGTGGCCATCATAGTTGTTAACCTTTCCCAAAAATAAAACCTCAATAGGACTAGCAAGATAGTCTCCATTACTACTTTTAACTTTACTTGAGATCACACCATCCATGTGCAAACTAAGCCAAGTCGCTAGCGCCACCAAACAAATTTAAACTGCTCTAGTCTAGCTAGAACCAAATCTTTTCCCATAATAATTTCTAACCATGCCTCAAAACTCGCCTCATTGCTCTTGCCAAAATTATGCACCATGAAAATGAGCTAGAACCGAAAAAATTCTATACTTACGAATGGAAAATTTAGAATGGTTGTTAAAGGTGAAAGCGGAAAAAAAATCGAAACCTAGTTTCTATAAGAGGTAATAAAAAGATTAGCATTAGTTGTATACATACTCTTTCCTCATTTATAGACTTTAATATCTTTATCTGTGTATTCATTTCTCTGCAGAATATTCTTCCTCCATTCCTAAATTATTCTTTCTAGAAGTATTTCTTTCCTTGTCGCTTTGAAATGAACACACACCAACAAATCCTTTTGAAAAGAATTACGTAACAAGTATCACAACCTCTCGACTTAAGTGAAGCTTTGGAAGCCTAACACGACAAGTGGTGCAAAGGATAAAAGAAAACTCGTCCTTGAATAGTCTACAATAAAAGATAGCATTATGCGAGTTACACATTATTTTACCTATGTAGTAAAACCCTTATACATAAATACGTATGGCGTTAGAAGGAAAACTCGGATACCCTTCCTACATATTGAGTTGAATATATATGTAGTATTTACGTGTTGTTGAAACTCATTGTCGGGTCTTTTGTATTGCTTCCGGTTACTCTCGTGAATGTTAAACCACTAGGTTGAAATTTGCGATGTGTTACCCACGCTAATAAGAAAATTTTAATTAAAAAGATTTTAAAGAACGAAATGTTGCCTTATAAACCAAACTAGAAACTACTAAAGCTGCATTGAGACCACAACTAGAGTTAATTGGAAAGAATCAAATATTACTTCATGATATAGATAACCCTTATCTAACCATCCTTCTCCGATTCAACATCTTGTCAAACGCGTTGCAAAGTGCCTCGATCCAATAGAATTACTGTCTAAATAACTTTACCCTAGTAAATATTGTTGCAGGATGTCTACGACATAACTCGTTAATATATCTACTAAAAATAATGAGCAGTAAAATTTCTAGCCGTCATACTTTTATCTCTACCTCGGCCATGTCCTGTGCCATTGAATTTTCAATGTCATCACTTAACCTACACCAAAAGCGTCGCTGTTCAAACCTTGTTTACACCGCCTTAAGTGCCTATATAAATCACTTTGTACCTCTGCATGTGTGCGTCTAGATTTACCTGTCATTCCTCGTAAATCGCATATACACTCGGCCATTAAGCTTTCCCCATACCTAGGTTAATCAAGCAGTGAAACCTACTTTATACCTTATTTGATACCTACACATTGTTCTTTGAAATGTTGCTAACCCAATTGATCCAAAGATCATGCTCGCACTTGCTAGGGAGAAATGAGACATACCACTAAGGAGAGTGAAACAGTTGCCCTAGTGTGAAGGAAATTATTCTCTGGAAAGATGTCCTATAAGCAATATCATTTGTTGCATTTATGAATGTCCAGATTATTGTCCATTACAATACCCCTTGATTCATTAATCACTATCTGCACTTCACCTCAACGAATGAAACTCCAATCCTTGGTTGCCTATGATTTGGTTATTAGAAAGAAAAAAATCGGTTGTGTCGGAAACATTGCTTAAGGAATTAAAGAAACAACACTTGACCCTAACTACCTTCACTAAGAAAGTAGTAGATGGCAATCGCCAATGACATGTTTCTTGTCTGATAAAGAAAGTCATTAGGCTAAGGAATGTTCTAAGGAACAACAGGCTAAGATTCACAAGGAAAATAATATTAAGCATACAATTAAACCGAACAAGACACTATGAGAAAAGTGTGAATATTTCAACTGTCACAAAAGGAACTGCATTGTTAAATGTTGGAAATCGAGATCAACCAATCTCTTTTATGCAATGCTCTGTAGCTTTTTGCAAATGAACAACACACGAGCGACAAAATCTGAACTTCAGAGGTTCATAGAAAGCAGATGAGAGTAGTTTTGGTGCCGCACTCAATCACGGCGTTTTACATTGTTCTCCTTTTATTTAGCTTGGCGAGAAAAAAATGGAAGTAGTTCTGACATAGTGGCCACCAGCAAGACCGTGCGACCACTCTCGAAAACAACTAACAACCAGCTATGCCTAAAAGACCGAATATATATATGCCTTGGTATTGCATCGCCCATACTATACGAAACATAAACATGTAAAATCTAACTTAGCACAAGATATAAAACTAAACATCTTTGGGCTCCCATGCTCGATTAACAAAGAATGAATGGAGAATAAAGAACTGGCGTGCAATAAGATTAATGCAACATTAAACAATGTCCATAAGTTGAACAAATATCTCCTAGCATCATAAACATACCGAAGTCACGATAGACTAGTTTATAGCTCGAGAGTAGGAGAAAAAAAATCTAAAGTGGTTAAACTCGAAAAATTAGTTAAAGAATCGAGACGCTTAAACACTAATACATACCCTAAGAAGAATTCGCTCAACTCCATTCTTAATCTCAATCATCATCTATTCGTCTTTCAACACCGATGAATAACTATCGGTACTAAAAATCGAAATCGAATTTATTGCTTTTGCTATGGTAGCCATGGGCATTATGCCGATAGTCGTCAGAAGAAAAATAAAACTCCATATCATCCTCAACGCGAAAGCTCGCAACGATCTCAAAAGTGACCTCAAGAATTTGGAGACCAACAATTCCTTAGACATATATCCATCCAACTCGAATGTCAATCCGGTCATTCAAGGTAGTTACCTCTGACATGAATTGGCGGAAGAAGTTTATGATCGCCATATGTAGCATTAGGTATGATATTCATACATTTGAACCCTACCAGATTGAAGTTTAACTCTATGGTCAACCTTTTGATCGTAGTCACTCCCGATCATCTATTTTATATTATCGACAAACAACCTTTCGTTGTTTGAATAAAATGGATAATGTCACTTGTATCCATCGAGAAGGGCTTAGATACCTTGTCTACATCTACCCGAGAACCGTTCGCTTCACTTCATCAAGGAAGGCGTCGAAATTTCTAAACTATCTCAAAGACCTAGGAAAACATTAAGTGCTCATGTCAACCCCCGATGTCAACCCTTGCTTCAACATCGGGCTTTGAGCGTAAGACATCCTGTTCATGTGATTGTACGGCACTTGTTGTGATATTGAGTACGTTCCTTGTGTATTCAATTTTGCCAACAATCTTTTGAATTTTGTGCCTTTCATTCCTTCATAATTCTTTGGAACCAAAGAAAATGAAAACCCTTTATGCGCTAAGGTGATCAAATGAATCAAACCATCAGGATCATCTTATAATTCTTTTACCTCAATCCAATCCTTGGATTATCACTATCTTGTTTTCAATCTAAAGTCAATCCGAAATGACCTTTATGCTCGGCTCATTTAAATCGAGAGTTGAATTATTCAAATCGACCATTGTATTCAAATATCCTTCATGGCGTTAAGCATTGAGTTTTTCCCAAATAAATATAATGACAATGCGTCTTTCTTTTGCCTCAAGGATTTTAAATATACCACATGCCACTCTATAAATTAGATCATCACGTTAATCGGTATGGAATATTTAATCAAAAGAAATATGTAGAAAATACTAGTATACCTCATCTGCTTACCTAAAACTCAAATAAAATTCTTCTCTATTTTCTCGCACGTTAACTAGGAATCGCAAGACGAAGATCCAGTAAAGCAACGGCAATGAAGACGACGTATCAACAGAATGACAAAATCATCTCCGATAAAGAATTCTCAAATCTATCTTGTCCTCGAGAATTACAAAGTTCGTGGTATTTACCATTTCCAAATCTGAGGTAACCTGGCGCAACGATATTAGGCCATATCATATCATTAAGAAGATAGAAAAAAGGAAAACATATAAATCGAGTTACCATCTCACTATCCGATTGTCCCTAATATCTTCTATATATCGCATTAAGGAAAAGTCTCCATCTTCCTTCTAAGCTCACCAAGTTAAATGAAATGATCCATAACCTAGTTTAACTTATTAGAAGCATCCGACTAGAATCTTAAAAGAACACGGATGTCATACTCGTAATAAATTCTGCAAGATAATCAAAGTTCAACTAAACAATCGTTCAAGAAGAAGCATCTTGGAAGCGAGAAGACCGACTCAAGAAGAAGTTTCGACTTCCTTTAGAAATACTTTCCTTTAGACCGCCAAATCTAGGTTGAGATTTACTGTAAGGGGGTAGATCTGTAACATCTGAAAAAGTAAGTAATATAAAAATAAATATTTTAAATTTGAAAATATTTATTTCTGAGTTTCTTGGCATTTTGGATTTTATTTGGATTTCCTCGGATTTGTTCTTTGTATGAAAATCCAACAAATAGAATTAAAGAATGGAGATCATCCAAACATTATCTGAATCCAAGAAAATTTCCATAATACCCTCAGAGTGATATTTACCTCTGGTAAAAATCCTAGGAACTGATCATGAGATATAACACTTTAAAAATCTAAAAACAGAAACTATGAAAATCTGGAAATTTGCAATGTCAGAATTTTTATAAAATCCTGGAGCAATATCTGGAGCTGAAAATTTTACATAATAATAAATAGCTCAGAATAATTTGAAAAACAAAGTTTCAAAAAGTTATAAAAATATTTGAATTGTCTGATAATTCAAATTCAGAAATTGAAATCACATGCATTATGCGATGTCGAATTTTCATTAATTAACCGTAAGGTAATTTAGTTTCAAAATTGTACGAAGATTACCAACTCCCAGTTGTCAGCAATAAAAATCAGAGTGCTAGAACCACCAAGCCGGGCTTAATCCTTTTGGTCATCTCCTTCATCGACCAATGGACCCCAAGCCTTGAAGCCCCGCTCGTCGGCCTCGCTTTCTTCGATCTTGTGATCGAGTGAAGTTTTCCCGTAGAAGCGGATCGATGCAGCAAGCTCAGGACATCACGCCAAGCCTCAAGCCAAATGCATTGCACCTTGGGAATACCAGCGGTAGTGCTCCACTTCCTCCCTCCACTCCTTCTCCCTCCTCCTCACCAAAGCAGAAACTTCCTCCCATTTTCACCATGAACCGAAGCTCCGGAGCTCAAAGCCGTGCTGATTCGCGTGGATTAGGGATCCATTTCCAAATCCTCTGGGCTAGAGCATCATCGGACCTCAAGCATTCAATCCCTCAAAAGAATCGGACTCCTTCGTGTGAGATCGACCCACTGCGTCTTTGTCTTCTCAGTCCGTGGCCAGTGGGCGAGCTCCTCCGACCTTCTCCTTGGTGAACCTCAGCGGAACCACTAGTGTCCTTGATGCTTAATGTGCCACCGATTTCAACCCTAACACCTGTTCTTCTTTCTCCACCGTCCGCCATTGTTGCTGCGCCAACTCCGCTCTGGCCATACTGCTCCTTCTCCATTGAATCGGTAACGCCATCGAGTTCCCCTCGCCGAGCTCTACCTCTGGTGCCGTCGCCTTGCGGAAAGTTGCTTGGGAAGATCGTCACGGTGAAGCCCTAGCCGATCCTCTGTTTCTTTCCCTGGCGCTAGAGTTGGATGAAGATGTAGACCCGTATATGCCTCTCGGTTGGGTAAACGCATTTTCCAATTCTGGCGAAGTGCATTCAGTTAGTAGTAACTTGTGTATTTTTAGTCACAAGCCGATGAAATAAATTTATATAATTATCTAAAATCAGGATGAATCTAAATATACAAAAAGATTTAATGTTTGGAGTACAGGATTATTATTCAAACTAAACACCGATTATGGTGTTGATATGGATGTTAATGAGAATTTGTGAATAATAAGAAATGAAATGGTAAAATAAATATTAATGTGATACTAGGATCGAAGGTATTCAAATATCCACATACATTTAGTTTTTGAGTCATAGGATGATTATTAGAATTGAAATGATACAAGCACTCCATTATGAGCAATCTTGCACATATAGGATATATACTTCTTAAAATAATTAACTACATTTTTATGTGCCTCTGGAATCATAATAAACTCAAATATGTAAAATCATCTAATGTTGAACTCAATTTAACATATTTGCTTCATAATCCTTAATTAACCATATTGTATCCATTAGCAAAACACTAGCATAATGGCTCACAAAATGATAGTGTAGGTTGCAATAAGTTTCGGAACAGCAAGAACCCATGTATGCATGGATGGTTAAAATCAAACTCAATTTGCATGTTCGTAATGAAAGAAAATGTTAAAGATAACAAGAAGTAAATAGATAATCTATTGCAATTGAAGTTGAAATAATGCAAAACCAACTTTAAAACATTCTTAGGATGATATTCGCTAACGCTGAAAAATGAATCAAAGATCATGTATGGTGTAGTTAGAAACTAAGTTTGAACTTGGCGATTTAAGGTTTGCGAATGTGATCATTTAGGCTATTTCAACAATAGATAAAGTAACTCATCCAAATACTAAAATTAGTAAAATCAGTTTAGAAACACTGTACAAAGTTTATACTACCATGATCTGTAAAAAGAATCATATTCCATTAAGGTTTGCCTATTTATCTCATCAGATCAAAACCCTTAAGCGATAACCTTTCGATTCACTTTTGGCCGATTCCGAATAACGTTAACTTTACAATACCACTTAAGCTATTTCAACAATGAATATAATATCTCATTTAAATCATAAAGCTTATGAAATTAGCTCAGTAGCACTCTCCAAAGTATATACTACCCTGCTAGGAAAAGATAATCTCATTTTGCTAAGGTTCGCATATTAATCCTGTAGGTTAAATAACCTTAAGTGATAATTGTTAACTACACATTTCCAATTCGATTTCTTGTAAAATAAACCTTAATATCATATTAGCATTTTAACCAAGGAATATAATGTATCAGCCAAAGCCTAAAATTTGTGGAATTTGCTTAAGACTGTTATACAAAGTGTAAATCATCATGTTATGAAGAAATAATCATATTTCATCATGTTTTGCATATTAATCTTAGCAGCTGAATAACCCTAAGCAATCACATTGCTTTAGGCCTTAATGTGAATGAATAAACTTTAGGTAATAATGACGGAATCCGTAGTTAAGTTGTTTTTATCACCGAACCTTCTCAAATATAATGGAAATGATATCTCAGAGCCTAAATCAATAGACTCAACTTGTATAAAACTAATTCCATTTGAAGTCAATCGAAGGCGAAGAAGTATTCATTTATAATATAACATGATCGATTAAGCCTTTTCATTAACTCGCAGCGACTCATCTAATCCTGAATTTAGTAAAGAATAACCTAAAATTTAGCTCTAAGATACAATCTGCAGTAATCTAAGGAAATATTCTTATTTTATCTTGCTTCGAATCTGAATCCTAATAGAGCAAAACCCTTGAGTAATAAGGTTAACAGAAAAGTATTATGAATGGTAAATCAATGAAGCATTTCAACTAATGATTAATTCTATCAATCTTAACAATCTTTGCATCTTGAATTCGTAAAATAAAATTAATAAACTCATAAAGAGCAATCCTCGCTTCTTATGCGAGTTTATTCGTTTTGCTATCTTTTTCCTTCTTGCCTTTATTGAAGTTAGTTTATTGCTCTGCGTTGTTTCCGTTGTTCGACGAGTAGGACCCGACGTCTCTAGCTTCGTCTTCGCCATCATCACCGCAATCCTCGTCTTCGTCGTAAGCAGTATTAAGCAAGGCAAGCATCCTTTGACCATATTGAGCCCAATATTTTATATTCCTTTTGTGCATCAAATTGTTTTATGCATGCGATTACTTTATGTAAATTGCTATATTGTGGTTTGGTAGTTATACCTGTTGTCACATGAATCTCCTTTGATGATTATGAACATGTGAACCTTGATAACCATAGATTGAGGTTAGGCACTACTTAATGTCATCACGGGTATACGCGTTTATTTTATTCCTGCTTAGCCATGCTTTAGAATCAAAATGGCTCATGATCAAATCAATAATTGTCTCCACGAAAACACCGAAAATGGCATTTGTTGGTTGCGGGTACTTTGATTAAAACCCAAAATGAAACTATGCTTTGATGCGGCGATTATTGGCAATAGCCGATTGTGCATGCGGAATTGCACGTAGTGTAGGGTGGAGTGTCGCCGTGTCGGTTTAAGGACCGAGCAATGGGACGCTATTGATCCGAGATTTCCGTGCAACCACAAGGGTGAGGATGGGTTAGCCATAGCTTGTTACGTGTTGGATATGGCTTTGTTCATTGGTAGGCGGAGCTTTGCACGAGCATTCGGTTTGGTGCATTCGAAGGGTTTCCACCCATGCAGCGTGTACGCCTGCCGTGGTTAGAAACGTTGTGTGTTGTGTATTCGTGAAAGGGCCCACGTCATGTGTGTGTGTTTCTAATTTCACGGCGGGGATTAACGTCCGGCTGGACCAAAGCCATGTCTAAGTAATGTAGCTTAACTATGTATGGTCTTCTTGACGTCACACCTAAGGAAGTGTGTCGGCAATGGTTGATCATTCCTTGCGGGTAAAGATGTACACCTCTGCGAGTTTAAATCTAATTAATTAGCCGCTTCATGTCATGAGCACTTGGTGATTTCATTCCAATGCTAGATGTTTATTATTTCAAAAAGGGTTGGTATCATTTTGTTTTGCAAAGCGTGTTTTTATGTCAAAGGGCCGACATTGATGGATTTTCGAGAATGTGGTGATTAAATCGCTCACGTCATGGAGGACTGTGAGTGTTACTTATGCTGTATCTAATTGTTATCAATGAATTAAATGCTCTTACAAATTCCGTTTGCAAATAACTTGGTTTCCAAAATTCAAATTCGCTTTATGCAAATTAACTGTGATAGCCTCCTTTGAAATGGCCTGCATGTATTGTAGGTTTTTGCTCAAGTCTTGCTGAGTATGTAAAATACTCACCCTTGCCTAATTATATTGTAGGTGTATGCTAGCGAAGCTTCGGGTCTCCTTTTATCGCAGGTTGCGGGATCTTTTTTTTGCCGTGTTCTGTCTAAGGAGTTATGCCTGGTCAGTTGCCTGCGGGATTGGATGGGCAAACTGTAGGATATCGCTTCTTTTGCTGCTTTATTCTCTGAATTGTAATAATTATTTGTATAATCGTTTCCGCTTAATTATTGTATTGTATGGTTATGATTTCCAATTGTTGTAAACATGTGAGTGCTAGCTACTGATCCAGGGAATAGCACAGTAATCACATGGAGGTTCCTGTTCATCCGAACGGGGTCTCACACGGCTAGAGAAGTGAGGCAGCGCATTCTCTTCAGCAACATCTTTCTCCTCTCAACATTGCCCTTGTTGAATGAATGGGTTGGAAGAGCGGGATCCGACGGTTGGTATATAGGCTCTAAGTGAGAATCAATGATGTAATACATCCAGAAGCTAGTAGCTCCCTTTAACTCATCCATTTTGTAGTTCCTTGGATATAGATGACAACACAACCACAATCTTATCCATTTTGTAGTTCTGAATGGTCGACAGAATCTTGAATCTCAGGCAGAAAGAAACAGACTACATGGACAACGATTGAATCACAGCAACTAACCAGCAACTAACAGGACAAACAAACCGAGGGGATTTCAGAGGCAAACAATACTGAGATTTCATGACGCAAAATAAGACAAGAAACATCTTCTAATTCATCCCTATACCAAATTTTCTACATAATAAGCAGTATATCTCCTACCCCATTTTTACCCACCGCTTAATTTGCTCTAAAACATGTCCGGCACCTGGTGTGTAATAATGAATTGGAGAAAAGAGGAGGAATTATAGTAGAATATAATTTTGGAGGAAAATTGAATTATCTACTGAGGAGGGTATATTGAATTTTCAGTTGAATAGAATCCAAATAATTGATCAATCAACAGCCCCAACCTGATAAAATCAAACTGGCTTTTAACATAGGTAATTAAACACCATAGGTTTTTCCAGAATATTTAAACTTGTGCTGAACACAGTGCTCACTTAAATCAGGCACTAAGGCACTATACAACATCTCCAAGAGTATGCAATATTAACATTTGTTTGGTTGGTCTAATTGGAATAGGAGCAAAAGTAAGTTAATTCTCTATGCTAGTTGTCTTACAAAAATTGACTTCTCACCTTTTTAGCCAAAAAAAAACATAACTAAACTAAATCCAAATACCTTCATGAACAGTACCCTTACAAAATAATGATCTCACTAAACCAATTTTGCTAAAATTATACTGAAACATGTTCTAAATGAAATTAAGTAGATCAACCAAAACACCCCCGAGCGGACATATCCTCGTCCAACAGCAGGTAGTCGTTGATTTGCTATGAAGCCTGATCAGATCCAACACTCTTGATAAGCAAGGCAACATATCAAATATCACATAATAAAATTTGTTTGTAACTTCTTCATGCTAACAAATTGAGCTCGACGGCATAAGATGAAACAACGGCAGAAAGATGACAGAAAAAAATGCTAAACGGTTATTCGTCTGATCAATTAACACAACTGCAGATGGGAATATCACAAGCGGTTCGAAACTGTTTTTAGAAGCGGTTTTAGAACCGCTTGTAAGCAACCGCGAGTGATACTCCCGTCAGTATCACAAGCGGTTTTATAACCGCTTGTAGAAGTCACTTCAAAAGACAAATAATATTGTGAGGACTGGGATTCAAACCCACGACCTCCTCCTCGTGACCCACGTCTCACCCATCTAACCAACCCACCCACGCGTGCTCTCTGATAGAGTAGGGCATGCATTCCTTTTATTATTTCGAAAACTAGGCTTCTACAAGCGGTTGGGGACACGAACCCCTTCTAGAGCCGGCTTTAGAAGGGGTTCGAGACACGAACCCCGCTTCTAGAGCTCAGGGCTTTAGAAGGGGTTCGTGTCTAGAACCGTTTCTAGAGTCCCCCTTCGGTCCGTTGCCCACGAACCGCTTGTGATGCAGAGATCACAAGCGGTATGTAATTAACCATTTGTAATAGACCGATTGTGAAAGTCGATTCTATAGTAGTGTAAACGCATGCAATGAAATGTTATTATTAATCCAGGACATAGAATCACCAAGACATATGGATCCCCCGCCTTCAGAATCAGATCACCTCGTCGGCGAGCTCACAGAATTGCCTTCAAGTCCGATGGACCAGCCGACCGGCGAGCATCATCCGCCGATCCTCCACTCGCCCGCCACGTTGAGATGGAGAACATAGGGATGGCGTGCCAATACAGGAAGAAGCACCCGTCTTCCTTGAACTTGAACACCCTGTACGCCTTGCCCTCGCCCGACAGCTGCTGCGCTAGCTTCGCCGTCTGCACCAGTGCGTTATAGCTCATCGTCACGGGCGCAAACCCCGCGTCACCCATTCGCGCCTCCCACCGCTCCATTTTCTCGTGCCGCTCACGCCGCAGCGTGCCGTCAAAGGCGACGATGTCCCTGATCTCTTGCCGCAGCAACCACCGCTCCACGCAGAGCCGATCCACCGACCCGCGCGGCTGGCTCTCCTCCAGGGTGTCGAACAGCGCCGCGTAGTAGTTGAGCGCGTTCGAGAACCGGCTTGTGAACTCCGTGCCGTTGTGGTCGGCCTCCTGCTCCGTCAGGACCATCAGCTTCGGCGATAGCTCGTGGAGGGCCCGGAGGAGTGCGTCCGCTCTGGTCATCGTTTGCCGAGTATGCTTCGTCCTCTTTCCCTTCCAGTCGTGAGCGGCCGGTGCTGCTGCAAACTCGTAGGCGAGCAGGCGGTGGAGCCGGAGGGTGGAGGTGACGACCAGGGCTTGACCGCTCCGGATGCCGAGAGGCTCGACGCTGAGCAGCTCGTCGATGTGGGATTTCACCGAGTGGAACTGGAAGCGGACGTGTAGGCGCTCGGCTTCCAGGGTGAGGAGCGCGGCAGCGGCGGAGAGGAACTCATTCTGGTCGTTGACGACTGTCAGGCGGAGGAGGTCGGGTGCACCCTTGGGGCGCGCTGTGAAGAGGCGGATGAGCTCCAGCCATTGGCTAGGGCCGGCGCCGCCGAGGTCGACGACGTGGACGACGTTCCTCTCGGACTGCATCGCGTCGATGATAGCATGGTTGACCGCGGTCGCGGAAAGGCGGAGGAATGGGCACAGTAAGGCGAAGTTGCGGAGCGCAACGGCGGCGACCTGGGTCTGGGTAGGCTGCGGGAGCTGGAGAGCGCGGCACACGCCCTGCAACGGCTGAACCACGCGCAGCGCGAGCGCCTCGGCGAAGGCAGACGCCAACCGCTGCATGGGGTCGCCCTCAGGCGAAGCGAGAGAGGAGATCTTGTCCAGCCCCATGTTCAACAGGTCAACCTGCCCCTCGGCCGAAGCGGCGGCGCACGCCTGCAGCAGCTTTATCAGAAGTAGGCCGCGCTGCTCGAAGAGATCCTGCTGGGAAGAGGGTACAGGCCCCGGCACCTTCGCCAGAGGAACAGGCGCCACCGGTGGGGCACGCTGCACGCTCAGCAGTTTCTCCTCCATCGACGGCTTGGGCATCGCCGCCGCCACCGACCACACCTCCGGGAGCTTTCTATTGTGCTGTTCGTTCTTGCTCTTGTCGCTCGCTGCTGGAGCGTGGCATCGTATACCTAAGAAAGACGTACAAGAAGATAAATTCAAGAAATTTCTTTTTCATATTAAACCAGTTCAACAAATTGTATAGAAAGCACATAATAATTAGCACTATAAATCACACTTGAATTTCGTGTATAAAATCTTTTTTCCCAAATATTGAAGCTATGATATATCATATATTGATATATGAGGTTGTAACAGTTTTATTTTGCTATAATATAGCTGGTAATTAATCTGCTGCGGATAATATAGTAAGGTTAATACTAAATTTATCATTCAGCAATCAACGATTAACATGTAATACCCCTCTTATCTATAGGGAGTTCGCAAGGGAAGTACTGTAAAAGAACAATATCCAAAAGGAGATACAGATTAAAAATTTTACTCAGAGATTAATTGTGTTTAGGGATCTCTTCAACCGGCATAGTGGAAATTTAGTAATAAGTGTGTGCGGATTGAGACTTCGTGTTTCATGTTTTTTTAGCTTGTTGCAACTTCTTTTAGCATTTGGTTGAATCTTTTTTATGGTTTTTTGACTATAACATTATAATAAACACTACGCTGTGTATTTCTCATGATGCAGTGGCGGAAAGATAGAAGCTTCCATTATTAAAAATAAATAAAAATTTTACTCTCCTATGGTCAGATTGACTGCACTCATTGTCGACCGATACCTCTCGTCCGATAAGGAAGAAAATCGAACAGGGAGGGGTGGGGGATCTTGCTTACATCTTGACAGACCGACCGAAGGCTAAAACGAGCAAGGGCAGGGCGGGGTGTGATCTGATTCTGATCTGCAAGAAACGGGAACCGACACACGGATTAACAAACAAAAACACAGAACTTTTCTTCTCCTATTCTTATCTACGGACCTCAAAACAGGCAGAAAGACAGAGGGGAATCTCAGTGTATGTGATCGCTACCCCAAAGCCGATGGAAGAAAAAACAGGAAGAAGTACGTAGTTCTTATTGTTCGCTGTACCTTGAAATCGATGGAGGCCCGATCTTGCTAGGAGCCTAGGAGTCTTCGTTGGTCTTCTCTGAAGGCGAGAGAGAGAGGGAGGGAGGGGTATGCAGAATGAGAAGTCAGGAGAGTGCAACTGGGCAAATATATACATTACAGAAATTAGCAGGGTGCTGGCAACAGATATGCGGCCGGAGGTTCACCAGCTGGCAATGGGGAATTTGCAGCAAGGGCTGCATGGCACACCTTGTTCTATTCTCCCCCAAATCCTGCGCGTTACGGTCCTTAGCTCCATGATTTCTGTGGTTTCAGACTTGCTTTGGTACTGATCTTTTCGTTGTCTTTCTTGTTTCTGTTGTGTGCTCCATGTGTAGCATGCAGTTTGGGAGTGCTGCATACTATGTAACTATGGTGCATCGGTATAAGATCTTCTACACGGTAATTAATTCGATTAGATGGAGGGTTTGTGTCATTGATATGTACAGCATGAGGGTATTTACGGTGTATAAATATATTAAGTTGAAAAAGAGTGGCGTCCTAATTAAAATACGTGCAATCGAAATGAATTAATTTCTATGAAATATATGTATGGTTTCAATATATAAAAATGATAAGAGTGAATTTTGGTGGTGTAGTGAGACAGGAAGGAACGGGCTCAGGAAAAATACTTTACAGAAGGGGTGTGCGTCGTTGCTGGCAACAGAAAAGCTAGTGGAGGTTCTTGTCTTCATCTTTGTGCAAAAAAGAGTCACCAGGCAATGGTGAATTTGCAGCCAGTGCACACCTTCTTGTTTTACCCAAAATTCCGCGCGTGGTGTTTTTGGTTTTAGACGTTACTTTGATTGCCTTGTGTAGCCTCCGAGAGAGTTGCTATCTTTTCGTTTCATCTTTCTCTTTGAGTTAATTGTGTTCGATGTGTTAGTAGATTAGGAGTGCTACAAACTATGTACAGTGGATCGGAATTAGTTCTTCTATACGATATTTAATCGTATAGAAAATTTATTCAGTGCCATCGCAATCGCTGGAGACATGAAAACTACCATCACGAAGAGCACGGGCCAAATGCCATCGATCGCCAACATGTACACGAAATTCTTGGAAATGCCCCTGCCACGAGCTAGGGTTCCTGCCACTTCATCCAAAACCCGCACCTGTCAACCTCTAGTCAGAATTGAACCGCACTTTCCCTCCCAAACCCTAGAAGGCTAGAACCCCTGTGGCCCTGTCACCAAGCTTTGTCGCCGCCGCCCGTATCCCTCACGTACGTGAAATAAGAGATGAAGTCCCATACGGCCGCAAGCTCTAGCTGGGATGAATCATGCACATATGAAGAGATCATGCTGTGTGTGGCAAGTCGTTGTTGTAATCAATATAAGTCAATTCCATCTTGAGTCATGCAGAGGCCGGATTTTAATCTTTTATCTAAAAAAATCTTGAGTCAAGTAAGTTAAGTTCAGCATGTCATGTCGAGGTGATGTGTCCGTTATCGTGTATCAAGTAAAAGTTGGATAAATAATAGTTAAGACTGATTTCCTCAACAAGTTAGAGTTCTATTAAAAATTAGAGCTAATTGATGTTACAAGATTAAGTTGATGAATGTTAGAATTAAAGCAATTTTACAATAGATAACATGAGTAGTACGTAAATAGTGGTAGTAGAAATCAGATCTAGCCATGCGTTTCTCAGGGGTATTATAAACTTTTGATACTTTGCTACATTACATGTTAATCGTTATTGTTGACCTTCATTTTCTGCCACTGCCACCTTTTGTTGCGTTACTCGTTATCACTGCCCTCCTTTTTTCGCCACCGCCGTTAGTCGATCCTATCGACGTGTCAGCCTTTGCTTTCCTGTCGATACCCTCCCGGATTGTGACCACACCGCGGCTGACGCCCTCCCGCCTGATTCATGACAACACCGTAGCCTCACACTAACACATTGAGCGATTTGTCCTGCGTAGCCTACTAACCAATTCCGAATTTTATACAAAAGCACCAAATAATGCATATATGTTGAAAAAAGAGAGACTAAATTACAATACCAGCACCATATATGTGATTTCTACTACTAATGCTACCAGTGGAAGTATAACTAAATCTTAACTAATCTGATCAGTTAGATTAAATAGGATAGATGGCTAATATTCAATATTGTGTATCGTAAAAGTACTCTAGAATTAATCTTGTATGAGTAGGAAACAAATTCATCTATGAGAAGTTGTCAACAAGGCACTGGTAGCTTAAAGCTTATAAGCTATGAGAAGAAAAGACAGAGAAAAAAGACGTACGTTAGGAAAAAAACTCTCTCTATTGTGTTCTTTCTCATGTTCATGTGTATTCATGGTCCAATGCTAGCTAAACCCAACAGGCGAAGGTGACTCCACTGACAGTACAGGTTCCATGAGGAAGACGACTTGATGAGCTCAAATTCATGCAGGCTGCAGCGTGGTCCATGGAGCTGGCGAGTACACCGAAGACCCTGCCGGCGCAACCTTTCGAACATCGGTACAGGCTCCATGAGGAAGACGACTTGATGAACTCGAATTCATGGGTTCCAGACAGGTAATTTCTAGTTTCTCTTATATATTATTTGCACGATTTGAGGTGTTTGCTTGGATGCACTGAATTTTTTTTGTGAAATTTGGGGTTCTGGTGGTTTTAAGGGTCACACTGTCTGGTAGAAATTTGCAATTTACGATGCATTTACATTGTTCTATTTGTGCTTCGAATGTTGTTTTGTGTATAGGTTCTAACTTTTCTGGCACTATTTTGTTTTTTATTTTGTTTCGTATGGACCCTGCCAAGGCGTTCAGAGTCACGGTTCCAAATTCCAACGAATTTCGGCAAAATTTTGCTGAAATTTCAGATTTTAAGCCCTCACGAGATCTAAACTACCGGCTAGATGAAAAATCTGGGAAAAAAATCAAATTGCTACAGTGACCTCGTTTTTGCCAAAAAATTCACTCAAACGGGACGAAATTTCATGAACAAAATCCGGATTTTGCTATTTTATGGCCGAATTTGACTTCAATTACGTCAACAAACCATAAGAAAGTAATCTTCGATGATAATTTGTCAAAAAAATATTTTTTGAGACATTTTAAAATTTTGGCAAAAACACTGTTGGAATTTTATAAAATTGAAGAAGCTTTTTAATGCTATGAAAAATTTATGATACTATCTTAAGAAGTCTAGGATCAAATAGGAAATTTTTCAAAATATTTTAACTTCATTTATTATCTTATAAAAATAAAAAAATAGAATTAGCATAAACAAGGTAGTAATAGTATCAGAATTTTATAATTTTTTTCATGTTTTATAATAATTTGAATTTTTATTGTATAATTAGTGATTCATAAAGACTATCTATAAAATTTTTTAAAATTTTCTAACATTGTTTGAATTTATCGGTCAGCCTTCAGTTGCACTGTCCGAATTTTTACAAATTCATGAGGCTTGATCATCATCTAAAAATTTTATGAGAATATTAATGATGCATCATAACTATGTTTGTACTATTTTTCATTCGGATCAAACTTATCGGTCAGATTTTATCAGGACAGTACCAATGTTTAAATTTTAAAAATTCCTCAAATGTGATAATAATTTGAAATTTTTTATGGGAATATCAATGATATGTCAGGAACCTCCAAAAAAATAAAATAAAAATCGTTGTTGTTTGATCCACTTTTCAACCAGTGCAAATATACCGAAATTTCTAGAATTTCACCCGAAATTTCAGGATTTTTCGCCAATATTTTGTTTTTTCGGTACAAAACAAATCGGATTTAAATTTTTGCTTTTGAATTTTGACCAGGATTTGTCCGAAATTCTAAAATATCAACGAAATTTCGAATTTTAGTTGAGACAAAATTTATCCCAAACGAAATTTGAATCCCTGCTCAGAGTAGCCATCGGGATGCGATCGTAATGTTTACCAAGGACGATAGTGGTAGGATTGAGTACAAGAAGGCCAGAATCATCAATGTGATAGATAAATAGGAATGCTCGCTGCTGACGAAGACGTGCTAGAGCTTGGCTCATTCCGGCTTCAGATCATCAATTTTCAAAAGTTTTAATATTTTCCAAGCTCTTTCTAATTCACTGGATTTAATGAAATCCAAAACCAATTTAAATCTTCCTATGATGCACGGATGTTTATCAAGTATTTTGTACGATTGATGGTTATTCTTTATCCATGAATGGTTGGCACGTGTTATGTATGATCCAATGCAAGAATTGAACTAGAAAAATAAATAGCAACAATTAAATTGTAAGTACATATCCTACAATAATAAACAAGGGTTACACATTGGAGATTTCAGTTCATGGTATTTTGGTACCTAGCAGTTTATATTCTAAGATTAGTGTTGGCACCAGAATTTGGCAAGACATGACCAATTTATCAGGCTTAAGATAAAAAGGGTATTTGTGGCCGATATCGATTAAAAAGGAAAAGATAAGTTGAAGATAGAATTTTAACCGATATTGATTCAAGGATGAAATTATATCTATACAAAGGCTGATACGAGCCATTGTTAGCAACACATTGGAAAACGATACGATCGGCCGATGCACTATAAAAAGGAATAAGGGGAGAACAAAAGAAACAACCTAACCAATCAAACAACTTGTATCTACTTTTTATGTATTTTTCTATCAACTAGAAGTAGCTTTGTACCTTAGAATCATCTTTGTAATCTGATTTCGAGCAATAAAGTTGCGCATTACCGATTGTTGATCTTCTTTGATTACATCAGGTTTGGTTTTCTCTGATCTTGTTGTGCATAGCTTTTTTTGGAAAAATCTACCTTTTACCATCTAACTAGCCCTAACAGGCTGTTTAGACTTATTGTTACCTTTGATTTAATCAGCTTCTGGTAGCTATTTAGATCTTTACTTATTATTGCATTAGATCAGCTTTGAGCGTATATTTTCTATCTACTTGCTGATTGCAGGATCAAATCGGCTGGCACACTACGAACCAATCTGAACCCGATGTACCCGGTGTTCTCGTGTGTTTAAGCTGATCAATCATTTGTCATATTTTTCAGTGCAACAATTAGTCTATAAATCTCTCTTTCCATGGTTTTGTAGGCAAGACACCTTATGTTACCATTCTTTCGCTTGTGGAATTATAGGCTCTATCGTCCACCTACTAGCACCATGACCATAGCAACTGTTCTGGTATTAAGGTTGAAAGGCCTAGTAGATGGATTATGGTCCTATTTGGAACGACATCAACTCTGGCTTCTTTCCTTAGAAAGCTGGAAGCCATTTCAAACAATAGACTTCCTCGTTGTTGGTAGAAGCTGAAAGCCTACAGCCCCCTATAACATGAAAAAGCCGAAAACCAAAAGCCAACCACAGATAGCTTCCCACGGGTTTTGCGAATTAAACTTCTATATTTACCTTTAGAGTTGAAAAATTTTTATGACCCACTTCATACCGGTACAAAAATATACGCCACACCCATCTCCTCACCCTATTCCTCTCGTTCACAGCGCCTGCAGACTGCAGGACGAACGCGTCGACGCAAGGGCCAGCTAGCAACTCTCTATTGATACCCATGTGTATACCCTATGGGTCGTCGGCTTATCGCTACAATCAGTGCTCACACTACTACACAAAAAGCTCATCACAGACGGTTCCACTTACAAGCCGTTTGTGATGTGGTATCATCTCAGACGGTTTTACTTACGAACCGTCTATGATGATGAGCTTATCTCAGACGATTTTAAGGAAGAATTGTCTGTGATGATGCCCTCATCACAGACGATGCCGCAGTGGAACCATATGTGATTTGTGCCTATTCACAGACGGTTCTTCGTTAGAACCATCTGTGATGTTGATTTTCTATTTTATACTAAATTTAATATATTGGCTAGTCTCAGGAATTGCTAGCCATGCCCTCTGAAACAAAAGACAGTACACAGCATGACCGGCATATTATTATGACATAAATGTAAAAATGTACTCCAATCACATATTACACAACATACAGCGCATCCATTTCATAAATCAACTCACATCACACATTACAACATATGTACAATGCATCCATTTTAGAAATCAACTCACATATGTACTAACCAATTAGATTCAGAAGTAGAAATGACAAATTCACAATACAAGGTTCACAAATTAATCTGAACGTACGGTAAGTAACAAATTCACAACTCATGATTCATTAGCCCTGAGTAGCATCTGCCCTTTAGATTTAAAACCACATGCAGCAAGAAGGCACAGAGCTGTCCTCCAATAGTTAGTAGGTCAGCCTGTTCCAACGCATATTCAGCACATTGCCAAGCCTGTCAATGAGAAGAGTAAAGTCTCGAGTGTATATAAATTAATAAGTAGAGACAATTGTTGCAAGATTGACAGACCTGTATGACACTAGTCTTATGGGAACCAACAAGGAGTGTCATGTTGTGGCAACACATAGAATCCACATAGGTCAATACCCTTTGGCTGCTGATAGCACTGCTAAAACATAATAGGTTAATTAGTTCCGAAGGTATTATTATGGAGTGTGAAGGATTATTACGTATACTATCAGATACCGGAAACTTAAAAGTATGCGTTAGAGTGGCTGAGCCCTTCTTGTGTGGCCCTCCCCTCGATTTGTAGACACCGAACGATGTGTCGAGAAAATCTCTAATAGGCTTCAAATCGTGGGTGCCGCCCTTTTTGGAATCAAAGTAAATTACTCAGTTTTGTCTCAGTATAATTACAAGTAGAACCTAGTGATACCTACACAGGTATGTCGTCATAGTCACTAAACCTAACTTCGAGTTGTGATATATAGTAAAAATCAATGAGTATAGCATCTAGACGAAACACTTACCCCGGGTTGTAAGGTAAAAATATGAATTTTTTGTTCGAATAAGTCAGCAGTACTTTTTCCATGTACTCATAGACGACCTCTTTATTTTCATCCATGGTTTGCTTGGACACCATGTGTGGGTCGACGAAACCCACCAATTGTTTCTTTGCTGCTGCTTCCAGGATCATATATCTACATATACAAATCAAGGATGATATATATATGATATTTATCAGTGCGTCAGAAATGTAGATGGCTGAGTTGTAAAGTTGTTTTTGGCTTACTGGGCTGTAAAGCATCTGTAGCTAGCGGCTGTACCTTTTCTTAAGAGACTGTTTGGTAAACTAGCTATAAGTTGGCTACTACAGCTGTAGTTGGTGTTTAAATGATTGAAATAACCTTGAAAGTTCTAAAGGCTTATTTGTACGCTGATTTAACTTAAATATTGATATTTTGGATTTATATTTGCAAAAGTATTAAGTGATGAATATCTGAGCATTAGTTATGTTTTATTTTTTTACAATATTACATATATTTTGTTTATTTTTCTTTATCAACCTTTTATTTATCTTGTTCGACACGAATACATAACAACATACAAGACCATCAATTTCCTCCATATAGACATAAATTCCAGTAGTCTAATCAGAACGTAAACACCATTGTACCAATTAAGTGATGAATAACTGAACAATAACCACAAAAAGGTGTGATACTCATTGTCACATAGCAAAACACATTCGTCATCTCTATCGCTAGCCACGAAAAGTGTAATATCCATTGTCACATAGTAAAACACATTCCTACTCTCTAGTAGTCATTAAGGAGTTAGCAATTAAATCACGAAGAGTACCCATATCCCCATCGTCCACTGCCATGTCGTTTTCACTAACCGTTGCAGATGATGCTTCTTAATCAATTGTTGGCATGTAGTCCTCATCCTCATCACACTTCTGGAATAGACGATCATGTATGGCACTTTCTCGAATGAAATTATGTAGTGCCATACATACCATTATGATCTTCTTCTGCCTCTCCACTTGAAAACTTGGTAGTTTCAACAATATTCACCATTTCATCTTTAACACTCCGAAGGCTCGTTCAATCACATTACAAAGAGAAGAGTGACAAAAATTGAACCACTCCTTCCCCCTTGGTCCTTGACTCGTTGCCACTCCGGAACATGATACTTTTGGCCTCTGCATGGAGCGAGATATCCCTTTCGATTAGGGTATCCTGCATTGATAAGATAATATTTTTCTGTACAAACACATAATGTGTTAAACATTTAATGAGACAATGGGGGTAGGAGGTGCCGCGTCGAGATCAGGGAGGAAGCACAGCGGTGAAGCACCTCGAGCTGTGCTACGGCTTTTGCTATCACCTAGGGTTCACAAAACCGTACCGCGAAAACCGAACCGAAAACCGGTTCAATTTTCGCGGTACGGTTTTCATAAAAACCGCTCAAAAACTGTCAAAAACCGAAAGAGTTGAAAATTTTAAAAATTTTGAAAACAGCAGTTTTTCGCGAAAAACCGCTTGGTTTTCTCGAAAAACGAACCCGTCCAATTGAATGTTCTTCGAAAACGGTTTTTGAGCGGTTTTTCGTGGTTGACATAAATTTTTTCAAAAAATTTAATTTTTTTTATTTTGTTAAAATTAGAATGGTTTACCGAGCGATTTTGGATCTCGAACCGGAGCGGTAAGGTCAAAAACCACGATTTTCGAGTGGTTTTTCGCGGTTTTGTGAACCATGCTATCGCCTTTACTGTGGCTTGACTTTGAAGCGGCTGTAAAGTTGGACTGTTTGGGGGACTTTTGGCTCAAAGCTGAAGCACAGTCCACCGTGTAACATCCCAGAAAATGTAATAAAATAAAAATAAATATTTTGAATTTGAGTATGATTATTTCTGAGTTTTCTTGGTATTTTTGGTTTTTATTTGAATTTTCTTGGATTTATGACTTGTGTGAAAAATCAAATAAATAGAATTAATGAATGGATAACGGTAAAAAGATAAAAAGGTAAAATTAAAATCTTGAAAGTTTGATATTAAATATTTTGAAATCACAGGTGAATCATTTCATCTAAAAAATGAATTTTAATGCAAAGGATAATGAAATAATTATTGAAAAGACACTTTTTGACTTTCAAACAAAGGCATGGTCAGAATTATTATAAAATCTTATTACATTATCTATAGCTTCAAAATTTAATATAATATCCAAAGTATATTATTTACCTTTGGTAAAAATATCAAAAATTAATAATATCATTTAAGGCCTTTTAAAATTCAAAAACAAAATCCTGAAAATTGAAAATCATCATTTCGAAATTGTTAGAAAATAAGTATACAATATTTTGACTTGAAATTTTTATGGAAGCATTCACAACTCAAATCCAACTCTGATAAAAAATTTTAAAAATAATTGACATAATTTTCACACCCAACTGAAATAAAATTTAGAAAAAGGATTTCTAACCAGATAAGGTTGTGAGAATTATTATTAATTTTAGGTAAATAATTTTAATATAAAATGTTTACCATATGATAAGTATTAACTATAGAATCCAGTAAAAACGTTTTGAAAAATATTGCAGTGATTTGATGGTTCATTTACTGTGTTTCTTGAGCTGTCTCGAGTAGTACAACTACCTTATCCCGACTTCTTTCATTGACATGTGGAACCGCCTACTATTCGGACTCCATTTGCTGGCAGGTAAAGGAAACCCACTTAGGCTGTGTTTGGTAGAACTCCAGCTCTATCAGATCTGTAGATCTGGTGGAGCTAGATATTCCTAGCTTCACCAGGTCCGTGGAGCTGGAGCTGTAGATATATTAAGAGTGTTTAGGTGGATCATCTTATTTACATTTTAGACTAAAAAGATAAACTTAATTCACTTTATTTTAGCCTACAAATTTTAAATCTGAGATGAAGATATCTGAAACTCTACTAAACAGGACCTTAGTCTCTGCTGGTGGACCCCCATCTGTTAGCCACCATTTTCTTCTTACTCCTACGCTTCTTCTTCTCCCGGCTAAAGCCCTCTCACGTGGACTCGACCCTTCCTCTCTGCCGCGCCAATTCTCAACCCAAATCGCTGAAGTAGTTATGAATCACTACTCAGCGCTACCACACATTTCCTTGGTTCTCTTGTGCTGACCTACGCTGAAAAATCTCACGCCATCTCTCCATGGAAGCACAGAACCGCCCGCCGTTTTAGCCCGAGCGTTCAAACACTGGTGAGACCAACCTATCTAAGCGATAAACACCAGACTAGCATCGCAATGAACCCCTTCACTTCCTTGAACATCCTTTGGACCGAAAACATCAGCCGAAGCTCTTCTTCTTCACCATTGTCGCAGAGAACTGAAAGAGGGGAAAAGAGCAATCCGAGCTAATCCGATAACGATCTTTGGAATCGGTTCATCCTAGAGCTTTGCAATGCATCCCAAAATACTGATCAATCATTATTTTCATCTTTTCGCACTGAAACACCACTACGCAGTCTCTTTTCTTCCTCGGCACTAGCGACTAGTGGCTGCTCAACTCAGTCACTCTCCAACCGACATTTTAGGTAAAATGGGAGACAATCTAACCACTGATACTCACAGACCACTTCTGTGGTGAAAATGTGCCATGAGCACAAGCTTTCACTGGTCGGCCATGGCGACAGCCGCACCTCCGCGGTGGTGACCCACTTTTCAGCCATATCTGACCGAATCAGTACCACCCATAAACACGCCATGACTCACTAATGCTCGTGGTGCTACCCATTCCGTGCCATCAGAGCTAGTTCGCCGGCGGCGAGCCAAAAACCGTGAGCCTCTTCTCGGTGTCACTGACTATTGGGTCCTAGTTGTCAGTCATTGAGCGCATGGGTATCACTGACTCATGGACCCAGCCTGGCAATCTATCTGAGCCACAAGCCCACGTGCCAGTCGCCCTTTCTCGACCACACGCGTGCTGACAGGCGGGCCATCTTTGTTAGTCACAAGCTGCGTCGTGCAGTCACTGATTCGTGGGCCCAGAATGTCAGCAGCTGCAGGCCGATTTCAAATGCGCTGGCGCCAAAAGCCGAAAATCCGTTTTCCGAATAACGAAAGCATATTTTCAATTTTTGGTTCAATTTTTTTAACTGATTCAATTCAAACAGTTATAACATTTGAACTATAACTCCAAATTGAATGAAATAAATTTCTAAAATCTTGTAGTTTCATAATATGCAAAAATATTTTGAAAATGTTCACTGTGTGATTTTTAAGATTTAAAATTTATGTGTAGGGTTGTAACATGCTTAATATATGACTTCTTCAAATCAATTCAAAATGAAATAAAATAAATTTTGCTAGAATCCTTATGCTGAAAGAAATTCAAATATGTAAAAACATTTATGTTTCAAGTTGGTTTGCATCATTTTCTAATGAAGTGAAATTCAATGCATAAGAGGGTTATATGGATATAGTTCACACCAAATAGTATAAGATTGAATAAAATTTGTTCACATAAGCTAGAATACCACTATAGGACCTTAATAATTTAAAAAGTTCTTAAAATCTTAATCTAAAAACTAACTGGTAAGTAGATTCTATTATATGGTTACTAGTATGGATATATACACACATATATCCCTACTAATATAAATTTGCAATTGGTGGTCATGGCAGATTCACCTCGACAGCCCGTGAGTCTGAGACCGGGTTTGGTTCGGAAGGAGGGCGTCTTCGCGGCTGGCTAAACCTAGAGGGTGAAAACCCTAGAGACTCCCACGCGGAGGATTCCGGCGCCTGTGAACTAGGGATGACACACAGATTTTACCCAGGTTCAGGCCCCCTTTGCCTTGGGTAATAGCCTTACTTCCTGCTAGATTGTTTATAGAGTGTTTTTGAAGTAGTGCAGTACAAAGCCTTTGGGTTACAAGGTCTTACTTAGGCTCTACTATCGAACTCCTTGCTTGCTTGTTCTTCAACTTTCGACCGACCCCCGTTCCCCATGCACCCGAGGGCCCTTATATAGGCCAAACCAGCCGGGCAGGTATCCAGGAGGGTCATCATGCTTATCTTCATACATTTATTACCCCTTCCCGTGCTGTCCCGTTCCTCCAGCTTCATTAAATGCCGACGCATGGCTTCGCCGTCCGCCGGGATGTGACCCCTTCTTGACGGTTGGTGAGGCGTCGAGGAATGGGCTTGTAGCGTAAATCCTTGCGCTGATGTGTTCGACGTCATTGTCTGTCGCCAGAACGCGATCTGGCGAAGGAGCTTGAGGTGAAGCCACCTCGCACCACCTTTTTGTCTTCTGCGGCGGCAAGCAGGCGCGTCCGCCCACCGCCGCCGGTGCCACGTGGATCGCCCGAAGGCGGCGAGGCGTCGCGCCACCGCCGCCGGGCCACGTGGATCGCCGCCGGGCGAGCAAGGCGTGTTTCGCCACTGCTGCCGCCGGTGCCACGTGGATCGCCCGCCCACTGCCGCCGGGGCCACGTGGATCATGTTTGACCGCCGTGTTGATCGCTTTTGTGTGGCGGAGAGGTACCCAGCGTAGAGTCTGTGACAAGAGCCCCTGCCCACCTCGAGCGCGTGCAAAGCTTACTTTAGAACCTTCATTAAATGCTTGGCGTGCTCTGGGTGGGGCCACCACTCATGAGGATACGACCGCCTCGGTCCCTCTTGCCGTATCCAGATTTTTCTCGGGACGAGGCGACGACGATTTTGTCCTTCATGAACCGACGGTGCGGGGGCGCATATATAGGTTCATCTGTATCAAGCGGTTTTACGCCTTCTTCTTCCTTGCGCACCCTTAACTTTCGCTTCTTCAACCTTCTTGCTCGAAAAACCTCAGCCTTTCTTCATCTCCATGGCACCCTCCATCCCTGCCTCCACCGCGGACGCCCATGCGGTGGGTAGGATGGCCATCCTAGCGCCAGAGGGCACCTTCCGCTTCCGAGCGGGGACCGCCACACCGCGGTGCCTTTCTGACGAAATCCTCATTCACACTTGGGCTATGATGGCTGGCCTGGCCCCGCCGTTTTCTGAGTTCTTCCTCATTGTCCTTCACTTCTACGGGATCCACCACCTTCACCTTACCCCAACTCCATTGTCTTTCTTTCCATCTTCGCGCACCTCTGTGAAATGTTCATGGGCGTGATGCCGAATCTTCCACTTTTTCGCCATTTCTTCCTCTGCCGCGCCTCCAACGATAATGAGGTAGTGGGGAGCTGCTATTTCCGCCTACGGGACGGGATGGCCTCCCGCTACATCTCTTTTGACCAGTCCAAGCTGAAGTCATGGCGCAATAATGGTCAGACATCAGGATGACAATGGCGTTACGCTTGGATGTACTGCCGGGCAAAGCAGAGGCCTCCGAGGATCGAACTCGCCACGAGGAGACGCAGAGTTCAGCGCAATGGCGACCGCATCCTCCGATCAGCGGAAGCCGGACTATCTGGGGTCAGTAGCTCGGGACTTCGTGGCGGAGAATCGGCCCTCTTCGCCGCCGCGTCGCACGCATGGCGATACCGCGGCGACGACGACTGACGCAAGACGTGGCGGGACGTGAGTCTTCGTTTTCTTTAGCTTTTTCGTGCACATGCTTCTTTTGTGATCTCCTACCAACCAGCAGCCTACTTTTTGTCCATTGCGGAGCGAAAACCCGGATGAGCAGCTCCAGGGCGGTGGCTCGCCGTCGATGTCTGGCCGGTTTCGACGGCACCTTCTTCCGGCGGCCCACCGCCGCTATCTGGAGCACGCGGGCTTAAGAGTCGTGGTTGCTCCGCCGATGGACTCCACAGGGCCCGCCAGTCTGCCGCCACGTTCCACCGGTGATCGAGACACGGCCCGCCAGTGACGGGCCGCGGCAACGATCATCGCCGGACACCACGGTCCGGATCCCAAGAGGCCGCGTGGGCGGGGCAAACTCGCCGCCACGAGCCCCGCTGTGGCGGTTTCAGGGCGGCGGCGAAGCCGCCCCAATCTCGATTTCGTCGTCGGTAGCCTCCCGTGGCGCCAACCGACGTCTCCTCCTCCGGCCGGGCGTCAGCGGCGCGTGGCGCCAACTTCTTCGGCCATGGGAGCCCAGGCCACCGCTCAACAAGGTAGCCTCACACTCCCATTGGTGGCCTCGGCAGGGTACCGCCAAGGGCGGCCCCTCAGGACGCGCCAAGGGCGGAAACGCCCCTAGCGCCCACCGAAGCGCCGAGCACCTCCGCCCAAGTGCCCCGGCGCTACCACAGAGAGGGTCAAACGGATGATCCAGCAGACCGCCTCAGGAGCCTCGCCCCTCGCGCCTTTGCCCCCCACCGAATGCCACGTCGAGCTCTTTCATCGGGCTCGGGATTTGTACTCCTCATTGGCACCACCCTTGCCGCAGCCCGCCAGCACGGGCCGATATCGCCAGCAGCTTAGGCGTCGGTGGGAAGAGCTGCAGCGAGGCGGTGAGGCGACACTGCGAGAGCGGTATTGGCGCGAGAGAGAACCGATGCGCCGCCGCAGACGCGGGCCGAGAGGGTCAAGCACGGCGAGAGGACCGAGGCGGCACAAGACCTCGGAGGCCGAGTCCTTTTGCTTCTTGGCGCACTGCTCTGTCATGCTCAAGAAGGCCTTCAGCAGCACGAAGAGGTGCTCGAGCCCTTGGGTGGTGATCAACAGCGCTGGCCGAGGACTCCGCCTGCAGTTCGCTCACGCGACCAACCAGCCGCGGAAGCACTCAGGGGCGCTGAAGCTCTAGCCACTCGCTCGCCAGAGAAGGTCGAGGTCGCGATCATGACCGCGACCTACACGCCGCTTCGGGCGGCCGCGATGCCGCCTTGATCCCATGGCGTGATGGTCGGCGTCGAGGAGACGCCTTGTGAGGCGAGGGTGCGCAGGCCGCCCTAACACGTGGCGGGATCTTGCAAGTCGGCGGCCGACCATGGATGTTTCCACCACGGCCGTGGAAGGCGGCGAGGACGACGACATCGACGTCGTGACGAGGAGTGAAGGGCCAGCAAATTTTTGGTTCTTTTGCCTTGCTTTCTTTTGTTAATCCATCTGCATGTATAAACACTTGAGTGGTGCTTAGTAGAACAGATATTTCTGGGTTGAATGCTATTTTGTATGTTCATTCGTTTTGTGTGATCAAGTTTGCCAGATTAAACCGTTAGGCGGCCAGCCTTTTAACTTAGCCGGAATGCCTGAGGAACGCTTAGGTTTGGGGCAGCATCCCTGAGCTCCGCCAGTGATTACGCGTGTTTGCTGCAAACACAAGTAAGGATCACACAAGTCATACGGGACTTAGGCAAAAACAACCTTGAGTCCGACAGGAAACGCTAGACGTAGCTTGATCTTAGTGTTTGGTTTTTGCGCGGGATTGCCACTTGGTTCAAACTCTTCTGGAACTCGGACACTGATGATCGCCTGAAAACGTGCCGCAGCATAGCGTGGCGAGGCAACAAGTTTCCTGGTGTTTTTAGACCGGCAGACTCGACGGTGACAACCAACGGTGCTTCAGAGAGCCAACCCGAGGCTGACGCCGTGTTTGAGTACCACGCCTAACTTGCACTCCTCGGCCGCTATGCGGCTGACGTTAACGCTTTAGCACACTTCCTTGTATCATGAGGGGCCGTTAATTTTTGGTACTTGTGACAATCACGCGTAACTTGACCCATCTTAGCGCATGCACATAAGGAAATGGTCAGACATGCGGTATGAGGCACTTATCTTGCTTTTTATATCATTGGGCGACCAGCTCCCAAGCGTCTGGGCGGCCACGGAGAGACTCGGGGCGAGCAGCCCCCAAGCACTTGGGCGACCACGAAGAAGATTCGGGGTGACCACGAGGGAGCTTGGGGCGACCACGAAGAAGCTTGGGGCGACTACAAAGAAGCTTGGGGCGATCACGAGGGAGCTTGGAGACTTCACGCAATAAGTTGGTGACTCCATGCCTTGGTGCACAGCTACTCATGGCTGACCGGGGCGAGCAGCGGGGCACTTACAAGTCCTTCATGGGTAGAATTTCCGCAACAACTCTATGTTATAGGAATTGCCATCATTCTTCGCCGTCCTCGATGGCTAACCGGACCGCCCGGCCGAGATATCGAACCACCTTAAAGGGCCTTCCCATCGGAGACAGTTTATGCAACCCAAGATCGTCTGAATTCTCATAAGACCAGTGTCGCCATCGCCGATGTTCTCTCAGAGACCCAAGTGGCGTGGTACCGCCGAGACTTTCTTTGAAGGGGCGACGCGGAGAGCAAATAGCGATCCGCAAGACCTCCTCCAAAAGGTTGGCGTCTTCTCGGAGATCTTCTTGGTCTTCTTCGTTGAACACCGAGACGCTGCGAGGAACCGGCTTGACACGGAGGGGAGAACGACCTCCGCCCGTACACGGGAAGAAAGGCGTCTACTTTGGGTCTTACTGGTGTGGTACGGAGCGACCACAAGATCGCCGGAGCTCTTCCGTCCCACCGCGCCCCTTTTGTGAAGCCGATCAAACGCTCTTGTCTTGAGACCCTTCAGCACCAGCGCGTTGGCGCTCTGCTTGCCCGTTGCTCATGGGATGGGCCACCGAAGCAAAACATACCTTGGTGCCCATTTCATCGTAGAATTCCAGGAAAGCCGCACTGGTGAATTGGGTCCCATTGTCGGTGATGATGCGATTAGCGACTCCAAAGCGGCGAAGATCCGCGCATAAACTTGATTTCGGCGGCGGCCGTGATGGCACGCCGCCGCCGCCTCAACCCACCGTAAACTTATCGATGGCGGCGAAGAGGTGGGTGAAGCCCCGCGGGTTCATGAACGACCCAGATATCCAAATTTCGCACGCAAACGCCAGAGAGGCGGGATGGTTTGCAGAGCCTGGGCTGGTCGGTGGATTTGCCTGGCGAAGAACTGACAAGCTTCGCATGTCCTCACCAGCTCGCAAGCATCCTAGAGGCGAGAGGCCAATAAAATCCTCGATTAAACGCTTTACCGACTAGCGTTTCACGATATATGGCTCCCGCGACACGCCCATGGATATCGAGAGCGAGGTTGCTCCCTCTTCCCGAGTGATGCACTTCAAGAGAACTCCGTTTACGCCTCGACAATATAGGTCCCCACCTACTAGGGTATAGCACTTGGCCTTACGTGCAATCTTCTCAGCTGAGGCATCATCGTCGGGGATCACTTGGTCACGCAGAAGGCTAGGATAGGATCCATCCACCGACCTTCTCGGCAAGCGTGGCGACCACTCGGTGCTCGCTGGCACTCATTGGGCCAAGCTTTTCCTGGCGCCTCGCAGAAGACCGCCGCCTTCTTCCTCCCAGTTCGGGGCCGAGGCGGCACGCTATCTTTCCCGGAATTGGGGGCCATGACAATGCACCGCCTCTCGCTTTGAGCCGAGGTCGCAATGGCCTTGCTTGCCGCCCCTCTCGAATCGGGTCGCGACAATGACACCATCGTCCCCACCGAATCGGGGCGCGATGGGCGGTCGCGATAGCCTTTCTTCAAGACTCGGCCGAACAGAGCCCTTGAGGACGCAAGCTGCGAAAGACCGTCTGCAAGGTAATTGTCGCACCGGGGGACATGGATATATCCCAAACCTTCAAAATGACGCTCCATTTTTTGGACCTCCGCTAGGTATGCCGCCATGGTGGGGTCAGAACATTGGAACTCCTTCGGCGCTTGATTGATGACCAACAGGGAGTCTCCCTTGACTTGAAACGCCAATGCCCAACGCCGAAGCGATCGCAACCGCCAAACAGCCCTCATATTCGCTCGTTGTTTGTGGCTTTGAACTCGAGGGCGACCACATACCGGGAGGATGTCGCGGTTGGGGAGACCAGATAACTCAGCCCCCGCCCTCCAACTGAAGGAACCATCAAGAACAAGGTCCAGGGAGAGGCGCGAGCTTTCGGCTGAGCGGCGGAGTCCATTCGGCGATGAACTCCGCCACTTCCGACTTTTGATGGCGGTCGCGGGTACGAATTTGAGGTTGAATTCCCCGCCCACCGCCCATTTTGCAATCCGCCCTCTGCTTTCGCCAGGAGGATCTCTCGCAGAGGTAGGCCGTGACCACGATAATTTTCCGTCCTTGAAATAATGGCGCAGCTTCTGACGCCACCAGATCACAGTCAAACATTTTCTCGAGCTGCAGTGTCGGGTCTCGCTTCGTGCAAAGACCTTGCCGATGTAGTACACCGCCTCTGACACCTTCTCTCCGCATCAAGATCAAGGCCACCACCTCGGGGTGGCAATATGTCTGAGAGCACGGCTCACCCATGGGAAACCAAGACCGGGAGAGGAGAGGTACCGCTCAACTCTTCAAACGCCTTTGGCTTCTTCACCCACTCAAGTGGTTTGTCTTCTTCAAGCAGCCTTAAACAGAGGCAAGCTTTTTTTCTCCGGTCGGCAATGAATCGCCCAAGGAGGCCAGCGACCGCCGAGCATTGAACTTGCTTGAGTCGTCTTGGCGGCTTCATGTGCTCGATGGTCGATATCTTGTCGGGGTTGGCTTCAATGCCCTACCGACACCAGAAGCCCAATAGCTTGCCGAGGGCACACCAACACGATTTCTCCGGGTTGAGCTTCAAGCAATTCTTCCAAGGTTAGCAAAGGTTTCCTCCAGGTCTTGGATCAGTTCTTCACTCTTTTTGATCTTTACAACTAAATCATCAACGTAAACCTCAAGATTTCGCCCTACGGGTGTCTACTGCTATGTAAGAATGTGCCACCTCCCGTTGGACTTTTTGACGAGCACGGGGTTGGCAAGCCACTCAGGATGAGAGACTTCCCTGATGATCCTTCCAAAGAACTTCTCTACCTCCTCCCGAATGGCGTCTTGCCGCTCCGACGCCTGCCTCCGGACCTTCTGCCGGATCGGGCGCGCTTCAGGGAACGTCGCCAGTCGGTGCTCGATCACCTCCCTAGGGACCCCAGCCATATCGGACGGTTGCCAGGCGAACACGTCGGAATTAGACCGGAGGAAGGTGACAAGCGCGTCTTCCTATTTGGCGCTGAGGCTGGCGCTAATGTTGACGATCTTTCGGGGTTCGCCCTCGCTCAGGGCGACCGCCTTAACCTCACCGGCAGAACCAGGTGAGGGACGGGTCCGGGCCTGAGGGGCTCCCGAGGAAGTGGCGTCTGTGCGCCCGACGCAGGTGGCACCGGACAGCTCGAGCGCATGCTTGTGACAGCGCAAGGCTTCGGCTTTATCCACCCGGATCACAATGGGGCCAGCCGGCCCTGGCATCTTCACCACTAAGTAAGCATAGTGGGTTGCCGCCATGAACTTGGCCAACGCCGGCCGGCCAAGCAAGGCCGTTATAGGGGAGGTCGAAGTCGGCGACCTCAAAATTCACCATTTCAGTGCGGTAGTTGTCTTCATACCCGAAAGTGACAGGGAGACACACCTGGGCGAGGGGCATCAGGCTGGATTCTGGGTCTACCCCGAAGAGGGGCAGAGACGGATGCAGATTCTGCCGCGGAATCTGAAGCGCCAAGAACGCTGAGGAGGACAAGAGGTTGACAGAACTCCCTCCGTCCACCGACCTGGCTGCCTAGCCAAGACGTTCGGATGGTGGGCGACACCACGACCGGAGATGCCCTGACCGGTGGCGCCTCGGGGTGGTCGGCCCGACTGAAGGTGAGCGATCGCTCGACCACTTCAAAGATCCGACCCGTCCCCGGGCTCGATGTCGTGGCGCACACCTCCCTCCTCAGCCGTTTATAGGCGGCGTTGGAGGAGAAGGTGGACGAGCCGCCATGGATGTAAGCCACAATGATCGGTCACCGGAAAGCGGACGCCGGGCTAGATCTTCGTCTTGATCATCGTCGGCGGCGTTCCTTGAGCCGCTTCTCCACCATCTTGTCCACGACCCGACAGTTGTCTAGGTCATGGGTATTGGTCTTATGTATTGGGCAGTAGGGCTCGCCCTCCTTTTGGTCGCGGCGGTCGTTCCCACGACCGCGGCGATCGCTACGCCGGTCACGACGGTCGTCACGCCGCTCACGGCGATCATCACGCCCGATCGGGCGGTTGCGCTCCGAGGCGCTGGGTTCTTCGTCGTCGCGCTCGGCGGCCAGACTCGCTGGTCTCTCCTACGCTTCGCGCCTTCTTACAGACGGCCGAACCCTTCGAGGTCCGACCTGCCCTTGCCTTGGTCACCCTTGGAGCGGTGGCCGCCCTCGCCTCATGCGCAGCGCTTATGTGCAAAGGAGAAAGCTTCGGAGGTGGAGCCGATGGTACGGTGGCCATCTTCTCCTTCATCTTGCGGTCGCGACGCCCCTCTGGCGATGACGACCGATTGCTCGAGATGTGGGGATTGTGTTGCGGCGATGGCGTAATCGCCGGATGAAGTCGCGAAGCGACTCCCCCTTCTCTTGCTCCAGAGCGTGGAGGTCGTCCTCCACGCCGAGCTGCGTAAAGGAGCCCTGAAAGTTGGCAACGAAGAGGTTGCACAACTTCCCCCACGAGTGCACCGATCCTCGGGGGAGATTTAGCAGCCAGGAGTGGGCAGAGCCTGTCAAGGCCGTTGGGAGGTAGTTGGCCATGACCTTTTCAGATCCGCCAGCTGCCCGCACCATCGTCGTGTAGATTTGGAGGAACTCCTCCGGGTTGGTGGTGCTGTCGTATTTTTCTATGGCGCACGGGCGAACTCGTCTGCCACGCCACGCTGGCGCAGCCCGCCGGAGAAGGCTTGGCACCGACGCCAGAGAGGAGCCGAGCCGCCATCGGGGCCCGGTCCGGAGACTGCTCATGGGAGCGTGAGGCGGTTCCTTGAGAGTCGGAGGAGTGAACCTCCTCCTTGGCCCGAGAATGAGAGCCACGGGGACTTCATCGTCACCGCTACCCGCTATCTGTGGCGGCGTTCTTGGTCCGGTGGCGCGGCAGCGCATCGCGAAGGTCATCACCGTCTTCCGGCCGGCTCTCGTCAAGATGAGTGGAGGTCCCCACGGTTCCTCGAGGAACCGGACCGATCTTCGCGCCCTTTTCCTTGACCCGGCCCCGCCGTGGCCTTTCTCGTTAGGGCGGCCGAGGCTGAGAGCGCCTCAGCATGCGCCTTAAGCGTCAAGGTGCGACCGCACCGACCGTCGGGGCCCTACCTTGCCGGGCCGCATCCACGAGGCCGGCGATGTTCGCACCACGGAGTGGCGGGAGTCTCCGCGAACTCCACCGGAGGGTGGTCCGTAAGAGCACTGCGTGCAAGTTCTGGGCGAGTGGTCGCCTCCATGGCCACTGCGACGACGGGCTGCTCCCCGCTTCAAGGGAGCAAGCAGCGCCGCTTGCGGCGAGGTGAGATGGTCCCTCGGCCAGCATGATGGCCGGAGGCGCCTTGGTCGCCGCCGCCCGCGATATTCTCGATGTTGAGGATCCGCCATCTTCAGATGCACGGGCTTGCTTCTAAATCACGGACGCCGAAGTCCACCGGGGAGTTAGCCGGGGAAACCAACCACTAGCCCCCTCATCGGCGCGCCCTGTCGGCGATTCCGCCGACAGCCCGAGTCTACAGACCGGGTTTGGTTCGGAAGGAGGGCGTCTTCGCGCCTGGCTAAATCTAGAGGGTGAAAACCCTAGAGACTCCAACGTGGAGGATTCCGGCGCCTGTGAACTAGGGATGACACATAGATTTTACCCAGGTTCAGGCCCCCTTTGCCTTGGGTAATAGCCTTACTTCCTGCTAGATTGTTTATAGAGTGTTTTTGAAGTAGTGCAGTACAAAGCCTTTGGGTTACAAGGTCTTACTTAGGCTCTACTATCGAACTCCTTGCTTGCTTGTTCTTCAACTTTCGACCGACCCCCGTTCCCCATGCACCCGAGGGCCCTTATATAGGCCAAACCACCAAGGGTACCTGGAGGGTCATCATGCTTATCTTCATACATTTATTACCCCTTCCGTCTTTGTCTGTTCCTCGGCTTCATTAAATGCCGACGATGGCTTCGCTGGTCCGCCGGGATGTGACCCTTCTTGACGGGTTGGTGAGAGGCGTCGAGGAATGGGCTTGTAGCGAAATCCTTGCAGCTGATGTGTCGACACGCCGTCACTGCCGCCTGAGCAAGACGGCGGGAAGGAGCCTTCGAGGTGAAGCCACTCGCACCACCTTTGTCTTCTTGGCGGCGAAGCGTCCGCCCACGCCACTGCCGCCGGTGCCACGTGGATCGCCTCGCCGCAGCGAAAGCGGCGTGCCGCCACCGCCGCCGGGGCCACGTGGATTGCCGCTGGCGGCGCAGGCGTGCCGCCCACCGCCGCCGGTGCCACGTGGATCGCTTGCCGGGCGAAAGCGGCGTGCCCGCCACTGCCGCCGGTGCCACGTCGCTCGCCGGCGGCGGCGTGCTTCGCCACCTGCTTTCGCCGGTGCCACGTGATCGCCGCCCGAAAGCGGCGTGTGCCGCCACTGCTTTCGCCGGTGCCACGTGGATCGCCCGCCGGCGGCGTGCGTGCCCGCCACTGCCGCCGGTGCCACGTGGGCGCTCGCCGGGCCCCGTGGGCTGCCGCCGGCGAGCAAGGCGTGCTTCGCCCACACTTTCGCCGGGGCCACGTGGATGTCATGTTTGACCGCCGTGTTGATCATTGTCTGACGGAGAGGGTACCCCAAATAGTAGTACTGTTGCGGGTAACGGTCCATTCTTCCTAACCCCTCTTCCACCATATCTCCAATAATGACCGGTCATTATAGCTAATTATTCTTTCCTGATTTATAGCCAGCCATATCTCTCAAAATATGGCTGATTATTATAGCAAAATCCCTGATTATTGCAGGTAATTAATAGCCGGCCAATCATTCCTTTTGTACTCTATATATGCTGTACAGTTTTCACAGAATCAATCAAGAGAATTCCTTCAAGATCTCCTATGCCGTGCTGCCGCGGTGAATGAACTGATTAATAAGTGACGAACTGACGTACATGGCCGTGAGGCGTAGGAGGCCGAGCGTCGCGGTCAGTTGTAACTGCGGCCAGAAGGATAGCCAGAGTGCGACGCCCACCAGGTGTCGTGACCCCAACGTCGGCCAGTTGGACGTGAACAAAGCGTATGACGCTTCGGCGCGGTTGCCCGGCAACACCGGTGGGACGACGTCAGCGGTGAGAGTCATTAGCATACCCCTTGGAGATAAACGGGTTGATCCAGCTGAACGTCACGAGAGAGGAACGACGTGGCGGGCCCCTCGGCGCTGGTGTTTTCTGGTTCACCTTCATGGGTTCCGGCGTCATGGCCGGTGAAGCCAGTGATGGCTAGGTACGCTAGAGGCATGGAGATGAGTAGGCCGGTAAAGGCGAGAGGGTAATCTGGGAAGAGCAGCAAACTGTCGGCGCAGCGGACCACCGCCGAAGCGAAGAAGAGCGCGGTGCCGAAGGCGGTGGCGATCCAGAAGACGCAGAGGTGCAAAGGCTGGGTGGCGGCGGTAGCCCCTTTCTCCGAGGCAACTGACCACGCGGCCATCGCGTGCGCAACGAAGTGGGCGGCGAGGAAGGCGGACTCCACAGCGCGTCATGGCGTGCTTGGCAGGAGGAAGAACGCGAGCGCGAGGAGGACGACAGACGCCCCGAGCGTGACCGCATAGCGGTTAGTGGTTCGGAATAGCGGTGGCTTCAGTAGCAGCGCCTCGTGCTCGGGAGAAGCCCCTGTGTCGCCCTTGTGAAGGCGGTGGATGACGAGGACGAGCGAGGCGATGAGGAAGACGAGGTCAAGGCGCCGAGGAGCGCGCGCTGCGAGCATGGCGAGAGAAAGAAGAACGCGAGCTGGTAATATAAATTGCAAAAAGGGATAAAAATGATTGATTGATTTTTGAGATTGGTAATATATATTGCTACATACAATATATTTCGTTTTAATTCATACCAGAGAAGAAACCATAAAAACTTTTGTAATCGAGAGAAATAGATGTTTGATCCTGTAGCACAATTTTCTTTTATTACTTGACATTTGTTTCATTATCAATTTTATTTTTCGTAGCAACGCACGGGCATTAATCTAGTATATGTATATATGCATGATAATGAACTAAAGCATGGTTTTAAATAACTAAAAGCTTAAATGTATATTGCTTTGCATTTGAATCCTAATTAAAGAAGATGTTGTTTTATGCTAAGAACGATGTTCACAATGTTCATGATATGACAAACTTAAATAATTTTCACATCTTGAATTCAAAACTAAAAATATAAGAATACATAATTTTAGCATATTGAATTCATAAAACAAAAATAAATAATCTACAAAAGAAATCTCTTGTTCTTTGTAGTGAGATTCTGATTATTTTACTATATGTCTTCTTTTTGCCCTTTTTGGAATTTACTGATTGTTATTTATTTCTTATTATGTGACGTGTAGATTTCAACGTCCCAGAGTGTGAGGAAGACGACCAGGTTGACAATCCCAACTTTGTCCCAGACGACAATCGACAAGGCAAGCGCCCCCTTGATCATGTTGAACCTGATAATTCAATTCCTTCATCTTGTTTTTGTCAAAATATTATGCATGCATGTAATTCTCCATAAAATGACTATATTGGGTAATATTGGTAGTTATACCTATAAATCTATGGATTTCCCTTAATAAGAATGAATAAGTAAACCTTGATAAGCTTAGTATAGAATAGACAGTGTCGACGTTTGGGAAACAGGTCTTCATCGAGCTTACTTGTTGAATGGGGGATCAACAAGCCCATTTTCCGTGAAGGGTTTGCGTCTGAAGATGCTCTTAGATAATCGGAGAATGGGCACAAGGTTTATACTGGTTCGGGCCTCTCACGACGTACATAATAACCCTACGTCCAGTGGTTTTCACTATTGCAATCGAACTCCTTACAGAGAAGCTTGAGTATGTCTGTGTGTTGTGTCTAGCTTTCGTCTGATGTCCCCCTTTACCGATCTACCGGTGGGGTTCTTATAGCTTACAGGATAATTGAAATAACCGGAGCCAAATAATGTGCCATTACGGTATTAACCGTGGATGTAACTGCATCCTCAATTCCCGCCACGCTCCCATCGTGGGCATAATGGTCTTAGATCGTGACGTAATGGTCCTAAATCGTGGCATAATTATTGCCATGTAGACGTTACAGGCCGAACACGATCTTTTGATCATGCTCGAGATTCCCCCCAGCTCTAACCGACCGCTGCGCACTCCCGAGCGAGCATGCTCGGGGACGAGGTCGGGCATGGTCGGGGCGGACCCACCAGCCAGACTATCCGAGGATCCTCCTTGGGGATACCATCTAAGGGCATGCATGGTCGGCCGAAATTGGCTGCCGGGGTATAATAGTCCTTACAAAAATTATCCAATCCCTGACAGACAGTATCTAATGTCATCCTGGGCATAATTGTTAGCATAATACTTATACTTAGCCATGAAAAGAAATGAGTTTTTGTTGTTTCAAATATTTAAAAAGGTTGGATATGACTTTTAAAGGCTGCTAGTATTTTGTTAAAAACCAAAAACAAAACTATGATTTTGACACGGACGAATATTGGCAATAGACAGATGTGCAGAGGGAATTGCATGAGTGCAGGGTGAAGTATCACCCAGGTCAGATTAAGGACCGAACAATGGGATATTATAGATTCAAAAAACCCGTACAACCACAAGTGCTGGTATAGAACAGTCTTAACTTATTAAGTTACTTAGGTATAGCATTGTGCTTTGAAAATACATACCTGTACAACCATTTCAGTTTGCTTATAAGGGGCTTCCATACCTCGATGTGGGTAAATGCATATCGGTACAACGATGTACGCCTTGCTGTGGGTAGAAACGGCGCCCGACTGTTTTTATGGTACCATGTTTTATATACTTATGTTTCTACCGCCATAATGAGGGCGTAACATCACCGGGCTGGTGCAAAGTCATATCTAGGTAATATAACGGTTTTGTATAATCTACTTGCCAACACACCAAAGGAAGTGTGTTAAATGGCTTGGCAAAAGAGATTGATCATTTCTTGTGAGTAAAGCTGTACATCTCTGCAGAGTGTAAATCTAATCGATTAGCCGCGCCTATGGTCAAGAGCACTTGGTGAAGTTATTTCAATGTTAGACCTCTGGTATTTTCTAAAAATGGGTTTTGGTTTGAAACTTAATTAGCAACCGTCATTTTATATCAAAGGACTGATATTGTTGGGCTTCATAGTTGGGTAAACTGTGTTATAGGATTCATTCACTTAATCTTGGTTATAAAACTCTCTTCGGCTTTTATAAATTTCGCTTACAATCTATTATAATCATATCCTTACAACTTTCTATACCAATACAAAACAACCGTAGAGCCTTATTATTGGTAAAGCCTGCATGCAAGTATATATCTGTATTTGTGAATCACTACAAGTTTTACTGAGCACAAGTCAAACTTGTTTAAATCAACCTCAGAAGGTGAAGATTACAACATGCCCGACGACTCCTACTTTCAAGCAAGACACGGGATTTTGATAATGACTTTTTCTAGATTAGCCTTATCAGTTTCCTAGGGGTCTGGATCGGTGTACTAAGAGGCTTTTGATTTTTTATGTTATTTTTCGCTGTATTGAATTATATTCTGTAAAGAATTTTATATAATTAACTCTGGTTTCAGGTTGCACAGAGAGGAAATAATGGTTGCACCCTTTATAGCCGGAGAAATTAGAGAGCAACCAAGCAAGCCACCTGTCACCTTGCATATTTGGGAAAAAGCCCCTCCCTTTCTCCGAAATTACGGATAAGTCCTTCGCGATTTTTTGTGAGACAAAGATAATTTTATTTCTTTGCGTTTAGATCCTGACACCAGATTTTACTTAAAAAAACTCACGTTAAATTCAAATCGCGAACAAGCCCTTTTCTAATTTTTCAAGGTAGCGAAACAGGTCCAAAAAATAACAAACAGTCCTCGCTTCTACGTTCAGTCCTTTCTCCGTTTTTTCAGAAAAATGTTTTCATACAAAAAAACACAGATTCGTCTCCGTTTTTCCCAAAAAAAATATTTTCGCCACAAAAAAAACACGTTTTTCCCGAAAAAAATGTTTTCGCCACAAAAAAAAAACACAGATTCGTTGAAGGTTTATAGCAACTTATCGATTTGCCGATCCGTTTTTACCGAAAAAAATGTTTTCGTCACCAAAAAAACACGTATTTCCCGAAAAAAATGTTTTCACCACAAAAAAAACACGTTTTCCCCGGAAAAACTGTTTTCGCCACAAAAAAAACACAGATTCATCGAAGGTTTATAGCAACTTATCGATTTGCCGACGGGTCTTAGCCGTCGTTTTCTAAAAAAACGTGGATTCGTCAAAGGTTTATAGCAGCCCAAGGATTCGCCAACGGGTCCTACCGACCTCCATTTTTCCCGAAAAAAATGTTTTCGCCACCAAAAAAACACGCTTTTCCCGGAAAAAATGTTTTCGCCATAAAAAAACACAGATTCGTCGAAGGTTTATAGCAACTTATCGATTTACCAACGGGTCTTAGCCGTCGTTTTCTAAAAAGCGGATTAAATCAAAAGTTTATAGCGACTATGGATTAGCCAATAGTCCTACTGACCCATTTTATTTAAAAAATACGGAGATCGAAAATTCAACCAAATTTTCCATTTTCTAAAAAAAACACAGATTTAATCGAAGGTTTATAGCAGCCCATGGATTCGCCGATGGGTCCTATCGACTTTACAAAACGGTGTAGCGTAGCGCGCTATTATTGCTAGTACCTCTATTACGCAGGGAAGTTTTGGAGCCCTCCGAGCGAGTCCCGTACAGTTGCCGTCCTTTTTTTGCTAGGCTGCTTAATATTTTACGAAAAAGCCTCTCTATTCCTTCAAATTACGGATAGGTCCCTGTGCATTACGAATAAGTCCTTCGCGATTTTTTGTGAGGAGAAGATTTTTTTCTATTCATCGCGTTTGGGTCCCTAGCGCGCCGTTTTACGAAAAAAACCTCCCGTTAGATTCAAATCGCGGACAAGCCCTTTTCTAATTTTTCAGGATAGCGGACAGGTCCAAAAATATAACAAACAGGCCCTTGCTATTTACGTCTAGGTCCTTTCTCCGTTTTTCCCGGAAAATTTTTTCTCAGCGCCAGAGAAATGTGTTCACCTCTATATCTAGACTTTTTCCCCAACTCGATTTTCCATCTCGATCTCTGATATTTTTTTAAACATGTATTATTATTACTCGGTGAACGTGTAGAGTGTTAGGCTCAACAAAAGAAGTTTGTCGTCTCTAATAATTTTTTGTCCTTTTTCCTCTAGACTATTCTTGACTGGTTGGTGGTTTTGCGAAAATAAAAAATTACATCCAGGCCCTTCGATCGGTGGTTTTGCAAAGAGGGCCCTATCGTTTCGTATATTCGCGTACGGGTCATTCGCCTTTATTTTTTTGTTCCCAAAAAGAAAATCTGTAGTTTTTTTATTCGCGATTGTGTTCTCCGTTTTTCCCGGAAAAAATGTTTTCTCCAAGTACTATCTTTTTCAAGTCTGCAAGTCTCTAAGTCTTTCAACCGGTTCTTTCGATCCGGGAGATTTAAAATGCTGGTTCTTTTGATCCAGAAGATTCCAAAATCCTGAACAAGTCCTTTTGCTGGTTATTTTGCAAAAAATACCCCGTAATTCCGCGAATTCAGCACGGGCGCCGGTTCTTTCGACACAAAAGATTGGAATTACGTTACGCACATTCACCGATAGCTTCTAGCCAGCCAATTTTTTTAAAAAAAAACACCACCGAGAAAAGCGAAATTTTATTTTTTGTAGAAAAATTTGGATCAGATTTTTTCGCCGGACGCGGCATCGCGCGCCATTCTACCCAGTAGAAATTGTCCATGAACGATCTTGCTAGGCCATGCTCTTTCGGCTGGGCCGGCATGAGAGGCGACCTGCATGGGCCGATTAACCACGGTTTGTATCGGCACAAGTCGCCCACGTTGCCCTTCTCCACCCCACTCGTTGCACGCCAGCATCGATCGAGGAGGTGGCGAAGAAAATGGCGATGGCGGCGGCGAGGAGAGCCCTCCTGGACCACCTCCGCGTGCCGGTGGCGCGCCCGGCGACCACCGCAGCAGCAGCGGCGGCGGGAAGCGTCCCCATCGCCCGGTTCCTGTCGTCGACGACGGAGGAGGCGAAGGGGTCGTTCCTCGACAAGGGCGAGGTTGCCGACCGCATCGTCTCCGTGGTTAAGAACTTCCAGAAGGTCGAGCCCTCCAAGGTAAGCGCGATCGCGGACGCTTGTGCGGCCCGTACATTTGATAGATGGATACATGATGGATTCGGATCTAGTCTGTAGGGTATATATAGGGTTTTGGCTCCCGTCGCTAGTCTGTTGCTTCGTGTCATCGAGTGAGTAGGATCTTCCAAAAAGAGCTGGGATGTAATATGTAAGTGGATGGAAAGGTGTGGGTTTGATAAATCAAGCTATTTTAGCGGTTAGGTGCGTGTTTGAGACTTTCATTTGGAGCTTAAAGCCTGCAAGAGGAGGAGGTAGCGGAAAATGTGGGATCTTTGATCTTTTCTTGCATGTCATAATTAAGAAATTTTGATTTGGAAACATCTTTTGTTGATGATTGATTCGGTCCTCAGTGGACACTGGACACTCATATAATGGTCTAGTTTCGTATCCACATATCTAGATTAATTTGATGATTTGCTGCCTTGTACAAGTTCACTAGTAGTAGCATCCAAATTACTAATCCCATATTCTTATTGCCCCATCTTGATTAGATATACTGTGTTACTTTGAGTGGGACTGAGTTTTTTCAGCTCAGTTTTTACATCTAGCATTAGCTTTTATTGCCTTTTCTTAACCCATTTCTTCTGGTAGCTAATCCTGGAGCTAGTGGGTGTCTTATTGATATACTCTCATCTCATGACTGTGAAGTGGATAAATGGTGATATAGCTTTATAATGTGATGGGTACTAGATTTCATTTGCCATATTTGAAATTGAGTTGATATATTACCGAACGCATGTTTGATCCCAGAACCCAAAACAACAAAAAATATGCAACCTCAATCTTTTTTCACGTAAGGCTAGTAGTTTTAGCAATAACAAATGTACCAGGTTGGGCCAAATTAGTAGAAATAACAAATGTACGCAGGTTGGGCCAAATCAGTACTCCCTCCGTTTCTTTTTATAATGCGCGGTTTGACTTGGTGCGGTCTTCAAAGTTGAACTTTGACCGTAAATTTCTTTTATAATACTTTGTTCATAGCTACAAAGTTGTAACCATAGGAATGTGCTTTCAAATACAAATCTAACGGTATCACTTTTGTGTTATATAATCTATATATTAATAGGTGATACTTGTGTTCTGCTTTCACTTAAATTGTATTCACATATTGTGTTTGATGAAACAACTACTTTGGCTTATAACTCACTGGTAGTAGCCATCCAAATTTTACTTAATGTATGTCTGGTAGTTATGTTGGTAACACTTGTTCGATCTGTTGTGTTAGTGCCTTGGTCTATTTCAATTTTTTTCCGTGCTTGTTTTGATACTTTTCCCATTTGTTTTGGTAATTAACTTTTCAAATTATTGAATTATTTGAGCATGAGTTTTTGCCTTTTTGGTATCAATTTCACATGAGTCTTCAGTTGATATATGGGGAAAAGAATGTCAATGCTAATGGCCACAGATGGATGGCACTAATCAAATGTCACTTGTAAGCTCACCCTTCATTAAAAAAAATGATTTGGTTGTCTTTTGTCAAAAAATTTCAATCTTGTGTCACCCGTTTGAGCTAAGCTCGAGTTTGTCAAGCTGAGGTCAAGCATGCAAATTAAATTTATATACAAGTTGAGCACTTTTATTCAAGCTTAGTGCTGTGGTCAAGCCTGCCAGGGCTGCGTTATATAGGGTCGTTCTCATTTCAAGCCTCGACTTTTGGTACCTAAGGGTGTGGCTGACTCAATGAGTAGCTCCATATTGTCCCGGAGATTGCCAGTGGGTGCAGAACTAGTATTGTGTGCCTGCTGGTTGCTGTACTGGAATACCTGTGGCGGTGTTCCTACAAATTGTTTGTACAGTGCTCTGTGATACAATAAAGAGCTGGATAGTGTTTCTTACATTCAAGAATTTAAGGCAGCAATTCATGCAGTGGTCTGTGTGCACTGGCATTTTAGGTTCAGTATAGCAGGCATGTCCACTGTTTTCTTACAATAATGAGATTGTTTGCTGTGTACTTGGATGTTGGCAGCCAAGTAAATGGGGAAATTTTAATTTTTGTTAGGTCATAATGGTACATATACAATCCATCTATATTTACAGTAGTTCTCTAGACGCTGAACTTTAAATGGCATGAAGTTTCTCTAATGTTTGTTAAGAGGATATCAATTCATATTTGGTAGATGCTGCAAACTGTCAATAATCACTACTTTCGTCTCCATGAAATCTTTGCAGGTGACACCTAATGCGCATTTCCAGAAGGACCTCGGGCTTGATAGCCTGGACACCGTCGAGATTGTCATGGCCTTTGAAGAAGAATTTGGGTTAGAGATCCCTGACAATGAGGCAGAGAAGATTGATTCCATCAAAACGGCAGTCAACTTCATCGCTTCACACCCTCAAGCAAAATAAGAATTGTTTGTAGCATCTCTTGGTTCCCACTTCGCCGTGCTTTTGTCCCAGAACTAATCTGCAACAGAGAACATATTTTCTGTATTTTCCCAGCTAGTGCATGATCTGTGGTTGTTGTGTTTACGGCGTTACATTTTTTTTTAGGTCCATGGCTTCGTGGTTTTAGCTGTTCCACCTTCAGTCTCCAAGCGTTACTATATATCTTTTCTTTTGTCTTTTCTTTCTTTCTTTTTTCTTATGCTGTGCTCCATGTGAAGCAGTTTAGGAGTGCACAAAATTCCTTGATATTAGAGCAACAACGAACATTAAAGTTTGTGAAACCATAGTATATTTTATCTAAAAACTCCAAAAATACTATTTGTCCAAAGAGACATTAAATCATTCGTGTCCTTTTGCTCTCGTTTTAGTGAGATGCGGAGAACGAACGAACGAACGAACACATGTAGCAATCCAGTTTGGCAGTCATCAGTGACAGCCTTTGCCTGGTTCTGCATGGCACAAATTGCAGGACTGTAGGGTCCAGCCGCCCAAATTGACACTAAGGGGTGACTGTATTTTGTACTTCTTTCTTGTGCCAACATGTATCATACCCTATACTAAGATGGAAAAAGTTTCCGTGCTGTGAGGCGGTCCACGTCACAGCCATGCCAAAAAAAATCGCGGCCTCGCAATAGTTTGAGCCGAGGCTCGGCTCGAGCCGGCCGGCTCGGCTCAAATATTTTTTCGCGTTTTGATCCTTTTCAAAATTACGAATAGGTCCTTCGTGATTTTTTGAGAGAGGAAGATTTTCCCCTCTAAAATCACGTTCGGGTCCCTCGTGCAACATTTTACGGAAAGAACCCCCGTTAGATTTAAATCGTGATCAAGCCCTTTTCTAATTTTTAAGGATAGCGGATAGGTCCAGAAACGTAATATTCAGGTCCTTACTCTTTACGTTTAGGTCTTTTCTCCGTTTTTCCCAGAAAAAATGTTTTCGGCACCAGAAATATGTGTGCGGCTCTATCTCTAGACTTTTTTCCCATCTCGATCTCTGATATTTTTTAAAGCGTGTATTATTACTCAGTGACGCGTAGAGTGTTAGACTCCGCAAAAAAAAGTTGTCGTCTCTAATAATTTTTCGCCCTTTTCCCTCTAGACTTTTTCCCGCCACGGTTTTTTGGCTCGGCCTCCAATATTTTCCAAATAATTCGTCGAAGTAGATATTTCTACACCTCTATCTCTCTATTTTTTTCCCTACGTTTCGCTCATTATTTCGGCGATTTAAGAAATAAGACGTTGCCGGAAAAAAAAATTCCCTACGAAAAAACATCGCACGCGGTGTATTACGCCGCGAAACGCAGATGCGTTTTTGTTTTTTCAACCGTTTCGCGCGTTTCCTCGACGATTGTTTTAGCGAACGCCGATGCGAAAAAACCGAAATTTTTCACGCGAAAAAACAACGCACGCGACGTATACGCCGCGCATACTATCCTAGTTATTACTACACAAGTATGTCGAAGCTAGCACAGGGAGAAAAGAGTGAGCTGTCGAAGCTAGCTCAAAAAGGACATTCATTCCGAGAGATTTAGGTCCTGTTTGTTTCACCTGGAGATTATGGAAAACAGCTTTTAAAAGTTGGAAGGGCAACAAACAGCAAACTTTTAATCTAGATTATAACAATCTGGAGGCCAGATTGTAGCAATCCCACAATCCACTCTTCCCCAGCTTTCCCCAGCTTTTTTTTTGCAAAAGACCATAATACCCATCCAACTTCAACCAAAATTACCCACCATTGCTCCAGCTTTCCCTAGCTTTCCTCAACTTCAACCAAAATTACCCACTATTGCCCCCAACTATAACTGGGTTACCAAACAACCATGAGCTTTCAACCTCCAGCTTTTTAACAATCCAGCTTTTACAATCTAGTTTTTAAAAGCTGCTTTCCACAATCTCAAGCTGAAACAAACATAGCCTTAAGATTCCTATGTACGAGGACGTCCCATCCCAGCGAAAGCAGATTTAGATATGTAGGTACAAACACAAAGCATCACCGCAGAAGATCGCGTCAGGCAAACCAACTGTTGTTAGATGTTGGGTTTGGGGACACATAAGTGGCGTTAGCTACTCAGGCCACCACATAATCTCCCTATATTAGCAGTCACTTTACGATAAGGACCCTACTGTTTACATGACTTGACACCAACAAAACGTCTTTTTAAAAAACAGCACGAACAAAACGTTGGAGCACAGGAAATAGAGAGGTTGCTACACACACATCACATATCAGATCTGCCATGTGCTCATGTTTCCCGGCTAGGCTAGGCCTATAAACAAGTTGAGCTCAAGCGAGCCTACCCTCCAAAGCTTGAGCTTGATAAAAAATTGAGCCAAGCTTGAGCGAGTCTAAGTTGAGGTTTTAGTTTAGATCTGAGTTCAAGCTCGAGTAGGTTCAAGCTCGGCTCGAGTAAACTCGATAACGATCAACAATTCATCGTGTACTAATTTGCAACAATAAGAAAAGCTCGAGCTCGACTCAAGTAAGATTAAGAGTTAACATGCAATAGTATTTAACAAGTGATTCGTAAATTTACTAAGCCTCACGAGCTATTCAAGCCCGATTCATTTTAAAGCTTGTGAGCTCAAGATCATTGTTTCATTTGTAGCTCAAATCGAGCTTACACTACCACACATAATAAAATCACAAATGGTTAAACATAGTTAAACATCACAGATAGATATCCACAAAAAACTGTCTGTGATAGTTACACATCATGGATAGTTAGTACATAAGTAACTGTATATGATAATGATAAATAATAGACGATTCCAATTACGAACAGATAAATAACAAAACCATCTGTGATTGCTTTTTTATACATAATTTCGTATTTATGACTAGCCTTAGGAATCACGTTAACCATGCCCTCTATACAGATACACAACACACATGGAAACAGATATAAATACACAACTCATAGTTGAGATAAAGACGCACAATACATATTCAAATAGATAAAAGACATATACACAATTCACAATTGAGATATATACATATAACACACATTCAAATAGAATAAATAACTTAAAATTCACAATTCAAATACACCTACATGCAATTCACAGTTGAATAATACACAATTCATCTACGCCTCGAATTACATCAGCTAGGAAAAAGGCGGCGAGCTCTCCTTAAACCTACGCAAGATCATCAGGGGGGAAAAGAAGCAGAGAATTTCTCTGCTTGGTTGGTACTAAATATATGCAAGATGCCTGGGCAACCAAACTACTCCTAGTCCTTAGTTCTCATAGTTGGAAAACATGAACAACACAATATAGTTAACAATGGACATTTAACAAAAACATTAGTGAATTAACAAGAGATAATTAATAAAACATATGTGAAAATTGATGATCGATCTCAGTTAAGTACAACACATTTCACATTAACAAAAGTAATCACAACAGGTACTCAACACACGTGAGTTTGAGAAGATCAAGAGGCAACAAGGAGAGGAAAAGCATATAAAGTTCTCGTAGCAACCGACGTGATCCCCAATATACAACTACTCAAGTTATTATAGGGGAATATAAAAATTTTTATGATGAGTTTGCTTTCACATACGGTTTGTTTTCACAATTATCTGTGAAATATCATAAATGGTTTCTTTGAAAGAAATGACTGTGATATCTTGACACATCACAAACGGTTCTTCTGTCTAAACCGTCTGTCATGTGTGTTTATAAGCTATGGATCTTAGAGAAAGAGTACCGAGCTAACATGATGCTAGTTGCTTATGTCTAAAGCAAGCTAAAACATCACAAGTTGTCATCGCATACATAATATGAAATGAAAACATCATAGGGCATTTGAATTTAAAAGCGTGGTAGATCGCTGATAACATAAGTCTTTCAAAAAGTAAGAGCTATAATATTTTATAAGGTATCCTCGGAGGATGTCTAAAAGCCTAGAAAGTCTGAAATTTTGGCCTTAAAATCATAAAAAAATGCGAGGCCCTACCGACTATTTTGTCGTCAATTTCTAGGTCGTAGCGGTCATTTGGAAGATTTGGCAACTATAAGCTTGGTTTTGTAGCCTCGTCATCGGCCTCTATCTTCTCCACACGCATATCACCAAACCAGATGGCCATCCACCTTTCACTTTCGTTCCTTCTAATGAACTTCTTGGCTTGACGAAGCTGTCTCTTTTTATAAGCAATCCTAGCTAGCCCGGCTGGTCGCGAGTTGGACCCTTAGGATGGCCACCATTGCCTTGTCATGGTGTGTTGCCAATTTGGTTTCCACTTGGGACGCATCAAAGGACCGAGTCTCCATGTCGGTTTTTCTTGCCGCTTCTCTGGTTAAGGCGGTCTTGCAAGGCCAAACAAAAAATATTATCTTTCTATCGAAAGAAAGGCCTATTTGGTAGAGTTCCAGATCCCAGCTTCACCTGAAATCTAAAATTTGTAGGCTAAAATAAAGTGAATTAAGTCTAGATCCCAGCTTCACCTGAGATCTGAAACTTGTAGGCTAAAATAAAGTGAATTAAGTTTATATTTTTGGTCTAAAATATAAAGAAGATGATCCATCTAAATACTTTTAATGTACTCACAGCTCTAACTCTACAGATCTGGTGAAGTAAGAAATATCTAGCTCTACCAGATCCACGGATCTGGTGGAGCTGGAGCTCTACCAAACACACCCTTAGGGGGTGTTTGGGACAGCCCCATCTCCACCAAAATCTGTGGAGTTGGTGGAGTAGGGTATTTCTAGCTCCAGAAATTTATGGAGCTGGAGCTGTGAGTACATTAAGAATGTTTTGGTAGATCATCTTGTTTACATTTTAGACTAAAAATATAAATTTAATTTACTTTATTTTAGCATATAAGTTTCAGATCTGAGCTGGAGCTAGGAGTTGGAGCTCTCCCAAACAGGACCTTAATATACTCACAGCTCTAGCTCCACGGATCTTGTGTACCTAGGAATACCCAGCTCCACCAGACCCACGGATGTAGTGGAGCTGAAGCTCTACCAAACACACTCGAAGAAGACATATGCTTCTCATTGTTTTCTAGGATATGCCTAAGTAGTTTTATTGTTCACCACATTGGCTCTAGGAGTTCTTCCATGCTAAAATTCAAGCAGAGATTGCCCACTGAGGGGCCTTGGCCCAATCATTGCATGACAACCTCGCTATAGTTCTTACCGTTGATTGCCTCATGGAGCTGGGTCAATTGTTGTTGATGGTAGGGTAGAAAAAGATCCATGTAATTAGTTTCTAATAAATAGATGCGACAAAAGGACATTAAAAATGGAATAGGACATTACATGGGATTCCATCATGAGTGAATGAATGCAGAGAATAGAAGCCAATGAGAGTAAAGAAGAAAGCAGATTAGAAGACTAATGATGGGTGAAGAAGGCAGGAAAGGCCGAAGTTTAATTATACGAACTGTTGCGGTAAAAGTTGAAGAGTATGCACTATAATAAAGACGGTTTTCTAAATATAACCGTCGGTGATAAGTTTACTAACAAAGATGATTGTGAGAACAAACCGTCATTGTCACATCATAGACGGCTCCACGAACGTAACCGTCCGTCATAAGTTGACTCATCACAGACCAATATGAAACAAAGACCGTCTGTGTTTCATCACATATTATTAAGATGTCCGAATTATCTGTGAAAATGATCTCAATTTAATTATCACAGACAATTGGTTAGAACTAATCATCTGTGATGGTTTTAGCATAATTTTCTCTATACTTTCGCATACGGATCCTTTGTATGTAGGCTAACTCTGGTGAGCCTCAGGTTTTTTTTTCACACCCCTAGACTAGGCTAACTCTCATGGGCTCTGTGCCCTGTGCGGCCATGCTGGGCGCAGGCAGCTGGGTGGTCACACTCACACACGTTACACCTTGGCTCTCCTCGCGCATGTGAGGCACCTAGGCCGCCTGAGCAAACACGCATGAAAATGGCATTTGAGCATTATTCTCACGTCACCTCACATGGGTAGGACCGCAGGGGATCTATGGGCTTGTTTCGTTCTCTGTCTCCCGTGCTGCTTGTGGCCGCCCCTAGGTTTGTTTTCTCAACCGCGCTAGTACTTTCGTACGGCTTGGCCTTTTGCCTTGCCTATATCAGGCTGGCATTTTGTGGCCGAAAGCCGATGCAACGTTCAGCACTTCAGCTGTTGTGCAGTCGATTTTACGCCCGCTGCTAATCATTCCAGTTTAGTTTCACCAATTTGAGCCTTTCTGGTTCAGCGGTATCTCTCAGGTTGCATCAAGTTTGTCCATCACCGAGTACTTCGTGACATGAATAAAAAAGAGTAGCAAAGATGGTGACGAAAAGAAGGGAGAAATCAGCGTTACCAAGGAAGCAAAAATGATTGCTACATTTTCCAGGGGCAAAACGAAAACTGATTTCAGGGAGAGCCATCATCAGCTAGCCATGGCTCACAGCTCACAGGTGGAGGCGAGAAGCTCAGCCTGGCCTGTGGGCAAAAGCAAACCAATGTAGCATGCGTCCCCTCCTCCTGTTTGACACCACACCAACAACGACACGCATGGCGCGGCCAAGTAGCAGGCCACGCGCCAGAAACTACCAAACCGCGAAAAATGTCCGATTCCAACTGCACCATTATTGCTTGGCCCTGGATAGGTAGAGTAGCTACCATCTCTCTCTCTCTCTCTCTCTAGCCCTTTCGGTGCATGCAGATCAGCAGATGCAGCTGATAGAAGAGCTCACAGGGCAAACAGGTTTGGAGCCAAGAGACACCTCATAAGTCAGATACATAGCTTCAGTTGAGAGACTGAGAGAGGGACTAGGACCAGAGGACTTCATCCTTTCAGCTGGCTAGCCTCAGAATCCGGTTTATGCACCTGAAAGCAACCATGAGGAGCACTATGGGGAATAGAATGGTGGTGGTGCTCTGCATTGCTTTGGTGGTTATGCTTCTCCGAGAAGAAGTCCAGGTCTGTCTCTTCTCGTCTCGTCTTCTCTTATATATGTAGTCATTGGCAGTTTGGCACTGCACATGGTAAGAGTTTTCTCCATTGCTATCAATCAAGAAAGAAATGTTAAACTCGAACTAGCGCAGCAAACAAAGATGCTAAATCTTGCCGTCTTTCCATGTCCTCGTGATGCAATACGAATTAGTTTAGTTTACGAATTGAACTGCAATTACAACGTGGAACATAAACACGAGCTTGAACTTTGAAGGTTCAGAAATTAATGGAGGCGAACTGCAGAAACCTCTCCTTGTTGGAAAGTGAGTTTTTGGAGTGTCACAAAAAAATGCATCATATCACCGAAATCTACCATTTTCAGGCCGCCTACCTGCCGTCTCCAGGGCCGACTCCGCCGCCAGCCAACTCCTCCGCCGTTCCACCGCCCCAGCCCACCACCTTCCCTATGGTAAGCAAGACACGCGGATGAGACGACCACGATGCACTGCATCACATCACTCTGTACATATGTGCAACCTTGTTCCTACCCCAAGCGCTCTGTGCTTACCTCTTCTGTCCCGGTGTCGTTCTCGCAGTACGGTGTCACCCCTGGCAACCTCCAGCCCCAAGGTAACGCGATTCTGATCGAATTTCTGATAGATGCGCGCTGACATGATAAGAGGAGAAGGAAATAGATGTGAGCATGTGGCGATCGAACCTCGCTGATAGGCGACGCATGGTCGCTGCTGATGTTTTTGCAGAGTGCGCGGGTCGGTGCGCGTACCGGTGCTCGGCGACGGCGTACCGGAAGCCGTGCATGTTCTTCTGCCAAAAGTGCTGCGCGTCCTGCCTCTGCGTGCCGCCGGGCACCTACGGCAACAAGCAGTCCTGCCCCTGCTACAACGACTGGAAGACCAAGAGGGGAGGGCCCAAGTGCCCCTAGAAAATTAGCTAGATTAGCGCCGTACTCTCGTTGCATCCATCTTGTCGATTGCTTGGCGCGATTACTCCAGTTTCGGACGAGCGAAATACTGGATCGTTGCTGCGGCGTTCCTCACTGCCTGCGCGCCCGTGATCGCCATCCTCCTGTCTGGTTATGTTGTGCTCCGTTATAATCGATCCACGCCTGTCGTCTTGCAAACGTCTACCTGTTGCTGCATACTTCTTTTCAGGTTACAATTACAACGGTGGATAAACATGCCACGCACCACCAGCCACGCATGCACGCATGTATACGCGTGGGTGGTATGAGTATGGTGTATACGGATACGGAGTGTCTATGTCTGACTTGTACTTTCTAAGAAAACTATGCATGCACGTGCTCAGCAGTGCCTCTTGGTCTTAGCACATGCCTGTTCGTGAAGGCCGGTGCGGTAGCTAAGGTTTTAAATCTCATTTTCGGATTACATCTGAGAGGTGGTGGCAAGATTTATCGAAATTTTGATGATTTTTAACCTTCTGCGAAATGGTCTCCGAGGTGAGAAGAAGTTAGAAAAATATTAAAGAATTATGCAAGCATTTATCTATATTTTCCTATTTATTTGAATGCAAAATACTAAGTATTTGCAAAGCACAAACATATATGCTTAAAAGGTGCACAATGAACTAGGTAACAAAATTCATTAGTTCCCAAACTTTAATACTTCTTTCCAATATTCATTCAAGAATGTGCAATACCTCACCTGTGATAGGATGCATAATTAGTAAAATGAATGAGTGTTTATTGAGTTACCCACACTCAAGTTTCTTTTTCCTACGACTCCATCCAAAGTTATACCTGTGAAGCAAGGAAAAATGTATATGAATAAATCATTTAAGCTAGTGATTGTTTGCACAAGCATCAATATTTATATTGTGCTTAGTCAGAACTATCAAATTTGACACCAACCGAAGTACAGGGTAGACATCAATCATAACAAGGAACTTTTCAGGTGATGTAATCATAGTCAAATTCTTGATTACAAGCACAACTGGATGACAAACCATCTAGGCGGTTGCCACCTGCTATCAGGGTCTTCGAGTTCTTTCTTCACAACTTCAGTAAGGTTTGCAACTCTAACCAACAGCAATCAAGAAAGAAGAGATGTAACTACAAATCCCATGTAATGAGGCAATATACAATATACCTTGGTGCTAAGCACATAAGCCTTTTCCTTACCACTGAAAAGTTAGGTACCTGCATGCATAGAGCAAACACACTCTTATAATTCAGTTCAAAAAGCAAATTTATATATGTATTTTTTTTTGCAAATTTTTCACATATATTTTATAAGGCATTACAATTCTGCACAAAAAATTTAGAGTGAAATCCGGTCCTAAAAACATCAAAACCGATCCAATTTCTATCAATTTCAATCCAAAAAGTCAACATTTCAGCGAAATTTACTGAAGCACTCCGGAATTTTTTTTATTCCACAAGATTTGAAATCTTGGTCCCGCCAATATCTGAAATTTTCAAAATTTGGTGAGGATTTTGAACCCTGGCCGTGGCAATTATAATGGATGGAGCATGCTCCCACGTCTCTTTCCCGATTCTGTCTGCTTGCTGTAATTAACCGTCACGTACGAAAAGAAATAGAATATTTCGATGGATAAAAAAACCATAGAAACAATTCATAGTAAATCCAAAAGGAACTAGAGTGTTTGGCACAATCGCCGAGGAATCGAGAGAATTGAATTTTACTTAAAATAGTTTCATTTGCTCCTGAAGTATTATAAATACTAGTAGGCAAGATATAGATCAAAGAAAAAATTGGTAGATTGTGTTTCACGTATATGCTTTAAAATCCAAAATTAAAAGAAAAAACCCCAAACACAAAAGTGTGTCTTCTCCTGTCAAAATTTGAGCCACAACACAAACAATTGTACGCCCAACCGGGAGGCAGATGCAAAACCTCAACTGGACTTTTTGGCTTTAGGCTGAAGAGAAACTGGTCCTTTAGAATGCTTCTCGGTTTTAGATGGGAGAAGTTACTAGCTAGAGCTAAAGCTACTCTGTTTCTGATGAATCTATCTGCATGAATTCTAAAAAGAACTTCACATAGAATTTGGAAAAAAATATTTTCTTGTTGGAAAAGGAGCCTTGTATGCAAGACACAGTTGGGCTTTTGGTAAGCCTAGCCTAGTGTGAACTCTGCGTCTGCTACTCTGCTCATTTCGTCGGAAACTTGGGAAATCCGGAAGCTATAAAAGGCACTTCGCGCGCGCGCCTCTTCTACATTTCACTCTTCCCGCCCCCCAGAACCCCGCCCAAATTCCAAAATCCAACCCTAATCTCGCTTCCCAAAGAACGCGAGAAATTCAATCCATCCAATCCGATCAGATCCAGTGATCCAGTCCCGCGTTCGAGTTCCTCCTGATTGCCAGATTGTTTGCGCCCCAACAAGAGGGCTATCAGATGGGGAGACCGCGGAAGACCAAGGCCAAGGCCAAGGCCGCCGCCTCCTCCTCCGTATTCTCGATCGGTGTGTATGCGCGATCGACCAATTCAATCGTGTTTACCTGATCAGATTGTCTCACAAAGTACACATTTTTGAAGGCAACTGCAAGGTGGAGATCCACGGGAGGGGCCTGAGCTGCCAGTCCACGGAGCAGAACCTCACCATTTCTGGGGCTAGGAGTGCAAAGATCGTGGTCTCTGGTATGCTGCGAGAAATATGGCGACTCACGAGTTTGTTTTTTGGGGCTCCTAGATTTTTCTTGCTGCTGACTTTTTATTTTATGATCCTTGTGCAGTCGGCGGAGACAGGCGTTCTTCAGATGGGATTGGTAAGTGCCGGGGTGTCCGGCTCAGTTCTGTTTGGTTCTAGTGGGTGAGTGGAATGGCGGTAGTTCTTTTCATCTCTGTGATGTGTTTGTTGTGTTGTCTGTAGGTGAGGGTTCTCATTTCATCCTTCTCAATCCAAATGACGTCGATAGCCTGAGCAAGTCCTTGCTTCAGGTAATCAAAGCTCAGAACTTGCTGTATTAAGCATCTCCGTTGCATCAGGAATAAAAAAAAGGGTGCCGTTTCAGAATTTTGCGTTGGTAGATTACTTGGTTGCAGAACTAAAAGGTTTACATGGATGCATATTGGCTACACTGTCTGTGTTAGGGTTAGTAGTACGGTAAAATAACTGGATACAAGATTTAACGTGGAAAAAACCATATGGAAAATAATCCACTATAATGTTTCAATGTTTACATGTACAAGAGGTTGACTTATATAGCTAAAAGAGTCATAGTTATAAAAGATTTAGACTAACAACCTATTTAGATGAAACTAAAAGATATGGTAAGTTGAGATATTTGAATTATCTTCAACAAATTTTTCCTTAACTCAAAATCTATTACGAAGTTGTTTTCGGAAAACCCTGAAGGGTAATAAAGCACATGAATACAAGTGTGTTATAAGTCCAAAGGACTACTGAACAAGTAAGACTGGAATAGTCAACCCAAACATTTGTAGTGTAAAAAACCACAAAGGGTATACAAGACTAGAATAGTCTTATCCAAACGCTTGTAATGAAGCAAGATTGAGCAAACCACAAGTAGGTCAAGAGAAAGACTAGAACAGTTGATCCAAACACACAGCTATAAACAAGCAGACGAAGAAATTTGGATCTTCAATGATTCATAACCCTAGTAAAGTCTTGAGTTTGTGCAACTGACATCTTGAAACAAACACTCTATCATCAAATGGCATAAGCCAAGACATCACTTGTGGTGCTGGATAGATAGTAAAGAATTCATAATATGGATTTTTGACATGCTCCATATGGAACATAAAATTTGGCAAACTACCTACTGAAAATCCATAATATGATTTAAACTGTTAAAAAATGTCAATATGAAGAAAAAATTCTTGTACCATTAATGGAGTATAAATTGCTGTAGGCTCCTTATATCGAGCAAAGACAACAAAACAATGTTGTAGTATCCACGCAGAAACAGAAACAAACACCTTCTTACACTTCAAACTTCATCTCAAATTGACATTAGAGCAAAACCTTCAATAGAAAAACTCTGAAGAGTATAATGCTACCATCAGGGTGTCATCAAATTCCAAATGAACGTTGCCAAAACCTCTATAGTGGTCAACGTATCCAAACGGTGAATAAAATACCAAATTCCAATTAATGGTGATGAAACACCAAATTCAGTTATCTCCTCAGCTGACATTTTTTAATCCGAAGAAGACGATGAAACGTCAAAGAAATCGACGATGAAAAGTTGAATAAATTGCCAAGAATCCGCCAATGATAAATCCCGCATGAATGCTCCTCTATAATAAGCACAATGGCCTAAATTGCAAAAGAAATCCGCCTAGAATATGCATAATGGCCTGAACTATAAATACCATCAATAATATGTATGACATCTTGAATTTGCGATAAAAATCCGCCAATAACAAGCACAAAATAATAAGCATGAAAGCCTAAATTTGCACATGATATTCTGCCAATAATGAGCACAAAATAATAAGTATAATTCCCTAAACTGCATGTTTACCGCCAAATAATCAAAGGCTCGAGGTCATTGATCTCGATGTATCGAGTTGTCTTTTCCTTCATTGAACCATAGAGCTCTGCCTCGAAAATTGGCGATTGTGCGGCCAACACGCATCTATGTGCATCGAATAATTGGCCGCACACACTGATCGTCACATCTGCTCCTTTTCCAGCCTTCAGCATGTGTCCGAGATGGCTGTGCAGATTCGACTTATCGTCAAGTAGCCATTGTTAAGGTTTGACGATGATTTCAGCTAGCCCTCTTTCGCCAGCATGTTTAGGTTGAACTTGACTCTTAAATCCTTCGCTGGGCTGAGCTGATACAAAAATGCTGACGCATTGTCGGCAGAGTCCTCCAGCTTCGACCCATTCGAGTTGAACTTGACATGCCAAGCGTAGCCACCAACGCTGAAGACGCATGAGGCGACGTACTTGCTGTTGCTGATGCCCATGCCGTAGAGCTGTGGGCAATTGGTCAACTCGAAATTGTGCATCGTGGTGACGCTCTTCGTGAAGCATCTTGATGATGTCTCCTGTAGGCACTGGCCATGTTTAACTGCTGCAGAGGCCGAGTTGTTAGACATGGCAAAGAAAAACGGCAACGGGCAAAGGTACCCCGGCGTTGCAGGCCCAGGAGTTAGTTATAGAAGAGTTGGACTAACAACCTATTTGGATAAAACTAAAATATATGATAAGCTGAGGTATTTGAGTTATCTCCAACAGTCTAGTATTAGTAGACGCGAAATCCCTTGTTAGAAAATGAACCACGACCTGATCTTTTAGGAAATGTTCCAAGTGGCAACGCAAGGGAGATGGGGACATAACCTTGTTCTGGCTGGACAACTGGGTCGAAGGAAGATCGATTGAATCTCTAGCTGCAAATCTATGGAGGTTAGTAAGTGGGAGAGCAAAAAAGACCACGACGGTGGCCGGTGGGCTTGTTGCATACGCTTGGGTTAGGGACACCCAAGGCGGTCTATCCATCCAAGTGCTGACGGAGTACTTGCATCTCTGGAATACAATTAATTCCATTTCTCAGCAGCTTGGAAATGAGGATAGGATCATTTGGAAGTTAAATGCCACGCAGATGTACGCGGCAAAATCAATGTACGAAGCTTTCTTCCTTGGAGCTATTACGTTTGCCGGTTACAAACAAATCTGGAAAACTTGGGTACCATTGAAGTGCAAGTTTTTAGCACGCTTGGCGATGCAAGACAGGTGCTGGACAGAAGCTAGACTCCAGCGTCGAGGCCTTCCCAATCATGGCTGTTGCAATTTTTGTGTGGGAGATCCCGAAACCATTGATCATCTGCTGATCCAATGCCCGTGGGTTCGACAAGTCTGGAGTAAGATCCTGCAGTTGCTGGGCAGGACCAGATTGACGCCTCCACTGGATGGTCGGTTGATCAATTCGTGGTCATCAGCAAGGAAAGCCTTCCCCAAGGATCAGCGCCAGGGGTTTGACTCAATGGTGATCCTTGTCATATGTATAGGCATAAGCTTTAATGCCACTGTGATGATAGGCTTCTCGCATCCTAGATCTCGAATAGGCATAAGCTTTAATGGCTAATCATTGATCATCATATCGTAAATACTAGTATAACTCATGTGCATTCTTGTCTTGAATTTTTCAGGAAGTACTAATGCTTTATAAGCAAGAACTTCCAACTATGGATTATGCCGCTGACACTGGGAGAAAGTCAGGATTTCTAGAAAAATGCATAACCAACGGGTACAATCTTGTTTTTTTCCCCTCTACCACAAACTACTTGCATAATCATAGTCTATTACATATGATTTCTGATAGACGTTACTGACAGAATTCTTCTTGCTGGAGTTTTGCTTTGACATTACTATTATATTTTGTTTGCAAGAGTACAAAGAGTTAATATTATTACAGTGTATTTTGTTTGTAATGGTACAAAGAGTTAAGATTCTGGTTTCATGTCCCCCCCTCTCCTCCCAGGAAGTACAAGACTCTAATTCTGAGGTCTAGCTCTGCTTCAGGGCATGAAGAGGTAATGAAGAATCATTAGCATCCTACCCATGCATAAATACTACGCTGGACTGGTTTATCTGCTCATTTGTTTGATGTTATTAAACATCTTAGACAAATTATCTGATCTTCCGCACGAGGACAAAAATATGCCAAAAATAAAAAAGATACAGAAGATTTAATGTGTTGTACTTGTACACCCACTAGGTATTTCATTCCTAAAATTGACAAAGTGGAGATGCTAGAAACGGTTGGGTCTGCCAACCAGCTCATTTTCATTGATGTACTTACTATATTCAACCTAAGACGTTACATTTTAAGTCTTGCGTATCCTACCTTTCTTTGGTAATAGATTGCTGGCACACAACTAGCAGACATCCAAGGATTACATCAGTATGCCGAACTGAGGCACTTATATGGTAAAGGAAAACATCGGCACAAGAGTAACAAGATTAGGAAGCCTTTTGAGTGATTATATAACCTTGAATTTTAAAGTATAGCTAAGTTGACCTGCCATGGGTTTCTGTTTGCTTCAGTTAGAATAAAAAAACAACATAACAGCAGATCAAACCTAGAATTCATGTGCAATGGAAATTTTCTGTTTTTATAGCCAAAAAATCTTGACAGGTCTGAAGCAGTCGCCTTTCTAGCCCCCTAAAATTTGTTTTTGACAAATTATCCTTCTTTTGTTTGAATTGCGAAACTAGCCCCCTTGGTGAGCTTGGAAGGCGCGGAGGCGACATGAGCCACCTGCCGCGTAAGGGGAGCTTGGCAGCTTCCTCAGCAGGCAGGTTCTGCACTTGGGTTGCTCAGAAGGAATCGGCAGGCACCTTCCGCACTTGGGTGCCGTGGAAACAATTGGAGGCGCCATCTGTGCTTGTCTGCTGCAGAAGCACCAAGAATAATTAGTGTATTTCAATAATTAGCGATTCAATTATGTATTTGAATAATTAGCGATTTAATTAAGTGATTAATTAAGAAATATGATTAAATAGTGATTAATTAGCTGAGTTGATTCCTGCCACATAAGGGGAGCTTGGTAGGAATCTTGGATCGGTGGGTGACCTGTCGAGCTCCCCAAGCGCGGGAGATGATACGTGGGGGCCAAATTTGCAAATGATTTCGGGGGAAGGCTATATTTGAAAAAAAATGTTCGCAAAGGGGCTAAAAAAGCGAAAATTTCGACTAAAGCTGCCTACTCTGTCACGCAGGTCGTAGCTGCTGTATCATATCAGATAGTGCCGGCTGACACACAATATGCTGAAATACCTCTGACAGTTGTGAGATCATCTTATCAATGTGTGGTATGGTAAACATAAATTCTTCTAAGCTTCAGAACTAGCATCCCTTTTTCTACTGGTTCTTTACCTACGCAAAACAAAAACATGATTGCTTTTTTCCTACTGGTTGTTTGTACTTCGTTCCATATATGCACTCGTCATGACTCATTGAAACTCCTTATATTCTACACAATTTTGCACGATACATTGGCACTTCATTTCATTAAATCCAACATACCACAGTTCACACTAGCTAATCTGGGATTTTTAGGGAAATAATTTTACTAAAAGGAAACTTATTCACCTTACACGCTTCATCATTCTACCAGACTCTAACTGCATCTCTTGCGTCGTACAAATCATTCCATTCTTTTTGTTTAACACCTCATAGTAAACTTATTATGATATTATTATCCTTTGTGTGGTAACATGGCATTTATGCACTCGAAGACACATATTGTGTATGAAATGAAGGCAATGGTCTATTTTATCTCCAAAAGTTTCATAACTAACATAGTTGTTTTAATGTTTATCTCAGGGTATTGGTCAGTTCTTGTACAAGGAGCTAAGCCAGAGGCTTCAAAATGTTGGTGTCACAACTATATTCTGCTGGGCAGATAAGGTCTCTAAAGGATTTTGGCTTAAACAGGCAAGTCAAAATGGATATTTGATAACTGCCTTTGTTTCAATTTCCTTTTGCATAATAAACATACCTTATTACTAATGCTTGGCAAATGCTATAGATTAGCAATCTAATGCTTGCATTATTTTCGTGATCATATGTTAGATAAGAAATAATGCTAGTATGCGAGTCTAACATCTAAGCATCAAATTCTGGAAATAAATTTAATTTTTGAGTTTTCATGGAGTGTTCTGTGCTTCGGGCACTATGTCACAGCAATATTGTGGGGAAAAAATACTTGCGTATAGATTATGTATTCTGCCAATCCTTACAATCTGCAATCTTAAGCTCCTATTATGGTTTCTTTTGAGCTCCTTTGTAATTTCTCAACGCCATTATTCACGCTCATTGACAACTTATAGGCAACCCAATGAATTTCAATTGAGGGTAACTAAACTTCATTTACTGTATCATTTTAGGTCATTATTCTGTTAGTGGGCTCTTTACTTAAAACTGGTTCTATTTGGTGTCCTACTTTATTAACATGGATCAATAACTGCAAGGTTGTGCTAATGAGATTTTGATCTGTGTTCCTGAATTTATTGCAGGGTTTTGTGTCTGTTGGAGAGGTGGATACTAAAGGTAAGGTACGCAGAATTCCAGTAAGGGCTGATCTCAGGAGAGCATTATGCTTTCCAGGTGGTTCAACACTTCTGGTTACACATCTCAAGAAGGAATTGTTAGCTCCACAAGAGATTTCACTGGAAAAACTGCCAACATCTCAGCTCCACGATGTAGCACCAGATAGTAAGTCTACATGAATGCATAATTATGTAAAATTTCAGGTTCTGATATCTCAAACCCCCTATCTCCAGAAGAATTACTGTATCCAGGCAAATATAACTGTGATACAAGCTACATGAAGCAATAAGCTACTTATGTATTACATAGTTCATTGCCAATTCTTTGGTCCTTTGGTTTGTTGCAATTTTATTTATTACTGTAATTAATCTCATTGCAATTTTATTTATGACCATAATTAATCTAGTCTATGATTTTGGTTGCATGCAACATGTCATGCATATGTCTTGGATGGTGAAAAAACCGCCGTACTCCATAACATGAGGAGTTGATACAATTACTACTACATCCCTTGTTCTTGGTGTTTCCTTTGAAATTTCACTACCATCCCAATTTTAACATATGGTGTTCTTTGATATTCTAAACTATCAAAAGGTGTAATGTCATTAGCTATCTGGTAATGATCCATTTAATTGCTTGAAAGGAACTCTGTTATTACGCACAGACTACATTGTGTTGATTTTATGAATCAACTATAGAAGTTCTGCAAGAGTGAAGCTGAAGTTTTAGTCATAGCTATCACTGCAACCTTGTACTCATACACTGTAATAAGACCCGGCAAGTTTAGAACTTATTGGTTTATTATGCCATTGAACAAAAGGCCATAGTTACATCCAGCTTAATTGTATACTAATTCATGCATTTGCAAAATATTCGAATTACTATGTCTATTACTGATTCTATGGTATTTTTTTTCAGGCATATCTCCTGGTGTTACTCATACTGCAGTTCCCTCCTGTGAAAATTCGGTTCCCCAGACATTTGGATGCCACAAAGTCAGCAAGACCAGTAGTGGAGGACGTCCAATGTCAGGCCAACAACCGAAGAAACGGACATACAAAACGTCATCATCTTCACTGAAGTCAAAAAGAATAAGATGTAGCTGTCATGCTGATTGTTACCAAGACATGAATCGAAATGATATCTGTGACAACTCCCTTTCTATTAGCAACAACCCTGAACATGAAAGTTCAATGCATCTGATTCCTGAAGAACTTTCTACCCCTATTATGGTAGCTCATGTTGAAAGCATAGTATCAGGCGATGCTAAGGCCACTATCTGTTCCAATGGAAGCCCTTCAGTTATGCTCATGAATATTGCAGATGAAATGAAGAAGACACGCCTTGCGGAGGTAACTTCTATATAAAGCTTACTCTTGTCTTCGAGAGAAGATGATCAACATGTCTAAGATTAGGGAATATGCATGAATATATGCTCATCGAACAAACAGGCACTCTTTGGTGCATTGAAGTAAACTGCAGGATATTTCCCAAAAAAAAGCGTACTCTTTTCGGCATATGAGGTTTAACAGAGATTTGTGGATTTAGTTTATTAAATGAGCTAACACTTTCATTTTCTTTCTTTCTGCACCAGTGCACTGCTATTTTGCTTCCTTCGAAATGTATTGAGTAGTGAATTGTGGTGCAGGTAGTTACAATGCTTGGGGGATTTGTTACTAGTGGAGGAAATTCATGCACACATGTCATTACTGGAAAAGCTCGAAGGACTATGAATTTTTGTATTGCTTTGTGCTCTGGGTTAGTTTTCATCTAATTTCTTCAACAACCCAGACTACCAGAGACGCTTTCATCTTGTTTCAAAATATTATAAAATGTGGTTCTTGTTTTACCCACACTTAATTCAAAATTTCACAAGATGTTGAAACATCATCGTCATTGTAGAGTAAGAATTTTGAATTGACTATGTTATATACTCCTTGCAGAGCTTGGATAGTTTCTCCAAACTGGCTAAAAGATAGCTTCAAACAAGGGAAATTTGTAGGTGAGTCAAAAATTGATAATATAACTAGGTAGCCAATTCTTGCCATGTGTGTGTGTAATCGAAGACATGAAATATAAGCAAAGACTTGCTTCGTTGTCTTTAGCTCCTTGAGCTGCTGTTGTAATGAACTAGGTGTTTAAACCCTAGCACTTGATTCAAAATGAAGATATGTACTGCTTGAGAGTTTCCAAGAAATGAATGGCAGAGATCCTGCCTTCGTTTTTTTTTAAAAAAAAAGTTTCCAAGAAAAAAAGGTTTCTGCTTAAAATCCTTGGTAAAAAAAATCAACTTATCTCCTTTTCTTCTCTTGCTATTTTATGCTGTTTCCTAGGAGAAGCAGAGTATGTTCTGGAAGATGAAGAATATAAGATGAAATACAAGTCCGAACTGAGAGAGGCAGTTATGAGAGCTAAAGAGAGGCCTTGCTTGTTATTTTCTGGCTACACTTTCTGTCTGACCAAATACATCCAGCCCTCGGTTGATGTTCTCTCTCCCATTATCAAATCCTCTGGTGGCAAGGTAACTTCACATTATTCTGCTGTGTCAAAATCATGTTTGCCTGAACTTTTTGAATATGGTACAAATTAAGTAGAACTTGTATAAATACCCTCTGAATAATCACTCTAGAGTCTGGAGGGTCTATTGTGATATTTTAGGGCAATTTCTATGCTCTAATGCAAATACTATTCTGCCAGACATGAATTTCTGCTATGGCATCTTTAAATAGCTCATGACCTCATGTTACCATTAAGTTCAGGTGCAAGCTTATAGACTATAGTTGCATATGATATATGTGATTCTTATGTGTGAAGAATGGTCTAGAAATATTTGTCTAAATAAACATGTTACCAAACCGAAAGGATTTGACTTAATGAAGCTACTAGTAAACTGCCGAGATTGATTTGGGGGCACAAATCACTAAATCCTGCATGAGTCATGCTTAGACGCAGTCTAGCAGTTGAAAATTTGAAATGTTTCTATCGTTAGGTCTTAGTTAACAAACGTATTTACACTGCTTCAATCAAGAGTAATGTTCACATCTATTTACTTTGCAGATCATCAACAAGCTGGATGACTTAGATAGACCCTCAACGACAATCTTCTTGGCTTGTGAAGAAGACATGGAACTTGCATTGGATGCAGCCAAAAGAGGCATCAAAACATTCAGCAGTGACTGGTTCATGAGCTCTGTCATGAGGCAAGAGCTTGACCTTGAGGCGCCTCAGTTCACCGAATCTCTCTGATGTTCACCGAACTGTAGCTTCACTTTTGCTAAAGATATCGCCTCGTTGGCGAGGGATTGTAAATTCTTCTGGGGTGTTCGAAGGTTACGGCTTCTGTGTAAGTACGCACATTCTGCGATCGCCAAACTAGTAATGTTGATTTTGTGACTTGAGTTCGTTTCCTAATCTATCTCGGTTTTATTTCTACATGGAGTCTTTATATACTTTAGATATGTGAGAACGAGCTTAATTGTAAATATCTTTTTATATAGTGATGTAGTATTTGTGTCTTTTTCTTGATTAAGTGTAATATCTCGAAAGAAAAGTGGAATGCGATAATGTATTGTAAAACGATGACGATTATCATAGATCAAATACAATATACTGATCGAATAGTAAGATCAAATATAGGGAGTATGCATAATATACGAAGGCAAAACTCTCTTTGTTTTATTAGATTGATTCTCTTATATAATAAAGTGCTATATTTATAATAAAAACCTAAAAGAGATATGTTCAGTTCATCTACAACGAGATAGAGTCTAAATATATTTGAATAACTAGGACTTAGAGTCCTATCATATCTCAACAAATTTCTAATTAAAACCAAGTTTAAGACTTGTGCTACTGACAAGCGGAACCCGTCCCGTAGTCCATACATGTCTGCACCTAGTGCACCCTAGATCAGTCCCACTCATCGGTGTAATGGCGCAATAAAACTAGGTTTTCGTTTGGAAATAAAAAATGAAAAAGAAAGCAAAAAACTGAAAACCTAGCTGCACAGTACTCCCTCCTAATTTTTTCTAGGATTTTCTCTTGTCAAAACTTTCGAATGCTCGTTCTCCCTCTTATGAACTTCGATTAATGCGATTCTTGTTTCTAAAATTATGCTATTTATTCCAGTATAATTTTTGTGAATCTTTGTCTCTGTTTGAATTTATTTGGTGTTTGTTTGTGTATCGTGGCTTTTACAGTTAAATACTGACCTAGAGAAACGAACAAGTGTTCAATAGCCAGGCAAGCAAACCACCTCAACCATGTCGCTCGTATGTTCTCACATGCTATGTTGCCTGCATTACAAATTATTTTGTATGCTTATGTTGAGAAAATTGCTATATTTATGCTTAGGAAAATTAGTTATATCCTATGTTGCAATGAAATTTTTCTTGAACTTGAATGTTACTACTGAATAGCAGCCCACTGGTATAGGTTAATTTTGGTGGGATGTAGTTGGAATATATAGAAAATTCTTAGCCATGCTCATTGTAAATATGGTATGGAACGCTCATTCCATACCATGGTACGGAACCCCCATCTAAGGCATGGTGGGGGGAGGCTGTGTTGACTTCATGTTATGTCATGAATAGAGTTTCTAATAGAAACATGGAGAAGACCTTTTACGAGAAGTGGGTTGGGAGAAAACCATCACTTTCTTACTTGCGCACGTGGGGATGCTTGGCGAAAGTCAATGTACCGATTAACAAAAAGCATAAGCTCGGGCCTAAGACAGTGGATTGTGTCTTTCTGGGATATGCTCAGCGGAGCATCGCTTATAGATTTTTAGTAATTAAATCTGATGTTCCTGATATGTATGTTGATACTATTATGGAGTCTCGCGATGCTACATTTTTTGAGAATATATTTCCGATGAAAGATATGCATAGCACTTCTAGATTTTCTTCTGAGATAATACCTGAAACTTTTACACCTATTGAGTTTTCTGAGCAACCACCTGAGAAAGTTCTAGAGGAGGATGACAATGAAGCTCCTAGAAAGAGTAAGAGACAGAGGATTGAAAAATCCTTTGGCGATGATTTCATTGTGTACCTCGTGGATGATACTCCCACATCCATTGCAGAGGCATATGCATCTCCAGATGCAGACGATTGGAAAGAAGCTATCTAGAATGAGATGGACCCGATTCTCGCCAATGGGACTTGGGAAGTAACTGAACGGCCCTATGGTTGCAAACCTGTGGGTTGTAAGTGGATGTTCAAGAAGAAACTTAGGCCTGATGGTACTATTGAAAAGTACAAGGCTCGGCTTGTGGCTAAGGGTTACACCAAAAAAGAAGGCGAAGATTTTTTTGATACTTATTCATCTGTTGCTAGAATGACCACCATTCGAGTATTATTTTCCCTAGCTGCCTCGTATGGTCTTCTTGTTCATCAGATGGACGTGAAGACAACTTTCCTTAATGGAGAGTTAGATGAGGAAATTTACATGGAACAGCCTGATGGGTTTGTAGTAAAGGGTCAAGAGAGCAAGGTGTGTAAATTATTGAAATCTTTGTATGGCCTGAAACAAGCACCTAAGCAATGGCATGAGAAGTTCGACACCACTTTGACTTCTGCGAGCTTTGCCATTAATGAGGCTGATAGATGTGTATATTATCACTATAGTGGGGGTGAAGGAGTTATATTGTGCCTTTATGTGGACGATATACTGATCTTTGGCACAAATATTGATGTGATCAGTGAGGTCAAGTCTTTCCTATCAGAGAAATTTGATATGAAAGATCTGGGAGAAGCTGATGTAATTCTGAACATCAAGCTTATTAAGGATGAGAGTGGGGTTACTCTTTCGCAATCCCAGTATGTAGAGAAGATCTTGAGCCGGTTTGGCTTTATGGACAGCAAGCCCTCTCCCACTCCTTATGATCCCAGTGTGACACTGAGAAAGAATAAGAAAATTGGCTTAAACCAATTGAGATATTCTCAGATTATTGGTTCGCTCATGTATCTTGCTAGTGCGACGAGACCTGATATATCATTTGTTGTGAGCAAATTGAGTAGGTTCATGTCAAACCCGCGTTCTGATCATTGGCATGCACTTAAAAGGGTAATGCGCTATTTAAAAGGTACTATGAGTTATGGGATTCACTATTCAGGGCACCCTGTAGTGCTTGAGGGATATAGTGACTCGAACTGGATTTCTGATGTTGATGAGCTCTATGCTACCAGTGGATATGTGTTTACCATTGGTGGTGGTGCAGTGTCATGGAGGTCTTGCAAACAGACCATTTTGACAAGGTCAACCATGGAGGCGAGCTCATCGCTTTAGATCTGACCACAGAGAGGCAGATTGGTGCGTGAGCTCTTGATGGACTTGCCGATGGTTGAAAAACCAATACCGGCTATCCTTATGAACTGTGATAATCAATCTGTGATTGCTAAAGTGAACAGTGCTAAGGATAATACGAAGTCATCAAGACACGTTAAAAGACGAATGAAGTCTGTCAGGAAATTGTGAAACTCCGGAGTAATAAGTGTGACTTATATTCAAACAGACAAAAACCTGGCAAATCCCTTTACGAAGGGACTATCATGGAATGTGATAGAAGGTGCATCGAGGGAGATGGGTATGAGACCCATATAAGTTGCCATAGTGGTAGCCTAGCCTTTGTGATCGGAGATCCCGTGAATTAGGTCCTGGGTAAAACAAGCTATTGGTGAACTGAGGAGAGTAATCTGTTACCCTCTCTAAGTGAAGATGCAATACTCTCAAAAGGCTGTAAGGCAGGATAGTAATATGCCTTAATGTGTTTCTGTTGGCTTTAACTAGCGAAGATGCTGTACTACAGAGCATTCTTGAAAGAACACACCTATATGAGCCCGACTGTCTAACGTCACAGTCTATGAGACTTGGGTGATCTCTAGTAAGCTCATGAAGAGACCATGGAGTACGACGCATATGCTCCACTCGCGGAGGAGGAGGCTATTGGCAGCCAGGTATCAGTTATGACTTTGAGTGAAACCTGTTCACACAAAACTTGCAATTCAAGGCGTAGTCTATTATTCAAGTTGTGGATGGGTGCAGCTTGGAGCTCTAGGCAGAAGTTCAACTTAACAGTCTCTGCTGAAATGCTGGTATATCAAACAGTAGTGAGTATTGGCAAATCTCTAAATGGGCATTTGAGATCTGGTGGGGGATTGTTGGAATAGTGGGCTTAGCTCATGTAAATACCAACTAATTCCTAAAGAAAATCTCAAAGGCCCATGTGGGAGCAAGAGGATGGTGGAATCCTTTAGTCCCACCTTGCTAGTGGAAGGGGAGGAATACCTACTTAAAAGTGGATGTTCTCCTCTCCCACCAAGTCATGGGTGTGGGGAGAGAAGGAGTCCACACGCGCGCGTTCGCTCGCCTTGCCGGACCGGGGCTGAGGCAATGGGCGCGGCACCTGCGTGAATGGTCCGTCGAAATCCGGTCCCTGACCTTGCAGCGACGCGTCTTCCTTTTGCTGTTTTATTTTTTTGGTGACTTGGCCTTTAAGTTAGGTTTTAGAATCCTTATCGGTTTGAGATCGTGATTGCGACACGAGATCGTGCGGCTCTCTATATAAACGATCTATCGGCTGTCGCCAGAACATATCTCGATTGGAGCTAGGGTTTTGCCACCTCTCGCTGCTGCGCCGCCATCATAGTCTCCTCCATCCCGAGCGCCGGCGTGCACTAGCGATCAGGAGAGCAGGTCTCCGGAACTCTTGCCTTCGAGATCCTGCACCGGGAGAGGGCGAATAAGGTTTTTGGGAAGCGCTCCGCGCGACTGCTCAAGATCTTCACCACGGGTCGTCTTCCTGTTCCTGCTGCTGGACGTCATCGCCAGCGGTTCCTGCGACGCGTCATCAACAACGTCATCCACGTCAACGTCATGACTGCACCAGCTACGGCATCTGCATCTTCTTCCACTCAGTATGTTCGATTTGTCCTAATCTCGTGGTTAATCATGTCTATCAGGATGATCATGATGTTCATGCTGTCTAGTATCTTAGAGAGATGCATGCTAGTTTCTGTGATGCTGTTCATTATTTATATTCGGAATTTAATCTAGAAACTGTCTAATTTATCAACAATTTAGACTTGATTGTATGGTAGGTTGATGAAGGGTAGGGTGCCCCCAATTCATTGTAGTTTCGCTCGAGTCACTTAAGGACTAAACATAAGTGTTGTTGACCCAAGCATATCATGTGCACCGTAAGTCTAGTATAGGATAGACCTGGCGGAATAAGATATCTATGTCTAATCTTGATCTCGTTAGTTATGCGGGTGCCAGTGATGGTTGCTTATGGGGCTCCCTTCACTGTGGTGTTGGGCCAAAACTTACCGACACCCAACAGTGGGTTCCCTATGGGAAAATGTGTTCTAACAAAGGAGGGTATGTCCTCTAGGTTCCATATGTCCAACGAAGGAGGGAGAAAACTCATCAAGTGGGAGCAAGGTTAGGGTTAGGTAATGTAGAGGCCTTGTTATGGTCACTCATATCGATACTTTTGTATCGCGAGACCTAGCTGATGGGGTGAGTTGATTGTATCTTATGGGTAAAATGTACAACCTTTGCAGAGTATACGATCTATTCGAATAATTGTGCCCTCAGTTATGGACGAGCTTAGTGATACTCCATTCTATTAGATTTCGGGGATTTAAAAAATGTTTTGGGAATAGTGTGGATGATAGTAATTCATACTAGAAAGAGTTTGGCAATAGAAATTCATTTGTTCAAATATTTGAGGTTAAGTTGTCATTTTGGTGGTAAGTGCCATCTTTATTGGTGTAGGTGATTGAAACCCGCACTTTGCAATTAATGACTATTTACTATCACTTTCAGAATTGCATGTTTACTTATTGCTTTACAATGTTTTCGCATTCTACTATTTATATTGTAAATGCAAATTTTGCTTTGAGCAACAAACCAAAATAAAATAGCCTTCCTTTGACTAAGACAAACATGTAGCTAATATCATTTGATGTAAGTCCTGTGGAGTAAAATTTTATGCTCACCGTTGCTTGTTGAACTCCATTAGTGGGAGAAGACGAAGATATATAGATCGGTTACTTTCGCGCTGCATGATTCGGTGTTGATGATGGTCATGTCCTAATGTGTTACAGTGTTAGCCCGGTCGGTTGCATGTGATTTGAGACATACCCCCGAGTAGGGTGAAAACGGTACGGAAAGTTCCCGACCGTTCCGAAGAAAAACGAAACGAAGCATTTTTGAAGCGGAATCGGAAAGTGTCGATGCGGAAGCGAAGCGGTAATTTTTTTCGAAGCGGAAGCGAAGCGGGAGCTAGTTCCGCGGAAGCGAAGCGAAGCGAACGCAGAAATTCCGTGTCTGATAACCGAATTTTCGAATTGAATCCGGCCAGCGCCAAAGAACCGAAAGCAACGCTGCATTTCACGCCCACGCCCACCAATCGAATTGAATAGCACTTAGCCAGCCCAGCGCCCAGCCCTAACCCTAGCTTCCTGCTCCTGCCTTCCTCTCCTCTACCCGAGTGACCGAGTCCCGACTCCTCCTCCGGCTCTCTCCCAGGGCGACTAGGGTTAGCGCCGCCCCCGACCGCTCCAGTCTCCTCCGGCTCCAGTCTCTCCCAGTCCCAGGGCCGCCCCCGACCGCGCCGTTCTCCTCCGGCTCCAGTCTCTCCCAGGGCCGCCCCCGACCGCGCCGTTCTCCTCCGGCTCCAGTCTCTCCCAGGGCCGCCCCCGACCGCGCCATTCTCCTCCGCCCTCCGGCTCCAATCTCTCCCACCCAGGGCCGCCCCCGACCGCCATTCTCCTCCGGCTCCAATCTCTCCCAGCGCCGTCCCCCGACCTTGTCTCTCCCAGGTGGATGATGGCTGAACCATGCATATGCACGCTATCATGTATTTATGTCGTATTTGCCCCGTACTTTTTTTCCTCTGTTTTTGTTCATCTATTTTGTGTGAATTGCGACGGTGGCATTTTTCTCCTGCTAAATTAGGGCACCTAATGTTGTTAAGATTGTGTGAATTGTTAAGACACTATTTGTAATGTTGAGATCTTCACACCGAACGGCTTGGAGAACTAATTGTAATCCTTTTTATTCACAAACATTGTTCTATTTGCTTTAGAGAATGGAAGCAAGTGCAATTTGATTAATGAATGTTGTTTCATTACGTCTTGTTGATGGATGTTAGTATACTTACTCGATTGCAATTTGATAAAACGTTATTAGGTACTACTTGAATCGGCGTCTATTCTATAAAAGAAATTATGTTTTGTTGTTCAATGAGAGGCTTTGTTGATGTTGGCATTGTAATTTGTAAGTTACGAGTGTTAAGTTGTAATGAAGTCAATTATTTATGACAACCTCCTAGTCACTTTTTATTGACATTGCTGAAAAGGATCAAATTTTTGATACATGCATGGGACTGATACCAGTTTTAAACACCAAGTATCTATGCTGAACTCATTGTGACAATTTGCTATTCCTTAACAATTTTTAATGGAAGCATTGTCTTTGTTGCTACTTACTTCAGACTTAATTGTTCATAGTCACTAGTGTGGTTCCCTTAACTCCATATTCCTATTTCTCGGTCTATTGAGAATAAATATCTGGTCTTGAAAATGGTATTCTAGATCCATCACCATTTTGCTTTCTCGGTATGGCTATCTCACCTTCATGGACTGCAAGGTAGTACCTTGCCTTCTGTTTTTAAGTTTATTTTATTTCAGTCTCGAAGATGGCTTTTGAGTTTTCTAAATGTTTTAAGGTTGATGTTATTCCATTTTTATGTAAGTTCAAATTGTTTATTGTTGAAAAAACGCACTTTGGCTATTTAATTATGTCAACTAGCCCTAGCGGCTCTTTCTTTGTTATGTGTTTTCCATGCCCGGTGTTTGTTGGAAAATGTTCATTGTAATGTTCTCTGTTAGCGTTTAGCACTTGTAGTGACCGAGACTCTTGCTTGTAGTAACTACAATACCATTTAAAGTTGGTATGTTTAGAACTTTTGATAGATCATGTACCACGTCTTTGTGGAATTTTACGCTTTCGTTTTAGATCCGTTCCGTTCCGTTTAGATCCGTTTCCGTCACTACCGTTTCGTTTCTGTTTTCGGGGTTTCGATTTACGTTACATTACGGTATAAAATATGGAAACAAAAGAACAACTATTTACCGACTGTTTCCGTACCGTTTTCACCCCTACCCCCGAGAGGTAAGGCTGTAAACGAGTCGAGCTCGAGTGAGCCTAGCGATCCAGGCTCGAGCTCGGTAAGGCTCGAGCCGAGCTCGAGTTTGGGTTCGAGCCTCGACTCAGGCTCGAGCTCGGCTCGGTCCAGGCTCGAGCTCGGCTTGACTAATCTCGATAAGCTTGGTAAGCTCAAGTAAGCTCGGTTATTTTGTAAGCTCGGTAGGCTCGGTAACAAGCTCAGTAAGCTCGGCTCGAGAAAGCTCGATTTAAGCAAACTCGATCCAGACTCGAGTAGGCTCGCAAACTATTCGAGCTCGGCTCGTTTGGAGCTTGAGCCGAGCTTGAATCGAGCCTCTCACGAGCCGAGCTCGAGTAGCTCGCGAGCCTCGAGCTTTTTTTACAGCCCTACCCCGAGGGCCTATTTTGTTCAATTTATGGTTTACTTCCGCTGCAAGTGCTCTTTTATGTTTGTAATTGGCCAGTTGGACCCTTTTGTGTAAAATGTGGTCTTAATGGCATATGTTCAGCTACTTATTATGAATGTGATGCAATATTGTAATATGTTTGTGCTAATCACTAATCATAGGACCGCACAGTAAATACATAGGGTTTGGAATTAATTTTTCATGTCTAACGCCTTCGGTAGCACACCGTTTACATAGCAAATTCACCTGCTAATGGGCCCACATAGGGTGTTACACTCATTCTCCTTAAGAGCTGATGCTCTTGGTAGCACACAATATACACGGCAAATTCACCCACCCGTGGAATTTCGATCATGTGTTACCAGTTACCGCTGGCCCCGCACAGCCGCCAAATGCCTTGGCGCAGAACGACGAAGACAAAATACCCTGTGCCAAGTGAAGTGCCGAAGAGCAAGAGATGCTTCAATCATATAACAAACGTATCGTTGGACATTTTCATTATTTGCTCTTCTACAATACTACTGAACTTATTCGTATTTCCCCACAACAGAAAGAATTAACATGCGCAAGCACCAGAACATCCTAGTGTCAGCCGTTTGGTGGACTGTTGGGAAAAGAAAGAAGTATTGAATATTTTAATCTCATAACATATAAAGGAAAAGAAATTCAAGCAACACTAACATGTTGAATCGATGCATATGGCATTATTCATAATGCAAAAAAAAGAGGTAGATATCTTATCAGACCCACGACAACACATGGGTACCAGCTGATCCATTAGCATGTACATTGAACAGAATCTTAAGAACTACTAGGAGACAGAACAATCATATGACGATATATGATATGAGCTTCTTTATTAGTATTATGAGAGTGTAAAAGCAATATACTTGCATGTAGTATCTCATCGAGCAAGCTTTACCAAATATTCTCACGCATCTATACTGACAATTAACAAAAATATTATCTACTTCATCAGACTCATACATACGTCACTAACATTTCTTCGAAGTCAGATGATCCATCAGTATATATGCATTGAAGCATATGCACAACTTAGACATCAGAAGAGAAGAAAAGCAAACTTGCACAAAGAGCACTGATTTCACATCAAAAAGGGAGTTAAGAGAGTCTTGTACAAGAACCGATTTCTATCCTGTATACATTTGGGTATAGGTATGAATGAAACAATACTCCTTTTATTGTTTCATTTGCACAGGAGTTCAACCTATATCATGCCTATATGGAGTTTTGTTACTTTTGTATATTTGACGAATATGAGGCTGCAAGGAGGGCAGCCCCAATCCCGGACCCCTCCTCCGTCACTCTAAGACTAACAGTGGCCGCAATCTCCTCCCCTAGGATCTCGCCCACGGCTTCATTCAGATACTCTCTGAACACTGAATAGCCTTGGTACAGGCCACCCTCGATTGCAATGACCGATCTCTTCGGTACGCCTGTTATTCTTCGAGTTTTGTTGGTACCACAAAGGGTTCCATCACGGCCGATTTTTTGCAGTATTGCAACAATTCCAGCTGCCGCTAGACGGGCAGCTCTTCGGGTTACAATGTCACAGACTCTTTGTACAAGCCTCCTAGCCTTCAGAGGAACATCTCGTATCTGTATGGGAAATAATGGAAAGATGAGATGCTGGTCTGAAGAAAATGGCTACTGAACGACAAAAACAGAGATTGTTAGGTGGGCTGTGAGAACTAACCTTCAGATGTTCTTCCAGTATCCTTCCAACTTCTCTTAAATCTGGGGATGCATCCTCACGAATAGCAGCTAGGCATGGCGTACTGGATGAAAAGAGATGACAAATTAAAATTTTGATCACTACGTGCAAGCTGATAATTGGTATTTTTCTACTGAGGCAATTGGACAACTGAGTTTCCTAAAACATACATCTGAAATGTACAAAACTTGACCACAACGTTACACAGCTGTCATGCAATGTTTCAAAGCTTAGGCCAGTTATTGGACATGATAACGACCTCAGTAAGAATCTTATGAAATCATTGTCTTGAAATTGAATATGAAAACATTATTTCATATATAATCATCCAATGTCTACAAATCTAGCACATCAACTAATGTTTATTTACAGATCGGTAAAGAAGATGAGCATATACAGCCAACAGAGATGCATTGCAAGAAACAAGGAAACGTTTCTAACTGTAATGATCTCTTTTTCCAATTCGACTTAATTCATCTGAACAGTGACCATGATGCATTTTTTTCTATTATATCACAGATATTCATTTGCTAAAGAATAAATTAGTTCAAAAGAAACAAATTTCAAGTAAGAAAGTACCTTAAGATGAAAGGGGTAGCTAAACCATCAACAGCAGTACCAAATACATCTGACTTGTGAGCCATTTTTTGGAACACCAATCTTGCAATTTCCCCAAGATACACACCGGAGATCATTTTCTCAAAACCCTACATCAATTAAATGACATTGATTTCAGTTTGATATTCCAAAAGGGAAAGTTTTCACTGCGGCATTACCTGGTCATAGTAATCTTGTTTCTCATCATTGAAGCATATGTCATAAGGAGTTAATGGTATTTGCGGAGGCCGAAAACTCCCCCATTCCACATTTACAACCTGATGTATGGAGCATTATAACATAAGATACAATCATCGAGTTTCTATTTCCACATTGTAATTTTGATCATATCTGAAAAAAATTAGAAGTAACATACCATTAGTCGAGTTGGTAAGAACACCCTGACCTTTTGTAATTACCTCATTGCGTTCAATATAGCAAGCATTGGTGCCAGCTCCAATAATCACTGAAGCCACTGTATCCTCATCACAATAACGCCCCAGAGCTAATGTCCCCACTGTATTGTTCACCTATTTCGAATAGCACATGGGATAATCAACCAAAAGATGCATATCATCTAATTACTAATGAATAAATTACATGTAGCAGACCTGAAAAGAAAATTTTGAACTTGATCAAGGAGCACACATCAATTCTCAACTAATTCATCAGAACAGAAGAACAGGGGCGAGCTTAACAAAGGCTACAACTAACAGCCCTATTTACACATGGTTCTTTCATATAACATTCGATCATGCAATTCTACAATTCTGCTGAGCACAAGTACATAACAAGAGGCGGACGATGCAGTGGAGTAATATAGCAATAATAGACATAAATACAATACTCTAAATAAATGACCGACACGCCGAATCAAGTTGGTTCATTTTCTTCCTAGTTTGTAATCCCTACTTCTACCTCCTCATGAACTGATGAACCACATTCCGGCCAAAATAGACCAAGCTGTTTATGGGTACCCACCAAAATTCAAAACTGAACTTACATGGATATGTTAAGCTACATATATGCATCCTTTATTTCTCCCTTGTAAATTCCCAAAATGGATATGGAGCATAGTACTTCCTAGCTCCGTAGTCAGTTATATTAGGAAGAGAACATGAAAGTCTAAGCTGAGAATTATATATTTCGTTATGCATTACCAGGTGATTGTCTACAATTATAGATAGAGATAATTGCATTTGATTTGATATCTCAGTCAAAAACAAGAAATCAATAGATACTACACTGACTGTTAGCATACATTCAGGGAAGCATAACACTAAGATTCTAAAGGATTAACTGATGCAAGACTTTTGTAAATTATGCATTAATAGTCAGGAAGTATTTGACACCATAGTTTTATCTAAGCCCAGCAGGATTCAGAATGTAGAATATCGGAAATAAAGGCGCACATGTTGTTTTCTGAGCAATACACTGAATTTTTAGCGTCCTTACAAATGTAAGGACACATAAGTTTGCGTGTAATCCCCCTTGGACAAAGTTTGCCATTTTAATTAAGCTAATCGCATGCTACAGATTGGAGGCATTTATAAACCTTGACAGGATGGATGGATTGCGGAGCATCTAGGTTGCACCAATACTGCAACTAAGTAGCACGAGGCTTGTTCAACAAATATCAAATACTGACACTTCCTCAATACATGAGGAACCATGTAAATTCCATAAATTGCTAATGCCGTGTTGGTGGTGCAATTATACTATGCCAGCATCATGCTATACCTTAATAATTCAAAACCTAATGAAAGTGTCAGTTTCATCTCTTTCCATTATTACATAATATACATATGGGCACATGAACTTTGAAAGCAAGTCACAGTCATGAAAGTTCAGGGCCAATAGTACATGATAGATGGATGAACTAGGTAATAAGGGATGGCCAAATCATAGTTACCGAATTCACTGTAAACCCTTACAAATCATGAACCAGATTCATCGAACCCGAACTAGTTTAGGGTACGAGTTCATTTTCACAGTGGAAATTAGAAGAAAAAGTGGCAAACCACGAATCCAAATCCCGTACCGTGACTCGGACGAACCACGTTTCTAGTAACTATGGGCCAAATATAGTGTCAAATTTTTTTAGTGGATAGCTTATATAGCAGTGATGTGGTGTATGGAACATGCTTTATCAGTCTTACTGTAAAGCATTCAAAATATACAGGCCAATATGACTTCCATTCAAAGAAGATGCAAATTTGTTAGCCATTCAGCTTTTTTTCCTAAGCAGAGAATCCAACATTTTACTTGTTTGCCTTCTCTTTTAATGTACCTTGTATGAAGACTACTTGTTGAGACTAGGAGTGTGAATTCAAAGTCAAAGTTGGGTAGAATTTGCAATAAGTGGCTCGTATCAAAGCATAACATGTATTTGTATTGAAGTGCCCCTACATGCTACAAGCTATAGCAGCCTGCTACAGCGCTGCAACATTAATAGAGATGCTTCACAGTAGCCACTACATAGTGATCACAACACCCTGTCCGCTGTACCGTGCTATTTCAAATAATGGTGTTCGCATACAGTGGATTATCGGTTAAGAAGGCTAATTAAGAGACTCCGTGCATAAACAAGAAATGATTGATGGAACCAAAGGATCACAGTAACAATTCAAATCAAGTAATCAGTTAAATACTGAAACATTTGTTTCATAATGAAAATGAGTTTTTGAATACAGAACCGACTTCACCCAACATAAATAGGCTAACGACATACCAATGCGTTGACCTGCAAATTCAGTCCATTCCTAACAAGGGCTTCATTTAAGCACTGAGCAACATCTTTCCCAACCTGATATTCCAAAAGTACAAGCCAGAGTGGAAAATAACATAAGAAATCAACATTAATTACAAGGAGCCAAGGAACATATTGACACAATGTGTCATGCACCTTTTATCGAGATACAAACAACGGGAGTATGATTTATAAATATATTAAGGTAACTATGGGGAAAAACAATTATATATCAATAAGATGTTGCATCAGATATGAATAAACTTGCGAAACCACAGGTTATTTGAATGATTCTGCCAAAGCAGTTTGTTAAAATAAGCTATTGTAAATGGATCAAACGAACAAAGATACAAAATTCTCTAGACAACAAATTACAAGGCTTGCTATTATCATTGTTGTGATAGTTGAAAATCTTGAATACTGCCAGCTTTCTATGTACATTGTAGTCTACCACCGCGTAAGTAATATGGCACATACATGCTCATAATGATACCAAATTTCACATTTGGCACATCACCTCTTACAGGACAATGATTTGCCTCAAATTGAAGTCATATAATGAAAAGCAGAATAATTGATGGTGTAATTTTGTAACTTACAGCCTCTTCAATTGAAAATTCTTTAGTCCACCTAATTAATGACCCTGAGGATATGGAAAATTGTCTGACAGGGAAAGAAAACGTAAAACCGAGTGCCCTCCCCCCATCTGTCCCATCCTCCCTTTGAATAAAATTCCTTAGTGCTGAGGCAATGAAATTGAACAAATCCTGCAAAGAAAGTAAAACTCACATACAGAAACAATATGGCTTGTAGGGGAGTGGAAATAAAATGAAGCATACCTCGCTTTTACCCTTAGTCAATTCCTCAGGAATAGGATGATGTTCAACTTTTTGATTAATGATCATAGACCCTGCACCAAATTCTAGTTTCAAGACTCTAAAGTTCGTCCCTCCAAGATCAATGGCATAATAGATGCCTTCCTCACTCCTGGTTACATGCACAATATGAACACCAGTCACACTATATGAAGCAATGAGGAACAAATTATGCACGAAAAAACCATTGCTTGTAAAAATAATGACTTACAGCCCTAAAGTTGCATTGTCAGTCAGAAATTTTTACTTGAATAAAATATATGCATGAACATTACAGCATTTTATTAAAAAAAATGCAACATGCACATGAAATAGTTTAAATAGGTATAAGGATTATTCTCATTGATGCAGGCCCTCTCAATACAGTTCCCAGTGGTCAAATAAGTATGTCTGAAATTCTGATTGCCATAAAACATAGCCTTCCACCGTACTTGAAAGAAGGACAAATAGTACAGATTTGGATAGGGTTGGAGGAATCAATGCAAGATCGACAATCAACGCAAAATTAAAGGAGAAGGGTCTCAGTTCTAGTTTCATGCATATCACTGTCTTCATTTAAAATGTCTCAATCTCAGTACGTACTCATTCCATGTATGAATTTACTACACATGAAGTCTGGTTATTCTGCTTTAAAGTTCATAAACTATATAGTAGAGAAGCAGATGTTGATAAAAAGAAGCTTGTTAATTTCTTCCACCCGTAAGTTAAAACAAGGAAGCAAGGCAATGCTTAATAAGAAGCCCGATCGGGCAAAGAATGATACCATCAAAAATTTCAAACCCATGAGTATAATATATTTTAAACGAACACACCATTCCCGCTATCTTTAGCTCCAATACACCAACTAACAATAAACATCAAACGTCATTCCAACCAAGAAGCATGAACCCCTCAAGTACAAACAACAATCTTCGTCTGAAAATGCTCCACGCCTAATTGCCATTATGGAATACTACATAGCCCAGAACCCAATGCACACAACATAAAAGTGTTGGATTTCAAAAAAAAATTCTACTTGTAAAAACACCTTATTATCCGAGTGCCAAACATCTCCTATGTAAGGTGGCATAAGACCAACATGACCGACACTGGCCCAATGCTTTACTACGGCATCATAACTGTTCGAAGATTTCAAGAAATGCTGATTAGGAACACGAGAACGGTATTGTTCATTCATACCAATATACCATTGCAACAAAAATGGTAACTTTGTATTCCAATTAAATGCCATTGTTCTACATCAATGAAAAATGACCAGCAACATATGGAATTGAACAAAGATTCTGATTTTCAAACATTTTACAAAGGTAAACGATCAAATCTGTCTAGTGTCCAATGAGCATGTAAGAATAGCAACAATCCAAATCTATGGACGATTCCGTAAGTGACCCAGACAAGAGGACAGAGCAATGACCAGAAGAGTAACGCAAGATGAATCAACATAGCAATCGGACGATCGGACAAAAAAAATGGCATTTGTAAAAGAAGAATCGAATACCCCGATCGCATCCAAAATTTCCTAACAAGATTTGTGCTCACGAGTCGCGATCTTTTAACAAATGCAGAGAAAAGAACAAGAAATGCGCATCAATTGGCGCCATTGGACGCCAAGAAAGCAAGAACCTTGCAAAGAACAACATTTTTGCGCGCTCTCACTAAGCAAACTAAGATGGCAAGTTGACGACAAAGCAAGAATGGGTAAAGGTATGATCCACCACCAACTTTTAACTGAAAGAACTAGAAAGAACTCTCTGATACATTAGAACGCGCACCAAAACCACCCGAAGAACAAGTATAAACCAAGAAGCTAGCTACTAAGGGAGGAGAGCGCCCGCACGTACCCGTCGGGGAGCGCGTCGACGCAGGTGAGCAGCATCCGGACCTTGCTGGCGCCCTCGGACGCGAGCCCCGCGAACATCTCGATGGACAGGGAGTTGACGACCCGCTGCAGCCGCTCCGTGGGCGTGGCGAAGCCCTCCTCGAGGTCGCGCAAAACCTCCACGGCCCGGCACCACCGTCGCCACGCCAGCACCCGACGCTCCGCCAGCGCCGCCGCGAACGCGCAACTCACGGCCGCGCACCCCACCGCCGCCACACGTAGCCACCCCGCCCTCCCCATCCTTCAATTCCCTCCCTCCCCGCCGCGCGACCACAATCACCGATCGCGCTCTCTCCTCCCCCGCGCAAGAGCTGCACGCTAGCGCCACGACGCGATCGCAACAGCTATCTCCGGAGGAAGGAGGCGGGGAGGCAAATAGCGGCCGCACCCGCAAGGGAAAAACCCGCGCTCGGCGTCCGAGGGGGGGCGGACTAAATAGGCGAGCAAGGGACGTGGGGAGTGGGAACTGAAAGCCGCTGCTCTGGATCTATGATGATGACGTGGACGGAGTATTGGTTTTCTTCTATATATGAACCTTTTCTCCTTATTTTTCAAAGGCTTTTGGGAGCAACAATCAGTGTCTCCTATTTACAGAATGCACTTGTGTCAATTTTTTCCATAAATTTGCAAGTGATCTTATCAAGATTTTCTCAATAAAGGAAAGATCTACAAATCACGTAATGATTTATAACTATCCTCTATTGCATGGGTATCTATCTATCTATCCCTAACGATTACTTGCATGTACATCTTTTATTTGGAGTTATTAATGGTAGGGTACTATATTAATCCGAAAATGCATCTCCAAGGAGTGCATTTGTATTCTCCAAATAAATGTGTATAACAAATATTTTCAAAGTAGATTGATAACAAGTACTTAGGTGTTTTTTGGGTTGAGAGCATGGTTAACAAAACTGTTTCATAACCGAATTTCAAACCCCTGGCAGTAGCAAAAATTGTGAAACACTACTCAAAAGCTGTTAAAAACTGAACTTAATGGAAATTAAAACTATTTTAAAATCTGGTCAAACTGGTGAGCAAATTTCGCGGTTTTTGAGCGAAATCACTCAAAAATGTACGAAAACCGAGTGATTTTTGGTGAAAACGCTAAAAAACAAAGCCAGTTGAAAAATGTAAAAAAGGGGGGAAATTGCAAAAAAAAAATGTAGTGAAATTTGTAAAAATCCCATGAAGGCCAAAAAAACAGGAAAAATGAAAGAAATATATAAAAAAGCATGTAAAAACATAAAAAAAACTCCGGTATTATCTCTCCTAAATATGGAAAAATTTTGAAATGACTTTTGCTATATTTTAGACAATTGAAAATTATAAATTAGGCATTTAGTAATAATATATCAACAAATAATCTTTCATTTCAATACTACTTATATATCAATCCAACAAGTGCAAAGATAGGCATTCACATAATCACATAGCAATACCATTCACATATGAACATCATTTACATTTTAATATCTTACAGAAATTGCTTGTGTAAATAATTTGTAAGAAATTACTTGTGTCAAATTGCACGTTGTACAATAAAATAAGTACAGAATATAACTAGTAGTACAGAGTACAATTTCTATACTAAAGTTTTAGTAGTTCATGCATGCATACAACGAGAAGTAAGCTTTTCAATATTTGATAACATTAACATATCAAAATATATCATAGCACGATAATTTCTGTGCATACAAATATCGCTACTTGAACAAATAATACCATTTTCGAGTGTTGTCCATTGCTAATAAACATACTTCAACAAATATTGCTACTAAATATAATTGAAAAATATTGGTACTAAATATACTTAAACAAATATTGCTACTAAATATAATTCAACAAATATTGCTACTTGACATAATTGAACAAATATTGCTACTTGGCATACTTCAATAAATATTGCTACTTGACATACTTGAACAAATATTGCTACTAACTATAATTGAACAAATATTGTTACTAAAATATGTTTAAGTAAATATTGCTACTAAATATTACTATTTTACATACCTGAATAAATATTGCTACTAAATATAATTGAACATATATTGTTACTAAAATATATTGAAGTAAATATTGCTACTTGACATATTTGAATAAATATTGCTACTAAAAATATTTCTAATTTCTATATTTTGAATGGCTCAAAACGTCTCCAAACTTTGTTTTTCAAAAAAATATTCACACCAGAGGTCATAAAGAAATTAATACTAATTTTAGGGATTTTTTGAATAAACTTTTCCAAATTTTATGAATTTTTTAAATTTGAACTTGACCAGTAAACTGAACGGTTTTGCTTTTCATACCGGAGCGGTATGGTCAAAAACCACAGTTTTTGACCGGTTTATCACAGTTTTGTGAACCTTGGTTAAGAGTATTTGAGTTTCTCACCTTTGGATCTTCACTAATATTCATGTTATTTCTTTATCTCCTGTAATGGTGGCTTTGCGGCTGAGTTAGGGTATGGGTTCATCTGATTTAGGGTTTGAGTTCGCGAGTGCCTGAGGGTATAGAGAGAGGAGGGGTGGGGGTAGACTGGTGGTGGATGACAGTGGTGGTGAGGCGGCGATGGCACCACTAGAGTCACTATTTGGAGGAGGGTAGTGGGTGATGGAGTTCGGTTGGGTGACACGATCAATTGGTTAAGAGGTGGTAGGAGGCAATGGCGGATTTGGTGGTGGTAGCTATTGGAGACAAGGAAAGAGGGTGGTGCGGGGGAAGCTCGTCGGAAAGGAGGAAGGAGGGTTGGCACCGATGGGAGCTCACCAAAGCAGAGAAAGAATGGTAGCACGAAGGTGGAGTCACTGGTAGTGGCTAAAGAGGGATTAATACCTTGGTCTGTTAGTGTGAAGGTCCATGTAGCCTATGTTGGAGTGGTGGTGAGATTAGTCACATGTTATTTTGTCTAAAGTGAGTTGTAGTAGTATCTAATATATTTGTTAAGTCCAAACGTAACACATTTAGGTTAACCTTTTTACATGAAGTGATAACAAAAGTGTAAGCATGATGCTATGTATGAGTAGTTCACCCCATGGGTGAGCTGGACATTGAGCAATTTTTTGGTGTACTGGAAATCCCAATTTTTGTTTTTCTTCTCGTGTGCTTTCTAGGTAAGATAGAGTAGAGACAAGACAAGTTGGCCTTCATATGTGTGGAGCAAAGTAAAAAAGGTGTTATAGCTAATATCAGAGCATCAATCTTCGATGCGCGAGCTTGGAGTGGACATACAATATGGTATATGCATGGGCAAATAGTATAAGATGTGTGTGGGTCTGAAATGGACATATAGCATGGCCTATGTGCCAGTACTAGATGCGCAGACGTATACCGAGGAGTGGTTATGAGTATCTGTTGTTGGTGGCCCATGTTGGAGTGTTGATGGAATTAGTCCCATATCGCTTCTCTAAAGTGAGTTGTAATAGCATATAATGTATGTTGAATCCAAATGTAACACCCTCGGGTTAACCTTGTTACATAAAGTTAAGACGAAAGTGTAAGTGTGGTACTATATGTGCGCTGGTCTACCCCATGAGTAGGCTAGGCATTGAGCAAATTTTAGACCAAGGTGTTACAAGAGAGGAGGTAGTGGCAGTGGCTCACCATCAGCGGCACTAGTGCTGAGGACAACAACGGTGTGGCAGATAGTGGTGGTGGGTCGATGGAGATAAGGTGCGCTGGTGGGTAGGGTTTGGAGGAGGGGAGAGGAGGCGTCTAGTAATTATACTAACACATCTTGTACTGACGTATGATGGCCATGTGAGAGTGGCAATAAAAAATGAATACCACATTTACATCCAAGTACATGCCAATTTATTGGATGCGTTGTTATATTTTACTGCTACATCTAGCCGTGGTACATGATGGCTATGTAATAACGACAACACAAAATAGACTACATTTACGTTTAAACACATTCTAATTTATTGGACGAGTAATTAGATTTTATTGTCACCTAGCCATAGTGCATAGTGGCCATGTGAGAGCAGCAGTACAAAATGGATATCATATTTGCATCTAAGTACATTCCAAATTATTGCACATGTTATTATATTTTACTGTTATACCTAGTCATGGCACATGATGGCCATGTGAGAGCAGCAATACAAAATGGACATTTACATTCAAATACATTCCAAATTATTTGATGCTTTGATAGATTTTACTGCCATAATTTATAATATTCTACCCCAAAATTCGCTCAATGCTCAGCGCTCAGCGCACCATGTGGCAGGACTATTCTTGTATAGCACTCCACTTACACTTTTGTCCTTACTTCATGTAAAATGGTGAAACCATAGGTGTTATATTTGGACCCAATAGACATTATATACCATTACAATTTATTTTAAACAAGTAATATGAGACTAACACCATCACCACTCTATATGGGCCATATGAGCCTTCACACACTAATGGGCCAGGGTATTACACACCCTAGCCATGATGCATAATGGCCATGTGATAGCGGCAATACAAAATGGATTACACATTCACATCTAAATGCATTCCAACTTATTGGATGCGCTATTAGATTTTACTACCATACCTAGCCATAGTGCATGACGGCCATTTGAGAGTGACAATACAAAATAGATACCACATTTATGTCCATATACATTCCAAATTACTGAACATGTTAGATTTTGTTATGACACCTAGACGTGGCACTGTAGCCATCGACCACATTTACATTCAAATACATCCCAAATTATTGGATGTGCTGTTAGATTTTAGTGTCACACCTAGCCGTGGCGCATGAAGGCTGTGTGAGAGCGGTAATACAAAATGGACCCTATTTACGTTCAAATACATTCCAAATTACTATATGTATTGTTAGATTTTTCTGCCACACCTAGCCATGATGCTTGATCGCCATGTGATAGCAACAGTACAAAATATATACCACATTTACGTCCAAATACATTTCAATTATTAGATGTGTTGTTAGATTTTATTACCATACGTACCTAGTAGCGACACATGATGGTCATGTGAGAGTGGCAATACAAAATAGGCCATATTTACATTCAAATACATCCCAATTTACTAGATACGGTGTTAGATTTTACTAAGACACCTAGGCGTAGAGCATGTTGGTCATGTGATAACATAGTAGAAAATGGATGCCACATTTACATTCAAATACATTCCAAATTACTGGATACGTTGTTAGATTTTACTGCCACACCTAATAGTGACACATAATGGTCATGTGAGAGTGGCAATACAAAATGGGTCACATTTACATTCAAATACATTCCAATTTACTAGATGCGCTGTTAAATTTTACTACCAAACCTAGGCGTAGAGCATGATGGAATCACTCCTTGAGCTAACAAATTTTTAAATAGATTTCAACACAGGAATCACTCCTTGAGCTAACCAATTTTCTCATGACGGAATCACTCCATCCAACCTTTTATTTTTCTAAAATCATTTTTGAAATATCCAAGTCTAATCTATGAAAGGCTTACTCGGCATACCCATGACCATGGGTACAACTAATTGATTAGTTTTATAATATACATAGGTTGTACAACTTTACCCATAAGACATGATCATCTCCTTTTGCCAAAATACACACTTCCTATGATGTGCAGTAGAGAAAATCACGACAAAGCATCTATAGAGTTCCATCCCATGTAGTCATGCCTGCTTAAGTTCCACTGCTAAAAGGGTTAAACCGCCTTAGTTAGAAACCTCCTCTTGCGCGGTGTGGCAGACTAAACCATCCCCACATTCAACCACATGGCATAACTAACAATGGGACATCACAAAACAGACAGCCAGGTCTATCCCATACTAGACTTGTGGAAGCACGGTTATGCTTACATTCAACAACTGATAGACCGGTCCTTAAATAACCAGACGGGTTTTCAACCAACCAAACAACCACCGGTCCAACCATTCCTCCCCAATCTAAACCACATTTATATTTTATCATAAATTTTCATACCAACCAAAGCATAATTTTATTTTAATAAAACTTTATTTGGCACAAATTCTCAAAAGATCTAATTTTCGTTCTAATCATGTCTAATAATATTTTCTAAACATTTTAATGTCTATCATATCAAAAGTGTATTTATTTAAGGTTACAATGGCATGGAATAATCAAATTTCAAATGTGGTATAAACAACTTGGGCATAGCTATTATTTTAAACTGGGATTTAAACTAATTTGTTAAAATTATGCATGCAAATACATTTAAAATAAAATACAATTTAAAAGCTAGGTCCAACATGATAAAAAATGTGTAACTTGCCTTGGTTATAGGGTAGGTACTTAGAATCATCGACAGTTGCGAACTCTTCTGGCTCTCCCTAATCTATACATTACAAAAAGAAAATTTCAAATTTAACATAAAAAACACTTCATGATTTTAGATAAATTTAGAAATAAAAATGGAGTTGATCAGAGTTCAAACAGTAGAGAACGGACTTCTGGAAGATTAAATTCGAAAGAAAAGAGAAAGAATTCACTATTTGACATTTTTTAGAATTTAAAATTATTTTTCTAAAGGAAATGCTATTTCATTTCATCAGCAAGAAATTTTCATTTCTTTTGGCCAAAATTTTCTTTTTATTGAAAAATGGATTGAGTCCATGGCAAGTGGGGTCACGTTTGGTGGACTCGATCCACGGCTCTTGGCCGGTCCATCGTGGTTGCGGTCTATAGGCAGTGGCGCTTGGTCTGGTGATCACCAGAGCCCCCCGGTGGTGCGGTGGTGACGGCGAGGTTCGGGGAGGGTGTGTGCAGTGCCAAGAGTTCGGTGCGCATGGTTTGGAGCTGGAGGTCGACGGTGCCAGCCTGCACATGGGGAAAAGAGGTGGCCTGCTCGGGTTGTCAGTGCCGTCAGTGAGGGATGCTAGCTGGGACAAAGTGAAGGTGCACACTGGAATGGTGGTGGCTTTGTGAACTCATTAGCGTGGTCGACAATGACAACAGAGAATGGACAATGGCGGTGCACGGTCGATCAAGGAAGAAGAGCGAAAATTGATGAGAAGAGGGAGGAATCCCAAAACACATTTTGATGTGAGTGACACAGAAAGGAGAGGTCCAAGGCAGCAGGAGCATTGCGGTGTGCGGCAGCTAACGCAGGGGATGGAGCTCCAGGGTATGTTGGCATTCCAACGATTGGAAGAGGGACAGGAACTAGGAGTGCGTAAAATGGAAACAGAAGGGTGAGGCGAGCTTGGTGCTCCAATTTATAGAGGAAAGGGGCATTGGAAAGGCGGTAACAATAACGAGGGAACTTGGCTGCTAGGCATGTAATTATGAGTTATTGCATATAAATACAAGGAGAAACGGTCAGGAGTGGAGATGGTGGGTATGATTACCTTTGATTGTGCATGAGTGGAAGAAGAAATGTGTGGCATTTGAGGCTTCGGTCGATTGGCCATGGTGGCTCTAGCTCACGCGTGCTGGTGTCAAGAGGAGGATGAGGGGGGCAACCAGGCCAGGCAGGCCAAGGGGAGAAAGAGGCCGAGGATGGGTTAGGCCGGTGGGGAAGAAAAGGAAGAGGGGGAAGGGCTGATTTGGCCATGCGGAAAAGAAGAAGATGAGGCCAGCTACCGGGCCAAGATAGTGGCTAGTTGGGCCAGAGAAAATGGGTTTCGGCCCTAAAAGCGAAAAGATTGTTAATTTGAAATATGGAAACTCCTAATGGCTTTTAGAAAGTAGAAAATAAAGTTCAAAAATTAGAGAAAAATTCACATAAATTCCATGAATCATTTTGAACTTAATAAAAATATTTTCAACATAATTTGAGTTTTATTTTTCATAAATAAAATACTTTATAATTCTAAAAATGGTGAAAAGCATTTATAAAATCTAAAAAATTTAGAAAAATTCCATAAAATCACAAAAATAATTAATTAAATAATATTATGCAATTTTTGAGGTGTTACACATGAGTAGATATTCAATTAGAATTTGCATTCATGTTTGAGCAAATTCAACAATAATATCTTGATATGAGTAGATATTGAATTAGAATTTGCATTCATATTTGAGCAGATCCAAATTTATATTCATATTCAGTTAAAATATATGAATACAAATGCAATTTGAGCAATGTTCCATCCTTATTCAATTCGTTTTCCTCCCAAATTCGCCTCCACTTTACCTCCCATTATGCTTTTCGCACATCGCGTGCCGGTGCCACATTCCAACTACTCATCAAACTTTTTATCCAAGAGGTGTCCATCATTGTGCATTTAACTGTAGATCATTGACGGTGGTACGAGGTGACTACAGAGCTATTGCCTCCTCTATCATCTTTGCCTTGCCTTTTTTACCAGCCATTGAATGTACGGGGATAGATTCTCTTCTCTCTTCTAGGTTTGGATTTAACAAATAGTAAATGTTTCTCATGGAATGAGCACATTTGGGTTTAACAATTTTGTAAGGTTCTTAGGACAATTCCTTTGAATTTTCTATGAAGCCTCCACATTTCCTAAGATAATGCTAAACACATTTCATGAAGTGTCTTGCACATGGATATTTTTAGATGAAAGATTTGAGTCTTGCCACTAGGCAAATATCCGAGGGTACTACATATCTATAGAGGGAAAATTGGTTCTACAGCACCCAAAGATCATCACTTTAGCAAAATACCACTGAACTTACATAGTACACTTTAATATCACTCAAAGTTCTCATCCTTCACCTTTTTACCATTTCTTGACATTTCTACCACACCTTTTCTTTTCCCACATCATCTTCTCTTGCTCTAGCATCATCCCTAACTCCACCACCACTTTCTCCCTTCCCCTCCCCTCCTATCGAGGCATCCCCTCCTTTCCTTCCCCCCATTATTGGATGCGACGAATCCCCTGCCGCTAGCAATCGAGCACATCGAAGATGATTTGTGCTTATGCTTGTCTATCAATGTCAAGGACGAGGGGACTTTTGTGGCATCCAGGAGCTCGCCAGTGAGGATCCATGAGTCTGCTACCCAGAGTTGTTGTGGTGCTGATTAGATTTGGATTAGGGTGTGGGACCTCAAGAGGCAATAGTAGCGAAGCAACAGAGCTGCACATGGTGGACTATGGTGGAGCGCACACGGGTGGGGGCGATAGCAAATGTGAGAGGGTGGGCAGTGGCAATCCTGGTGTCGGTGTACTTTTCACCGGGGTACCCTCTCCGCCACAGATCAGTGGGCCCAAAAAGCGGCCTAGCCCACGTGGCGGGCAGGTGGGCGATCAAGCCTGCCGCGGGCAGAAGCCCACGTGGTGGCTGGCGCGACGGTGGGCGATCAACCTCGCCACGGGCGTCGGCAGGTGGCGGCTTTGGCGGTGGGTGATCAACCTGCCGGGCGTCGGCTTAGGTGGCGGCCTGGCAAGCGGGTGGGCGTTCGGGCCCCACTCGTCAGGCCACGAAGGCAACCAAAGGAATGAGGAGAAGGCTTCCCCTCGAAGTCCCCTTCCCCTGACGCGTTGTGTCAGGGCATTGATTGCAAAGAATTTTGTTATCGACACGACGACGACCCATCCCTCTGACACCTCTCACCAAACCCGTCGCAGGAGTGTCATATCTCGGGCGGATCGGGCGAAGCCATACAGCGATATTAAATGGGGTTTGAAGGATAAGGCTACAGCGACGGGTGTAATAAATGAGTCATGGGTCGGTGTAAGGCTAGAATGATGGGTGTAATTAATGAGTTGTAGATCAGTATAACGTCACCTTCTCACCTGCCCGGGCCAACCCCGTCTATATAAGGGAGCTCTGGTGCTTGGGGGAAAGGGGAGCTTTTCTCGACGGATCGGAGGATTGATCCAAGACTCATCCAAGCTCGAGACCAGAAGAACCATTGTAACCACCTTCATATTTCCTTAACAAAATTCTAGTAGGACGTAGGGCTATTACCCACGCTGGGGGCCTGAACCTAGGTACACACCGCATTCATTGATCTGTTGATCCCCGGAATCCCTTCCGCGAGAGTCATTAGGGTTTCCAGCCACGAAGATGCTCTCTACCGAACCCTATCCTCCATCCTCGGAGTAGTCAACCCTGTCCATTGACGAGGTCCTGTTCGGCAAAATACACCGACAGGGGCACGCCAGGTAGGCCCCCTATATATATATGCGCCCCCAACAAGCAGTTCACTCTTTCTGATCCTTGCGCACTTTGCTCCTTGCCCTTTCATCTTCTTTGTTCAAAAAACTTCGCTTCTGCTACAATGGTGCAACCTCTTCTCCCTTCCACCGTTCGAGCGGACAGGGTGGACCTGCTCTCCAAGATGGCGCCCGAGGGCTCCCTCCACCTTCGCCAGGGAACCCCCGCGCCAAACTGCGAACCAGGGGAGATCATCATGTTCACCTGGGGGCTTCTGGCGGGCCTGGGCCGCCATTTTCTGAATTCTTCCTCACCGTTCTTCACTTCTACGAAATCCATCATCTCCACCTCTCCCCCAACTCCATCGTCACTCTTTCCATCTTCGCCTACCTCTGCGAGATGTTCGTAGGGGTAATGCCCAATCTTCCTCTCTTCCATTACTTCTTCATCTGCCGTAGCTCCCCTCACAGCGGGATCGTGGGGAGCTGCCACTTCCGTCTCTGCGACGGGTCGGCCCCTCACTACATTCCAGCCAAAATCCAACTGAAAGTTGTGGCGGAGCGACTGGCTCTATGTCGGCGACGACAGCGGGGTTGACCTTCTCGGGATGCCTGCTGGCGGCGAAGTCCATGACAGTGGAGTTCGCTGTCGAGGAGACAATGAGCTCTGGCAATGGCGGCCCGCATCAACCGGTTGCGGGACGCCGGGCTGATCGGGGCGCTGGTGGTCCGGGACTTCGTGGCTTGGAGGATCAGCCCCCTCCGTCGTCGTGCCCGCCCTGCATGGCAATATACAGGGGACGACGACATGACGCGCACGCGCCCAGGCAGTAAGTTCCGTTGCCCTTCTTACGAATACATATTCCTCTTCATGGTCACCATCAGCTAATATTCTTGTCTTCTTTTTGCGCCAGGCGAGGGGAATATGGATGGCCCCGCCATCTCAAGATGGCTATCCTGCCGCTCCCGCCAAGATTAAAGTCAGGATTTACCCCCATTTTTACAATCAATGCAAAATGGAAATCTAATGTGCTTGCAAGATTAGTCCTGGATCGAGAGCTAGCACGCACATTTCAACATTTGGAATCACAACCATACAACATATTAATTAAGCGGAAACAAATACATACCAAGAATTATTACAACTCAGAGAATAGCAGCAAAGAAGCAAAATCTCGTAGTGTGCCCAACCGAACCCGCAGGCAACTGACGGGGCATAAACTCCAGATAGAACACGCTGAAGAAGATCCCGCAACTTACGATGAACAACTTCGAAGCTTCGCTTTCTAAACCACCTACAATATAATTAGGCAAGGGTGAGTACTTTACGTACTCAGCAAGACTTGAGCAAAGCCTATCATACATGCAGGCCATTTCAAAGGAAAGGCTTCAACAGTTAATTTGCATAAAGCCAATTTGAATTTGTAAATCAAGTTGTTTGCAAACGGGATTTGTAAAAGCAAGATTGATTGATAGCAAATAAGTAAAGCATATGTAACACTCACAGTCCTCCGTGACTTGAGCGACGATTCATTCACATCCCTGAAATTCCATCAATGTCGGCCCTTTTGACGAAAATCACAATTTGCAAAACAAATGATACCAACCCATTTGAGAAACAATAAAACCTTTAACATTGGAATGACTTCACCGAGTGCTCATGACCGCGAGCGCGGCTAATTAATTAGATTTAAACTCTGCAGAGGTGTACAACTTTACCCACAAGTCATGGTCTTTCGACCATACATAGTCGTTACATTACCTAGACATGGCTTTGACCAGCCCGGGACGTTAACCCCGCCAGAGAACCGTAAACACACACGCGAAGTCGTAGATCCACTTTCAAGACACCAACACAACATTTCAACACGGCAGTATGCATACACGCTGCATTAGCAGTAGAAACCCGCGAGTAGACTGACCGAATACTGTGCATGCTCCCGCCTACCAATGTACAAAGCCACTTTCAGTACACCAACACAACTCGAGAAATAGTTGAGGGTTTGGTTCCTGATACTCTAGTGAGGCTCTACGCTCAATGAATTGGAGATTGGTTGAGTCTATTGGCTACAATTGAATTCGAGCCGAGCTCCTAAAGCTTGCGGCAATGGAGGAATGGCTGGGGGTTTCTTGCGCTCAGGCTAGGGAAAGGGATGGAGAGGTGAGGGGAATGAGGAGGAGGCCCTTGCAGTGCGATTTGTAGCCAAGAATTGCAGTGTGGGAGTGGGATTCGTGGCGGCAATCGCTGGCTTCGTACGCAGAGCTTCGGGAGAGTTCTTCGCTAGTGGAGCTAACCGAGTGGAGCGAACGGAGTTGAAGAAGAGGAGCCAGGCAGCAGGGTTCTGGGGACCATTGTCAGTGGCTGCAACTTCAACATTGTGCCAACGGAACGGAACAGCAACGAATGGCCCACGCGTCGGTGGCAAAACGAATTTCTAATTTCATTTTGATTTTTCTTTGAGATCAATTGAAGTATGCTATTTTTAAAATTTTGTTTTTCAAAAGGATTTGATCTCAGGATGCTTCCATAAAATTTTCAAGTCAAAATATGGTTCTATTATTTTATGAAAATTCTAACAATACATTATTTTGGATTTAAAAGTTATATTTTCCTTTTATCTCTTCATTATTCTATGCATAAAATTTCAATTGTTGGCTAAAATGATTTAATTAAATGATCAAGGTTCTCATGGCGATTTTTCTAAATTTTTACTTTTTACATTTTTGCCTTTTTACCATTATCCATTAATTAATTTTCTTTATTTGATTTTTCATGCGAATGCAAACTCCAAAGGAAATCCAAATAAAACCAACAGCATCAAGAAACTCAGAAATAAATACTTTCCAATTCAAAATATATATTTTTACTTTATTAAAATTTTGGGGATGTTACACAAGTAGCCTGGACTTTCCTGCTGGGGCCCGACCGCTCTGCGATCTGGAGTTCGCGGAGCACCTTCGGATCATCCAATCGTTCCCGGCGATGGACTCCACCGATCCCACCGTGCTGCTGGCCCGCGGTCCCTTGGTGATTAGGGACTAGGCCCCGGCCGACGATTGGAGCGCAGGCAAACGGCCGATCGCTCCGGACACCCTGGGTGCAGACCCCAAGAGGGCCCGTACCGGGGGCCAAACTTCTGCGGCCACCGACTCCGCCACTCCACCAAGCGCGCCTGGAGCGGCGGCGTCTTCATCTAGGGCGACGACGTCCACCGCCCCTCCTCCAGCGCCGGCTGCACCGACGCCGACTCCTGCGGCGCCATCCTCAACAGCATCGACTCCACCGGCACCAACTCCAGCGGCGCCGACTCCATTGGCGCCACCTCCACCGGCGCCAACTCAATCGCTGCTAGTGTTCGCCGGCGGGCTCACTTGCCCGGTGACCCCTTCACTTCAAGTCGCCTCCAAGGGTGGCCCACCAAGGCGCCGTGCAGGATATCCGCAAGCCAACGAACGCCGGACTTCGCCTAAGAGCAATTCGGCGGCCCGGTAGCTAAGACGGACGTGGTGCCAAGATTTCGCCACTGCCGGTTATCTCGCCGCCCGAGCCACCGGCCTGAGTGCACTGCTTGCCGAACTTGATGAGGCACTCACAGCTGCGAACACCCTCCTCACGACAACCACCTAGTGCAAAGCCCACGTGTCACAACAGATGGTGGCGCTGCACGGGGAGCTGGAGAGGAAGGAGGCGCTGCTGACCCAAGAGAGGGCCACTAGGGTGACCCTGCTTGCCTGGGCGCAGGAGGCCGAGGCAGCGCAGAGGCAGGCGGTGGAAGCGCAGCGGCGCACGCTGCACAACCTCGCTGTCATGCTTTGGCCAGCTTACCCGCGCATGGCGATGGTCTTGGAGCCGTTGGGAGTGGATCTTCGTGAGCTGCTCAAGCCCATAGCGATACAGTACGCCCACTGCATCACTCGGGTTGCTGTGGCCTCTTCGGCCTACCAGCCGCCATGGCCGCCCGCTCCGTCCAGGAAGGGCGGCAAGTCGCCACGGCCACCGCGACCTTCGTACTGGCATGCTACGCCAGCCGCGATGCCTCCTTCAACCCAATGACCATCGTTGACAACATTGAGGGAGACGAGGCCCAGGCAGCAGCGCCAGCGCACGCAGGTCATGGAGTACGTCGCCGCAGATGATGGCGGTGGAGGGCCCGACCGACGCGCGGTGGCAATGAGCTGAGGCCGAGGAGGACAATGAGCACATCCAAGTTGTCAACGATAACTGATGGCCCGGGCTGCTTCCTTCATTTCCTTTGTTTCTTTCTGTTCCTGTTTTCTATATGCCAGAACAATCTTAGTAATTGTAATGAAGTTGGCATCTTCAGGTTTCACTTGTGCGTGTTTGTTTGTTCGCGTTCTGATTGTGTTTGCTCAACTCAACCATCGAGCGATCAGCCCCCAGCCTTGCCACGATGCGAACCTGAACACTTAGGTTAGGTCGATACTTTGGCGTTTCTTGAGTGATTGCAAGCGGCTGCTGTAACACGAACAATGGTTACACAAAACATGCAGGATGTAGATAAGCGAAGTCTTAAGTCTTTGCGCAAGGTTCTCACTGACTCCTGCCCTTTTGGAACTTATATCCTTATGATATCTTGGAACCTGACCACAGCGTTGCGCGACAAAGCAGCATGCTCCCAGGAGCGGTATTGGGCCAGCGGTGCTTCGCAGAGCCAACCCGAGGTGTGTGAGCCGCGTTTGAGCACCGTGCCGCACTCCAACTCCTGGTCGCCCGTCCCTGCGACGCAGACGCTGGGTGTTTCCTTTTATCAACGAGGAGCCATCAGGCTATCAGGGCCAGTGGCAACCACACACAACTCGACCCAATAGGGTGCAGACACAAAAGATAAGTCGACGATGCTAAGGTAATCAACTTATCTTGGTCGTAGGCCACCGGGCAACCAGCCCCCAAGCTGGTCACGGAAGCCAACATTCGGCGAGCAAGGCGTGGTCGCCCACCTGCTCGCCCGGTGGGCAGGGCTTGATCGCCCACCTGCCCTCCAGGCCCACACGTGGGCTTCTCGCCCGATGAGCAGGGCATGATCGCCCACCTGCTCGCCAGGCTGCCACGGGGCCATCTTGGATGTTTGAATTAGGTCAGTGCTCCAGCACTTCATCTGCGATTGCACGTAACTACTGAAAACACAAGTAGGCGTTACACAAAGTATGCAGGAAATATATTGGAGAACGCCAGTTCTTGCGCGGGTATGTCATCGTCCCTTTCTTTGGAACTTAGATCCTTGTGACTCGGAACTAGCCCGCGGCGTTGTGCAGCAAGGCAGCAGGTTCCCATGAGTGGTATTGGGCCAGCGGTGCTCACAGTGACAGCCAACGGTGCTTCGCAGAGCCAACCCGAGGTGTGCGAGACGCGTTTGAGCACCGTGCCGCACTCACACTCCTGGTTGCCTGTCCTCACATGACGCAAACACCGGGTGTTACCGCAGGTCAACAAGGAGCGGCCAAACCGCCGGAACCCATGACACTCCCGTGAAATATTACACACCAAGGCACAAGCAAGAAGAATAAAGCGAAAGCCTTTAAGGCAAACAACTTTACTGACCGCCAGCAGTCGCCGATCAGCCAGGGGAGAGCCCGCCCATACAGCTGATCAAAGTGAACTACCGGGTACTTACAATTTCTGGGAGTAGAATTTTCGCAACAACTCCACGTTGAAGGAGTTGGCCAGCTCTTGATCGTCCTCAGTGGCTAACCGGACCACCTCAGGTGGAGATACTGAGACCACCTAAAGGGGCCTTCCCACCGGGGAGACAGTTTGTGAAGCCCAGCATGCGTCTGAATTCTGCGCAAGACCAGGTCTCCCACTGCCAGTATTCTCTCATGGACCCGGGTGGCGTGGTACCGCCTGAGACTTTGCTGGTACCGAGCGGCACACAAAGCCGCCCGATCGCGCACCTCCTCCAGAAGGTTGACTTATTCTCCACGGTGATCCTCTTGTCCTTGCTCGCTGAACGCTGAGATGCGTGGTGAGCCGAGCGACAGCTCAGACGGGAAGACAGCTTCCGCGCCGTAGACCAGGAAGAAAAACGTTTCTCTAGTCGCCCGACTAGGTGTGGTCCGGAGCAACCACAACACGACCAGGAGTTCTTCCGTCCACCGCGCTCCCCGCTTATGGAGTCGATCAAATGCTCTGGTCTTCAAGCCCCTCAACACCAGCGTGTTGGCGCACTCAGCTTGGCCATTGCTCCTTGGATGGGCGACTGAAGCAAAACATACTTTGGTGCCCATCTCTTCACAAAACTCCAGGAAGGCCGCGCTGGTGAACTGAGTGCTGTTGTCGGTGATGATGCGATTGGTGACTCCGAAGCGGGTGAAGATTCCGTGGATGAACTTGATAGCAGCGGAAGCCGTGATGGCACGTACTGCTTCGGCTTCGACCCACTTGGTGAATTTGTCGATGGCGACGAAAAGGTGGGTGAAGCCCCCTGTGGCCCGCGGGAACGGGCCCAGAATATCCAGCCCCCAAACCGCGAACGGCCAAGAGAGTGGGATGGTTTGCAAAGCTTGGGTTGGTCGGTGGATTTTCCTGGCGAAGAATTGGCATGCTTCGCATCTCCTCACCAGCTCGCAAGCATCCTGTAGGGCAGTAGGCCAATAAAATCCTTGGCGGAACGCTTTGCCGACAAGCATCCGGCCGGACATATGGCTCCCGCGCATGCCTCCATGGATATCGGAGAGCAGGCTGTTCCCCTCTTCCCGAGTGATGCACTTCAGTAGAATTCCGTTTCTGCTCTGGCGGTATAGGTCCCCACCTACCAGAGCATAGCACTTGGCCTTGCGTGCAATTTTCTCAGCTGAGGCATCATCGTCGGGGATCACTCAGTCTGGCAAGAAGGCTAGGATAGGATCCATCCACTGACCTTCCCAGCCAAGAGTGGCAATCACACGGTGATCGCCCGGGTACTCCGCTTGGCCAAGCTTTTCCCCGGGTGCCGCATCGGCGGCACCGTCGCCTTCCCTCCCGGACCTAGGGGCTGAGGTAGGTGTGCTGTCTACCCTCCTTGAGCTGGAGGCCGCGACACCTACACCGCCGCCCCACTGAAGTCGGAGGTCATGACGGCCAGATCACGCCCCCCGCTGAGCGGAAGCAAGGATTTGACGGTCACGATAGTCTTTCTTCAAAGACCCCGACCGGGACAGAGGTTCTTGAGAACGCGAGCTATGAAAGCCTGTCCGCCATATGGTTGTCACGTCGAGGGATATGGATATATCCCAGTCCTTCGAAGTGGCACTCTATCTTCCTGACCTCCGCCAAGTAGGCGGCCATGGTAGGGTCAGAGCATTGAAATTCCTTCCGCGCTTGATTGATGACCAGCAGGGAGACGCCTTTGATTTGGAGGCGTCGGACGCCTAATGCCGAGGCGGCGCGTAGCCCTGCCAATAAGCCTTCATATTCGGCGATGTTGTTGGTGGCCTTGAAGTCGAGGGCGACCACGTACTGGAGGATGTCGCCGGTCAGGGAGACCAGGATTACTCCAGCCCCCGCGCCTTCGAGCCTGAAGGAGCCGTTGAAGAATAAGGTCCAGGGGGAAGGCGCGGGTGTTTCTTCAGCTTCAAGAGTGGCGGGAGTCCATTCGGCAACAAACTTCGTCAGCTTCTGGCTCTTGATGGCGGTCCGGGGTACAAACTTGAGACAGAATTCCCCCAGCTCCACCGACCACTTAGCGTCGACCTACGCTTCTTAGTTGTGGAGGATCTCCCGTAGGGGGTAGGCAGTGACTACCGTGATTTCTCGCCCCTAGAAGTAGTGCCGCAACTTCCTGAACGCCCCCAGGACGACGTACAACATCTTCTGTGCTTGCGGGTATCTGGTTTCCGCCTCGTGTAGCACCTTGCTGACGTAGTAGACCGGCTTTTGGATGCCTTCCCTCTCCGCCACCAGTACCGCGCTCACCACTGCTCGGGTAGCAGCGATGTACAGGAGCAATGGTTCGCCGAGTTTGGGGGCGACCAGTACTGGCGGGGAGGAGAGGTACTGCTTCAAGTCTTCAAACGCTCGTTGAGCCTCCTCAGTCCACTCGAAGTGGTTTGTCTTCTTCAGCAGTTTGAATAGGGGCAGGCTTCTTTCTCCCAGCCAGGCGATAAATCGTCCAAGGAGGCCAGCGACCACCAGAACCAGACTGCTGAGCCGAATCAAGGCTTCATGTGTTCAATGGCTGCTATCTTGTCAGGATGGGCCTCGATGCCCCGCCTGGACATGAGGAACCCTAACAGCCTTTCGGAGAGCACGCCGAACACACACTTCTCAGGGTTGAGCTTTAAGCAATTCTTCCGGAGGTTGGCGAAGATTTCCTTCAGGTCTTTAATCAGTTCTTCGCTCTTTTTCACTTTTACGACCAAGTCGTTGACGTACACCTCAAAATTGCACCCTATCTGTGGACGGAAAGTAATATGCATGGCGCGTTGATAAGTAGAACCAACATTTTTTAACCCAAAAGCCATTCTGATATAACAATAAACACCCATGGGGGTTACAAAAGCAGTTTTTTCTTCGTCTTCCACCACCATGCTAATCTGGTGGTACCCAGAGTACGCATCCAGAAAACACAGCAGCTCGCATCCCGCCGTCGAGTCGACAATGAGATCAACACGCGATAGGGGGTAAGGATCCTTCGGGCAGGCCTTGTTGAGGTCGGTGAAGTCGACACACATCCGCCACTTCCCGTTGGATTTCTTGACAAGCACAGGGTTGGCGAGCCACTTAGGGTGAGAGACTTCCCGAACGATCCCTGCGCGCATCAGCTTCTCTACCTCCTCCCGAATGGTGTCTTGTCGCTCTGGCGCCTGACGCTGGACCTTCTGGCGAACCGGGCGCACCTCGGGGAGCATTGCCAGTCGGTGCTCGATCACCTCCCTGGGGACCCCGGTCATATCGGATGGTTGTCAGGCAAACACGTTAGAATTAGACCGGAGGAAGGTGACGAGCGCGTCTTCCGATTTGGTGCTGAGGCTGGCGCCAATGAAGACGGGCTTCTCGAACTCGCTCTCACTCAGGGAGACCATCTTTACCTCGCCGGCCGAGCCGGGCGAAGTGCGGGTCTGCGCCTGAGGGGCTCCCGAAAAGGCAGCATCTTGGATATCCGGATACGTAGCAGTGAGACTTTTGTCAGTGTGCACCGCGAAGCTGGTGTAGGTGCAATAGAACGCCCTCGCAGCCTCGGCCTTCAGGAACAACATCCCCACCGACGACTCCCTGACCACCCCCACGCCACCGTTGTCGGGGAAGCCAAGATTCAACCCCAACTCCTCGTCGCCTTCTTCCTCCTCCCCTCCGGTGAGATTCTCCTCCTCGCCCGCTTCTCCATGGCTCTGCTCCAACACTACGTCCATCAGGGCCTCGACGAATGGTGAATGAGGAAAGGAAATCACAGAGAAATGAAGCAAATGATTCGTCCCCAAGATGGGGAACAACGAGGAAGAGCTCGAGAGGGAATTCGATTGAGTGCAAGAAATCAAGAAATGGGGGATTGATTCGAGTGGAGTGAGCAATCCCAAATTTCCAAGTGGTCTGAGGTGGGCGCGGACATGTGCAACCCCTCCACTCCACCTCCTCCTCCACTGCAATGTCGCCGTCGTCCTCACACCTCTCCCCTGCCGACAGCTTCCTCTGTGGTAACAACCCTCGGCCAATCTTTCCCTCTTCTTGTTCTTGCTCCTCTGGGGAATTCAGTCGAGCACTTCGCTTACTCATATGATTTAGTTGTTTCTCAGGGTTGAGCTGTGAAGGATGGGATGGATGACATGATCAAGTAGCCGCCAACGAGCCCTTCGTCAGGCTCTACTTCGTCCAGTAGCACGCCCATGCGTCCATGCCCCTCTTAGATGTGAAGGTCCTACTATCCATCACCTGTCCCTTCAACTTAATTTGCTCGCTATTTAGTGCTAACAATGATGGTTTCTTGATCCATACTGTGTTGCACATTGGGATTAAGTTGCATTTGGTTTACCGGTTGCCAATTCGGATTACAGCATCACCTTTTGTCATGAATGTCTAATGGAAATCAAATGCATACCCTGGATTTCTATCAAAGAGGCAAGTAACTAGTTAGGGTACACCTATTTATCAGTGTGTTAGACTGCTAGTTACAGTGGAATTGACTCTCACCTGAATGGACTTCTGAATGATGTTGTACATCTTGTATAATGCCTCCTTTCAGAGTTTAACAGACCATTTTAGTTGGAGGGTGAGAGCCATATGGTAATTTCTCCGGAGCCATTCAATACCAATTTCTAAATGGCTCTGGCAGTACCTGGTTTGAAATAAGCCAATTTCAACATTTAATTTTGATTTTGTTTATTTGCAGTGAAGAGTTGCCTTGGAACCCCTAGGTCCTAAATTTGGGGGAGAATAATTTGAATTTTGTGTGCCTAAAACTTCATTCTCAAGTGAAAACAACCTTTCCATTTCCTTCTAGCATTGTTAACTTTCAAAAGAAAAGGCATGGAAGCATCTCTCAGCTGATATTTGTTAATTTTATGGACTGTTTAAGAACTTGATCTGTTTTTGTTCTTGTTAGTGGTTACCACTTACCACAAACCAAGTTGGGTTGTCTAATGATATCATGCTATGGAATTCTAACATGAACTTTGTTTCTCTCATCAAGGGAAGGTTACAGAAAAGATTCATGAGGTAACATTGCATACTGAAGGCATAGAGGATTCTATTTGTACTGTGAGGTCCATGGCTAAGTTTGGACTTCCAATTGCTGATAATATGATCAAGGACATAAAATAATCTCTACAGAAAATGCCAAAGGCCCAACCAACTAGGGAATGCTTTAAAAATTAAATTCAAAATATTTTGGTTGGTATATAACTTGCCATTATGGTCTTGCACTCATATAGTTTGATTCAAAATATATTACTCTATATATGTATGCATTATCCGTATATCTTTATCTGTTTCCGACTCAAATCCATCACATGCCCGTATCCCGAATAACTCGGATTCGTATCCGGCTAGCCTGTACACGGTTCCGAATTTGGGGTAAAAATATAGGTTAAGATGTGGGAAAAGCAATATTCGCCCGTATCTGACCTGTTTTCACCCCTACTCCATAGCAATTTTTATTTGTAAATTATTTAATTAATAATATAAAAAATTATTTTGTTAATTTTTTGTGTTGAAATTATTAAAACAAAAGATCCTAGAAAACTAGAAATACGACAATCCGAAACTAGGAAATTGAACCATATTATCCTGTAATTCTAGAATTTTGATTGTAAATCATACTAGATCATGAGGCACGCTTTGATACACAACAAAGATAACATATAAATACACATATTGGTATTTATAGTAAGCTACAACAGATAATGATAAACATGTATATAGACATATAGTAGTAGCTTACTCATAAGGCAGTCACAGACACAAGCTCACATCATTGACATTTATCTTTAAACAATGAAACTGATAACTACAACATTATCAAGGCTACATACATTTAATGCATACACTGACTTATATTATGCAATCTACAATTAATTCCAAAAGAACAACATATCCTTACATGGAGTCATTATATGGAGTCAACTATTTTTCCTCTGGAAGATTAAACTAATAATTATACTTCACCATCACATTATGGAGATGAACAAGTACTACGATCACACAAATGAACAATTCTTGTCTTCCCTAGTTAATCTGGTAGAAAATGAGATTTTGTTACAAAACGACTCTATCATCATGGGTGGACCCAATTAATGGTTGTCGGTGTTTTGTATAACCGGCAAGTAAATTTGTGAGTTTAGGGGTCGCGTCCCTCTCCTCGAATGGTCAGACTAAGGAAGTCCCGGATGTATACTGGTTCGGGCGGAAAGTCCCTACTTCTAGTTCGTGGTGGTGGCTTGTATTACCCTGAGTGCAGGAGGTCACCGGAGGTTACAAGCGGAGGCCAAGGACAGGCCCTTAGCGCTCACTCGGAGGGTGGAGGTCGGGAGGGCTCGTCTCAGTTGGAGGTTGAGCCGGGTCGGAAGGCTCAGTGTGTATCCAGTGAGAAAGCGAGTGAACGTGTGTATCTGTTCGTCCCCCCTCCCTGAGGGCCCTGCCTCCCTTTATATAGGCCGAGGGGGCAGGTTACATGGGATTTTGAAAAAAAAGGTTGGGGCATGCTACGCCCGGGTGTCCTGGTCTTTGGTCTTGATGATTAACAGTTTTCTGTTCATCCCATGCTGGGTTGGTAGTCACAACGGACGGCGCTCCGTTGGGAAGATGCGACCGCCCTCTGGCGCTTGTCGATGGAGTAGCCAACGGCGGCGCCAGCTTGGGAAGGTGCGCTGTCGATGTTGACAGTTTGAGGGGACGGGTGCTTTGGCTGAGGCCGCCCTCTGGTCGCCTTGGGAAGGAGCCACCCGCCCCAATATGGTCGTCGTGTCTGTGAGATGGGTGACCGGCTCGGTGTAGGCCGTCGACGTGGCGGAGGTTGCGGAGCTAGAGCTCGGCTGGGCCCCGGCCAAGATCCGTGTCGGGCTTACTGGCGTCGGACCCGGGTCTTGGGCGGACCTTGTAGGGGCGCTTGGCGCAGATCCAGGTCGGAGTTGGAGCTTGCGGTGGCGTCGGACCTGGGTCTAGGTCGGGGCCGGCGGGGGCGCCCGACCCGAAGTTAGGTCGGCGTGACCGAAGGCGGGGACTCTTTGAGGCCTTCGATCAGGATGCAGCCCAGCATGGCCCATTACATCCAATATTCAGTGATAGTCTTATTTGTGAGGGACGAAGACTTCAAAGAAGACCTTCTTCAAAGGTTCAAGATCATCGTTGATTCAAGCCAACCCGAATCACTTGAGAGAGATACGATCTTGAAACAGATGTATACTTTGCTGTGGGGTACCCCTGGTAGGAGTATTCGTCAATGGTCATCAGGTGCAGATGAACACGCATTCCGTTAGGCATATATATTGGTAGTCGGGTTAAATACGAAGGCTAAAATACTCTTATTTGCACTGTAATGATTTTAATTCACTCAGCACTAGGGATGAAAACGGAACGGAAACAGTTGGTAAATGGTTGTTTCGTTACTATTTCCACATTTTTTACCGTGACGAAAATGAAAGTGAAAAATTTCACAAGAACTTAGTACATAATCACAATATACATGATCGCAAAAACAATGTAACTCATTCCACCTCTAAGGAGGATACAAGAATAATGTTATGTTTACTGGTATCACTAGGAAATTTTTTCCCAAGTTTGTCAATTAAAGACTTGCTATTTGTCCCCCAAATTAGACCATCATGTCCTCCTCCATATCATCCTCTTGCTTCTCTAACTATAAGGTGTAACATCCTAAAATTTGTATATTATTATTCAATGTTCATTTATGATTTTTTAAGATTTATCTTGGATTTTCTAGAGTTAATAAATATCATTTTGTTATTTTTAGATTTATAAAATTAATTTATTCATGAAAATAAAACCAAAATTATGATAAAAATAATTTTCCTAGTTTCAAAATGTTCCAAATGAACAATCTTGTTAAGTTTTTGGTTATTCTCGTCGAAACAAAAGAAGTAACTATACACTTGTCTACAAACTTCTCAAACCGGTGCTAATCATTCATTTAGTAACCTCTAGTGTTGAGATTATTTTCTTCGATGAATTTTCTGAAGAATAAGCTAATGATAACATGATATCTCACTTATAAGTCATGGAGAGTTGTCAAATTAAATTGTATTTTTCATTAATTATTTCATAATTTTCTAATTTATTTGCAGATGTTACCTTTGTTTTTTCGCGTGCGCGCGAAGGTGCATTCGTCCACACTCTATTAATTGTAGGGAACAAAGGCCGACGAGGTACGAAGCCAGGTATACGTCTGTATAGAGTGAGTGAACATGCCAGCATTAAAAGTCTCTGTGCCATGGGCCCCACCACCCCTTCTCCTCATCTCTTTTCTTACCTTACTCTCATTTAGCCCTGCCCTGCCCTCCCAAGCCTCACAGCAGTCTCTACCACCCACACAAATCCGGGCAAAATTGGTCACAATCTCAACGCCGTTGATGCTCTCCGTGCTCTTTGAAGCTTCCTCTTGCTCCTAGCCGGCGTAAATTTCTCCGTAGCGGTCCGGTGCTGCTGTCTAGAGGCTGTGGCTGTGCCTGTGAGGTGTCCGAAGCATGGGTACTGTGGATCCAACTCCTGACCTGTCCGAACTCTCCGACAACGAGTTATGGAGATGCAGTATAGCTCTGTTCGCAAACAACGTGAAAATTGAGTTTTCCTGAATAAATCGTTGCTAAGTAGTTATGTTTTTCCATGCTTCTGAAATAGGGAAAATTGATAATTTATCCTTATTTACTTGTGCCATTAATAATTTGTCTCGTAATATCTCACTGACATGCAGGCCTTAAGATCACATCTCAGCAAGATATATAGGATAAATCATCAATTGCACCAACTCAAACGAGACACTTGTTGCTGCGGAGACGAGGTAGAGGTACGAACGCACTGGCTTGCTGTCCTGAGACAAGCGTGGAATGGCAAGTGTAGTTGTTCTTTAGGACGGACCTGGATCAATCAAATTAGTTTGATGGGAACGGTAGTTCTTGTAAGTAATTATATTTTTGTTAAGCCTTTTTAGGGGTTTTATGAGGTTTTTGTGGTTGAATGGTGAAAGTTTTTGTGAAACTTTCGTAGTGTTAAACGGAGAACAATTGGAAGTTTGTTTTGAGACTAAAACACTGAAACGACCGGCCCAGGTGGAATTCGCAATGGGCACGGCCATGCGGCGGCCAGTTGGGCTCCGCCAACGCCAAGCGAGGTGGCCGGGACCAACCAACAACGGGGGACGTGGGACGGTGGAGCGCAGAGCAGCCCACAAGAAATGGAGGGAACGGCTGGGTGGTGGTTAGGGGTGGAAAAATAGCTCGAGCCTCGCGGCTCGGCTCGAGCTCGGCTCGGCTCGGTCATCATCGAGCCGAGCCCGAGCCTCCGTCTGCTCGGTGCTAATGAGCCGAGCCGAGCCGAGCGGCTCGTTAGCTCGTTAGGCTCGGTAAAATTTATATATTCAGAATCACTTTCACTAATCACTAATCATTAATTGATTATCCAAATTACATGAGGCTTAATTTTAATACAAAATTGGCCACATCCCACAGACATTCAACCGGCTTGGCATTCATACAGTCATATTGAACAAGGAACATACAATGAACATACTTGAGAGTTGACGCAATGAGGCGGGTCCACATGCCAGGCGGCTCACGAGCCGGCTCGGCTCGGCTCGAAGCTCGACCGAGCCCGAGCCGAGCCCGGTTTTCAGCTCGACAAAGACAATGAGCCGAACTCGGCTTGGCTCGCAAACTGACGAGCTCGGTCGAGCCGAGCCGAGCCAGCTCGGCTCGGCTCGATTCCACCCCTAGTGGTGGTGGCACAATGAGACAAGATCGAGTCCTCTGGCCGTGGTGGCCTCGGGGGCAGGCATGATGGCTGAGCCCGCCACCACAAGCCACTCTAGAACGCAGCAATGAAGACTTAAAACGGTATCACTGCTCATTGCCTTATCACTCCGTTACATGCTTGGATTTTCGCCTGTTTAATCTCTATCTAAGGATATGTCTGACAGTGCAGATGACAGTTGTCTATAATATATATTCATATCATTTATAGACAGCATTAAAATAAATTATACAAAGATCATCTGTAATGATCTCTTATACAATTAACAGACCGTCTATACAATGATAAAAAAAATATAAAGCCGTTTATATAACCGTATGTTAAGTAGTAGACAACAACTTTCTCTTTCCTACTTCTCTCTTACATATTTATAACACTCTGGTCCAAATTAGCTCAAAATCTAGCATACCGTAAGACAGATCTACACATGCATATCACCTCATTTACACTTTTGTCTTTCGTCTTTGCTTGGATTTTGCCGTGCGTCCAGTACCGACACATATGCCATGCCATGTGACCACTCCGGACCCACACACGCCATGAGTCATATGCCCATGCCCCTGTCTCATACGCGCGCCGTGAAGCGAAGGTTGATGCTCTGGTATCATCTGTAACACTCTGGTCCAAATTAGCTCAAAGTCCAGCCTACCGTCGGGTGGACCTGCGCATACATAGCACTCCACTTACACTTTTCGTCGTCGCTTCGTATAAAAGGGTTAACTCGAAGATGCTATGTTTGGACCAAACAGGCATTATATACTACTACAACTCATTTTGTGCAAACAATATAGAACCAATTCCACTATCATCCCACGTGGGCCACATGGGCCTTCACAATAATGGGCTGAGGTATTACACTCACCCCCCTTAAGGGCTGACATTCTCGAAAGACACAGATATACTGAGATACTGTAACCATCTCTCGGTACCTCGGTCATGCGTCCGTCTTTGCACATATGCCATGTCGTGTGGCCAGGTGGGCTATGCCAAATGGGTCTACCCGAGGCCCGACATCAGAGACACTACCTAGACCCTAAGATGGTATAATCAGAACTGTCGTAGCCGATATGGCCCAATAGCCCGAAGTTATGCTTGGGCTTGCCTCAACCTGGTAGGCCGATACAGCATGGCCCGTTTACAATCAGCCTGACACGACTCATTTAGCCCTTTTATTCGAAAAATAACCATTTTTAGTCGTTAGAGGCTTTAAAAAATCTAAAAAAATTCTGAAAAATCTTAAAATTTTCCTATAAATACGGTAACAGCCCCTCTCCTCATTTCCCCACCAACAAACTTGCAATCTCTTCTCTGTTGTGAAAAGTCTTTTGCTCTTGATGATATTTTGGCAAAATTCAAAATGGTTTTGCTAAAATTCCAAAATTTTAAAATCTAGCTTCCGGCATCTGTCAAGAAATCAAGGTAAGAATAGTGATTTAATTTTTCATTATTCTCATTATTTTAAATGATACTAAAGTAATAATAGCTTTATTCTTTTCTTGCAGTTTTCTTCATGAGCACTAAGATTTTGCATCATTCCTAACTTCTGATTTCGGGATTTCATCTGAGAACCTTCTTGTATCCTATCAAGCTGAAGTACCTATATCATCCTCATGCTCTACAAGTGCTATTGCATCGACAAGCACTGGGGCAAAAAAAATCAAGACGTGATACATCATGAGTCTGGAAAGATTTTGAGCAGATTTTTGAGACATCAGACTGTATTCAGAGTAGATATACTATTTATAAATATTGTAAGCACAAATTAACTGTGAAATCTTTAGGTGGAATAGGGAATTTGAAGAGACATGCTGAGAGCTATAAAAGAAAAGCAAGGATGGCTTTGAGACAAATACAGCTGCAGTACAACCTCGATGGTACGGTAGGTCTATGAGACTATAATCTTGAGGTAGCTCGTGAATCTCTTTGTTATTTAATCACTTCTCAAGATCTACATCTAAATTTTGGTGAGTCACCAGCATTTAAAAACTATATTAGGACTAATCATAATTCTAGGTTTTATGTAGTTTCTAGACAGATAACAACTAGAGATTTAATTAAATGCTATAATAATTATCTAGTAAGTTAAAAGAGCTCTTTAATACATGTACTTTTTCTGTGCCTTTGACATCAGACATATGGAGTGGTATGGCTAAAGAGAATTACCTTAGTGTAGTTGCTCATTATGTAAACAATGACTAGCAACTAGAGAAGAGAATTATAGGATTCAAATTAATTGATGCAGCACACACTGGTAAGAATATTGTTGATTTTATTGTAAAAGTTGTGAAGACTTTAGCCTTACAAATAAAATTTTAGCAATAATATTAGATAATGCTACAGCAAACACTTCTTCAATGACCATTCTTACTCCGTTTTTTAATTCGTACACTGAATCTTTCTTATTATATTAGCATTATGCTTGACATATTATTAATTTTATAGTTAAATCTAGTTTGAAGATGTTATACCAGTACTTTGAATCTTTTCGCATTGCAATATCTTTTTTAAGTAATTTTAATCAACGAGTAGTAGCATATAAGATTTATTGTGTTGTAATGGAGGTATGTCCACGTAAGTTTAGTTTGGATATGCCTGTTAGATGGAACTCTACTTACTTGATGCTTAAGTCATTCATACCTTATAAGAGTATATTTTCTATTTTTATTAACATGCACTATCGTAACTAGGATGGTTAACTACTACTCACAGATCAACATTGGTATGTTGTTGAATACTCGTTATCATTTTTGAAACTTTTTTATGATTCAACTATTGCTTTATCTGCAGTTTATTACTCAACCTATCCTTTAATGGTGTATTATATTCTAGAAATTGCTACCTACTTAAGGAATCACGAAAAATGATAATATTTTGCGTAAATCTATTTATGCTATAAAAACTAAAATTTTGAAATATTGAAAAGAAATTTCTATGTTATATGCACGTGCATTTATTTTAGATCCTAAAGCTAAAGTTCGAAGATTTGTGACGAATACTCATACCATGGGTACCCCCAGCGGCCCAGGACGACGTATGGGCTGCCCCAAGCCCAGCTCTGGTTGAAGGCTCCGCTGGGCCACGAAGGACACTCGTCCCCGACCAAACCGACCAAAGGGCGGTCCGACCCCCGCCATGGGTCGGGTGCCCCGCAAGTTCCGACCAAGCCAAGGCACGGTCCGACCCCCGCCATGGGTCGGGCGCCTCTTGAGCTCTGACCAAGCTAAGGCAATCTCCGCCAGAGGTCGGACACCAGACCGTCACCGATCGTTGGCCACCTGCCCCATGGACACGACGGCCCAGAATGACCGTGCGAGGGCAAGTGGTTTCTTCCCAAGGCGGCGGAGAGATCGCCGAAGTCAAGCGCCAGTCTCATCGTCCAGTCATGCACAGTGGGAGGATGTGCTCCCTCCCGAGGCAACACCGGAGCCAAGCGCTACGGCGTCAGCACCTGACGAACGCGCAGAGGGTAGGTGCGCCGCTTCCCGATGAGATAGAAAATTGTGCCGCTCAATGTGTCTACCAACCCAGCATGGGGCGAGCAGCACCGGTCAGTCGCCAGGACTGAAGACCAAGACTCCTAGGTGTAGGACACCCCATCCTTTCTCTTCCAAATTTCCCATGTAACCTGCCCCCTCCGACTATACAAAGGGAGGCAAGACCCTCAGGGAAGGGGGCGACTTTTACGGGCAAACAATTCTTACTCTCACACACGACTCGGACGCTCCGATAGCTTCGAGCCCTCAGCTTCCAAGCTCTTTTACTCGCATGAGGCGCCCAAGGCCAGACCTTGGCCCTCGCTTGTAACGTCGTGCAGCCCTCTGCACCCGAAGTAATACAGAACCACCACACGAACTGGAGTAGGGACATTCGGCCCGAACTAGTATACATCTTGGGCTTTCTGAGTCTAACCATTCAAGGAGAGGGAACGCGCGACCCCTTGACTACAAATTTACTTGCCGGTATTCGAAACACCGACAATTTGCTAATGTTCTCTTACTTTTAACTGATGCGGTGGGTACTGATTATTCTAGTTATTTTTCAAATGTTCGTGCTAACTTATCTAAAGTTTATGCTAAGTACGATCAGAAGTTTGCTGGAATTGACATGCAGTGACCTCCACAAAACATCCACAATAGGTAAAAAGAAAATTGCATGGGGAAAGATACAGGATGCAGGTGGCTCTACCTTAAGGAGTTCGAGTACAACAACGTGAAATGCGAATATAACAAGTGGTGAGGAGCTAGTTACCTATCTTAACAGCAACACTGTCAACTACCAAGAGCAGCAAGAGGAGAACTTCAGCATTTTGCAATAGTGTCACGAGCACAATATAATATATCCGGTGCTTTCCATATTAGCACATGATGTGTTAACAGTTTTCGTTTTTACAGTTTTTTCGGAGTTTGTTTTCAGTCTATCTGAAAAGAATAATCAAGGAGTGAAGAATAAATCTGGCAAGTGAGATGGTGGAAATACTTCTCACTGTTAAAGATTAGGAACAAACTGATCAACAAGCTCAACACACTACATAAAATGTTAAGCTGGCAGCGACATTTGAAAATCTTTATCTAGATATTTAGGAAGAATAATTGTAATTTTCACCTTTTCCCTATATCACTAAGCTATAGGCTATACTCTTTTCTTTTTGCTAAGGTTTTCTCTTGTTGAGTTTTTACTTGGCAAAGTTTATAACAAGATAGCCAAACATTAATAAAGCTCATTATTTAATTTTAATTATTTATCTTTTTTTAGAATTTTATTTCATATTTAGTCCAGCAGCTACCCAGACCATGCTTGGGTCGTTACCTCAACCCGTTGGTTGGCACGACATGACCCGTTTAATAGCCAGACTTAAACGGGTCGTCTCTAAATGGGTCGTATCACGCTCAAACTGTGCTAGGTCAGACCGGGCTGCCCATTTGTCCACCACTAGGTTCCACCTCTCCTCTCCACCTTGCACCACGCCCTCGGTAGAAACCGCCGTGGTCGTCCTCACTCACTCTGGTTCAGGGTTTCAAATTTTGTTTTCGTTTCACATATCGAAGGTGGGCAAAATTTAAAATTTTCGTAAAATCTCATAATTTCAGATGAAACCCAGTTAATTTTTTAAAAAAATTAAAATCTAGAATTTTTGAACCAAAATTTGGCCGGAATTACCAAAATTTCACTGAGAAATGCCAAAATCTTGGCAAAATTCAACCGAACAAAAAATAGTCGAAAAGATTTTAATTTTTTTAAATTTTTTTGTGGATGGTTCTAACGCATCATTAATATTTCCACAAAAGCTTTAGATGATGATAAGGCTGAGGAATTTAAAAAAAATCTAAGAGTGCTACTGTCCTAATAAAAGGTCGACTAACAAAAATTCAACTGAATTAAAAATGGTACAAACCATGTTAGAACATTTTCAAAATATTTTTGGATGGTTCCGATATATTAATAATATTCCCATAAAAGTTTCAAATGATTAACAAGCTTGAGCAATTTTTAAAAATTAGGACGGTGCTACTGAAGGTTGATTAGCAAATTTCAACCGAATGAAAAATGGTTCAAACCACATTAATTTTTTTAAAATTTTTTTTGCGGATATTTCTGAAGAATCACTGATATTTCCATAAAATTTTCATATGGCAATAAGAAATTTTAAAAATTTATGATTGTGCTACTGTCCTAATAAAAGCTTGACGATCAATAGATAAATTTGATTGTGCAACTAAAGACAGGTTAGAATTTTTAAAACTTTTAGAGAAGGGTGCTGAGGCAATCCTTACGCTCTCATAAAAATTTTGGATCATAATCACACACCAGCGAATTTATAAAATTATTACAATGGTACTATACCATTTGTGTTCCTTTTGTTATTGATTTTTAAAAGATAACAAATGAAGTTCAATGCATTCATAGATTTGACCAAGCAAACAAAGAAGTTTAAAATTTTAAAAAATTTTAAAAAGTTCTAGGTAATACTTAAGCTCTCATAAAAATCTTTGATCATTATCATACTCGAAAAAGTTTATAAAATTCTAACAAAATTAGTGTTTCAGTTTTTATTTATTCTATTTTTGATTTTTTAAAGATAACAAATGGAGTTTAATTATTTTATTTTTTGAATGATTCTACATGACTAAAGACAGTATCATAAATTTTTAAGTATTATCAAGCTTGTATAATTTTATAAAAATCTAATAATATTTCTACTAAAATTATTAAACATCTCAAAAATTAGGTTTTTCAACGGATTTTTATGGAAGATAACTTTGTTAAATGTTATTGGACCAAATATAGTAAAAAAAGGGTCAAAATCCAGTCAAATAATCCAAGATATATGTGAGATTTTTGGCGTAATCTCACTGACATTTCTGAAAATACTTTAGTAATTTATTTTTTTTAATTTTTTTTATCTAGTTAGAATTTTGTATCCCATCCCGATAGAAATACGAGATCTCCCGAAATTTCGGCAAAATTTCATTCCCTAAAACTACTCCGTGTCGACTGTCGACGCCGCGGTCGCCTCCTCCCTTGAAATGCCACCGCCTCCCCTCGATCCGGCGAGCCCTGCCACCTCTCCTACTGGTGGACGAGCCTCGCCAGCGCCTCCTCGCTCCCGTTCTCATCCCAGCCCCTAAAAGCCATTGCTATGGCGCTCTGGTTGTCGTTGCCACCACATCCAGCCTCCCACTGTTGCTATGCCGCCAGATCCAGCCTCCCTCTCCATGACGCTGTGCCACCATTTGTCTCCGATCGCCACCGGTAGAGAAGAGCGAGAGGGAGATCTGCCTCCCGCTTGTTCACGCCACCGCCAGCTCTGCCTCCTAGCAGTCCCTCTAGCCACCACCTCCGAGTGGGAAGGAGGGGAGGATGGTGCGGCAAGGAGATCGACGGAGGAGTGGAAGGCAGTGGAGCAAATAGATCTCGGCGACGACAATAGGGTAGGGGAAGGGGAGGCGGCCAGGGCTGAGCCCCACGGCGTGCCCTTGTTCGATCCATCTGTGGCGGCCACCTGGGAGTTCGTGGAATGAAGTGCAGCTGTGGAGGAGACAACTAAGGAGCCGAGTTTGGTGTTCATAGCTGATGCTAAAGCAGACGTAGGAATGTCTACCGAGAACGCCATCTACTATTGAAAGGATACCACTAAAAGGTGATGCATCTTTTTTGTGATCATGAACATGTTCAGAATTCAGATACACCACTGTAGACATTTTCTTTTCCTTTTGACCAGAGCTCAAGCATATATTTTCTTTTCTTTTCCCTAATTGATAACAAAATTCAGTGTAATTTCTTGCATACAAGGATGCTTGATTAAATTAGTTTGGTTCTGGTCCATCTAGAAATCAGCTATTCGCATGCTTGCTTGATTTGTTAGTTTGACGGTTATACCAGGTCATAATCTGTGTCCTAATTCCAGAAGTTGCTGCTTAAGTGTTTAGAAACTTTTTTAGGTGCTTCATTCTTGTCGATGGTTTTATCTTCTTCTTCTTTTTTTCTTTTGAGGAAAAAAAGAAAGAAATTGACGGGCTTGTTTATGTTCTTCATATAACCCAGTGAGAAAGAAGATATTATTGAATTCTTTAATTGCTCTAGGTCAGCTACCCTTCTTTAATTGCGCTAATTCAACAACAATGGCTAACAATGCACGTGCCAGGTTGCTAGATTGTGTGTTGGTGGTGTGAGTTGGCCGGCAAGACGCAAATAGTTTGATGTCCGTGTGATATCCGAACATCATGTTAGTCGTTTTTGCTTTTCCATGCTTCTGTTGTTCTCAACAATGAGATTGTGCATTTGTAATATTGTGAGGGCTAGAATTATGGAATCTGCAATTGTTTTATATGTTATAACAGGTTCTGCAACCTTAATTAGTTTGATTTGAAAAGAAGGGCCTTTTGCCTTTTACAGGTAAGGATGCACACTTACTAGGCTTCTTTGTTTGATGAGGTGTTAATAGTGGGCAGTTATCTGGTTCTCTTTTTATCATCTTCCTTCCAACCACAGGCCAATCAATTAAGATGTATATCTTCTTTGCAGGGTGAATTGCATGTTGTGCTCTTTGCTTCCTTTTGTAGTAGGATATCAATATCGATATGGCTGTAATTGTGTAGCAGCTTAATTAATTGGTTTAGTCTTTTTTAAATTCTAGCTGTTGGTAACCGAAAGAGTAGAAATTAGTAGTTGTGATATTATGACAGTTTCGTAATTGCTTAGCAGGTTAATTAACAGAAAGAAACCAGCACAATCTGTGTTAGATTCAGAAGTTTTGTTAGAAATTATAATGGAACGGGGATGTGAAGTGGTTCGCTGTGTTTGAGCTCCTTCCTATGGTTCAAATGTTCAATCTGTGCCGAGTTGTTTCTCCACAAGCGCTACATCATTCACAGATCCGGACGTCGGTTGCCTCCGTTTGAGGTATCATCTTCTTGCTACTATCCATGACCAATCTCCACTACTATAGGTGAGATGTGGGTATCCCTTGGTTAGATGGTGCTTCTGTGCCCTTTGTATAAAATTCCAACAAATTTCAGCTAGCTCTCTCTGTATTAGACAGTTGGATAATTTTGCTAGATTCTGGAGATGGCGGAGGTGGTACTACTCGTATTCTTCTACCTCTGTTGGAGGGTTATTATTCATTATTGTGTTGTCTTGATGTGGTATATAACCTAGCTATTTTTTCCCATTTGCCTACATGATTTCTTCAGACTGGGTTACGGGACATTGGTTTCGGGTTGAATTACTAATCTTTTGCTATCGGACAAGACCCCTGTTAGGGTATTATTAGCCGAAAAAGTATTTCATCATAGCGCTGTCCACAAATGGTTTTATGTATGCTCTACAACTAAAGTCTTCTGTAGGTTATATATATATATATATATATATATATATATATATATATATATATATATATATATATATATATAGGGACATATTCAGTGCTAATGTGAATTCAGTGCTAATTCCGTGCTAATGGCATGTAGAAGTTTTGAAAAATTCTCATACTGTTTGTTTTTTTCATATCTTTCAAATGCGATTGAGTTTCATCTTCAAATTTTGCAAGGTTGTAGAGGTTCACCTCCCTACATGTGGTAATTTTTGAGAATTTTTCAAAACTTCTACATGCCATTAGCACGAATTAGCACTGAATTCACCATTAGCACTGAATATTTCCCCATATATATATATATATATATATATATATATATATATATATATATATATATATATATATATCCCATTCTATAAGATTGGCTAGCCTTCGAGGTCTTGAGAAATGTTGTTCCAATGATACATTGTTGACCCTCTTAAAAAGAATGAGATATGTTGTGTAGAAATTACTCACTAATCATAGTATGTGTCAGCATTTGTTGGCTCAAGTCATGTGAAAAGCAACTAGCTTTCGTTAGCTCCTTTGTACTCATGGTCCTGCTCCCTTGCTTGCAGGTGTCTCGGGTATTTTCCTATTGATGTGTTCACCAAGCAATCATTCGTTGTGTTGTACATTGTTACATGCAATGCTGCATGTTGTGTTTGGTTTATTTGTGCAACTGTTAAGACTTGGTGAGCTCTAGGAGGAAAAATACCTTTTTTTTTAAGAAACACTAGGAGTAAAATAACTGATGTGCTCTTTTCAAATTATAGTAGATTGCACGCAAATTAGTGTTATGTGTTGGTACTATCTTATGCAGGGAGGATAATTGAAACGATGTGCTTTTGCCTGTTGGGTTCTTCTTGACTGATTGTTATTTCGTCTTTAAACATATGCTTATGGGTTTATGGCTGCAAATGCGTTGGCCATCTGAGAAAGACCGTCCATGCATTGCCTTCAGGATTAGGACAATATTGTTGTTGAACTACTCCGTAGACTTGCGAGACTAAATGTTCTGTTATGTATTTAAGTGCCTATTTATACAATTTATAATCATGTTTTGCTTATACCACCCCTTTTTAGTACTCCGTTACAACGCACGGGTATCTTACTATTTTCTTCTAAAGCTACAATATTCTGTTTGTTTCAGCTTTGGATTCTCTAAAAACTGATTCTGGATTATAATTGTAGAGAAACTGATTCTCTAGAAGCTAGAATCCAAAAACATATATGAAGTGGATTGTATATTCTAGTGTATATGAGTAGGCTGGATTGTGATAATCAGATTCTAGAATCAGGCTGTTTGTTTCTGCTTCTGCTTTTGGGGCCAGAATCCAGAATTAAAAGCTAAAACAAATAGGGCCATAGGAGTGGAGAGTTTTAGGTGGTGGCTTCAGTTCATATGTCACAGGCACTGTACTAAAGCTACTGTATGCTAGGGCATTTCTAATAGTGCCATTTTAGTTGTCTTTTAACTATATCATATCAGTAAAATTCTATATAGAGTGAGGATATGAGAAAAGAGAACGTAACGTCTCTTATGTAAGATGCAATTTAATCACACAAACCAGCATAAACAGTGATAGCGTGTGAGTTAAACAGTGATAGTGTGTGAGTTTATATATAATGTGATGAAAATAATATAAAATATACAATCTTAAAAGGCAAACAATTGTATATGCCCTTATAGTACTCTACCCTCTCACTAACTCCTTGTATCTTTGTCTTAACCCACTAAAAAATTAAATCTATGTTTTCAATAGTGAATACCCAGGTGCTAGCATGAGTTTTCGTTCAATCAAGTTTATGCCACCTAGCACCAATGTTCGGGAATATATCCCTGGAAAAGTACCAAAGCAATTGTAAAGCAAACCGCAATTGTGTAGAAATACATATTTTACCAAAAGGAAAAGTAGAACAATATGCATACTCTTTCATTTATCGTATTCATGGTTAATGGGGGAAATGCGACGGAGAGAGACACACACCATACCGAGTGGGAAACCTGGACTTTCTCATGTAACTCCTGTTGAGTATAGTTCAATAAAAGTGGTGACGGGCTCAGGACATAAATTTAGAGAATGCTAAACCGGCCTCTAAGTTTCAATTTTCTGGCTGGCTTCTATGGCGACGGTGTGATGGCACCCCACGATGAGCAGGAGGTGCTAGGGTACCTATGATGTAGTCGAAAGTAGAGTGTGCCCTAGCCTCTCTGACTCTTTGCTCGGTCCGCCCCTACTAAAAGGCAAAAAAAGAAGTGTTAAATATCAGGGAGATTAAGGCTCTGTTTGTTTAGGCTTAGGCTTTTTAGCTTATAGTTTAAAGCTAGCTTTTTGGCTTAAACAGCTTAAAAGCTAACGGTTTTTGTACGTGATAGAGGTGAGTAATTTTATCTAACTTTAGTGTTATTAGTCTAAAATCAACCATCAATAAACCAAACGAGTCTCTCTTCAGTGGTTTTTAGCTTTTAGTTATATGAAGGCTTATGGCTTTTGAAAAGCATAGATAAAAAGCTATTTGTTTGTTTAGGCTGTAGCTTTTTGGCTTTTAAACCGATGAAAACGCCCAAACAAACAGGGGCTAAACATCAATCTAATCACTAGTGTATACGTAGCACCAGAAAAAACAAAATAAAAAAAGAAAGCAGACGTCGAGCTCTTTCAAGTGATGATCCCCCTAGATGCATGGCATGGCATGGCATGTGGGCTGATTTGATCCGTCGAAAACAACCTGCGTTCCGGCCGAAAGCCCTGCCGTTACTCTCACAGAAAGACTAACGCATCAGCTCAGCTCAGCTCAGCTCAGCTCGATTTTTTCGTTGATTAGGCAACCACCACTGTTGCTGCTTCTCTTTCTGCTCCGTCATTATCCCCTAATGGTTCGGTTTGACAGGCACCATCCGGAATTAACACCCGTCAGCGTCCCCGGTCAGATCCACGCTTTTTATCTCGACCGATGGACGCGGACGCGGCAACACTCGCTTCTGTTGGCCGATCGGGCCGCGTGCGACCTCACGGCAGTCGAACCGAGTCGGCGGCGACGCCGACGGCTCGGGCGGGCAATCATTGCGCCTTAATGGCCCGGAAAACCAGTGGGTTTCAGCCGAGATGACACGGCAGGGGGTGCAGGCAGGCGCAACGGCGCGCTAGGCAGTAGGCAGGGTCGGGGTAAGGCGTGAAATCTCGGCGAAATTTCGGTTGCCATTTTGGGTTTCGGCCAGAGACGGGTTATAAATCCTTACCAAAAAATAAAATTACTACAGTAATTTTAAAAATTTAATTGAGATTTTAGGTATTTTGACCGGATTTCAAGTTTTTTTAACCAAATTTGGGACAGTAGCTCTTAAAGAATGTCATCTTCCATGAATATTTTTTGGAACACTGAATTTTTAAGACGTTTTATAAAAATAATAGAAGCACTGTTGGATTTTTATAAAAATGTACAAGCTTGATCATGGACTGAAAAATTTATGGTACTATCTTTAGCAGTCTAGGATCATATAAATTTTTTTAAAAGAATTTAACTTTATTTATTATCTTTGAAAAAAAAAAAAACAGAAGAAACATAAATGAGACAATAACCTTTTCAGAATTTTATAAATTCACTCGAGTGTGATCATGATCCAAAATTTTTAAGAGAGTTTAAGCATTGCATCAGAACCCTTATCTAATTTTTTTAAAAAAATTTAAACCTGTTTTGTTTACTCAATCAAATCTATAGAAGCAATATATATACTCAGGACAGTAAGGCTTTTATCAGGACAATAATACTATCATAATTTTTAAAAGTTTCTCAAACTTGACCATCATCCAAAAATTATATATAAATATTAGCTATGCATCAGAATCATTCACAAAAACTTTTAAAATTTAACGTGGTTTGAACTATTTTTCATTCAGTTGAAATTTGCCGAGATTTCGGTAATTTCGATCGAAATCTCAAAAATCCTGGCTCAAAATTTTTTGAATTTGATTTTTTTTAAATTTCGGATTTCGATCACCTTCGTATAGTCCAAATACGAACTTTGAATCCTTAGGCGGGGGTTTCAATGACAGGCTGTCGAGTCATTTTCGACGGCAAATTACCTCGCACACGCGGACGCGGCTCATCGTGGGGAGCGATCGATTTGGACGGGAGTTTGAGACCGCAGACTATGTAAGACTATCTCCAGTAGTATCCCTTCAGCCTCCAAATTCCTTCGCAGACAGATCTCAAGCACTGCAACGAATTCACTTTACGGTTCCCTTCGGAAGGGATTTGGAGAGAGAATCTCTTTCTGAACAGATTCTCTCTCCAATCTCTATACAAAACCCTTCGATACTAGACAACATAGCGTGTTACGCCACGCCGTTCAAATCTCACTCCGGAGTTTTTTGTTATAAAAATAGTAGAAGAATCTAAATGTAATTTTAAATATTTTAGGCTTAAAGAACCAGTGTCCGCGTCAAATTTACGGAACAACCGTTTTTTTTTGCAAAATAGCCCGACCTAAATATAATTTTAAATCTTTTGATTTTAAAGAACCGGCTGCCGGGAGGGCCTAAACGTAATTTTAAATCTTCTAGGTTTAAAGAATCGGCGTCCGTGTCAATTTTGCGGAACCATGGGATTTTTTTTGCAAAATAACCGAACCTAAACGTAATTTTAAATATTTCGGGTTTAAAGAAACAGCGCCCGGGTCAATTTTGCGGAACCACGTTTTTTTTGCAAAATAACCGATGGAAGGACTGTTCGCGATTTAAATCTTTTGGGTTTAAAGAACCGGCGTCAGGGTCGAATTTGCAGAACCACAGACTTGTTCGCGATTTCAGAATTCCCGAAAGGTTTGTTTTCGCAAAATAAAGGTACCCGAACACCTGAGAGCGCGGCATTCTTCTAGGCGCAATATATACTAGGTAGATAAGCGCGCTACGCTGCGCCGGTTGAATTTCGATAGCATGCGCTCGGGAAAATAATATTTTTTTATTTTCGTAAAACCACCCACCGGTCAAAAATAGTCTAGAGGGAAAAGGGCAAAAAATTATTAGATATGACAACCTTCTTTTATCGAGCCTAATACTCTACGCGTTCACTGAGTAATAATACATGTTCGCAAAACCACCCACCGGTGAAAAATAGCCTAGAGGAAAAAGGGCGAAAAATCTTCGATGAATTTGTGTTTTTTTTGTGACGAAAACATTTTTTCCGGGTTTTTTTGCTGCGTTTGTTAAAAAAAATGGGCCGTTAGGACCCGTCGGCAGATCCACGTGTCGCTATAAATCTTCAGACGAATCTATGTTTTTTTTAAAAAAACCCGCGGTTATGACCCGTTGGTAAATCCATAAGTTGCTATTAACCTTCGACGATTCTGTATTTTTTTGTGACGAAAAAATTTTTTCCGGGTTTTTTGGGTGGCGAAAACATTTTTTCCGAGTTTTTTTGGTGATGAAAATATTTTTTTCGGGAAAAACGGTGAAAGGATCCGAATGTAAGAAGCAGGGACCTGTTTGTTAATTTTTTGGACCTGTTCGCTATCCTGAAAAATTAGAAAAGGGTTTGTTCGCGATTTGAAACTAATGGGAGGCTTTTCCGTAAAATACCGCGTCAGGGACCTAAACGCGAAGAAAAAAAAATTGTCTCACAGAAAATCGCGAAGGACCTATCCGTAATTTCAAAGAAATAGAGAGTCTTTTTTGCAAATGGTGCAAGTGACAGGTAGCACACCTGGGAGGGCTCCAATTTCACCGGCTATAATAGAGGTGATATTATGTCTTCTTTGATAGGCCTAAGTATATTAATTTTGATCTTAGTTTAATTCGATTTTGGAATATCCCAATTCCCATCTCTCAAGCAACTGTCTGTTCCATCTAACAAAAGATGGATTTAAGGTTCACAATTTCATTTCGGAGCCGAAAACCGCTAGTCCGGCGATAGCGGTTTTCGCGAGAAACCGCACGAAAATAGCAAAAACCTGAATGGTTTGCAAATTCAAAAAGTTTGAATTCTGGTTAAACCTACGCGCGAAAACCGCGAAAACCGAGTTGGGTTGGGAAAATGTGGGGAAAATCTAAAACAATTGGCAAAAATGCAAAAAAAAAAATATTGTAAAATTTGGAAACATACAGAGAAGGCTAAAATTGAGTAAAAATGTAATAAATATATAACAAAGGTATGTGAAAACACGAAAAAAAATCTAGTATGATCTCTCCTAAATATGAAAAAAATTTGATATGGCATTTGCTATATTTTAGACAATTGGAAGTTGTAAATTAGGATTTAAAAGCTGGATTTGAAATTTGCTTTTTGGATTTCGTCCGAAATTTCAAGATCTCGCCGAGATTTCGGATTTCGATCACTTCCGAGATATGATCCGATACCAAAATTTGAAACCTTTATACAAGTGCAAAAATAGGTATTTACATAACCACATATCAATACCATTTACATATCAACACCATTTACATTTTACATTTCAATACCTTCTGAAATTGCTTATGTAAATAATTTGCAAGAAATTGTTTATATCAAATTGCACGTTGTACAATAGAATATTGCTACAATAAGAAGTAAACTTTTCAATATTAGATAATATTAACATTTTAAAATATACCATGACAAGATAATTTATGTGCATACAAATATTGCTACTTGAAAAAATACTACCATTTTTGGTGTCATCCATTGCTACTAAATATGCTTCAACAAATATTGTTACCAAATATAATTGAATAAATATTGTTACTAAATATATTTTAACAAATATTGCTACTAAATATACTTCAACAAATATTGCTACTTGACCTAATTGAACAAAATTTTCTACTTGGCATACTTGAACAAATAGTGCTACTAAATATAATTGATCAAATATTGTTACTAAAAAGTGTGTATGTAAATATTGCTACTTGACATACTTGAATAAATATTGCTACTTGACATAATTGAATAAATATTGCTACTAGATATAATTGAACAAATATTATTACTAAAATATGTTGAAGTAAATATTGCTACTTAACACACTTGAAAAAATATTGCTACTAAAATACTCAAAACATCTTCAAACTTCATTTTTTTAAAAAATATTCACACCAGATATCTGGCTACGGGAGGCAGTGGCTGGCGGGAGGCGCAATGGCGGGGCGCTGGATGTGTGGCGGAATCGATCTCATGAGTATAGACAAACAGCAGGCTCACTGTAACTAAACGTCAGATTATTTTTACTGTCAATCTGAGGCCACTTACTAAAAAACTAGGTGTATTTTCATGGTTTTGTTTAGAGCCGATTTAAAACATAGTTACCATGGCACACAGACTACTACCAAACTTCTATATTTTCGACGGTAGGGTAACGGTAAGCGAAAACATAGTACTCTAAGGGAGAGGCACGAACCCTAACTTCTCCATTTTCGTCGGCCTGAAATATAGCCGACAAAAATACATGTATTAATCGTCAGTTATTGTGAAGCCGACGAAACTATCTGTAGTAATCGTCGACTCGGGTTAGGTCGATGAAAATATATATATTAATCCTCGGCTTTTGTTAGGCCGACGAAAATACAATTTTGGCCGACGAAAAATATTGGTTTTCCTGCAGTGGATGCCGTAAAACAATCAATACAAATTTTCTCAAATTTTTGGATAAATTTTCTCAAATTTTTTGAATTTTAATTTGAATTCCACCGGTATGGATTGATTAAATTCGTGCCTTACTTAGCGACCGAACCACATGATTAAGAATCTGAAAATCACGTTTAATTAAATTCCAGCTGACAACTCAACTGTCGTCACCACGTGACTTGGCAGAATAAAGATGGGAGTACATTAAATGCTCGTACCATACGCATTGCTCACAGCCCCATCCAAAATATTGCCCGTCTATCTGTAGGAGTCATGCTGGAGAGATCATAATTAATCATCGTACCGTTGCAAAACACTACTCCCTCTGTTGCAAAATATAAGGTATATTAAAATTTAGAAAAGTCAAATTACATAAATTTTGACTAAGAATTAATTAAATTATGTGCATGTTCAATTTACAAAAGATATATCAATTGATTCATATTTCACTTATCTTTCAATTATTGTTGGTTTCATAACAATTCATAATATATTATAACAGAAATTAATGGTCAAAGTTTACTTCAAAAGACTTTTTTGAATTCTAATACGCCTATATTTTGGAGCGGAGGAGTACAATGCAGTCATATATACAACGATATCTCCAACATATTCTTTAGCGAACTTTAGTATTAATGTAGCGTACGCAATAATCACATCGATCGATCGTCAACACGGGATATTCGGTTGTTCAACTGATGATCGATCGAATAGGCAGTGATGCAAAATTCAATTCTTATACGCCATGACAAATATTCTGTCAGGATAAAGTACTAAGTTGTCAAGAAATGAGTAAACACAGATGATTATTAACAAACCAAAGATGCTTAGTTATGAGTTCTGACCTGTTTGGCCTAACTTAATTGGTACATGTTTGGTCTAGCATGAAGTTGCCTTCTTTTTTATAAAACAATCTCGAAATACATGCACATAAACCTAACTCTCTCTCTCTCTCTCTCTCTCTCTCTCTTGCGAGGATAGACCTAACTTATTAGACTTTGGCTACATTTGCAAGTTCAAGTTTTATCGATCATTTCATAATGAGAAGTGCTTCAGTGCTCCTTTATAGTCGAATCAAAACTCGCACTATAGATAACTACTCATACCGAAGTTTGTTGACTACGTACTGTACAATAGCACCTTACTTTAAATTTTAAAATGACAAAGACGGTGACAGAAATAGCAATATCGACCTACGGATAAACATAATTAAGAAGCGTTTGGATGCCAAATAAGTGTATATATATGCTTAACCGGCGGCTTATGTAAGGCGTACGTATAGATAATAATGGTTCGACTGTGCCATTCTGACCTACTACGACCACCAAATATATATAATGTTTGTTTAAACAGATATAACTCGTACGCATGTATATGCAATACTCGAATTTCTCGATCTGGCATCAACGCTTTATTCGGTGACCATAGCTGTCTATTTAATTTATACATGAATTATACTACTGCATGCCGTCTAGTTTTGGCTCATGCGGAAAGATCCCTTGATAGGGAGTGTATATGTATCATCCGGATGTTTTTGTCTTAACTAACATCCAAATTTTGGACCATTAGATACCTCACTTGAAAATCACCGGGCCGTTACATCAAATCATATGATCGGATGTAATCGATACTCCCGAATCTCAACAATAACATCCAAATTTTGGACCATTAGATACCTCACTCGAAAATCACTGGGCCGTTGGATCAAATCATAGGATCGGATGTAATCGATACTCCCGAATCTCAACAATGATCCAATGGTTCTAGATTTGGATGATTTCAACCAAAAAAACATCCTGTTGATGTTTATCAAATCCCTTACTCTTATCATATTACTTCCGAGTAGTTTGTAGCTAGCCGAACCCTTAATCTGTAAATCGATCTATGTTCATCTATTGAATCGATTTTGAGTTACTAATGTTGGCTTTGTCGTGTTTTGTAGTTTGTACATGAATATGTTTTTTCTTTGATTTTGTTGTGTTTCGTAGTTTGTACATAAATATGTTTTTTCTTTGATTTAGCCATAACTTTTTACTGATAACTCCGTTTCACAATCAGTTTTTACCAGTAGCTTACTGACGACGATAGCAACACATTGATATAAATCTCAGCATATAAATCAAATTTTAGTATCTATATACATAGATGTTACTATCGGTATACATAGATTTTACTACCATACCAAAGGTTCAGTAATCTATGCGGTAGTAAAATGTTACGATACATTTGGTAAAATGGCAGTAAAAACACATTCGTGTAACGTTTATTAATGAGACTTATATCATTGTGTTACTCTCGTCGTCAGTAAGCTATTAGTGAAAACTGTTCGTACATCGAAGCTATCAATAAAAAGTTGTAGCCAAATCAAAGAATACATGGATTCATGTACAAATTAGAAAACACATTATAGAAGACATTTTTACTAGTCAATTATACGTCACTAGTAATATGTTTCGTAGTCTGTATATAAATATGTTTTTTATTTAGCCATAACTTTTTATTGACAACTCTGATTCACAAACTGTTTTCACCAGTAGTTTACTGACGACGAGAACAACACACTGATATAAGTCTTGGTGCATAAAACATATTTAATATATATATATTACTATCAGTATATATAGATTTTACTATTATACAGTAGTAAATTGATGTACGTTTGGCAGTAAAATTTGATTTATGTGACGTTTATTAGTGAGACTTATGTCATGTTGTTTCTCTCGTCAGTAGTAATCTAATGGTGAAATTCATTCATGAATTGGAGCTGCGAATAAAAAAGTTATGGCTAAAACAAATAAAAATAAGATCTATATATATCTATATATATAGAGAGAGAGAGATGCAACAAATCCAATAAAAACTATTTTATTGTGAAAACTCCGTGAAACCCACATGTACAAGTTTTGAAAAATTCTCAAAAAATTACCATACGTAGGAGAGGTGAGTTTCTACAATCCTGCAAAATTTGAAGACTAAAATCAATCGCATTTCAAATATATAAAAAAGACAAATTTAGCATAAATAGTGATTTTTCACTGTTTAGTACTATTCATTTTGTTGTTTGTCTTTTTCATATCTTTAAAATGCGATTGAGTTTGGTCTTCAAATTTTGCAAGATTGTAGAAGCTCATCTCCCCTACGTATAGTAATTTTTTTAGAATTTTTTAAAACTTGTACACGTGGGTTTCATGGTAAGGATGGTTTTCACTAGATATACACACACACGGGTTATAGATATAGAAAAGAAAAGGTAGAAAAGGATGAAAAAGAGAGAGAATTCACTATTTTGGTCTTATTAGTATGGGTAAGGGATCTTCCTATGTTATACTATTCCACTCTCAACCATGAATTGATTTGATAGATCCGATATTCATAATATTGAATTGATTCAGTATTATCAGAATGGAAGTCCTCCCCTTGAATTTACAGGATACCCTTTTTCCTCTCCATGAGATTACATCCCGAGTTGTTGCGAAGAAAAGAGGTTATGGAAGTCATTATTCTCGCATTTATTGCTACTGCACTATTCATTCTAGTTCCTACTGCCTTTTTACTTATTATTTATGTAAAAACAGTCAACCAAAATGATTAATTGAAATTCCAATTAATCATTGAAGAAATGAAAAGGGATTAAATAAAATAAAAATCCAAGTCTTAAATGAAAGGATATGGTTGGAATCATAAAGTGTGGCAGAAAGAACTACATATAGTTTTTTTCTACCACACTTTATAGTCTTTCTATTATATTATCTTGAATCTACATAGAATAGATTAGTGGATTGAAATAGTATATATATATATATATATATATATATATATATATATATATATATATATATATATATATATATAGAAAATGATTCCATACTCACAGGTGTACGTACTCTATCTTCATTATACCATTTAAATGATGTTGTTATACCTCTTTATCCTTTTGAGTATACTCTAATACTAATTATAAGATACTCTAAAGTGAGTTTCATGAAAAATTTCATTTAAGTTCATCTTTTATAGCAATATTTGTTTATATATTCCTTTTATATATGAAAAGGGTATGTAGTAAAAAAATAAATAGTTCTGATGAATTTTTTTCAACCATGTTGCATGGGAGTATCTTAGAATTATTATTGAAGTATATTGAAAGTGATAAAGGAGTATAAAGCGTTCATTTAAGTGGTATATTAGAGGTGGAAGTATGTACTCCTAGGAGTACGGAAAAGGCTTCCTATATATATTGACAATACTGGAGGCTAACTCTTGTACCATTGTCCACTATGAGGAGAGCATGGCAAAAGCATCACAGGGATGCAGCTATAGGCTGCGCAACGCATCAGTGAAGCTGGTGTAAGGGGATTTGCTAATTTGCTATCAGTGAAGCCAAAGCCTCAAAGGAGCCGTCAGGCCGGAACACCAGCGCCCCTCACATCCCCAACGATTCCCTCAGCGGCGGAGAGATTGACTTAACTTCTCTGGGAACGGGTCTGCTACGGCGCAAATTTCGCCTTTTTCTTCTTCCTTCTTTCTAGTTTTCTTTTTACCTCGTTTCCACCCTTTTCTCCTGTAAATATATATATTCAATTCGACGGGTTGTATTTCTGTTGATTCTGTTTTCTCTATCCTTCTTGAATGATAAGCAACGCTAGCTCTTGCCATTCTTTTTTTTTTTAAATAAAAAGGCTATACATTGCGGAAAAGTTATGTGCACCTTAAATTAGGGCTTTAGCAAAGACTCCTTAGCCACCAGTACTACACCTGCTCCTAATTATCTTCTGTCAAAAAAGGATGCCAAATATAATCATGGTGGCGTTCGGAAGGAGGGCACGTCTATTTCAAAAGAAGTCCTTAAATTGTCGAAGCTGACGGGCTAGAAAAACTAGTCATTTCCTTTAAGGAAAAAAAAAAGAGCTTTTATACATGGGACATCTATGTCAGCCAGCCTACGTACAATGCGGTCACCTAGATAAAAATATTCAGCACTGGAGTGACTCCTTAATCGAAAAGAAGTGCTGATCGATGTTCCACATACTGGACCAATGAGCTACCTCCTAGAAAACATTCATATTTAGGTCTGAATACACGTAAGGCTGGATATTTAGAAAGCATTTTTCTTTTTTACAGCTATCCAGTAAGCATTTGTCATTTTCATGATCGGTGAGACTGCAATGATATGTATACTAGCTAGGGAAAAAGTGTAAAGCTAGAGCTCTGGTGTCGAGGCTCCAAATCAAACAAACGCAGCTGGTACCAACATTTCTCGTTACAACCGATTCACGTTATGTGCCGCAGCATCATCCACTTTAATAAGCGGCACTAGTGCTTTTAGGTGAGCCAAGAACATCAGGCGCCACCGGCTCCAGTAGCCATATCTAAAACTGCATGCGTCCATCAAATTAACCACTAGCTGAATTAGCTTAGCTAGCCCCATACGATCAATTAAAAGCCCATTGAAATAGTAACAAAAAAAAACCGGTTTATTTGTTGTCGCTAGTGTCTGTATGATGGTGTCACACACTTGCCCACATGTATTGTAGAGGCGGAGAGCACACATACGTGCATCACTGCAGAGAGGAACTAACAAGCTGCACACCAGAGGCCGGAGAGTTCCGCGCGCAGGAGATCCTGCAGCCTGGTCGAGATATACATATCCACGGAACGGGTGGATCACGCCGAATACGTCGAAATAAATCAAAATACGAAGATTCGCGAAGATTAAACGTATGGACAGGATCGTCTGCGGCCTCCTATAGAAGTGTACATGAGTTTCGCTCTCGAGTCCGTACAGGCGTACAGCCCGGGCGCACGCGACGACGCGAGCGGATCGGGAATCGCTTGGAGCTCGAGCCCGTGACCGACCAGGTCACATGGCTCACATTGATCTGGGCCACCCGTTCCGCACACGTGTCTGGCCAGGATCTCTCCACGTCGACACGAGAGCTCGTGCGTGTCTATTTCCTAGCTAGCTAGCACATGTACCGTGCATGCAACGCTTAAGTAGCAATGGATGGAACAGTGAATATTTTTTTCTCAAGTGGTACGTGAAAAATATCTCAAACGTACGGTGCATCATGTACATATGTTACAATTGGTGTACGTACGTATGTATATGCATGAATCAACCTCTACATGCTTGGAAGGGAGCAATCACTATAGCTTCCCTCGACCGTAATCGTATCGTACGTATATATGTAGCAACCACTATAGCGTACGCATCTGAGCAGTATTTCATACTCTCAGCGGTCGCAAGCACAAGCCCTGTACAATACATAATATACAGGTACGTGCACACTACCTGCAGAATACGTACGTATTCGAACGTACGGACATACGGAGGCTGGCTAAGTTCAGAAGCTGATGGGGTAGACGTGCTGCATGTTGGGGTAGAAGAGGCCCCAGTTCTGCTCGACGCCGGAGTCCTTCTGGTTCTCGTTGAACATGGAGAAGAGGTACGTCTCGATGGCGCCCGAGTGGCGCGGCGTGCCGTGGCCGACGTGGTTGATGAGGTTCTGGTTGTAGATCCTCGCGTTGGCCGGGGATGCCGCCGTGCCGCCGCCGGACGGCCACCCGCTCTCCGACACGACGAGCGTCACGCCCGAACCGCCGTGCTTGGCCATCGCCGTGTAGAATGCGTCCACCGTCGTGTCGAACAGGTTCTGGTATCCGTAGGCGCCGTCCTGCACGACGGTGCCGGAGGCGGTGAAGAGCGCGTAGCTGATGTCCATGGCGCCCGGGTTGTAGGTGTAGGGGAAGTAGGGATAGATGTTGGCCATGAGCGGCGCGCCGGTGCGCGCCAGGAACTGCGCCACGGGACCCATGAACGCCTGCGCCTCGGCGGTGAACTCCGCGGCGGAGGGCGGGCTGTACACGCCGAGGATAGCCTGCGACACCGACGTGGTGACCTTGATGTGGCCCAGGCCGGCGGAGGCGAGCGCGCCGTGAACGTTCTCCATGGCCGGGACGAGGTTCTGCGTGGCGCCACCGGCAACCTCGTTGCCAACGCACAAGTACCGGAAGGAGACCGAGGGGTAAGCCTGGATGTTGTTGCGCACCCATGAGGCGGCCGCGGCCGGGCTGGCGGCGAGGTTGGACAGCACGTCGTTTGGCGCCCCGACGACGACGTTAATGCCTGTGCCGCTGACGGCCTGCAGCGCCGCCTGGTCTGGCGCGTACAACCGCATCGAGCTGATGCCGTTGGACTTGTACATGCCGATGACGGTGCTCGCCGGCGGCAGGTTGTTGCCGCTCATGCCGTAGCACACCCCGATGGACTCGACGCCTACACGCAAGTACGAAGATTAATTCGTTAGCCCTGTGTACGTACGTACTCACACTTAATCAATCACAGTAGAAATTACTAACAGTACTCCAAGTTAAATCGGTTCATAATTTTAGCTAGTTTTTTTACTGTGAACTACAAAACTACTGTTCCATTGCCTTGGAAATCAAATCATATTCACTGTTGAATAAAACAAATGGAAAAATGGGTACACAAAGCAAGAAGGGCGGCGATGCGTGCACCCTTTTGACTTGTTGGAGGGAAAATTTTAATCACAAGAAAAGGACATTTAACAGAAAATTTGTATGTGTGCATGGACTGACATGAAATCGATGCCTGCGTGCGGCTCCAAACTTTGCATATTTTTATCACTCTCTCTCCAGACTGGCTTGTACTGGTTGATGTAACACCTAACGAATGAGCGGTTTTACAGTCAAGGAGTTGGTGGCAAATGCACGCACATCGCTAGTCCCGTGCCTTGGCTTGGCTTGACCGAGTTGTCACTACGTGCAAGAATTAAAGAAACTATGAAAGTGGCCGGCTTAGCTCGTGACCAAGGACAACCTTAAAGAAACGAATAAACTGACTACTTGGAGTATGATTAATTCTCACGAAGTTGCTTTGTTAACCATCTAACTCTACCATAATTATGGCAGCTATAGATTTGCCAAAACTATGCTGGCGGGAAGCCTGTCAAGGGTTACCTGAGAGTGCATTAATGTGTAAGAAAATTTTTACTGCGAAGTATGTCATCAATCTATAGCATGTAGTTTGTACTTGCACGCCACTAGTATGCCACCAGGGCATAGGGTTCCTGTGCCGTTATAATGGCAACTGCTTATTGTCAACACCATTTGACAGAGGCAACGAATAGCTCAGATCATGTCGTAGTGCCCAGCTCGGATCATGCTACACAGAAGTCCAATCCATCATTTTTTATACAGTGATCAATATACAACTGTTAAAGTTGCAGTCGTAATACTGACTACATTATGTCTCGGTTATCACCCGGAGTATACTAGGAGAGAGAGAGAGAGAGAGGACCACACATGACAGATGGCTAGCCAGAAGAGCAGGGCAGAGATAAATCATACATGGGGCTAAAGCTTCTGGTCCAACGTCCGCAGCAACGACCGTTGGATAGTCCACGTATGATCGATGTGGATCGCCAAATTAAGCGTGCATGCGCTGCGGTTAGCCGTGCCATGGGGCTAACGGCCTATCTGGCTAGATCACGTGTGTTACAAATATTATATAATACACGCAAGTTAATCCTAGAGTGCAATTACAATCAATATTGATCCTCCTCTCTTTACTTTGTATACGCAGACATGCTATCTATATACCTTTAAGCTAGCATTTTTTTTTCAGTGCATATTCATCTAACGAAGTGCTACTAATTAACTACTACCAACTAAAAAAAAACTAACCCATTCTTTGCAAGCTATATATTTCAGGCAGATCACACTAGCTTATACCAAGAGAAAGAACACCTGTATTGATTTGTGGCTAGTTCGTGATGTACTCTCACATGCAGTACCCTAGATTTATGTGTTGTGCTATGAAGACATGCATGAATCATGATGAGAACAAGACTAGCTATAGCTAATATGCTCCTGTGGAGTCCTACACGCATTAATCTTTCAGCAAGTGAGTTAGTTAATTGGCAGTACAATATATTCATCAAACTCAGAGAATGGAACAGTAGTACTGGCTCCAACGAGAGGAGGACCATTGGACTAGCCGGTACTACGGTATACTGCGTCGCTGAAAAATGTCAAGATGCGACCGCGCGCGAACCGGAAGGAGAAAACAAATTAAAGATGGCGAGCGACGGGTGGTTAGGCAGTAGTTGCACCGAATTAATTAGGAAGCAAATGAAGTGGTAGGACTCGTGTCAACAGTAGCAAAAAGGGAAGAGCAAAAGTTAGTGATCAGCTATACTGTTGTGCACTTTTCCATGTGCATGCATGGCAAAAAAAAAAAAAATCTGGCTAGTTTAACATGACAGTATATATGACACTACTGATGAAAGATAGAAAGAAAGAGACTCTAGCTAGCTAGCTCCTAGCTAGGTCTTTCGTTAAACTTTCTGATTCTTCCAAAAGGTGGTTAGGAAGCAACCAAAATGCCATGCATGCTCACCAAACATTCAGGGACTTCATCTGCATGCTTGCTGGTTTATGTACGAAGTAGGCTTAATTTGTCATAGTGAGTTTCTCCATCAGCACTATAGTTTAGAGTTGAAACTAGCTAGAAATATCATTTGCAATATTCTTGAGATATTAATTTCCTTGCAGAAACCTATATGTACTTGTAATGTTTCCCTAGAAAAATGAAATACAATTAAGATACAAGATTGTACTTAAGATATATGTGCACTTTTATTTAGTGAAGCGGTAATGCAGTATATAAACAAATAACACTACCTCTTGAAAACGATGCTTTTAAGAAATAAAAATATATAAGTTTAAAAGTGGCCCAGAAGGAAAAAAATTAGGTATCTTGAAAGTGATCGATGCAAATTTTTACTGTTCCATTGGTGCATGAAAGATAGAGAGTGAGACGGCCGGATGGCTTTACCTTGCGACTGACAGCAAGAATAAAACGCAGAAAGAAAGCGACATGCACCAAAAGAGGGTAGTATTAACGACTAACGAGTTGTCATCTTTGCATGACGTTGTTGACGAGAGAGATATATGTGACTATGCGTACTTCTCCTATCCTCTGTGTATATTATATAGCCCTCTCACACCATGGCTACCTAATTCATCTCTTCATGAAAGCTGAGTTAATTTATTATCTTCTTCCTCCGACCTAAACAAAATTATCTTTTTCCTCTAAACAAAATCCCTGCATGACTTGCATAAACAAATTAAAAATCTACCTAATTATTTTGAAACAAAAAACAGTAGAGAGAGAGGGAGAAGGGAATCACTTTTAGGGATGGAGGCAACGACTCCGAAGAGCAATGCCAGAGCGAACATGGAGGCTACACCTTGGCTTGCCATTCTCTCCCAAGCTCTCTCTGTCTTCAAGGGTATACTAGCACGTCTCTCTAAGACTCTCCTTGTTTCCTTGCTGATACAACCACTGGCTGCACCCGCTTATATAGATGTTGAGGAGACAAAGTTTGGTCCAATCCAAACTTGCTTGGCCCAACGTCTCCAGCAACATTAATTTAGCCTATTGCAATTGACTAGCTAGGGCAGCCGTTGCATGCGTCATTCGTCTCAAGGCGTCTGGTGGCCAGAAGTTATCCGGTACACTAGGTTGTTGTAAGAAGTAGGGAATAATTCATACCAAACAACTTTTGAAAAAGGATTAAATTTAGACTCCATGCGTGATGTTCGATGAAAGAGAAGTTCTTATCAAGTCAACGAGCTGAGGATGTGGCGCGCCGTGTTGGTACCATCAACGTAATTCGACCGATGAATATGCACGTCTTACTCAAGGACATTCGGTGTGTCGGTTTTTCTATGACAGGTTTATATTTTTTTAAAGCCGTCGTTAGCTTTTTTTATGGATCTCATAGTCACGTATAGAAAGGAAAATATTTTGACATATGTTCGATGAAAGAGAAGTTCTAATTAAGTCAACGAGCTGAGGATGCATGCGGCGCGCGGTGTTGGTACCATCAATGTAATTCGGTCGATGAATACGCACGTCTTACTCAAGAATATTCGGTATGTCGGTTTTTCTATGATAGTTTTATTTTTTTTATGGATCTCATAGTCACGTATAGAAAGGAAAATATTTTGACGTACAATCACAATCGGTCTAAAAGGGTAGAAATTAGCCACCCCTTTTTTTATTCTCCTACGGGTATCTATAGTGTTTAATTTACATATCAATTAGAAATTGTATAAATCTGATATGACAAATTCCTAGTTTAATTGACAAGAAAATTGGTGTTTTTGGTGTACCTAATTAATACTCTCTCACATGAACCAAATAATTACTTGAACCACTTCAATTAGAAATTAGGTATTCCTTGGACTCCAATATGCCCGTACACCTTTTTTTAGAAGACTAGTTCCACTTAAGTTGGCGACATATTATTTCACAGGAGATTAAAATTGGAATCACCAGCCTTAGAAATTAAGTTTCGAGTTTCTTTCAAAAGAGAAAAAGGGAACTTTATTAGGAACAGTCATAGACGAAACACTATACAACGTCTCTAAGCTAGTGCACCATGCATGCATGTGAGCTTTCGGTGTCCCATAGTTTTCCCTTCTGTTGTTGTGACCTCAACAGCAAACTGATTAAGCTAGCTTCCATCCAATTAATCTTTTGTAACATCCAGATCCTGCCGTTGATTTGTTTATATTGCGAAGCTGATCTGTGGATAGGGAGGAACAAGTTGTTGCTATCAGTTGAGTCCCGTTATGCAACTGCTTTCTAGTATAACTACTAATACAGATATAATATTAGGTGCACCAAATATGTTCGCACCAACTAGCCGATCTACTCTTGTAGAACTAATAGAGTTAATACAAATGTATACGATACGATTAGGACATTTCAATGATGAGTTATTTGATCAACGTCGTTGAGAACACTGGTCATGTCTAGGATTATCTAGCTAGGGACATTGGTATAATTAATATAGATAGTGAGAAGCTTCTCTATTGGTGGCTTAGCAGCCCCGGCCCCTTTAATTTGGCACACATATTGGACTGGTCATATGTGTGGAAAGGGTTTAGACATGTGTTCTGTAGCGAGCTACATGTTGATCAAATTGTAGCAATCATAGTGACACTAATTCGGTCTAGCCAAGTTTCTAACAGATTCTTTTTATGGAAGTATATATGCCTTTAATCCATTATACAATTTTTAAAAGATGGAAGGGAACACCATTAATTAATTCTGAGGTTTACTAGAGGTGAGTAGTTTACACCCGAATTTATTCCAAGAGTCAGCACTACAAGCTTTACCTGACAAAATTTTGTTTTAAACACGAAACACGATTCTGAGAGCCTAATCTTATCGGGTAGACGATGAGATCCAATGCACAACAGAGACTGACGACTTTGGCATGCATGATGATGAGAATGAGATCATATCAATTCATGTGCGCTAGATTTGAAACCTGTCCATTTGCAAAATCACGACCATATCCATTTTAGAAAGGAATAACTGCATTCGATTCGATCATAACCACTAACTTAAAGTACACGGCATGCACGACGTAGACCATGACGTATGTATGTATGCATGTACGAACCACTGGGTGCCCCCAACAATTAAACCTCCCGAGTTTGTTATCTTGCGCTTTATGCCTATGTGGATACCAAGTCACCCCTTGTCATATCCTGGGGCTCGCTCTCAATGGATGCGAGAATTAACCTGCATCGTCGTCCTAGCTAGTCGCGGGATGGAGGGCCACTTGGAAAACTGCACTTTATCCTTATTTTCTGCTCATGTGGATGCAAGAGAACGACTTGTCCTGTCAGCGTTCTGGCACAGCACGGTGCCTCCTATTCCTCTGGATGTGTTTCATCGTGTGCACGGCCGGCTGATCAGCTTGCTTAGGTGTTGGTTTCATCCCTAGTATCAAGTCTCTATCACTGTGGGGGGATGGATGTTCATAAATAAAATTAGCTCATTGCTGCGTCCTTTCTTCTTTGCCCTTTCTTTATTTCTTTTAGATTACCGACTAGTACTCATCCATTTCACTTGCATTGCTAATTAAATTCTCTCTTTTGGCCAACCGATGATCGACTCTAACCTGTGTACGTAGCGTCCTAGTTTATCCGACTTACGACTAGGGTAATTCTCTCTTTTCTGTAAATTTTCTCGAATTTGATCTCATATTCTAGCTCTATGTAAGACCTATGAAATTGGGTTTTTACCGATGAGCTCTTCTTGCTTTTAAGGGGGAAAAGACATATAAATGTGAAAATTGTTTTGTAGGACCTGTATAACCCAGTACTATATGCTTGAAAGGTCCTTTTATCTTTATCCTTGCTTATGTGGACGCAAGGACACGGCTAGTCCTGTCAGTAGATCGCTACAGGCTGTTGATTGCTAATGTTGGCTTGCTGGAATTCTCTTCATGCTTTGGCGGCTCCGTGAAGTGGTTATCTTGTTGGAGTGTGATTCTACACGAGTCTGCTGTTTTTCCATGTCCTTTTGCTTTTGTTAATTAGCTTCACCAGGTCATGGCATTTTCTCTCCCGTGTGTTCTCGGAGCAGACAGTACTGAGATAGAGAGAACTGATCAGCATCCTACCAGTAGCACCTTGTGGTAATAATAACATCGACCTTCTACACTCCTAGCTTGGACCAGAAAACTGTGTACGGGTTACTAAAGGTACGTGTGGATACGAGACTGTCAATTGCCATTGCATTGCTCTACTCAAAAAATGCATATATATAAAACTTAGGTCTTTCTCTTCTTATATAGTCTCGGAAAAATAAGAGGCCTACAAGTGGAAAAGCCAGCCACAGATCAAGGAGAAGTACAAAAGGCCTACAAGTGGAAAAGCCAGCCACAGATGAAGGAGGATAACGGAATGTCATACTTGGGGGCATGATTAACCAGGACCCACGACTGTTACCTGATAAGTGCAGCAGTTATTGGCTAAGCTCGACTGATCGGATGCGATGCATGGATATATATTTCTTTCTTGGCTAGATAAAGGCAACCAGGATGGCTAAATTAGGATGGAGTAGACCAACAAGTAAGCCGGCACACAGGCCGACCAATCTTCGTTAGTTTTCCCAGAATCTTTTCTTTCCTATCACCTTCGTGAGTTCCTGAGAGTTCTGAGAATTCTTCTTGCTGTCTCTTCCTTCCATCGATCCTCCAGCTCGTTGTTCCTTGATGCCTACAAGGCTACAAGTAGTAGCTAAGATGGATAAGCCACGCAGCCACAAAAATAACTTGAAGACCCTGCGTGTCTTTGCAAGCAGATAAGATAAGATTTCCATGTCATTTGTTTTACCACAGACACACACATCCTCACGCAACTACGAACACAGTCGTACATGCCTCATGTATACATACAAACGTATGTTTCATGTGCTACAAACAGAAATATATATATATATATACACACAACACACACTTCGTATTCCACATTCATTTTTTTTTTCGATTTTAGTTGAGTTTATTGCTTGATGTCGATGTGGTTCAGCATCGACAAAATCGATCAAAGAAATTTGGAGCCCATTGGATCGAGTTGAGTAAGACGGATAAGATTTCCGTGTCATCTGATATATGAACGGTGTGTAGTATGGGCAAGTAGTAACACGGTCGATCGAAGGAAGCTAAGCTAGGGAACAACATACGTTTGCGTTGTCGATTGGCCTGCAGGTCGATCGCCCAGCGACTTACGGCGACAGACATGGACGTTTCTGTAGGACTGTATGGATATTTGAAAGGGAGATATACATACATGCAACATATAGCTAGCTAATTAACCTAGTTATTAATTTCTTCTTGTCATCATAACATTGTTATTGGCATGATGTTGCGTCCTGAGGTATGACCGGCCGGGCTCACGAAGATTAGGACACGCAACTGATCGAGGGTCTCAAAAGCTTGTTCGTGTATAGCCTAGTTGCGTCTTTTCAAACTTGGAATATTAGTTCAGTAAGCCAGGCTGACATGCTTAACCGTGTCACTTAATTAAGCCACTGACATGCAAGTTACATGATTAAAAAAATATAAGATAAGCTACATCGAGTTTCTCTTTTTTGCAAATTGTGTGGGCACAGTTAGTAACACAATCATATCTTTTTATATACTAATCGGAGGCCCTCCTAAAAGCTCTATGTTAATAAGAAAATACTAGAAACTCCCACGTTAATCTAAAAAAATGGTAGAAAATCCAACATTATTCTAAGAAAAAAAGAGAAAATCTTGGTCGTCCAATCTCCTTAATCATTTTCATCCACGGCATAGATCTATTTATCTATTCATAAGAAATATATAGTAAATCAGAGAAGAACCATATAGAAGGAAAATTTTGCTTTCCTTATCTATTCGACATTTCAAGTGCCTAATAGCCCCCCTAAAAAGCTCCCATGTTAATTAGAAAATGCTAAAAAAATCCCACGTTAATCGAAAAAAGAAAAATTGCTACAAAATCCCATATTATTCTAAAAAAGAGAAAATCTTGGTCGTCTGATCTCCTTAATTATTTTCATCCACGACATAGATTTATTTATCTATTCATAAGAGATATATATTAAACCAGAGGAGTACCATATGAAGGGAAGCTTTGCTTTTCTTATCTCTTCGCCATCTTCAAGTGCCTAATAGGCCCTCCTAAAAGTTCCCACGTTAATTACAAAAAACTAGAAATTCCAAAGCTAATCTAAAAAAAATTGCTAGAAAATCCCATATTATTCTAAAAAGAGAGAAAATCTTGGTCGTCCGATCTCCTTAATCATTTTTATCCACAACTTAGATTAATTGTCTATTTATAAGAGATATATGGTATTTATCTATTCATAAGAGATATGGTAAATCAGAGAAGTACCATATGGAAAGAAAGTTTTGCTTTCCTTATCTACTCGTCATCTTCAAGCATCTAACAAAGGAGCAATGATCTGAAAATAGAAATAAAGATGAAAAGATATTATTATATGCGCTACGGATTAGATCTACTTATAGAAATGTCTAGCCGTGCAAGCACATGGATAAATGACTAGTAGAGCTAATAAGCTTATGCAAAAAAAAACGATGCCGTGGCATCAAATTCAGGAAAATCTACGAATGAACACACCAAATATATAGTTGGTGGGACCAAAACTGTCGTCTTTAACCCTACAATTAAGATGTGTGTGGCAGCCCCACTTACCTATGTTTGCTTAATTGCACTAATATTTACACTTCCTTTAATTGGACATTCCGGGCCACTATTAAGGACTTTGCTAGTTTGTTCGTTCAACCATGTAAGTTTGTTTGAGGAGCTAGAGAACAATTTATTCAAAATTATGGAGCTCAATTAATATCCATACATGTACATGCATGATACATCAATCTTGCTAGCTTTGTAGCTAATTTTTCATTTCATATAACTCTTTAATCAATTTTGGTCCTTAGAGCTGTATCAAGGCCAAATCAATTAATTAAGTATACGAAAAAACTGGTGCGGGTAGAGCTCAACATCAGAGTGCGACTTAGTACAAATTATCCATGCTACATTACATGCCAAACTTTGAAACGTTTTCTCTCCAAAAAGAAAAATGTGAAACGAATAGAGGGCTTTGTTGGGAGTAGCTAGCTGCCTGTGCTTTGTTTTTCAAACATGTAAACATCAATATTACCTCACGATCGAATTGCTTACAAGACTCCACTTCAATTTATTAATTGTATCGTAGCAGTAGTAGCAGGTGTAGGTCTTGATCCTTGGCGCACTCCATCGATCCGTAGCTAGCTGGTCAAATGTTGTGGCACAAAACAATACATAAAAGAAACCAATAAACAAGCCCATCTTAACTAGTGCGCGCGCCTATATGCAATTAATCTATCTATAATTCTGGTACTCCATATAATATTCGAACTAATTATCGGATCATCAATCGATTTCACCAAAATTTATTTTGTACTCTCGATCATCCTGGCGAATAGGTCGATCAATATTCATTTCTTTCATCTAGTAGATGGTCTGATCTAGAGATTGATCGACCGGCCCGTGTGGACAAACTGTTGTCGCGGGGAGACCTTTTGGTTGCTTGTATGCATGTGTATGCATGTATAACAGCCATTGGCCACGATGGGCTCCAAGTGTCGAGCTGTTCTATATATAAGTACACATTTCTTCTTGAGTGCAATGTATCATGATGTAGTGACGGCCTAATCCGCTTGCATGTCGCTTACGCCGCCCCTCTTCTATATGCAGGAATTGGAACAGAGACGCATGCTTACAGCTTACTGCATTCATATACGCGCACATATCGTCAGCCGTCACCAGCGCGCGCTGTAGCCAAGTCCAACTGCCGTCGACGTCAAGAATTGTCCGCTTTCCTAGCTAGCCCCTTTCTTTTTTTAAAAAAAAATTAGCTTCCTTCCGAATAAAACTGTAAATCTATTCCCATCCCCACCATAGAATGCACCTTCCGTGCTCCCCTACCATGGAAGTGCCTCCCGCACTTCTCGGCCGCGGCAACACGTACGCCTCGTGCTATCGTTGGTCACGGTTGCGCTAGGTCCTCTGTGCTCCATAGTCGTGGCAACCCATGCTCCCGCGCTCGCCTGCCCGTTCTGCGCTTGCCAGCCTCCCTTGCTCTTGAGCAAGGCAATGCCAGCTACCGTGCTCTCCAAGTGCGGCAGGGGACATATGTCATCTACCGTGCTTTTCGCAGTTGGGAGGATGCTATAGATTTGCAAATACGTTTGCTAAGGGGCTAAATTTGCAAAAAAAAAAAAAGAGGTAAGGAGGGTTAGAAAAGTGATCAAGTCACGTTATTATAATATAAGGCATAATTGATTATTTGCTATAAAGTTGATGTGTAATTGATGATTTGCTACGTGTCAATGAGATATGACATGACAAATCATCAATTCTACCAATTTAAGTGTGGCAAATAATCAAGTATCTCAATGCGATTAACAAATGCACTATAGCTACTATCATATACTCCCTGCGTCTAAATTTACAGGATGTATTTTTTCTTGACACATAGATAAAGAAATAATGGAAATAACTCGACTACCCCATTTTATTATCTCTAATTATTGTATTCAATGCATACATATAAAGAATATCAAGTAAAACTCAATGTTTATTAGAGTATAAAAAGAATATCAACTAAGTTCTTTTTAAAATAAAAATATACTTTATATTTATAGATAAATCTATTCAAAAGAATACGTACAGTAAACTTGTGGAACAAAGGCAGCACCGAGGTCGTTATACTAGGTACCTACTGGTAGTAGCTAGCTAGCACAGTACCGTTTGCTTTGTGCAATGAGATCGACGTCGTTGGTTTGATTTTGGGTCCTGGGCCCTGGGGTGAGATGGACGAAGCTGCCGAACCTAAAAGAATGACAATAGATCGACGTCGTTGAGTGTGCGTCTTAAGGAAAACTAAACATTAAGGAGGAGAGTCAGACCAAGAGGAAGTAGGTAGGCGTCCCTGCTGCTGACCTGCTCTGGCTGTTGTGGCGTCGCTTTTGTTTATGTGCGCGTGTCATCGCTTCATCTTGGCGACCGCGCTTTCGCCAAGAGCCAGCGCGCAGGCAACTTTGATCCATTTATTAGCCATTTCTAGTCTCTCCCTAATTTGTTTCAAATTTAATCTCGATGGGAATGTAATTACAGAAGTAACTTCCTTCCTAATTATGGCAGGGTCAGCACCTGCCATGCTCCATACCATAAAAGCCCGAAACAACAACCTATAGCTACCGTGACATGGCAGCTCGACAGGACGTGCTATCATATATAGCATAGTGGTAGGACCTGCCACGATGCCCGAGCACAATAGATTTTTACCATGCTGCGCTATCTTGATAGGTGCATGAGCATGATAAGTATATCACGTGCTATATTTCTATGGTTAAAAGATAGCTATTTTTACAATTACATTTATACGAGGTTAGATCTGTAAAAATAAAAAGGTACGAGTGGCTATAAAAGCCCACGCTTCACTTTGATTGACCGATCGATCCGTGGAAAGTTTATGTGACGACTCATCAGCAGGCAGGCCGTGGGTGGCGCCTGATACTGCGGTGACACCTAGCTTGATAGCTTCCTCGGCGGCCTGCGTCCTTTCATCCGTTTGTCCGTCCGGACCATTTGATTATGGCGAGTCTTGCAGCAAGACTTAGTCAAACGCATATGCTGGTGTATAGTATTACTGATCAGGAAGTAAGCTAGCAATGGACTAACGGAGTCTATCTATCTATCTATCTATCTAGGTGTTGGACTTAACGCTGAGTTCATGGCCAGTTTTAAGCGCTAGAATGTCTGGTGCCAGTTGTGATTGGCTACTATAGGAGCAGTAGATTATGGTGCATGTTTTTTATAGTGTTTCCATACAGAAAATAAGATAAATATATATCTCCGGCTCCAAAATGGGTAATAGTATATAGACCATATTTGTTTGGACTTAGTTTTTTTTTTACTTATAACTTAAAACCAGTTTTTAGCAATTAATTAATCCACTTTTATGCGGGTAGGGATATGTGACTTTACCCTAACTTCAATAGCACTAGTCTAAAACCATCTCTTAATAAGTAAAAAGACACTCATCCGGTGATTATTTTGTTTTTAATATATAAAGGTTTATAGTTTTTAAAAAAAGTCCATATAAAAGTTACTTCTTTGTTTGGACCCTGGCTTTTAAGCTAGTGGAAAAAAAACCCGACTATATATTATGTTCATGTTCGAGGTTGCTACACAGCGTATGGTGTGGCACTGCTTGCGAACTAGCCAATGGCAGCAGAACCAGCACAGAAACTGCAGCCTCTGCCAAAGCTACAGAAACCTTCCTGTGTTGTTGTTAATCACACACTACTGTACTCTCTCTGAAACTAGGGTTTGCAACAGCAAAAAATTCTACGTAAATGGCCCCGATTGATGCAAGTCATCTTGGCTAGGACTGACTGGCTAGCTACGGATTTGCTAGGTCATGTGAGCGGATCGAAGTGAAGAGCATCTTATCTAATGGTAATGGGTGAATGATGTAGACTACACAGTCGTTCTCCTCTTCCTTTTGATTTCCTCTGCTTGCCTGTTGAGACGTGACTCTAGCTGATCTGCTGGTGTACAACCACACGATCGATGTACAGGGAAATATCTCCTACAAGAGAAGATGGCCGGCCAATAGCTTAGCCGGCCATAGTGCGATCGAGTAGGAGGATATGTGATGGAACCATACACAAGCTGACACACAATATACCGCTCCAATATCCAAGAGACGAGAGAATTTTAATCCCCAAAAGAAAAAAGAAAAGGACCTTCCCGTTCCATCCGTGCAAGCTGTGGCTCGCGGAGGCCGGCGAGTCGCTCTCGCCGCCGGCCGCCGTCGCAGCCCACCCAGAGAATGAAACAGTGGGCCAGTTAACGACGATCGATAATCGTCCAGCGATCGGTGGGTGCTTAGTGAGCCCGGCCGTGCCAATGGAATGATCTTATCTTTTAAATAATATATTTTTGCAAAATAATTTTATAAAAATAATACGTTGAAAAATTAAAAAAATACATCTCTATTGCCATTTGAATTGGCAGCAGAAATTCTGTCATCAGAAGCCTTAGTCAATTAAATCCGTGATACTTGTCACCATTTGAAATTGTTACTAAACTTCTATCGCCATTTAAAATAACTAAGGAGCTTTTGTCACCATTTAGAATGGTGGCAACAGAGATATATTTTTATAAAAAATTTTGACATATTATTTTTATAAAAATGTTTAAAAAATGAACTCTTCTCCCTCGCGCGCGCATGTTGGGCTTGTGCTTCGTCACCGAGTATGGGATGGGCTGCACGCAGACGATTTGGGCCCTCCCGTGAAGCAAGTTGAGCGCGCTGTACCTTACACGGTCTGGGAGCAAGGGACTGGTCCGCGTTTGTATTTTTCCTGGCAGCGTGCTTGGGAGCTAATTTAACGCCTGAGCTTCTTTCTTCTCACTCGCCCCGTTCCCAAATACATATCATTTCAGCTTACCAATTTTATTCCTCCATGAGTGTCATTCTACAAGATGACCTTTTTACCTTTTTTTTTTCCTTTACGTGCCCCTCTTATTGCTGTTTCTAAAGTTATTTACTGTGAACTAGAGGGTTCGCATGACATCGGGGAAAAAAGGTAATCAAATAAAGGAGAACAAGATTTCTTTGTGTGTGTGTATATGTAGCATTTTTGTGTTCCTGGGAGTACATGCTCCCACTTCAAATATACCACTTAAACGAATATGTTATGCTCATTTATCACTTTTAGTATACTTCAATGACAATTTTAAGATACCCCAATGTGATTTCACTGTAAAAATTTTATTGAAATCCTTTATTTTTTTGTTATATACCCTTTTATATATAAAAAGAGAGTATATACACAGAATTATACTATAAAGAGTGGACTTTGATGGATTTTTTCATGGAAATCACTTTGAAGTATCTTATAATCAATATTAGAGCATACTCAAAAGGATAAAAAGGAATAACAATATCATTTAAGCAATATATTAAAAGTATGAGTACATACTCCCAGGAGTATGGAACTATTTCTCTCTCTATATATATATACACACACACACAAATCATAAAAATTTCACAATAGAAAATTTTAAAAACTTATGGTTCAAAAACTTTCGATTTGGTTCCAAAAATTTCGGTTAAAAAAAGATTGGTCGAAACTTCTAACTTGAAAAGTTTTGATTCAAAATTTTTTTGGTTCGAAAAGTTTCGAATCGAAAATTTTCAACTAGGGTAACTTTTGTTTCAGAAAGTTTTGCTTCAAAAAACATTCAAAAATTGTTGAAAATACTTTATATTCAAAAACTTGGGAAATTTTGAATTTTATTTATTTTGAGGGAAAGAGAATGGAGGAGGGAAGTGGGATAATGGCGATGTCGCCAAGTGTCACGACATAGGAGCCTTTAAAGAGGAAGCTAGGTAAGTAGAGGAAGGAAGAAGGTGTTGTCGCATATGATAACGAGAGGGCGTGCTCACCACTACTTTGCTAAGGGCACCATCAAATTGGCAATCCTGGTATTGAATTAGCAACTAAAATAAAAAAAATAACGGTGGGACCTTTTAGTCACCCTAATATCTGTCGTGTCCACATCTTTTATCTCTTTCTCTCCCTGAGCTGTTGGGTGAACAACTCCCTCTCTCATCTTCTCACCTTACTATTGAGGTGGGCATCGGGCCGGGCTTTTTTTGGCCGGCCTGAGGCACGGCCCGACCTAAGGCCCAGTCGGCAGCACGAGTGGTTGTGCGTCTTAAAGCCGAGTGTTGTTTCTCGAGCTATCTTGTACAGGAACTTGGCATAATGTGTAACACACGGCATGTCATGAGCAAGGTGGCAAGCCAAGACGGCACGATCGCAGACCTGTGAGCAGGCCTGATGGATCTGCAGGAAGCCGAGGCAGTTGGGAAAGGGGAGCAGAGGCAAGGCAGCGAGGAAGGAGAGGCCAGGAGCGCGGCGGCGTGGTGGGGAACATGAGGTGAGGGCCGACGCGATGGGGAGGTGAGGGGGCAAGAGGCCAACGCTACAAGGAAGTGAGGGGGTGAGGTGGAGTGAAAGCGAGCCAAAGGCCGCGATGGAGAGGTGAGGGGGCGAGGAGGAGCGATAGCGAGCCAAAGGCCGTGGGGGTAGAGGGGGAGTAGAAGTGGGCAGGAGTCCATGGGGGGAGTAGGAGGTCGTGGGGAGCGACGGTCGTGGGGAGAGCCAGAGGCCGTGGGGACAGCGGGGAGCAAAGGGAGGCTGTGGGGTGGCGAGGGAGGTGAGGGCACGTGGAGAGGGTAGGGGGGAAGGCGAGGGTGCGGGGGTTGAATCGGGAAAAAGGGGGGCAAGGTGGGAGAATTGGGGAAAATGGGAGGGAAATAAAATTGCAAAATTCAAGTGTTTGAGTAAATTTATGGATGTTTAAATATTTAGGATGCTCGAGAGAAGAACATTGCACCACCTTCTGCTCGTTTGTATTTAGTCGCTGCCTTCTGGCTCCTGAAAAAGTTGTCTCGCTCGTATGGAAATCCTTCCCGACCATTGTTCATCACCCTCCGACTCTCTATATTACTCTCTCTGGTTTACTATCACTCTCTGTCTCTTTCTCCCTATCCTCGGCCGGCACCTCGTCTAGCTCTCTCCACTCCTCTCGCTACTCGCTTGCTCGTCGCTCTCTCCTTGGCGACGACGCTCCTCACTCTCTTCACTCCTCTCACTATCTCACTCTCTCATCGCTAAGGGAGATTGAGAAAGAGAGCGATGGGTGAAAGAGAGCTAAAAGAGATTGAGAGAGATGGGCGAAAGAGAGGAGGGCAATGGGGCAAGAGAGAGTGTGTGAGAGAGAGACAGGCGAGAGAGATTGAGAGAGACGGGTGAGAGAGGGAGAGCTAAGAGAGGAGTAACGAGTGAGAGAAAGAGATGAGCGAGAGAAAGCTAAGAGAAATTGGGATAGACAGGCGAAAGAGGAGAGTTGATAGAGATTCAATAATGAATAAAATTTTAATTTTTCTATAATATTTGTGTCTACTACCTTAGCCACACACATCTCAGGCTCATTTTAGCTCATCGCAATAGTACAAATGGACCGGTCTCGATCAAGACGCATTGAAACAAGCACGGCACAAATAGGTCATGTACAAGCTCGCCAGAGGCTAAACTAGGCTAAGACGGCACGACAGCGTCTGACGACGAGTCATGATTCATGAAACACCCCAAAATTTCAAAATTTTTGATTTATTTATTTATTTGGATTTTATTTAGATTTTTCCCGGTTTTATTCGAATTTTATTCAGCTTGTTTTGCCTCCCCTTCCTTTTCGGGAATTCTTTCCATTTTTGGCCACCTTCCACTTTCGGCCATCTCTCTTTTCGGCCTTTGGCCCATTCCTTCGATCCGGCTTGGCCCGTTCTCATTTCGGCCCAAAATTTCCGCCCTGAACCACCTCCTTCGCCCCCATGGGCCCCGCGCGTAGCAGCTACCGCCCGTGATTTCCCTCCCGTCTTCCTCCTTCTCTTCTTCTTCCTCGCTCTTCGACGCCCCGGTCCCGGCTCGCGCTGCCCCACTTGATCCAAGCTCTGCCGCGTCTCGTGGAATCCTCCGTCGTGATTCGCGAATCGCTCCCCGTCGCCTCGCCAGAATCGCCTTTTTCTCCTCCCGGTCCGACCACTACTGCCGGACCAAGCCTTGCTTACCTTGAGATACCGCGCCGTCTTTGCCTCGCTTCATCTTGTCGCCATCGACTCACATGATGCCCACGCATGCGCCGTCCCCTCCGACCCAGCTCACCCGTGACGATCGCCGTCCTTCCGTTGAAACTTCGCCACCACTCTCTCTCCTCCTCGCCGCACCCTTCCCTCATCCTCCCCGGCTATAAATAGCCCTGCCCCCTCGCCATTTTCGCTTGCCCCGAGCCGCAACGCTCTTCTCTTCCTCCCCCGCTTACTCATTCTTCCTCCGGTGGCCCTTTCTCGCCGTGCCGAGCTTCATCTTTCCCGCCTCCAGTCCTCACCGCCGCCCCACCTCCACGCTTTCTTTCCCAGTCATTTTTGCCCGCCACCAAGTTCGCCGTGGGCTCCTCCCTCTCCGCCGCCATCTCTTTTCCCCTCCTGAGCCGCCAATCGCCCTAACGCCCACCGTCTTCTCCAGCGCCGGCCATTTCCCTTCGCCGCTCGCCTCGCCCCTCTCCCAGTCGCTGTCAAGCCTGGCCCACGCGTCAGCGCTCCTTGCCCTCACCGACATCTGGTCGGCCACTTGTTACCGTCATCTCTGCTTCGCCGTCGGACCCTTTGCCGACCTCGCGTGGGCCGTGTCGTAACGTGGGCCTGTGGCCTTCGCTTGGCCGTCTTGGCATTTCAGCGTCTTGACCCAAATTCATTTCTTTGATTTTCAATTCCTTTTTCGGGTTTTTATTTATTAAAAATCCGAAAAATGCAAATAAAATCCCCAAAAATTCCCAAAAATCCAAAAATAGCCAAAAATGCATATTCGTGATCAGTTCGAACCACTGAGTCCAGAAATGATCTCCGTTTCGCCATTTCAAGGCCAGAAAATTCCAAAAATACCCTTGACCTCTGTTCCAGCCATTTTTCTCCCCGGTTTCTTTTCTGATTTTCTTTCTTTTGTTATTTTTATTCGTTTATTTATTGGATTCGCTTTTTGCGCTAGATCCGACCTCGAGCAACTCTCGGAGCGAAACCGGAGCCAGAGCAGTTCTTGGAGCCGCGCCAAGAGCAAGCGCCGCACGAGACCAGACACGACATCGACCGTCTCTCGTTAGGCGAACCTCTAACCCCGCAAGGCAAACCACACTCCTTGATCATGTTGATCCCATTATTCCGTATACTTACTGTATATGTAGATTTAGTTATTGCACTTGATTGTAAATAGAGTAGCAATTTAAAAAAAGAGCTAATTTAGAATGACTTGATTAGTTAAAACCCACCCCCTTGATTAAAACCATGTTGATTACGCTATAATCATTTGTCAACCCTAGAGTATCATGAAATGAACTACGTAGGATAGTTAAAACTATAATCTTTACTTTCATTTAATTACTCAAAACCCCGAATGTCGATTTGGGGCTTGTTTTAAAATCTGCTACGGTTGGGGGATCGCACTGGGGAGACCACGGAAGGTGGTTGCGGCCCAGCCCCCGATTGATGACCAGGCCCTGTGTGATGTGTGATGGGTACAGTGGTACCGATGTTGTTTTGTGTATTGGGCTGGTCTTCGGCATTTAAGGATCAACCCCTTCAGCAAAGTAAATAACTTAGTCATCTCTCAATCATAAGTTGGGCGGTCCACTCTGTTGACTGATCCAACGTGTCTTAAGATATTGTTTTTCCCCTTAGAATACCTATAGGTGGTATCGCGTGGGTTGGGGGTGGAACGGAATGGTGCGGCCATTGCCGGTTCTCATAACGGTAGGTATTCCTCAGTTGGCGGTCAACTGCCGCATTGGCCCGTGGGCCTGAAATTTGGGAATAAAAGTTAACCTACTGGGTAGGAGCTAAAGAGGGGAAAATCAATGAAAGGTTATGTTAATTTCGGTCCGGCCGCATGCATTAAAGTTGCATGTTAATTGCGCAGGGCACCAACGACCGTAGATTATCTTGTGGGTAAAGTTGAGTAGCTCTGCAGAGTGAACCAAATGGTATTCGAATACTGCATTACTTCCTTAATGAAGTGGGTTAATTTGTGATTCGATGGAATCGAGCTTGAGTAGTTTTAAAATAAACTTGCTTAACGTAACCTGGATTTTATTAATAACTCTGTGGTATGGATGTTGTGGATGATGTGGATATTGCTTTATTGGTTTGTGTTTCAAATGTAATATGTTTAAGGACTAATTATCTGTACATGTATCCTCCAAGTACTGAACTAGTGCCAATACCTTGAAATTCCTTGCATGTAATATTCAGAATTTTCGTGTGGTTTGTTGAGTACGGTTGTGTACTCACCCTTACTCCTAATCCCCTTTTAGATTTCAAAGAAGTTGATTCCAAGAAGAGCGTAGATGGCGTTGATATTTGGTTTTGAAGGCCTTGGTCTATCTGCTCAACCTTTTCCTGTGGTTGTTTTGGTAATGTATCTGGTGCCTGTCGCACCTTTTGTAAAACTCTGACCGTTAGGCTCTTAATTTATCTATAAAATATTCGCATTTGCTTTTATATCTGGCAATGTGCACTTGGTTACCTACAGCTAAACTTCTGGATAGCTGTGAGGGTATTTATAGGCACCCCTGAAAATAACGGTCCGTTACAATTCAGCACGATTTAGATACGAAATACGATAAACTTATGCCGAGCCGAACCAACACGACATGGCACACACCCACCCCTGCATCACCGCCTCTCCTCATCCGGTCCTCGCCGCTTCGCTCGCTGACCACGCTGACAGCTGCACGCGTTGCTGCTCCTCCTCTCTCCCCAAGATCTCTCCGTCTCCGTCTTCTCTTCCTCCGAGGCTCCGATTGGCAGAGGAGGTGGGTGACTTGTGCAGCGGTTGGCGACCTCCGTCGTTGATCAGAGCAGGCAGAGGAGGCGGCCCGGCAACCGTCGCGCTCGGATCCAGATCCAGCTGGCAGAGGAGGCAGCGCGGCGACCGGCGACTTTGCACTCTCTGCTGTCCATGGGCTTCACGCGGGTCTCATGTCTCAACGCTGCCTCCTTTTCTTTCGGCTTTGATTTTGTTATATGCAGAACCATCGAACAAAAAGAAGCAAATAAATAGGACCTGCTCATGATTTGGCTCCAATTGGATCCCCGTTTGGCTGCACTAAAGGCCCGACGGCCATGCCTCTCGCCAGATGTGGTTGGCGATTCTTGTCTCCAACGCCAGCCACCGGCACTTCCCTCGTCGTCCGTCGCGTTGCCCGATAATGCATGGCGGCGGTGGCGACGCTACTGAGATGCGGCGCGCCACCCCACTGTCAGAGCTAGAGATCGTCCGCCACATAGAGGGGGGCGCGCACGTGGGCGGGAGAAGGCCGAGGTGCAGCAGCGCTCAGATATGAGATATGTGTGGGGCGGTGTGTAAGATCATTTTGTAATCTAAAGTGCGGCATGTAATTAAATATAGTGGTTCTAATAAGAAATAGTCGCGTATGATTTGTTACCTGACAAAGAATTAGAACCAAGAGGTTTAAATTCCCTCCCCTCTCCTCAAAAATTGATTGAAAGATTGTGTGTATCATTCAAATAGTAACCGTTTGGTGTTGCTATAAGTCATTAGTGCTATGAATTGATTAGTGCTCAAATGAACCACTTAATGCTGGCTTTAGTTTCAAATGTTACTATAGCGGGTCACATGCACATGTCAATTACTATGGTGTTTAGCATGTGCATGCATGTGAATGGATATGTGAGATGAAGGGTTATACCTTTTCAGATCTTGCATAGCCTAAGGCCACTATATCATCCCTCAATTAAAGATTGCAAGTTTCCTGAGATTCTACGCGGCCACGTGTCGCCGTACACGCATTTGTGAAAAACCCCCTTCGTTTCTTCAAATTACAGATAGGTCTTTGTAGATTACGAATAGGTCCTACGCGATTTTTTGTGAGGAGAAGATTTTTTTTCTAAATCGCGTTTGGGTCCCTCGTGCGCCGTTTTACGGAAAAAAAACTACCGTTAAATTCAAATCGCGAACAAGCCATTTTCTAATTTTTCAGGATAACGGACAGGTCCAAAAACGTAACATTCAGATCCTTGCTCTTTACGTGTAAGTCCTTTCTCCGTTTTTCTAGGGAAAAAATATTTTCGTCACCAGAAATATGTGTGCAGACTTTTTTCCCATCTCGATTTCTGATATTTTTTAAATCATGTATTATTATTCGGTGAACGCGTAGAGTGTTAGACTCGACAAAAGAATGTTGTCATCTCTAATAATTTTTCAATCTTTTCCCTCTAGACTTTTTCCCCACCGCGGTTTTCCACTTTGGTCTCCAATATTTTCCAAATAATTCGTCGAAAGAGATATTTCTACAACTCTATCTCTCTATTTTTTTTGCCCGTTTCGCTCATTATTTCGACGATTTAAAAAATAAAAGCCACGAGAAAAAATAAAATTTTCATTGAAAATGGCACGCGATACGCCATGAGTCTCGATATTTTTTTAGACATGTATTATTACTCGGCAAACGCGCAGAGTGTTAGACTCGATAAAAGAATGTTGTCATCTCTAATAGTTTTTCGCCTTTTCCTCTAGACTTTTTCCCACCGTGGTTTTCAAATTCGATCTCAATATTTTCCAAATAATTAAATCGAAAGAGATATTTCTACAACTCTAGCTCTCTATTTTTTCCCCCATTTCGCTCATTATTTCGACAATTTAAAAAATAAAACACCGCCGAAAAAAAGAAAGTTTTTGTAGAAAAAACAACACGCACGGCGTGTTTCACCGCGAAAAATTTGTGTCCTTTCAACCGTTTCCCTCGTTATTTCAACGATTTAAAAAATAAAACGCCGTCGAAAAAAAAGAAATTTTTTCTACGAAAAAACGAAACGCGCAACGTGTTACGCCGCAAAAAAATTTGTATTCTTTTAGTCTTTTCACTTATTATTTCGACAATTTAAAAAATAAAACATCGTCGAAAAAAAAGAATTTTTTTCTACGAAAAAATAACACACGCGACGTGTTACACCGCGAAAAATTTTCTAGTATACACCATTGACGTTCGTGGTTCCTTCGTATAGACGTTCCTCGTGGCAGTCTCCAAGGTGGCTCGCAGAGCGATGTTAGCATCAACAATGGCATCCGAAGATGGTATCGATATGCTTGCTATCTCAAGTTCTGAACTAGGGAGTAACAAAGAGGAAAGCTACTCTACTACAAAACAACTGTGGTAATACTACATATTCAACAATGGGCGGTTTAAACAATATATACCACTTTTCTTTTGTTTCCCATTGTCAGGTAGGGTACATCATCTGAAGCATTCATAAACAAAATAGAACACCACAAAACATCGGACGCTCAGCGCACAAAAAAAATATGTATCCCCGTGCTGATCTTCCTTGCTACTGTATTCAGACACAACAACCATCACCTGGACAAAAAAATGCTTTTGCCTATGGAGAAACCGACATCCGTGTCGTTGGTGTTAGCTTTTGATGTTGGTGTTAGTGCTCAAACTGGAGACCGTCATGTCAACCAAGATAACCTGACGATCCACCTCCAAACCCTCTGCATACGCAGCTTTTCAAGCTACAAAAACCGGTGTCAAAACCAATCATCCCAGCTAACCAATCCTTACAGTTCCATCCTGTCCAAAAGATAGCATCCAGCAAACTGCTAAGCTGCGACACATCCTCGTGTACCGAGGACGGCGAGTTAGCAGTGGCACCCAAAACCTCAGAAAGTAAGTCAAAAGTGCCACGCAGCTTGGTGCATGGAGGCCTTGCTCCACATGCGTCTGATGCACAAGGCGCTTCTCGCGTAAGATCCCACCACAAGCATCCACCAACAAATTTACCAGTAATCATCGGAATATCCGGATGACCGCGAGTGGGATGCACCTTTGTTTGATTGCCACTGACGAGGACTAAAACCCCTGTTGTATTGTTTCCTGTAGTGCTGTTCAGGTGACCTATGCATACTCCTCCCCTTAAAACCTCTCTTTGTTGCATTTCTTAGATTCTCTTCAATATCATATTCTTGGCGCTGCAAAATTCAGGCCAAAAGGTAAGGCTTCGCTAGTTAGGAAACAAGTTCATTGCTGTAGGAACTGATAAAATGAAAAGCAGTGCACAAGCCTCATTTTGTAATTATAAGAAAATCAATATTACTGCCATCAATAAATAGCAAGCACATCCAACAAAGATTAAATTACGCATGTGCCTTCTGTTGCTAGTTTGCGCCCAGCTGGGTCCAGAAAATTGGCAGTAGCTGGCTGGTTACTGACAGTTTTCCGGTGATCTATTCTCGGTGGGTACCAGGATATCTCATCCCACCAGGATTTGGAAACTCAAATAAAAATTTCAAAAACAAATCCTGGCAGGTTTTCGTCCGGTTTGCAACTTCAAATTCAAATTTTGAATTAACATTTTTGAACGGTTTTTGAGCGACAGTAACTGGCGAGAAACCAGAACTGGCCAAGGAGCGGTCTTAGGGCTGGTTCCGGACTTCCAGTCCCAAACCCTGGCGCTCAGTATACCATCAGAAGCCCTATTTGTGTGCATACTAATAGCAGCTAATCTTATCCATTAGGAGTTCGGACCATTAATCTTATCCATTAGGAGTTTGGACCATTCCTATTATCTCCAGTAGAATGTTTACACAACAGTTGGAGCACAGAAGTTAATCAATTGCAATTTCCCTCTGCTATGCTATAACTAATTGGGCGTGCTTCCCCTTAGAAAGAAAAACTACAATGAAGTGAGAAGGGCAAACATTGATGGCCACTTTTCGTAAGCATGTCCATTGCCACTGTGTTTTACCTTGTCTGGGTCTGAAAGAACATTATATGCCTCCCCAATTGTTTTAAACAGATGATCGGCATCTGCATAAACCTCCTTGGCAACATCCCTCCAAAACCCATCATCAGCATTCTCATTCCTTACTAGCAATTGAGCAGCCTGCAGGACAAAGTGGTGTCAAAAGAAACACTTTCTATATAGAATCAAAGAAATTTTCTTAAGTAATGAGAACCTTGTCTGGGTGGTATCTCAATGCAGCTTTTCGGTACGCCTTCTTAATGTCTGCTAGAGAGCAGGATGGTTCAACTCCCCTGGAAAAAAAGGATAATAACCTAATTAAAAAAAGATAATAACCTAATTAAGCTATCTTCACAACATGAGCAAAATAGATCTCGCTTCATTTTATGAAAAAGGAATAATTCACCAAAAGTTAAAAAGAGTGACACAGAAATGAAATAATATCATACAACGTAATATGACTTGAGACTCTTGAGTAGCTACAGTACTGGTCAAAATAGAGCTAAAACTGTCTTGAAAAATACTGCAAGATGCTGGATCAAGTTCCTTTGCAACATATATAAACAACAACTGCAGGTTTTCTCAATCCTAATGTAGTAATTCCTTTTTTAGTTTTTTGCTTACCAAGAACTCTGCAGTCCCTGTCTTGGATTTGAATTTTCTAAAGCACAAGACAACCCGTGTTTTACAAACAAGATAGGCAATGTGTTCATGGTTGTACTGACCAGATTAGCTCTAGCTAGCATAAATATGTGCCCCCAAGCTGCAAGGCTTTTGTTGTGTGACGTCATCCTTCAACATCAAACTTCACCCAACATACAAGTATGCAACAACACCACAAAAACAAGGCTAATAGATCCAGTATTATCATGCTAGTAGTATTGCTTCTTCTATCAAAGAAATGATAACCATTACTGCTTTACTTTTCAAAAAAGCTATCTCACCATCTCAGAATATCCATGCGCCTGCAATGCATTTAATGCCACATACATTGTAAAACTAATACATTTTCTTAATGTCATTTCAATGTCAAAATGATACTCTTGCAAACAATTTTCAAAAACATCAAAGAGCATAGATAGCGTAGTTCCTTTAGAAGCCATTATGTAAAGCGTGCTTCAGTTCTCGTAGGCATAATCAATGGTATCCTTTCTTTCTTTAGATCAATGATAATAGAAGGTAGAAATCAAATGTAGAGGCATGCATCAACTACTTTAAAAATGCAATTATTCATGCAGATGGAACAAAATTTGGGGCAAAGAAAACATTACTAGAGAAAAAGAAAGGTAAATTTCACGTAGAAAAACTTACAAGATTAAATACATATTCAAGGGAGTATCATTTTTTGCCGCCTCCTCCACAGACATAAGTCGTGCACGCGCCTGCTTCAGATCACTGTGCTTGTTTAAAACTTTTGGTGATACTCCAGACTTATTGGCTTGCTTTTCAAGAAGTGAGATTAGCTTCCTTAAATCATTAGCAGCTTGTCCATAATCCCTGATCATCTCATATAAGGTGGCTCGCCTGGAAATTGCCTGCAATTAAGATTCAAGAAGCTATTAGATAAAATACTAAAAAAACCATGTAGAGCTAAAACAGTTCATACATAATCTTTGATCATTTATTCCATACACGAAAATGTGCGCAAAAGGATAAGCTCATAACATAGAACAAAAGCTACTATGGTATACCTTGGGATAATTTGCATCAAGAACCATGGCTAGTGAACAATCTGCTATCGCATCAGTAACTTGACCAAGTGCTTGATATGCAGCTGCACGATTGCAAAAACAGACAGCTGAAAAGGGGCGTGAATCATTACTGTATGCCAAAGCCTCTGAATACTGTTCCACAGCTTCTGAAAATCGACGAGCTTGAAATGATTCATTCCCAGCAGCCTAAAAAGGATCACAAGAGGGGGCAAAGCTATGCTAAGTTACTATCAATATAAATGAAAAGGCTAACATGAAATAGACATATAGTTATTTAATTTCTGTGTGAGTGTGTGAGCTTGTCTCTGTTTGAAAAAAGAAGAGTAGCACAAAGGGACTAAAAAACTTTGCTCTGCTGCCCATTTTCAAAGTCAAATTCATTGCAAGAAAGATAGCATGGGGCATGATAATATGATAAGAGAACTATCACCTAGAAAACAATGTAACATTTCAGGCAAAGAGATATTGTGATTATTTAAAGCTAGAAGGGAAAAATAAATCATGTGCTAGTTCTCGATCATATCCATAAGAAAAGAATTATTAGCATACACACAGGAAAGTAATGAATCACGTAATATAATCAATATATACATAACATGGGTGGATATGACAGAAACCATATCACCAGAGTCCCTCTTTGCCGGTATGCTAAAGGATGCAGATAAATCAATAGAAAGGGAAGAATACCTTAAGGGCAAGAAGCTGCCTTATAGTTGTAGACAATGATGAGAAACCTTCTCCAGATGTACCCCCGCCACTGTGTGATTTGCACCATTCATAAGTTAAATATCATAAGATGAACTGCAAAAAAAAAAAAAAAAAGGAAAGGAAAGGAAATTCACCGGACATGGCAAGTTTACCTCTCTTTGACAGGTGTCAGTTGCTCATGCTTATTTAGCACGTCAAGAGTGTCTTCAAGCTTGCCTAAAAGGAAGTAAGACTTACATATGAGGTATGACCGCCAAATCCTTCCAGGGAATTCCATCTTTTCAGATACACTGGAATTCTTTGATTCTCCATTAGTATTAAATAAAGCAGAATTTCTTTCAGCCAAATCTACTGTTTCCTGACATAGTTGAATTACTTCTTCGAATCTTCGTAGCTGTTCAGCGCAGCAACCATATTACTAATAGTTAGTAACTAGAGAATAAGTACATGAGGAAAGCAGTGACAAAAACAAGAAATCACTTGGAAAAATGACTGCATAATAATTCTTAACAATCCATGGATATAAAACAACAGACAAGAAGAAATACAGACCGTCAGTAGCGCCTCTGCTTTCATCTCCATTAAGTTATCTGAGTGTGAACTTATGTGCAATGCATTGGAAATCAGTTCTAAAGCTGTTGTTGCTTCAGGCGATGTTCTTTTCTTAAGAAGTTCCTTGGACTGGAACATCCAATCTGCCACTCTCTGCAGTATTCGTAAAAAGATGCCAATAAGATATGATGCTATATAATAACAAGCAGCTAACTTAAAGCTTCTTTCTACTATGAAATTTTGAACTCAAATAACCTGTAGACACTTAAGGAAATGATCATACAACAACTCCTATATCTCAGGCTCAGCACAACCAAGGGAATGTATTAACTGCAAACTGATACTTGGTGCAATTATGAAAAAACCTTAGGTTTGGGCACCAAATAAACCCACATAATCTGAAAGTTTGGGGTATGCACCCTACGAAGCATTGTACAATCCATAGTTACCGGATTCGCTGTAAATCCCCATGAATTGCGAACCGGATTCGTCGAACCTGAACCGGTTTATGGTACAGGGTTCTTATTCACAGTGAAAATTGGAAGAAAAAGTAGCAAATCGCGAACCTGAATTGTCAGGACCCGAGTGAATCCAACTGAAATCAGCAACCAGAACAGACCAAAGAGGGAGAAAAAAAACAGAGGGGAAAAGCTAGGGTTCTATGTTCTACAACTAAGAAGGACACAATAATGTGCAGAATCTTCATATCTCTCCAGTTTTCCATACATCAGGCTTTATGCCTTGCAATTTCTAAGAGCATCTCCAGCAAAGCCCCTAAACCAGCCTTTAAACCTGAAAATAGGAAGTTTAGTCAAAATGCAGTCCAAAGAGGGCCCTAATCCGCCCCTAAATTTAGGAGGCCCTAAATTTCCTCCCGAGCCCTAATCCCCACCGGCGCGATCACAGCCCCTATTCTCGCTGGGTTTCCTTGCACAAGCACTGAAAGATCTCTTGCGCTTCCGCCGCTTTGGGAAATCTCTCGCTTCCCGCCGCAAGCCGCCTTTGTCAGCCCGCCTCCACGCTTCAACGCTGCCCCAGCCCACCTGGTGTCGCCTTCACGCCGCCGTCGCGCCTGACCAAAGACCACCCTCGCCGCCACGCTTACCATACTACCGCCACGCCCACGCTCACGCCATGCACCGCCGATCTTTGTAGAAGAGGAAGAGATGCTCGCCGCGGCCTCTCCGCCGCCGCTCGGTCCACGCCGTCGCCGCCGGTCCACGTCGCCGCTTCTCGTAACCTCTTCTCACCGCTTTCGGTCTCAAGAAGAGGAAGAAATAGGATACTGCTGCCGTCTGCATTGCCAGTTTCTTCTGTTTTTAGGGGCAAGAAAGGATCAAGCTTCCCTTTTGTAGTCTCTTCTGTGAATTAATTCGACGATCAGATGTTGCGAGGCCTAGAAGAGTAACAGAATGAAAAAATAGTTGATAGCTGATTTAGGATTGAATTTTGGCAAATTTGGTGAGTACTGAAGTAGCCTTGACACTGCAAGATTAATTGCTTCAGGTGGCATGCGCTTGCAAAAAAGCTAAATTCAGAAGAAAATTATTAGCCATAATCCTGTTTTAGCTAAACACAGACTTTGTCCGAGTAGAGATAGTAGAAGTCAGAAGTTGTGTCGAATACGGCACAGTAATAATCATAAGTTGAGTCGGTTTGATGTAACAGAGTCCGAATCGAAGTGTAAATCCAGCTGCTATATAAAGAGAATAAAAGCCTCAGAAGAGGCAAGGCAATTGATTGAAATAGCTCTTGATCTATTCGCTAATCGATGTGACGAAGTAGTTCTGTTGTCTGAAAATAGAGGCAGCAGAGTTACTAGTCGTATCGTAAGTTCTGCCTTGGGCAGTCGAAGCGCTGAAGCTTGGCTTCGTTTCTTTGTTCTGCTCAGGCTGAAGTCTTGGCGCGATAGTAAACTTCTGAGCTCACAACCGAAACTAAGAGCTCGGGGACCATATCAGGTGTAACTGGACTGGCAGATAAGGAGGTATTGAGCAATGGTGGTCGGCAGCAAGAAAAATCTGTTTACATCTGTGTTTGTTGTATATCTTATCTTGTATTTAAACAACTGCATTGTGCAGGTAGCAAAGGCCACAGTTCAAGTATCGAAGAGGCCTACAGCTTTTGGAGCTCTGTTAGGACAACCAGCTTCCAGAAGAAGGCCGAATCTTTTTCCTGGGTTTTCAAGTGAGCAGGTATTCTTTGTTGCTTGTTGTCTACATTTTTCTCTTATCAGGACTTTGGAATTGAGCAGTGAAGATATTGGACCTCGTATCTTGGACTTTGGAATTTTTCAATGTGTGGCTAAAGGCTGATGTGATCCATTTCCAAAACACAACGAAACTTTTACCTGCTCGTAAAGTTTGAGCTTGAATATATCTGTTTCTGTACTTAGCTAGCTGGACACTATGCTGTCAATGTATGGAATAATTCTGGTTATGATATAACAGTTTAATGCTGGTTTTTGCAATTATTAATATTGCTATCCCATCTGAAGCAGATACTGCAACCGCTACCATCTGATATTTGTTGTGTATAGTCTGGTATGGATACAGGACCTGATTCATATGTGGAAATGATGTCTGAGGACACAGATATTGAGTTATTGACTCTTGGTTCCCAACGAAATGGTCAAAATTCTAATTCCAGAAGGGTTGAAACAAATCAAAAAAGGGCAGGAAACTACACTCACCAGGAAGACATCCAGTTGTGCATGTCATGGGAGAACATAAGCACAGATCCTGTTGTTGGCAATGAGCAGCCAGGAAAAGCTTATTGGAAAAGGATTGCTGCCCACTTCCATGCCAACAAGACCTTTGAGTCTGATAGGAGTGAGAACTCTCTCGAGCACCGGTGGAGTACTATTCAAAAAGAATGTCAAAAGTTTCAAGGCTTTTATGAGCAGATTAAGCGTCGCCATCCAAGTGGCATACCATACAAGGAGCATGTAAGTGGTGCACATTATTGATTGTTTGTACTGTTCCATGCATTTGTACTAATACTTAATCTTTCATGCAGCTTCTTGAGGCACAGGCACTCTTCGCAGCCAAGGATCCAAAGAAAAAAGGCTTCCAATTCGTCCATTGTTGGCTTAAGGTCAGGAATTCTCAGAAATTCCTAACACTAGAGACCACCAAGAGTACCAACAAGAGGCCAAGGATCGTGGATCAGGAGGCGCCAAATGATTCAGTCGGTGATGAAGAAGATGAGAGTGGCAAGAGTAAAACTCCAGATTCATCACAGCCAAGCCAGAAGAACAGACCCATGGGAAGGAAGCAAGAAAAGGAGAAGTTGAAGAGTGGAGGAGATGGTGGAACATACAAAGAAGCTATACAAGAGTTGGTTTTGGTTAAGGAGAAAGAAGTGCTATTGAAGGAGGACAGGTGGAAAGAAACGAAGATGATGCAGGAGCGCAAGCTCTTATTTGAGGAGCGCAAGTTGATGTGGGATCAAGAACAAAAGATCATGTTCTGTGATGTTAACACTTTGGAGCCAGATGTGAAGTCCTACGTGTTGGCAATGAGGGCACAAATTGCAGCACAAAAGGTCGCTGCTCTTGGTGGAGCTAGTAGTGTTGGGTTCAATGGTAGTGCTAGTAGTGGTGGGGTAGATGGTGAAGGTAGCAATTAGAAATGAGCGTCGCCATCTATATTATATTTATGTCATTGCTATCTTTGGATGAACTACGTTTACTATATTATTTTTGTTGGACAATTATTGCTATCTTTGGATGAACTATGTTTACTATGTTATTTCTGTTGGACAATCATTGCTATCTTTGGATGAACTACGTTTACTATGTTACTTTTTTTAGACAATATATATGTTATATCTTTGTCATTGATTGTGTATGTACATATTATTGTTTGTGTTCAAATTTAATTTAATACGATTTTTCACATTCTCATAAGGTTGATATGGATCACTCCGACGACGAAGACCTCCTTCATCAGTGGTGGGAGGAAGAAGAGGAGTCAGACGATGATATGGATATAATTGTAGCTGGTGTGCTAGCGGACATGGACCAAGAGAGGAGCAAGAAGAAGCGACGTGGTTCTATTCCCGGCCGACTGGTAGTACCAAGGGATATGCATGCTGGAAACTTGCGCATTGTGGCTGATTATTTCGCAGATCCTCCAGTGTACAACGATAAATTTTTTAGGAGAAGATTTAGAATGTCAAAAAATCTCTTCTTGCGAATTGTGAGTGGATCGAGGCCAAGGATGATTATTTCGCATGTATGGAAAATGCAATGGCCTTCAGGAGCCACCGTGACCGCAGAAAGTTTTTGGCTCATTTCAATGCTTGCATATGATGTGCCTACCGTGATTCAATGGATGAAGTTGTCGATTGCAGAGAGTACCATGGTTGAGGCATTTCAACACTTCGTGAGAGCCGTGGTTCATGTGTTTGGAGACCAATACTTAAGACCACCCACCGCTGATGACACTACAAGATTGATGGAGTTGAATAAGAAGAGGGTTCTGGCATGCTTGGTTGCATTGATTGTATGCATCGGAGGTGGAAGAATTGCCCTCTTGCTTGGAAAGGGCAATATTCAGGCATGTCGATGGCCCAACTATGATCCTTGAAGTCATTGCATCCGAAGATTTGTGGATTTGGCATTCGTTCTTTGGTTTGCAGTGCTCTCTCAATGATATCAATGTCCTCAGAGATCTCCACTTTTCCAGAGGCTAACTTCGTGTACTCGCACCACCATGAGTACATGATCAATGGAAACAAGTATACCATGGGTTATTATCTTGCAGACGGATCTACCCTTCATGGGCAACATTTGTGAAGAGCTATAGCAAATTATTGTGGCAACAAGAAAGTTCATTTCACAAAAGTTCAAGAAGTCGTCGAAAAGGATGTAGAGAGAGCATTTGGAGTTTTACAAGCTCGATTTGCCATGGTAAGGGGTCCTGCTAGATGGTGGAATAAGGACACTCTATGGTACATAATGACAGCTGCTGTTACGATGCACAACATGATCATTGAGGATGAATGAGATGGTGATGGAGACTACGATTATGACCAAGATGGTGGGGAGGTGCTGAGGGAGGAGTACCAACGGCGTGACCCACTAGTATTGAATGAGTTCTTAAAGATACATCAGGAGATTGAAGACAGGGAAATACATGAGAGGCTTCGTGATGATCTTATTGAGCATTTGTGGGCAATTCACAGCGCTTCGTAGTTTGATTCATTGTTCGGAGTTACTATTTATCTATTTATCATGTTTTCAAAATTTTAAATTTAAATTTTAAATATCATGTTTTTAAATTGTAAATGTTAATAAGCTTATGTTTTATGTATTACAAATATTTTTGAATGAATTTTAGTGGTGTCAAATGAAGATTATACATAGCGCATATGTCAAAATAGGAGAAAAAGTAAAATAGAAATTTGAGATTTAGGGGTATTGTTTGGACTTGTGCTCAAAACAGGGCCCCAAAAAATAGGGGGAGTCCCTAAATCTAAAATAGGGGCCCTGTTTTAGGGGCCTTTGCTGGAGATGCTCTAACACCGAATGGCCCCCACAGTAACATGGAACGTTTGTCTGACAGTGAGAACTAAAAGTAAAAGGATAAATGACAATAGGGTGATCGCACAGTTTTTTCAGTAATTACTGTATTAATCAAATGACCGTTGGATGATCTTAACTTTCCTTCAGATCGGATCTCAGCCATTGATCTCCCTTGATTTGGTAGTCAACGAAGCGTTGCCGACTTCCTTGTGACCTTCAGTTCTTCAGTTTTCTTTAGGTCTGACACGAATCCTGTACCGCAACTCGGACGAACCGCATTTCTAGTAACTATGGTACAATCCTTTAAAACTTTAAGTTCAAACTCAAACAATGTTAGCACAGATCAAATGTGAGTTTGAAATTTTATATGGAGGTAGCCTAATTGTAGAACTACCTTCAGTTTTTTTATAAAAAAAAATCACATTCATTTGATGCCCGAGTTAGATTAACTTATTACATGATTGCACCTAGTTACTAGTTCGCATTAGATATGCCCCAAACCAAGGATAAGTGTATCAAGTCAAGGTACAGGATTCCTCTAAAAAAGTGAAGGTACAAGATAACGTGATTAACTTCACAAGCCGTATGACAGAAAAACTGAGCAATTTCAAATTGCATTCACGATGGTTGATGATAAAAAAAACGTTTAGAGAGGTGTATCTAGAAATTATGGCAATGTGGTGAGGGTGTTTCGAAAAACATCCAGCTCAAATTCAATGCCAAGTATAATAGAAAATTCAAGTGCAGAAGCATAAATCAGAGAAGAATGTGTTTACAATTTTAAATCATGCTATCAATGACTAGCAGTAACTGCCAGCTTCACGAATGAAACCAAGTAGACACCAATGCAATGAACCATCCTTTTTTATCCAATACAAGCTATAAGCATAACCAACATAGATATTATCACCAGCAAGTTAAAATGAAAAGGCACAAAACATCCCAGTGATTCTTTAATTGGAACTATTCAGCATATTGAGGTCCATCTATGTCTTATTGTTTTGAATAGCATGTTGTATTTTGTGAATAAGAAGTGTGTTAAGATTCTGGTTGAAATGTATTGCAAAAAGACAAATGCAGCCATTAATGCAGTGCTAACATTGCTCATACACAGTTTCTACCAATTAACCAGAGAGAGAACATTTTCCACCAACACCAATGTTGCTCTAAGGTTGGTCCTAAGGATGACTTGGACACCTTAGGGGCGACCTTATACTGTGGAGGTTGGTGATCTAGGAGAAAAAAATGGACAGCCCTTAAGATTAAGGCCAGTTTTCAAGAAATATTTTATAGAAAAAGGAGGAGAGAGGGGGCTGAAGACTCGGGGTGTGAGAATGAGAGGGGGATGAGTGGGTCCCACCATAGTACCTCCTCACTGCTCAGGCCTTGCACATTAGAACAATTTGCATTAGGCTACAACATCATTATGTGGGGCCCACCTTAAGGCCTACTTTCGCAGCAAACATTAGGGATGCCCCAACAATGACAACGATTTGCTAAGTGTCTAGTCAGGGGCGATCACTGACATTCCTGGCACACCAGTACAAGTCAATGTAGTGTATAGGCACAGTTGTCGGTAAAATAACTTCCATTACCTTATTACAACACCATTATTCTACCCATTTTTTCCTTCAATTAAGCTAATCACATTAGTATTTAGTTCATTTTATATCCTTTTGGGATGTTAATGGTGCATGGGAAAATGACTAACAAACTGAAACTGGCTGCCATACAGAAGACATATAAACAGGAAAGATAACCCAACAACACAGGCATCGGTTTGATCTACAGACAGCCAGTCACCATGGTGTAAAAGGCTAGTCAATTGAACCCTCTCATATAGTGACATGAACAGAATGATTCCATACAGGACTCTAATGCAATAAGATCAACATCTTCATCAAAGCTGCATCCTACTCATAAGACGAGAATAGCATGTATCACCATGTTTGGCAATTCAAAAGAACTTGATGGAAATCTATAGAACTTGAATCAATAACCAATAGAAGAATATAATATTGCATCCACCTTACATTACAATAGTTCCTGAAGATAGCAAAGCCAGAAATAAAGTGGATCGGATTTCTTTTGAGCAGGTCAGATTTATTTTATATATATATATATATATATATATATATATATATATATAATACATATTTTTCTAATTCTGATTCAGAGTTTTCAATTTTCATTGCTGGCTCGTACAAAGTTATATGGACCACTCCCTGTAAAAATAAACTCTGCATGTATTCCACTAACAACCCTTATTTGTGCAAATCACCTGCAGTAACCGCACTTGTATCCGACAGGGTAAAGGAATGGCAAAAGATCATGAATTACAGCACCACAACATACAAACTTCCATGAGGTATCGCTAGATAATAATGAATAGTTTTTCAAAACTTAAAATATAACAATTAACAATTATGCCTTCAGTAAGTTTTTAGGGGTGAAAAGATAGATAGCATAGATTCAAAAACATGCGAATGTTAAATTATACAAAATTCAGAACTTAAAGTGACCACATAAGCAGAAAGATAGCATACCTTGACTCTTTCCAGACCATCAGAAGCATCAGCAAACATTTTCAAGTCAGAACCAGCAGTGTTATTGGACTTCAAACAGGCAGTATAACTCCTTGATGCATCTTCAAGATCACCAAGTGCAAGTTGGCAACTGCATTCGTGGATAATAAGAAATTAATTTATCAATCACTTAAGAAGATACAAAGACGGTAGAGAAAGTATGTGCAATTGAAGTTGCAGAGTTAATAAATCCTCAAGTGAAAACAACATAAACAAAGCCAGATATTACCAACAGAAATGTTTTTCAGTCGACTATAGTTTTTGTTCGTCTAAAACATACCATGGTTATATGATGACGATCTGAGTATGGAAGGATGGCAGGGCGAATACACCTGGAACATGCAACTATGATTTTCCTGCTGCATATCTATTTTAAATTATTAATGCCTATTGCACTATCTTCCACAATAAAAGCAGGACATACCACTACTCAGTGCTTTCCAGAATAATACCCATAACTGTCCCTTTCTTAAAATTGATATCTCGTTAATACTAATTTGGGTTCTGTAATTGAGGAACTAGACATACTACTGCACTGAAAAAAATATAAAAGAATTAGTTTAGTTGAGTCGAGGATAGCAACTCCTTACTTTGCAGCTCTAACTTTAGCTTTAAGAAAGGTGGGGTCAATTGATGTAGCAATCAAACAATCCTGAAGAGCTTCTCTCATTCTCCCAAGAGACATTCTAGTAGCTGCACGGTTGCTATAGCACAGCATCAATGCACGGGAACAGCATCCAGAAGTGCCATGATGGGAAATAGAATTTATTCCATGGGTATAATACCCCTCTGCAGTAGCAAAGTGGCCATTTGCGTAGGCTTGATTTCCACTGGCACAAATGAAACAACAAAACTATGGTATATCAAAATTTGAGTAATCAAATAAGGTTGTGCAAGAAGACATATATACCATGACGATGGCAATGGGTTTAAAACAAAATCAAACCATGTTCAGACAAACCTTGAACGCCAGGACTCACAAGTCTCCAAGGCTGCAGAAATTGTTGAATCTCCTGTTGACTGCTCCTTCATTGAATCTTCTGTTTTACTTGCTTCCGGGAACTGCATGCCCTTTGTGTCCTGTGAGTCTTTTGGCTGTACAGTAGCTTGGGCCGCTGAAGGCTTAGACACCTGACTGCCCTTAGTCCTTAGCTTCCTTCTTGTGTTACGTCTTTGTGTTGATAGTGAGCTTTGAGGGGGCAGTGATGCACCAAAAGAAAAGTTCAGCCCATTAAAATTTTCTGAACTTGATTGAAAAGTAACAGGTTCACCAGACTCATGCGGTGTTCTGTAGGTGTTCTCTTCACAGGTTTGCCGATCAACATGGTATCCAAAACCATCAACCCAAGCTTCTGTTGTGTGTGTTTTGGGTTCACCATCAGTGCCAACATTCACATTAGTGAAAGAAGAAGGTTGTGATGCATTATATAAACTTGCTTCATCAAAACTAGAAAAGCTGCTAACAAAATTATCAGATGCAGCTACATTGGAAACTCTACCTTCCTCATCGTACATTGGAAGGTCTGCAGCACAACTGGAGTTCCGAATTGAGACATTACTATCACATATGTTAATAGACTGATCGGAATTCACAGATGCCTCTCTTGACACTTGTTCAACTACTTCGGGATAAGAACAATCCATTGGTGAATAATCACCTGCTAAATCTGAGGCTAGTCCGTTGGTGCATGTTTCTTGAGAAACAACCTGATGGAGTTGAGCACGTTGCTTTAGCCTAGTAGGATTTTTCTTTTTCCTTGTGTTTTTATGTGCTTCCTTTTTGTCTCTATACGCTGATTTTATGTAGTCTATACCAAATAAGCTCTCTCTGGAACACCGGGATGGATCCTGTTTGACTGCACCAAATTCACCAGGAGCGGTTTCTGTTCCTACATTCATAGTTCCGGAACTGAAATAGCGCATTGCATTTTCAGAAGTAGAGAAACTAGATGAATGATTCAAAGGTGTAAACGGGCATGAATCCTGAACTTTGGGCTGGGGAATGGTACCATATCCTGACATAGATTCTGCTTTGCTTTGGAACAAAAATTCAGGAGTAGAAGAATCATTCACTTTATTACATTTAATTGAAGGCCCTTCCCTGCTGATGTTTAATTTCTTGATTTCATCTTGTAGTGCATGTTCTGCAGCTCCTTCAGATTGAGTGTTTGCATTGTTGCTGCTACCAAAAACAAAGTCACTTGGCCCATAACCTTTATCATTATTTGATCTGAAATATGTAGAATTTCTAATGTCCTCGTTAGCCATGTTCCTTCCATTGTCCTTTGGTTCAGAGGATACATTAGTTTGAAAACTTGTGAATGACGTGCTTTCTGTCTGGGCAGAAGAAAAGCTTGAAGTTACATTACTTCCAAAAACAAATACTTCTGGAGGCCAAGTGGCAGCTTCACCTTTCATGCTCTGAGATGGGATTTCATGCCCTATATTTAACATTGTCATCTTATCTGGAAGTGTGCTCTCCACAGTAACATGAGCTGAGGTACATGCATTTGTATTTGCACCGGTGACAAAATTACCACCATCATCCATGACTATGCTTGCTGACTGCCCTGAAACAGAGCTTGTGGTTCCATTTCTTCCAAATGCAAATGCCTCTGGAGGACAATTAGCATTATCACTTTTCATACTATGCATGAACCCACCACCTGCATTCAAATCTGATGTCTTATCTGCAGGCAGATTGTCAGCACCATTAGCTGAACTAGAAGCATTACTATTTGCATTAGAGAAAAAATCACTGCCCTTATCTGAAGTATTGTTCATTGCCATGCCAAAAACGGTACCTGCTGTTCTGCCACTCCCAAAGACAAACAATTTAGCTTGATGACTACCACCACCTCGACTTTTCATGTGCTCAAAGGGCATGCCACTTCCTATATTCAACTGCGATATCTTCTCCGGAAGCACACCTGCATCATCAGTACCATTAACTGTACTAGCTGGATTGGTATCGGCACCAGAGGCAACATTATTAGTGCTATCGGCATCTTTGCTGGCCGTGTTACTTCCAAACATGAAAACTGTTGGTGCACCATTAGTAAATTCACTCCCCATCCTCCCGGGTGTTTGATTGCTTATACCATTTGCCTCGGTACCATGAACTGAGCTAGAAGCATATGAACCTGCACCAGAGGTTGCAGTGTTCTTACTACTATCAGCAAAACTCCCAGCTCTTCCAAACACAAATGCTTTTGGCACACCATTAGCAGTCTCATTCTGCAAAGGTGCTCCGCTACCTATATTCAACTGTGTCAGTTTCTCCGGGAGCACCTTCGCTTCACTATTGGAAACCAAACTAGGTATATCAACACCAAATATAGAGCTCCCATCCTTTTGATCCAGCCCCTTAGCAACACCAACACCGCCTTTACCCGGACTCCGCAGGTTCAGCTTCCCCATCTTATCGTGCAGCTTCGTAGTAGCCGACCGGCCTTCATCGAATCGAGGCAAGCTGTCCCTCACGCTCTCAAACACAAAGGGCCCTTCGTTGGATGATGCCACCGGCGGCTGCGGAGACTGCTGGCTCAAGGAGGGAGCGGCACCAAACACAAAGCTCTCGCTCTGACCATTCCCTAATCCGAAACTGCCAACACGACCACCATCCCCGCTCTGTAACCCTTCATTTCCACCCTGCCTCGATCCATCCGTACCACCGCCGCTGAATGGATTCCACGGCGCCGCGGGCGACGGCTGCGGGCGAGAGCGGGAGGAGGTGGCCGCATGGCGCCGCAGCCAGCCGCGGCGCGGCGGCGCTGCGGCTCGGCGGAGGGTCGGCGAACGGCGGCGGCGCGAGGCCGAGCCCTAGGTGGGGGTTGGCCATGGGGGCGGCGGCGGGGGACTGGGCCCCGCTAGGGTTTTGGCGCGGGGGGTGGAGCGCGGGCGCTACCGCCGGCGATATCCCCTGCAGGCGGCAGGGCATCTACCGGCGGCAGCGGCGGGAGATTGGAGGAGAAGGTTCTGGGAGCGCGTGGAATGTTGGAGTTGATTTGCTGGGGAGACGGGAGGTTGCTTGGGGAAGGCGATTTGGGGGCGGATTGGGCTTGGGGATTTGCGGATTGGGCCCGTGGGGTTTGGCCGTTTGAATCCTTGGAACTTTTTTTTTAATTTGGATACGGTCACGGGTGGGGTTGGCTTGGATTTTGTTTTTTGAATTTGGAAGCATCGCAGCATTTGGATTTTGGAACACGGAAACTCGTATATTCGGTGGTATTTGCATTGTTATCCATAAAATTCAGTTAAGTTGTTGTATTCCAAAACATAAGGAATTAATGCTTAATTTATAGTCGATTTGTATCGTGAATTTTCTCGTTGCGAATTGATAACCAAAATATAAGAAGATTGCAGTCAATTCCTCATGGGGAAAGGACCATACTGTTGTTGGAATTAAGGCTCTGTTTATTTAGGTTTATATTTTTTGGCTTATAGTTTAAAGTCAGCTTTTTTGGTTTAAACAGTTTAAAAGTTAATGGCTTTTGTACGTGATAGAGGTGGATAATTTTATCTAACTTTAGTGTTATTAGTCTAAAACCAACCATCAATAAGTCAAAAAAAACCTCTTTCCAATGGCTTGTAGCTTTTAGTTATATGGAGCTTTGTGGCTTTTGAAAAGTCCAGATAAAAAGCTATTCGTTTGTTTAGACTTTAGCTTTTTGGCTTTTAAACCGGTGAAAAACCCAAACAAACAGGGCATAAATGTGTTTCATAGTTTGTGAGCTGTTTTAATCAGGATCTCCGGTGCGCATGATGAACAGTCAATTATTGGCTGCGTTGCCACTTCAATTTTAGCCTGCCGCTTACACCATTCTGTCAATTAACAAAAAGAATAATACAGCAACGAGCCAATGACCAAAAGTTGAGCGAGTTCAGGTGGCTAAGTACAAAACTATACAGGTTCGGCAGCTTAATCGTGATTAACTAGACTAACAAAAATCAACCCATATGGCGTAATTGAGTAACTCTATAGGATTGTCAGACTGAAACATCAGCCATCCACAAAAACAAAAGGTAAGTGACATAAGACAATTCATCACTGAAAACAACACAAACACAAGATATATAGAATTTTAAAAGAGCACCTTGTTATTATTCATGTCACCTACAGAAAAACTTAAGGGCCGAATAGTTTATATATACACTAAAACTTGGATAAAATATATGTTGTCAATCCGAGCTACGGGCCAAAATTGAGTAAAGCTATCTTAGCTAAAACTTGTCTCCTTAGGCAATTGAGTTTGAAAGGCGTTTTTGTGTTGATATCCATTCAAGCTCGGAATTGAGCTTAATTTTGTAGGGTGTTTAGTTTGAGGGATCATCTCATCAAAGAATGGACTGGTCCATGATAAAATCATTCCTCAAATTTGGTTGGATGACCTAATACCTTATTTTGTACTAGTATTGTTTGCTTATGAAGGATGAGGTGGTGATGGATCAACACATTCCATTTCTCAAACCAAACAAGTAGGTTAGGTTCAAAGCTAGGATAAATGTCCATTTACCATCCTGGTTCCTCTAACCAAACACCCTATTGGTAGCTCAGAAACCTTGAGTTATTCTTACAATCGGATTGTATCATCTAATATTGCATAGTAGAGGTACCATACTACCATGTTTTTACTTCTCTTAGCGGCTAGGATGATTACAACATTATAGCAGATAATTAAAGTTACTTTTATGTATTATAACATAAACTTTTAGCACTCAATCTTGAATTTTGATCTTTAATCTGATGCTTATACAAAAAAAATTAGTTGTCTAAGCCCATAACTTGAACCCAAAGAAGAACTAAATCTAAGAAATGGTTAATAGTATATTGAACTATACATATATCTGCATTAAATGGCACCTTATACTACTCAATTTCTTTTTACATCATCTTTATTGCTACAAAAGGAGTTCGTGGTGTTGGTGGTAGGTCACCCTCCACTCCCCCTTCTACCTTTCTAGAAAATCTCTAACAAAAAAATAGAAAAATCATCTCCCAACAAAAAATCCCCGCTTCCTAATAAAATATCTAACAAAATACAGAAAAATCTCTCAACAACACAAATTAAACGTTAGTAGAAATTGTGTAATGGTCATAGAGAAACCTGACTAACTGGGCGTTAGTGCCAAGGGTGTAGGGTGAGCATAGCATCTGATGCATGATGCCAAACTTGTCGGAGCTCGACTGACATGAACAGTAGAGCCAAGTGTGTTGAGCTGCCCATCACGATGACATTGACTCGACATGCTAGGGTATTATGATATTTTTTCTTAGCAAAGCGTGGATACTCTGCTAGTTGATTAAAATACATGAGTGTAAAAATCAGACAGTAACTACACTCTTGAATTTGTGGATGGACAAAAATTACTTATAAATTATGAAACAACATCTATTCCATCTTGAGATACCATGAAACAAATGGATATCGAAAGAGGCCTGCCACTGTGTACATATGTGGCACATAAGCAACCACAAACGATAGAGCCCGTTAGAGATCGTGGAGAACGGTCCGTCACCAACCGTATCACTCAGCGCCACCGTCACCATGTGCATGCTCCTCTATCCCTTGTCCGTTTGAAAAGGAGCAACACGAAAAGAGGAAACCATAAGGAAGCACCGCCACGCCCACCACCTCTTTGTCGAAACCACCTTGCGGATGCCATAACCCTGAGTAGTCGTCCCCTCCTCCGCTTGGACAATGGCATGTCGCCGAACACTCTATGAGCTCTCTCTTCCCCTCCCCTCCCCTCCTCTCTAGCGCACTCATGATTGCACGGCGATCACGGCTAGTAGTATTGCTTGTTTGAAGTGCCATCGCCCATCGCTTGTAGGACATTTGTAAGGATAGAAAGACTAGGCAAATTCATTACCTACATAGTATATATTTTTGCGTTGGGATGAGAATTTTCCCATGTCCATGCCACTACACATTACATTTCTTTACATGCATTCATGTCATAAAAAAACGACGCCTCTATGTTGCTTTACATGCATTCAAGCATCCCACAGGAGTGGGAAGAGTAAGACTAGACACTCCACAGGAGTAGAGACTGAGGTCCCCGTATGAAAGAGGATAGGTTATTAAGATCCTTGTATGAAAAATGGTAGACTTGAGTAAGCATCGGCGGGTTCTCACTCTGCTATACCGGCATAAGCTAAAGAAGTTTTGAGACATGCATGAGCATTCACATTGCATGAATGAAAAGGAAGAGATACAAACATGTGGATAATGATGATGATATGTTTTATTCTCTAACAGTGTGGTAGAGTTTGATGTTTTATTATGTATTTGCTAAGTCTTGGACCCACCCTTACTTTGTTGATGTTTTCAGGTAACTATGATGGCGGCGTGCAAGAATAGGAGTAGCATTTTTGCACCACACCCTTTGAATAACACTTAAATGTCACCTTTAGTACTCATAGCTAGACTTGCAATGAATAGCTCACTCTAGTTATGGGTAGGGTTTGGGTTGTTAAAGTTAGATGTGTGGAACAAGGTTGGTTCTAGTAGCATATGGCAGGGAATGAACTTTTGTGGAAGTCATTAGTATAATGCTTTCGGTTATGGTTATTACACACATGCTTTAGAGTGTTTGTTGTTCATACAAGCGTATTTGTGCTCTTGGGTGCATGGTTTTGGGTGTTCTTGGGCTCGTGGTCTCAAGCTTCAGTGTGTTATGTTTGGATCATTCCTAATTGTTTTTTTTTTGCAGATCGCTAAACATGTGTTAATTATCTTTTCATAGTAGTTTAACTAGAGGAATTCCTATCAAAATTTAGTAGTGATGGTTGTAATTTAGAGCGAAAATAAGTATTGGTAGCATTCTGGGGGCTTAGACGCCGGGCTGGGGTGTTACAGATTCTGTTGTTCAATAGTTGGATAAAGTGTGATTCAAACAAATGCCTTTGAGGCATAGGTCATTTATCCTCAATTCCAAGTGAGTGTATGTGTTTGCTCATTAGTGAAAGAGATAATTTATACTATACCACTCCATTCATTGATGCTTTAGGAAATACCACTCGTTGCCTAAACCCACATGTCATTGAGACAACGAGTGGTATTTCCTAAATTGCCAACTTTTGGAGTGGTATGGTATGAATTATCCCACGGTGCAATGTTCCTCGGTCTGCTTTTGTCAAATTTGACTTGACAGTTGTAAGCTAGCTAGTTGTTGTTTGATTTCCTCATGGTATTGTGCCTTTTTGAATTGTGAATGAGGTACCTTTTCCTTATTAATGTATCTCACGTTAGGTTTTTTTTTCTCACTTGTAAGCCAGAAGCGTCGTGTGTTATAAGGCATATACCTTATATAGGCTACTTCTGTACCTCATGTACATGTACATATTCTAGCTATTGGTCTCATGATGAATACAAGTTACAAGTGCTATTCCTAATATGGTATCGAGCCTTAGGTTTTCTCCTAGCTTCATCCTTCTGTTGCCGGCGTTGATACCCCAAGAGGAGCAATCACTCCCGGGGGTGGCCACATCCTTCCATTCGACATGGGCGCTGGCCCTAGCCATCATCAACCTCCGATCATCGTGGCCCGCACCACCATGCGCCTCGTGCCCTAGGTCTATGTTGCGTTCCTCTACCCCAGCAAGCCCATGGGTCGCCTCTATGGGCCATAGGCCGTCGATGGAAGCGCCACCGACGGCATCGGCCGTGCCATCGCCTTTCGTCTTGCAGTCTCCAAGCTCGGGCTCAGGCTCGTCAGCAACAACCCGAACAAGCTCATCGTGGTGTCATCTGAGCGAAGCACCCTAAGGCCGAGGTCCGCACCTTCATGATCAACTTCACCAGTGAGGGTGATGAGGACATCGCCAACATGTGCGTGACCGCCGCTCTCCTTCCTCACGACGTCTCTACTTCATGTACAAGCCAGGCGTTTTTTCTAAGTTGCATGGAGGCCTCAATCCACATGCTTGGCCCATCGAGACTTCCTCGGTGGACCCAAGACCTCAATCCCACACCCCAAGGATGGCCCATGCCTCGGGATGGCCCAAGATCAAGCCCAATTTGTCTCCGAGTCCGGTTCGCCATCCAGAGCAAAGAAGATTTCAAACGGACATAACTTGGGCTCCCAGACTGCTTTTAGTGTACGACCACCCGCTTGAAAGGTATCGAGATAACCTTTCCAATGCATCTGGTCCGAAGGCCAAATTCTCATGGAACGCCGGAAATCACCGAACAATCAGCGGTCCGAATCTACCAGTCTCGCGCCACCTTATTTGGGCCGTGGGCCTTGTAATTTGTTGGAGGGGCCTAGGCCTGTGTTGAGGACGTGGGAGCAAACCCTAGCACGCCTCCACCTTGGCCGCCACCCTTTGGCCATCCTTTCTCTTCCCCATTATAAAAACTAGCCGCCATCACTTTAGATCGTTTTTGTTGTGTTTGGTAGACCCTGCAGCGCCCCTCCTCGTGTTTGCGCGTGTCGACTAGACCGCCTTTGTTTAGAAACGAACCTCAACTTGTTTTGTTTGATTTCAATACTATCTATTCAGATTGCTTCATGCTTTGTTCTTGCGGGTTCTCGATTTCTTGCAGAACAATTGATCGCTTGGATCTTGTATCTGTGGATTGGCATTGCGATTGTGAAGCTCCCGACTTTGTTGGTAGGAAGCCCTTGATTCGGTGCCATCAACACCCCCAAATCGACGTATCATCATCTCACCGAAAGATCGGGATCACCCGTCCTCATCAAGTGGTATCGAGCTCAAGGTTGCTCGGTGAGATTTCCTCAATTCGATTTTTTTCACCAAGAGTCCGTAAAAGAACCGCAAAAAATTAGTAGATTGGTTTTCTATCCGAGCCAATTTGTGCCCTAACTTTTACTACTTGTTCTTGGTTTGTTGAATCGCTCGGATGCATAATCGTGTCTTCTTTGGTTTTAGAGTCTAGTTCCTTTAGAGTTTCGAGTTCTGCTCACGTAATTGTCATAGTGTTTTTCGCTCATCGTGTCTTCCTTTGTCTGCCGCCACCATCTCAATCACCGCTAACAACAAGCGCCGCAATTTCCAAACCTACCATATCACAAATACTTAACCTTCCAAAAAGAGTGGATCGGTTTCAAAAATAGCAGATTGGGTTCCAAAATTTTTGGTTGATCATCACCAAAAATAGCGGATTGGTTTCCTTGTAAGAGTTTCCCAATTTCCACCGCCAAAACACCCTCCACATCCATCCGGTCGAGCCCCACCACTTCCCAACTCACCAAGCCCAAAAGGAAACTCCAAACCTACTCCAATTCGTTCTCAGTGCAATTTTGTGATCATCAGAGTAAAACAAATCATAACTTCAGATACGAACTCGGATTTGGACGTTCTTGGACTCGTTCGAAAGATCACGAAATTTCCTATCGATCCAAATTTGTCTTTGACAAATTAGGTATTTTCAAATTCACCTTTAACAAAGGAGAAAAGTTGCAATCTTTGTCGCCGATTTTGACCCACCACAAAAACAAAAAGAAAAAGAAGAAATTCAGTGAGCAAAGGAGAACAAAATAAAAAGAGTCCAAAGGCAACAAAAGAGCCGTCTTTGTGAAAGAAAAAAAAAAAGAAAAGAAAGAAATTCGTGAGCAAAGGAGAACAAAAGGAGCTTTATCTTTTGATCTTTGCATATTGAGGATCCTAGCCTATATTTATCTTGTTTGTTCAAGGACCTTCATCTTTGTTATGTGACTAAGTCTGTGATTAGGCTCGCGTCTCTAGCACGGTCTAGCCTAAGACCAAAGATCTGCATCGATTTTGAACGACTTTTTCACACTTACTTTGGTTCGGTGGTACTAGTTCCTCCTTTGCTACATATTATTACTCGTCCAAGCTCCACTATCTTCTAACCACACAGTTCCAGTAATTTGCAATCGCTTGCCACATCGAGGACTTGTAAGAACTTGGTAGAAGCTTGAGCGTGTGTGAGGCTTGCCACTTCATACCACCTAGTAGTTGATAGGAAAATATATACTTGTGTATTTTCTTGTTCTTCTACTAACAATGACAGACACATCACCGACGCCATGAGAAGAAGTGTATCTGCAATTGCTCCATCTCCTTCTAGTGATGGATATGAAGAATATGATGAGTTCGATGCTTTTATTGATTTGAAACATTTACAACAAGGTAAGATGAAGGTAAAGGAATACTATAGAGAATTTAAAACCTTGTTAAAACTTAGTGGGTTAAATGAATGTGATGAGGTAATTGAAAATAGATTTTTAATGGATTAAATAAAGAGATTCGGGATATTCTCATTGATGACACATATAATTCTCTTTCACAATTGTTTAAGTGTGCCCTTAGAGTGAAAATATGGTACTTGAATCATTGAAAGAATTTTTAGCTTCATTAGAGACACCATTGTTGCTCCTCCTCTTGTAGCTAACACTTCGCAGAAGGTAAGCATTGCCGAGAGAAGAAGAATGAAGACAAGAAAAAGGAGAAAGATGAGAGCATTGTTGCCACATATGCAAATGAAGGTCAAACCATTGAAATCACACCTACATCAATCAAGAGGACGACAAGGTAATAAAAAGGTGATGCACACGCACATGGTGAGAATATTTATGAGCTAAATTTGTCTACTACTCATGCTATTAAAAAGCAACCATTAGTGGAACTCATAGGTGATTTTCCTTTGTCACAAGAAGATATGATTGCTAGTTCTTGTGATAAAGAAGAGTTGTGTGGTAATGCTTCACTTATATCAACTCCACAACTAGTAAATGAACATGAAACTTTTACTTGTGCCGATAATAGACATGTTCTTCACATCGCTAGAGAAAAGATGAGCTTAAATTGATGTCTTCTTTAGATACTTTAGGTTACATTGAATTTAAAATTCTATGTGATCTAAATAGTTTAGAGGAGAAACTTGCTCTTCATTGCAATTTGCTATGCTTACAGAGAAATATTCTTCATGTTATTGGCGAAAGATAATGAGAAAGGAGATTATATGGTTCATCGTGTTTACATTTGTTCTTCCCCATTACTTTGACGACAAAGGATGTGCATTGTTTCGCTGTTGTTTCTACTTTGTTGTTTCCACTAACCTTTCACAGAGAGCATGTCATGGAGTCGAGGGCGACTCCAATTCAAGAAGGGAGGATGATGAGGACATCGCCAACATGTGCGTGACGTGCTCTCCTTCCTCTACGACGTCTACTTCAAGACCACGGCGTTTTTCTAAGTCGCATGGAGGCCTCAATCCACATGCTCGGCCCATCGAGACTTCCTCGGTGGACCCAAGCACCTCAATCCCACACCCCAAGGATGGCCCAAGATCAAGCCCAATTTGTCTCCGAGTCCGGTTCGGCCATCCAGAGCAGCAGATTTCAAACGGACATAACTTGGGCTCCGAACTCCGTTTTAGTGTGCGACCACTCGCTTGAAAGGTATCGAGATAACCTTTCCAATGCATCTGTCCGAAGGCCAAATTCCTCATGGAGCGTCGGTAAATCATCGAACAATCAAGCGTCCGAATCGCCAGTCTTTGCGCCACCTTATTTGGGCCGTGGGCCTTGTAATTTGTTGGAGGGCCTAGGCCGAGTTGAGGATGTGGGAGCAAACCCTAGCACGCCCTCCACCTTGGTCGCCACCCCTTTGGCCATCCTTTCTCTTCCCCATTATAAAACTAGCGCCGCCATCACTTTAGATCGTGTTTTGTTGTGTTTGGTAGACCCTGTGTGCGCCCCTCCTCGTGTTTGCGGCGTGTCGACTAGACCGCCTGAGCCGAGAAACGTAACCTCAACTTGTTTCGTTTGATTTCAATACTATCTATTCAGATTGCTTCATGCTTTGTTCTTGCGGGTTCTCGATTTCTTGCAGAACAATTGATCGCTTGGATCTTGTATCGTGGTGGATTGGCATTGCGATTGTGAAGCTCCCGACCTGTTGGTAGGAAGCCCTTGATTCGGTGCCATCAACACCCCCAAATCGACGTATCATCATCTCACCGAAAGATCGGGATCACCCGTCCTCATCAGAGGGGCTCAATACCAGGGTGGAGGGTCTCCTTGTTGCCAAGCTTCTTCAAGACCAGATCCAACTGTTCTTCACCAGATCTAGTCGCAATCCGTTAGAGCTTAATCCTGGTAGACCCGTCGCCGCCTACCGTCTCTCACCTAGATCCAACATCACCAGGCAGTCTTGCAACATTGTGGGCCATCTCCAAGCTCGATCCCATAGATCGTCGCCGATGTCATCTTTGGACCTCTTCTAGTTAGACCTGTCATCGAGCTGGAGCTCTGCCATCTCTAGCTGCTCATGGGCTACTTCCTCTATTGCTTTCTTGGCTACTTCCGCTAGTGCATGTGCTGCTCATCTGTTGGGTTGCACATGTGGTCCATGTGGGCTGTTGTGGTGCTTGTTGTTGGAGTACAATGCGACAGCATGTTGATGTTGCCAGTATTCCTATTACTATTGAGTCTTTTCTTTTTGAGTCTTCTGTTGTGTCTATCTAAATGCTTGGTATCTATCTTTGAGTTCGCCCAAGCCGTGAGCATCCACAAATTCCTTTTGCATGGCAGTAGCCACCGCTCTTCTATTTGAGCCATTATAGATTGTAGAAGTCATTATGATGCTGCTGCTTCAAGCTGCTGCCCCGAGTATCTAAGGCCACCACGCTATTTTTGCACCGAGTCTCCGTCGCACTTTTAGTGCACTACGCCACCGCCATCTTGGGCTTCGATCTGCACCACCATAGTTTTATCTATCCCTCTTAGGATTGATTTGACAACTCTCTATTTGTACCAGCTTCATCGTCTTCTTTGTTATGTTATCGCAATCGATTTTGCTCCTGCATTCTCAACCCCTGCACTTTGTGCTTTTCGCACGACTCGGATGGGAGATCTTTGACATCCAATGTGTTGGATGCTATGGTGTCAATTTTAAGATTAGGACTTTGGATTTTCCATATTTTAATGTCAACCCTTCCAAATACAATATTATTGCATACATCTTGCATTTGAGGGGGGTGTTAAGGCATATATTGCCTTATATAGATATTACCTTATATAGACTTTCTTTTTGTACATCACGTACATGTATATATTCTGGTGTATTGGCCTTATGATGAATACAAGTTACAAATGCTATTCCTAACATCGTGCATGCCACTGATCACTGATCAGTAATGTTACAAGGAAAGCTGCATTCTAATGGTATTCATAAACTCATTATGAACTCTAAAACTAGCTTCTAATTAAAATGCAGGAGTATTACTAATGAGACTGGTAGTTGGCATCACAAAACCTTTATTTACAAACATAGATGCATTTACTATTAAGAACATCTCGATGCAAAATGGAAATCATCAACCATATACTAGAGAGTACTGAATCTCGCTCCAAAAAATCAGATACTCCTCTATGCGTGCATTGCTTAATGTCATGACCACTTGGATCAATAAACTTACCTAATATATGGAGTTTACTTCTTGGGCATCTCCAATGTGAACGGTACTTAAACAAGTGCTTAGAAGTAACAGAGTATGCCATATCATTAAGGGCACTCCCAAGAGTCATTTCTACTTGTTACTATAGCTATGCCACATCAATTTTTTTGATGATGTGGAAGAGAGAGAGAGAGGAAAGAAAGAGAATGTGCTTGTTACTCATGCAAATAATGAACTTTTGAAAGCTTTTTTATGATGTGAGAGGAGGGGGCGAAGAAAGAATGTGGTTGTTACTCATGCAAGTCTATCTCTCTCTTCTACATATAAGTTTTAGTAACAAGATAAAGATACAAACTATTGGAGTGGTTGTTTCTAAACTCCCATTTAACCACTCTCTCCTTTGGTAACAAGGTATTGTAACAAACCCTTGCAAGTGCACTGAGTGCCTACTAAGCACCTGTTGTTATAGGTGGTTACATTCTCCCACAAACTCTCAACCACCAAGCATTGATGCTTAAGTTTTGACAAATTCACTCTGAAACGTGGCAAGAAACCACCCTAAGGACCTATTAGAGATGCTCTAATATTACAAAACTGATAGATTAATAGGCTAACATACCACAGTCTTTTATTTTGCTATCTTGTCCTACCTACTCTCTGATGTATGATCTATACTGATGGATTCTGTATACTTCTTTTAGTCTATTTTGGATCTGAGAAGGTTCCAATCTTTATACTCATCAACAATCTATGGCTATCTACTCATCAATTTGCACTATCGACTATCGAGTTGTTTTATTGCAACAAATTCAAGCGTAATTAGGATTTCATGTAGTTATCAATGTATTATTTAGAAATGATGTCCACTTTTACTCAAGGGCACTCTATTGACTATTTCTAATATATCCATGTTTTTGTTGAAATCAGCAAGAATTAAACCCATTACCATATGCCACAAATCTTGAATTCAATACAATGACAACTGACAAATATTGGTTGAAGAAAGATTTTTAATTCTGCAGTGGCTTTAATTATCTTGTCTTGTTTAGAAGACATGCACATTTTCTAATTTTCTCCCTTTATCTTGACATGGTACCTGCATTTTCAATCTTAAACGTTTAATATCCAAACTGGCAGTCCCACAACAACTGTACTGAAAAGATTGAGTAATGTTGGTGCATAAGTTCAATGTGGATTTGTCAATGTCCTAAGTGGATATAATTATTGTTTGTCTGGAGCTTTGAGACTACATACTGCAGAGCACTGATAGGACAAACTACTTTTTTGTGACCTCGTCTGTAGATAACCCAAAATCAAACACATTTCAAAACCTTTCATGATGTTTGCCCATCAGCACGCTTGATGAGGGTACTCTTTTTGATGTTTGATGTCACCTTTTAGCTGCTGCTAGAATGGATAAGGTGAATTTGACGTTCCATTGGCTAGTTGAAATAAGGCCAATCACCAATAGTAGTTCTAGCCCCGGGCCACTTTTTTTGGTATTCAATCAAGTTTTGGTTTTTGGTGAAGTACTTCTGTTGCCCATCTGATGTCATGTTATGTAATTACTACCACTTCCTCAACGATATATTATTAGAGCATACTGAAAACATATGAAATGTTACTTTTATTCATGTGTTTAGTTTCTGATTTTGTCTGGAAGGTGTGGAACCTTAGCAAACCTACCAGTTAGTTACGATTTAATACATAACTAAGGTTACATACTTGATGCACCCAAGCTGGTAAGTGCAATATGGAATGCAGAAGGTAGGAAACCATACAGAGAACGTAATGATTGAATAAAGAACAACATGTTAATCTTTTTTTCCTTCTGATGATTTGCCTTATCAAAATGAAATGGCATTAAGTTGGACTGGGTATTAACATAAATGCCAGGGTTGTGCTTGATACTGTTAATAGTAAAAGCAAGCATGAAATTTGAAGTAGTTTTTATTAGATAATTTGCCGACTAGTTTTAAGTTTTAACAGGCCTTTTTCTTGATCTAACTAAAATTGTTTGAGTGTTTATGATATATTATTTGGAATGGAATGGATTATAGAAGCACATGTCTTGGGAATTTACTGGAAGTTCTGGGAATGGCAGGCCCGTGGCAAAAAAAGTGGGAAAATTTAAATGAAGTGCATGCCATTGAACTTTGTTTTTTAGCATCATATGCTTGAAGGAACCAGCTGATTTGAAATGAGGCATTATAGGCAATCCCAATGCTTGGAGGAACCTTTGATCAGCTGCTTGGTGAACAACTAGTGAAAATAGATCTATTTATGCCTTTGGCATGTTGTACTTGCTGACTGCTATCTGTTACTTTCATTATGTTTCTTGGCATAAAAATGAGAGGATTTAGTGAAATTATAAATAAAATATGAAATCCAAATACAGTACCAAGAAGAACTTCACAAAAACCAGTTGGTTCGTATGTAGATTTCAACAGTAGCTATATAACAGTCATTGTGGTTGGTTGAATTCAGTGGATACATTCAGTACCCACTTTCACGAATAATTTTGTCAAGTAGATAATTAATGTGTGGATGATTCTACTTTTTTCCTGTGAAGAAGCCAATCTTAGTGTGGGTTTTCTCATTGTTTCACTTGATTTGGATGTTGGTGAGTCAGGCGTTCTCTCAGTTTCAGATGATAGTTAGTCCTAGTTTGAAAATCGACAAAGGTGTCTTCTGCTGATCTTGCTAACTTCCATAGGTGCGTGCTATAGATGGAAAGTGTACATGCTAATGCTGATGATAATATCTTTTAAGGTGGAACATTTAGATTTATTTGGATGATCTTTGAGCATGCTATATTACAGTCTGTCAATCGGGGATGAGAAAAAATAGGCTAAAGTAACTTTTGTAATGATCCAGACATGTACTATTAGAAATGCAACATGTGAAAGCATCTAGGCCCCAAATCGGCTTTAGTTTTGGTAATTAATGACAAGTTGTGAAAAAGGACTAACGCTATTTCTTGAGGATTATTTGATACAGGATAATGCAATTATTGGCAATTGTGAAGAAATGTATGCGATCGAATAAAGGTCAACGGATGCATGATGGCAAAGGTATAAATACACTCTAGGACCTTTTTCGTAGATTTTACCGATCTTGGAAGGATGAAGAGAAAGATCGGATTTTTAGAATTAAGTATCGTACTATTAAGAGGGGCTTTTGTCACTTTGTTTAAAGTTGAAAAGAGTGTCAAGGCTCAAATCCTAATTAAGTAGACATCTGCACAAAAACAATGATCAAAAGAACATTTCAAGTCTGCAAAATAATCTTGGTTTTGTTGCTTGTCCGGTGTGATCGGACCCCAGTCGGTCAGACCGGATGGCGGTGAGACCGGGCTCACACCGGCTTGCTTTTTCCAGTACATATGCATTGTCGAATTTGAGCGTGCGGTGCGACCGGACTTTGGTCGGTCTGACCGGACTTCTTGCGACCGGCCGTCTTCGGTCACGTTTTCACAGAGGGCATGTATTCCTTTGGAGAGCAAGGCAGTAATCAAGGTCCTCCGGTCTGCCGGATGAGCGATATGACCGGACCTTTTGCGGTCACATCGGTAGTGTAATAACGGTCACCGTCACGATTAAATGCACTTTATTCGACCGTTGCCACTGAGGTTTGGTCGGACCGGCTGAGTCCGGCCTGACCGCCTCCTAGCCCAAATTTAGTAAAATATTAAAACGGCTAGTTTTGGTTAGTGAATGCTATAAATACCCCTTAACTGCAGTGTAAGGGGTTCTTCTGGACCTCATTGAATACACTTGAGCTTTAGCAAGTCTTCAAAACACCTTGAGCATTGAATTCACATATTTGAGAGGGTTAGAAGCAAAATTGAGTGTGCATTGAATTGTTGAGCCTTAGACACTCAAATTCAACTTCAAGCAAGCGTTGAAGCTTATTACTCTTGGAGGTTGCCGCCTCCTAGACGGCTTGGAGGCGATCGGGGTTGGTAATCTTCTCGAAGAAGGTTGTGAGAAGGCCCAATCGTTGTGAAGGCAAGGAGCTCGCCTACCCAGAGCGGGGAAGAGCTACCTCTAGTGATCAGGGAAGGCTCAAGCAAGTGGAGCCGGCTTGAAGAAGTTCAAGTCACCTCAACGTGGAGTAGGGAAGACCAGCAAGTCTGCGAGACCACGGGATAAAAATTAACGTGTTCATCATTTGTGGTTTGCGTTGTTTTTACCATTGCATTACTTTCTAGCAAATTGATTATCTTGGTGCCATATTTGCTTTATATTGAAGTAGTTGTGTAGAAGAATTATTTGGTAATCATCAAAAGTGCTAGACGTTAAAATTGATAGAATCGTCATTTGTTCCTAGAAATCATTTAATTTGATTTTAGTGATCGAAAATTTAAAAACCTCCTATTCACCCCCCCTCTAGTCGGTATCCTTGATCCTACAAGTGGTATGAGAGCAAGGACTCTTTATTCGGACTTTACCACCTAAAGAGTAAGGATGGCTAGCGATGGGGTGTCAATAAACAAGCGCCATTTTTCGATGGCACAAATTATGCATATTGGAAAATTCGCATGACCGTTTATCTTAAGGCCATGAGCCCAAGCATATGGAAAATTGTAGATGAAGGTATCGCTCCGGGAATAAATCCCCCACTCACAATAGAACAAGTAGAGCGAAACATTCATCTCAATGCTCAAGCCATGAATGCTCTTTTTCGTGCTTTGAACGCGGATGAGTTCAATCGAGTGAGCAATCTTGAAACCGCTCACGAAATTTGGACTACCCTCTCGGAAATCCACAAGGGCACATCCTCGGTCAAAGAAGCAAAATTGCATATACTTCAGATCAAATATGAGAGTTTTATTATGTTACCCCATGAGAACATAAATGAGATGTACTCACGGTTAAATAACATAGTAAATGAGCTCAAAGGCCTTGGTGCATCACTAACCGACTTCGATATTGTTCGAAAGATGCTCAAGGCTCTTCCGAAGAAGTACGAGACATTGGTGACTTTATTCCTTAACTCACCGGAATTGCCAAGGATGACGCCAACCGGACTTCTTGGAAACCTCATCACAAATGAGCTCTACAAGAAAGACAAGGAAGAGCTATTGGAACAAAGCTCATCGAAGAAAAAGAATATTGCTTTCAAGGCAAAGGCGGAGTCAAGTGATGAGGGCTCCGAAGATGAAGACACCGAGGAGGAGATGGCACTCCTCGTGAGAAGAATGAAAAGGTTCATGAGAAGCTGAGATGGAGCTCACCGGGACCACGGCGGTCACGGGCGAGATCTTTGTCAGATGTCGTCCCGCGCCCGATCGGTGGTTCTTGATTCCCAGACCTAAGGCCGGTCTGAGAACGCGAAGGCGTCGACCCGGCTGTGCCTGAGCGCCTTCGAAAGTTGCATGAAATGAGGGTTCTGCGTGACCCGATTGAGGCCTTCCGATTGGAGCTGGGCCTAAGAATTTCCATTTAGCGCCTCGCCAAGCATTTTAGGATAATCCCATTTGGGAGGACTTTGGTAATATCCTCCAAAGATTCAGATCGTCGTCGGTCGGACTCCGAGTCCAGATGATCGAGAGAAATACGATCTTGAAATAGATGTATACTTTCTTGTGGGTACCCTCGATAGGAGTATTCGTCACTCGAGCGATTCAAAAGGTTCAAGAAAGGGCAACATTCTAGCACCAACCCAGATGCAAATATTCTTGCTATGAATGTGATGAGAAGGGCATATTGCCTCACATTGTTCTAAGAAGAAGGAAGACAAGAATAGCTCGCCCAAGAAGAAGAAATTCTTTCAAGGAAAGAAGAAGCTCTTCAAGAAGTTTCAAAAGCATGGCAAAGACGAAGCTCATATTGGAGAGTGGGATTAGAAGAAGAGTACTCGGACTCGACTCATCCGAAGAAGAAACTCCTTCAAAGAAGAAGGGTCTTGTTTAGATCGCCATCAAGGAGGCTTCATCACCATTCGCTCACTCCTTTATGTCTTATGGCTAGAGGAGAAATTAAGGTAAATTCTAATGAAGACGATGAACCCTCATATGATGAATTAATGGATATACTTGAGGATTTAAATGAATATCTTGGTAAAGAGAAATCAAAATTTAAGGTTTTGAGAAAAGAGTTTCTTTCTCTCAAAAATTCTTATGAGGAGCTAAAGGAAGCTCATTAGGTTCTCCTTGCCGAGGATCATCCAAAGTCCTCAAATGATATTGGCATAGAATGCAATATTATCAATGATTTGCCTAATTTAGAAATTAACTCATGTGTTGCAAAATCAAGTATAGCTACGTCTGTGATGATTTAGTTGATATATCATGTTCTAGTGATAACTCATGCCATGAAAATTTAATTGTTGAAAATAACGAACTTAAAGAACAAGTAAATAAACTCAACAAAAGTTTAGATAGATGCTTTAAGGGTAAGGATACCCTAAATAAAATCTTAGATAGTCAAAGATGTTCTTACAATAAAGAAGGATTAAGATATGTCCCTAAAAAGAATAAGAAATTAAGTAACAAGGCTCCTCGCTTTGTGAAATCGAATGGTAAATTTTGCTATAAATGCCATGATGTAGGACATCTAGCTATCGATTGTTCCTTGAGTAAAGCATCTAAAGAAAACATTCATGATTCTTGTTATATACTTAAAAGGGATAAAAATGGTAAAGTGTTCGCTAAGTTTGTTGGGACCCCAATAATTGGCCAAAGAAAGAAAACCGTTTGGGTTCCCAAAACCTTGGTCACTAACCTCCAAGGACCCAAACAAATTTGGGTACCTAAAAGGGCTTGATTTTATTTTGTAGGTGAACTACAAGACCGGTGGACGGCATTGGGTGCTAGATAGTGGATGTACCCAACATATGACCGGCGACCGGAAAATGTTCACCACATTTGATTCGGGAAGTGGACAACATGACAAAATCACTTTTGGGGATAATAGCAAAGGAAAGGTATTGGGATTAGGTAAAATTGCCATATCAAATGATCTTTCTATTTCTAATGTATCTCTAGTTGAAACACTAAATTTTAATTTGCTATCCGTTGCACAAATATGTGATCTTGGTCTTGTTTGTAGTTTCTCTAAAAGTGGTGTTGTCATTTCTAGAGAAAACGATAATTCTTTAGTGTTTAAAGGATTTAGATTTGGAAATTTGTATTTGGTTGATTTCACCTCAAATGACTCGTGTCTTCAAACTTGCTTAATGGCAAAGACATCTTTAGGATGGTTATGGCATAGAAGACTAGCTCATGTTGGGATGATTCAACTCAAAAAGCTTTTTAAAAATGATTTAGTTGTGGGCTTAAAAGATGTGAAGTTTGAGAAAAACAGACTTTGTAGCGCTTGTCAAGCCGGCAAGCAAGTGGCTAGTTCCCATCCTTCAAAAAGTATCATGTCCACATCTAGACCATTAGAGCTCTTACATATGGATTTGTTTGGCCCAACAACCTATAAGAGCATCGGGGGTAATTCTTATTGCTTAGTCATTGTTGATGATTACTCTAGATATACTTTGGTTTTCTTTCTAGATGACAAATCCGAAGCCTCCGAGATTTTCAAAAGGTTTGCAAAAAGGGCTCAAAACGAATTTGATTTTAAAATAAAGAAAATCCGTAGTGACAATGGTTCCCAGTGGCGGTCCTGAGATTTCAGGGGCCCAGTGACGAGATTTAAAATAGGGCCCTTCTAAATAATATATATATAAGTGTTATCAATAAACACTCAAGGTGCATTCAAAAAAATTATTCATATCAAGCAACAAGTAAAGTAAGAAGTACATATTACAGTATTACCTTAAAAGTTTCTTCTAACATGTATAGATGCGAAGTCATTGATGATGGTGTCAATATCAATCTCATCCAATAATATCTTCTCAATTATGTAGAACTATCAAATCCTAATATCATATATGCATCAACACGGTCCAATCAAACAATTACAAGTGGCCTTCTGCAAATTCATAAACCAAATATAAAATATCAAATTACCGATCCATCTAATTAATATGTTAAACATAATACATGTAATCACGTTAGTTAGGATTAGGATAATTGGCAAAATCAATACGACAATACCTAATGACTCACGGATGAAACGTCGAGATGGAGAACCACGGCTTTTCGCGATCGCGAGGCGGCGGCCAGCGAGCGGCGAGGGCGAGGGAGGGCGCAGCCGCGGTAGCGCACCGCGAGACGCGGTGTCGCGGACGGACACTCGTCTCGTCGTCCCGCCTGAATCCTCAATCGCTGATCCGCTGATCGCCTCGCGTAGTTGCATCGCGTCGTGGCATCGGCGCATCGCCTGTCCGTCTGCAGCAGATGAAACGATTTGCCACGCCAACCGGTCTCTGGAGTGGGGCCGTCGACGGAGTCAGGGCGTTGATGAGTCATGAATCCACGCGACTGGCGGGCCACGATTCGCGAGGCGTCATGACGCTACGAGCCTCGACCACTCACGTAGGGGTGAAACGAACGAAACGGTCGGTAAAAAGTCGTTCGTTTCCATTTCCATATTTTTACCGTAATGGAAGCGAAATCGAAACCCCTAAAGCGGATCTGATAGCGGATAGTGACGGAAACGGAAGCGAATCTGAGCGGATACGGAAGCGGAAATGGAAAATTTCACAAGAATGTAGTACATGATCTATCCGGGTTACAAAGAATATCTTAGTAACATGCAATGCTTGTTTGAGAATGAGTCGATATATAATCTCAATGTTGTTCACCTTTTAATGGAATCAAAGAAAGACCTTATTTAACGCTTGTCAGGACAATCTAGCTTGCAATTACAAATGGTATGCATTCTATTCTGATGATTATATATCCATTTCTGTTGCCTGCTGCAGTTTTTGCTCGACATAGGAAACACACACATTTTTTAATTTTGTTTACTAGATGTTGCAATACCAATTAATTTATAGTTTGTAATGTATTTATCTCTGTCCTGTGTACCTCTCAGTTCTTACTACCGGTCATGGATGGCTTTGCAAATTCTGTTTGTGCAAGATGACAATTTTAGAAGCTATTAATGCTGAAGAGCATGAGGTGTCGATTATAGAAGACTTAATGAAGTGTGTTACACCAAATTGAACTTCTATACCAAATTGAACTTCTATTCTATCAGTATTGTAATTCAAAGAATTGTAGTTGTAATTAGATATTATTATGTATTAGTTACGCCTTTAGTAAGAAAGTTATTTTTCAGCACTATGTTAGACCACCAGGTTGTAACTTCAACTGCATTTCACCTTTCACAGGATATGTTTGGAAAGCTGATTGAGACTGGAGAGCAGAGTGAAGATGAAGACTGGGGTCTTAACAGGAGAAAGAAAAAAACAGATTCAACTGGTGTTGGGGCCAACTCTGTTAAGGGTTTCCCTGATGTCATATCGGATGAGAAGTCCAACCGCAGAGGAGAAAACTTTTCAGGATTCCTCCTGCGGCGGTCCAGGTAATTGGTAATTACCTAAAAAAATTTATAATCAGCATTACATCTTCATCTCATGATACACATGTATTTGCTGTAATACAAAGACAACTGATGGCTAAAATCGAATATCACATTGGGCTTATTGTGCCTGTAACTCATCTGTGTTGTTTTCGTCAGGCTCACCCTTGTTTACTGCATTTTAATGTCCTTTGTTCTTCATGTTGCCAACTTAGGTGCTGCTCTCAGAGATCGGAAGGCAGTGTTTCTATCTCATGATTATTCTTACTATCTGGTTGTTTTCATTGAGTCAGTAGTATTTGCTTGAATTCATTCTTGTTCTCAAGTGTTCCCTACTTCCCTTCAATTCTGGATATTTCTCTCTTTAAATCCTATTCAGAATAACAACTGCACACGGATTTAACTGGGTTCGATTACGCTGCGATTTCATCCACTCCCGGAGGAACTGCGGGCCAAGCCATAATCTATCGATCACCTCCCCACGCAACCACCCACCCACCCGATTCATCAAGTTCGATTTTCAGAAACAGCAGAGACGAAGGCCAAGCCATACCGCGTTGATCGTCGCTGTGGCCTACAAGCGAGTTGAGTAGGAGTAGGACGACCCACGACGCGACGACCACCGAGGCGGAGAAGCCGTACAGCCGCCACTTCCTCCCGGCGGCCGCGCCCACGCTTTGCTCCACCGCCGCCGCCCTCCTCTTCAGAAGGGCTCTCTTCTCCCGCCTCACATCTGCGCCAGAACTGCACCCCGCAGCAGCCAACTCCGCTCGACCCAGCGAATCCTAGTCGAATCGCATAGTCCGATGCGAATCAGCGTGGATCGGGGGCTGGGGCTTCGTGGGAGGGGCCGCGTGGTAGTGGTGGAGCGGGCGGCGGATGGGTGGCACGGTGGGCGTCGCCGGTCGGGGAGTGCGATGGACGAGGTGGGGGTCGCCGCCGGTCGGGACTCGGGACTCGTGAGGCTTGGACTGGCAGCTAGGGTTCCAAGTTCTTGTTGAGGCGCATGGATGTTCGTTGGCTGGGCCGGGCCTAGCGCTGTGGCGATGGATGTTTTCGGAAATTCCGGTTACAGTTAAACGGAATTTCCGTTCCGTTTTCCGTTTCCGTCGGAATCAGCGCTCCCGTTTCCGTTTCCGTTTCCAGAAAAAAATTCCGTTTCCGTTTCCGTTTCCGACAATTTCCGTTTCCGTTTCGAAAAATAGCTTCCTGTTTCCGTTGGTCCGAATCGGCTCGAAAGTTTCGCCTGCGTTTCACCCCTACTCACGAGCCACCGAGCCAGAACTCAGAACTCAGAAGCCAAGGTCGGTCACGTTACTTACTCACGTAATCACGTTACTCAGTAACTCATATACAATATACATGCAAGGGTGGGGCCCATGGGTTTGGGGGCCAGTATATGGCTCGCCGCTTCTGTGGTCGGCGTATGTTGATGGTTCCGAGTTCAAAAATATAAGAATTAAAAATTATTGTGGTGAACTTGGAATAAAGCACGAACTTTCCGCAACCTACACTCCGGAACAAAATGGAGTTGTAGAACGGAAAAATCGGACATTAATTGAAATGACAAGAACAATGTTTGATGAATATGGCACTTCTGATAGTTTTTTGGGCGGAAGCCATTAATATTGCTTGCCATGCAACAAATAGACTTTATTTGCACCGGTTTTTGAAAAAGACCTCTTATGAGCTTCTTGTTGGAAAAAGGCCGAACATTTCTTATTTTCGAGTTTTTTGTTGCAAATGTTATATTTTGAAAAAGGGTGTTCGGCTCTCTAAATTTCAAAGTCGTTGCGATGAAGGCTTCTTGCTTGGTTATTCCTCAAATAGCAAGGCTTATCGAGTTTTCAATAAAAACAAAGTATTTGTAGAGGAAACTTGTGATGTTGAATTTGATGAAACTAACGGCTCTCAAGAGAAGCAAGAAAACTTGGATGATGTAGGTGAAGAAGAGCTAAGAGAAGCAATGAAAAATATGACGTTAGGAGATGTGAAGCCGGAGGTCGACATTGAGAATAAACCCTCATCCACTCAAGTCGAGCCTTCAACCTCCGCAACTCCAAGTCAAATTCAAATCATCGATGAAGATGACAACAATAATGATCGACAAGTTCAACCTCTACCTCAACGAATTCATCACGGTCTCTCCAAGGATCACCCAATAGATCAAATATTGGGTGACGTGAGTAAGGGTGTTCAAACTCGATCTCGTGTCGCTTCTTTTTGTGAACATTATTCTTTCGTGTCATCATTTGAACCCACTCATGTAGATGAAGCATTAGATGATTCGGATTGGGTAAATGCTATGCATGAAGAGTTAAATAATTTTGCCCGAAATGATGTTTGGACTTTAGTGGAAAGACCTAAAGAACATAACGTAATTGGGACAAAATGGGTCTTTCGAAATAAGCAAGACGAAAATGGTATTGTTGTAAGAAATAAAGTTAGATTAGTGGCGCAAGGTTTCACTCAAGTCGAGGGATTAGATTTCGGTGAAACATTTGCACCAGTCGCTAGATTAGAGGCCATTAGAATCTTGCTTGCATTCGCATCATGCTTTGATATTAAATTATTTCAAATGGATGTAAAGAGTGCGTTCTTAAATGGACAAATATCCGAATTGGTATCTGTAGAACAACCTCCCGGTTTTGAAAATTCCAAATATCCAAACCATGTGTATAAACTCTCTAAAGCGCTATACGGTCTCAAGCAAGCCCCTCGAGCTTGGTATGAGCGATTTAGAGATTTTCTAATTTCTAAAGGTTTCAAAATTGGGAAGGTTGATCAACACTCTTTACAAAAATAATTGATGAAGATTTCTTTGTATGTCAAATTTATGTCGATGATATTATTTTTTGTTCTACTAACAATGATTTTTGTAAAGAATTTGGTGAAATGATGTCTAGGAAATTTGAAATGTCAATGATTGAAGAATTGAGCTTCTTTGTCGGACTCCAAATCAAGCAACTTAAAAATGGGACATCCGTAAGCCAAACCAAGTACACCAAATCTACTCAAAAGGTTTGGCATGGAGGACGCAAAGCCAATCAAGACTCCAATGGCTTCAAACGGGTATCTCGACCTAAATGAGGGAGGTAAACTGGTAGACTTAAAGCTCTATAGATCCATGATTGGTAGTTTACTTTATCTTACCGTATCTATACCCGATATAATGTTTAGTGTTTGCATGTGTGCTCGTTTTCAAGCTTCTCCCAAAGAATGTCATTTAGTTGCCGTAAAGAGAATTCTAAGATATTTAAAGCATTCCTCAAATATAGGGTTATGGTATCCTAAAGGTGCAAAATTCGATTTAATTGGATATTCGGATTCGGATTATGCTGGTTGTAAAGTGGATAGAAAAAACACCTCCGGGAGTTGCCAATTACTAGGTAGATCCCTAGTTTCATGGTTCTCCAAGAAACAAAACTCTGTAGCCCTATCCACTGCCAAAGCCGAATATATATCCGCCGGTAGTTGTTGCGCTCAATTATTATGGATGAGGCAAACTTTAATGGATTATGGAATAAATTTCAAAAAGGTGCCTCTTTTGTGTGATAATGAAAGTGCGGTTAAAATAGCAAATAACCCGGTCCAACACTCAAGAACCAAGCACATAGATATCCGTCATCATTTCTTGCGAGATCATGTGAGTAAGGGAGATATTGAAATTAGTCACATTAGAACTGAAAACCAATTAGCGGATATTCTCACCAAACCCTTAGATGAAGCTAGATTTTGCAAATTGAGAAATGAATTGAATGTCATAGATATCTCTAACGTGGCCTAAATGTTGTTCTCGTTTGGATTTTTATGGATCTCATTCGATACTTGTCTTTAGTCGTGTCTCACATCAAGGGGGAGTAATATACTTTTCATGTATAGATCACATTCCCTAAAAGTGAAAAAAATAGTGCTATTTATCTTTAAAAGATGAAACTAGACCACTATAGGTCAAACTATTTGAAAATAATCTATTTTAATTTAGCAAAGTACAAAAATTCTTAAAAACTTCATTTACAACGTACTATTATATAAATCTCGTCTTTTTGAAACTAGTATCATACTATATCCCTTTTATCTCAAAAATAAAAACAATTAGGTTTCTGAAAATTCTATTAAGTTCAAATCTTGATCTATATTGATCTACCTAAGGCACAAATTTGAGCGTTGCCCATAAAACTAGATTGGCCATGGTTCTAGTTTTCTATGAGGTATTTTTGACTCAAATAAATTCAAAGTTGAAAATCTTTTCCTCTGGTTTATTTCCTTGAGTTGAATTGCGAAATAAGGTTATTTGTTAAAAATGTACCCAAAATATTTCTTCTCCTCTTCATTTGGTTGTTTTTGGGTGTTTGTTCTCTGTTAGGCTCGGTGTAACCGTTAAGTAAAGTGAGCACCGGCCATGGCAGTGTGACCCAAGTGTATAGCAGTCACACCGGATCTTTAACCGAAGGAGGCTGTGAATGCCTAATATTTTGCCTTCGGTTTCTCTCTCTCCCTCCTACTTCTCCCGTGCATTTCTCTCTCTCTCCCTCCTTTCCTTCCCCCCGTGCCCCTCTATCTCTTCCTCTCCCTTCTATCTCTCTCCCCAAAAAGCCTCCATCTTGGATCTTCCCCTTGAAGAAAAATCTCCCGAGTTTTTCTTTCTCATCTTGATCCTCTCCTTCAAGGTAACTCTCGTGCGTCATCTCTCTCTCAATTTTTGATCTCCTCCATGCCCTAGGGTTCATACTCTCTTGATTTAGGGTTTGTGCAAAATGTGGCATATTGTGGCAAATCAAACCAATAAAAGTTGCAAAAATGAGTAGTCTAATGATTCTAAATAGCATTTTAAGATTTTAATTGGTTCGATATGCTAGTTCCATCGAGATTTTGCAAAAATCCGAAAGGGGGTCTCGGGTGGCCGGTCACACACCTACCTCATGATCATAGAATGGTAGGTCTGCATGGACCTAAAACAGTCTAACAAACCTGTCGGTGATCTTTGCAAAATTTGTTTCAAATTGCCACAAGATGCATACAAATCCCACTTTAGGGCATGTACTCCTTGATTCTCATTCATTCCTTGTCAATTCTAGTAATCATGCCAAGGACCAAGAATCTTCCTCCTCGCGGAGGTGGTGTTGTCCGAAAATCAACAAGAGGAAGAGGGTCTAGGTTGGCCGCTGACAACGACAGTGGAGATTCTCAAACAAGAATTGCCAGAGATAGAAAGATCAGGCAGAAAGTTCAAGAAGAACTTGGTGTAAGCTCTCGGGGTAGAAAAGGAAAGGCAGTTGCATCAGAATCAAGCGAGGAAGATGACAGTATGGATGTTGATTTCGAAGGAGGAAATGGGAGTGATAATGAAGATTCAGAAAACAATGAAGAATCCTTTGATGACTTTCAACCCACTATGGATCTAAAGAAGATTAAAGCAGAAAAATACTTTTCTCTCCGGCTTGCAAATCAGTACTTGCTTCCTCGCAGCGCAACTTTGGATAAGTTTAGAACCATTTTTCAGCAAAAAGTCTATCATGAAATCTATCTTAACAAGGAATTTGCTGATCAAAAATGGGTGAGCTGGGAACATGTTCGAAATGTTCCATTGTTTGTTGGAGTGCCTGAACTTTTTTATGGGGCTGATTTAGCCAGTTTTGTGAGCTTAAAGTGTGACTACAATGAAGATTTGATCAAACAGTTTGATGCCACTATCCACATAACCGATGAGTATGATGAAATCATGTGGATGTCCGAAGCTGCTGTGTACACAATGTCCAAGGAAGAGATTGAGCAAGCTTAGGGGGGTCTATCATAGCGGTCAGCCAAAAATTCACAACGAGGCTTCACTCTCTCTTACTGACCAATTCAAATTCTATGATCCTTCTGCTCGAGTCAAAAGGCCAGGTAAAATGACTCATCTTCTTCCTTCTGCGAGCCTCATCAATAAGATTATTCGAGTTACTGTTCATCCTAAGAGCAGTAATTTCGATGAGATCCGAGGCTATGCTTGGAATATTATGGACAAAATAATGAAGAAGGAAAGATTTGATGTGGTGGACTTTATTCTTAGAGAAATCAGATCTTCTGCTGGTGATAGCGGCAAAACAATTTATTTCGCTCCTTATATCATGTTGCTTATCAAGAGGATGTCCGGATATCGTGACGGGTGTGGAAGTGCCCACAAGCCATACAAGCCACGTGATGTCAATATCACTGTTCAGAGAGGGCAGTCGTCTTCCCAGTCCACCACAATGAAGAATTGGTGAAGAAGGGCGTGACTGACTACCTCAAGCTCATCCTTTTTTTGGCACTCATTTTGAGAACTTTGAGATTCTTCATAATGCCATGATGACCGGTTTTGCCAATCTGAGTACTACTATGATGGAGAACTTTGCCAAAGTTGATGCTTATCAGGCTCAAACTCGTCAGGCTGTCGAGGAGGTTCGAGGTCGCTTGGACTCCGTTGATTCTTCCATCGGCGAGCTCCGTTCATCCTTTGTAACATCCTAAAATTTGGGTTTTCAAAAATTTATATTTAAATTAGCTTTCCAATAATTTTGCATCAATCTTATTTTAATTAAAAAAGCGTAATTTAGAATTTTTTAAATCTAAAACAATTTAATGTGCCTTCTGTGTGTATCAAGTAATTTAAAATTTAGTTTTTACAGTGTTTTTTGTATCTCAGGGAATTTCCCAAATTTCAGATTTGCTAAAAATTAATCAAAATTATTAATTCAAACAATTGGATGTTAATTGGATTTTTATTGGATTTTTAATTTGAATTATTAATTGTTCGGGCAATTCTATATCCAAATTCCAATTCAAACCTTTCCTTTGAAATTCCATTTAAATCCAAAATTTGGATTTTCCTCGGTGTTCTAATTAACCAGCATCCATATCCTTCCGAAATTAGAGTTCAATCCTTTTCCGTCCGCGAAGCCAAAATTTTAAATTCCGGTCCTTATTCGAAATTTCACCCGAGTTCCAAAATACTCCAAAAATCTTAAAATTCATAGAATTAGGTTCCAAATATTCTAAAATGATTTTAAAAATTTTTCCAAGATTTATAGAATCTCTCTGGTATTTTATCTCTCGCGCTTTTTATCAAATCCGTTATTTTCGTCCCGAAATAATCTAAATTCCAAAGTTCATCCAAAATCAACGAAACCAATTTTATTGGGTTCCATTCTATTAATTATGATTTTTAGGATCTTTTCCGGTATTTTTAGATCTTGTTATCTATTTTATCTCACGTGCTTTAAAAACGACACTGTTCATCTTCCCCAACTGAACAGCACTGTTCACGACCAAACTCCATGTCTGGCCCCATATTCAAATGCTCATAACTTTTGCAATTCTCAACGAAATCGAGTGAGGTCAGTTGCAAATCGTCAGCCTAGTTAAGGGCTTCAATTCCTCTATAGTTTCCCCCTCTGAAATCAAGTGAAACGGACGCTGCAATCACTTCTTTGCCGTTTCTTGTTTAAGCCATAAGTTTTCCGTTTCTCCTTCCCTCAACGCGTGAGACCATCCAAAATGTGCGTTTCAGTCTCCCCAACATGGTGCTCACACTTGCCTACTATTTCCAGAACATTTGCCCTTCCGAAAATCGAAGAAACGGTCGTCGGACGTCCTTCGTTGGCATCGTCGTGCCATCTTTTGATCCGGTAAGGCAAATCGACTTCCGTTCACGTCATCTTGTGTGCATCAGTGTGTAGATCATAACCCCTCAAGAAAATCCAGGTTTCATCAAGAATTGCTCCGTGAATTTGAGTTCGTTCGTCGTCAAGTCGAGTTCTGTTCGTCGTCGATTCCTCCCAAACCGGTAATCCCCATCAAATTCCTTCTAGATGTAGCCTAGAATGATCTTGCTCTACGCCGTGCTCTCGCTGGTTTTGAGAAATTCTGCGTTCTATTGTGTTTTTGGCCGCTATGCCATTCGGACGGTTTTTGGTCGCGTCGGCCGTCGTCCTCGCCGCCGCTCGATCAACCCCGCCACCGCCAGTCATGTCCATGGGCATCCTCACCTTGCCGCCTTCACCCCCCCTTGGCCGCCTTTTCCACCGTAAAGCCTTGCCGCCATGTCTTGCGTCCGAAAGCCGCTAAGCCGCCATCGCGCCTCCCAGCGCTCCCACCTCCACCACCACCCCATCGGTCTTGCCATCACCTCGCCGTCCCAAGACGTACCCCCACTCCGGCCGCTCCTCGCCGCGGCTAGCGTGCGAACGCCGCTGCCGCCCCTAGCACCGCGTCGGCGCTCGAACCCACTTAAGCCAAGCCGTTGCTTGCCTTGGTACCGCATCGTCGTCCTCATTCCATATTGTCGCTCCCTATCTGCCGCCATGCCCCCAAGCTCCGCAATGTTGGTGCAAAAAGCTTCTAATGGTGCTCGTTAAATGGCCGAGCGAGCGAAGCAATCAGAGCGACGCTTCTGATGCACTTTCTTAATTTCGGGATTTTCTTTCTTGTCAAACTTCGTTTGATCCGTTCTCCTCCATCCGAACTCGGAATCAAGTGATTCAAAATTCTAAATTCAATACCTTCATGCCAGTATAAATTTTATAATTTTTAGAATTTATTTGTATCTCGGCTATTAAATCATTGCTCCGTTTTACGTGTCTACTACCTCGGCAGTACCCATTCGGCCAGCACAAATTTGCCATGTCATGACCTCGCTGCCCTATCTATCAGCCGACGGTCGCCATCTTGTTATTTCATAAGCGTCCCGTCATCGCTTCGCCTTCGTCGTTAACGTTCCATCGTCAACGTTCCGCTGTTAATGTTTCGCCGTTAATGTTCCATCGTTAACATTCCGCTGTTAACGTTTCGTCGTTAACGACCCACCGTTAACGCTTTGCTCTCATCACATATGTGCATGCAAGTAAAGGCTCTAATGTAATGTCCTTACCTTTTCTATCGTCCTATCGTGATCTAACCCCATTCCTTGTAAGTCTGGCTTTATCTTTCTATCATCTGCAAAGTCGGACCAAAATCTAACTTAAGAACCGGTTCGATGGACTGAGTACATCGTGAACCGCGCTGCCGGTATTGCGGTTTCTCTCGTTGTGTCCACCGTAGTAAGATATTTGTGCTCTGTCTTACTACATATCGTCATCGCCCTGTTATCGTCAAGTCTCTTCATTGATGTGTGACTGAACCCCTTATCGACTCACAGTAGATGTTGACCCCACTTGTCCTTGCCTTGTCTTTGAAAATCTGATATGCCATTAACCCAGAATTCATTCGTGGACTTGGTCGCTAGACCATTGACCATGTGTCATATCCTTGTGCCATATCTAATCTATCAGTTTATTTTTCTTTTGTTTGATTGTATATCTACTTAGTCAACGAAAGTCAACCTCGAGCATCTGCTTAGTTCATGGCGAACTAACGTATCATCGTGGACCCGGTCTATAGATCGAGAGTCCATATGTCATCGGCTATCCAATCAAGATAATAACTTCGAAAGAAATATTCTTCGGAATATCATTCCTTTTTTCCCAGTTATTAATCTTTCTCTTCGGTGTATTTTCCGAAAGTCGTTCTCTTTTGTCTAATCATCGACCTAATCCATTCAAGTTCCTAATTTCATCTAAGCCGTTGTGCCCAATGCTATTCGCTCTTAATTTAGAGTTTACTTGATTTGCCTTTTGAGTTTTGTTGTATTTGTGTTTGTTTATTGTTAAACGCGTTGCCGGAAGCCGCTCGAAGGAGCTAAGGATCAAGCAAGCGGAGATTGAAGATTGAGGATCAAGGATCGAAGATAAAGAGTAAACAATAATAAAAATTGCAAGGGCCAGGCAAGTCGTGCTTTGATCATATTGCTCCCAGTTTTACAAATTTACTTTGATTCAAATTATTGCATGCTAGTTCAAGATTAAAATGATTTAAATTAATTTGGGATTAGTTATACAATCCAATTGCTAATATCACCTTACCATGATTATTTGTATGCCATAATTCATTTGTCACCCTAAGATGGTTGATTATTAGTTGGTGGTTATTACTTGCCAACGTGGGTTGGTTAGATCGTGTATAATTGCTTAGCCATGCCACGCAACTCATGTCTTTTGAAAATAAATGGTTAATATTGATCACTGGATTATGAAATATATTTGTGAAATGGTGTGACGTGTTGCCACACGATGATGTTGATATGTGGAACCAAGTGGTTCTACATGGATGTTGAGTTGTTGTTGGCATTGTGTTGCTTAATAATCAACCTGGGGTGGTAAAGGATTTAGACCGAGGCAAGTGGCAAGTGGCTTTATGCGGGTGGGCCATCGTGGCATTTGGGAGGGTTGAGTATTGTGAGGGTCAGGCGCCAATTTTGAGAGAAGGATGTCTTGCCTTGGTCAGTTAAGGACTTCACCTTACAAGCCTTTGACCTGAGTCACTCGTACAACCACATGTCTGAATGGGAAGACCTAGTTTAGTAGGATTCTGATGTCTCACCTTGGATACCTCGGGGTGGTAGTTACACGGGGGTAACTGTATAGGGGAGCGTGCCTATGCTGCGGCTTGGTACTCGTCCAACGGTGTTTGTCGGTCCTATACTTCGGCTCAATGTGAGGGAAGTGATAGTGAATGCAACCCGGAGAGGTTACTAGGTTGAGATAGAAGTTTCTGAAAGGCTTTGTTATGATCGCTCATTCGCATACTCTTGTATGGCGATTCACGGCTGACGTGATGAGTTGATTGTATCTTGTGGGTAAAGTGTACAATCTCTGCAGAGTGTAAAAACTATTCGAATAGCCGAGTCCGCGGTACTAGACATTGCTCGGGGATTACAGTCAAGGGGTAGATTTTGATAAAAATGAGGTTGGGAATGTGGACAATGTGATATGGAAATTGGTTAAGGATGAGAAATGTTTTACTTGAGAATGATTACGAAATTTATTATGGGTATTATTTGTTTCTTGCTTTTCTATCTATTATGATTATTTGTGAATCTTGATTTATTGCAAAAGAACCATTCACCAATCCTTTGGAATAAGCCATGCATGTAGTAATAGAAGCGCATTCATGCATGACTTGTTGAGTACGGTTGTGTACTCACCCTTGCTATAACAAAACATCACCAGTTGAGGAGAAGTATTTGTCTTCGAAGAAGGAGAAATTCTACAAGAAGGCGAATATCTAGGAGTTGAACCTTGTCAAATGCACGTGGTATTTTGATGGGATTCATCGGCGTTCTTCGTTCATTCATTGTTTCGTTTTACTCGAGTTAAAGCCATCTAGGCTTCACAATTGTAAGTTGACCTTAAGGTTGTTCAACATGTTATATTAAAAGATGAATTCTTTATTTATTAATCTGTTGTGTATGATTGTGATATTCATCTTTGTTAATTGTGCGCACTAGCTACTGATCCTGGGACTAGTGCTGAAAACACAGAGGGTTTCCGGATTGCGAATTCGGGTCCCGACATCCTTTGAGGAGTACCGCACTCTGCAAGCTCCTAAGACCTTCCATCGCTACAGGACTCGTCATCCTTCGCCTCCTCCTCCTCCTCCTCCTTCGTCTTGAGCTTCGGAGTCTCTTTTTTCCTTTTTGGTATTTGATGCCAAAGGGGGAGAAAAATTGAAGAAAGGAAGGAGCTAAAGTTCGAGTTCTAGCCTAGTCGTCGATGATTAGCTTATATATTTACTGTTTGATCCATGTGTAAGCTATTAAACCTCATTTTATTTCGCCGTGGTTGTGATGACTCCTTTTATTTTGTTGGATGTTATTGGATATTTTACTTAAGTTGAACTCTGTTAGATGATTTTAATTCTTAATGATCTCGTTGTTATTATGTTGTGATATATTGCTCACATATTCATTGCATATTATTGATAATATTGTTCTATCCTTGGTTCCATTATTCTAAAGGAAGCTCTGCCAAAATTTTAAATGAAGTCATTTGTGCATTCTCTAAACTTCTTCTTTTATGCACAAATTTAGGGGGAGCTTTCTCAAATAAGCACTGTTGTTTTAATCATTTTCAATCTACTTCTATTCTTTGTGTTGTCATCAATTACCAAAAAGGGGGAGATTGAAAGCATCTAGGCCCCAAATCGGCTTTAGTTTTGGTAATTAATGACAAGTTGTGAAAAAGGACTAACGCTGTTTCTTGAGGATTATTTGATACAGGATAATGCAATTATTGGCAATTGTGAAGAAATGTATGCGATCGAATAAAGGTCAACGGATGCATGGTGTCAAAGGTATAAACACACTCTAGGACCTTTTTCGTAGATTTTACCGATCTCGGAAGGATGAAGAGAAAGATCGGATTTTTAGAATTAAGTGCCGTACTATTAAGAGGGGCTTTTGTCACTTTGTTTAAAGTTGAAAAGAGTGTCAAGGCTCAAATCCTAATTAAGTAGACATCTGCACAAAAACAATGATCAAAAGAACATTTCAAGTCTGCAAAATAATCTTGGTTTTGTTGCTTGTCCGATGTGACCGGAACACAGTCGGTCGGACCAGATGGCGGTGTGACCGGGCTCACACCGGCTTGCTTTTTCCAGTACATATGCATTGTCGAATTTGAGCGGGCGGTGCGACCGGACTTCGGTCGGTCTGACCGAACTTGCGGTGCGACCGGGCCATCTCCGGTGCGTTTTTCACAGAGGGCATGTATTCCAGCTGGAGAGCGGGCGGTGCGACCGAAGGTCCTCCGGTCACACCGAATGAGCGGTATGACCGGACCTTTTGCGGTCACACCAGCAGTGTAATAACGGTCACTGGTCACGCATTAAATGCACTGTTCCGACCGTTGTCCTGTGAGGGTCGGTCGGACCGGCCTGAGTCCGGTCGGACCGGCCTCCTCAGCCCGAAATTTAGTAAAATATTAAAACGGCTAGTTTTGGTTGGTGAATGATATAAATACCCCTTAACTGCAGTGTAAGGGGTTCTTCTGGACCTCATTGAATACACTTGAGCTTTAGCAAGTCTTCAAAACACCTTGAGTATTGAATTCACATATTTGAGAGGGTTAGAAGCAAAATTGAGCGTGCATTGAATTGTTGAGCCTTAGACACTCAAATTCAACTTCAAGCAAGCGTCGAAACTTATTACTCTTGGAGGTTGCCGCCTCCTAGACGGCTTGGAGGCGATCGGGGTTGGTGATCTTCTCGAAGAAGGTTGTGAGAAGGCCCAATCGTTGTGAAGGCAAGGAGCTCGCCTACCCGGAGCGGGGAAGAGCTACCTCTAGTGATCGGGGAAGGCTCAAGCAAGTGGAGCCGGCTTGAAGAAGTTTAAGTCACCTCAACGTGGAGTAGGAGAGACTGGCAAGTCTCCGAGACCACGGGATAAAAATTCACATGTTCATCATTTGTGGTTTGCGTTGTTTTTACCATTGCATTACTTTCTAGCAAATTGATTATCTTGGTGCCATATTTGCTTTATTATTGAAGTAGTTGTGTAGAAGAATTATTTGGTAATCATCAAAAGTGCTAGACGTTAAAATTGATAGAATCGTCATTTATTCCTAGAAATCATTTAATTTGATTTTAGTGACCAAAAATTTAAAAACCTCCTATTCACCCCCCTCTAGTCGGTATCCTTGATCCTACAACATGCTCTCCATTATGGGCCCCAATGGGCTAGAAATACATCAACCAAGGTGAAAGGAAATAAGCAAATAAACCCCTATGCATATAGCTAATCTAACACCCCCCTCAAACTCATGGTGGGTCTACAACACTGAGTTTGGAGAGATGGAAACAATGTTGCGCTTTAGTTTGTGCTTTGGTGAAGAAGTCGGCAAGCTGAAGCGACGAAGGCACATGACGAAGAGTAACCACCTGATCTTGCACTTGGGAGCGAACGTAGTGAGCAACGACGTCGATGTGTTTGGTGATCTCATGCTTCACCGGATCACGGGCAATACAGGTGGAGGCTCCAAAGCGTCGAGCTGACAGTACACGTCACTGAACCGATGATAGAAGACATCCACAGTGGAATCCTGCTGCTGAAGAGTCTCGGCCAGGCGCAGAAGAGAGGTGTAGAGAGCTGCCGCTTTCCGGGTCTCGGGCCTGCACGTACTCCCACATCACACGAGCAGAATCCAGGTTGATCACGTCGAGCACGAGATCAGTGCGCATGCTGCCAATGAGGGCAGCGACAACACGAACCTCTGAAGCACGCCAATCCTCTAGCGCGAAAAGCGGCGAAAAGCGTCAAGCGCCGCGACGTGAGGCTCTTGTGCGGCAAAGAATGGCACCACAAAGATTGTCGACCAGTTGGGTGCACAATCGAGGCAACGCGCCTATGGTAGGGCAACACCGCGAGATGCCCCCAAAGACGCTGACTGTCGAGACAAACACGAAGCAGGGTGGACCACTCGCGGAAGTTGGTGCCGTCGAACGAATTTTGAAGTGCGACCGGTCCAACAACGCGAAGAAGGGCCGCCATGACGCCGAAAGTTAAAGTCGGGTGACTGGAGGGGCGGCCGCCGTTGAGGTAGCAAAGCCGGGCCCGGCCGCAGCAGAATGACTTCGATGAAGGAGGCCCGTTGCTGAGAAGCGAGCGAGCTTGTCTTCTTTGGAGGGGCTTGAAGAATGCAATCGCGTCGCTGGTCGGAAGGAGGAGCAGGTGCTGGCGAAGGAAGGAAGAAGCGATCGTCGCCGACCACTGCCTCGGCCAGTGCCATGTGAGTCCAGCGGTCTGCGCACCAGTGGCGCGAGTCAATGGTACGGAGGCGCTTTCGAGTCAAGCGGCGCCAAGGCGGCGGACGAGGCGCCAGAAGCGTGAGCGACGTGGAAGAGGAGGCAGCAGAGCCAGACGCGGACGGGAGCGCGGAGGCGTGAGGGGAGAGAGAAAGAGGAGGAGGAGGGCGCCGGGGCTCCGGCGACGGCGGCGGCTAGCCGGAGAGGCGGCGACTGCAGTGGAGGAAGGTAAAACCCTAACCCTAGTGGTCTTCTGATACCATGTTAGAAATGCAGCATGCTCTCCATTATGGGCCCCAATGGGCTAGAAATATATTAACCATGGTGAAATAAAATAAGCAAATAAACCCCTATACATATAGCTAATCTAACATGTACAAGCTTCGACAAAAAAGTTTGACTAGATTGCTACCAAGTTTGCTAGGACCAGCGCAAACCCTTCCAATCCCAAATACCGCTATCAATTTTATTTATTGTTTTTCAGGTTATATTTCAATCGTGAACGCTTCATGTTTAGCAATTAATATGCAGTCAAATCCCACTAAAAGGTAGTATGCTTTCTACTTTATTCTGGTACTTATTGTGCCATCTGCGGTGAATTCCAACTTACAGTAAACAAAAGTTGTCTTTTGCCTCCGAAGGTTGAAAATATGCTTAGGCTTTAACTTTTTTTAATCAACCTAGTACTGTTCAGATGTGATTTCTTTCTGCCTTCTTTTGTTCCTCTTCCTCATCATGTGTCTCTAAATCACGGATTGCTCCCTGTTCGTGAAGATCTTTTTTTTTAGATAAAGGGAGTAAAAATCCCGGTCTCTGCAGGAAGCATACGACCAAATTACAAAGTTTTCAGCTAGCAAGCTAATCTCCAATAAAGGGAAAAAAGATTATTAAAGAAATATCAAAGACAAAGTCTATTATTATTTCGCCATCCATTCTTGGCAAATATTTGTAACGCGACGACTTCCAGAACTCCACTCGCCAACCGGACAGTCTTCCTTGAGTTCTCATCTTTTAATCTGTGCCCAAAATCGCAACCAGTATGTCCCTCTGAAGATAGCCTGCAAACAAGAAGTATATTGTTTGTTTTCAAAGAGTAAATCATTGCGTGTGCACCAAATCGCCCACAAGAGAGCTGCAACCCCCGCAAAAATCAATCTCTTCTCTATCTTTTCAAAGTCGGATAACCAAAGTCCAAACATATGCGAAATAGATCTTGGTGCAGTTAACCCAGTAGCGATTTGAATAATTCTCCAAATATTTTTGGCATGCTGGCAATCAATGAACAAGTGCTTGATTGTTTCATTGCCGTTACAAAAACAACACTTATGACTCTCAGTCCTAGATGTACGTTTTGTATTATTTTGCTCAAGTAATTATATATTGCCAGTCATTCACCTTTGGTACTTGATTTGCTAGTTTGTGGTTGCAGGGGAATTTCAGTAAGATTCAGATTATATGGATACATTCTTTTTGTAGAAGTCTATGGCTTTTTGCATGAATGCAGTGTAGTTTTTTAGAGGTGTTTTTATTTTTTTCTTTTTAAAAAATGCATAAATATTAAAAGCATGAATAAAGGATAGATAGTGATTACTTACTCCTTCACTTGCATCAAAATTTGTGCAACCTGTATTAGGAGAGAAAGCATAGGAATACTAATCGTATTTTTTTTATCTTGCTGCATGTATATATACAGGTATCTTTGGTAAGTCAGACACCTTTATTTGTTAATCGTCGGCCCACCTGGGAGCTGTCTTTTGCTGCTGTCATCAATTTACACAGTACTCAGCATGAGTTCCACTGGTTAGTGGTTCAGTTTGCCATTGCACAGCTTATCTTTGTGCTGTAACAACAGCTGGAATTCTCATGTTTCTTGGACTGATATAATCGTGAAATGATTGCTTCCAAAGAGCATCAGATACAGCTCAAAGGTAAGGTAATGCTGCTCTTCTCTGGTCTGCTTGCTAGAACTGTTTTGCGAGTGCATCACCACTACTCGTCACTAGTCAGTACACTATGTCCTTCGTGCTACAGTTCGTCGCCTTCTGCAACCGAACTCTTACCTATAGTTATGTACTAACATATGCTGCGCAGAAACAATTTTACAGTAGATATATACCGTCATGAGGACAAGGGTAGTGATGCTGATGCCCTTCGAAATATTCTCTGCCCTGGAGCCAGGATGGCCAGGGGGTCGTAGGCGTTTTTCCTCTGTCGAAATCTGTCCCACCTTGCCCCGAAGTGGGCCTTCCACTCCTGTTCTGTGGTGTAGTTTGGCAGGTATTGCTTCAGCCCAATTCCTGCTTTGTCAGAGGAGTCCAATATCCGGCTGTTCAGGTTCAATGCATGTTCGACGCTGTGGGGGCCTAGCGCCGAGGAGAGGAATCCCACCAGGTAGAAAACTTCCTCATCTGGTATGACCACTGACGTCCTGCCGTCCCATCTGCATGAGGCTACGACATGATGTATCTCTATGGCCCATGGGGTTTGTGATTTCAGAGATGAAGCCACTTTACCTGGACTTGTTCACTGGGTAGAGCAAGATGGGGCCATTGCTACTGTCTTTCAGGACTTTGCCGAAGACCTCCCTCGCGAACTTGTGGATGGTGCTTCTCGGGATGAGGAGATTAAGCCATGGGTGCGGGACTTCCCACATGCCCTTGGCTCTCAGCTTCACCTCGGAGGAGTGCACCCTATCCAAGAACTCCATGTAGGTTACGTCTGTTTGGAACAAGGATGGAGGTATGTATCTGAGTTTTGACAGTAGTGCGTTGACCTCCTGTAAACGAGTATACATGCATATAGAATTCAACCACTCAGACTGCCTGATATTAGTCGATATATAAACGTCTTTAGTAACACAAGGATAAACGGTTTGCTCGCCTGTTCCATGATGTCAGCCTCTTCAGGGTTGAAGTTCTTTGTCATCTCGAGGCAGAAGAGCACTCTTCCATCTGATTCGAATTGGCTAGCCCGCACTGGGTCCTGTGGATTGAACGACGACCTCCAGTTGTTCAGGATGCCTGTCCTGTTTATGATGACGAAACCCTCAATGTAGTCGAAGGTCTTCTCTGCTGAAATAAGCATCTCCTGGTCCTCTGAGAAGCTTGCAAAATCTAAGTAGAGAACTCTTATCCACCTTACCTGTTGTGCATCCAATTAACTCGATCATGAGTGTGCTATGGAAATGTGTCTCATCATCAATAAGTTGACACAAGCGATGAGTTGTTTCGGTTTACCATTTGTGGGGCGGGCTCGAGAGCAATCCTGGCTCTGGTGATGACGCCAAACTGACCTAGGCCACCAAGAGCAGCATGGAAGAGATCAGAATTCTGTTCAGGTGAGCAAGTCACAACGTCACCTCTTCCTGCATTTGACAGTCATCATGTATACAAAAGTTAGCTACATTATTTAATCTCTTATTTGTTCAGATCGTCATGATATATAGGTCTGTGTGATACCGGTCACGATCTCCAGCTCGTCGACATTGCTGATCTGCGGGCCATGCCGGAACGTCTGCCCGCTGACACCCGCATTCGACAGTGTGCCCCCAACTGTGAGGTGGAGGTAGTCTGTCCATGACTTTGGCGCCAACCCATACTTCAACGTCTCATGCAAGACATTTATCCAGAGGTCTCCGCCTGAGGCATCGACATAGGGCGATGCACCAGAGTGCACCCGCATTCTGACACTCCGGAGGGATTCCATGCTGATGACAACCCCCCCGGCAGCCTGGGACTGCCCATATAGCGAGTGCCCATGCCCACGGGCTGCCACCGTGAGTGCGGAGTGCTCGCCCATCAAGAACACATGCCTCAAGGTTGTGGCGATGTCAGCCACCGAGCCTGGGTGAAGCACGGCGACCGGCGGGGAGCTAGAGAGGTTGCCAAAGTCCCGGGCAGCAGCAGACACGTCGTGGAAGCTGAAATGGCCGTCGAGGGGGAGTGCCCCAAGGGATGCAAGCACGTCCTGTTTAGCCGCCACTCCACCAAGGGCCAGTAACAGGAGCAGCTTCAGGTACTGCAGGAGTGATGATGGCTTCATGGCTCTTCTATAGGCCAAAAAACAGCAAGTTGGGGCGGTGATGGTCTAAGGAGAAACACCAAAGGTGTGTAGAATGGTAGTGTGGTCGATGCAAGAGCAGAGGGATGGGTGTGCAGATGGAGGGAGATCGAGGAGGAGATTTAAAGGAGAACCTGAAGGGTATGTGTGTGGACTGGTGCAGGAAGCGGTGCGGTCAGACCGGTCACGGGCACTGTTTGGCAGGCTAGAACCCGTCAAAATTTGGATCAAGACATGTTACAGCGGTGGAAGGGTTCCATTCTAGAGCATGATGTTCTTGCTTCATGGCTTCTTTTTTAAGCTTGGGCTGACGTCTGTCAGCCAGCGAGGGTAAGTTTGGTTGGTGGGATAAGGTTGAATAAGAAAGAATGCTCTTATACCATTTGGTTTAATTGTTTTGAGTGAATGGAATGATTCAGTATCTATAGAGAATATTACTAAATTTGTATCACATTATTCAAGATGGGACAAGCAACCAAACACATGCATGGCTTTTTTCTTGAACAATCTCATACATGTATCACTTGATACAAGCAACTAAACACACCCTAAGTGAATAGAGGCAGGGGAAAAGGATGGATTCATCCAGTAGACTCAGTCTGTCATGGTGCATGCCATTCACTACACCTTGCCCGAGAGAACAATGACATGATAAAGATCAAACAGCTGCAGCGAACAGCTTCCTCCTTAGCAGAATTACAAATACAACTCCGTCCCGTCTATGGAACGTGTCTCCTGCGCCTCCCGCCCCCACCACCACCACAGCAGGCCATCTCCCCCACACACTAGTCATGGCAACCCCCTCCCGCACTCTCCAGCCATGGCAAGGCCCCCCCCCTCCTGTGCTCTTGGGTTGAGTAACGTTGCTCTGTGCTCGCCACCCATTGCCACGCTCTCCGGGCGCGGTAGGGGACAAGTGTCACCTACCGCACCTTCTGCGGTGGGGAGGGGGCTAAATTTGCAATTCCACTAGAGGGCTAGATTTGAAAAAATGAGATAAGCGAAGCTAGAAAAGTGATCACTTCAAACAAAGATGGGTTTTTAACTCATGCATCTGATGTGGATCTCAGCAGGATCGAACTTCTGATCAGGTCAGAGTGGTAGTAACAACATTGATGTCGAATGGCGAACCCGACTGCTGTTGGGCAGGCGCACTTGATCCCTCCAATTCGAATTTGTGTACAGAATTACTGTTTGTCTTCTGCGTGATCAGCAAAGGTAAAACGCTCTGTGCTTTCGGATTTGTAGTCGGCAAGGATCCTGTTGGGCATATGATCAGATAAAGCTTCTTCCCGGATGCTTGTTCAGATCTATCTTCGCAGAACATATATATCGGTGAGAATCCTTCTGTCTGGGCATTTTTAGACATGTTGATACATCGGTGATAGAATTTTCCGTTTCAATATTTTGTGGTTAGCTCAATCGTATGGACATGGATCACCCAAGCTTTTTTCCTAATTTTTTTCTTTTTAGTGACCAGGAGCTTTCGCTTGATAACGTAGAATCCCTCTGCCCACATGGCATCGCCACCCTAGCTAGTTATCCAATTATTCCTGCATGTTCACCATCGATTCTAAGGGCAACCCCCCCACACACACACACAAACACTATGTTCTTAGGCTACTTTCCCCACAACAAGTTTTTAAGAGTTTACCAAAGGAATCCTTGGGTCCTCGTTGTTCCCCGTATCTGACCATATCTGTTTGAAGGCAACGTGAACGAATGTATGAAACAAACTGAATGTTCTGTCATATCTACTCTTTACACGTATGGAGATTAGAAAACAGCTAAGTGTACGCAACAGTTCGCGGATAACTGGCAACTCCATAAAACGGGGGAAACAAAGGCTGCCCACACCTTGCAAAGGAAAGCAGGCGAGAGGGGACCGGGCACACTAGGTGTTTACGTTTACCAGGGATAAGTTTGTTTGGTTATTTTACGACACATTATACTGATAGTATATAATGGATAGTAGAAATCAAATCTAGCTATTGATTTGATAAGAATGTTTCTACTACTCTACTACTAGAGAAAGTATACATAAATTCTAACGAATATGATCCATCCGATTGAGAATAATAAAGTTTCATATTGAATTTAGCGTACCTTAAAAGAGCTCTATTTTATTATCTTTAGTGCCGCATATGTAATTAAACACGGTGATTCTAATAAGAGCATCTTCACCAGAGCCTCTAATCCAGCCTCTAAAATTAGGAGGCCCCTAAATTTGCCTCCTCATTTCAATTCGAGGAGCTCCTAAACCAAATTTCTAAACATTAAAATAGAGAGTTAAGTGAAGGATGGCTTGCATTAGTTCGCTGCAGTGGCGTGTCTTTCTTTGGATGAGTTGCAATGTTGCATCTCAGATTCTTCTCTTGAAAATTTTGAAAATTTTAAATTTAAATTTTAAATATCATGTTTTTAAATTGTAAATGTTAATATGCTTATGTTTTATGTATTACAAATATTTTTGATTGAATTTTAGTGGTGTCAAATGAAGATTATACATAGCGAATATGTTAAAATAGGAGAAAAAGTAAAATAGGGCTGAGATTTAGGGATGTTCTTTGGACTTGTCTCTGAAAATAGGGCCCAAAAAATAGGAGGAGTCCTAAATCCAAAATAGGGGCCCTTGCTGGAGATGCTCTAAGAAATGGTCTAGTGTGATGGTTGTCTAACTGAAGGAATTAGAATCTAGGGGTTTAAATTCTCTCTCCTTTCCATTTAAAAAGCTGTAAACTGACTGCGAGTGCTAATTGACATGTACCGAGCTGCACGTTGCAAAATTGTTCATTTGTCACGTGCATGCAGCAAGGAACGAAGTAACTCTTGCATACATGTGATGGCATTAGTGAGCAATAAGTCCATCGGTTTTGGAACTGTTGTGGTTTGTCTATCAATACCTTGCAATAGAATTGACTGACAACAGTGTAGATTAGAGATACTGTTTATTGGATCTCTCAGCAAAGGAACATGAAAGAGAAATAGCAAATCAAAGGAAAGAGTGTTGTCACACACATACACATGAAAGGGTTCTTGGTTCTCTGACCATCGAGGTAACACACTAATACTGAAATGAGAAGGAAGGGAGGAGATAAAATACTCTATAATGGTGGTCTATATCGTATAAAAGAGTAAATACTCTTACACGTGGTAATTGGATGGGATCGAGCGGGTACAGAGTGTTTGGGTTGAATAAAATTGTGCTAAAAGATCCTTCGACATTGTGATTTTCACCTACAAAGTTTGCATAAATTTGATTCAGGTCCTGCTAGCCATGCATATGTCCTGTGATCTGTTTGCTAAAATTATTGGTATTTAGTCATGCAACTTGTCTGGTGTATTCATCTTCTAAGCATGAAAATATGGGTAAATGTTTACTTTTGACATAAGATTTTGTTGGATCTGGTATCATTTCTGTCATATATGCCATTCAGGTATGCTCGTAATCCTACACTTCTTACTTTCATGATAAATCAACCGTGGTTAGGGATTTCAAATATAAACCAACAGTAAATCTATTGCTCGTATTAAATGAACCTAATTAGAAATAACCAGCTAGCCTGCTGTTTCTCCAAAGTGAGAAAAAAAAATTAGTCAGCTCCATGAAACAACGTATACCGATACTTGTTTTTTTTTCAAAAAAAAAGAAAGAAAAAGAAAACATATGCCAGTATTATCAAAGCTAGGTACAACCAACAAACTGGTTTTTATAAATATTATAATCCACGTGCATATTTGTACATCAATAGGAGTACATATTAAAGGCTACATTTCAATTTTCAATAGGCTAATATGTTGCCAATTATCTACTCCACCTGTTCCACCCACCCTTTCAAATTGGCAGTTATTGTGTGTGTTTTTTCTTTAATTTGCCACGTGAAATGTTGTTTACCACTAGAGATTTTGGGATCATATGAGTATTAAATTTGAAGTCATGCAACAAGTCAATTGTCGCTTCTTGAAGTACAGGTAGGCCCACCGTATAGATGTTACGGATTTGTTTCCGAGTTGGATCTAGGTTACCATCATCTATATATATCTTTTTGTAAGCCATACGGGGCGATTTAATCATTGCGTTTGTAACTCTCCAGGAAATAGTGAAGATTTATCGGCCGGCGTCCGTGGTTTTTTTTCTGCAAATGTTTTCTACATTAAATCTGTGTCTTTTGTTCCTTTTAATTTGATCTACTTTATCTGTTGTGTGCATCGATTGTCTAACATAGTTGATGGCAAAAATGACATCCTATCTGATCTTTGGTTGCAGGGGTGTGGCTGGTGCCACCGGTGGTAATAATGCCTTTCCTAAATCCTGAAGGATTCGCGGCATGTGGCACCAGAGGCGTTTGAGCCGAGCCTGGCTTGGCTCGAGTCGGCCGCCAAGCTCGGCTCAAAAAAAATTACGTTTTAGTCCTTTTATAAATTACGAATAGGTCCTTCGCGATTTTTTGTGAGTACAAGATTTTTTCCTCTAAAATCACGTTCGGGTCTCTCGTGCGTCATTTTACGGAAAGAACCTCCCGTTAAATTCAAATTGCGAACAAGTCCTTTTCTAATTTTTCAGGATAGCGGACAGGTCCAAAAACGTAACATTCAGGTCCTTGCTCCTTACGTCTAGGCCTGGGAAAAAATGTTTTTGTCACTAGAAATATCTGTGCGGCTCTATGTCTAGACTTTTTTCCTAACTCGATTTCCCATCTCGATCTCTAATATTTTTTAAAACATGTATTATTACTCGGTGAGCGCGTAGAGTGTTAGACTCGGCAAAAGAAGGTTGTCATCTCTAATAATTTTTCACCCTTTTTCCTCTAGACTTTTTCCCCGCCGCGGTTCTCCAGCTCGGTCTCCGATATTTTCTAAATAATTCGTCGAAATAGATATTTCTACAGCTCTATCTCTCTATTTTTTCCCCGTTTCGCTCATCGATCTCTAATATTTTTTAAAACATGTATTATTACTCGGTGAGCGCGTAGAGTGTTAGACTCGGCAAAAGAAGGTTGTCATCTCTAATAATTTTTCACCCTTTTTCCTCTAGACTTTTTCCCTTGCGGTTCTTATTTCGGTCTCAATATTTTCCAAATAATTCATCGAAATAGATATTTTACAACTCTATCTCTATTTTTCCCCGTTTAAGCTTATTATTTCGACGATTTAGGAAATAAGACGCCGTCGAAAAAAAAAAATTTTCCTCTGAAAAAAGCAGCCTTGTGGCGTGTTACGCCGCAAAAAATTTTGTGTTCTTTCAGCCGTTTCGCTCATTATTTCGACGATTCAAAAAATAAAAAAAAACACCAGAAAAAGAGAAAAATTTCTACGAAAAAACGTCGTACGCGACGTATTACGCCGTGAAAAATTTACTAGTAACTAATATCATTACCGAGGAATGACTTCAAGTAGTGGACTTCTCTTTTTCTTCCTTGAGAGCACACGTAATGATCTGTCTAGGGGGTGTACATCCTTTCCAAGAAAACGAAAGGTAAATTTTCTATGGCAGGAGAATATCTACAGATGAATTTTTTTATATACAATATATCAACTCCTGAGCTCCTTTGCTCATTTTAAAAGAATGATTGGATTTGCTTTACGGTATACTGGTCCTTGAGGTGTCAACTAGATGTGCACGCCTCTATTTTCATTTGTATTGTAGGGATGAAATTAAGGGTGCGTTTGGCAGAGGTTTTAGCTTCAGCTTCCCTATGAGAAGCTGAGAAGCTCTATCAAACAAGAAAAAATCAACCAGCTTCATGCAGGAATCCGAGAAAGTGATTCATGTTTTTTGACTTGCAGTCTGGGAGCCAAAAAAAATCTGCTCCCCACCTGATTCACAACCTTCCAGTTATAAACCTTCCCACCAAATTCATAACTATTTCTCAGACAGGAATCACTTTCTCCAGAGAATCGGAGCTGGAGCTAGAGAATCAGGATCTGCAGTCCTGCCAAACAGGTCATAAGATGGAATTGGCATGCACTAATCCAAGATATATCACACGACCTCTTTGCCTCTTGGAATCATAGGTATGAGAAAAGCAGCCATCCTGACATTTGCTCAAACATGGCTGTTTCTTTTAAGATTTCTACGGGGAACTATTTCCTAGAGGTAAATAGATGGTTAAATCGAAAGAATGCACATGTTCATAAAGGAGGCTACCACTACCCCCACATCCACATGGTAGGCTGAGTCGAAGATGGAGATCAGATTCCCTAATCCATGACATGCAATTCACAAAGGTGACATTGATCTGCATGCATGCTTTCAGTTTCATCTCTTTGCTGTGTTTGGTCCGTGGTGTCGATTACCTGGAGGCTCAGTGCCCAATCTCAGCAGGAACCCCCACACACTTCCAGTCCCAGATCGGTGGATGGGCCCACCCACTGCCAAAATCAGTGGATGGGGGATAGGGTTCCCCTCCATCTTTTTAAAAAAAAATTTAGATAGCAATCCTAACAACTGTTGATCTCTATCTTCTATATGTTTTGAGCACTTCAGTAACCATTTGTTCCAGCAATTTGCCTCTCCAAAGCATGGCTTCTCTGTCTTCCTTCTTTATTTGTAAAACAATCTAAATGTTGAGTCACTGTGTTATGTCAAAACTTAGTTTTATGGGATCAACTGGCATTGACATATATGAAGCACGCTGCATTACGAGTTTTTTAAGTAGTCCATAACAATGCTAAAATTCCCACTAACAATAACTTCTTAGATTCACGCCTGAATTGAATCAACCAATTTCTAAATAGGCATTTAACATTAATGCGTGAACATCTCAAGCCAAAAGCACATCTCACCCCATTCCAAATAAATCTTGCTATTGGATATGAGATAAACAAATAGTCAACTATTTAACAGTGAAATATCGGTACAATAAGACTGCATTGGATCTCTTACGGGCAACTATACTCCGCCAATGGCCACTTTTGGGATGCAAATATGCAACGCAGCCTTGGATGCCCCAGACCCAGATCAATGCCAGCCGTTGACGCTGCGGTTAACAGAGACATCCGCACAGCCTTCCCTCTTTTGCTCGCAATGATGTTCGAGATCGAACAGATCGTGTAAGGTCAATAGCCGAGCCGAGCGTTGATAAGCTTCGGAGGTCCAATACAAGCAAGAGCCTAAAAAATGCTGAGCTTACGGAGCCATGGTGTTCGGAACATCATAATTTCCCGTGATTTTGATGGGAAATGAACCGTTTGCTTCATTTAAAATTCCTACTGCTGTAAAATTCCGGTGAAATTCCTACGTTCTACGTGGGTCTAAATGGTGAGGCAGGAATCATCGAAACATGCTTCGTTTATAATGAAAAGCCTTTTAATTTCCAAGGTGGAGTAGATTGTAGTACTAAATTTTTTTTTTTGGTGCCAGGGAGACTATGTCCTAGCGCGGGGCCCATTGGCAGGTGAGATAGAGCACAAGAGCGGTCGTCGCCAGGCGGCCCGCCCTTAGAATTGCAGGTAAGTGGACTCTAATGGGCCCACACTTCACGTGGCTGTTTGAAAAATCTCTGACTTCGCCACGTGGGGCCCATGCCGGCGTGTGGTCTTCCATTGATTAGATGCTTTTAGTACAGCAGAAATGGCCAATAACTTTGTTACCGGTCACAGTCACAACCCTCTCGAAACTTAAGGGGCAGCATTTGATGTCACCAATTCATGCGCTGCATATACTGCTCTCTTTTCGAATACGTGCGGTTTCGTGCTCTCCTAATTTTATTTCTAAATATATAGTATTCTATAACTTTGATGTAATTTTATCATTTTTCCTTTTATGCCTCTCTCATTTACCTATTGTCAATATCATTTAGACCCTGTTCAAAACAGCTTCTATTTAAAAGAAAAACGAATTATCTATCGAATGAGAGGGTTCTTGACAGTTTCTCTCACAATTAAAAACTGATTTATATATAAAATTAGAACTTATCACCCATCCAATGCTGCGGATTCTGACTCAGATTCTGTTGGTTCCACTTCTCCACGAGTCGTCGTAGGCTTTAAGGCTTTTCGCCGCTAACCCGAGGCCCCTCCACCACCCTCGTGCACTTTCGTCGTCATCGTCGATCAACAATCAACACATACACTCAGGATTACCGAACGGCTAGATTTTTCAACGAGTAGATTCTTCAAACAGCCGCCTCTGCAGACATCCAACTATAAAGAGGTATTATACAATCTTTTATATATTTGTATTTGAGAAAGATTCTCATGTTCCAATCATCACATTCACTTTGCTATTACTATTACTACTACTATTATTTAGGATCATTTATTCTATACCACTCTGTTTGTTATCATTTAAGAAAGGATCTATATGTCGTTGAGATAACGAGTAGTATTTCTAAAATGTCACTCTAGTCAGGTGTAGTTATATGAATTATCTTTTATTATTATTATTATCGTCATCCTCAACATCATCTTGCATGCACGAAGAACGAAGCAGGCTAGCTACCGGCCGTGTCTGACAGACGTGAATATCGGTTATGTTACCTACACTACAGTTGGGGGTTAAGCACATACAGGTACAGGAGAGGGATGGCATCTGGGGTATGGGCATGGACCAAATTATGCGTGAAATGAGTTACACAGAGAAAGGCTGTTCGGCTAGATGCTCCGTAGCATAGACTGCATATATCATCCATTTATAAAAAGATCCCAATTCGATCAGAGGGTCACACTCAACAGGGCATGCATGTAATCTTTCTTTGGTTAGAACTTAGAAATGCATATCTCATATCTGGTCTCGCATGACGTGTCGAATTTGCAATACGGTATCCACTGCAATGGTTGCAGCTTTTGATCAGTAGGGGTCGTTTGCATTCCAGCGAGTGCGGTTGGTCGGTTTGGTACTGGTTGCCCTACTTATTTTAGGGCTTGTTTGATAGATTTATTTTTAAGTGAGATAATAGACCAAGATTTTAGATTAGATTTTTAGCCTAATTTAGACCCTGTAAATATAGACTAGTAAAGTGTCGTTTAAAGGTTGGGTTGTCCGACATGTCGGACTGAATTGCTCAAAAAAAATCCCTAAAATCAAAGTCTTTCATTTAGCCATTTAGGGTCAGGCTGTGCTTGCTGTGCTGTACATTCAAGTTAGTATATGAATTAATTGTAGTAAGAATTTGCTACAGTATAAAAAGTTCTTTTAACTAACTGTTAAATTCAAAAGTAGAAATAAATAAGTACTTCTAAAAAACCATCACGATGTCAAACACAGTCTTAGTGTTTGAATCAACTATTGCGATGTTTGCAATCGCCGCTTCAGCCAATTCCATCAACAAACGGTCAGATGAACTAGCTGAACTCATGGTAAAAAGTATGACTGAATTTTAAATTTATGACCTAATTGAACTTTGAGAAGCGTAATATCACCACTCTTTATTTAATTTTTCACATGGCATAACCTTAGCTCTCACATGTAGTCTTATCTAGTCGTCGAGATCATAGGCACCACCTCCATCAATAAGTAATTAATTAATACATGTATTTGGAGAGAAAAGTTACTCAGGAATCCAAGATGGTTGCTTACAACTGAAAACTACTCCTACTTTGCTAAAATGACATCTATATTATATAGAGCTCGTAATTAATATTTTTATATTGAAAGAGGTGGGAGTCAAGTTTAATATATAGTTTTTGGAAGAATGGCCTTGTACGATTTGTAGAATTGAAAGAAATATGACTTGACTAACCAAGGGTACAAATATATAAAAAAATTATAGGAATTTTTGTCCCTGTTGTAAGTAACAGGGTCAAAGATACGTAGATCTTATATTATTCTCCGTTAGATATTGGATCATGTTCTTTTCAACACAAACATCATCATCAATTACTCCCTTGGAAAGAGTCTTTGAGAGAAAAGGAAATTAAAGTAGGGGAAGGAAGGAGGTGATGCCACTTCACAAGGAGAAGATAAGTTGAAGAAAAACCACAAAGATAAATACATCAACAAAAAAACAATATACAATTTAAAACTGTAAAACTACAGCAAAAAGACATTTAGCGTAACACATATTTCTACAAATTAATCAAGGACCCTTAAAAAATGTACGAAGCATACTGTGTAAATCAGCCTATCAATTGCTTTGAGAATTTTATAAATTTCATACAAATTTGAACTAAATTTTGATTCAAATGCCCCTGTCGAGACTCGAGACTGACCTGGGCGTGATAGTTTCATCCTACCTAGTACATCTCACTGTTGCACCAAGTCCCTATCAGCTTTCTTCAACTCTTCTAATAGGAGTAGCATGTAGGACATATCCTCGCGAGAGAATAGCGTGTCGGATATGGGCATTATTATTCCCCACACGCAGCATATAAAGGGTTTATTCAGTAGAGCTGTAGTTTTTTTTTAAAAGATACGTTTTATCTTTTTGAACTGAAAAACAGTTATAGCTTTTTATAAGAGATTGTAGCTAATTTTACTTAGCAATAAACTGTAAAAGCGGGTGTAACCCAGCTTTTAAATTTTGCTAGTTATATGTGACTTCTAATTTATACCAAAAATAACTTAAAAGTCAAACTACTTGAGAAGTTTAATTTTTTTGAAACTGAAGCTACCTTAAAAACCCTAAACTGGGCCAAACACACACAGTGTAGCTATACCTTCGTGCAACCTCTGTGTTATATGATCTACTAGGAAATTTTTCGCGGCGTAATACGTCGGGCGTGTTGTTTTTTCATAGCAAAATTTTTTTTTTCGGCGGTGTTTTTTTTAAATCGTCAGAAAAATGAGCGAAACGGCTGAAAGAACACAAATGAAATCACGTTTTTTCACATCTATCTGGGGTTCTCTAATGAAGAATCCGCGATTGTGTTAAATCGAAAAGGTCCTTTTCATAAAAAAATAGCCGGAATGATCGAAATGTCACTACGTTTTTTTCCCGGTATCTATTTAGGGTCCTCTAACGAAAGATTCGCGATTTTCTGAATCGGTCCACGATCATGCTAAATCGAAAAGGTCTTTCTCGCAAAAAATAGCCGGAATGATCCAAACGCCACTACGTTTTTTTTGTATCTATTTAAAATCCTCTCACGAAAGATCCGCATTCGTAAAAAAACGCGAAAAGGACCGATACGTAATTATGAATTTTTGAAGAATTTAAACGGGAAAAAAATTGAGCCGAGCCGCGTGAGAGCACGGGAAGTTTTCAAACTTTAGGAAAGGTAATGTGTGGGGGGGGGACAGGTCCAGAACTGAAGGTGAAAAGGTAGGGGCCGAACTTAAAGCAAGTTGGATAAAACGTTGACATGGCCGCATGGCCAGGCCAATCGTCAGTTCGTCACTTCGTGAGGAAGAGAATAGCGCTAAGTGGGTGTGCTAAGATGCTTAGTGGCTGTTTGGTTGCTTTTTCTCACGAGTTTGGTCTCTTTATCTCAGCTAGGCTGATGGGATATAGGATGCACAGATGCAGAGACGGTGTTTGATTTAGTGTTTAGTAGGAAGGTAATTTGAAATTAAAATATTTTGAAATTTATATAGCAAGTGTGGTATAGTTTTGTTCGAAAAAATGTTAGGAACCCATTTTTGAAATTGGTTCGGTAATCGGAGATGTTAATCAAAAGATATAAACAAAAAAGAAAAAGAAAAACTTATATACCCATGTGGCACCTTACGCAGAACACGAGACTGCCATGCGTTGCATCCAGAGATACGCCTATTTTCTTCGTATCTTCAAAGCCAGGCTGCATGAAGAATCTTGCATCCAGATAGCCAAGCTCAAAACTAATGCAGGCAACCAGACATAAGAAAAAAATAAGATTATGTATTTATAGATGTAAATTTCTGTGCATACAGGCAACCAAATAGCCTCTTAGACGCTAGACCTCTTCTCACGTGTAGTGTTGAAATAAACTTTTACCACTCCCTTTCTTCTTGTCTGAAGGACGTTTCATAATTTGTGCGATCGAGCTTCCTATATTTCATGAACTATGTACATTGGTCATGCGGAAATATCACTAGATTAGCCATTAAAAGTACTTCCTGAATATTATAGTTTTACTGGTTTACACTTATACTCCGTAAGGTTATAAATAATGGTCAAATGTTTTGAAATAATGGCCATTCTCAATGCATAGTTTCATTTTCCAGTTTCCAAAAGTGCAACATTAGTTTTTGTCTAGGTAACCGTGTATCTCAGGTTTTATCTAGATGAAACTATCTCACCTCCCATGAAACTCTCTCCATCTCTCTCTTCATAATTACCTTACGATGTCATCAAATATGATGTTGTATCATGTCATTTAATGAGAATGAAACTCAGTTGAAACTCCCATTGGGAATAGCCTAACATCACATTAAAAAGAACATAGAGGGCAATAAATGTAGTGATGGATTTACATGGTAGCACAACCTTGCAATTGTTGGGAAACCCCTTTTGCTTTTGCTGATTCTACGCGTTATTCATTGGAAGTTTAGAGCCTATTTGGTAGAGCTCTAGATCCTAGTTTCATCTGAGATCTGAAACTTATAAGTTAAAATAAAGTGAATTAAGTTTATATTTTTGATCTAAAATGTAAACAAGATGATCCATCTAAATACTCTTAATGTACTCACAGCTTCAGCTCCACAGATCTGGTGGAGTTAGGAATACCCAGCTCCACCAGATCCACAGATCTGATAGAGCTGAAGCCCTATCAAACGCACCCTTAATGTCCGATTGGAGCCTAGGAAGCCAAAAACGTAGGAATAGGGAAAATTGCAGGAAGAAATGGGTGTCATGTCTAGCGCAATACCATAAGAACTGAAAACACATTAAGGGTAAAATTTATAAATAGGAAAAAAATGCAGGAATCGGTTGTCATGTCTAGTGCAATACTACAATAACTGAAAAGATGTGAATCAAAAAAGTAGTAGGAATATTGCTGGAATTGGGTGTCATGTCAAGTGCAATACTGCTAGAATTGAAAGCAAATGAATGACCCAAAAGTCGTGTTTATATGCATCACACACACAAAAATACAGTAACTTTCAAAATTTTGGAGGGTGAATACTTGAGATGAAGAGGGAGAAAGAGAGAGATTGCCTCAAACAAATCAAAGGAAATTTTCCATGATGCTGGAGCTAAAATTTTGTTTCCTCCAAAATTTTTAGGATAAGGAAGTTTCCTACGGAATTCCTTTGAGCCAAATCCTTCATCCAAACAAACATTGTAGGAAAATTCCCAATAAAATCCTCCAAAAGTCCTACCCTTTTCCTAGGTTCCAAACACCCCCTTCATGGATTTGATTCCGCAGGTGTTAGATTTTGCCTCCACCACCGGATAAATGAAACACAATCTTTCTTTACACGTGAAATTCGCCCTTGAGTATAGGGATGGCAATCGGGTGCAACGGATTAGGGTAGTGCTCGTCCATACCTATACCCGCGAACTAAAATCTCCCCCACGGGTATACCCACAAAAGGTCACGGGCGAAGAATCTCTCCCATACTCGTCGCCCCGCGGGTAACCGATACCCGCGGGTATATCCGTTTAACCGCCACCATCAACAATCTTTCCAACCAAATGGCACTAGGCGCTAATGAGCTGTGATACTAATACAATCCTTTTGATGAAATTATGGATATCAGCTACATTCTGTGGATTGAATAATGATTATCAATGATTCAAAATTTCAAATGTACATGAGAATAAGAATTAAAATAACACATGCAGACAGATAACACACAGATACCCAAGTTCAACAATTACTGAAATGAGGTACCACAAATTGGGGATCAGGGGGCCAACTAGACGCCTGTTCTAGCCCATATGTCAATAGAAGGTAGCGGGTAATCGAGCAAAACAAGTACGGGTGAAGCTCCCCCATACCGATTTGCCCGTCGAGTAAAATTTGGCCCTCTATAAACATACCCGTGGGTAATAAAAGAGAAACATATCCACCTTTATTAGGGTTTTTACCCGCGGGTACACAGATAATCGGGTAAGATTGCCACCCCTACTCGAGTACTTGCATTGTGTATTTGTGTGCCAAATGAAGACACACACACAGAAGAAGCTTGTGTGCTGGTGGTACTGTGTGCACCTGGAGTTGGTTGTTGATTGGCCTTGTCGCACTCTTATATATATATATATATATATATATGAACAAAATTTAAATCTAGCCCTCCTCATTGTCAAAAGCAGCAACAGACAACATATATCACCTGCAGTCGTATGTCCTAAGCTCGGAAATACGTACCGCAAAACAAGAGCTTGGCAAGTCCTAACAAGCATGCCTTCGTCTATAGGAATTCATTGCCCTACTAATAATCCTTTTGCCGACTCAACCGAGCAAGCATTCCACGGAAGGCTAGTACAAGTGAAATTAAGTAAGGGATTGATTAATTAAGTGATTAATTAAGTGTAATGATGGACATGATGCCGAGCTACACTTAAGCAAGTGATTGATTAATTAAGTGACTAATTAAGTGTAATGATGGACATGATGCCAAGCAAGTGTAGCACAGCTGAGGGAAGGGATCTGCTACCGACCAACAGGAGCTCGACAAGTCAGTGGGTCCGTAGCTACCGTGCTGTCAGCATCTGGCTACGGTATAAGAGCGTGTCAGATACATATCACCTCCTGCTACATCCGCAGTCGGAGAGACTAGTTTACAAATTCGTGCTGGGTTCACCGGCCAGTTCAACCCGAGCCAAGTGTCCCTCCGTCCGGAACCTGGCACGGCGCCGTGGTAGAAGAAGAAAGCAGCAGACAACACCTAACGCGGCGGAAGCGTAGGCCGCTCGTGCCGTGCCAGTCCCGGCCGCTTCACCGGACTTTCACCCAACCTAACCGAACACACACGCGCCGCCCTGCCCCGCCGGAACTGCTGCAAGTCACAGTCCACGCGTGCATGTGTTGCCGCTTTTTGACGAGGAAGGATGAGCCTCCTGTAGCGAAGGAAAGGGGTACAGTTGCATCTAATACAGTATAGGATCTACCTGCATCTTTATATGATCATTTGCTGAACCATGGTACTCTTTTTAATGGTAAATTTATTTGGAAGTTGAAACTTCCATTAAAGATTAAAATTTTCCTCTGGTATTTTCAACGAGGAATAATTCTAACAAAGGACAACCTTGCTAAACGAAATTAGAATGGGAATCCAAAATGTTGTTTCTGTAATTGTAATGAAACAATCCAGCATTTATTTTTTTGATTGCCATCATTCCAAAAATATTTGGCGAATAGTGCATATTGCTACTGGTTTACCATTGCCGAAGTCTTTTACACATATGATTGGGCATTGGTTAAGTGGCCTTGAGAAGAGTGTGAAGAAATTGATTTTTGTGGGAGCTGCTGCTCTTTTATAGGCTATTTGGTGTACTCGCAATGATCTCATCTTTGCGAACAAATATTATTCTTCTTTTATGCAGGCTACGTTTAGAGGGACATGCTGGCTGCGGTTTTGGGCCCTATTGCAGTCTGACGACAAGAGGGAGACCATTCGAGGGGTATGCCATACATTGGAGGTTGTGGCGTTGGAATTTTTTGCTAAGAATGGATGGAGAAACAACTATAGAATTTGCTTTTAATTTTCTGTTCTCTTTGTCGTTTTTTCAATAACGTTCACGAAAGTGATATTTGTAAGAACTTGGCTGCGTACTTTTGCAGAGGCCGGATTTGATCCTTTATCTTAAAAAAAAATACAGTATAGGAAGTCCCGCGCTTTGCCTCGTCTACTTCGACCGGTTGAAAATAAGTGCTGTTTTACAAATCTACTAGTCATATGTCCGTGCGTTACAACGGAAACTTAATTTGTGATAAAAAGTTTATTTGCAAAGAGCATTAACAGTAGCAAAGGTGGATAATTAAAGAGCAGTGATAAATATGGGTAATTAAAGAGCAATGATAAAGGTAGGTAATTTTAATGAAGTGATATGGAAAGAAACTCTTGATTTATATGGTAGAAATTATCGGATAGTATTTATAACTTATTTTAGGGATTGCATCGACGTCTAAGACGGCACTTTTTCTTAGTTGAGGAGGCAATCTTACGCCTCGATCATGATGATATTCATCTGTGTAGCTTTTCAAAAGAAATGGAAAAAGGTATCAAGAAAATACACTTATGCAACGTATATAAGATGACTATAAAAAAATTTCTTCATGCTCAGCCAGTGCAGATACACAACCACGATTATCACGGGAGGTGAGAGCGGTACAAGCTAGCAGTAATACCTGTGAGAAAAGCAGAAGATCGATTAGGTGAATCAGCACGTGATTGATAATTTATCTCAAAAGAAAAAAAAGGTGACAAATGGCAAATTAGCGGCGCCCAATTCTGACGTGCACAATTTCATATATCCATCGATGTTATATACAGGAACAAATAAACAAAGCAGACAAAAATATTGGCAGCAACGGATTCAAAGTGCAAAGGAAGAATCCACACTTCTGCAGATGAGAGATTTTGTTACCTGCCGTTTTGAATGAACTAAAACCGAAGAAAATTAAAGCGGTGCAGCTGTTAGTCCGATCACTGATGGTACCATTACATCGCAGTGAAGAAAGGAATGGATATAACCCTGACATGAGGTGAGATACCCACATCAAGAATCTTGACCGGTCAATCTGTTATGAACTTGCAAGAATTTGGGGAAGAAACAGAGGAACAGAGAACAAGAGAGGTAGTCGATAGAAGAACTTGGGGGAAAAGTTAAGGTTTCTGTTCTTCCATACCAAACATTCCAGACGATCAGGTATTTAAACCACGCACCCAATCACTTACCGGTGGACCCAAGCCTAACACACCAGACACCAAAACACACGCACCATCTCTCCCTCTCGCGCGCTCTCACAGCAACCACTGTAGCCTATCCGGCACACACCCTGCACATAACATTCCCCTCCCCTTAAATCCCGGCTTGTCCCCAAGCTGGTGCCGATGGAAATCTATGATGCAGAGCCGCCGCATTTTCCCAAGTTGCCAAGTCGGATGGAAGACCCGACCACTTGATCAGAACGGATGGAATGACGTGATCACCTTGCTTGATTAAGCGACACTTCAGAATCTCGGCCGGAACAGAAGACTGCTGAGGCACCAAACAATGCACTGAAAGCACTGAAGCTGCAGAGGTGGGAGATGGCATATGCCATTTAAGCTGAGACACATGAATGACAGGATGTATTTTACTCCCCTCGGGCAAATCCAACTTGTAAGCAACTGAACCCACCTTGGCCAGAATCTTATAAGGACCGTAGAATCGAAAACACAATTTCTGATTGCTGCGGGTGGCCAGAGATGTTTGAGCGTAGGGCTGCAACTTCAGGTAAACCATTTCACCCACCTGGAAGATGCGATCAGTACGGTTTTTGTCAGCTTGCGATTTCATTCGAGCACAAGCGCGATCCAAGTGTAACTTCAACAGTTGAGTCACCCTTTTCCGTTCGTCAATCCATTCTTGAACATCCTTCACAGCAGTGACATTCAGATCGGATAGACCAAAATGTCGGGGTGGATACCCGTATAAAGCTTCAAACGGTGAAGTGCCCACTGCAGTCTGAACTGTTGTATTGTACCAAAACTCTGCGAGTGGCAACCATTCAACCCATTTCTTCGGACAAGCATGGACAAAGCACCGGAGATAAGTCTCCAAACACTGGTTTAATCTCTCCGTCTGCCCATCCGTTGGAGGATGGTACGCAGAACTCATGTTCAGCTGGGTGTCCGACAAGCGAAACAGCTCTTGCCAGAAGGAGCTCGTGAAAACCTTGTCGCGATCAAAGACAATTGCATGAGGTAAGCCATGTAATTTGTACACTTGACTGAAGAACTCCTGGGCGACTTGCAAGGCTGAAAAGGGGTGAGTTAAAGGCAGAAAATGTCCATATTTCGAGAACTTGTCAATTACCACCAAGATGACAGTATACTTGTGAGAAACGGGCAAGCCTTCAATGAAATCCATGCTAATAGTATGCCAAGCCTGAGTTGGTACTGGCAGTGGTTGCAGCAGACCGGGTATTTTAATGTGTTCAACCTTGGCCTGTTGGCAGATATTGCAGCTTTGCACATACTGCCGAACAGTCTCCTTCAGACGCGGCCACACAAACATAGCCTTGATTTTGTGATACGTAGCATGGATTCCAGAATGTCTGCCAATCCCACTGCTATGTAAGGCTTGCAATATATGTTGCTGTGCCAGGGAGTTATTACCCACCCAAAGTCGCCCTTTGAACCGGATGGCCCCATCTTGCAGAATAAAACCCTTGTCATTTGAACCTGACAAACACAAGTTGGCATACAGTTGCTTAGTTTCTGGATCATCCTGATACCCAGCCACTAGATTTTCCAGCCACACAGGAGTACAACTTGAAACCGCCTGAACTTCCCCAGAACATGGTTTCCTTGACAGAGCATCTGCGGCCAAATTAAGAACCCCCTTTTTGTATTGAATCTGAAACTGCAACCCAAGCAATTTCACAAACGCCTTGTGTTGCATGTCAGTGGTCAGTTTCTGCTCCGTAAGATGCATGAGAGCCTTTTGATCAGTCCGGATAATGAACTCCCTATGTTGTAAGTACGACCTCCATTTGGAAATCGCAAGCAGAATTGCCATGCACTCCTTTTCATACACCGACAGCCCCTGGTTTTTCTTACATAAGGACTTGCTCAAGAAAGCGATCGGATGGCCCTCTTGCATTAAGACCGCGCCAATGCCCTCTTTGCTAGCATCAGTTTCGAGCACAAACTGTTTGGAGAAATTGGGTAAAGCCAACACGGGCGCCTGCACCAAGGCATTCTGCAATGTGCGAAAGGCTTTCGCTGTCACTGGAGACCACTGGAATGGTACTCCTTTCTGCAATAAGGCTGTCAAAGGCTTAGATATCATCCCATAATACTAAATAAACTTCCGGTAATAACCCGTAAGTCCCAAAAAGCCTCGCAATGCTTTAACCGTAGTGGGAGTGGGCCAATCAAGTACTGCTTGCACCTTCAACTTATCCGTGGACACCCCTGATGCAGAAATTATATGTCCCAAATACGCCAACTGCTGTTGTCCAAAGGAGCACTTGTCCCGATTGATATATAACTGGTGGTGTGCCAGGATGTTGAACACGGCAGTAAGGTGCTGTACATGATCTTCCAGGGAAGGGCTATAAACCAAGATGTCGTCCACGAACACCAATACATAACGTCTCAATGCCAGACTCAAAGATGCGATTCATGACACTTTGGAAGGTAGCTGGGGCATTCGTGAGCCCAAACGGCATGACAAGAAACTCATCTGACCCTTGATGCGTCACGAATGCGCTTTGTGCTCATCTCCACCGCCACACGATCTGGTGATAGCGAACGCAAGTCCAGTTTGGTGAACCACCGAGCTCCCTCCAACTCATCTAAAAGTTCATCGATCACCGGCAAGGGGTGTTTGTTCTTGACAGTAATCAGGTTAAGCTTGCGATAATCAACACAGAATCGCCAAGTACCATCTTTCTTTCGGACCAATATAACTGGAGATGCAAAAGAGCTAGTACTCTGCTGTATAATTCCCTTCTGCAACATGTCCATAACCTGCCTTTCAATTTCGTTCTTCTGTTGCGGCGTATACCGATAAGGCCTCACATTAACAGGCTGTGCTCCTGGCACCAGAGGTATGGCGTGGTCAAAAGCCCTCCTCGGAGGTAAGGTGACAACAGTTTTGAATAAGTGATCAAAATCCTGTAAGACCTGCTGCAAAGGTTCAGGTATGCTGTCATTTGTTTCTTCCTTCAGTAGAGCTACCTCTATATGTGAGCTCTGTCGGATCTGAATTACATGGGTCACAACCTGCCTCCTCAACAAGCCTTTCAACTCCTTGGTCTCAATTACCTTATTTTGAAGTACTCCATCCTGAATGCCATGCAGTTTGATTCGCCGGTTCTGATGTGTGAATTGTAAGCATTTGTGACCCCAATGCACCCACATGGGACTGTGCTCCTCCAACCAATCAGCGCCTAAAATCATGTCGTAGTACCCCAGCTGCAAAACCCTCACATCCTGTTGGAATGAGTGCCCTTGAACCCACCAAGACAGAGCTGGAATCATCTTATCACAAACCACAGTTCGTCCATCCGCCACGGTCAGATGTATGGGTGTCAAGTTTTTAGTCGAGCACTGCAGTTTGTCCACCAGGTCTTCATTGATGAACGAGTATGTACTACCAGAGTCCACCAAGATAAGCACCTCCAATTTTCCAATCAATCCCAGCAGCCTCAATGTTCGGCGTCGTGGTCCACTCCCGTTCACTTGTTCAGTGACCTCCAGTAATTCTTCAGTGGACTCTAAACCAACCCCATCACATCCATCTTCCCCAGATGTAGAAAGTTGCAACACCTCAACAAGCTCTTCAATAATGTGTAAGGGAACTTGGTCTGGACATTTATGAGTTTTACCCCATTTCTCTCCACAGGTGAAACACAAGCCATTAATCCTACGATAATTACGCAGGGCCTCCAGTTTCTCATCCACCTTTGTGTTAGTGACCTTCCTGTGATCTTCGTACCTCTTGCCATCTTCGAATTTACTATTCATTTCCCCCCTGTCCAGGAACTTACTTCCTCCTTTACTACTCTCTTTGGTGTCAGCTTTTGGATAAGACCTTCTCTTGTTGCCCTCAATCTCCTCTTGGATTAATGCCAAAAGAGATGCAGTTTCCACATCACAGGGATTATGCAGGACTAATGCTGCACGAATATCTTCCTTCAACCCACTCATACCTCATCCTGAGTCGGATTGTACAGCAATAAATGATGTTGCAGCCGTTCAAATGTCTCAATGTAGTCAGCCACCGAACCTGATTGCTTAAGATTAATCAACTGATTCATTTGACGTTTATACAAGTTTCTTCCGAACCTCCTTTCTACTGCCTCGCAAAGGGACTCCCAATCATCAATTCGTCCTTTCGCCTCCACCGTTTGTAACCACAAAGCAGCGCTTCCACAAAAATTCAGAGCTGCAAATCTGGTACGCACTTCTGGATGTATACCCATCACCTCAAAATAAGTTTCACATCTTTCTCTCCATAACCTTGGATTTTCTCCATCAAACTTAGGGAATTCCAATTTTGGCAAAGATTGACGAGGCTGCCATTCTGGATTCCCATTCCTTCCTTCCCCAGAATACCTTTCCTCAATGCTCCTTGGACCGGCGATCTGATAAGCCTGATAACCCCCTTGTTTTTCAATCACAGCTCCCAAAGGCGGAGGACCCAAGATTCCTTTGATCGTCCCCTTCCCCAGATCCTGCCCACCCTTTCCCTGAGCCAGATCGAACTCCTCACCTGGCTGCAGTGCAGATCCCAGCACTCCTTGTTGGGGTCCCAGAGTGGTCGACGAATCTCCCCGAATCAGGGTCGATCCTGCTATTCCAGGTAATGTTTCCAGAATCTCCACCCTACCGTTCACTGCCTCCACCGCCGATCGCACCTCCCCAACTTCCGCCTTAACCCCATGCAAATCATCTAGGATCTGCGTCAAGAGAGTGTTAATCCCCTCGAACTGATTCTCCATAGATGCCATGGCTGTCGACATCTTTTCCTCAAACTGTGATGCTTTCTTCCGAGGCGCCAGAGTGCTTGTCGGATCAATCCAACCGAATTAACCAGGCTTGGTAACCCAAAGGTTTTTGCGGAGTTCTCAGGTTCGCTTACCGAAACCCACAATCTCCAACCCTCGCCTGGAATTTTGCAATTCAGTCGGAATAATCGGAACCCGGAATCGGTAGCTCTAATACCAAATGTTATGAACTTGCAAGAATTTGGGGAAGAAACAGAGAACAAGAGAGGTAGTTGATAGAAGAACTTGGGGGAAAAGTTAAGGTTTCTGTTCTTCCATACCAAATATTCCAGACGATCAGGTATTTAAACCACGCACCCAATCACTTACCGGTGGACCCAAGCCTAACACACCAGACACCAAAACACACGCACCATCTCTCCCTCTCGCGCGCTCTCACAGCAACCACTCACCATCTCTCCCTCTCGCGCGCTCTCACAGCAACCACTGTAGCCTATCCGGCACACACCCTGCACATAACACAATCTTCACTGCACCTAGAGTCCTAGACTACCAAGACGGCCAAAATTCGCTGATCATATAAAGATGCAGGTAGAGACGAACAGCTAATTTGTAACAGCATGGAAAAGAAGCCTCTTTCTTCTCTGGTCTTACAACATTCAGGGCAGCTCAAAGCCTCGAAGTAATGGCGGACACATGACCACCAAACATTTCAGTTCATGTACCCCCAAAGAAGACGAGGTAAACCTGACATAATATCACACGTAGCGCACCGAATTATCTAGTTTGTAAGTTCCATGATAGCAGTGACTATGTCGCCGTCAGCAACCTTCAGTGCCTTCACTGCCTTGGACCTAGACACAGAGGCCTGCGTCATCACCAGCTCAATGTCCTTTGGCTCAATGCCGGTCTCATCAACTGCCTCATCATCATCCTGGGCTGCTGTCGACACCTCAGGCTTTGAGATGACACTGCTCAGATCTCGCACCTTGAATTGCTCTGCGGCCTGCGCCTGCAGCTGCGAGCTCAGATCCTCAATCTTCGCCTCCCCAAAAATGACGTAGGTGTCCGACGTAGGGCTCTTGAAGACATCTGGTTTGGAGATGACAAACAGGATCTGGATATGCAACATGAGTTAGCTATAGCAGCAAGACCTTAACCAAGAAGGTTGTGGAAAACAAAGGTAAAAGCAGTCAGAAGCTCACATTCTTGTTCTTTTTGACAGTTACGCGGCTCACACCGATGATGGCCTTCATGCCAAGCTTCAGCATGGCCTTCCTGCTCTTTTTCTCACTCCGACTCTGCTTAGATCTTCCATTGGCATCACCTCCTGGTCATTAAAGCGTAGGCAATTGGCTTTGTGAACAAAAATCAATTTAGACTGCAATTGAAGTTTCCACTGAAAAAATTACAAAATCATGCAACTCAATAAGCAAATGCATAATTTGTCATACTTCATTGTAAAAGTAACAAAACAGACACATTAAGAGTTCTCGAACACCAACATATTAAGGGAATGGGCTCAGATGATAGGTCACAGATAACTTATCCTTGGCATAACTGGAAACCCCCCAGAACATAGTTGGCTAAATGATTTATCTGTTCAGACAATAATAATATACTTTCAACTGCAATGCATCTACGTGCTGGTAACCAAGCATCCAAAGAGGGGATAAGAATATAGGATACCGTTAAACATCCTAAAGGTAAGCAAATATTTCAGTTATGCGTTACAGTATTAGTGTAGATTAAGTTCTATAAATAATGTTGTCTCACAACATGTGTCAGGGAAACCATTTCACATGGCAGCCACCACTCTACTATTTCATTTGTTGAGGAAAAATATATTCCTCCTACCAATTTTTTATTTGTGCATACAGTCCATTGTTTCATAAAAAATCATACAGTAACAAACTAAACCACATAATTGATGTTGGAACATGTCTAATGTGTGTGAATCCTTTTCTGTAAACACACCTACTCCCATCAGATCGACAATAGCCAACAACAGATATGAGTTGAATGAACTTCCACATACCCTCAGCATCATCCTCATCTTTGTCATCCTCATCATCATAATCATCATCATCTTCCTCATCTTCGTCATCCTCAACAACCGGCTCATCTCCCTGAAAGTATGAAAGATTTCTACCAGTTCAGATTTTATGAAAGGCATTAGTAACTACAGAAACAGAAATATGATCCATTTCGATATATCACCTAGATTTGCTGACAGCAAGAAATCAAAATTTTAAAAACATTCCTCACCAAACAGCACAAAATGATCAATGGAGCACTGCAGAGTCTAATGTTACAACTTGAGATTCAAACAAATCCTATCTTTTTCAAGTCAAAATTTCATCAATAGAAAAGCATTTCCAATGGAAACAATGCATAATATAATTGCTACATAAGTACAGATAAGGCATGTGCATGTTATAAGCAATAACATGTGCATCACTAATCTCATTCCTAAAATTAACAGTGCAGTAACTATCATGGCAGAACATCAACAGACATGCTAGAAAAGTATAAATAAATAATACAACAGGATATACCTAATACAACTAATAAAAAAAATTAGCCATTACTGCAGGTTAACACTGACCTCACTCTACACAGAAGCTTGCTAATTACAGATCATTAATGTCTACAATAAGATCAACCCGAGCACCTTGCCCTGTAGGTAATTAGATTGCTCCCACCGTAGGCAGTACTAATCTGTAACTATTAATCATTCTGCATAGATTGCTAGTTCTTAGAATATGTATTGTGGATCTGTAATGGGGTACAAATCCTGTGCTAGATGTGTTACATGCTATTGTGTATGATAGGAATCAAGCTAGTGATACGCATGATGCTGCCTGTAACACAAGCGAGGGAAAGACATCGAAGTTTCTGGGGAAGAAACTAAATTGGAAAGAATTACCCCCTCTGTGGGATCTATTATTGTAGGTAGCTCTAACACATCCACTTTTCTTTCACTACTTAACGGCATCTAAAAATGTGTAAATCACAGACTTGAGCATCCCAAAAGGTAATACAATCTTAATATCCACAATAAATGTGAGGTAAAAGCTACAGACAGATCCAATCACTAGCAGCCCTAAAGTATAAGATCTTCGAAAGCTGCAGCTCTAAAGCAATGGCAGTTTAATCACCAAGCACCAAGCAAGCAAACATCACCAATCTAACGAATAGGACAATCACTACCATGCTGCTAAGAGCTAACACATGCAAGATCTGACCAAAAAAATAGAACCCAGACAGGCAGAAAAGCCACATCTTTGAGCAGCCTGCGGGCGCGATCCGGCCGTGCGGATCGCGAAGCACGGGCCGAACCGAACCGAGGGGACAGGCACAGGATAGAAAAGGGCTAGATCATCGTCACCTCCTCGATCTTCTGCTCCTCAAGCTGGGTGCGGAGCTGCTCCTCGGTCTCGGCCGTCATAGTGGGGGTGGACGGGAGGGGAAGCCGGCGGCGTCGAGCAAAATCCCCAGAACCCTAAGCTTGGAACGAAATGGAGGCACGTTGCAGCGAGCCAGCGACTCATTGCGGCGGACTGCATACACGCGGCGCGCCGCTGGGAGGAGCATTTTGGAATTTTTTTTATTAATATTTATTTTATTTTTTTTCAAAAATAATCAACAGAAAAAAATATTACCAAAATAGGTCCCGTCGCCCGGATATAAAGCGATTGCCTCATATTCGAACGATAGGGATCTGATTGTAAAAAACGCCATAAAAAACGCTCTATATTACGAAACACGTATGATAATAATCATACGGGGATTTTTACAATCAGGTCCATCTCGTTTGAATATAGGGCGATATCCGGACGACGGGGCTATAGTTGGCCAGATGGGCCGGGTTAAACGGGCCGGCCCGAGGCACGGGAGTTGGGCGACAAGATTAGGCACGCCCAAGACGATATTCATAGTGCGCGTCTCAAGACGCAAGACTAATCGTCGTGCCGCGTTCGGCACGATCTTGACGCGTGGTGAACGCGCACAAGACGAAAAATGGGCACGGCATCTGCACCTGAACGGCACTATGAAGGCACGGACAATGGGCACGGCGCGCACGCACCGCACGAATCGAGGCGAAACCGAAACCCTAGCCATATAAAATCTCCTTGTTTGAGGGTTTTTATTGTATAGTCTCGATGGGCGGCGACGGCACTATGAGCACGACGGGCTATTCGTCTGGCACACGGCACTATTTTCCACTCTTCGTGCGCGTGCGGGCACGATCTTCTACGGTGGTAAACGCAAGACGCAACGCGATTAGCTCTTCGTGCTTTGTCGTGCCGTGCCTAAACGGGCCGTGCCGAGTCGTGCTCGTGCCGTGCCGCCCATTTGGCTATCTATAGACGGGGCCTATTTTCTAATATTTTTTCGTTGATTATTTTGAAAAAAAGATTTAAAATAAATATTAAATAAAAAAATCGAGCATTTTGTACTGACGATTGGTTAACGGTTCATGGGCTGAGTGGGCCGGCCCGTGTCAATTTCAGCTCGTGACTTCAAAAATTGTTCCCGAAGGCCAACGAGATGACGGACTATGGATTTGGCCTAAAATGGGCCCGACAACAGTCCAAAATCCCGTCCTATGAGCCTAGCACAACTCAATTTTAGTTTCTTGCCCAGTTAACAACTACTTTATTATTATTTTTTTTAGTGAAACTAAGCAGTAGCGATTATTATGAGATAAGATATTCGTAGCTGTATTTAGTTAGACTTTATATTTATGTTTGGATAAATCCAAACTTATCTCAAATTAATTGTATAATCCTAATTGATTGTTTGTATTCTTATTAATCACTGGACGGTATTCGGTCTCCACCCTGCGTAACTATCAACGAGTTCATAAAGGAAGTACGAACCCCCATCTCCCTCACCGCTCACCAACCTCAACCTCACTTCCAGGTGGGTCCAGAGAAACAAGCTACCCCACACGTCAGTGACTACCATCCCGAAATGCTTCCGGTCATGGCACTGCTCAGAACGGTCCCGTCGGGGGGCGCATCCGATCCGACTCCTCTCCCTACCACATCACTGGACCTGGCCTTTGTGCACCTGTGACACACCTACGCTGGGCCCGGACTGTCAGTGGGTTCAGGTCCGTGTGCACCGCGTCCACGAGCGGCCCCGGCGGTACCTTCGAGCGCGAGTAAATGAACTAACGAGAGTTAGGGGTATCTGGTTTGATGCCTAGGTTGCCATGTCTAATCTAAGCTACATCATAATTTTTTAGGTAGTTGTTTAGTTTATTGCTATAATTATGATCTGCTATGATTTGTCAACCTTATAGATCACATGTTATAAGCTTAAATTTTTGCCTAACATTGACAAACTTGTAGCTAGTAATTTGTTAGCCACACTTTCTATGGCTTGCCACTCTTTGACTAAATTTAGTTATAGTGAGGGACGAATCGAGGATAAAAATAGAGGAGCTCCTATATTGAAGTTCTAACTTAAAAAAACATACTAATAGTACATCTATCAGTCTATTGCCAACAAAATTTCAAATTCATACATATATAGAAAGGAAGCAAAGTGAATAATCAAAAAATAACAAGTGTGGTACTTTGCTAATGGATAGAATGACATAAATATATGAGGACAGATCATCGATTATACTTGATAGATTAATAGACAAAAAGAATCAACAATTATTAACTTCTACTGTTCTGCATTGCATTGGATTTAGGGCAATTAGACTATAGTTTATACCGACGCTTGTGGCATCCTCACATTCAGAGAGAGAGAGAAATCAACAGTTCATACTATACTCAATAGATTAATAAACAAAAAGAATCAACAGTTATTAATTTCTACTGTTCTGCATTGCATTGGATTTGGGGCAATTAGACTATAGTTCATACCAAGCACAAGCATCCGACGAATCTTTGGCGATCAATCCCAGTCCAGTCCTCCTTTGCTAATCTCCTCAAGACCTCGGCTCTTGGCTCCTCACTCCTCAACAGCTTAGCTCCTCTAGCGACTGACGACGAACCACCGGCCACGGGCGTTCGGCCACCAGCGCGTCTCCTCGGCAACTCGACTACCGCCGGGCGTTCCCCACCTAGGCGTTCGACTCCAAGCGCGTCCTCCATCATTCGCAGCCGGCTGGACGGCGCTCGGTCACTCGCCGAGGCGGCGACGCTGTCACCCGAGCCCGCTGTGCCGTTGCGCTCGCCTTCTCTGGAATCTTAGCTTTGTTGGCTACCCACCTAGCGCTTGCCCTGCTGCCCCGCCCTGGCGTCCTCAACTTCTACTCCGACTCCTAGTCGTCGGTGGTGCATCTACCACCTGTTTGTGATGTTCTTCCAGAATTCAGAGAAGAGTTTGAGATTGGGAACGGAAGAAAGGGGAGAAATACAGATAGAATGTGGGGAATTGCTATTTTCTCATTCGTCGCCCCTTCCGAAAGCCACAACAGGGTTTATATACTTCCCGATACTCACTCTTACAGGTGGGCCAACCACCACACCTACTCCGGAATATACTCAGGAATACATCAACACAACGCTATACCAATTCGCTATTTCAGTTTACCTTTACGCTTCTATATCCTGTGCTTACTGTTTCCCATCCGGCACATAACACTCCCCTCTTCTCAAAATGCGGCTTGACCCTAAGCCAGTGCAGCAGGAAATTGTAAATGCAGCGCCGCTGTATTCTTCCAGGTTGCCAACGAAGGTGGTAATCCCGACCAGGATATCAAAGCTGATCGAATCACCTGATTGCCTAGCTTAATCAATCGAGTCTTCTGAATTTCTTCAGGAACACACAACGTGTGTGCAGTAATGCAGTGGACTGACAAATCTTCACTTACCACTGTGAAGGGCACCACATGCTGTTTGAGCTGAGAGACATGAACAACGGGATGTACTTTGCCACCCTCTGGTAGATCTAATTTATAAGCCACCGTACCAATTTTCTCCAGGATGCGGTAAGGTCCATAAAATCTAAAGCACAGCTTTTGATTACTACGAGTGGCAATTGATGTTTGAACATATGGCTGCAGCTTGAGATAAACCCAGTCGCCCACTGCGAATTCCCGGTCACAGCGGTGATTATCAGCCTGGGACTTCATCCTCACACAAGCACGTTCAATATGACTTTGCTGAATTTCGCCTTTTTCGAGCATTTCGGCGACTTGTCTTTCAGTCTCGTCTTTTTGCTGTGGTGAGTAGCGATAAGCTCTCACGTTGACAGGTTGAGCCCCGGATATGAGAGGAATAGCACGATTACAATTACGTCTGGGAGGCAATTGTTTCGGGTTCTGAAAGAGATGTTCAAATTTCTGCACTATTCGTGCTACCTCTTCTGGAGTTTGTTGAACTCTTGCTTTTTGTTCCTCAGCTTCATCTCCAGACAATGTATGGATTTGCACCGTATGAGTGATTGCTCCTCTGTTCAACAAACCTTTCAGCTCTTTGGCGCTAATATGGGTTCCTTTTTGGCAATCATCCCTTATCCCTTGTAACATGACTCGACGGCCATTACGAGTGAACTTAATACATTTACTCTTCCAGTGCACCCACATTGGACTGTGCTCTTCCAACCAATCCGCCCCTAAAATCATGCCATAAGAACCCAGCGTCAGTATCCTCATATCCTGCTGAAAAGAATGACCCAGAACCAACCATTCCAATGATCGAATCATTTTGTTATAGGTCATCATTCCTCCATTAGCAATTGTCAGCCTTAATGGTGGTATCGCTGTAACCTGATGCTGCAGTTTGGCACATAGTGTTTCACTGATGAAAGAATAAGTACTACCAGAGTCTACCAATATCAAGATTTCGCTTGCCGATCAAACATTGTAGTTGCAATGTCTTGTGCTTGCACCTGTGTTTGTCCAAACCTTTGGACACTAACATTAACTCTTCACCGTGTTGTCATCAACTTCTAAATTTTCAAAGATCTCGAGTTGCGTTCCATGTTGCAATACTTCAACTAGTTCCTCAATCACATGTAAAGAAACTCGATCTGGGCATTTATGATTCTTTCCCCATTTTTCACCACAGGTGAAACAAAGTCCATTAGCCTTCCAAAATCCACGCGGTGCTTCCAGTTTTTCCTCCCAACGAGTACCAGTTGGTTTCTTCAGTTCATCGGCTTTCTTGTATTCTTCAGGCTTATTTGTAACCTTGAACTTGTCAATATATTTACTTCCGCCCCGGCCAAACTCTCTGCTATCACTTCTATGCCCAGATTTCTTCTTACTGTTTTCCAACTCTTCTTCCTGCAACAGAACCAATGAAATCGCCTCCTCTATGTTTTCAAGATTATGGAGCACAATAGCTGTACATATTTCCTCCTTCAATTCCCCCAAGAAATGGGAAACAAAAAATATGTCATCCTGTGAAGGGTTATATAGGAGTATATGATGCTGCAGATTCTCAAATTTCTCCCCATAGTTAGCCATTGTGTCACCTTGTTTCAAATTAATGAGTTGGGTCATTTGTCTTTTGTACATATTCTTTCCAAATCTTCTCTCCACCGCTTCACAGAGAGCATCTGATAGCATCTAGGCCCCCTCAATTTCTGATTTTATTTTGTTTATTAGTTTTGGTGTTGATGACCAAGTTAATAATACTCTCATACTGATATCATGGATGGAACATACCGGACAAACAAGACTAAGGTTTATTATCTTTATTTTAGGACTTGGGAGTTGGTTCAAGTCTAGCGCTTAAGTTCTTTTGTTACTATCACCGTTTCTATCAAGAGGACTTAGCACAAGTTGGTGTCTTGGTTCATTAAGAAAATATTACTCTAGGCGACTTGGAGCTAAAACTTTCTTAGTTCAATCTAAAACTTGAATCAAAATTACTCATTATATTTTGTCAAAAATACTTCACATTTCAATGCATCAAAACTTTATGGTTTCATATCTTAAGTCTGTTGGTAATGTTTTGAAGTTACTTCAAGATATTCTCTCTGTCACATCTATGGCGGACCTAACTTTTGGTCCCAAGATAAATGAGGCCGCTGCAAAATCCAAAGTCTCAAGATTTGACATCTATGACGGATCGAATTTTCATCCGCCATACACATGTCTTGAGAAGGGTCTGAAATTCCATTTGCCCATCTATGACGGACCTAACTTTAGGTCCCAATAAATTCAAATAAGCCTCGATATTCTCGCTATCTGAATTGCATTCTTTTTTTTGATCGCTATATTTTATTTCAAAATTATATCATCTCTCAGTGATTAAATAAAAAGTATCTCAAAAAAAAAAACCTTTTTAGACCAAATATCTATTTCAAAAATCTTTTGTCTAAAAAGTCTTCGATCAAAAATCATTCTTAGCTACTGATCATAAGATTTCATCTTTATCAAACCTTGTTTATGACGGACCATTTTTTCAGTCCGCTATGCACTTATCTATAGCAGTTCAAGCTCAACCCATCTACGGCGGACCTAATTTTTGGTCCGGCGTACATATGAATTCAGCGAAGAAAAGGTTTCAGAATCTTACAACTACGGCGGACCTAACTTTCGGTCCGCCATACACTCAAGGTCCTGAGCTTGCTAAATTGGTCCGTGATACACTTGTTCAGTATCGCTAAAAATGCATTTTGGTCCATTTAAACGTGTTTTACCTCATTTTTATATCCCGACATCGCTACAAATCTCTTGTCGTGGTAGGTACAACTGCTACTTTTCTCAAAATTGAGTATATAAACATTGGTCATGCTATCTACCACGTAACTTTTGAACTCCTTCACATTTTAGCATTCAAAGCTCTCATTTTCTCAAAGAAGGAGTCTGTTTTTCTCGGTTTCTCAAAATCAACTTTCTTCTAAGTGTTTAAGCTCCAAGTGTGTCTAGTCAGGTGAATTTAGAGTGTAAACCAAGAGACGAGCTTGTGAGAAGTTTATTACTCTTGGATCATTGTGATCCTAGACGACTTGGAGGAAGTGGAAGAGTTAGACTGGTCCGTAAGAAGGATTGTGGAAGGCTACTCTTGATTGTGAAAGGTTTGGAGCTCACCTCACCGGAGTAGTGAAAGAGCTACCCGAGTGTGTTCCCAAGCTATCTGCGATTAGTCAGGGAGAAGCAATACTTGAGAGAAGTGCTTCAACGAGGATTAGGAGAAGTGCTCAACCTCTGGATAATTCTTTTGTCTCACCGTCATTTTCATTATTTCCTATCTCTCGAGATTGCTATCATCTGTTGTATTGATTATTTCTTTGTATTAGTTCCGGCACAGACAAGAAAAAGGTTAATCCGTGATTAAGAGTAAAAATTGCAAAAGTTGCCTATTCACCCCCTCTAGGCCAACTCGCTCCTTTCAAGTGGTATCGAGCAAGGTTTACCTTTGAAAGCTTAAATTGCTTTGGTAAATGGCCGAGGAAATGGTTCTCTCTCGTTAGTATAGGTAGAGTACTGTGTTTGATGGTACTAATTATGCTTCGGAAAATTAGGATGAAATGTTATCTAGAAGTCATGGGTATGATGTTTGGAGGGTTACGAAAAGCCTCTCGCCTCCACGTATCATACAGAAGGGCAACTACATATGGTGAACCCACCTGGTGAGATTCGAATATGCGATATGATGCTCAAGCTAGGAATGCTATTTTTCTTGTCTTAGCTTGGAAGTGTTTGATAGAGTTAGTAATTTAACTTCGCTTATGATATATGGACAACCCTTCAAGATATTCATGAAGGAACTTCGATGTTAAAGAAGAAAGATATTATGTCATTAGAGAGAAATTTGATCAATTTAAAATGCTTCCTCAAGAAAATGCGAATGATATGTTTACTAGGCTTAATCCTATTATCAATGAGCTCAAAGGCCTAGGGACTAAAATTTCGATGTTGAGGTTTGCGGAAGATGATAAGAGTTCTTCCCGAGCTTATCATAGCTTGATCACTTACCTATCAAATAGTGGTGATCTCAAGAGGCTTACTCCCACCGAACTACTTGGGAAGATTTCACTCACGAGCTCACCTTGGTCAAGATGATGCACCTAAGAAGAAGTCCATTGCTCTCAAAGCAAAGGAAGTCAGGCAAGACTCATCGATGAGAGTGATGATGAGTCAAGTGATTGTGGTGATGAGGATGTGAAGAAGCTAAGCGCTGGCGATGAGGAGAGCAAATAGAATTATGAGAAGAGTGAACTTCAAAGACAAAGGAAAGCCAAACTCTTACTCAAAGAAAAATCCTTTCACTAACATTATTTGTTTTGAATGTAATGAGAAAGGACATATTGCTCGCTCGGTGCCCAAACAAAAATAAAAGGAAGAACAAGTATAAAGGAAAGGAGGATGAAGATGATGAGATAACTCATGACAGATCCAAGAAGAAGTACTACAAGAAAGGTTATTTCAAGAAATTCTCAAGGAAAGGTAAAGGAGAAGCTCACATAGGAGAATGGGTCACTGATGAAGAAAGCTCAAGTGAAGAATCATCTTCGGATGATGAAAACTCAAGATCAAAAGGACTAGCTGGACTTGCTTTGGATGAGTCAACTCCTCCACCACCCTCATTTTCCCTGTGGTCGATGGCCGTAATGATGAGGAAGAGGTCAGTGACTCGCCTACTTATGATGAGCTAGTTGAAATAGTTGAAGAATTAAATAGTGCTTTGCATGCTAAGACAACTTCAACTAGAAGTCTTAAAAAGACTATTGCTGGCTTAACTAGTGACCTTAAGTCACTAAGCGACAATCATGATAAGCTTACTCATGAGCATGCTGAGACTTTAAAATTATATGATGATCTTGTCACTAATCATGCTCTACTTATTAAAAATCATGAGGATTTGAAGGATAAGTATTGTGAATTAGAAATTGAAATTGAGATGATTGCAAACAAGTCTAATCATATTGTCACAACGATATATCTATTAACTGTGACTTGTTAGGAAGTGAAAACTCTGTTTCCAGTTCGTCTAGTACTTGTGATGAAAACTGCAAATATGCTTCCTGTGCTAAAGAACTTAAATCTGAAAATGAAGAGTTAAAAACAAAGATAGCCGATTTGATAAAGGTCCGAAAAATGCTTTTGGGTAGTGCTACTCTTGACAAAATTCTAGTTGAACAAAGACCTAACTTGGGTAAGAAGGGTTTAGGTTACCAACCTAACCACTTGCTCAAGAAAAATGGTTTAAACAAGGTCAACCAGATTTTTGTCAAGAAAAGCTCTCATTGTTATTACTGTCATAATTCCAATCATGAATCTAGAAATTGTTTTCTTGCCAGTACTCCTTATGCTAAAATTGACAGAAAATGTATGGTAGATGCTCATTACATGTTATTTAAGAATTTTAGAGGCAACATGAATGTTAAGTATGTTGGTCCTTCTAATCTTGATAAGAAACTTAAGGCTATTTGGGTTCCAAAGACTATGTTATTAAACCCTTTTAGGCCAAAAATGATTGATACTAACATTAAAGGACCCAAAAGTATTTGGGTACCTAAAATCAAGAAATGACTTTACAGGTAAACTACAAAAGTGGTGGCCGGCATTGGGTGATAGACAAGGATGCACCCAAAGACATGACAGAACTTCAAAAATGTTCAAATCAATTGAAAGTGAGAGTGATCCAAGTCACAAAATCACATTTGGTGATAACAAAGAAAAGAAAGGTAAAAGGGCTTGGTAAGATTGCTATTTCAATGATCACTCCATTGATAATGTACTCCTAGTTGATTCATTAAATTTCAATCTTTTATCTGTAGCTCAACTATGTGATCTTGGATTTCATTGTAACTTTTCGATTGATGGGGTAATGTTGTTCGACAAAAATGAAAAGCTTATTTTTAAAGGTTTTAGATTTCAAAATCTTTATTTAGTTAATTTCAAATCTAACTCCTCATGCATTTCAACTTGTCTCATACCAAAGTATCTCTTGGATGGCTTTGGCATGCATTTACTTGGGCATGTAGGTATGTCTAATCTTAAAAAGCTTTTCAAAAATGAGCTAGTGGTTGGACCGAAAGATGTGAAATTTGAAAAGAATAGGCTTTGCAAAGCTTGTCAAGGTGCAAGCAAGTAGCAAATTCTCATCCATCCAAAAGCATCATGTCCACCTCTAGACCACTTGAGTGCTGCATATGGATGTTTTTGGCCCTACTTCATATGCCAAAGATAGGTGGTAACTCATATTTGTTTAGTCATTGTTGATGATTTTTTCAGATTTACTTGGGTATTCTTTTTGCCTAACAAAAGTGAAGTCGAGAATATGCGATATGATGCTCAAGCTAGGAATGCTATTTTTCTTGTCTTAGCTTGGAAGTGTTTGATAGAGTTAGTAATTTAACTTCGCTTATGATATATGGACAACCCTTCAAGATATTCATGAAGGAACTTGATGTTAAAGAAGAAAGATATTATGTCATTAGAGAGAAATTTGATCAATTTAAAATGCTTCCTCAAGAAAATCACGAATGATATGTTTACTAGGCTTAATCCTATTATCAATGAGCTCAAAGGCCTAGGGACTAAAATTTACGATGTTGAGGTTTGCGGGAAGATGATAAGAGTTCTTCCCGAGCTTATCATAGCTTGATCACTTACCTATCAAATAGTGGTGATCTCAAGAGGCTTACTCCCATCGAACTACTTGGGAAGATTTCACTCACGAGCTCACCTTGGTGAAGATGATGCACCTAAGAAGAAGTCCATTGCTCTCAAAGCAAAGGAAGTCAGGCAAGACTCATCGGATGAGAGTGATGATGAGTCAAGTGATTGTGGTGATGAGGATGTGAAGAAGCTAAGCTGGCGATGAGGAGAGCAAATAGAATTATGAGAAGAGTGAACTTCAAAGACAAAGGAAAGCCAAACTCTTACTCAAAGAAAAATCCTTTCACTAACATTATTTGTTTTGAATGTAATGAGAAAGGACATATTGCTGCTCGGTGCCCAAACAAAAATAAAAGGAAGAACAAGTATAAAGGAAAGGAGGATGAAGATGATGAGATAACTCATGACAGATCCAAGAAGAAGTACTACAAGAAAGGTTATTTCAAGAAATTCTCAAGGAAAGGTAAAGGAGAAGCTCACATAGGAGAATGGGTCACCGATGAAGAAAGCTCAAGTGAAGAATCATCTTGGATGATGAAAACTCAAGATCAAAAGGACTAGCGGACTTGCTTTGGATGAGTCAACTCCTCCACCACCCTCATTTTCCACGTAATGCGATGGCGGCGCAGGATGAGGAAGAGGTCGTTGACTCGCCTACTTATGATGAGCTAGTTGAAATAGTTGAAGAATTAAATAGTGCTTTGCATGCTAAGACAACTTCAACTAGAAGTCTTAAAAAGACTATTCTTTGGCTTAACTAGTGACCTTAAGTCACTAGCGACAATCATGATAAGCTTACTCATGAGCATCTTTGAGACTTTAAAATTATATGATGATCTTGTCACTAATCATGCTCTACTTATTAAAAATCATGAGGATTTGAAGGATAAGTATTGTGAATTAGAAATTGAAATTGAGATGATTGCAAACAAGTCTAATCATATTCTCACAACGATATATCTATTAACTGTGACTTGTTAGGAAGTGAAAACTACATGCTTCGGTTAAATCTAGTACTTGTGATGAAAGCGCAAATATGCTTCTGTGCTAAAGAACTTAAATCTGAAAATGAAGAGTTAAAAACAAAGATAGCCGATTTGATAAAGGTGCGGAAAAATGCTTTTGGGTAGTGCTACTCTTGACAAAATTCTAGTTGAACAAAGACCTAACTTGGGTAAGAAGGGTTTAGGTTACCAACCTAACCACTTGCTCAAGAAAAATGGTTTAAACAAGGTCAACCAGATTTTTGTCAAGAAAAGCTCTCATTGTTATTACTTGTCATAATTCCAATCATGAATCTAGAAATTGTTTTCTTGCCAGTACTCCTTATGCTAAAATTGACAGAAAATGTATGGTAGATGCTCATTACATGTTATTTAAGAATTTTAGAGGCAACATGAATGTTAAGTATGTTGGTCCTTCTAATCTTGATAAGAAACTTAAGGCTATTTGGGTTCCAAAGACTATGTTATTAAACCCTTTTAGGCCAAAAATGATTGATACTAACATTAAAGGACCCAAAAGTATTTGGGTACCTAAAATCAAGAAATGACTTCTGAGTAAACTACAAAAGTGGTGGCGGCATTGGGTGATAGGCGATGGATGCACCCAAAGACATGACAGAACTTCAAAAATGTTCAAATCAATTGAAAGTGAGAGTGATCCAAGTCACAAAATCACATTTGGTGATAACAAAGAAAAGAAAGGTAAAAGGGCTTGGTAAGATTGCTATTTCGAATGATCACTCCATTGATAATGTACTCCTAGTTGATTCATTAAATTTCAATCTTTTATCTGTAGCTCAACTATGTGATCTTGGATTTCATTGTAACTTTTCGATTGATGGGGTAACAGTGTTCGACAAAAATGAAAAGCTTATTTTTAAAGGTTTTAGATTTCAAAATCTTTATTTAGTTAATTTCAAATCTAACTCCTCATGCATTTCAACTTGTCTGTTGGCCAAAGTATCTCTTGGATGGCTTTGGCACAGACGACTTGGGCATGTAGGTATGTCTAATCTTAAAAAGCTTTTCAAAAATGAGCTAGTGGTTGGACTGAAAGATGTGAAATTTGAAAAGAATAGGCTTTGCAGTGCTTGTCAAGCAGGCAAGCAAGTAGCAAATTCTCATCCATCCAAAAGCATCATGTCCACCTCTAGACCACTTGAGTGCTGCATATGGATGTTTTTGGCCCTACTTCATATGCCAAAGATAGGTGGTAACTCATCTTGTTTAGTCATTGTTGATGATTTTTCAGATTTACTTGGGTATTCTTTTTGCCTAACAAAAGTGAAGTTGGAAAAATCTTCAAAACTTTTGCAAAAAGGGCTCAAAATGAATTTGACTGTCCCATCAAGAAGATTAGAAGTGACAATGGATCTGAATTTGTCAATACAAACATTATTGAATCTTGTGATGAACTAGGAATTAAGCATGAACTGCGCTACTTACACTCCTCAACAAAATGGTGTAGTTGAAAGAAAGAATAGAACATTAATTGAAATGGCTAGGTCAATGCTAGATGAATATAATACTTGATGCTTTTTGGGTGAAGCCATTAATCTTGCTTGCCATCTTTGTCAATAGACTTTATCTTCATAAATTACTCAAGAAAGCTCCTTATGAATTGTTGGTTGGTAGAAGACCTAATATTTCATACTTTAGAGTTTTTGGTTGCAAAGTATATATATATAAAAAGAGAACTCATTTGGGAAAATTTCAAACTAGGTGTGATCTTTGGTATCATGTTAGGTTATTCTTCTAAATCAAAAGCTTATAGAGTGTTTAATAATTCAAGCGGCTTAGTAGAAGAAACCTATGATGTAAAATTTGATGAATCTAATGGCTCACAAGGTGAGCATGAGAATTTAGATGATGTAGGTGAAGAAGGATTAGCACAAGCCATGAAGAAAATGGAGATCGGAGATCAAGCCCAAAGAAGATCAAGAACAACCACCTACTCAATCATTGGTACCACAAGATGGATCTCTTGAAGAAGATGATGAAAAGGAACAAGAAAGACCCACTTTGATCAAGAGTCATCATACCATAGCAAAAGATCACCCTTCGGACTTAATCATTGGAGAAATAAGTAAGGGTGTTCAAACTCGTTCTAGACAAGCTTCTTTTTGTGAACATTACTCGTTTGTTTCTTGTGTTGAACCAAAAACAGTTGAAGAAGCTCTAGAAGATGCTAATTGGATCATTGCTATGGAAGAAGAACTCAACAACTTGAAAGAAACAAAGTCTGAGTCTTCTTGAGCGGCCTAAGGATCACAATGTCATTGGCACAAAATGGGTGTTCGAAATAAACAAGATGAAAATGGAGTAGTAATAAGAAACAAGGCAAGATTGGTAGCTCGGGGTTTCACACAAGTGGAAGGACTTGATTATGGAGAGACTTATGCTCGGTGGCACGCCTAGAAGCTATTCGGTTCCTTCTTGCCTTTGCTACTCATTTTAATATCACTCTTTTCAAATGGATGTAAAAAGTGCATTTCTTAATGGTTTTATTGATGAAACTGTTTATGTTGAACAACCACCTGGTTTTGAAGATTCAAATATGCCTAATCATGTCTTCAAATTATCTAAAGCTCTATATGGCCTAAAACAAGCTCCTAGAGCTTGGTATGAACGCCTTAGAGACTTTTTGATAAATAAGAACTTCAAAATTGGGAAGGTTGATCCAACATTGTTTTTAAAAGACATCAATGGAACATTAATGATTTGCCAAATTTATGTAGATGATATCATTTTTGGTTGTACTAATGATTCTCTCTGCAAAGATTTTGGTGATATGATGGCGAGGAATTCGAGATGTCAATGATAGGAGAGCTAACATTCTTTCTTGGATTTCAAATCAAACAAGTGAAGAAAGGAACCTTCATCTCACAAGAAAAATATATCAAGGATCTTCTTAAGCGCTTCAAAATGGAAGAATGCAAGCCAATAAATACTCCCATGGTTGCAAATACACATCTTGATCAAGATGTGGGAGGTAAGTCCGATTGACCAAAAGTCATTTAGGTCTATGATTGGTTCATTATTATATTTGTGACATCTAGGCCCGATATCATGTTTAGTGTATGCATGTGTGCTAGATTTCAAAATTGCTCCTAAAGAAGTTCACTTAAGTCTTTGTGAAAAGAATATTTAGATATCTTAAATTTACTTCTAGTATTGGTCTTTGGTACCCCAAAGGTGCTTCTTTTGAGCTTCTCGGCTACTCAGATTCGACTATGCGGTTGCAAAATCGACATAAAAAGTACTTACGGGGATGTCATTTGCTTGGTAGATCTTTGGTTTCTTGGTGTTCTAAAAGCAAAACTACAGTAGCACTTTCAAGCTGAAAATGAATACATAGTCAGCAGGAAGTTGCTTTGCTCAAATTCTGTTCATCAAACAAACATTTACGGATTTTGGAATCAAATTTAGTAATGTGCCTCTGTTGTGTGATAATGAAAGTGATAAAAATAGCAAACAACCCAGTCCAACATTCTAGAACTAAGCACATTGAAATTAGACATCACTTCATTCGTGATCATGTTGCTAAAGGAGACATTGTGCTTAGTCATGTCAGAACTGAGGATCAGTTGGCTGACATTTTTACTAAACCTCTTGATGAGGCAAGATTTTCAAAATTAAGAAATGAATTGAATATAATTGATTATTCAAATATTGTTTGATGATGTCACATTAAGGGGAGCAAGATTGCCTGTTATGCAACTTCTTGATACCTTTGTGTGAATACATAAATTCAACAGTGCTGATTAGGTCAAAATGATTTCCTTGTAATACTCACACTTATAAATAGAAATTACGCTAAAAGTCTAATTTTTTTAAATAATGAAAATCTTGTCGACTTTCAATTTCAAAAATCTTAGTTTTAGCCTTTGAGTATTTCATCCAAGTCTTAATTGTTAATACTAAGACTTATATGAAAATCTGCTCAAACATTTCCAAAATTTGCATACGCCAAACTTGAGTCTTTCTTGTGCTTTTAATCTTATCTTAGCTATGTCTCTAAATTTCAATACCCCAAAGACATACTGTTATGACAAATTATAAATCTCGGTGCTGTAACATAATGTATTTGCATTTGATAAGTGCTTGTCTTGAAAAGCTTGTGCATGACGGACCTAAAAGTTCAGTCCGTCATTCACAAAGATTTCTAGATCTTGAGATTCTTCAGAGTGTTCATATACCACGGACCAATTTTTTTTGGTCCGTGATAAATGTGAAGTCTCAAATATCTATCGATTACAAATAAAGTATGTTCTCTGACACTTAAAGTCATGAAACAATCATCATACAAAATATCTCGTTTCTGTCACTTATCTAAAAATTCAAAATAAATTGATCTGTTTTATAAAATCTTTCACTTCTTATCGATTTTTGAAAATCAAATTCAAAATCTTAACTATTGCTTTAGGACTTATCATTGCTAAACCTACCCTTGTTTTGGGATCCTAAGTTTGAACCCTACGATGGGTCCGCCACTTCTTTAACAGAGTCTTGACTCCTCAACTACCCACTTTAATGGCGCCAAGGTATCAAGATTCTCAAAACCTTTGGCCGACATCACTACGCAGATTTCTCTTCAAAAAAACTCTATTCGTATGTTCTTGCGCTCTTCTCACGGAACGGAAGAATTTCCTCTTCTTTCACCGCGCGGTTCCTAATCGGTTTACTGCTTGCGGTGCTCGTCGGTTTCTCGCACGCAAGAACATTCTCGCCATCTCGATAAGTTGCCCTAAAACCCTTTCCTATTATCTGCTAAAACCCTAGACCTAGTTCTCAAATTCTAGATTATTGTTTTTGTTCTAGGCGCGGTTTGTGTGTCCTTGTGAAGGTTCGGCTTTGAGTGTTTGATCAGACCAGGCTATACCGCAATGAGTTCTAGCAATCCTGACAAAAGAGGGTTAATCGGAAAAATCGTTGATAAAATGAAGGGCAAAAAGCAGAAATTGTCAAATGCAGCACCTAGTATTTCTCTGTCAAGACAGCCTCAAGGTCCTGTTACAATACAAGATGCACACAACCTTTGAAAGAAAAAATAGAAAGCAAGTCACATCACATCCTGGAAAGAATTGTGGTAAAAATGTAGTGGAAAATGAATCATCTGAGGACGGCTCTTATGAGCCAAGCGGTGAATCATCTTCGAAAACATGTAATTAGTTCTGAAATTGACACTTTGAGCACTAATGAATTATGCGCATTAAGTGGAAAGAAGTTAAGATCTGTGAGATTAGTTAATGAAAAGACTTGGTTTCCTATGACAAGAGCACCCCGGTGAAAACTTTGTTTCCTTCTGCATAAGAATATTTGCAATGTTTATCTGAGTAAGATGGATGGGAAAGGAAAGTCAACACAGATCTTGACAAACCATCGACTTCTTGGCTGGAATCAAGTAAACTTCGATGGTTGGCTCAACTAGACTCTATGAATGCATAAATTCCACACGGCTTTGATTGGATTATTGTCAAATAGTACCACTCCACGAGTCTTTCTAGGACCCTAGAGTTCTATGCATCCTGTTAATTGACAGAGATAGAAGATTTATCATGTTCTCTCTCAATGGAAAAGTTAGAAAAGTGAGAGCTTCTCAAGTTGAATCTGCCATTGGAGCTTCAAGTCCTCTCATAAATAGAACAAGAGTGTTTGAAAAAATGTTTCCAAACCAAAGATGGAGATTAGTGGGTGAGATGCCTGATATTCAAGTTTCTGCACACATATACAAGGACATAAACAGTGCTGATTTTAATCCAAGTAGAGCTTCTTGTTTGTCTGAAGAAGCTAGAGTAATGTCATTGATTCTAAGGCACACCATTTATCCAAAGTCTGGATACAAAGAAGGTGTGACTCCTTCCCTAGCTTGGTTACTGCACTTGATTCTATCAAGACAACCCTTGGATATAGTTGACTACATCTTTGGTGAAATGGAAGAAGCAATATACAGAAAATTGAAAAGTCCATTGCCTTTTGCTCAAATCATCACTCAAGTTCTTTTGGCTCAAGGAATTATTTCTCATGAAGAGCTTAAAGAGAGTTTACCGCTTTCCAAAGAAATATTGTATCGCATCTCAACTGGACAAAACACGAGAATCCTTGGTTTTCTTCAAAATTTACAAGCAAATCAACCAATAGTAGAAGAAGAATCACTCATAATGATGAAGAAGATGATGAGAATGAACCAAGAAATGAAGTTGTTTTGGAATATGGTTCATCGAGACGGTGAGGAGTCGGATGAAGAATCGAGGACGGATATGATCGTAATACCTCAAGTGAACATATTCAATGCCACAATAGTGGAAGTGAAGGTCATATGTCACATGGCGGCTTAAATGTCGGTCATGGAAGTTTTCATGAAAACCTAGAGGCTTCCATTCATGCTAGCCAAAGTCTTAGACAATCTGCCCAAGCTCATCAAGATTCAAGTAGAAACCAAATTGAAAATGAAAAGGAATCTAGTGCTCACGGTGTACACATAAGTAAAAATGAAAGACTGACCTAGTAATAATCACACGAAGAGCAAGAGTGGGAATGAGAATCTTATGGTGATAGTGCCGCTAACATCATGTCGACTCAATTTTTCGACGACTGTATGAAGAACGACAAATTCATTATCTGCAAGAACTAGCAAAGACTCGGTTCATGCAAGATCGAGTTTTGGAGCCGGTACACATGATTATGAAGTCGGTGGATCGAGATTCCTCAAAATATTGATTCATTGAATCCATTCTATGCAGACACCACGAGCATGATGTCGAAACACCTTTCTGGATGGGAAAATTTGTTTGACTATACACATCGACTTTTCATTCATATCATGAGCAAATGCACCAAGAACCCAATCATGAACCGAGAAAAAGGTGTGCCCGATGTGTTCATCGATGCTCAACCCCATGGTTCACATCTTTTGAACAACAATATTATCTTGATCAACGGAATTTCAAGAAAAGGCCACTCAAAGGCATGAAGAATGATGAGAGCTTTTCAAAGCGATATAATGAGCAAACTTCGAGAACAAATGAGAAAACAATATGAAGAGCGACTAAAATTCAGAAATGATACTTATGCTAGATTTGGAAATATAAAGAACTGGGTCACCCAGCTTGGCACAAATCAGAACCTGATCAGGGACAGGTTATATGACATGAATCTGAAGCTGGATACCCATCACAAGCATTTGCAAAATCAAGTTGAAGCTGCTCGTGTATCAGCAGATAGTCAACGGTTGAAGCTCAGTCATGATCTAGCATATTTTCAGGAAAAACACCGAAAATGACTTTTATGAGTTTGGACAATTTGTTTGGACAACATCACATAGACCTACAAGACCTATACTTGACAAAGGATCGCTACAAAATTCCGTGGACCAGCTTCATCATGACTTTCATCACTTGGTCCTTCAACACGAGATCCAGATTATCCCAGCTGGCATGAACAAGCGATGGCACAAGCATCCAGTCGATCAGATCCACAACAGCCAGAAAAAGAAGAAGAAGTAAAGGAAATGTCTCCTCTGTCAAACTCTTAGGAACCTTTTCAAGGCACATAGAGAGTCATTCCTTTTTGTTGATTAATGCCAAAGGGGGAGAAGTTAGTAGTTAGTTAGTTAAATGCTTAGATTCGAGAAGTATCTTATTAAATATACTATGAGTATATCTCATTATACTAAATGTATGTGTTGGACTTTCATTCCTACTCGGCAATGATTACAGTGTTTTATCCTTATATGATCCGATGAATGCCATTTATGAAATTTCTTGATAATGAAAGTTTTAAGGATCTAATATAGTCCTAAAATAATTCATTTATTTCATCTGCTCGAACTTGCATCTGTTGAGGGGAGCATCCTCATATGTGTATACCATGTCAAGCTAACCTTGTTTTGCGAATAAGCGAGATATTATTAACTTAAAAGGTATGTTGTCATCAATCACCAAAAGGGGAGATTGATAGCATCTAGGCCCCTCAATTTCGATTTTATTTTGTTTATTAGTTTTGGTGTTGATGACCAAGTTAATAATACTCTCATCTTGATATCATGGATGGAACATCTTGGACAAACAAGACTAAGGTTTATTATCTTTATTTTAGGACTTGGGAGTTGGTTCAAGTCTAGCGATTAAGTTCTTTTGTTACTATCACCGTTCTATCAAGAGGACTTAGCACAAGTTGGTGTCTTGGTTCATTAAGAAAATATTACTCTAGGCGACTTGGAGCTAAAACTTTCTTAGTTCAATCTAAAACTTGAATCAAAATTACTCTGTTATATTTTGTCAAAAATACTTCACATTTCAACAGACCAAAACTTTATGGTTTCATATCTTAAGTCATTGCAATGTTTTGAAGTTACTTCAAGATATTCTCTCTGTCACATCTATGGCGGACCTAACTTTTGGTCCCAAGCATAAATGAGGCCGTTAAAAATCCAAAGTCTCGATGTCGGACATCTATGACGGACCAATTTTCATCCGCCATACACATGTCTTGAGAAGGGTCTGAAATTCGGCTTTGCCCATCTATGACGGACCTAACTTTAGGTCGGCATAAATCAAATAAGCCTCTGATATTCTGCTATCTGAATTGCATTCTTTTTTTTGACTGCTATATTTTATTTCAAAATTATATCATCTCTCAGTGATTAAATAAAAAGTATCTCAAAAAAAAAAAAACTTTTTAGACCAAATATCTATTTCAAAAATCTTTTGTCTAAAAAGTCTTCGATCAAAAATCATTCTTAGCTACTGATCATAAGATTTCATCTTTATCAAACCTTGTTTATGACGGACCATTTTTTCAGTCCGCTATGCACTTATCTATAGCAGTTCAAGCTCAACCCATCTACGGCGGACCTAATTTTTGGTCCGGCGTACATATGAATTCAGCGAAGAAAAGGTTTCAGAATCTTACAACTACGGCGGACCTAATTTTCGGTCCGCCATACACTCAAGGTCCTGAGCTTGCTAAATTGGTCCGTGATACACTTGTTCAGTATCGCTAAAAATGCATTTTTGGTCCGCTGTAAACGTGTTTTACCTCATTTTTATATCGACATCGTTACAGCAGTTCTTGTGGTAGGTACAACGACTACTTTTCTCAAAATTGAGTATATAAACATTGGTGTGCTATCTACCACGTAACTTTTGAACTCCTTCACATTTTAGCATTCAAAGCTCTCATTTTCTCGGAAGGAGTCGGTTTTCTCTGGTTTCTCAAAATCAACTTTCTTCTAAGTGTTTAAGCTCCAAGTGTGTCTAGGCAGGTGAATTTAGAGTGTAAACCAAGAGACGAGCTTGTGAGAAGTTTATTACTCTTGGATCATTGTGATCCTAGACGACTTGGAGGAAGTGGAAGAGTTAGACCTCGAGAAGAAGGATTGTGGAAGGCTACTCTTGATTGTGAAAGGTTTGGAGCTCACCTCCTTTGGAGTAGTGAAAGAGCTACCCAGTGTGTTCCCAAGCTCTCGCGACTAGGCGTGGGAGAAGCAATACTTGAGAGAAGTGCTTCAACGAGGATTAGGAGAAGTGCTCTGAACCTCGGGATAATTCTTTTGTCTCACTGTCATTTTCATTATTTCCTATCTCTGAGATTGCTATCACTGTTGTATTGATTATTTCTTTGTATTAGTTCATTCTTTGACAAGAAAAGGTTAATCCGTGATTAAGAGTAAAAAATTGCAAAAGTTGCCTATTCACCCCCCCTCTAGGCCAACTCGTTCCTTTCAGCATCCCAATCTTCAAAACGGCCCTTGGCCTCAACATTCTGCAACCATAATGCCGCATTGCCAGAAAAATACAATGATGCAAATCGGGTTCGCAAACCTGGGTTAATTTCAAATACTTCAAAATAAGTTTCACATCTCTCTTTCCACAACTTTGGGTTCTCTCCATCAAATCTGGGAAACTCCAACTTTGGTAGAGATTGCCGATACTGGAATGCTGGAGCATAGTTCTGCCCTTCCCCAACCATTCTCCTTTCTCCCGGCCGAACATCAAACACTTGAAGGGCATGAGAACCTTCAGGCTTACTTGCACCTGTAGGGAGCCCAAGTATGCCCTTTCCCTGCCCCAGTGATAGTTCTTGATCCCGACGACCATTCACCACAACAGCTTCTTCGCCCGAAAGAAATGACTGAAACTGAGAGGTAGTCGGGGGGCAACACCGAATAAGATGGCTTCGGCTTTACTGCCACAGAACGGGTCTCCAAAACCTCCACTCTCCCTTGCACTGCCTCCACCTTGGAACAAACTTCTCCGACCTCCGATTTCACACTCTGAACCTCATCTAAAATCTGTTTCAATAGGGTATTCATACCTTCCAATTGATTCTCCACCGACGCCATAGCAGTGATCAACTTCTCCTCCAATTGCGGCTGTTTCTTCCGCGGCGCCAGGACGATCGTGGCTCTGATACCAAATGTGATGTTCTTCCAGAATTCAGAGAAGAGTTTGAGATTGGGAACGGAAGAAAGGGGAGAAATACAGATAGAATGTGGGGAATTGCTATTTTCTCATTCGTCGCCCCTTCCGCAAGCCACAGCAGGGTTTATATACTTCCCGATACTCACTCTTACAGTGGGCCAACCACCACACCTACTCCGGAATATACTCAGGAATACATCAACACAACGCTATACCAATTCGCTATTTCAGTTTACCTTTACGCTTCTATATCCTGTGCTTACTATTTCCCATCCGGCACATGACACTATTCTTCTGCTGTCCGCGATCGCCCATGGCCCCGCGCGTCTGTGTACTGTACCAACTATCAGGTGAGGCGAAAGCCCATATATAAGTTTGATGGCCAACTAGCCCAATATGGTAGTATTGTTTATTTGCTTTCTTCTTCCACAATTCCTAAACCTGCGACAGTGCGACTTGATGACATGGCTCTGCTTCTTTCTGCACTGGGGATAGGGGGGAGGGGGGTTCAGCCGGCTAGAGGTGGGGCTGAAGCCTCAAAAGTAGATCCACCCCTAGTTATAGTAAAGTTGATCATGAACCAAACAAACCCTTGCTCTCTTACCAAGCTACCTATGTACTCTTGTTTGCTTTGATATAGTCGAACATTTGAAACGTTGGTTCTCAATATCTTTTTAAATATTTAAATTAGATGTATAGAAATCATATATGTTGATTTATCTTGAAAGGTACTTTTGTAATATTCTAATTTTATTGGGTTTTTATAAATATATCATAATAGAAATTAGTAGTCAAAGTTGTATTTTAAAGATTGTGTCGATATCCAAAACGATAATTATTTAAAACCGAGGAGTATTATCTTATATATAAAAGTTTTATTTTTTTAATTATGAGACATTGAAGAAGACAATCTACAATCGCGTAGAATTTTAAGATCGAACTCGATTGTACTTATAAGAAATGAAATTGACTAGCAACGAAAACAAATATTGAAAAATCAGTATTCATATAGAATTTATCTTATTCATATCTCTCAAATATAATTGAGATACAGAATATGTCATCCTTATATCTCTTAATTTTTAGAGAATTTCTAAAAAATTTGATGCACCGATAATAAGAAGTTAGCAACATAGGAGGTTTAGCACACATGGTATCTCCTCTTCGCTTATTTCAGGTGGGCAAAGCGATAGGCGTGGGAATCATCACTACATGTGGTCATGTGGAGTGGACTGAGCGGCTCTGTGTATGATAGTGGGGCCTAACGGTGGGTGTTGCGTGTCCCTGATGAGAGTGCACGGGGCTTTAGGGACAGTGGCGAATCTAGAATAAAAATAGAGTCTTTTATTCCAAAATTCTAACTTAAGATAAGCATACTAATAGTATATCTATCAGTCTATTGCCAACTAAATTCTAAATTTATACATAAATAGAAAGGAAACAAAGTGAAAAAATCAAATATAACAACTGTTGTACCTTGCTAATGGAGTTGGCAGTAAGGCTGTGGGTACTATCGCAGCAGAGAGAGTTCCAGGTTGTCTTGTCCAGGCCAGATAGATACACAGTGAAATGCAGAACCAAAGGATGTGAATTCCGAGTTCATGCATACAAGGTGAAGTGCGAGACATATTGGATTGCATTACGAGTAGAGCGGCACACATGCAGACTAGCAAATGTTCTGGTGAAACACTGTAACTTGAATGCGGTTCTAATTGCTAGCGTGATGTTCAATGAGATCATCGAGAAGCGGGATATTGAGCGTTCTTATATTCAAAAAGCAATCTTAAGAATATTTAAGTACCAGATAAGTTACTTGATGGCCTGACATGCGAAGCAAAAAGCATTAGAGAAGAGGTTTGGTACATACGAGGCTTCGTATTGCAACCTACCTCGTGTGCTTGATGTCTTGAAGGAAACCAACCCTGGCACGTACACCACTTTCAAACAAAGTAAAGCAGATGGTAATGAGATCTCAACATTTCATCGTGCTTTTTTTCATTGGTTCCTTGCATTGCGTCATTCAGGTACTGCCGTCCATTGCTTTGTGTGGATGGTAGATTTTTTACTAGAAAATACAAGGGGTAAATTCTAACGGCCATTGCAGTTGATGCGAATAACCATATACTTCCATTAGCCTTTTCATTTGTTGAGGGTGAGAACTGGGATAGTTGACTGTGGTTTTTCAGACATTTGAAATTCAGGGTAGTTGGTGATTGGCTCAACGTGTGTATTATTCATGATCGTCATAAAGGTATCCTTTCAACAATTAAGACTCTACAGGAGGACCTTGATGAGCCTTTTCTATGGTGTGACCTGCAGAACAGGTGGTGCATGAGACATTTGGGAGCAAAATTTTTTCAGACAGTTCAAGAATAAAAAAACTGATGAACCTATTTAAAAGGTTATTGAAGTATAATCAGGCACGTAAGTTCAACGCACTATTGACCGAGTTGGATAAGCACACTACTCTACATATTGAAGAGGTGAAGAAGCAACCACCAACACTGAATGATTGCCCACCCAAAAGGCTATCACCTCTTGGGGCGCTCCATCCTCCTAATCTGAGGAGATGATCACAAGGAACATAAAGTGTTTCTCGCACTAGATAGAGGCGGAGCCGTTGGAGAAGTGGGTATTGCTCCATGACACTGGAGGCGCCATGTTAGTATACTAAATTAAGATATTTACGACGGTTGAACAATTGGGGTTATTGTACTAACTGATATGTGTTGAACATGTTTGGTGTTATGACAACAAATATAACCAAGGTTTATAATTGGGTCATCAGAGGCCTCCGTCCGCTACCACTTGTAACCATCGTGGAAGGCATGCATGGCATCATACATGGAGGAACGAACAATTAAATCTCAGCAGCATATAGTGCGTAGTTTCGGAATCACTGAGTACCGGTTAGAAGTGACTCTCCGATGCAAAGGAGGATTGAGAACCGACACAGTGGTTATTACACACAAGGTTAATCTAGGCCAAGGGGCTACTAGATGGTGTGAATGTACCTACAACAAGCCAAAACTTCTTCATATTCCTTGCTCACATGTGATCGCTGCTTGTGAGCAAATTAGGATGAACACGTCACAATATGTGTCCCCTTTCTATTTGAAGGATTATGCTGTCCATCTCTGGTCTGGTGAGTTCCGTGGTTTCTGTGCACACGGTGATTTCACTGTGATTAACAGAGATGAGCGCATATGTCTACCGGATACAAACTTGTGGAGGTGTGCGGAAGGGTAGACTGGTCGTCCATAGTCTAGGTGCATTCGTAATGACGTGGATGAATCTGAAGTGGGTGGCCCTGTTAGGAGGTGTTCTGAATGCGGTGAGTATGGGCATAAGATAACACAATGCCCGCAGCCTGTAGGTTCAGAAGGTGGTGGCAGCGAAGCCTCGACATTGAATCCACCAACTTGTCATGGTTATGCTATCTGATGTGTGTCGAAGGAGTGTGTATCATCAGTTATATATCGAATTATATAATATGTATCATGTTTATCATATGTTATGTAGTATTATTTACGTTGGTCTTTTACGTCTTTCAATGTATATGTATCATTTTATCACATGTTATGTAGTATTATTTACGTTGGACCTTTATCATGTTTATCGTATGTCATTTATCGTATTATTTATGTTGACTCTTCTGTCTTTTGTTTTACATATATAATGTTATCGTATGTCATTTGTCCTATTATTTACGTTGGATCCTTATGTCTTTTGATTTACATTATCGTGTTTATCAAATATTATGTGCAATAAATATTTCATTATTTACTTGCAGGGATGGAGCAAACCGACTCACTATTGGACTCTGCCTTGGACCGGCGGCATCGTGTGTTTGTCCACACGGCAGAGGGCACTGAGAAGGTGCCTCTGTTGCAGATCCGTGTACCTAACAAGGCATGGCGGGTCTACCCACGTTTCCACACTAGATGAGTTATCAAAGAAGAAAGCATCTATCACCTTTTGTAGTGACAAGTTGCAACACTCTGCCCAATACTTTAACTCTAAATTGACCACTTATTATACAGTATATTTGTCAGTATGAGACCTTGCATGCATGACTGTCTTTTTAGCTGGACTTGACTAGACACTCTAGCTTTTTGCTGCCCGTCTCCAACACTTAGTCCCTAAACCCTTCGAGGCTATAAAAGGCCAAACCGTAGGCACACATACATAATTCCCATTCACATTTCACCATAGCTAGATCCTTTAGCAGATAGGGCTGGAAAATAAGCTCGTGGCTCAGCTCGGGCTCACCCGAGCCTAGCTCGGCTCGCACAGGCTCATGGCTCGGACTGAACTCGAGCCGAGTCTATTTTTAGGCTCATGAAAACTTGAGCAGGTTCATGAGCCAAACCAAACTCGCTGCCCAGCCCATGAGCCCATCTATTCAGACAGCCCTTGAGCCCATCTATTCAATGAGTGTTGTATTCAAGTATCGATCGAGGTTTTGTGGTCAAAATATTTGAACTAAACCCTTAAAATGTAGTTATGGAGTTGTTTTGAAATGATCAGCTTTTTTCTGGTTGACTATGCTTGTCATTTTCTGCTAGTTTCCTATCATCTCTTGCTGTTAAACTAGAAATAACATTCCCAAGAAACGGTGTATGAAATCATTCTTTGTCGTTGACATTGTAAGTACAAAATTTAGACTGCTGAACATGCCTAAAATGAATTTATAGTAGTAGAGAAAAATAAAAGTTTGTTTATAAGGTGTAAGAATGTACTATAGATCATTCTGTTCTCTTAGTAAGGCATGTTTTCTGGTTCAAAATACACCACTTTTAACGCATCTTAACATCACATCCCTCCCCTGTTTGATCGCCAGGTTCTGCATGGATAGTGCTCGCAAAAACCTTCCTAGAGTACTGCGTATGGGGTTGGGACAATCTCCCAAGAAACCTCCTGATGTACTATGTCAACTTCATCTCTTCACCAGAAGGTTATTCCCACACTGTGATCTGCAACTCTGATGAGTTAACACTAACCCGGTTCATTATGATTATCACCAAACACACATCATCAAACACACAAGTCAACTTCATCTCTTCACCAGAAGGTTATTCCCACACCGTGATCTTCATCATGATTTGTGTGTTTGATGATTGTTTGGTGATATGATATGTTGGAGAAAGATAACACTAACTCGGTTCTAGTGCGGTTAGTGGTCCAATTCTCCAAATGTTCAATTCATTATTGCTCTATGTGCTACTACCATCTTACTGATTACTGAAGCAATTGAACAGGATCTAGACAAAACATTAGCAATGGCTGCTACTCCTTTTTGTAATTTCTGAAAGTTCAGCTATTAATCTATATCTATTGCTATGGCCTGCTTAGTGAATTGAAGCTACTAATATGTCTTTTATCATGGAGGCATGTGTTAGCAAAACAGTGGCGCTCAGTGGAGTGAAAAGCAGAGCTACTGGATAAGTTGGATGCCCTGGCTCGGCGAGCCGACCTCGAGCCGAGCCGAGCCGAGCCGAGCTGACAGCCGAGCCGGTTTTTTGGGCTCGCCTTAGGGCCGAGCTGAGCCTGGCTCGGCTCGCCACTTGACCGAGCCACACCGAGCCGAGCCTGGCTCGGCTTGACTTGTTTCCAGCCCTACTAGCAGAGCATTCTTGTGGACACCTGACATGAGTAGCATAACCCTTCATTACACGTTGAAGGTTGCGCGTAATGGGAAGGATGATCCGTTAAACAAGGATAACATAAGTAAAGTGGTGTCCAAATTGCAAGAGTGACGTCTGATATTATTGAGGCAAACCTCGACAACCTCTGGTCTGAACCTTTTGACCTCCGATGACCTCAAGGCGCACTTGCAATGGTGGCGTCAAAGGTATTTAAGGGTGTGCGAACTAGGCGACCACCCTTCTGCTACATATTTCTCGTCAATATCTCATAGGGTACTGATGCTGCCTGATCAGTATGCAGAGCATATTAAGGTTAGTTATTTCAAATTCGTTTCCCGTACTAATATTTTTAACATCATCCATAACTTCACTACTTCGTATACTTGTCTTGTGTGTTAGTCATTCCCCGAGAATGAAGTGTTGATCAACAAAGATATTCTAGAATTTGTAGCGATGTTTGTACTCTTTAGCGGGGGTGTGATGCCTAGTTCGCGCAGAAGACATGGAACAGGTCCACCATCATTGTTGCAGCACAAAGTTCAAGACGACATTCAACCACTACGGAAGGAGAGCTTGCTTCTAACTATGGCGATGACGATAATGATAACGACTTCATGTCACCTAGACCTCGACGTTGAAGCACTATCAGAACTGGCCATTCTAGCACTACAACAGGTCGTTCCAAGAAGAACAATACAAGAGGACGTCCAACCAGCACCGAAGGAGGGGTATTGTCGGTGTTTCGAATACCGGCAAGTAAATTTGTAGTCAAGGGGTCGCGCGTTCCCTCTCCTTGAATGGTTAGACTCAGGAAGCCCAAGATGTATACTGGTTCGGGCCGAATATCCCTACTTCCAGTTCGTGTTGGTTTTGTATTGCTCTAGGTGCGAGAGGATCGCAGTGTTCTGGCGAGGCTAAGGGTGGCCTTGTGCGCCTCGTCCGGCGGAGAAATAAAACCGTTTGCTCTAAAAGCCGTCCCCTTCCCTGAGGGTCCTGCCTCCCTTTATATAGGCGGAGGGGGCAGGTTACACGGGAACTTAGAAAAGAAAGGATAGGGTGTCCTATGCCTAGGAGTCCTGGTCTTCGGTCTTGGCGACTGACTAGCGCCTGCTCGCTCCATGCTGGGTCGGTAGACATGTCGGGTGGCGTGGTTTTTTGCTGTGCCGGGAGTTGACGCACCTACTCTTTGCGCGCTTGCTAGGTGCTGACGTCGCCGCGCCTGGCTCTAGCGTTGCCTTGGGAGGGAGCGTGTCCTCCCACTGTGCGTGACTGGACGATGAGACTGGCGCTTGACTTCGTAGCCTCCTCGCCACCTTGGGATGGAGCCACCTGCCCCCGCACGGTCACCTTGAGCCGTCGTGTCCGTGGGGCAGGTGGCCAACTCGAGGTTGACTGGTGACGGTGGCGGAGACTACCTTAGCTTGGTCGGAGCTTGCGAGGTGTCCGACCCATGGCGGGGGTCGGAGTCCTGGGGGATCCCCGACCCATGACGGGGGCCAGACCTCCCTTTGGTCGGCTTGGTCGGGGGTCGTGGGGCGCCTAACCCATGACGGGGGTCGGACCGCCCCCCGGTCGGGGACGAGAGTCGCCGTGGCCTGTGGCTTTCGGTCGGTGAGCTTGCCATGCCCATTCGGCGTCATGGGCCGCTGGGGGTACCCATGGTATGAGTATTCGTCAGGTACCTTCTAACCGTACAAATGATGATAATGATGATTTCATGACACCTAGACCACGAACCTTGCGTCCTTAGAGTCCTTCGAATCCTGACGATGATATTTGAAAGTGCATCTAGGCCCCTCAAAGTGTTTTGGTGATTTATGACAACACAATTACGTATGCTAACGGTGCAAGTGAGATTCTATGCAGCGATCAAGAAGATATCATCGTTGGAAAGGCGATTGGAGATCCCCACCACTTTTTAATTTGAAAAGGCGGCATCAAGACTTCAGTTGTAAATCTTTCATTTTATTGAGTCTAAGGATAGCCGTACTATTAAGGGGATCTGACGGAAAATCGCTTCTAGGATATGCTTGTGCTCATAGGATGAAAATTGCATCTCAAAAGAATTTCAAAATCATGCATTCTCTCTAAAAGGATACTCTGGCGAGGAGGTCGGTCGGAGTATCCGGACATTTAGTCCGGACACTCAGGAAAATGTCCGAGTATCAGGATTAAATCCGGATACTCCGAGCTAGGGTCTCGGTTGCTCTTTCTCTGGTAAGTCCGGAGTTTCGGACATTTAGTCCGGACACTCAGGAAATTGTCCGAGTATCCGAAGATAATGTCGAGACGATCCGGACGTTCTGCTTGAACAAAGGTAGCGGTTGGATTTTGGGAGCTCTATAAAACCCTCACTCCATTTCTAACCGTTACCAACCTCATTCATTGCAACATTCAAGTCTAAAGCTCTCTCACACTCTCTCAAGCCCTAGTTTCTTTCTCCCACTAAAATCTTGATTTGAGTTGCTTCTTTAGGGGAGAAAGAAGGGGATTCAAGTGCTTTGAGCTTGCATGTTTGATTCTTGAGCACTAGTTTCATCCTCCAAGTCGATTTAGCGGCGTATTTGTTACTCTTGGAGTTTGAAGGGCTCCTAGACGGCAAGGAGTCACCGGGAGCCTCCAAGACTTCGTGTGGAGAGCCCCGGTCGTTTGTGAAGGCGAGCCTCGCCTCCAAAAAAGGGAAGAGGCAAGAAGTGAAGAACCGGCGAGTGCTTTGTGCAACACCGGGAGGAAAGAGGTCAAGAGGGACCCGGGCTTTGTGCCTCCTCAACGGAGACGTAGGATTCCCTTCAAGAATCCGAACTTCGGTAAAAAATCTTTGTCTTGTGTTCTTCATTTGCTTGAGCTAGGTTTTGGTATTGGTGTTGGAACTTGTGGTGCCCGATCTACTTTATCTCGATGGTTGGCTTTAGATCTATATTTTTCAAAGGTACCGAGATCATTTAGAACCTTTGTATTCACTAGATTGTTGAAAATTTGCAAGGATTTAAAATTCTCATTTTGAGGTCACTGTCCTGGACACTCAGGATATTTACTCCTGACTATCCGGACATTTACTCGGACTATCCGGACATTAAGTCCGGACACTCGGATTTTGGCCCTCGGGTGATTTTATTTAATTGCAAATTTTAATTACGCCTATTCACCCCCTCTAGGCGACATATCGGTCCTTTCAATTGGTACGAGCCAAATCTTCTTAGTTTGGCTTAACCGCTGGAGAATCAATATGTCGCATACAGGAGATAAGAACACCGAAGTCCATGACCAAGATAAGGACACCGGTGTTGGGGTTGCAATTCCATATGATTATCGTTCCCTCGGTGTCTCAAGCTCTTCCTCATATGTCTCCGTGCCCTCCGGTCGAGCGCCTCATTTCGACGGCACTCACTATGCGGCATGGAAACATAAGATGAAGATGCACTTGAGATCACTTCACCCGTCTATTTGGAAGATTGTGCAAACAGGTTTCAAGCCTAACGATCCCGAGAACCTCACTCCCGAAGAAGATAAAGATCAACACTTCAATGACTTGGCAGTCAATGCCTTATTCAGCATACTGAGTGATTTGAATTCAGCAAGTCGATGGACTCGAGGAAGCAAAGGCTATTTGGGATAGACTCCTAGTCAGTCATGAAGGAGTGTCAAGCGTCCGAGAATCCAAGATAGAGCTCATTATTGGTGAGCTAAGCCGATTCACCCTGGAAGATGGTGAATCATACACTAAGATGTTTGACCGTCTGATGGTGCTCGTAAATCAGGCAAAAGGTCTTGGGTGCACCGATCTTTCTGACAAGGCCGTGGTGAAGATCATTCTCCGTGTAATCACTCCTACCAACCGCAACCTTGTTCAATTGATCCGAGACCGGCCCAACTTCGATACTTTGACACCTCACGATGTCATTGGCCGGCTCATGATGGACGAGATGATGGTGAAGGAAGCTGAAGTTGTTGAAGAACTCAAGTCGGGCAAGAAGAAAGGTATTGCCCTCAAGGCCGTCAAAGTTGTGCGTCAAGTCGAAGAAAGCACAAGTGAGGATGAAGAGTCTAGTGGTCCATTGACAAATGAGGATATGGCCCTATTTGTGCGAAGGTTCAACAAGTTCTTCAAGAAGAAAAATTTCAAACAAGGAGGTCATTCAAAGAAATATGGAAGAAAATCAAAGGGAGACATTCCACAAGAAGATGTTATGAATCTTGTGAAACCGGTCATTTCATTGCCGAGTGTCCGCATAAGTAAGGCAAAGATGAGAAGCCGCACAAGAAAGACAAGTATCGAGGCAAGGACAAGGAGAAGGAGAAGGGCAAGAAGTACAAAGGCAAGGGTCGTGCCTACATTGGAAAGGAATGGAACTCCGACTCCGAGTCGAACTCCGACTCCGAGTCCAACTCCGACTCCGACGAGGAAGGAGGAATTGCCTCCGTCGCCATCGCGGTGCCTACCACTTCAACAACGTCGAAGAGCCTCTTCGACAACTTGAGCGATAGCGACGACAAGCGCTCCAATGTGCCTTATGGCAAAGGGGCATAAGGTATCATCAAAAGATTGCACTCCCTCCATTACTAATGAATGTCTAGATGAGCACGATAGCGATAGTGATGATGATGACATTAACACCGTGCTTAAGTCTGTGAAAAATATTGATATTCATAAGTTAAATTTGCTCTTAAAAGATATTGAAAAATTGGAGGAAGTTGTAGAACAAAAGGAAGCTATTCTCGAGGCTCAAGAGGATTTACTCATCCTCGAAAAGGAGAAAAACCGTGAGCTAGAGAAGAGCTTATCTTTTGAAAAAGAGAAGAATGAGGAATTGGTTAAGAACTTAAAAGTAACCAAATCCGAGGTGACTAGTCTTGAGATCACCTACGCTTCACTCGAAGAGGAACTTGCAAAGTCGAAAGATGCTTGCAAGGCTCTAGAGTTGAAGCTTGTTGATCTCAAAAATAGCCCTCCGATTACTTCATCCATTAGTTCTAATTCTTCTTTACCCTCTACTAGCAATGGTTGTGCTAGATGCTTCAATATAGATGTTAATGCTTGTGCCACTAACCTTGAGACATTGCAAGTATTAGCATATGAGAATGAGAAGCTCAAGGGATTGCTTGAAGATGGACTTCAAAAGTCCTACAAGGCAAGTAAGGGACTAGAGGAGTTCCTAGGTAAGCGTCAAGGTAATACTATGAAGTATGGGCTTGGATATACTCCTCCCAAAGGGAAAAAGAGTAATATTGTGATTGCTCCGTTGACCAAGCCCATCCAATTTGTTAAGAGCAAGGAAAACTCTAAGTACAAAACTCATTCCACTTTTTTTGCCTCATATGTACTTAAGAGAACTAACCATGGTCGTGTAGTTGCATGCCCCATTGGAAGTAAATCCAAAAGTACCTCTAATGTGCGATCTATTTGGGTCCCCAAATCACTTGTCACTAACGTGCGCGGACCTAAACAAGTTTGGGTACCAAAGAGCAAAAACTAAATTTCATTTTGTAGGCCTATATCTCCGGTGGAACAAGTTGGATCTTGGATAGCGGATGTACGCATCATATGACCGGAGAAAGGGCAATGTTCGCGCATTTGGAAGCCAATGGATCAAACAGTGAAAGCATCATTTTTGGTGATAACGGAAAAGGTGAAGTGGTAGGTTTAGGTAAGATCTTAATTACCAATGATTTCCATATAAATAATGTTTTGCTTGTTGAATCTCTAAGCTACAATTTATTGTCCGTTGCACAATTATGTGAAGCGGGCTATAATTGCGTGTTTAGTGAGAAAGGTGTGGATGTCATTAAGAGGGTTGATGGTTCAGTAGCCGTTAAGGGTCGTTTAAAGGGTAATCTCTATCTTATAGATTTCTCTACTGATAGAGTTAACCTTGAAACGTGTCTTATGGCTAAATCCAGCATGGGTTGGCTTTGGCATCGCCGGCTTGCCCATGTTGGTATGAGGAACCTTCACAAACTCCTTAAGGGCAACCACATTCTTGGACTAACCAATGTTGTTTTTGAGAAAGATAGGGTATGTAGCGCATGTCAAGCCGGGAAGCAAGTCGGTGCTTCTCACCCCGCCAAGAATGTGATGACCACTTCAAGACCATTGGAAATGCTTCACATGGACTTGTTCGGCCCAATCGCGTACATAAGCATCGGAGGAAACAAGTACGGGTTAGTCATTGTAGATGATTTTTCTCGATTTACTTGGGTGTTCTTTTTGCATGATAAAAGTGAAGCTCAAGGATCTCTTAAGAAGTTCATGAGAAGGGCTCAAAATGAGTTCGAAGTGAAGATAAAGAAAATTGAGATGATAACGGCACGAATTCAAGAATCTGGCGTTGAGGAGTTTCTCGATGAAGAAGGCATCAAGCATGAGTTCTCGGCTCCTATTCACCTCAACGAGAATGGGGTAGCCGAGAGGAAGAATCGAACCCTCATCGAGATGGCGCGCCGATGCTTGCGAATACAAAGTCTCCGACATATTGCAGGCGGAGGCCGTCAACACCGCGTGCCACGGCTCCAACCGATTATATCTTCACAAGTTGCTAAAGAAGGCGGCGTCTGAGCTCCTCACCGAAGAAGCCCAATGTATCCTACTTCAGAGTATTTGGGAGTAAATGCTACATCCTCAACAAAAAGGCTAAGTCTTCTAAATTTGCTCCTAAAGTAGATGAGGGATTTTTACTTGGTTATGGATCGAATGCTTACGCATATCGGGTTTTCAATAACACCACCGGTGTAGTTGAAATCTCGCGTGACGTAACTTTGATGAAACTAACGGTTCTCAAGTAGAACAAGTTAATTGTGATGAAATTGATAGGGAAGAACCTCCATGCGAAGCAATCAAGAAATTGGCAATTGGGGAGGTAAAACCGGTGGAGCTGGATGCAATCCCGAGCACCCCAACCCGGAGTGTCCGGGATAATGTCCGGAGTCTCCGGATAAAATCTCCGGAGTGTCCGGACTTAATCTCGGACATTCCGGACATTAGTGCTCCAAATGTTGATCCACCCTCTTCCATTCAAGCTCAAGATGGCTCCAACACCTCTCAAGATGACGGAGATCCCATTCAACGTATAAATGCAACAACTCCTCATCCGAGAGTTCATCAAAGCATACAACGCGATCATCCGTTCGACAACATACTTGGAGACATTAACAAGGAGTATCCACGGATCTCGACTTGCAAATTTTGTGAATTTTACTCTTTTGTATCTTCTCTTGAACCACTTAAGGTAGAAGAAGCACTCCAAGATCCGGATTGGGTGATGGCCATGCAAGAGGAGCCGAACAACTTTGAACGGAACCAAGTATGGAAGCTTGTCGAAAGGCCCAAGCGAAATGTGATTGGAACTAAATGGGTGTTTGAACAAGCAAGATGAGAACGGAATAGTGACTAGAAACAAAGCAAGGTTGGTTGCTCAAGGCTTCACACAAGTCGAAGGTTTGGATTCGATGAAACATACGCTCCTGTAGCTAGGCTTGAATCTATTAGAATATTACTTGCCTTTGCTACTCACCATGATTTTAAAATTTGTATCAAATGGGCGTGAAAAGCGCCTTCTTAAATGGACCACTTTACGAAATGGTCTCGTCGAGCAACCACCGGATTCAAGACCAACCATCAGGACCACGTCTACTTCCTACACAAGGCTCTCTATGGGCTTAAGCAAGCGGCAGAGAGCATGGTTCGAGTGTCTTCGTGATTTTCTCCTCGGTCAAGGTTTTGTAGTCGGAAAGGCCGACCCTACTCTATTCACTAAACACATTGATGATGATTTATTTGTGTGCCAAATATATGTCGATGACATTATATTTGGATCTACTAATGAACATTTGTGCAAGGATTTTAGCGGGATAATGACTAAAAGATTCGAGATGTCCATGATGGGTGAGTTGAAGTTCTTCCTCGGTTTCAAGTCAAACAACTAAAGGAAGGAACTTTTATATGTCAAACAAAGTACATCAAGGACATGCTCAAGAAGTTCGGCATGGAGCATGCCAAACCAATCAAAACGCCGATGCAAGCCAGCGGGCATCTAGACCTCGACAAAGAAGGTAAACCGGTCATCCAAAAGGTATATCGCTCGATGATCGGCTCTTTACTTTATCTTTGTGCATCTAGGCCCGATATTATGCTTAGTGTGTGCATGTGTGCACGTTTTCAAGCCGCTCCAAAGGAATGCCACATGGTGGCCGTAAAGAGAATCTTGAGGTATTTAGTGCACACTCCTCATTTCGGGCTTTGGTATCCCAAAGGTTCATCTTTTGAGTTAGTCGGCTATTCCGATGCGGATTATGCCGGATGCAAGGTGGATAGGAAGAGTACCTCGGGTACTTGTCAGTTCTTAGGTAGATCTCTTATTTCTTGGTCTTCCAAGAAGCAAAATTCTGTAGCCTTATCCACAGCCGAAGCCGAATATATAGCCGCCGGGAGTTGTTGTGCGCAATTGCTTTGGATGAGACAAACCCTAAATGATTATGGCCTAACCTATAATCGTGTGCCACTTTTGTGTGACAATGAGGCGCCATAAAATTGCTAACAACCCGTCCAACATTCCGTACAAAGCATATCGATATTCGCCACCATTTCCTAAGGGATCATTCCACTAAAGGCGATATCGATATCCAACATGTGAGCACAAATGACCAATTAGCCGATATATTTACAAAACCTCTTGACGAAAAGAGATTTTGTGAATTGAGAAGTGGGCTAAATATTCTTGATTCTCGCAACTTGGCTTGAGGAGTGCATGCCTTTGATTGATGCTTGGAAAACATCTTAGAAAAGTTTATTTGGTCCTTTTCTTTGATCTTTTTCGTGTTCTTCGAAATCTCTGATCTTCGGATCGTGCCCAATGACATGTGACTATGGATTGCTTGATTTTGTGTTCGCTAGTCACATTGTGCAGAGGACATCTTAGGACTACTTTCCTCAATTCTTCAAGTCAATCATCCCACTCAATTCCTTGAAATTCCCCTTTGGATCCCGAGCCTTCAGCTCGGACAGTCCGGACTAATTGTCCGGAGTATCCGGACAAATTGTTCGGAGTCTCCGAACAAAATGTCCGGAGTGTCCTGACCGAGTTGGTGTGGGTATTTAAGCCGTCTTGAGGCACCTTTTCTCTCTTCTCTCATTTGTTTCAACCGCATCCACCTCAAACCTTCGCCCTAGCCGCCGCCCTCCGGTTCTCCTCCAACTCCGGCGTGTTCCTCACCCTCCGGAGCCTCCGGATCTTCCTTGGAGGGCTTGGGGAAGGATCTCCCTCGTCGTTTCTTCGTTTTTGCGGTTCTTCGTTGTGGTATGACTCCTTTTGCCCTAATCTTCTCTTGATCAATGAAACTCCTAGGGTTAGGGTTCCTCTGTTAGAGTACATTCTCCTCCTTGCCTAAATCCCTAGAATGTGCTCTTAGAAATCCCATTGTTTGCAATTTAGGGTTTTGGGTTCAAATCTGGTAAACCCGGAGTCTCCGGATATTTTATTCGAAGTATCCGGACAAAACCCCGGACACTCCGGACTAAATCCCCGGAGTATCCGGAGAAATTGTCCGGATAGTCCGAACAAAAGGTCCGGAGTATCCGAGCTGTACCTCTCGGCCCAAAAACTTAAATTGTGAAATCTGCTTTCGTGCAATTCTTTTTCACTCCAATCTTTGTTCTCTCTTAGATGTCTTCTTCCCAAGGAGGTTCGGGTGCCGGCAAGCGCCCAGTTGAGTCACCTCCTTCCTCTCCCACCGGCGCTCCCAAGAAGAAAAGGCAAGGTGTGAAGAAGATCCCTCAAGGTCGCGCAAATCTGCTCTTGGGTTAAATCTGCTTTGCTCAAGCTCCTCCTCAAGTCAATCCCGAGAAATCCTGTAGAAGAACATCCATGAGATGAGCATGCTAGGCGTCGTGAAGCGAAAAAAAAGCAATATCAAGAGTCAAGGTTGGCGATTGGTCCCTTGAGAAGCTTGACCTCGATGGAGATATCCAGCGATGATGCCGCTTCGTGTGGTTGATTATCGTGTGGAGTGCGGAAAAGGCAAGATCATAGTCGCGAGAGAAACAAAGATCCGCCGAGTTCCACCAAGATCGATGCGTTGACAAGCGGTTGGAGCAGGTTTCACTCGACTTCTATGAGGCTGTTCTTACGCCTATGAAGAATCCGGTGATGAAGATGAAGCGCGTTGATTGGTTATATATATGCGAGGCTCAAAATCCTATCTTGACCAAGTCGCCGAGATTTGTGGCGGCATAAAGTGAAGGACATTATGAGTTTCATGCACTCTTGGAATGATGAGGTAATCATGCAATTTTATGCCACTCTTTACTTTGATAAGAAGCAAGATGCCATTTGGTGGATGACAGATAAACTACGGTATGTGGTGACCTAGAGGACTTTTGGTAGAGTGTTGCACTTGCGATCTGGCGATGGGGATGCCAATGTCGCATGACAAGAAAGTCATGGCTCTGACGGTGGGAGATTTATATGACTCGTCTCGGCATGTTGTGATGGGCACCATCAAAGTCTGGCTTGATGCCGGTTGTTCTTCTTCTGTTGCTTGGTCACTCTTTGGCCCAAGGAGGAGATCGTCGACCATCGGTTCTTATGTGAGAAATTCTTTGTTTCATTTGGTTGGCGCACTCATGGATTTGGCGTGGTTGACTTCATCTGGGAGGCCATCCGCTACAACTCTTTGAGCAACTCCGGCGGAACGGGTATCGCCTTTATCATGGTTTGTGATTGAGCACGTCACGGGCTTGACCGTGAAGGATGTGGAGCATGTGCCTTACAAGGTTAGTCCTCGATCGACTCCTGCTGCTCCTGTGGACAAGCGTCCCAGGGTCGCCCCTCCTCACTCGGTTTTTGCTCGTCGGCTTCTCCTTGACTCCGGCTTCGCGAAGCACCTTCTCCAGCTCCTCCAGCTCGAGTTTCTCCCACGGGAGAAGGTTCTCCTCGCACTAGCCGCGACACCATCAAGAGGATGCTCAAGTGCCTATTCTGTTTATGTCAAGATGTGTCTGAGCAAGTGAAGGAGACTCGTCGCAAGTTGCGTGAACACCGTCGTGAGTTCGCGCCTCGCCGCCCGCCAGGGTGAGGATCTTCGGCTAGTAGCGAGTCCGAGTCGGCACATGTATCTGCAGTGGATTCCGCTACTCGGCAGCTATTCGACCTTCCTCGTTCTGCACCTCAGGCGAGCGTCAGTGGCAGCGGCGACGATAGCGAGGAGGAGGACTACGAGCCGTCCGGCGACGACGAGTAGTTCTTTGCGGTAGACTCTTCTTTTTTGGTGTCTTGATGCCAAAGGGGGAGAGAGCTAGATCTTATTTGCTTTACCGTGCTGGATGGATTGTGCTTGTTTTTGCTTCGTCTATTATTTATCGTATCTCGTTAAAACCTTTATTTGTGCTTGTGCTTGTGGTTGGATGTTTGGTTGTTGATGTCATGTCGAACTATTTGATTGCTTAATATCATTCCTTTCCGTTATGCATTTGTGTGATATCATGTCATATCTACTTGTGCAAAATTACTTATTGATTATCCTGTCATATTCTATCATAAGTAACAACTTAGGGGGAGCTATTGCACCTTTTTCTCTTAAATATGTGCATTTCTATCTCTACTCAAATTTCTCTAATGCATGTATTTAGGGGGAGCTCCACCCTCCAAGCATTTGGTTTTCCAAATGCTATATCATTTCAATTCTTTTATCCAAATTCAATTGTGTTGTCATCAAGTCACCAAAAAGGGGGAGATTGAAAGTGCATCTAGGCCCCTCAAAGTGTTTTGGTGATTTATGACAACACAATTACGTATGCTAACGGTGCAAGTGAGATTCTATGCAGCGATCAAGAAGATATCATCGTTGGAAAGGCGATTGGAGATCCCCACCACTTTTTAATTTGAAAAGCGGCATCAAGACTTGAGTTGTAAATCTTTCATTTTATTGAGTCTAAGGATAGCCGTACTATTAAGGGGATCTGACGGAAAATCGCTTCTAGGATATGCTTGTGCTCATAGGATGAAAATTGCATCTCAAAAGAATTTCAAAATCATGCATTCTCTCTAAAAGGATACTCTGGCGAGGAGGTCGATCAGAGTATCCGGACATTTAGTCCGGACACTCAGGAAAATGTCCTGAGTATCAGGGATTAAATCCGGATACTCCGAGCTAGGGTCCTCGGTTGCTCTTTCTCTGTAAGTCCGGAGTTTCGGACATTTAGTCCGGACACTCAGGAAATTGTCCGAGTATCAGAAGATAATGTCCTGACGGTCCGGACGCTTCTTGTGAACAAAGGTAGCGGTTGGATTTTGGGAGCTCTATAAAACCCTCACTCCATTTCTAACAGCTTACCAACCTCATTCATTCTGACATTCAAGTCTAAAGCTCTCTCACACTCTCTCAAGCCCTAGCTTCTTTCTCCCACTAAAATCTTCGATTTGAGTTGCTTCTTTGGGGAGAAAGAAGGGGATTCAAGTGCTTTGAGCTTGCATGTTTGATTCTTGAGCACTAGTTTCATCCTCCAAGTCGATTTAGCGGCGTATTTGTTACTCTTGGAGTTTGAAGGGCTCCTAGACGGCAAGGAGTCACCGGGAGCCTCCAAGACTTCGTGTGGAGAGCCCCGGTCGTTTGTGAAGGCGAGCCTCGCCTCCAAAAAAGGGAAGAGGCAAGAAGTGAAGAACCGACGAGTGCTTTGTGCAACACCGGGAGGAAAGAGGTCAAGAGGGACCCGGGCTTTGTGCCTCCTCAACGGAGACGTAGGATTCCCTTCAAGAATCCGAACTTCGGTAAAAAATCTTTGTCTTGTGTTCTTCATTTGCTTGAGCTAGGTTTTGGTATTGGTGTTGGAACTTGTGGTGCCCCGATCTACTTTATCTCAGTGGTTGGCTTTAGATCTATATTTTTCAAAGGTACACGAGATCATTTAGAACCTTTGTATTCATTAGATTGTTGAAAATTTGCAAGGATTTAAAATTCTCATTTTGAGGTCACCTGTCCGGACACTCCGGATATTTACTCCGGACTATCCGGACATTTACTCCGGACTATCTGGACATTAAGTCCGGACACTCCGGATTTTGGCCCTCGGGTGATTTTATTTAATTGCAAATTTTAATTACGCCTATTCACCCCCCCTCTAGGCGACATATCGGTCCTTTCAATATTATATTAAGTCCCATCAAGTATCCAAGTGTACCTCATTGGGGACCAATATATAACTATGGTAGCGACCTATTTTGAAAACCACAGCCATGAAATGTATGATTTTATGACTTAGTCCTTCATCGGAGGCATGTACCTATGTTGTATATCAGTTTTATGAATTTTTTTCCGTATTTTTGGTGTTGTTCACATGCCATGCTACTGTAGTTGTTGTGCTTACTGCAGTTTGTAATATAAATATTTTATTCAATGTTTAACTATGATTTGCCATCAAATTTGTCACACATCGAAAGAGAATACCGAACAACGAAATTTGATTTTTTTTGTCAACCAAAAGATACTGCATAATAATTTTGTAAAGTACTACATGAATTATCACTAATAATTCGGAATTGTACAATATGAAATAGCTCAGACAGCTAAAATCCTTTCACTATCTACTTTGGGAAACCTTTGAGCCATCACAACAAAAAACCAAAAAAGTTATAACTAAAGTGAGAGCACTTCTTTCATTGCCCTAGCAAAAAATTCGCATCAAACTCGCATAAAAAAATATCTGTTGTAAATTTAATTTCCTTTACAAAATATTTTACGGTTTTCATAATTTATTTTAGATCCAGACCAATTGCCGCCGTGCTATTTAGCGGTGAGGCTATTGTCGCCACACCGTGTGGCGACCATAGCATCGTCGCCATATGGTTTAGCTAAATATGGTTGGTTGCCGAATAGCAGTTCTAATGACGCGATTAACGTATTATAGCCGAATGGATTGACGAAAATAGCCTCTTCGTCCGACTCTACGGCGATAACTTTTATTTTACAGACCATTCGGCGAACGAGTATTATTTTTCCAAATTTTTGATCCCATGTATTAATGTGGCAATTACTTTTTTAAAATGTATTATTTTAAAAAAAATTCTTTTGCTCACCAACTTACAAAAGGCAAGCAGCGGCACTCTTCTCTGCTTCTCTTCCCACCACCATTTCACCACCCCACCCGTGCTCGCTGCACAGCGACGCCCCAGTCGAAGCCCAAATCCTAGCAAGCTAGCCTCGCTCGGCCCCCGTCCCCACCCTGCTCCCGACGGGGGCAATGGCTGCTGCGGGCTGCGATGCATGAGGGTGCGGCATGGGGAAGGAGGGCGGGGGGCAGCCGGAGCAGCCGCCGGTGGCGGCGGAGGAGGAGATACGAGGAGGAAGGGGAGGAGACGGCGGAAGAGGAAGGTGTGGAGCGTGCCGCGGGGCCGTGCGGCCCCAATGCGTGGCCACTCTTCTGCTCTGCGCCGCCGTCATGCTCTCCGCCTTCTTCTGGCTGCCGCCCTTCGCTGGGCGCGGCCGCCGTGCGGGGGCGCCGGATCCTCCGGCCGACGCGTTCGCAGGTAAGCCCACATTGTGGAATCTCGGCAGCCTTCTGTTTTTGAATTCTTTTAGTTCTTTTAAATTCGGTTTCGTCGTGCGGACGCTACGAGCAGTGAGTGCGGAGTGGTTTGTTTAGTTTTGAGCTCATACTAGTTTGCGCGAATTGGCGAGTCGCGAGTGATTCTTGGCGTGGAGTGTAGCTTTGGATCTGTAGCAAAGACTGCGCTTTTGGGTGTAGACTTGACCAAATTTAATGAATTTGTCAGTTGTTTGTTCTGCTTCCTTTTTAGAGCAAGCTGTACACTTTGTAAGTTCTATGTGTTTTCATCCATATATGCTCTTCTTAGTTTGTGCCTGTACAATTTTGGAGACATACGGTTGGATTTGCCGAGGGATTCACATGTTTGGATTTGATCTATGCCGCTTATCAATGTGTAGTGCAGCTACTTAGGTGCCATTCTTGCTAGTGGACAGGATATGAAGTGTTGGGCCATCCTTTGTATTGAGTTACATGCAGTTCACCCAAAAGCTTAAGCTGATGAGGAAAGGTGGACAATTCACTTATACTTCAACACTCCCCCTCACGTACAGGCTCCCTCAGGCCTAGGACGTGGAATAGAAGTGGACTGCAATTATTTTTTTTAATTGCGCCAGCCGGGTCTTGAAATCGAGACCTCTTGGCTCTGATACCATATTGAGTTACATGCACCAACCAATTCACCCAAAACCTTAAGCTGATGAGGAAAGGTGGGGCAATTCACTTATACTTCAACACTTTGTTTGTGCCAATTGCGGCTCGTATGGTTCTGGTCGATTGTCTTGCAGGGATTGCCTATTAGGGCAAGGCATTCCTTTTTTTGGTACCCATAGTGGCGCTTCTTGTGGGTGACTTAAGAGTCTGTTGGTTTAGTTGTAAACTTCTTTTTTACAGTGGAGCTCAGTATGTTACCGAAATGTTCTTGTTAGGCAATGGGGAATTGAAATATTGAGTTGCGGTGTATCCTCTTTTTGGATTGTATCTAGAACCCCCTAGCGGAGAAAAAAATTCTCCTTTTGGAGAAAACAAAGCCATTTTCTTAGTCGGTGCTGCTGATGGGAGCATTCGTTTTTTTTGAATATATTGGTATTGATGTCTGTTCTGGCTGCCCCTAGGAAAACACAACAATGGAGCTTGCTGGTTTCCTATAATCTTTATTGTTCACAACTAAAATCGCTTTACTTTCGATGGTCATGTTAGAAGATCCGGACAAAAAAAAAAACGCCGCAAAAGAAAAGCTAACATTACTGTTTCCTGATGGAAAGGTAACATTTTATTGAATGGTCCCAACAACATTTTCCATGGAAGAAAAGGCAATGTTTTATGGGTAGGTGATGTTAGAATATCCCAACAAGGAGAAGGCGTCACTTTATGGATAGGTATGGTAGACATACAAGATCATGACAAAAATTGCCGTGAAGAAAGGCAATACTTCATCGGGTAGTGATGTTAGAAGGCCCCGACCAAAAAATGTCGTGATAGAGAGGAAACAATTTACTGGATGCTGATGTTATATAGAGCATCTCCAGCAGAGCCCCTAAACCAGCCCCTAAACCTTAAAATAGGGATTTTAGCAAAAAATACAGGTCCAGCAGGGCCCCTAATCTAGCCCCTAAAATTAGGAGGCCCTAAATTTGCCTCCTCATCCCCAATTCGAGGAGCCCCTAAACCAAATTTCTAAACCTTAAAATAGGGAGTTAAGTGAAGAATGGCTTGCATTAGTTCGCCGCAATGAGCATGTCTTTGTTGGATGAGTTGCAAGCTGTTGCATCTGCATCACATTCTTTGAAAATTTTGAAAATTTTAAATTTAAATTTTAAATATCATGTTTTGAAAATTTTAAATTTAAATTTTAAATATCATGTTTTTAAATTGTAAATGTTAATATGCTTATGTTTTATGTATTACAAATATTTTTGATTGAATTTTAGTGGTGTCAAATGAAGATTATACATAGTGGATATGTCAAAATAGGAGAAAAAGTAAAATAGGGGCTGAGATTTAGGGGATGTTGCTGGACTTGTGCTCTGAAAACAGGGCCCTAAAAAATAGGGGGAGTCCCTAAATCCAAAATAGGGGCCCTATTTTAGGGGCTTTTGCTGGAGATGCTTAAGGTCCCAACAAACATTGCCGCGATAGAAAAATCAATGCCTTATTCAATGGGTGATGTTATAAAGTCCAACAAAAAGTTGCACGATAGAAAATGCAATGCTTTGCCAAATGGTGATATCACAAGGTCCCGACAAAATTTGCCACAATAGAGATGGCATCGCTATAGAATGGTGATGTCAGAAGTTCCTGATAAAAATTGTGGTGACAGAAAAAGGCAACAGCTTATCAAATGGTGATGTTAGAAGTTGCTGATGGAAGTGATTATGTGAACTCTTGGAGCTACAGAATTTTGCATTTGCTGATTTTGACGTATAGAACCTTTGATGAGGGAGTGGTCAATGCATGGAAGAGTGTGAGTTCAGGATGCAACTGCACCTTGCAAATTTTGTCTACAGTGAGCTATAGTATGGGAATCAAGACAATAGATTGAAAGAATTGGGATGGTGTATTCAAGGAAGTGAATTACAAGTATTGAGAATACCAAATGTGTAATCTCATCTGTATGAGGATGCCCCATCTGTTTATTATCATTGAAACGAACACCCGAGGTATGCAATAAACAACAAGGTCTTAATTGTGATATTGGACGCTGTGTGAAACCTGTCAAAGTAGCTTTGAGCCTTTGATCATAGAGAACTGGAAAATTGATGATGAAGATTAGCAGTCTTAATGATATGGTCTAGGGTTTAGGCTATGGAAGATGAGAGTCAAGGAAAGGGGTAAAAGCTGCTGAACTCCCTCGTCACTCCCAGAGTTGAATCTCTGGTGAGCAGGAGGCTCTGTTCGCAGGTTACTGCTAAGAAGATCTTTATTGCCTTCCAAGAACAACTGGCTATCCTCTATATAATAGGAACAGCCTTCCTAACAAAGAATTCTAAAGCTATAACTGAATAGAGATAAACCATATCTCAACAACTTAACCAACTAAAGATAAGATAAAGCTAACCAGACTCAAGCTAACCCCAAACCGACTTTCCTTATGGCAGAACCATTGCAGCACCCTTCTAGACTGCCGCACTACTTGCGCTGGGCATGTTTGCGGCGTCTTGGGAACTTTTGTGGTGACAACGGTCATGAACCTTCTCCACAAAAGCGTCCACAACACTTAATTGGTTAGTCTTAATAGGTTAGTGTTAATGCATGGCTTGGTTAGAACTGAAAATACCTTGAAGTGGAAATATGACCTTTATGTTAGGATTGCAGCATACTATTCATTATGGGCCCCAATGGGCTAGAAATACATCAACCAAGGTAAATGGAAATAAGCAAATAAACCCCTATACATATAGCTAATCTAACACCCCCCCTCAAACTCATGGTGGGTCTACAACACTGAGTTTGGAGAGATGGAAACAATGTTGCGCTTTAGTTTGTGCTTTGGTGAAGAAGTCGGCAAGCTGAAGCGACGAAGGCACATGATGAAGAGTAACCACCTGATCTTGCACCTGCGAGCGAACGTAGTGAGCATCGACGCCGATGTGTCTGGTGAGCTCATGCTTCACCGGATCACGGCACAATCTTGATAGTGCGATCTTTGTCGGAGCGAGCGATCGTCGGAGTAAAGCAGTCACACCTGTGTCAACAAGAAGCCATCGAAGCCAAGTCACCTCAGCAGTCACTGAGGCCAGGGCATGGAGCTCAGCCTTAGTGCTAGAGCGAGAAACAACAGTCTGATGCTTCGTCTTCCAAGAGATCAAGGAAGATCCAAGGAAGGCATAGTAGGCCGAGACGGATTTGCGATCAGCAGGATCGCTAGCCCAGGTAGCATCTGAGTAGGCCCGAAGCTGTAGACAACTGAAGCTGCGGAAGAACCGGCGACGGTCAGCTGTACCACGAAGGTAGCTGTCGGCATATTTCATCTGACAAGATCCCGTTAATGGAGTAGCTACTCCCAAGACGGAAAATATGGTTCGGTAGGAGGCATCTTCTGCGCTTGCGGATACCTAGTCTCCGTTTCGTGTAGCACCTTGCTGATGTAGTAGACTGGCTTCTGAATGCCTTCCCTCTCTGCCACCAGTACTGCGCTCACCACTGCCGGGGTAACAGCGATGTACAAGAGCAATGGTTCACCAGGCTGAGGGGTGACCAACACTGGTGGGGAGGAGAGGTACTGCTTCAAGTCTTCAAACGCTTGTTGAGCCTCCTCAGTCCACTCGAAGTGGTTTGTCCTCTTCAGTAGTTTAAAAAGAGACAGGCTTCTCTCTCCCAGTCGGGCGATAAACCGCCTGAGGGAGGCCAGGCGACTAGCCAGGCATTGCACCTACTTGAGTCGGATCGGCGGCTTCATGTGTTCGATGGCCGCTATCTTGTCAGGATTGACCTCGATGCCCCGCCTGGACATAAGAAACCCTAACAGCTTTCCGAAGGGTACGTCGAACACGCACTTTTTAGGATTGAGCTTTAAGCGATTCTTCCGGAGGTTGACAAAGGTTTCCTCCAGGTCTTCAATTAGTTCTTCGCTCTTTTTCACTTTCACGACCAGGTCGTCGACGTACACCTCAAGGTTGCGCCCAATCTGCGGACGGAAAGTGATATGCATGGCGCGTTGGTAAGTGGAACCAGCATTTCTTAACCCAAAAGCCATTCTGACATAACAATAAACGCCCATGGGTGTTACAAAAGCAGTTTTGTCTTCGTTTTTTGCCGCCATGCTAATCTGATGGTACCCAGAGTACGCATCCAGAAAGCACAGCAGCTCACATCCCGCCGTAGAGTCGACAATGAGATCGATGCGTGACAAGGGGTAAGGGTCCTTCGGGCAGGCCTTGTTAAGGTCGGTGAAATCGACGCACATCCGCCACTTCCCGTTGGACTTCTTGACGAGCACAGGGTTGGCAAGCCACTCAGGATGAGAGACTTCGAATGATCCTCGCGGCAATGACTTTCCTACCTCCTCCCGAATGGCGTCTTGGCGCTCGGTGCTTACGCCGAATTTTTAATGAACCGGGCGCACCTCGGGAGCGTAGCGATCGGTGCTCGATCACCTCACTGGGACCCGATCATATCGAGCGGTTGCCGGCGAACACGTCGAATTAGGCCGGAGGAAGGTGACGAGCGCGTCTTCCTATTTGGCGCCGAGGCGGCACTAATGAAGACGGACTTCCGGTCCGCCGCTCTCAAGGAGACCACCTTTACCTCATTGGCGAAGCGGGCGAGGCGCAGTCTCATACGCTGAGGGTTCCTGAAGGCGACATCACCGCTTCCCATAGGTGGCACCGGCAGTCTAGTCGTGCTTGTGGCGGCGCAAAGCCTCCGCCCGCCCACCGGATAGTTATGGGGCCACAGAACCTGTCATCTTCACCACCATGTAGCCATAGTGGGTTGCCGCCATAAACTTGGCCAAAGCAGTCGGTAGAGTATGGCATTGTACGGAGGTCGAATCGGCGACTTGAAGTCGACCAACTCCGTCTGAAAGTTGCTTTCTCCCCGAAGGTGACGGAAGGCACACAGCCCAGGGGACCATGCTAGCCCGAGGCTACGCCAGAAAAAGCGAGCCGCACGACTCTGGTTAGGCACAGGCGCCCAAAATGCCTCGGCGACGGGGAGGTTGATGGAGCTCCCTCCGTCCATCATCACCCGCCCGAGCCTCACGTTCCGGATCGTGGGGGAAGCCACGATCGGAAGGTGACCTATGCCGGCGGTGCTCTCAGGGTGGTCAGCCCGACTGAAGGTGATCGGCTCCTCCACCACAAACATCAAACCGCCCACGAACTTGACGCCGTGGCGCACACCTCCCTCCTCAACCGCTTATAGGAAGTGTTGGAGGGATAGGTGGACGAGCCACCATGAATGTACGCCACCAGGCGATCACGCCTTTGGAAGGCCGCCGAGGGGGTCTTCGTCTTGTCGCCGCCAGCGCAGCGGCTTCCTTGAGCCGCTACTCGACCATCTTGCTCACGACCCGGCAATCGTCCAGGCCATGAGAGTTGGTCTGGTGGATCGGGCAGAAGGGCTCGCCCTCCTTTTCCTCGCGGCGGTCGTTCCCTCGACCACGGCGGTCGCTGCGCCGGCCTCGACGGTCATCCCGCCGATCGCGGCGGTCATCCGCACGATCACGGCGATCACGCTTCCACGGCCGGGCGTCTTCACGCTCGCGCTCGGCGGCGAGACACTGGTCTCGTCTCGCCTCGCGCCCGCGCCTTCTTGCTTGCATGGCGGGGCCTCGAAGTCCGGCCGTCCCCATCGCGTCTCGCGCGGGCGGATGTCGGCCTGACCTCTGCGCCGCGCTTATGCGCCAGGGAGAAGAGCTCGGAGGTGGTAGCGATGTCGTGGGTCGTCATCTTTTCCCGCATCTTGCGGTCGCGAATGCCTCTTCGAAAGGCGATGACGACCGACTGCTCGGAAATCCGGGGAATCGTATTGCGACAGTGGCAGAATCGTCGAATGAAGTCGCGCAACGACTCCCCTCTTTCCTGCTCGAGGGCATGGAGATCATCCTCCACACCCGGCTGTGCGAAGGAGCCTTGGAAGTTGGCGACAAAGAGGTCGCACAACTCCTCCCATGAGTGCACCGATCCTCGCGGGAGGTTCAACAGCCAGGACCGGGCGGACTCCGTCAAGGCCGTTGGGAAGTAGTTGGCCATGGTCTTTCCAGACCCGCCAGCGGCACGCACCACGGTGGTGTAGATCTGTAGGAACTCCTCTGGGTTGGTGGTGCCTTCGTACTTCTCGATGGAGGCCGGGTGAAACCTTTCGGGCCACACCACGCGGCGCAGCCGTTGGGAAAACGCCTGGCATCCGACACCGTAGGGGGGATCTTGCCGTCCGCCCTAACCTCGGCCCGGAAAACGTGCCGGGGAGGGCGGACCGCGGCTCCCTAAAGAGTCGGAGGAGCGGACCTCCTCCTCGCTCTGAAGGTGAGAGTCACGGGAGGAACTCTCACCCCCAGGGGCCATCCGTCCGTCGCGAGCGCGGCGATGCTGCAGGTGATCGCGCAAATCACCGCCGCGCTGCCGGCGCCGGAGCTCCAGATGGGCCCTCAGGTCCCCACGGCTCCTCGCGGAACCGGGACCTTCTTCCTGTACACCCTTTCCTTTACTCTGGCCCGCCTGGCCAGAGCGCTTCCCAGCAAGGCGGTTGGAAGCTTGAGTGCGCTCAATGGGCACCCTTGGTCGAGGGTGCAAGCGGTCTCGAGCCGGTCGGGCATCCCACGCAGATGGCCGTGTCCACGAGGCGGCGATATCCGTAACCGCAAGCGTGGCGGGTGTCTCTGCAAGTTCCACCGGTGGTCCAGAGGAGACAGATGCGCATGCGAGTTACTGGCAAGTGGCGGCCTCCATGGCCGGCCGACGCCGAATCGAAGCTTCGGCCGCCGTGGGGGCGGCATGAAAGCGATCCTCGTCCGTGAGAGTCTTGGGACATATTCAGGCTCTACTAGCCTCGCCACATCTTATCGCCAGTGTGTGAACCCGCCATCACCAGATGCAAGGTCCTTTCGGACGGAAGACCGAAATCCGCCAGAGAGATGACTGGATGAGCCAGCCACTAGTCCCCTACCTGGCGCGCCCCTGTCAGCGTATTTCACCTGACAAGATCCCATTAACGGAATGGCTACTCCCTAGACGGAAAATATGGTTCGGTAGAAGGCATCTTCATAGCTGGAAACCCTAATGTCTCTCGACGATGGATCCCGGAAATCAGCAAACTAGTGGACACAACCGTTTTTTACTCAGGTTCAGGCCCCTAAAGTGGGTAATAGCCCTACGTCCTGCTGGTTCTTTGTTGAGGAAAATGTGGAAGTGTTTATAGGGGTTCTCTTCTATGTCTACTTCTCTATGCTTTCTGCTCTAGCCGGCCCCCTTCTCCATGCACCGAGGCGCCTTTATATAGACGAGACGACCTGGGCAGGGGAGAAGGTGACGCTAAGCTTATCTACAACACATTAATTACACCTATCATTCCAACCTCCACGTCGACCCACGACTCATTTATTAAGCACGCCTCCGTGGCCTTGTCCTTCGAACCCCATTTAATGTCGGTGAGAGGCCTCGCCCGATCGCTTGGACCACGACGCTCTGCGACGGATTTGGTAAGAGTCGGAGGATGGCCGTCACCGTGTCGATAGCGAGTCCTTCACAATTAATGACCACGACACGAGGTGCCAAGGAGGGAAACTTCGAGGACCTCCCTCTTATTCTTTGGATGCCCTCGTGGCTCGACAAGGGGCCCGCCCGCCCACTCATCAAAGCCGCCACCTGAACTGCCGCCCGCCGAAAGCGGCGTGAACGCCAGTTGCTTCGCCCGAAGCCACGTGGGCTCTTCGCTGGCCGAGCGGCGTGCTTTCGCCCGCCCTTGACGCGCCAAGCAGAGCAGCCACTTCTTGGGCCTATCACTTCTATGGCGGAGAGGGTACCGGTGCAAAGTACAAACGATGAGCGAAGAACTGAAGGAGGTGACCGTAGTGCACACTTGGTGGGAGAGGCCATAAAGCCGACTAAGAATGTGCTGGCGTGAGACACATCCGGACGAGTGAAGCCAAGGTAGACAAGACTCCCAACCAGGTGACGGTAGCGAGTGGGATCAGCTAGAGGAACCCCATCAGTGGCTCGAAGCTGAAGGTGAAGCTCCATCGGAGTGTCAACAGTACTGTCATCAATAAGGCAAGCACGAGCAAGAAGCTCTTGGATGTACTTACGCTGAGAGAGGTAGGAGCCTGTAGGCGTGGACACAACCTCAATCCCCAAGAAGTACCGAAGAGGGTCCAGATCAGACATCTGAAACTGCTCACTGAGGCGCGCCTTAACAAAGGCAGTAAAGTGAGAATCATCTCCAGTGATGAGCATGTCATCAACGTAGAGGAGGAGAAGAGTCCGACCACGAGGAGAGGTGTGGACAAAAAGAGCAGGGTCATGTTGATTGGGAACAAAACCAGCAGCCGTAACAACAGAGGCAAAGCGCTCAAACCAAGCACGAGGAGCCTGCTTGAGGCCGTAGAGAGAGCGACGAAGGCGACAGACGTGACCATCAGGAACACTGTAGCTAGGAGGTGGGTGCATGTAGACCTCCTCACGCAACTCACCGTGAAGAAATGCATTTTTCACATCGAGCTGGGAGATGGTCCACAAGCGGCGAAGCAATGACCACAAGGAGAGGGACGGTTGTCTTGTGGGCAACTAGAGAGTGCGTCTCGCCATAGTCACGGCCGTGCTCCTGCTGAAAACCACGAGCGACAAGACGCGCCTTGTGGCGCTCAAGAGAACCATCTGAGTGAGTCTTGATCTTATAGACCCACTTGTAGGGTGCAAGCTGAAGCGGATATTTTCCGATCGATAAGCAATCGAATCAATTCGGATAGTGATTTGAATAGTTTTTGGATATTGAATAATTTTCCTGGATACGGATACGGATACGGATAAGATAGTTATCTCGGATAAGGATACGGATAGTAATTATCAAGCGGATCTGAGAATATCCGAAGTTTATAATCGGATAATATCCGGATATAAAATATGGATATTATCAAAACTTTAAAGACTTCTCCAAGGCGTGAGTCTCAGTAACTCTCCAATCAAGAGCACCATCACGAGTCCGGAGGCACTAGTACCGGTGTATCAATACCACTCTTGGTACTCTACTAGTACCGATGCCAATCGCCAAGTACCAACTACCATTCTACCAAGTGCTACACTACCACCGCCAAAGTGCCAACGTCAAGTGCACCTAACGCCGGTCTGATGCCAAACCAAAAATTTATCGTGCTTTTGCTTCTCGGCTTGTCCATTTGGCGCCCGAGCCAAAATCGAAGGCAATAGGACATCGCCACGCAATGCACCCAAAACCAAAAACATAAAATTCCCAATCCATCATTCGTGCTCTCTTTCTCTATCTCTATTCTCTACTAGTCGATAGTCTCTCTCCTCTAAAATCCCCAATCCAAACAAAACCTAGGTGAAATTGAGTGACTTGAGTTGAGGAGGCAGAGCGACACCGGTGGTCCGGCGCATGGCCAAGCCATAGCTGCAGACCAGTGAGGCCGTAGCCACCGTGATCCGTGCCCATAGCCCGTGAGGTCAGAGCATGACCACCTACGGTCCCGATCCGATCAGACCGGCCGCTCGACTTCGATGGTATTATATGATTCTATCATGTTTACCTTACTAGTTTGTGACTTCTAATTTGCTAGTGCCATTGTCTTTGATAATTCTATTATGACTCTACATTTAGCTTTTATATAATCTCTAGTGCGTTCATTATTAATTCTTAATTATGTACAATGCAACTATAGTAAATTTTGTACTATTTTCTTCACATTTTTGTCAATAATTATTCATAACTTATAAGTAATCTACCATTCAAGTATGTTACATGTGCAATAAATGATCTATATTTTCATGTATTATCCTATTAAAAATATTACGTGCCAGTATTGAATTGATGCATATTAACCCGTATTAAGTAAGTGATAGTATCCTAGATTATTCGCATTCAGTATTCATCCGACACCATTAAGTATCCGACTTAAGTATTCGATAAAAAATATGGATCTGAATACGGGATGAACAATATCCGGCAATATCCGATCCGATTACATCCCTACCCACTTGCATGTGATCGGGTGACGGTGGAGGACGAGGAACAAGATCCCAAGTACCGGTCGCTCAAGGCGCAAGCTCCTCGACCATCGCAAGCGCCACTCGGGATGAATAACTGACATCATGATGAAAGGCGAGCTCGAGGAGGTGATGACAAAAGCAGAGAACCCGTATCGGTCAGGACGGGAAATCGCGCTTCTATCACGAAGAGTGTAACGTGGGGAAGAAGGGGCAGGATCCAAAGCAGGAGGAGCCGAAGAGGGAGAAGGATCCAAGGAGGAGGAAGGAGTCCGACGAGAGTAGTGAAAACGGACAGGAGGTTGAACAGGAAGAAGAGAAGGTGTTTGAGAAAGAGAAGGTGGTAGAGGAGGAACCGAAGTAGGTGCAGGAGGAACCGAAATAGGTGCAGGAGGAGAAAGAACAACAGGAGGAGAGGAAGGTATGGTGGGAGGTGGAGAGGGTGGTGGAGGTGGTAAAGAGGAAGAAGAAGGGACAGTGAAGCGGGTGTCGAAGGAGGAGTCAAAGGAACGGGACTCGTCAAAGAAGGGACGAGACTCGTCAAACATGACATCTCGAGAGACCCGAATCATACGACCAAGAGGATCCCCACAGCGAAATCCCTTACACTCAGAGTCATAGCCAAGGAAAGTGCTCGCACCGATCGAAGCGATCGACTTTGTTAAGCTCACGAGGTCAAGAAGAACATAGACAACACACCCAAAGGTGCGAAGGTGATCAGTATCTTGAGGGGTGCGCCATAGAGGCGCTCAACTAGAGTGGCACCTGAAGAAGCGATGGGCCAATGAATGTTGATGAGATAGGCAGTAGTAGAGGCGACCTCCGCCGAAATGGCGAGAACAGGCGCGAGCATCAATGCTCGGCGATCTCAAGAAGGTGACGGTGCTTGCGCTCTGCGACTCCATTCTGCATGAGCACCGGTGCACGAATCTTGAGGAAGGTGCCTGATCAAGAAGAAACCGACGGAGAGCGATGAGGCAATACTCGCCGGTAGTCGTATGAGAACACCGAATGGGTGAGTCGAACTGAGTATGAACCATGGTCGAGAAAGCCTGATAGGCAGCTAATACCTGATCACGAAACTTAAGAAAGTAAATCTAGGTGAACCAAGAATAATCATCAATGAAAATGATATACCAACGATGACCCCCTTTCGAAACGAAGGGGGTCAGTCCCCATACGGCCATACATCTGAGTGTACTAAATCAAAAGGACGACTCGATACAGAATCACTACTAGGATATGGGAGTTGTAGCTGTTTGCCAAGCTTACAGCCCTAACAGGGAAGGGAGGTATCACGAGAGACCTTTCCAAGAACATCACGACTCATCAATGAAGACAGACGGGGCTCTGACATGTGACCCAAACGATGATGCCACTGAGCAAAACTGGCGGAGGTGGTAGTGGCGAAGACAGTGGCATCTGGAGCGATGAGCGATCGGAGGAGAGGTAGGCGTGGAAGCGGAAGCGGAAGGAAGACGAAGCGGTCGAGTTACCTGGCGTGGGAGTCACGGTCCGCCGGCCGAACCAACTAAGCGTCCTGTCTTTGCGAGCTTGAATAGAGCAAGAGTCGACTTCGAGTAATCTGAAAACCAAGGTCGAGAGGCGACCCGGCAGAGATCATTGCATAGTAAGATAGGGCACATGAAAGCAGAAGGAACACAAAAGGAAGGCGTGTGAAGAGTGCCTATCCGAAGAAGCGAGAGAAGTGTACCATCGGTAGTCCTCACGGACACAGAGTGACCGGAGACCTCAACGAACCTGTGAGTCGGATCAGTGTCATATGGAAAAAGCTCCGAATCAAGATACGAGATACAGGCGATGAGAACTGTTGGCCATGGCGAGAGAGGCCGGGGAACCCGGAGTCAAAGCGACGCTCCATGCGGTCAAGCGCATTGAGTCAAAACTGAACCCAATCAAAACACGACCGCCCCAGTGTTGCGGGGTGGTCTTGGAGGTACTCCCGAAGTGGCACTGCCTTATGAAGACGCTTAAACCTTGGCTTTGAATGGTGTGGTCGACCTTCTTGCGATGATTGCGGCGAGTCACCGAAACTGCCGGTGTAGCTTGCTAGTAGACCCCCTGCAACCAAGCCTCCTGCAGAGTGCAGGGAGAAGCGGGGCGAGAAGAAGCAGTCGCGTGTTGAGGAACCTCAAAGCGCCTAGCAGTGCCGCAGAGCGAGGAAGAAACGCCACGAGCGGGTCTCCTCTGCGCGAACTCGCGTCAGGGCCTCCACCATGGGCGTGGCGGCGGCGGGCAGGCCGAGCACGGAGTGGCTAAAACTCCGGCGGCCGGGTGAGAAGCTGAAGACCCGAGCTCGGCCACGATGATCCGGGCGTACACCGCCACAGAAGTGTCGGTGGAGGCTCCAAAGCGTCGGTGGCGGTACGCGTCAGCGAACAAGCGATAGAAGTCATCCACGATAGAATCTTCTTCTTTGGAGAGTCTCGGTAGCGAGAAGAAAGTGTAGAAACTGGGCGCTCGGTGATCTTGGGCTGCACGCACTCCCACATCACTGCAGGCGAGAATCCGGAGTTGACCACGTCGGCGTGGTCGATGCACATCTTTGCCGATGAGGCGGCGACAGCCTGAGCCTCCGGCACGCCAGATCCTCTAGGCGTTGAAAGGCGGCGGTGTAGCGTCAAGACACGCTTGTAGGCCTACACCACGGCATGGTCGACCGGCCGGGCTACACGAGAACCGAGAGGCAACGTCGGTGGTAAGGCGACACGGTGAGATGCCCCCAAAGACGCCTGTCGTCGAGGCAAACCACGAAGCAAGGTGGACCACTCGCGGAAGTTGGTGTCGTCGAACTGGATCTGCGGTAGTCTGACCGGTCCAACAACACGAGGAGGCCGCCATGATGACAAGAAGTGGGCCGGGCGGTAGAGGGCTATTGCTTTCGATGAGGGAGCAAAACCACACAGGGAGAATGGCGATCCAGAGGAGTAGCAAGCCGAGGAAGCAGAGCGAAGCGACAATCAGGCGGAAGAGGAAGCAGAGAGGCTGAAGAGGCGGAGGGAGAATCCCGGGCCGTGGCCGAGGTGGCGCTGACATAGCAAGTGAGCCAGCCCGCCAAGTAGTGGCGGCGACTAGGGCGCAACAAAGCAAAGCTCCCTCTCTGCTTTCACCGACGGTAGGCGAAGCAGCGAGCCGGAAGCCAACGAGGCCGGAGGCGAAGAAGTCTGAGGAGGCGAGGTCGGTGGACGGAGACCAGGCGGACGGCGGAGCTGAGCCGGAGTTGAGGCCTGACAGCGAAGAGGAAGCGGACGGCGAGACGGGAGAGGAAAAGGGGGAAAGAAGAGCGCCGGGCTCCGGCGACGGCGGCGATCCCTTGCCTGGGCACAATGGAGAAACCCTAGCCTTCTGATACCATGCTAGGATTGCAGCATATTATTCATTATGGGCCCCAATGGGCTAGAAATACATCAACCAAGGTAAATGGAAATAAGCAAATAAACCCCTATATATATAGCTAATCTAACACTTTAAACAATCGCTAACACGTGGCCTTTCAATTTAGGTAACACTTCCGTCTTCCACTTGTATACTTTGCTTATGAAGTAGTCAGATATTATTTTTTTCAGTAGTTTCCCTGTGCGGTGTATTTGATTCAATTATTCTGGTTCTGCCTTTAGCATGGGTCCTCTATATGTGCATCCGCAGAACCGAGTAGAGCTAGTAAAAATTAGATCAACATGTTATATGCTATGAATACTCATTCTCATTTCAAGAACATGTATCTTGTAATTTTGTCTGTTGAGGACTTGAAACGAAGCTTTTACTACAGCATTATTGACTATTGAAGTGATGCTCTTTTTGCAGCTGATATAGTGGCAAGCTTTATGCTACAAAAGACAGTTTCTGAGTTGAGTGGAAATACATCTAAGCTTGAATTTGACATCTATGAGGAAATTGGCATCCCTAACTCTACTGTAAGGCAGCAACTTTGCACCTTATTTATATCCTTCTTGCCATGTACAGTGTGTCCTATGTTAGATCATCTTTTTTCCTAAATGACTGTACAGGTGGCTGTAAATTTTCTACAACCATTAGGTGCATCAAACTGGACAAATGTCATCTTCAGCATTGTCCCTTATCCAAAACACTCAACTATATTATCAACATGGTTGAGCATTCTTAGGTCTTGTTTTATGTCCTTGGTTGTACAGCAGTCAACACTCCAGCTGACAGAGTCACTGTTTGGGAACACATCGTTCTTTGAGGTGCTTAAGTTCCTGGAGGAATAACCATCATCACTCCACAGGCTGCTTTTCTTGTGCAGAAGCCTTATGCATCTTTCAACTTCACTCTCAATTTCCCAATCTACAAAGTACGAGACAAAATGAATGAGTTGAAAGACCAAATGAAGACAGGACTACTTCTCAATCCCTATGAGGTTGGTACCAGCTTCTAGTCCAGTTCCCATAATAATAGCTTTTATCATGAAAACGATTATGGTGTGAAGTGATGTTATAATTTAGTTTTATCCACTTGTTGCCACCAAATTGTTGCCGGACCATATATGAACTGAAAGGTCTGGATGCTCGCTTCTTGTTACATATTTTTGGTTGGATTCCTGAGCTAGGATGTGTGCGCACAACCATGTACATGTCCACATACAATTAATTGCACACCAAAGTGGGCATGCAATTATTATGAAGATGCATACATGAGTACATGACCCTGGTGGGCATGTATTTGAAGTTCAAACTTTGAACATAACCTGCTGCATTTTATGTCCTTTTGTGAATTGATACTCTACCAGGAGGCATCTACACCAGAAGTTACCGGTTGACCTATACCCCTCCCAATTTGTAGTCTTTGTAGGAGCATTTGTGCAAATATAAGTGTGTTAGAACATGCAAGATGCTAGCAAACATATGGTTTACTATATGGTATTATCAATTTTTGTATTTTTTGTGAAGTTACAAATATAATTTTCGTTTTGGGTTTCAGCTCTAGTCTACCCCAACTTGCTTGGGACTAAAAAGCTTTGTTGTTGTTGTATTTTTTGTGAAGTTAAATTTTTAGAAAAGAAAAAAAGGGGATAGTTCCACATATTTTTGTGCAATACAAATGTTCTAGTAAACCAGCAATCAGTAGTAGTGTAGCATAGGAGGATGGATCTCTGCGTTGTTGTCATTCGCTACTTGTCCTAAGACTAATGACTTATTTCTTGGACATTAGAAAATTTTGTGTGGGAATCACTGCTTACAATGGCCACAAAGGCAAATGTGTACTATTAGATCTTGTTTTTGTTTGTTCAATCGAATCTTTGTTACTGTGCTTTGCAGAACATCTACATCAAATTGACGAATTTGCAAGGTTAACCTCCGGCACGCCGATCCTCTAGGCGTTGAAAGGCGGCGGTGTAAGCGTCAAGAGCACGCTTGTAGGCCTACACCACGGCATGGTCAGCACCGGGCTGGGGCTACACCAGAACCAGAGGCAACGTCGGTGGTAAGACGACACCGGTGAGATGCCCCCAAAGACGCTGACTGTCGAGGCAAACACGAAGCAAGGTGGACCACTCGCGGAAGTTGGTGTCGTCGAACTGGATCTGCGGTAGTGCGACCGGTCCAACAACACGAGGAGGGGCCGCCATGACAGCAAAGTGGAGCCGGGCGGCCGGTAGGGCGGCTGCTCAGTGAGGGAGCAAAACCACACCTGGGGAGAAGTAGCAGTCCAGAGGGAGTAGCAAACCGGAGGAAGCAGAGCAAAGAATCGGGCAGAAAGCGAGAGGAAAGAAGAGGAGATCAAGGAGCGCCGGAGGAGAATCAGCCGGCTGGCCCGGAGGTAAGCGCGGTGACATAAGCGGTGAGCCGACCGCAGCCAGTGGCGGCGACGGCTAGAGCGCGGCAAAAGCAAAGCTCTCTCTCTTTGCCACCGACGAGGCAAAGCAGAGCCGGAAGCCAACGAGGCCGGAGGCGAAGAAGCTGCAGGGAGGCAGAGGTCGGCTGACGGAGCCAGAGGCGGACGGCGGAGCCAGAACCGGAGCCGGAGGCGCGACGCGCGAAGGAAGCGGGACGGCGCGGACGGGAGAGGAAAAGGGGGAAAGAAGAGCGCCGGGCTCCAGCGACGGCGACGATCCCGCCAGCGGCGGCTGCAATGGAGGGAAACCCTAGCCTTCTGATACCATGCTAGGATTGCAGCATATTATTCATTATGGGCCCCAATGGGCTAGAAATACATCAACCAAGGTAAATGGAAATAAGCAAATAAACCCCTATATATATAGCTAATCTAACACTTTAAACAATCGCTAACACGTGGCCTTTCAATTTAGGTAACACTTCCGTCTTCCACTTGTATACTTTGCTTATGAAGTAGTCAGATATTATTTTTTTCAGTAGTTTCCCTGTGCGGTGTATTTGATTCAATTATTCTGGTTCTGCCTTTAGCATGGGTCCTCTATATGTGCATCCGCAGAACCGAGTAGAGCTAGTAAAAATTAGATCAACATGTTATATGCTATGAATACTCATTCTCATTTCAAGAACATGTATCTTGTAATTTTGTCTGTTGAGGACTTGAAACGAAGCTTTTACTACAGCATTATTGACTATTGAAGTGATGCTCTTTTTGCAGCTGATATAGTGGCAAGCTTTATGCTACAAAAGACAGTTTCTGAGTTGAGTGGAAATACATCTAAGCTTGAATTTGACATCTATGAGGAAATTGGCATCCCTAACTCTACTGTAAGGCAGCAACTTTGCACCTTATTTATATCCTTCTTGCCATGTACAGTGTGTCCTATGTTAGATCATCTTTTTTCCTAAATGACTGTACAGGTGGCTGTAAATTTTCTACAACCATTAGGTGCATCAAACTGGACAAATGTCATCTTCAGCATTGTCCCTTATCCAAAACACTCAACTATATTATCAACATGGTTGAGCATTCTTAGGTCTTGTTTTATGTCCTTGGTTGTACAGCAGTCAACACTCCAGCTGACAGAGTCACTGTTTGGGAACACATCGTTCTTTGAGGTGCTTAAGTTCCCTGGAGGAATAACCATCATCACTCCACAGGCTGCTTTTCTTGTGCAGAAGCCTTATGCATCTTTCAACTTCACTCTCAATTTCCCAATCTACAAAGTACGAGACAAAATGAATGAGTTGAAAGACCAAATGAAGACAGGACTACTTCTCAATCCCTATGAGGTTGGTACCAGCTTCTAGTCCAGTTCCCATAATAATAGCTTTTATCATGAAAACGATTATGGTGTGAAGTGATGTTATAATTTAGTTTTATCCACTTGTTGCCACCAAATTGTTGCCGGACCATATATGAACTGAAAGGTCTGGATGCTCGCTTCTTGTTACATATTTTTGGTTGGATTCCTGAGCTAGGATGTGTGCGCACAACCATGTACATGTCCACATACAATTAATTGCACACCAAAGTGGGCATGCAATTATTATGAAGATGCATACATGAGTACATGACCCTGGTGGGCATGTATTTGAAGTTCAAACTTTGAACATAACCTGCTGCATTTTATGTCCTTTTGTGAATTGATACTCTACCAGGAGGCATCTACACCAGAAGTTACCGGTTGACCTATACCCCTCCCAATTTGTAGTCTTTGTAGGAGCATTTGTGCAAATATAAGTGTGTTAGAACATGCAAGATGCTAGCAAACATATGGTTTACTATATGGTATTATCAATTTTTGTATTTTTTGTGAAGTTACAAATATAATTTTCGTTTTGGGTTTCAGCTCTAGTCTACCCCAACTTGCTTGGGACTAAAAAGCTTTGTTGTTGTTGTATTTTTGTGAAGTTAAATTTTTAGAAAAGAAAAAAGGGATAGTTCCACATATTTTTGTGCAATACAAATGTTCTAGTAAACCAGCAATCAGTAGTAGTGTAGCATAGGAGGATGGATCTCTGCGTTGTTGTCATTCGCTACTTGTCCTAAGACTAATGACTTATTTCTTGGACATTAGAAAATTTTGTGTGGGAATCACTGCTTACAATGGCCACAAAGGCAAATGTGTACTATTAGATCTTGTTTTTGTTTGTTCAATCGAATCTTTGTTACTGTGCTTTGCAGAACATCTACATCAAATTGACGAATTTGCAAGGTTCAACGGTTGCTCCTCCAACAATTGTTCAGACCTCCATTGTTCTTGAAGTTGGGAATCACCGGCCCTCCCTTCCAAGGATGAAGCAGTTGGCTCAAACAATTACCAATTCATCTTCTGGAAACTTGGGACTGAATCACACTGTGTTTGGCAGAGTAAATCAGATAAGCCTTTCGTCTTATCTTAGACATTCGTTGCACAGTGGGGGTGCTACGGATGCACCCAGTCCAGCACCCATGCCTCATTATCATCATCACCATCGCCACCACCACCTCCACCGTAGTGATGAAGAAAAGAGGCATTTGGCTCCATCTCCTGGACCTATACATTCTCCTGTTGAACAGCCCAACTATAGATCTCCACCCCCATCTGGTTGTCCATATGGATATGCCAATAAGACAAAGAATAAAGCTCCTGTAGCCCCAGCGGCTGAGCCAGTAGCTAGTAATCATCATTATGCTACACCTGCTACCATGCTTCATGCAGTGCCACCATCATCTATTAGTCCATCACCATCTGTTCGTCATTCTCCAGATAATCCTTATAGGCACCATAGCTCCCCTGCTCCATCTCCAGCACTTGCGAAACCCCCTTTGTCTGCAGTATCTCTCACTCATGCTTGTCATCCTTCTCAAATGCCAGTTGTGGCCCCTGCCCCTCACTCATGTGAGTCCTTTCTCCTTTTTACATTTCCACAGCTGCCAGTAATTGTTATGTCAAGCAATATTTTACTTGATTGCTAGGATTATGGATGTTGTGCTTTTCAAAGGGGTAGTGTGGTAGGGTAGGCCACCACCCCCTTACGAACCAGCATAGGTCCTTTGAGCGGTCGAGACTCAAGGCCCCGAGGGGCCACCAAGGGTTCGACGACCGCTACACCCTCAGGGAGCAAGAGCATGACTTTGGTAGCAAGCCAAAGGGGGTAGGGACTCGAAGGGGGTACCTATGAAGGGCCAACATCCATGAAAAAGTACCTGGAAGCTTACGCGTGGTGGGGCCCACCAGTGCTAGAGGGCTAGCTAGCGAAGGAAGAAAGTACCTAAAGACCCCTATAGTTCTAGGACCCTTATAAGGGTATCATTGTAATCTTGCATCTCTCCCTTAAGGGTTCTATAAATAGCCATGGGATCATGTACTTAAGGAGGGAACAAAGCGAGTAGGTGATGGTATCGACAAGGAAAAGGACCACGTCTTTGCCCCTCTCCGCTATGGAAGCAGCCACTGCGGCAGCAACCAGTGGTGTACTGGTGTGCCTCACTGCGGCAGCAACCAGAATAATTTCCAAGGCAACTACGCCGAGCCAAAGGACGAAGGGCATTTGTGTGCGATCAAGCAAGCCCCTGGTGAATCATTGTGAAGCTTCTTCAAACAATTCGCCGAAGTGAAATGCTAGCTGTAGGCTGTCCGCGATAGCACGATCATCAATGGCGCCCGGTGCAGATTGTCAGTAGGAGCCTTGGCGGAGAGGATGGCTTGAAAACCGATACATTTAATAGCCAAGCTATTCGACAAGATGGAAGAATCCGCACGGGTGGAAGAAGACCACCTTCTTCTAACGGACGAGGAAGGCACAATCATGAGGTGATAGCGCACCACCTAGAGCAGAGCCATCCAAAGCGGAGGGGACAACAAATATATCATGTCGAAGCTAGCCCCGCGTGAACCAACACCCGAGGAGGGGGGGTCATCGTTGGGACAGCGAATGGGGCAAGGGCCACAGATAGGGCCTGAAGCACCGATATGAACCCCCCACACACACACAAACAGTGGTGTGACCTGCACGGAGACCACTCCCCTCGGTCTCCATTGAGCACATGGCCCACTCGAACATGCTCAGCCGTGCTATGGAGTTTGAGGTTAGCTGAGCAAGCTCAACGCTATACAGTGCTCCTTCGGCAACAACCTTGCCCCTCTTTGCCATGGGACAAACACTAGACTACTTCGGGCGCACGAGTAAGCAAGTAAAGAAACGCAGCAACAAAGGGCAGGAGGTGGCACAAATAAGGAAAGGAAAATGACTATGACCATCGGCGGAATGCCCCTTTTATAGACACCAGGTGCCTCAGAAGTCCAACTGTCGCCTCAGCACCAGCGGTAGTGTGACACATCACCATGACTTTAAATGCAGGAGGTGGAAAGCAAAGTGGTGGCAATCGCCCAAGAAATCAAACTCCAACCAAAAGCAAGAATCTCGGAAGCGCAGAGTGCAACCCAACCTTGGTCCTTCGCTCTCCGAAGGGGATGGGGGCCAAACCCTTCGGGACGTATTGCGCGATTTCAGCCAAAGCGAAGCAAACTATCGAACATGAGGGGCTCCTGTCGTAGGGAAGGCCATCACTCCATACGAACCAACGAAGGTCCTTTGAGCAGATGAGACCCTTCGACCACAGCCAAAGGGTCGGGCCTCGAGGGGTCACCAAGGGTCCAACCACCCCTACACCCTCGGGAAGCAAGAGCAGGACTTTGGTAGCAAATCGAAGGGGGTAGGGACCGCTCGGTTATCCCCCTCTGAACCGCTCGAAGGGGGTACCTACGAAGGGCCAACATCCACGAAAAAGTACCTGAAACTAGAAGCTTACGGGCAACGGGGCCCATTGGCGCCAGAGGGCTACCTAGCGAAGGAAGAAAGTACCTCAAGACCCTATAGCTCTAGGACCCTTATAGGGTTATCGTTGTAATCTCGCATCCCACCCCCACACACACAACAGTACAACACCACCCCCCCCACCCTAAGGGTTCTATAAATAGCCATGGGCTCATGTATTTAAGGAAGGGGACAAATTGAGAAATACATCGCGTAAAAGCATTGTTTATCTGGGTTAGCCACTCACGCTCCTTCGCACTAAGGGCCTTCGAGCGTATCCCCCTCGCAGGGGCATTACGGAAGGTCCTCCTCTTTATATTGTTTGGCCTTGTAGTCACAACATGTAGTATGTACGGCTTGGAGCTGATAGAGATGTTTAGATTTGTAGTTATATTCTAAGTAGACTGCACTGTATCAATCGAGCTTTGATACTTATTACTGCAATTTTAGTGATTAGTTAAATGCTACGGTGATACTATATAAATGCATGAAAACTGCAATGCTGTCACAAATATTGAATGAAACTAGAATAATTTAATATTATCTTGAGGAATTCTTGCAGATACTGATGGGTTATAATACGGTAGTTGTTCTCTATTTTTTTTTCTATGCTAGGAATTGAACAGCTATTCACATCTTATTCACTGCATCAATCTGACCACCTGTGCTAGTTACAACTTATTCAATTGTCAGCTTGTTACCTCTTGCTATACCTTGTCGCGTCCTTGCTGCTTACCATCCATTGTTGTGCAATTGCAGCATATGCCACCCGACTGCATTCTTGTCAATGGGCCCTCATATTCCTCTTGTGTATGCTAATGGGTCTACCTTGACAAGGACATAGTCTGAACTAAAGATAGTCCAAAACCGTGCTGTTTTCAGAGAATCGCGCGAAGGCGCAACATAACGCACCTGCAGGAGGTGATGTCATATACTTAGCATGTAAAATATGGGTGGGGGAATAAGAAGGCAAATAGGCGTCTCTGTCTATAGCGGCCAAAGACACAAGAGTTGGCAGAGGCCCCTGTGATGTTGCACATGTTCTGCACTGTTTTGCGGTGTAATGGTACTCAAAGGAATGATGGAATCCAGTATAGACGTCTATACATGAGGTCGTAGCAGTTGCCTCCAATTCATCGACCCATACAAGCCTCACAGTTTGCTCCTGCGTTTTTCTCACAGCATGATGGTGTGTTTTGATCTACAGTACACGGCTCAGATTTAACATCCTACAAGAATATTGAGCCGCTCTGACCAGGTTCCAAATCCCAACAGTAACCAGCCGATTTCCGAAAGTTGGGAAATGCCAGTTGGTGCCAGGATCTATAGCGCACGCCGTTTTGAAGGAATTTAGACGCTATTTCGAATGAATTCAAGAAATAATATTGCTCCAAGGTTGAGTAAAAATCAAGAAAACGAAGGGAAAAAAAACTTGCCGGAATTTATTAGAAACTGGGTTCAGAATTTGCTCGGGAATCCAGGAAATAAAACCCTACGCTACTGCTACGCATGTAAAAAGCACAACATCGACGAACATTATACCACAGGCAGCCTGAAATAATTGGCTGCAAGCTTCAATGGAGCAAGGTACAGTAATACACTAGTTTAGCCAAGCACAACCGGTATCGGCGTGGTTTCAGGTGTCCTTAGTTTCTCACACAGTCGATGACTGCTATAAGCCACAAGTACAGCCTTCCAGTGTTCCACATTTGCAGCAAGGATCGTACATACAGCAGTCGCTGGAGTCCGTAAAAAATATGAAATGAGAAATTTTCTCACATGAAATGATTCATGAGAGGAGAAAAAGAAGGAAACAATTGAATGAATTGATGTCTGATGTACAATGGATCTGATGGTACAGATGCTACAACTATGCTGCAATAAAATACACAACGTAGCAATTTTCAAGAATGTGAATTGAACAAAGATACACAAGCCCCAATCGACGCATGGAGGCAAAGAGGAAACAATGAAATGATCAATTGTGTGACACATATGTACCAAGTTTCCTGATCTTGTGGAGCATACAAAGGTATCACGCTGTCAATAAGGTTTACTGTGCTTGCTGTTGTCTCTCTTGAGTTGTACTTTCAATTTCTTACCACCTAACTGGAATCCATTCATCATACTAATGGCTGCCTGTGCAGAAGCAGGAGAATCGTAGCTTACAAAACCTGCATCCAGTCAGGAATGAATTAACAAACCATTCTTATACAATGGCTATTCTCGGAACTCCAGCTAGGAAGAGTTAGTTACCAAAGCATTTACTAACACCAGTTGCCTTGTCTACAAAAACTTTAGCACTCAATACGCGACCAAAACTCTGAAATGAATTTGCAAGGTCTTGGTCACCAAATTCTTGTGGGATGTGATAGATAAATAAATTGGCTCCAGGAGGACCTGTACACATGATAAGTACCATCTCTTAAAACAAACTGAAGAACTGAAGGGTGAAATAACTAATTATCATAAGTAGCAAAGGAGACAAACCCTCTATCTGGGGACCAGGGTTGCTGCTGGTACTCGAAGACGTGGGAGAAGTTGCATTTGCATTTGGAACTTTGATTGAATTGTAAGAATTGATGTAAGGACGACTACTGATGGCACCACCAGGATATGATCCAGGATACTGCATACTAGGCACAGCTGGATAAGGGCTGCCTAACTGCACTGAATTAAATGATCTAGGAACTGAATTCGGGGAAAGTTCAGAATTAACGCCGCGCATTGAGCTTCCTTGATTAACAGCCTGAACCATATTCTGGAAGGCAGCTTGATTTTGCATAGGAGATAAAGGGTATTGCATAAGTCCGTAGGTTCCTTGTGGCTGCACAGATCAACAAAAGTAGAGTTATATCTCACAATGCAAGACAGTATCAAACTCAGGGGTTACTGTTGTCCTACTGAGCTCAATCCAAGTTCATAAAGCATCTTTTTTTTCAGAAAAAAATATAACCAGCACATTAAGATGCCATTGGATACAAGTTCATAACGCATTTGATCTAAAAAAACATTTGGTTTTCGCTAAATACTACTAGCTGTTAGAAAATATGTCTGAAGTTAGGATTACTGCTATTCTAGGATTAGCCTTTTGTTGTATGATGCACTATAACCTCAAGATATTTAAATCATAACTCACCTGGTAGCCATATCCATTATACTGAGGCACATATCCCATCTGTAAAGCTCCAAATAATGAAGTCTGCTGCATGGCATTTACAATCGACATATTAGACGACTGCAATTGAGCCTTTTGTGCTTTTCGAGCCTGCCTTTCTTTTTCTGTGTCAGCCCATTTTACAACCAAAGGTACACTTGAACCCTAACAAAAAGATAACGGCACATCAGGATTTATAATAACCAATCATGAAGTTGCAAAAGAAAAGGAAATAACTAATATAAATGTGTATAAAAGTGTCAATTTCTAACTTCAATCATTATTTTTTTGAAAATTTTCAAATTCAAAATGTAGCAAATAAACCAGACCAGATTTTTGCCTAGAAACCTACCCAAAACTGGGCAGAAGCCGGAACTGGCCAGCTTCTGGTTTAAGGGCTGGTTCTAGTTTCTGAAACCCTGGTTCCCATCGCTCATATAAAATCAAGAATGTTCAGCTCGAATAGGACAACAGAATGCACCACCCATGTGGGCTAAGCTATTTTCTGCACTCATCTATGGTTAATCTGATCTGGATGTACAGCTGTATCATGCTTTGTGCATCTTTTGCTTTGTACATTGAAAACTGACATGACACAGTAAATGCAATATTTTTTAACAATGTGGTACTTGGCACAGTATTTAGATTCTTTTTGAGATGGCTTGCAAGTCTTACACTTGGTTATGATTTACAATTAAAGAAAGTTGAACTGCACAATCCAATTATATTAGGTATGTAGTATGTTTTTAGTAGAGCCAAAGCAAAAGATTATCCCCACAAATCAGTAGAAATTATTTGGAATCCATAATTTTTCACCAACCTCTATTTTGTACTTCCCATTTAGAGCTTCAATAGCTGCCACAGCTTGCTCTTTTGTTTCATACTTCAGAAAGGCACAGCCGGCTGCAACATCCACAATTGTTAAGCTAAATGTGCAGAAAAGTCTAAAAGAAAAGTGATATACATTTCAATCAATAAGAAAAGCAACTCTTTCCACAAGAAAATTTTACCTTTGCTCATGTGCTGCGAACCTCTCAAAATTTGCAAATCCTTTATATTCCCATATTTTGAAAATAAATCAGTCATCTCAGCATCTGTTACATTTTTTGGGAGCATTCCAATGAAAAGTTTGTGCTCTGGAAGTAACAGTGTAGACATGTCAGTCGAATGAGGATCAAAATAATATTCTGAGCAATGACTGATACACAAATTCATTATGAATAAAAAAATTCTAGAGAGGTTCATACCCAATCTTTCCAACTCTCCATCAGCATATTTTACTTGCAATGGACTTGAGGCCTGGTTTCAAACCGAGAAAGAATTTTAATCAATATTTCCGGAATATTCATAGAAGATATTGAAAAAAAATTCCATGATCAATAAAAGAAACACTAGCCATTGGACTGCCACTCCATATGGTTATTACCAGCAAACATCATCTGAAACTATAAATTTTGCCCATAATTAGAAGGGTTGGTCTACCACTCTCAGGTAAGCTAGGACATCTGTTCTCTTAATCTATCCAAAATCGCGTGTGCATCATAGATTCCTATGGTTCAAGGTTTAGGACCGATCAGCTACATCAAAAGGTCTCGACAAACATCCACTGATAGTAGTCACATACAACAATACAATATCCTTCATAGTTTAGGGATACAAATAGAAATAATAGGGCTGAGATCAAATTTTTAACCTTTCCCACCGGTCAATGACTTCTCAGAAGAAGGAATGGAAAATTAGACAGAAGGGCCTGATTACACCATTCCAAGTGGTAGGGGCTTATACACTACAATTTCAAGCAGTGGGGTGTCCAATTGCACCCAAGCTGAAATTAGAGGTGCCTTCGGTGCAATATGAAGTAAAGAGTTTACAGTAATAACTGAAGTGATTCATAGAATATTTTAACAGTTTTTTGAACTGCTGGACATGTCTTTCTCCATCAAGCATATTGGATGATGCATTCCACATAGACAGTTATTCAAGAAAAGGACCGCACACCGCAGTCTATCAGCACAATTTACCTAAACCAACGGACTGCAGTCTATCAGCAGACCTGGACCAACCTTTTTCCACAAGACACTATTCAACAAAGTTTCAAAAACTAATAATCTTTAGATTATTCTACTTCCTAAGAAACACATATGGAAAAGTGCATTAACTATATGAGCCAATAATATCATACATGAATATCTAACAAGTCATCACTTAATCGAGCCTGGGCATGGAACGGCCTTGATGGTGGTAACTCATCAATTGACCAAAATCTTGATAACTTTAGTTATACAAATTATTCTACTATATCATAGTGTGCACTGCTTTATCGTTTCAGCTGACTCAGTAACCTCAAAAACCTTACTTAAATGCAAAGATACCCATAAAAGTAGTAACATAGTCACACCTAAAGTTTTACGGTTCACCAATAAAGCGCCAACTTCCAGGGAATCTACCACTAAGGATTCACTTAACCCCACCTATACTGCCAGTCTATCATAAACATGCATTCACTCCTGATTCATCCACTGCCAACTATATCACTATTACCCATCATTCAAAAGGTCCCAACAATTCCTGATCCAAAAAGAAGGTATCCTTCACAGGGATCAATTGCTAAATTATACCCAGACAGATACAGGTGAAACAAGCAGAGTTGTGTTCAAATACCCCAGGAAGCGTGCGCTTGTTGTGATATGCATTCACTGCCTTGTCAGCCTCCTCCCTTGATGGGCAGATCAGGAAGCAGCAGCCTGCAAATGTCCAATATACCTTATATCAAGATTAAATTAAGGAACAAGAGGATAAAATAACATGAGGGTAGCCATGTGGAGACTACAGTCCAGCAAAAACAGAACAACGCTAACAAAGATTCTCCTAAGAAAACAACAACCACCAATGACAACAAAAAATCAAGCCTTTTGTCTCAAACATGTTGGGGTAGGCTAGGAAAGAAACCCAATCAAAGTCAATAAAACCTTTAAACCTTCAATCTTGGGTCATGATTCCAGTACGTGGATCGCTAACTTCCATGTACTCTTATCCAACGCCAAATCTTTGGGAACGTTCCAATCCCACAAGCCTCTTTTAATTGCTTCTTCCCACGTCAATCTCGGTCGACCTCTACCTCTTTTTATGTTTTCCCAACGACTTAAAATTTCACTACACACCGGTGCCACAGGAAGGCCTCTGTTGGAGATGTCCAAACCATCTTAGACGATTTTGGACAAGCTTTTCTTTAATTGGTACTACCCCAATGGCCCAACCCCATCGCGTATATCATCACTGCGGATTCGATCTTGCCTTGTATGATCACAGATCCACCGTAGCATCCGCATCTCTGCTACGCTCATCTTCTGTACACGCTGTCTTTTTGTCACCCATCACTCCGCTTCATACAAAATCGTAGGTCTAATCGCTGTCCTATAGGTCGTACCCTTTAACTTTTGAGGGACTTTTTTATTACATAGGACACCCGATGCTTGGTGCCATTTCAACCACTCTGCTCGTATGTTGTGGCTCACATCTTCATCAATCTCGCTGTCACTCCGTAGCATCGAACTCAAATATTGAAAAGTTTTCTTCCTTGACACTACTTTTCAAGCCATACTAACATCTCCATCACCTGCCATAGCATTGCAAAAAACACACCTCATATACTCAGTTTCAGTCCTACTCATTCTAAAACCCTTTGATTCTAAAGTCTTCCTCCACAACTCAAGTTTTCTATCAACGCCTACCATACTCTCATTAATTAGCACCAGATCATCAGCAAAAAGCATACACCGAAGATTCTCCTACGAAAAGACCGGCATAATTTCAAAGTTTTTAGCAAAGGCCATTCTGATTGAATTTGCACATGTAACACAGCATGAATTATTTATCATTTTCACATCTGTCTCCTCTTGGGAGAACAAGGGCAATGGCCAAAGGTAGCACGTACCAAATCAATCCCTCCGAACAAGAACAGAACTAATTCAAACCAACCAAAATGGAGAAGTTAAAATTCCCCATGGTACAGCAAAAAATCATGATCATATTAAAACTTATCCTAGTGAGCAATAGTTTTACGAGAAGTTATAAACAGTTACCATCAGATTTGATCATCATGCTCCCATAGTAGGGTAAGTGACTGAGCACAATGAATGGCAAAACAGCTAAAATTTCCAGAGCAAAACCTCAAAATACCATGTTAAGGTAAATCCCTTTATGGGACCAATGAAGTTCTTAAATCCAAAAAAGAAGCAACAAACACACCTAAAATTCTATTGGTCTGAAATTCTAGCCAATCGCACATACAAATATGACACATCTTTGCTCAGTTATTGGTTGAAATGAACCTGTACTAACACAGATACGTTATATTCAGGTCCAATTGAAATCAACCAGCTGAAATTCGAGCTCAAGTTCATCTAGATTCCAATAATTCAACCCAAGGCCAAACGTTTACTTTTGCGTCCCAGGATCAAAATACACACGAGAAGCATCTATATTCAAAGTATTAGCGAGAGCTAAACTTCCCCATCCAACAAATTATCAATCCAACCCCATGAATAACTCAAGAGTTTACGCACAACGCATATGGACGCACAAAATTCCAACATTTTACACCGGCATTGAGTCAAATTCACTAATTCAACAGCATACAAACTCATGAAACCCATAAGCTGAGCTCAAATCCAAGTAACCCAGAGAATTTCAAGGAAAGATCGAAATTTTCTACATATTAGAGCAAATCAACAACCATGTGATGAAGAACTCAAAACTAAACTAATCACGAGCTAACTCAAAATTTGACAAAGGTCAACAGTTTCCTTTGCAAAGAAGACGAGCTACCACCAATTAAACGCAGCTCATAGCCAGAATTCCCCACGAACAACCGGAATTATCCACCACATTGCGCATAAATCGGCACCAAAGCAACTAAGCCCCAGCAAAGCACGAAACCTCCACCCCCCCCCCCCTCCCCCAACCCACACACACTCACTCACTCTCAGAGAACACAGGAATCCCCCCAATAGAAAGGCGGCAGCTCAAACTCCTCGGCGGCATTGCCCCCAGCCAAGCTCAGAACTACACCGGAGCCCCCCGCAAAACACGAAAAACGCAAGCAATGGAACCCAATTCCGTCCTCCCCACCGCGCCGCGCCCAGATCCCGACCCAGAGAAAGAGCAAGCACGGAGTTGCATTGCACGGGAGCAGCGAGGAAAAATCCGCCCGCGCGGGGGCGTACGGATCCGGACCTCGTGACGCCTTGGTGGCCTTGTCGCGGATGACGGTGGCCTCGTCGACGACGGCCACGTCGCGGAACATGGCCGCGAGCTCCGCCTCCGTCATCTGCTTCGGCACCTGCCCCACGAACAGCTTCACGCTCTCCTCCCCACCTCCTCCTCCCGCCGCAGCCGACGCGGCGGGCGGCTCCTGCCGCTGCTGGTGGTCCCTGTCGCAGCCGTCCTCCGCCATTGGCCTGGCTGGCTAGGGTTTGCGACGGAGACGTGGGAATTTCAGTTGGTTCGGTCGCGCAGGTGGTGGTGGTGGAGGAGGCGGAGACGGAGTCGGGAGCAATTAATGGTAAATAAATACTAGTCAATTTGGAGGAGCAATGGACATATCATATGGTAGGCAAGAGAAGAAGGTGGTCGTGTGCTACTGCTTCCACTAATTTCCCTTCTTTTCCTTCTTTACCTTCATCGTCTGTTTTTTTTTAAGTAGTATTTCGATGCCTTTTTCTTTTAATATAAATTATATAAATTTTAAAGAGAGTTAAGGGGTAAAGAATTATCATCTACCTATTATTTATGCAACTGTAAAAAAAATATGAAACCACCTCTCCTAATGTTTTAGCCTCTTTTTTCCGATGTTTCAAGTCCTTTTGGAAATGGAGGACTTTCATATGAAATAATTTAATACCAGTATTGGTTTTAAAATGAAATTTATTGTATATAGCATCTCTATTTGTATTTATACGGTAACCTATAGGATGCCAGCCAGGGCAAAATTCTATTTTGTGAGTTTCAAGATTCCTCATTTTATCCTAAAAATACCTCATATAAAAAGATGTAATCTATGCTAGCGAGCTTCGGCTCGACTGGCCGAGCGACGTCGCTCGGCCAGCCCACCCGCGTTCGAGCCTCGCTCTACGCGGGCGCGCGTGAGTGCTGTGCACAGTGCGTGATGTGTGCATGTGGGGTGTGGTGTGAGTGCGTGTGTGTGTACGCACTGTGATTCAGCTGTTGTTTCTCCTCCTTTAGTGAATGCCAGAGCTCCTGGCCAATTTAAAAAAAAAAGATGTAATCTATCATTGCTTATTTAAGGCCATGTGCACACACCAAGTCTATAACCAGTTGAGCCGGTCAATGTTGATTTTGCAATTCAATTACCAGTAAGGTCTTTAGGCTCATTTGGAACACAATAATTTTAAATTTCCATATGAATCGAGAAATATTTTGTGTTTCAAACGGGCCATTAGCATTTTTACACTCTTAATAAACTTTTGTGATAGCAAGCGATGCAGGTTGTAGTTAGAGAGTAACCATGTAATTTTGTATTGAGCATAAAATTATTATTATTATTATTTGAAATCTCATCTCTAATTTACGCTAATAAACTCATGGAACTTTTGACTACAAGTGAGCTAGTGCCAAGAAAATGTCAACTCGCAGACCACTTCAAAGTTCAAACTATACTATTCTTGCACAATGCAATTTAAATGATGGTCAACCTGCAAAGCCACCAAAATTACGTCTAAAACATGTCTAGAGATAGGCAGGTAACAAAAATAAAGTGCAAGATAAACATGAATATTAATTTCCTTCCTTTAAACCTAGATATAAGGATAAACACAACAATAGGCAATATGCTTTTGTAGAAGAAAAGATAAGTTTTTTTTTTATAAAGATAATAGAATATTATATCTTCTGCCCTCTGCATTGTGAAATACACATAGCCAAAGAAGAAAAGATAAGTAGTTATCAAATTAATGTGTGTGCCAAATTGCGACCGATTTTTTCATGCCCAACTGCAGGTGGTTAAAATGTTGCATACAGACAATTTTTGTCCTTGGGCTCTTCTTCCCCGTGCCTTGCTTGACGGTAACTGTGAAAGTTACTTGCCAGCCATGAATGGGGACTGAAGGAATCATGGCATCATGGACAAGGACAGACAAGCTACAAAGGCAGAAGCTGGCCAATTGGAACTCTCCTTCTCAGTCCTCCGAGGGAGCTCAGCTGGCATGTCACCCTCTTCTAAATCCACCTGATAAAAAAGGGCAAAAGGGCAACCACTCAGGAATATGATGTTGGATGTGGTCGATGAGAAATTGCTAGGTATCCCAATATCCTTGAGTATGTATCAGGGCTACCCCTTCCCCTTGATACATTAATTTGTAGAGAAAATAGATGTATTCTTAGGTCCCATATGTCATGTTTTTGAACATGGTCCAAAAGCACGGGCGGAGCCGCGGCGAGGGGGTGGCTCCGTTAGGCTAGAGTCCCCACCAACTGCTTGATCTTAAGTATTCATTTAATATCAGTGTTTAATTTTTGGTATAATGACAACGAATACACATATGCTTGGGTGTGGCTTGAGGACGAAGAAGTTTTGCTAGGTGAATGGGTTGATTCATGTACCATGTTGCTTGGTGGGTTACTGCTTATTGGATGCCTAATTTAGTAATTGATGACTTCGTTTGCATGCTTGCACAACTAGACTTGAAGCTTAGACGCACGCAAAGACCATAGAGTGAGAGAGAGTGTGCGGTTCAACATCTCTCATTTGTGAGGACATGGCAACTCACCGAGTCAAGGGTGCTTGACGCGTGTCGCGGAGAGTGGATGTTGGGAAGTCAACGAGGGCGCGGGCGTGCAGCGATGGGCAATCCACCACGTCGATGGCGAGAGGGCAGGGGAGGCAGCGCACGTGAGTTAGTGAGTGACTAATCAGCTAAGCGGGCTAATCAAAACAATAAATAGGCAGCATGAGTCTCTTTTCTGATTTATGATTTTTTATATCAATTGTAGCTATGTACATGGGTTGAATAGAGACATAGTCGATTTGTTTGATTGATTGGTGTTAACTTTTCATAGATTTACAAAAAATTAACAAGCAAACATTGTACAAGTATTTCTTAAATAATAAAGTATTATTAGTAACCCTCAAACTGATAAAGATACAACACAAGTTGTGTAATATGTTTATCTCAATTTAGCTTAATTTTTTAAGCCCACCCTCTATTTTTTTTGGCTTCGCCACTATCCAAATGCAAGGTATAATTTAGAAAATATTGATTCATTGTTGCCTTGTTTTTAAAGTGAATTACCTTGTTTGTGGAATGTTATATTACCATTTGTATTATATGCTAACAAGTGACAACAAGGGATCACCTCAATAATACAATCGTGGATTCTTGAAGGACCGAAAATGACGATCAGAAAGGGGTGAATGATCACACAACAATTTTCTCCCAATGAATCCAACCAAAACCTTCCAAGACCTCAGAAAGTGAAAGAAGAAAATCTTCCAAAAAATCATCTCTGGGCGGAACTACCGCGCTATAGAACCCTGGTACTACTGGGTGACTGTAGCGATAGTGTTAGTGAATAGTAAAAATATGCAAATAAACAGTAAATCAGCACGATTTCAAAAACTAAAATCGATGTATCTTTTAATCGATTGCGCGAAACTTTGTATGCACCTTCCTATGGGTGTCAGGAATTTATTACAACCTTAAATTGCAAGGATTAGCGTCAAAGTTTTGACTTTTTTGAATTTATCGAAGGTTGCACCAAAATCAGGTCAAAAACAAAAACTTTGCTCTGTTCTTGCTCATGGGAATTTGATGATCAAGATGGACCTAAATGGCCTTCCACTTGTCACAGTAAGTAAGAAACCCAAAGAGATTGCTCCTAAAAGACCAAGATCAAGATCTACCTCAAAATCTTCCTACTCAACTCAAAAACTAGTTTCTTGAAGAAACTTGGATGATCAAGAAGAACCTTGCCTAAATGATTGAGAGATGATCTACAGAGAATACATCTATCAATCGTTCATCCTTGGTAGCACAAGATCAAGTAAGAAAGAAACCACAAGAAAAGATCATGAGTAAACTAAGAAGATCAAAACTTGAAGCAAAAATTTGAGCATGAATTTTATCTTTATTTTAGAGCAAGATTGATGATTACAAAGTCTCTCACCTGAGAGTAAAGCTCCCACAAAGCACCCACACACCCACACATAGGGATGGCAACGGGTCCGGATACCTCCGGGTCCAGCCTCCGTGGATCCGGACCTGAGACCTGAAGTTTGGACCCGGACCCGAAGTTAGTCACGGATCCAAACTCGGACCCGGACCCGATGGGTACCCGGACCCGAACGGGTACCCAAACCCGTTACCATAACTTAAGGTGTGTATGCATGAGGTATTCAAATAAAATGAAAAAAAAGGCTAGAATGGGGCTTGAACACAAGACCTCTTGATTCAATCACAGGGTTCCTTCCATTGAGCTATGGTGAGACTTGTGACAAGGGTGCGTACTAATCTATTTGAGCTCACCTTACCTCACCTTCTCTAGTAACGGGTCCGGGTCTAGATACCCACGAGTCCAAAATGAGACCCAGACCGACCCGGACCCGAAATAATATACCCGTGGGTCCAAATTTGGACCCGAACCCGTCGGGTCGGGTACCCGCGAGTACTCGGACCCACTGGTATTTTTGCCATCCCTACCCACACAAGAACACAATTTTTTGTGGGAAACCCTAACACTCTTAGTGACTAAGTTTGAGATCTCAAATTCTCACATCCCACTACATCTCGATATATAATGGAGGCAACCCTAACACTAAACCTGGACACTACAAGTTGATACCATCTATATTTACATGAGCTAACTCAAAACCCAACACTCTTAACGGGGTTTTCACTTACATAAGCATGCTTCTTAAAGCAGCCAACACATAGACGCCAAATTCGCCCTGCGAGCCCAAATTTGCATCCAACTTCACTTTGGTGTGATCTAAACTACTTAGGCCACCACCACGATTTTGCAAACTGTCTCGACCACTGATATTGGATAAATTACTAATTTTTCAATGACCAGTCTTCCTTCTCCATGAAACATCTGAAGGATCGATAAAGTCGCCTAGAGGGGGGGTGAATAGGCGTTAATAAAATTTAAATCCTAATTAGCAGCGGAATTATCGGAATATCCGACTTTGATATCAGACTATCCGATTTATATCGGACTATCCGATATGGCAAGCCTCGGACTATCCGATCGAGCGCATAATAAACCCTAAAAAGTAGATCGAGAAAGTAGAGAGGCTAGATTTCTACCAAATGAAATTTCTGAGCTAAATCAACTACCAGAGTATTAGATCAACCAATAACTACAGCAAGTAACTACCAAACACTTGAATCCCCCAAAGATTTGATCAAATCACAAAAGGGGACAAGAGAATAAACTCACAAACCAAAGTGAGGCAACGATTTTTCCCGAAGTTCGGATCTTTGAGGAGATCCTACGTCTTCGTTGAGGAGGCACAAAGCCCGGGTCCCTTTCGACCACGATCCTCCGGTGTTGCACAAAGCACTTTCGGTTCACTTCTTGATCCCTTTCCTTGCGGAGGTGGAATCGGACCTTCACAAACTCCAGCGGCTTCCCACACGTAGATCGGGAGCTCACCGGTGACTCCTAGCCGTCTAGGAGACCTCAATCTCCAAGAGTAATAAATGAAGTGTAGATCCACTCTTGAAAATCACCCTAGTGCTCAAATGGACTTTCACGGTTTTTAACAAAGCACTAGAAAACACTTGCCCAAATCTCTCAACAAATTTCTCAAAGAAGGACTCAAGAGAGAGAGCAAGATTGACCAAGAAAATAGCAAGAGGAGAGTTAATGCTCAGTACACTGGGTTGGTGAAGTAAATGAGGAAGAGAGTGAGGTATTTATAGCCAAGACACAAAATATAGCCGTTACGCTTAAGGTCGGACCCCACATCGGACTTTCGATGATATACATCGGACTATCCGATCGATGCAAGTTCGAGATCAACTCCACTCGAAAATTCAAAAGCTGCTGAGAAAAGCACACATCGGACTATCCGATTTAGCACATCGGATGTTCGATGTTTCGAAGAGATTTCAACGAACTCGGCAACTTTGGAAAATGTCTAAGTCAATATCGGATTTGTCGATATCGCACATCGGACATTCCGATAATTCGAAGAGTTTTCAAAGCAACAACAATATCCAAAATCTTTCTAAGTCCACATCGGAGGTTGAGGCCTTAAACATCGGAATGTCCGATGTTTCCCGAGAGTTCAGTTCAAGGACTTAGAAAATTTCCAGAATACATCGGATGTTCGATATTTACCATCGGACAATCCGATGTTTACTGAGAGATCAAGGAAAAGACTTAGAAAAAATTTGAGACAACATCGGACGGTCAGATATGAAACATCGGACAATCCGACTTTTCCGAGAGATCCTGAGACGAGCACCCACACTCACACCGGAAAATCCGATACTATCGGACTATCCGATATTATCAAGCCAAAATGAAAAACAAGGTGATTGTTGTGCTTGGTGACTTCAAAACTTGTTTTGTAAGGATGTTCATCGAGCACAGAGATCATTTCTAGAGCACCTATACCCATCCCTCTTGATAGTAATGGCGATCCTATTGACTCAATAAAATAAAAGTCTATGCTAGATCGATGCCGTTCTTCTTTTGACTTTGAGGGTCACCATTTTTTAGTAGATGCTTTCCTTTTGGGACTAACACCGCTTATCCACTCATTAAAGCCATTAGTCCCTTAATCGTTTGTCATTAATCATCAAAACACAATTAGGGGCCTAGATGCACTTTCAACATCGCCATGATTCGTAATTTCCACGTGGTCCTAATGACTTTCTGCTAAGCCTCTCACATGTCTAATCTAAGCCTCTCACATGTCCTGACTCTACGTAACTCAAACCATCCTTGCTTGCAAACAAGCCCAAATCACTTAACCACCGCGTGTCTTTTTTCGCTTCGTCATGGTGGCATTGGCTTTCCTTAACCGTTTTGGGCCTCAACTCCTCCCTGAGTCTAGTCCTAGTCCATACCATTGCCCGCCATGTCCATCACCAATGCACCATGCTCCATTTCCTTGTTTTTCTAGCTTGCAACCACTTTCTGGCCATAGTCATCTTCCAGTGTCCCTTGAGAGTTCTGGACCTCAGCTCTCCTGCCTATTCTCGATCTCACTTTCGTCTCACCATGACTAAGCCCTGGAATCCTATAACCAACATAGACAAAAAAACATATCACATAACACTGTTCAAAAATATATGCAATTAAATCAACAAAATTTAATTCACATCTCACTGAAAAATTAGTACTACCACCAATTTAGGGCTGGTAGTACCGATCGGCCATTATTACCGCCTTCCATGGCCGATAGTGCCGATATCTGTGAAACCCAATAGATCACCTGCCCTTTAGGTTGGTAGTGCAACCAAGAAATTACAAGCCAACTCATCCAAAGCAAGAGGTGCACGAGAGGATTAGAGGCTATATTATTCTTTAGTACTAGATTCTTGTATAAGGTAAGGATCCAAAGGTCCTAAAAATTTTAAGAAGTTATGAAAGAGCAACAATCCCTTTTATTCTTTTAAGGTTGTACTTAAAAAATTTACGGTCGATTTTGCCAAATCTTTTATCTCGTGTCGTGGTTTCTTTAATATCGTTATTTTGATTCTCTCTATGAGATTCACCCACTTCAATCTTGAGATCAAGCATGCTCGTGCCTTATCTTACAAAACTCTGATCTGATTTGAGGGCTACTATACATAAGGAGTATTAGAGTGTAACAAGTGGTATCAGAGCTAAAGACGAATCAACCAGATTTGTGAGAAGGTCGATAAAGTGTTAGATGGCACAAAATCAAGATTGATATCGATGATGTGGAATCAAGTAGAGAAATTTGACTGCAGAAGAAATTTTAGCGTGTGGTAATGTGTGGTGATGGATATTCTTATGCAGCAAGAGTTAATCGCTACTTTTTGAAGGGGACAAACGGGAAAAGACATCCACTAGATACTAGAAGGTGATAGAGCAGAAGACTATCAGTACAATCTGTCCATGTCTCTCCAATAAGGTAAAGTACTCGACGATCAAGGAGAATTCATCGAAGAAATTATGGAAGGACTTATAAGAATTATATACGGTGAGTCGCTAATAGACCGGTGGGTGCTGAAGCAACAACTGTACAGGTTGTATATGGAGGAAGGTATATGGTTCGTTGACCATCTCAATGTTTTCAATAGGTTTATCATGCAATTGACTAGTGTGGATGAGAAAATTGACGAGAACAATAAAGTCGTCACACTAGCATCATTTCTATCACCATCATGGAAACAAACGTTGATGAATATTTTTTTCACGAAAAGTACTCTCAACTTTAATGAACCAGTTACATATCTATTAGAGACAAAGTCCTTGACAAACCAGCAGAATCTTCATTCTTAGGTGATTAAGCATTAGCTACAGTAGGTGTTGTAGGCAAAAGTAAGAGTTACAGGAAGAAGAAGAGCAAGAGTAAGGACACATGTGTATGCTATCCATGTGATGAGAAAGGTCATATGATAAAAAGATTATCTGAGTTTGAAGCAAATGAGGGGGTGCGTGTTCAATGGTGGTAGCAAAAAATGATTCAGACGTACTTATCATTAGTTAATCAGGTATTTCTCATAGATGGATATTAGATTCAGATTGTTGCTTTCAAATATGTTCGACAAGGGAGATATTTGATAAAGGATCTCTACGCACGATGCATGGAATTGTTCACTTGAGTGATTGCAAGGAGTATACAATTACTGAGATGGGAACAGTTACATTGGAGATGCATGACGAAATAGTTTGACATGTTCCTGGCTTAAAGAAAAATCTAATATTTGTGAGGTCATTTGAACTCGAAGGTTTTGAAGTATCACTTTGAGGTGGAGTCATGCGAGTTACTTGCAAAGGGCAGGTGATCATGAAAAGTATTTGGAGCAATATAGGATACTGATTGATAGGTAAACCTAAAGAAAAGGCAATTAATGGGAGGTCTGATAAAAATTCTGATTAGGAGAATGAAAACATGTCATCACAGTACATACATAGATCTCAACTGCAGTTATATATGAAAGTTCAAAGATGACTGCAAAATCTAGCAGAAGCAAAAGCAAAGCGAAGGTGCAAGTTGTTGGAAGAAGGAAGATATGGTGGGACCAACCGCGAAGTACCATCGAGTAGGTGGGGCTCGGATGCGATAGAAACATATAGTGGGAGGATTATAGGAATAGATGGTGTGGTTAACCAAACTATACAAATAAAAATGCTGAGCCGACTTAGAGCGAGTTCTTTGAAGAGCTTGATGACTTCAATAGATAAGAGTCAAGGTGGAGATTATTCTTGATGACTTCAATAGATAAGAGTTAAGATGAAGATTGTTAAATATCTAGCCTTTTAGGATTTGAAAAGGTGTACTAGATGAATTCTATTAGAATTAGGATTCCTAATCCTAATAAGAGTAGGATTCCTATTTGCTTTGGAGGGGAACTAAGGAGGCTATATAAACCTAAAGATGGTTATGTAGAACTCAAACAACCAAGAATTTACAATCCAACTTATCCAAAATAAGAGGTACACGACAGAATTAGAGGGTAGGTTATTCTTTAGCACTAGATTCTTGTATACGATAATGATACAAAAGTCCTAAAAATTTTGAGAGGTTGCAAGAGAACAACAATCTACTGTACTCCTTTGATGTTCTGCTTAAAGAATTTGTGATAGGCTTCGCAAATCTTCTCTCATCTAGTTGCTTCAGCATCATTAGTTTGTTCTCTCTATGATATTTATCTACTTCGTTCTAGAGACCATATATGCTCGTGTCTTATCTCACAAAACTCTGATCTGATTCGAGAGTTGCTGCGCATAAGAAGGGGTAGAAGGGTCTAAGAAAACATTTTGTAAAAAACTCCATTTTATAAAGACAAAAATAAAGATAAATTTTGCAATGGATGACATATTAATGTTGTCTTTATGAGATCGTACAATGTTTTAATTATGACATGAAAAGTGTTTATTATAGATAATAATCCATACAATGGTGTTTTATATTGTATATATTAGTCTCTTTGCGAAGAGATAGTTATACTTTCTCTCGTTTATGTCAGCAAAAATCTTATATGACAAAGCATATAGATGTTTGTTATCAATCAGACATGCCTAAATGGGTAGCCTGGCCTGATTAAAAAATGGCATGACCCGTTTCGGTCCGACTAATAAATGGGCCGTGCTGACCCACGTGCCAAGGAGCCGACCTAAGCACAGCTCGCGGGGTTAACGGGCCGTGCCGTGCCGGCATGGGTCTGATGAGCCATAACAGGCTGTGTTGGCCCGTTAGCCCGTTAGTGCCAAAAGAATTCAAAAAAATCCAAAAAAATTTGAAAAAATAGAAAAATAGAAAAGGATGAAAAAAATGCAGAAAAATATGAAAAAAATCTGAAAAATTTTAAAAATTTAGAATAATTATAAAAACTCGAAGGATACAACAAAACTTTTTAAAAATATATATAAATTAAGAAAAGCTAAAATATGAGAAAATTTCAAAAATGAGACAAATAATTTGAATTAAATAATGAGCTTTATTGATGTTTGGCTGCCTCGTTAAAAACTTTGCTAAGTAAAAACTCAACATGAGAAAACCTTGGCAAAGAAAAAAAGAGTACAGCCTATAGCTCAGTGCCTCAGTGATATAGGAAAAAAGTGAAGATTACAATTATTCTTCCTTATTATCTAAATAAAGATTTTTGAACTTCTTCATTAACTCAGCATTTTTTGCAATATGTTGAGCTGATTGATTAGCTTGTTCCCAATCTTTCACAGTGAGAAATATTTCCACTATCTCATTTGTCAGATTTGTTCTTCTCGATTATTCTTCCAGATAGATTGAAAGCAGACTCCAAAGAAACCGTTGAGACAAGAACTATTAACACATCCTGTGCTAATATGGAAAGCACTGGATATGTTATCTTGTGCTCGTGCCACCATTACAAAATGTTGAAGTCCTCCTCTTGCCGCTTTTGGTAGTTGACAGTATCATTGTTGAGATAGGTAGCTAGCTCCCCACCACTTGATGTGTCCGTACTTGTCATTGTTGTAGTCGAACTCTTTAAGAAAGAGCCACCTGCACCCTGTATCTTTCCCCACGCAGTTTTGAAAGGACAGGTGATGTCGCCTAGAGGGGGGGTGAATAGGCGAATTAAACTTTTAAAACTTAATTGCAGCGGAAATAAAACAATCCAAGGTTTTCAGTCCGGAGTGTCCGGGGATTTTATCCGGATACTCCGGTATAAATGTCCGGACTATACCGGACTATCCGGGTTTTAGGTTTGGACACTCCGGATTGGAGACTTTGCAAGGCCGAGAGGGTTAGCCCGGACTCTCCGGACTTTTACTCCGGATACTCCGGTATAAATGTCCGGACTATCCGGGGTAATTGTGCGGATGCTCCGGGTTGGGAACCTCGAGATGAAATTTGAAATTTCTCCAACTTTTAAACAATCTACTTGAACACAAAGATGATAAACACTAGCAGGAACCTAGATCAAGTAGATGCCTAGTGAGAAACTCAATAATCAAATAGATCGGGCAATTTCAAGATTCAAAATCAAATACTAAAACAAGAACAAAAGTAAGCAAGAATGAAAGGCAAACTTGGAGACGATGATTTTTCACCGAAGTTCGGATCCTTGAGGATCCTCGCCTCCGCTGAGGCGGCTCACACACTTGAGTCGTGGTCTCTTTCAACCCGCTTACTCGGTGTTGCACAAATGCACTCACGGTTTCAACTCCTTTGACGCTTGAGCCGGGTCTCTTTCAACCCTCTTCCTCCGGTGTTGCACAAATGCACTCGTCGGTCTTCACTTCTTGATTCCTTCCCTTGAGGCGAATCCAACCTTCACAAACGCCCTACTACCAACCACACGAAGAACCGGTGGCTCGTGGGCGACCTCCTAGCCGTCTAGGAGTCCTCAACCTCCAAGAGTAACAAATGCTCACGAAGAAAAAGCTTGGAGATGCAATCAAGTGCTCAACAACTCAAATCACACTCAACCCGAGCACTACCCTCTCTCACACCCAACCCTTCACTCAAAAGGGATCACTAAGATCTAGGGTTAGAGGGCTTTTGGGAGCTTAAGATCACTAAGAATACACCCCAAGGCACCAAGGAATCGCCAACAACTCCCTCTAACGGCTACCCAAGAGGGGCTTTAAATAGAGGTCCCCAAAAACTAGCCGTTTGAATCAAGCACAATCGGATACTCGGACCATTTTACCCCGGATTGTCCGGACATTTAGTTCGGATACTCGGAATTAAGTCCGGATACTCGATTGGACTCAACGACCGACGAAAACAAGCATAACTTTTGATTCCGGACTCCGATTTAAGTGATTTTGGACTCTATTGAAAGCTAAGAGCAAGGGCTACACAACCAACAAGGTCTCACTACCCAAATCTCAAAGGATAAATCCATATTTCACCAAGAATCCAAGAGAGACCTACAATTCTCACTTTCCGGCACCACCAATACCACACTCTCTCTAAATTTCACAAGAATGGATCACTTGAGCACTTGACACATCTAAAAGTCATTCAACGTTGCATCCCTCTTAATAGTACGGCAATCCTTAAACTCAAATTCAAACGAGAAATCTATGTCTTACATTCAATCCGCATGCCGTCTTCTTTCTTGATGCCGGTGCATGAAGACCTTTGCCATATAATTGATGACATCTTCGCCTTGTCCAACTTGACTCGATTCACCTCATGAGACTCTCGTCCTATCGACCTTGACTTGATCATCCTCTCCGACGATCTCCACGCCAAGTCGATCTTGACTTAGTCCTCAACTCTTGGTGACACCGCCGTCTTGTTGACCTCGGCTTGACGATCATCCTTCAAGATACCTTGGTCATCATACACACACGGGACCTAATTCTTTCCAAACCACTCATGAAAGACATTAGTCCCAAAGCTCAATAGATATAAATAAATTGATATTTGTAAGCAGTTGATTACCACAAGTGTTTCATATAAAGAGGCACAATATAAATAGAAACACTTGACATAAGAAATGTTCTCTACTAAGTGCATCATGATGAATATGTAATTGATCTATATGCACTAGAGAGATAATTGCCAATATGATGAATCAATTAAATCATGGCAAGGATCACAGTCTTTACTTAAATGAAGCACATGATAAAATATACACGAATTGTACATGTGCAAATAATACTTGGAACAAGAGTAAATATGTGATCCAACTCTAGATTAAACTCCACTAGGAGAGGTGCATGAAAAGATACACAACCAAAACATGCATGCACCAAGTCAATTTATAGCAATGCGAAGTTTAACTCTAGTTATTACATGTATACTAAAAGCAAAGCACATAATGAACTCAAATGAATATATATGCACAAATAAATATGACATGAACCAATGTGCATATATATAATCAATATACTACTTGGAGTTCACTCCGCATTTGCACAAAAGGAATGCAATAACAAATATGGAAGGGATACCGAGATTGCATACCTTATCTTTGCTTAACCATCCACTTGATTTTCCTCTAAATAGATGAGACTAATACTCAACTTGGCAATGAACATGTTAGTCTCATAGCAATATAATCATATTAGAGGTTTGTCATTTGTTAAGCACTAAGTTAAGCATTTACTCAATTACATAGATTGTCATTATATGTGTTTGTCATTAATCACCAAAATAACATAAGTGCCTAGATGCACTTTCAAGTTTTATTCTTACCTGTTGTGGGTGCTGGTGGAGGTCGTTGCATGCGAACTACAACAAACTTCTGATCATACTTGTCATAAGCTTAAGATAAGTTAGTATGGACATTTGAAAAATAACTAGAATAATCAGTACCTATCGCATCACTTAGAAGTGAGAGAATATTAGAGAATCCTCAAACTTTAGCTCTAGGATCTAAAATAAATGCACATGTATATAACATATGAATTTCTTGCCAATATTTCAAAATTTTAGTTTTCATAGCATAAACAACTTCACGTAAGATATCATCATTTTCGTGGCTCTTTAAGTGGGTAGAAATTTTTAAAATATGATGCATAATTAATAGAGAGGTTACGTAATAAACTCCAGTTAAAGCAACAGTGGATTCAAAAAAGTTCTAAAAATGACAGCAATTATTTAGCAATGTATCAATGTTACTCTATGAGTAGTGGTTGACTATTCTGTGTACGACAGTGCGTGTTAATAAAAATAGAAAATATGCTCTCAAATGGTATGAGATTCTTAAGCATTAAGTAAATAGAGTTCCATCTAATAAGCATATCCAAACCAAACTTACGAGGACACACATTCATTGCAACACAATAAGTCTTATATGCTGCTACTCGTTGATTAGAATAATTTAATAAAGATATTGCAGTATGAAAAGGTTCAAGATACTGATTTAACCTTTTTAAACCATATTTAACTATAAGACTAGCCGAGTGCCCGTACGTTGCAACGGAACAACGACCGCTCATGCAGACGAATTAAAATAGTAGAAAAACAATACTTGGGAGAAATCTAAAAGACTAAACCATGGTAATAAGAAAAGTTTTAAGGTGCAATTTACAAATTTTCATATGCAAAAACTTTTGTACTTAGAACTATATGTTACAGATAAATTAAAGCAACAGAACAATAATTTCTAGTAATTATATAAAGTCTATAAGAGTAAACTATAATAATCAGAAAGATTTTAAGGTGTCTTTTTCAAATTTCTATATGATGGAAGGCCTCATTCTTGAAACTATGTTATAGGGTCTAAGTTGCAATTTTTCCATAGAAAAGACCTAAATTTAATAGATAGTCATGTGTCTGTGCATTGCAACGGAAACTCAATTTGCAATAAAAAGTTTATTTGCAAAGACCACTAATAGTGGCAAAGGTGGGTAATTAAAGAGCAGTGGCAAATGTGGGTAATTTTGATAAGTAACAGTGACAAAGATGGGTAATTAAAGAGCAGTAACAAAGGTGGGTAATTTTGATGAAGTAACAATGGCAAAGATGGGTAATTAAAGAGCAGTGGCAAAGGTGGGTAAGTTTAATGAAGTGACGTGGGAAAAAACTCTCACTTTATATAGTAGAGATTAATAATATGGCAAGCACAACGCTGATGTAATAAGAAAAATTCAGCATATGAATTGAAAAGCGAAGTAAGAATGTTCATGGCAAAAGTATTTGCAAAAGCATTATATAATGTTATTGCAAAAATCTTATCACTAAGGCTAAAATCTTCCACAACTTTTACAATACAATCAACAATATTTTTACCAGTGTGTACTACATCAATTAATTTGAATGCTATAATTCTCTTTTTTAGTTGCCATTTATTGTTTACATAATGAGCAACTACACTAAGGCAATCCTCTTTAGCTTTACTCCTCCATATATCAGATGTCAAAGACACAGAAAAAGTACAAGTACTAAAATTTTCTTTTAGCTTATTACGACAATTATTATAATATTTAATCAAATCTCTAGTTGTTGTCTGTCTAGAAACTGCAAAACCAAGAATTATGAGCGGTCCTAATATAGTTTTCAAACGCAGCTGACTCACAAAGTTTAAAGGAAGATCTTGAGAAGCGATTAAACGATAAAGAGATTTATGAGCTACCTTAGTATTGTAGTCCCAATTACATACCAAACCGTTGGGGTTGTACTGCATCTGCGCCTATCTCAAAGCCATCCTCGCTTTTTTTTCTACAACTCTCAGCAAGCCTCTTCAAGTGCCCTATTCCACGTGAAGATTTCGTAGTTAATTTGTGCTTACAATATTTACAAACAACATACATACTCTAGATGCCATCTAATGTCTCAAAAATCTTCTCGAAATCTTTCCAGACTTTCGATAAACTGCGTCTTGTTCTTTTCTCCCCAGTGCTTGCCGATGCAGTAGCACTTGTAGAGCCTGAAGATAGCACAGCTCCTGCAGGTTTTTGCACTTCATAGGATGCAAGAAGCTCCTCGGGTGAAATTCTGAAATCAGAAGCTGGGAAAGACGAAAATCCTTGTGCTCCATAAAGCAAATGCAAAAAATAATTACGCTATTAGTACTAAAATATGATTTAAAATACTAACAAAATGAAAAAAATAAATCAAAATTATTACCTTGATTTCTTGATAGAAGTCGGAAGCCAAATTTCAGTTTTTTGGTAAAACTATTTTGAATTTTGCCAAATTACCACCAAAAGCAAAATAATTTCTACAAAAGAATGAATAGAGGAGAATGCAAGATTGATGGTGTGAAAATAGGGGGCAACCATCTATTTATAGAAAAAAATTTAGGATTGTTTGTTTTTTTTTGAATTTTTTAAGCCTCCAACGACTAGTTTTCAAACTAAACGGGCCGTGCCGACCTTTAATCGTGCTAGATCGCAACGGGTCGTGCCATGCTGTGCCGGCCCAAGCACGGCACGGGCTAGTGGGCCATGCCGACACAACCCGTTTATGGCCAGGCCGTGCCATGCTCGAGCCGGACCTGCGTATTCATTAAAAGTAGCTAACATGTTGCTAGAAATATTGTTAAGTACGATAGCATTAACAATCGAAATTTGTCAACCGATGATGAACCCAAAAAAAATCCTGTCGAAACAAGCGTTGCCAAAAAAAAAAAAAAACCGCCTGGTGTACTTCGCAATCTAAATGATTAGTATTCCGTTGCTTTGGCACGTGTTAAGAAAAAAAAAAAAAGGGAAAGACAGTGATGCACTGATGCTTAATACGGCAGAGTTGTCTGAAATGATTTGGGGAACTACTAACCCAAGGCCTTCACAGTTCGCAAAAAAAGAAAAAAAGAAAGAAAGATAAACTCTTTAACAGAGCCATGGCTCACACTTGATGTATAGCTATAACTTTCTTCATTATTGCGTAGATAAACTGTAAATCAGTTTCGCCATAAACACAGAATGATGGAAGTGTCACTTGATGCCCTGGTCCATCTCACTTGCGGATGAGATGATCAGTAATACTCAAATAGTTTTCCACGGTTAAAGGGCTTTGCAAAATTTAGCAAATATTTCTTTAGCGTAAAATAGTCATGCGAAGGCACCGCCCAAACTTGCAACATGTTATGCACAGTACGTCAGTGTCAATTAAAACACTTCAATTCTCTAAAAAAAAGAAACCTCGGGTTAACTTTATGAGGATAAACTGTCCAAACAAGCATTTCAAGGTCATGAATATGGTGCAAAAAGCTCCACGATACCACGCAACAATCAAACTAAGTCCTACTCTCCCTCCAAAATTAGTATGATGTTCATTCTATAACTCTAATAAATATATCCCACTTTACTCTATATGTGTGTATTTAATATAGTGCTTAGAGATAATAATTAGGAATAGTTTAGTTATATTCAATATTACTTCATGCCTAAGCCGAGGAAGAGAGAGATAGAGGCGTGGTGTGGAGCCTGAGCGCAGATTCGGTGGTGGGTGACATTGTTCGGTTCCATTGTAGCAGTGGTAGTTAGGGCTGGAGCTAGAGAAGGTGCATCGACAATAGACATTGTTGGGCGGACCACGGCGACATGGCGGGTGACGTCGTTCAATTCCATTGCAGCAGTGGTAGTCGGGGCTGGAGCTAGAGAAGGTGTGTCGACAACAGACGATATCGGGCGGCCCACGGCGACGTGGTAGACTATTGTAACTAGGTGAGGTCACCGAAACTTCTTGAAAAATTATTTGAAATCTGTTGAAACTTGTTAAAATTTTTGGTTGGAAGTTGTTGAAACTCATTGGTTGAAACTTGAGTTTCAAATATGAAGCTTGTTGAAATTTTGGCTTGAAATCATCTAGAAACGTGCGAAACTCGCTGAAACATAAAACTTTTTAAACGTTTTCTTAGAGATGTATAAAACTTTACTTTTTCGATAAAGGAAACTTTTATTAATCTTAGTAAATTACATCAAGGTGATACAATTATACTAAGAAGACTCCTGGTCTCTACACAGTTAGGGTGTACACAGCCAAACACACACACACAAGAAAAGACAAAGAAACCGTCATGGCAAACTATATCATGCAATATTGTCTTCAAGGCTATCCACCATCATAGCAACACTTGGACCGCGATAAAAACTCTTCAATGACAACACCTCCAAGAAGGACTCGATACGAACACGCACCGCTATTGCTATGATCCAACCAGTGAAGACCAGACCAAAGGTTTTCACCTCGGAGAGTAAATTTTCAGACTACAAAACAATACCTTCAACAAGGCCATTGCCAGGTACAACCAACTAAGGTCAGACCTAAGGATTTCTCCCTGAAGTCGAAGTACCGGAGATCCCAGTGTTGCAACCACCCTCATTCCGAGCTAGTGCCGTCATACCACTTAATCTTAGCCAATAGCAATGGCTACCTTCTCAAGGCCAGATAAACAATTTTTAGATGTTCGACTCTACGATGACAGATTCGCGAGCTAGCCAATAGGCACACGATCATCAAGTCCATAGTGTGCATCTAAAAAATGAGTTGTGTCGCCTAAGAAAGCGAATCCGCGAATCGATGCTAAGATGACATAGGTCAAAAGAAATGTATGAACAACGCTAGTAAGAGATGAAGACGCTGAAGCGAAGAGTAGTCACCTAGATCGCCCATCATTCACAAGTTGCCGAAGCCAGCCACCAGCACTAGTGTTGGCAACAACAAGTGAGGGGATCCAACCTAAACCACCATAAGGCACCGAGGGGCCAGCAGCTGCCACCACCCGCCGGGTCACCCAGCCGTCGCCACTGTGAAGGACCAGTCGCCGACCCTCAAGCCGATGCATAGGTGGGCGCCGCAGACCGAGCAAATGACCGATCATCATCCCACGACAAGGATCCCACCAAGAACAGCTAAATCTAGGGGCCGAGAGCACGGATCCGGTGAGGGGCACTAAAGATCCGGCCACCAGGCCACCGGAACTCCACCCATCGGAGTGGAGAGCGCAACCACAGAGGGACTGAGGGGTGAGGGAAGGGATCCCCTCTACCAAACGCCTAGGCCGTGCTGACCACCACCGACGAAGAGAAGGTGTATCTGATCGAGGGACGCCAGATCCGGCCCACTTATACCGTTAGTAGCACGTCCAACCGTATAACGTTGGTAGCAGCACTCGAAAACAAAACCGCTCCAGCAAATTCCAGTTGTTGGAGGAGGACCAAGGATGCAGACAGGGCGAGCATATGTACTGTAGATAATCTACATGCCACCCAGCGAAACTGGCTCGCTCTCCCGCCCCGCCAGTAATAGTTCCGCACTAACATGCCCACGAACTCAAGGCTGGCATCCAATGCAGCCACGTGCCTTCCATTTTCGGCCTTGGCTCGGACAAAATCCTTGACCCACCTCATTCCCTTCGCCCATTAGTTTTCCTCCTTCGCCTTGACATGCGATCTCTCTGCCCTTTCTTCTTCCCTTTAGACTTGGCGCCCTCGCTCGACCTCATGTGACACGCCTCGCGCCTCACGCCAACGCCGCCACTCCTACCGCCCTCCCCTACCTCACCGGCCAGTACCTCTGCAGCGCCTCCCGCCTTGTCTTGCAGCGCCTTGCACTTCCAGTTCCCAGGCCAGCATACCACCGCTCTCACACATGAAACAAATCCGCGTCGCCACGCTAACTTCTTGCCGCCTCAGTGCTTCCTCCCTCACTTTGAGTTCGTGCCGACAACGCTCCATGCCAGCCTTGATGCGCCTCCCGTGCCCGCCTGCGGCCGTGCCTCTCTCTCTCTCTTCCTCTAACCCGATGATCTCCCTCCTCGCCGTGGGCTATTTAAACCCCGGAGCACCGCCATTGTCGCCTCACCGAACTCCCCGCGTCACGCCTAACCCATTTCTCCACTCCATCCCTCCTCGGACCTCCGCTCCATCGCCGCTGCCGAGCTTCTTCTCCGCCTCGGTTGACCACCGTCGCCAAGCTCCTCCGCTCATCTTTCCTCCATTTCTCTACACCCCGAACTCACCTTGAGCCCTCTTGCTCCTCGCCAGACCATTCCTTCCATGGCCTTAAATCGCGGATCGCTTCCGTCTTCCTCCTCTCGTGCCGAAACTCGCCATACGCCTCAACGCCTCGTGATGTGACCCACTCATCATCGCCTCCTCGCTCTCTGCGTCGCTGACTCGCATGTCGGCACCTCGGCCGTCTTGTGACAGGCCGACCCTTTGTCGACCTCCCTCTCCACGTCTTGGTAGGACAAGTGAAGCAAGATCTTGGGCATGCGAATCTTGTCTTGCCAGCTCGATTACTCCTTTTTTTTTCGGTTTAATTTTCATTTTCGGATTTAAATGATAAATAAAATCAAAACCCTCAAAATTCCAGAAAATTCCCCAAAAAAATTCCCAAAAATCCAAAAATACCAAAAATACATTTTCTTGTCCGCTTCGAGCCGCTGAGTCCAAAAATGATCTCCGTTTTGCCATACCAAGTTCAGAAAATTCCCAAAATGCCCTTGACCCCTGCTCCGGCCATTTTCTCTCTGATTCTTCTTCCGATTTTCTTTCTTTGTTCTTATTTATTCGTTTATGAATGGTTTGCGTTTTCTCGCTAGATTCGACATCGAAGCAACCATCGGTAGCGAATCTCGGAGCGAGGCAAGACGATTACTGCAGGCCGTCGCGAGGAGGCGAGGAGCCGTTCGAAGCCAGACACGACATCGACCCCTCTCATTAGGCAAACCTCTAACCTCGCAAGGCAAGCCACACTCTTTGAACATGTTGATCCCAATTCCATTACAGTATATCTATGTATCTTCTGTACTGCATTATTTTACTAGTATTTTAGAAAATAAGAAATGTGATAGTTTCGAATGACATGATTAGATACCACCCCATGCTAAACTCATTGTTATGCCTTAAATCCTTTTTAACCCTAGGATATAAAATATTGAACCCTCGTAAAGGTAGCAATTCATACAAATATTACTTTTAGACAAATACTTAATCTCAGAAGGATTGGTTTGGAGAATGGTTTTTAAAATTGCTACGGTGCGAGGGACAGTATTGGGCGGACCACGAGAGGTGGGTGCCGGCCCAATCCCCAACCGATGACGAAGCCAATGGATGTGATGTGGTGGTGGTACAGTTGGTATCAATGGATTGTGGTATGTCATTTGGCTGAGTCTTTGGCATTTAAGGACCGATGTCTTGGGCAACGTAAATAACTTCAGATCCCGCTCGACCACAAGTTGGGCCGACCATCCTCACTGACTTGGTCCAACATAACTCAGTACGTGTATTTCCCCTCGGAATATCTATAGGTGAGACCCCGATCTTTTTGGTAGATGGGGTGGCAACGGGAGGGGTGAAACGGAATGGAGAGGCCATTGGCGATTTCTAACGATTATGGTTTGTGTTTCGTGCCTCCCCGTCCCTCTCGGCAGGTGAGTGGACCATCGCGGATCGCAATTGGCCGCGGTCAACTCATAACCAGTAACCACCACCTAAAGACATTCTTTTTTTCAACCTTATTAAATCTACTAGCAACGTGGCCATGCAACTCATAACCAGTAACCACCACCTAAAGACATTCTTTTTTTCAACCTTATTAAATCTACTAGCAACGTGGGCGCGCCGCGCCGCAGAGTGATAGCCATAATACGATATCTGGGTTTCTAGGATAAATTCCATGTAATCTTAAAAAGATTTCGAGAAAAACGGAGAAAGAATCTTCTTTTCCTGAATCTAACATTCTATACATTCACCCGTTAATAATACATGCTTCGAAAAATACTATAGATCGAAGTGAGGAAAAAAATACAAAGATACAACCGTACACATATTTTTCACTATAGAAAATATCAGAAACCGAGCTACGGTAAAAAAAAATAGAGAGATAGAGTTGTAGAAATATCTCTTTCGGCGTCTTTCTGAAAATATTGGAAACTGAGCTAGAAAACCGAGGTGGGAAAAAGGGTGAGAAACTATTAGAGACGACAACCTTCTTTTGTCGACCATAACATTCTACATGTTCACCGAGTAATAATATATGTTCTAAAAAATATCAGAGATCGAGTTGGAAAATCGAGTCGGGGAAGAAGTCTAGAGATAGAGATGTACACATATTTTTAGCGACGAAAACATATTTTCCGAGGAAAACGGAGAAATGATCTTCTTTTCCCGAATCTAACACTCTATACATTCACCCGTCAATAATACATGCTTCGAAAAATACTATAGAACGAAGTGGAGAAAAAATTACAGCTAGAAAACCGAGGTGGGGAAAAAGTCTAGAGGAAAAAGGGTGAGAAATTATTAGAGACGACAACCTTCTTTTGTCGACCATAACATTCTACATGTTCACCAAGTAATAATACATGTTCTAAAAAATATCAGAGATCGAGTTGGAAAATCGAGACGGGGAAAAAGTCTAGAGATAAAGATACACACATATTTCTGGTGACGAAAACATTTTTTCCTGGGAAAAACGGAGAAAGGACCTAGACGTAAGTAGCAAGGACCTAATTGTTACGTTTTTGGACCTGTTCGCTATCCCGAAAAATTAGAAAAGGGCTTGTTCACGATTTGAATTTAACGAAAGTTTTTTTCCTGTAAAACGCGTGACGAGGACCCAAACGCGATAAACGGGAAAAAATCTTCCCCTCACAAAAAATCGCGAAGGACCTATTTGTAATTTACAGGGACCTATCCGTAATTTCAAGAAATGTGGGGGTTTTTTCGAAAAACGGCCTAGGAGGACAGATGGATAGCCTCTCTGGCCGGGAACTTTGCAAGCTTTAATTTAAGGGATTATTCCCTTTGCAGCCCAACAAGATTTAAAGAAACAACAGTAATGCTAGGTATCAGACGTCCTAACACTCCGCAATATTTTTTCTACGCATACAACATTTTCTACCAACGCGTGCAACATTTTCCTTCGACAAATAGTAAAATTTGCTACAGTAAAGGGATGTTGCAAGCGTTCAAAAAAAATGTTACACGCGTTGGTAACAAATGTTGCACGTGTAGAAAAAAAATGTTTCGCGAGCGTCCGAAGAAAAACAAAAAATCGAACGTCCGACTGGTAGTACGTGCCAAGAAACAACCATAAGCATATATGCGTGTTGATAGGGCTGGTCATCCGGCTTCACGATTTATTATCGAACATCTTTTTTAAGATTGATATAATTTGATTTTAAATTATTTTATTTACTCTTTCCGTCTAAATTTGTAAGATATTTTTTGAATGGTTTTGTTTATAAATATAAAGCATAGTTCATATCCCAATACAAAAATAGTGTGATGTATCCTATATCCCTGAAAAATATCCATCGTTACTTTATATTCTCTATATACGTGCACTAAGTATAGTATTTATTTATACAAATTAGGAGTAATATAGTTATTTTCAATATTTTCTTACTCTCTGCGCCAAAAAGAAATACACCTTATAAATTTAGACGAAGAGAGTATTATTTAAGTGGTTATTTCAAAATCGAGCCGACGAGTCGCTGTCGCGTTGAGTCTCATTAATATTTTTCGCTAGAAATAAATTTATTTCAATTTTAAACTCATGATTACTGTAATTAAATCAATTTTAATTCAAATCTTAACAAGCTTTTTTAAGAGCCCTACGTGTTAACACACTTGGTAAAACCTGCAGTAATGACATGTAGTGGTATTTACGGTGACGTACTCAACCCGGGTGGGAAGCAATGAACTTTCCTAACTGGTGTAGGATCTGGGTGGTGCAGATGCGGCGGGTCAGTAATGAATGCAGATGCAGCCCAGATCAAGGTTTAAAAATTCGGCGGAAACCAGCGAATTTTCGTTGAAATCTCAAGTTTTGGGCCAACATAAAATTTAAACCACCGGCCGAATTAAAATTTTGAAAATTTTAAAAATTACTACAGTAATTTTTTTGGGGCGAAATTTCGCTCAAACCGGCCGAAATTTCGGGTATGAAAACCGGATTTAGATATTTTAAGGCCGGATTTGACTGGAGTTACATCAATAAGACAATAACCCATAAGAAGGTGATCTTTGATGACAATTTGTCGAAAAATGTATTTTTTGAGGCGTTTTAAAATTTCGGTAGAAACACTGTTGAATTTTATAAAATTGAAAAAGCTTTTTCATGCTATAAAAAATTTATGGTACCATCATAATAAGTATAGGATCATACAGAAAATTGTTTAAAATATTTAAACTTCATTTGCTATCTTTTAAAAATAAAAAACAGAATTAGCATAAACAAGGTAGTAACCGTGTCGGAATTTTATAATTTTTTTCAAGTTTGATCGTGACGTAAAATTTTTACAAGAGCTTAAAATTTCCCTCATAACCCTTGTGCAAAAGTTTCAAAAAATTTAAACCTGTTTTGATTGCGCAATCAAAAATTGTATACGGTATAAGCACACGCTCTGAAGTCCAAAAACAGTGAAGTACGACATTCACATTTTTTTTGGAATTTTTTATGGTTGATCATGATGTCAAAATTTTATGATAATACCATCGATGCCTATTTGAACCCAGGACCTTATATTTGCTAGACTTGATATTTACCACTAAGCTAAAGCTGTTGTTAACTTTTAGGGTTGAGAATTAAGTGTTTTTATACATGTGAGACACTGTAGTTTTAGAGGCTCCTCAATCATTGGTTTCTGCTTCACAAACTTTAGATCAGGAGCACTCCATCGTCACTTTATTCTGGTTGTTCACTCCTTCAACCACAAGCCTCATCTATTCTCTCCAATCCGGCCATGTCCGGCCAACAGGAGCAGCATTTTGGCTTGTAGGAGTGAAATTTTGCGTATTGGAGCTAAATTTCAGCCAAAACAGAATTTTGCCAGTAAGTCACTTTTGCATAAGCCTTGATTTATTTTCGGCATAGATGTATTGTAGTGTGAAGAATGAAGATCAAGAATGCTTCTTTGTGCTCAAGGAATTACAGTGAAGTACATCGCTTCACCAGCTTCAAAAGCATTGATCAAGTTAGCACAGTACATCGCTTCATGCATCCGCTGAGCTCTCTTTATGCTTCAGTGCTTCATGCTTGATAGATTTCATACTTTTGTGCTTGGAAGTTCGTGATAATTTTGTACCTTGGACAGCAGCGTTTTCATTTGCTCTTAAAAGTATGAACAAATCCATATTATTTTGTTCTTGCAGTAAAAATATTTCATGCTTTAGTAACCAAGGGCGTTAGGGCGTTTACAACAAGCAAGAAATGTATGGGCACAACAATCAGATTGCATTTGTGTTTACAACAATCAAAAAAGTATATTTTTCGTTAGGGCGTTGATAGGATGATACTAGTGATTACCAATTAATAATCTATATGGCTTAGCAGGTGACCACTGCATCTTTTGTGTTCCATTGCAGGCTCTCGTGATGGCAGATTGTGATGGTACCGAATGGGAACACGGAAAGCGCATCGGCCCCGGGTCGAAGTGTAGCTATTGCAGTCATGTGATGAAGGGTGGAGAAGCGATCCGTCTAAAGCAACATCTGGCTGGCCACGCTGGTGATGTGAAAGCTTGCCCTGACGTGCCTAAAGTGGTTAGGCAGTCCATGCTCGCGGACTTTCATAGATGTCGGGAAAAGAAGAAGGAGAAGGAGGCGGAGTGCCTCCGTAAGGAGAAGGCTTTTGACGACTAGGCCACCTTGGCCACTGAGTACCATACCGAGCAAGAGCAGCTCAAGATGGTCTTAAGAGCCTCCAAAGAAGAGGCCTAACTCAGGAGTCAAGGTTTGACCGCAAGTTCAGGGTCTGAGAGTGGTGCAGGGAGGACATCGGTCCAATCCACTTTCAGCAAAATATTCGAGAGAACCAAATCAAGACAAGAAAGCCATGCATGCATCGATGTTAAACTTGCATGGAGTAGCGCCCCACAGCAACCCAGTATTGACACTACATTCAAGTAGGGGGAGGCAGAAACTAGGGAGGGTATGGTCCAAATGGTTCAATGCTAATGCGATTCCAGGAAGGAAGGCCGAGTGCCTGTATTTCACAAGTATGAAATGATTGTATTTCATAAATTACAATTTGTGTGATGATTATACTAATCTCTTATGCCCACAATGGATAGGTACAATCAAGTTAACTCAGGAGCTAGGCCTAAGAGTTCGTGTACCACGGGGCCACGAGATAGACGGGAAGTATCTGGACAAGAACGAGCAGGAGATTGTCAGTACCTTCGAAGGTTCAGGGACAATTGGGCCACATTTGGTGTTACAGTCATATGTGACGCCTAGACTGGACCTACTCAGCAAAGCATCATCAATTTCATAGTGTACTACAATAGGGTAATGTTCTTTTATAAGACTATCAATGCAATAGATTCAACATTCAGTTTAGTTTTTACTCTTCCATAAGACTGCCAATGCCACATGTGCTAACTGATGGCTTGTTCATTCACAGGCAAGGTCTAGGACCACAAGTACCTACTATGCGAGATAACAAAAGTCGTGACCGAGGAAATTAGGGCAGAGCATGTCGTGCAAGTGGTTACTGACAATGGTGCCAACTTCAAGAAAGTATGCCAGATGTTACAAGTGCAGCACTCATGGATTATATGACAGTTGTGCTTGGCACATACGGTGAATTTTATGCTAAAAGACGTGTGTGACATCCCACACATCAAAGAGGTTGTCGGCAAGACCAAGAAGATTTGCATCATGAAGCTTGATCATAATCTGAAAATTTTGTGAGAATATTAGTGATGTATGATAACCATGCACAAAAAATTTAAAATTTTCTAACGTAGTTTGTCCTATTTTTCATTCGGTTCAAAATTATTGGTCAGCGTTTTATCAGAACAGTAGTAATATTTGAATTTTTAAAAATTCCACAAGCTTTAGAATTATATGAAAATTTTATGGCAATATCACCAATGTGTCAGGACTCTCCAAAAAAATTCAAGATTTTTTATCGTCGTTTGACTCACTTTTCTGCCGTGCAAAAATGTTGAAATTTCGGATATTTCGTCTGAAATATCGGGTTTTTCAGTCAAATTTCAGAAATTCTCGATTGCAAATAGACTATATTTGAATTTTGGTTTTCAAATTTCGTCCAAGATTTGTCCAAAATTTCGAGATTTCGCGAAATTTCGCATTTTGATCCTAAGCGAGATTTAATCCAAAAATAAAATTTGAATCCTTGGCCCAGATAGGCCAAAAACGAAGGTGTACATATCAACTGGTAAAATTCTCGCTACAACTTAAGCAGTTGCCATCCGTAAGCACCATTTTATCGAAGATAAAATGGATCGGATCATTAAACAATGTCAGCTACAATGCATTGCTGCATTATTTCATGAACAGTGCTACAGACAATATTTGATCTAACGGTCTATCAATAACTAATAAAGTTGGAATCATTAATCTCTTTCCCGTATGAAGAATTTTTTACTATGCTAGCCCGTTTACATTTCATTTTTGCAAATCTAGACTCCTCACGTGTGCATTTACAAAATTGGCCCATTCCCTATCGTGAAAGACACGGCAGACAACACATGTCCCATTCGCACCAAGAGAGCACGGGAGGTGCTCAACACTACAGCAGCGTGGGCGACCATAGGAGGACGCCCTGCCATGCCTAGGGAGTGTAGGAGGACTAGCTGAATCATTTAGGCCCCTAAATTCGTCTTGAGTTTTGGTAATTAATAACAAAAGGTGTTGTTAAGGACTAGCAATTCTCTTAAAGAAATGCAAAACAGGTTGGTCCGGCAAATTCCAGAAAAAGGAATAGAATTATGAAGCACAAAGGAAATCAAGTGTCAAGCTCAATGCCAAAGTACGAAGGATTAAGGACCTCTTCATAGAGTTTGCCGATCTTAATGTTTGGAGAAAAGATCAAGTTGATAGAATAGGTATCGTACTATTAAAAAAACCTTGATCAGTAGCTTGATGTGGATCAAGTTTCTTAGCTCAAATACATGTTCATACGGTGATCATAATTTAGGGTGTTTACCGTCTGCTAGGAGCGGTACTGTTATTTATGTGGTAGTACCGGCCGTATGGTCCAATAGTTATTTTGTAGAGAGTGTCTTCTTGGGTGCTAAGAAGAGAGGAAAGGGGACTGTGCTAAATGGATAATTTCATCCTGGCGATCGGCTATTCCAATGGGCATGCATATGAGATATGGGCTTTAAGCGTAGGAACGCCCACGTTTACAAGAGCTCAGTTCTAAGATTGTTTGCGCGCAGGCACCACTACTATTCTTTCTTTTCTTATTATGCAACTGGTCCGAAATATTTTTTTTCCTGATCGGAGGAAGAGGAAAAGAGAGAAAAACGTCACTTCGCTCGCCTTGGGGAACCTAATTAGGAGCTGATTGATTGACTTCTTTAATAGATATGATTATGCCTCGAATGAACCCAAGCAAGCCAAAACCTAATACCAGAAGTATGAAGTGGAGGTCTATGGTTTAATTGGAAACATCTCTTTTGAATTTTTATTTTGCCAGTTCCTCCCTTTATGGTGGAGCGAGCGCCTTGACTAAGGGTCTGTTTGGTAGAGCTTCAGATCCTAGCTTCACCTGAGATCTGAAACTTATAGGCTAAAATAAAGTGAATTAAGTTTATATTTTTGGTCTAAAATATAAACAAGATGATCCATCTAAACACTCTTAATGTACTCACAGATCCAGCTTCACGGATCTGTGGAGCTAGAAATACCCAGCTCCACCAGATCCGTGGATCTGGTGGATCTGAAGCCCTACCAAACAGGCCCTAAGATAGATTGACTCTTTCATTCTTACAGCCTATTCTGGTTCCACTCGTTTGGGGAAAACCCCTTTTGGCATCAATGAAACCTTGTGACATAGGAGTTCAAAAACCTCATTTCGTTTGAGAGATAGTGGAATTTCTTCTTTCAACACGTACATCGACGAGGGTGTCGATGACTTGAGTGAGGAATGGTCATGTGCTAGAGGCCGTACCGTTGGAGTAAGACCTCAACAAGAGGCAGGGACGGATCTGCAGGGTATGCCGGGTGGGCCATGGCATACCCTGTAGATTCGGTCCAATACAGTCTATAATGTCGTCATTATCTTATACAGTCAGTTTGTGAAGGTCATAACTTTAGATCCGTAGATCTGATTGAGCTGATTCTTACTGTGTTAGTTTCGAAATTGAATCTAGTTTCTGCAGTTAAAATTTCACATCAATCCAACGGTTGGATCTTCAGAAATTACTGTTTTCGTTAACATGTATCAGTCTGTTTTTGCTGAAACCGAAGCAGTTTTTTTATAATTTGTTTAGGGGTGATTTGAGAATCAATAAAAATTTGTTTTAGCTTCCACGCAATCATTCACCCCCCTCTGATTGCTATATTAGTGTATATCGATCATATATGTGATTTAAGTGCAAGACTGCTAGTTGATTTATAGAGTAGAAATAAATATAATTGCTACTTTGCTAGAGACTAGAGAGTTGCTTGTTGATGCATTGCTTTTTTTGTTTGTAGAGTTGTTGAATTATGAAAAGAAACTGAGACATTGTATCTCTTTTGTAAAAACATGCAGCAAAGAAGGCTGCTGCTGCTACTACTCTTTTCCAGAAACATTGCAAAATGAGAAGCAAAGAACGATGTTGTTGCTTCATCTCTTTTCCAGAAACATTGCATTTTTTTTCCGGAAACGTTTATTAAGCGAGATATTTTCTTCCAAGTTGATGAAAATGATATAATCAAGAGTTTCGTGGCTATTAGAAGGCGGAGGCCAGACAAGAAGGACAAGAAGTAATATTGTATTCTTTGAACTATTGTAGGTGCGTAAGCTTCTTTTATACATATTTCATACTTAAAATGTTCGAACTATTTATATTGTAATTTATACTTGTATTATCATATTTCTAGTTATTTTATACTCATATACCGAATTTCTCGACAATATTTGTAGTTATTTACCGAATTGTCCATTGAATTTTACCAAATTGTATATTATAGTATTAGCTCGGTATACGCTAACTTAAAATACTAGATCCGCCACTGACAAGGGGGTGTGCAGTTTAAATGTAAATGACGAGCATGGAGAGGCCAAGGTCATTTGTAATTAGGTGTGGCTGATGCAAGAAGACTGGCGAGCTGTCCATGGTGAGACTCGTTGTGATGCTACTGCAGTAGGCATCCTGGTGAGCTGAGGGCGCAGAACTTCTGTACGGGTACAACTGGCACTTAAAAGACCTTCCGTGTAGATGAGTTCTCTTGAGTGAGACTAATCGAGTTACGAAGAAACCTTTGCGATGGTGCTGTGCAGTTGGGTTCTCTATGGAGGAACTTCGTTGTGGAGGGAGGGGGAACATTTTTGCAAATTCATTGGGAGGCCATTTTGTAAAAAGTAAAAAAGATAAAGGGACTATATAAGCACAGTGTTCCCGTATGGACAGGAGTACGGGGGGAGGCAGATAGACGCAGAATGTACAGTTGTAGGCTGGTAGTCCGAGCAGACCAAAACCAGCTCATGTGGTGTGGCAGGCTTCTTGTCTCACTGGGGAGGAGGGTAAACGGGCGGCGAGGTGTGCTCGGGAGCTGCTCGCGGTTTCACATCCCGGCTGCGCATGTACGCCAGGAACTGCGCCGGGAGCTCCTCGAGCAGGGACTGGACGACGGAGATCTGGCCGCCTGCACGGGAGGGGTTAAATGTCAGTGATGAGATTTACAGTGATGTTTCAGTGGTACAACAGCTGGGGTTGGTAACGAGTGCGAATTGGTGCTGGCTGACCTTGGACTGCCCGCATGGGGACAAACTGGACGATGTCGCGTGTCGCGATCCTGCCCGTCGAGCTCTCCAGTCGCTTGCCGTTATCTGCATCTAGGACCTGCCAAAGGGAGAATTGCCAGGTAGACATCAGGGGTGCTTCGTGTTGGGAGTGAAAAATAAGGTCAGAGAACAGTCTCTGCCAATCCAGCAGCCTTAGTTTATCAGAGATAACAACGTATATCGTAACTAGACAAACTTTCAACTGAATGTATGTCTGCAACTTCGTTGGACACAGGGTACAGAAGATGCGATTAGAGAAATGTGCAGCATCATGGTGCGACAAAATGCCGGACTAAAAACTACTAACAAGTACAGCTCACATCAAAAAGGAAACGAGGTGAGGTGTTCCCTATTGACATGCTTTTATTTACAGCGTAGACCATACATGCATATGAGGTAAATGTTTTACCTCCATTTGTTCAAAATTAGCATTTCCGACGCCCACGATGAGAATTGACAATGGCAAATCTGATGCCTTTACAATAGAATCTTTTGTTTCTTGAGCGTCAGTGAGAACTCCATCCTGCAAAAAATGCTCAGGTGAATTTTATGAACTGACAGAGGTCACATGGGGATATCTGATTACATACCGTGATAATGAGCAAGACAAAATATTTATTGTTTCCATACTGAAGGGAATGGCTGGCAATTTCCGCAGCTTTGTTGATCACGGGCCCAAACATGGTTGGCCCAGCAAGGGTAACACTGTAAAGAGTACTGGAGTACGCTGTCATGATGCCTTCAACTCCAACGACCTGTGATTGAAATAGAATATCCATAACATCAATGACAATCTAAGAAATATAAATGCTGAAAGTTGTAGAAAATTGGTAACACCAATCTAAGTAATACAAATACTACGCATGATTTGTAGCACCATAGTCGTGCTAATAGGTGACATTGTGTGGTTATTATTGAATGAACAGGTCCAAAATCTTCACAGTTTTAATCACGAAAATGTTAAGAGTAAATATATGTAGTAGTAATTATGAAGGTGATGGGACAGGGAAAAGGTATCCGAAATTCTGAATCAGCAATATCTGCCAGAAACGTTGCAAGAAAGGCCAAACACAGGAGGCTATTTGTAGCTGAACACAATTGGGCTTAAAGCACTACATTCTTGTGTGGGAAGCTCTACTTGTTCTATTGATACTACTATTGAAAAGCGAGGAAATAAATCAAGCTGGCATCTAAGAGGTTCAACATTAGGGCACACAAATATTCAGAAGTTGGTTTATAGGGGACAATTCATGTTGGTACCAATGTTACATGGTATTTTCTTTTCAAAAGAATTTTATGCACAGTGGTGCATGCCTGCTATATCTTGTGAAGAAAGTCTTTCAATGAGACATGAATCTCACCTCACAGTCTTTTGTAGTTGCATTCAAGTTAAAACAGTGAGATATATATCCTTGTGATGTCTTTGCTCCAAAACCCCAAGCAGGAAATCGCCTATCATTGTCATAAAACTGCAGAACTTCGCCAGCCCCTAGTATTGCCTGGTACATTAAATGATTCAACAAGCAGGCTTTCTTTGGTTTCAAGAAAAATTTAGCACATCAGACGATCCCTAACCTGCTGGTATGAGTTTGGTCTGCCAGAGGGGTCAATGTAGTGCAAAGACTGTGGTGCACGGGGGTCGCCATTTGAAGCTGAAAACACAAATAAAGCACGGATGTAAAACAAAGACGATTGACAGAGCTATAGATATATAGTTTAAGCTGACAATTAGAACTAACCAGTAAAATCTACAGCCACCATAAAATTGAGCTCAAAACCGCTGGAAATATAGTCCAAAAAAGTATGCTGGACTTTTTCCTGGAACTTATCCACGAACAACTGTCCTTTCAACTGAACACAGATTGGATAAATCAAGAACGATTGGATGGAATGACTTTGTTCAGTAGATTGCAGTGTACAAGAAAAATTCAGACCTTTTTCTGTCCCTTATGGCTGTAAAAATTTGCTCCAGACTTCGAATTATATAAATTTTCGAGCTGAGCGATGGTTGTCTGGAAGGCCCTATTTGTCAGACAAGCAGGGGCATAATTAAACTCAGAACCAATGGCAAAAGATACCAAAACACTTCCTTAGTCAACCTACCCAATAATTTCATGGTCACCACTGGAATCAAAATCAAAACACTCAACTAGCAGTGGGTTATCCTGAAATAAAGTAACAGATTAAAAAACATCAGATCAACCTTGAATTACACATGTGCTAACTGCTAAGCAATGCCAACACAATATTCCTATAACTAGAAAAATTTACTTGCCTTGCTACCAAATTGCTGTGATGTTAGCGTTATGGGCCTCCAAACAGGGTTTAAGTTGTCATTGACCACTTCTGTTTTACATATAGGAATGGGACCAGCAGTTTCTACCAGTCTTGATATTCTCAAGAAGGGATCCTGCATAATCAAATCAAATAAAAATTTAGAGGGTTGCAACTGATTGGTCAGCTTATAACATTATACTTTACTAGTGAAGAAAATTCATACACTCTTGGAGAAGACATCCATGTTTTCCAAGTTCAGGCAATGGAATGTCATGTCAACTGCCATCCTTGAGGAAGCACTTTCTTCAGCACGTACTGTCATTGTTCCCAGAAGGGCATGTCCAGAACCACCTCGGAGGTTCAATGTTAGGCTATGGTTGAATTTCGTCACAATCTGTGAAAAGAACAAAGAAGCGCAAAATAAAACATCAAGAGAAGACATTTGTGTTTTTCCTCTTCATTTGCATTTATTTAGAGAAATTGTATAATGCAACTAGTTATTTCGTATTCGTGGTGTTTGCATAAGATCCTCCCGTTGATGTTGTACAACCTCTGACAAATTGCAGGACACTTCCCCTAGAAAATCTTGCATAGCCAAGTTCAACATCTGCAATAAACAACAAATGCAGGCTTCAGAAGTTGCATAGAAAGTTACAAACTAGAAATTCTTAGCTGGCTATAGCGCTAACTGTTATTGTCTTACTAAAATAAAATTTTCTTCACAAATAATCCATGTGACTGAGGTAAAAGATAAAGCCCATCTTATCACTTAATAATTTCTTCTGCAAAACTAAACAATTGAGACAATTCTACAGCCAGCTGACCGAGATTGTTTCAGCAAATATTAACAACTGAGACAATTCTACAGCCAGTTCATAAACCAGCTTGTATTGAGAACATATTAACGGTGTGTACAATATTTATGTACAGCTTGATACATCATTTGCTGAGATGTTTCACCATGCAAGGATGAAATAATCAGCTGCCAAACACAACAGTTAGCATGCTCACGTGCAGTGGCGTATCCAGGATTTTGGGTATAGGTGGTCCAACTTAGCATAAATTTTTTAAATACCGTAAATCTAACATACCAATATACAATACAAGTATAGAATTTACCAAAAATACATCATGATATATTAATAAGGTGTCTTACGAACATCTTAAAATCAACAACTAAGTATGAAATTTGACTTAAAGAAACTTACACGACTACAATAATTTGAAGAAGATTACGATACTACTTCTTGTTGGGTATACGCTTTCTAATGGCCATGAAAGTGTCCATTATATTTTCTTCATTCACTTTAAAGAAAATATCTGGCTCAATGAATGTGACTAGACAATCGTTCAAAAGACTATCACCCATCCCTCTTCATGTTTTAACAATTCTGCAATACAATATGTAGAATCGATATATATTAAACTAGCAATCAGAGGGGGGTGAATGATTGTGCGGAAACTAAAATCAAATTTTTGATTATTTTTGAAACACCCCAATTAACTGATTCGGATTATACAAAAACAGATTAACCTATGTTCACTAAAACAGTAATTTCTGATGATCCCACCGTTAGATCGATGTGAAATTTTAACTACTAAAACTAGACTCAATTTTCAAGCTAACAAAATAAAAATCAGATCGATCGGATCTACGGATCTAAAGTTATTTTCTTCGCAATTTTACTGAATCAAACGCCAGACCAAATAAAAACAGATTGACTCACGTTCACCAAAATAATAATTCCCAAAGATCCTACGGTTGGATTGTTGTGAAATTTTAACTGTAGAAACTAGATGAAATTTCGAAATTAACACAATAAGAATCAATCCGATCGGATCAACGGATCTAAAGATATTACCTTCGCAATATGACTGTCTCAGTAATGACAGAAATTGATCTTACCGCTTTGGAATTTTTGGGTGGGCCGGGGCCCACGCGGCCCACCCTCTAGATCCGCCAGTGCTCACGTGTGTGTGGGAGAAACTTTCCTTAAAGCAAGAGGCCCCAAACACGTATAAAATATTATATGTAATCTCCTTACTATATTTAAGCCCATTTACTCAATCTATTAGTTTAGGACTGTTAACTGTTGTTTGGGTAAAGGTACTGCATCTCCACGTAATTTTTTTTATAATAATATATACCGGATTTCTTTACCACTTACTAGGCATGTAGGCTAGTATGTTTAACAAACTGGTGCTTTTCTCCTGCATGACACTACCATGTCCTGTACTGTACCGATCACAGAACCCTTCTTTGTTTTTTTTTGGTTTTTTTGGTTTTTTTTTGAAGGCATGACACTACCATGTCCTGTACCAAATGTGGCCGTATGAAAATAACGAAGATGGTGAAATAAAATAACAAAATAATTGCAAAATCTATGGCTCAATTTCAAGCAAGGACGACAAATAATTAAGTATTCAAATTGAGTAGGGGAGCAGTAAAATAAATAAATAAGGGCACAAAATATACCTTCACTGGTGTGTTATGGTACCTTGTGTCAATGTCATATATCTTGAATCTATCATGAGTAAAAAAAAGTAGTAGTAAGTAGGAGTTTTTTACAAGTGATATGCTCATTTGTATCATTATAAACTTACACGAGCAGCTGCACAATTTCAAATTGATAATTGATCGTAGCTTTTGTGATCCACGAGGGTTCCAGTGAATTCAATATGACTTCAGTACGGCCAATCTCCTCTAACCTTCCATCCAGTTTTGTGTAGACCACTAACATCGGATCACTCTACAGCAAGTAAGTTGGGGAGAATATGTACACAAGAAAAGCAGCCAATCAGATAAGCTCCGTAGTTTTTGGTTACACATATATGCTGTAAAAGATTTATGACACTACAATGAAAATTTAAAAGTAGAATTATTTTGCATGTTTCTATTGTACCTGGTGCAAAGCCAACATAATTCTCAATATAAATATAGTGGCAATGCAATGATCTTCGGTGAGCAAAAGCAAATATCAGAGATGAAAAGATAGCAGCTTTCGTGAAAATTTGACTATTTGAAGATGGACTATAGACAATGTAGCATGTCACTTTCTGGGGTCGTGCCTTGGAGTGAGAATGAAGCTTGTAGAACTTGGTTTCAACTATGCCAGTGTAAGCCAATTTTGGTCTTCTGTTAAATTTAATATTTTCCTGCAACGAGTAGTTGTTCCACCGGATTGTTTCTCTTTCATCCCACTGTACTTAGAAAGATAAACTAGAAATCCTTTTTTTATTTGCCCTTTGTATCACAACTATGACTCTTATGACACTATAAGGCGAAGTCAAGGCCAATTTTAAAACGTTAATTATTGCTCCTCCATGCACTTTTCCGGTAAAAAAAGGATGACAACAATACAATAAAAGAGTAGACAGAGGGCACGTTGATACAGAAGCATAAATTTGGATCACTTTACATTATCATTCGTTTTGTTTTAAACTTGTCATTCTTAACAAAGAATGTCCAACATTGCAAAACTCGGCAACAGCTATTTCAAGTCCAACATAGTTTATTTTTCTAAGTAATTCTAAGGTTCTGAAGTCTGAGACAATAGAATCAACACAATAAGTTGTACTACTAAAAAAGAAATAGGAATATAGAGATTTATTATGCTTGTGGAAGAACAATAGAATGGCGGTTTGTACCTTGGAAAGAGCATCCATATTCCTCAACTTTGAGGCTGAAAAAGATAACTGCATTAGAGGAAGAAAGCAACATGTCAGTGCAGGAGATCAGATTGGTATCCACAATCGACTAGTTGAGAGCATGTTGTGTTGGCATGCAATGCCCACGTAGAGCCGTAAGTCGAATTGGTGCTACATTACCGCTGGGTGGCACAGATAGGATTTCAAATTCACAAAATTCAACTATCCAAGCACATGCTATCCTTGGAAATGCATTAAAATGACAAAGAACCATTCTAACAAATTAACTCTTAAATACGAAACACCGCACAGGTCTTTCGTCCACTGTAACGTAGCATGCACAGGCCACAGCTGATGTGGGACAGTGGGAGCAAGGCCTGGCTGAGGAGTGGAGAACTTAGAAAGACATAATCTTCATGTAGGCGCCATACATATCATTGCAACCATATACTTTTTTATTTAGAATCCAAACACAAGTTTGAACGATTTTTTAAAATTTTGAAGGGAATGAGTAGATCCTATAAAAACTATAAACTTAACTAATTGTTTGGTAAATTATAGGATGCAAAGTTTATCCTCTGAGCAGCACGAGAAAGTGCACGCACGTATAAAAACCGATTTATCAAGCCAAAGATCACCGGTAGTGCCGACAACCCTCTGCACACTTACTTTAACGTGGTTTCGTTTTAAAGCAATAGATTGATATCCACCACACACTCCAACCTAAACGTATTTGACCTTTCCTGATCCACTCCCAGAAAATGCTCCCAGCGTCAAATTTTTATCAAAATATATAAAAACAATGCACAAGCAGGTAACTGAGAAATCAAATTCCATTCTGTACCATGAAAATCCTTAAAAAAAGGTATTTCACTGCATGCATTTCATGCAAAAAGAAGCATCGTTCTACCAATAACGAAAACACACGATGCTTGAGGTGTGCTATTGACGTACAGCTGAATCACATATTTACTAAAAAAATAGAAATAAGCCCGCGACATTTACCAAACAGATCGAGGCGCATTTCCCATAATAAATTCTGATAAAAATTCAAAAAGGAAAAGGAAACATCTCTTGATAACGAGCAATTTTTTTGTGAAATAAAGCATACTTGACAAACATAAGCACGAAAACCTACAATGAGGAGCCACCTAAAACCCCAATTCAGAGATAAGCACCACCATTTCCCAAAACCCACTTCAAACACGACACCACCATTTCCCAAAACCCACTTCAAACACGACAGTTCAGAAAAAGCCCGAAAAAATTTGCACATCAAAATTGCCACAAAGCAAGGTACACTCCAAAAAAAAAGTGCGATCGAAACTAAAACCAAAGCCGTAATTCGCACGCAGGGGACTTTTGCGATGCTGAAAAGGTTGGCCAAAAAAAACCCGAACCAGTGCCGTGTAATATCTTCAAAGCGAAGCACATTTACCAAAACAACCACACCAAACCCACATAATCACACAGCCGAAGCCCCCAAAATCCACCTCGCCAAAACCGATCGCCGATTCCCCAAAACCCACTTCAACCGCGAGCAATTTCATCTTCGCGGAGCTCCCACGACTTGCGAGCGCTGGGCGCTAGGTTCTCCCGCAGGACGACCGTACCTCAAGGGGCGTGTAGAGGCCGCGGAGGCCGCGCGCCTGGAAGAAATGGTCTACCGCCTCGTTGGCCCCGCCCTGCGCCGACGCTCCGGTCGCCCCGCGGCCCCTCGCGCCTCCGCTGCCGCCGCCCACGGCCTCCATGCCGCCGCTCACGTCACCGGAAAAGCACCCTCCCATGTCCGATCTCTCTCTCGACTCTTTTCGTTTTGAGATACGATTAAGGTCAGGTGATCTGTGAACTTGGGTTTTCGGCTAGGCGATGAGTATTTATAGGGTCGGGGGCCACAGGGCAGACGAAGTCAAATGAGCCCACATGAAAATCTTCCTGTTCTGGATTATACGCGGCTATTTAATTTAATCTAGAGGAGGTGCCGTGCCATCACTTCGAGCGCACCACGAAATTCCGTGACACGAAAATATCGACTTGAACTTGATAGTTGATACGCCGGTTTCCCATATTGCTAAAGTCGTTGCTGAGATATTTGGATATTTATCACTTTAAATATGTGCTTTCATAAATTTATTATTGGTTCTATATTTCATTGATCTAGATGGTTTTATATGTCATTGGTTCAAATGGCATCATATTCAAAAAGTCAATCTTTTAAATGACAAATTTTCAATTATTTCAGTCGCTGCTACTCTCTCCCTGAATACTCCCTCCCACTACTTTTATAAGGTTTATTTTTTCAATAATTTTATTTATAAATATAAGACTTGTATGTAAATTTAATAAAGCCTTTCCTTCTATACCCTTATTTATTCTCTCTCAACCATATGCATTTATTCATTACCACCTACACAAAAGTACATGTTTCATCTTCTAAGACAATTAAGTACGGACATCTAAGTCATTTTTATACCTTTCTTAATTTCAACGCAATCTTAATCTTTATGCAAAGTCAAAATAAACCTTTAAAAAAATGGAGGAAGTAGATATTACACATATACCAAAGTAGAGTATATTACTCCCTCGGTTATAAACAGTTGTCACTTTGGATATCAAGACAGTCTTCAAAACTTAATTTTGACCACTAATTTTTATTGTAATATATATTAAAAACCTAATAAAATTATAATATTATAAAAGTATGTTTCGAGACAAATCTACACATATGATTTTCACGCATCCAATCTAAATATGTAAAGAGATATCGATAGCTAAAGTTTAACTACATGTATCCTATACCGACAAATTTTTGTGAACCGGAAGTAGTATAAAAGATTGCATTACACCTCTTTACTAAGTCACCTATTGTTCTTTAGATTATGTATCTTCCTATAATCTATAGTAGTAAATGTCATCGAAAATAGCTAAAGGGAAGGAGTATATTAGAATAAAAAATAGTAAAAAGCCACATTGAAATTTTAGGATGGTATGTATTTAGAAACAAAATTTTAAACATAAAATGATATGTACTCAAGAACAGAGAGGGAGAGAGAGGGCTGTTTAGTTTAAGCGGAATGAATGGATGAGCATTAGAATCAATATCGTCTATCTAGCTAGAAGATATTACGCTCGCCAATGCCAAGCATGAGGCCAAAGTTAGGACTGGCTATGGAGTTTAAAAAGCTATTATTAAGTTTCTTTTGAAATTGATATAATTCACTATAAAATTATTTATTTATTATTTAAGTGGTTATTTCAAATTTGAACTAACGAGGCTCTATCGAGCAGATCTTCATTAACATTTTTCGCTTGAGATGAACTTATTTTAATTTTGAACTCATTAACTACTATAATTAAAATAATTTTGATTCGAGTCTAAATGAGTTTTTTGCCAAACCTAGTCCATGTACTCATTACCCACTATTTACATGGTCTTGCATTCACACTTCTGGTCATTACTTCTTCTAGTTATATATTAATAAAAATTTAAAAATATCATGCTGTGGATGTACTTTTGACGACGAATCTTAGGATGATATTTCACGTAACAAATTATTTATTTATTATTTAAGTGGTTATTTCAAATTTGAACTAACGAGGCTCTATCGAGCAGATCTTCATTAACATTTTTAGCTTGAGATGAACTTATTTTAATTTTGAACTCATTAACTACTATAATTAAAATAATTTTGATTCGAGTCTAAATGAGTTTTTTTTGCCAAACCTAGTCCATGTACTCATTACCCACACTACAACAGGAACACCCCTTTAACAACGGATACATAGCAACATATGATGTTATGCGTTGCAAGTAACAGGGTGGCAACGCTTGCAAAGCGTTGCAAGCATCATCCGTGGGTTTAAGCAACTAGTGGCAACATTTGTCAACTGTTGCAAGAATCACCCGTAGATCCTTTTGTTTTGAAGTCATCCTTTTATTTGGTTGCTGTATTAAGAGGTGAACTCGTTCCAATTCAAATTTCGCCAAAGTGTACTGAGTCAAATTCAATTTTTGGTCAAAATGTGGTTACATTTTATTCAAAAATTCAAATTTTGATCAAAATTTGTCAAAAAAAACAAATTCTGTTCGAAAATTCAATTTTCAATGATATTTTGTTCGAAATTCAAATTTTGTTAAAAAATTCAAATTTTGTCCAAAAATTTAAATTATGGTCAAATTTTATCCGAACATTTCAAAAAGTTCAAATTTGCCCAAAAATTCAAATTTTGATTAAATTTTGTCCAAAAATTTCAAACCAAAATTCAAAACCTTGATTACAACTAGCTCATCCATCCACCCAACTAAACAAAAAATTGACTCATCCCTATTCACCCAACTAACATTATCTGAATGACTCTATCCCATCTAAACTAGATGATCATATCCCATCTACCTCATCTAGACAACCAAATACTTGTAATATCAAATTAATTTTTTGGGTTCATGCGAGCGATTCTGAAACCCATGAGTGTTGTGGGCTATTAATTGGAGGAGAGTAGCCACGTGGAGGTGGAATTCCATTGAAATAAATGGGAAAAGAGTAAAAAATCCTATAGCCCCTCCCTTTGGGCCCAACCTGACCACCACCACCACCTCTTAACCCTAATTCCCTTCCTCCTCCCCTAGTCAGCCCTCTCCCTTCCCCTTGTGGCCGAATTTTGCAGCCACTTCCTCCTCTTCCATGCCATTTCCAGCCAGTAGAACGCAGATCCATCCACCCAAAGTGTTCCTCTCACGCGGATCGAATCTGCACAAGAACGCCAAATCGCGAAGAACGGTGAGTTTTCATTCCCTTTAGGTGAGTTTTGATTTGGGGTTTTTAGATTCTGTTCTAGGGTGGTATTAGGAGGGCTTTGGAGCCCTTGTCCGTGGTTGATTCGTTGAGGGGAGTCGCCGGGAGAAGAATTAATTTTCGGATCAGAGTGCACCGGGTTAGTTCAATTGGAGCAGTTGGGTTGCAGTCACAGTTTCGTGGCCGAAACGATTTTTTATGAAAAAATGTATAACTAGAAAGTTGTAGATGACGTTTAGAAATATTTTGTGTAATTTTTTAAGAATTTTTGGAGCGACGGTCTGTGAGTAATCTCTGTTACAAACCTGCTGTCAGAAATTGGAAACAGAATGACGTGATCTGAATTGAACTGCTGATTAGGCATAGATAACGGTGGAATTTAAATTTATTGTCTTCATGAAAGTTGTAGATAAGGTTGAGATATAGCTTCTGTAAAATTTTCATATTTTAGGTGCAGTATAAAAATAGATATGAAATTATGAATTAGAGGCCTCTGCAGGTAGCTCGATAAATTGTGAGTTATCGCTGCTTGGGCAGGGATTCGAGACCTAGGAAGCGAGCCCTAGGGTTATGTTCAAATGGTACTATCATGTTATAATGTGGATACCATTGTACAGGTGGTGTTGTTTCGACGACTGTTAGCCCTTCCATCTCGAAGAATAAGGCAAGTGCATCGATTGTTGAATTCTTGCAGTGTTGATTGTTTGCCATGCTAGTTGCTATATAAATTGATAATGCATGATATTGCTATGTTGGCATCACTAGTATGTGTAGGACTTGTGAATATCCATTAAACTATTGTAGTTACATGCGGACATGTGATTATATGAAAGAACAATTGTTTCTTTTTTATGCAAGCATTTAATTTTGTTTCAACAGCTTCGATGTCTCAACTGGTCAACAAGAAGTGGCGCTGAGTATCTCCAGTTCAACTTGACCTCCTTAGCTCATGATGTTGTTGAATGCCTAATCGATAGAAATTTGCTTGTTAAGCCTAAAATTAAGAGAGTAGGTGCTTGTCATTCTTGTTGGTAATTATGTTAAGTATTGCTCGATGCATGCTTTGTTGAACCATTTTGTTGTTTTATTCAGGGACCGAACCCAAGGACTGCGTGCGTAATTTCATCATCCAATTCACTATCTAATGATTTTTCCGGTATTGCCAATGAATTCATATGAGAAGCTTCGCAAGTCATTTATATTAGGTTTTATTGACGATTGTGTCTTTACATGCTGGTGGTGAGTCGCAAGATCACTTTTGAGCATTGCTTCCCATAAGGTTTATTTTTACATAAAAAATAAAATATTGTAAGATGAGAATAGTAATAGATAACTGCTTAGCTACTCGTACCATGTGTACATTAGACACTAAAAGTTTTGTTCTTTTGAGATATGTAACACTAAAAGTTTTGTTCTTTTGAGATATGTAACTTGGTCATATAAATTGAATTGTTTGTTACTTTCCTGATTTTTTTGACCATATATGCCCTTGTTTATTTTGTTAATCGATATATTGGGGTGCCCGATCCAACTCTAATGGGATTAAGTTGCTTCATGATAAGTCAAATTCAACGTCTTTGAGACCTTTAATCACCTTATCAAGTAAACATATATGTTATTACTTATTTAACGACTCATAAAAATACTTGAATGCTAGACAATGTTGATCTCAACACCTTGATGAGTATGTTCAGTGGGCTTGGCACTGGTGGTGGCCTAGGTGTCTGAAATACACCCAATGGTTTGTATGCATTTCATGATATTAGAAGAAATGATGTTCCAGTGCCACCAAGTGTGTTTCCTATGAACCTTGCTTAGTATTAAGCAATGTCCAAATTTGCAGTGCCACCAGAAGAACTCTATGCAACACAACTAGCTCAGCTCCAAGAAATGGGTTTGCACTTAATGTCAACTCCCTTCTCTCATATAGGTGTGTATCAGGCTACACTTTTGCTACTGAACTTTATTGTCGCTTCTTCAGGTAAGAGAGCGTTGCCGGAATTTCAGATAAGAATGGCAGAGACTGAGAAGGCGTATTACGAGATGATGGGCGTCACCACTCCAAACGTAACATTTGTCTACTAGGCTATGATGCTGATGTTAATCCAGCCATGTTTTTTTTAACCCACTAGTAGCACTTATGTAGAGCTAGATGATGGTGATATTGATGGTACGTGTAGAGCATATGAGATGTCATATCTATTAATTCATTTTAAAGTATTAAAGTATTCAATTTCATTTGTAGATTGAGAAGATAAATAGTTGAAAAAAACAGTGACATATTGGACTGAGATGGAGAATGGAGGCCTGCCACACGTTGGACTGAGATGGAGAATGATGACCTGGTGGCATTCCAAGATGGCTCGTGTTTATATATATTTTTTCATTACAATCTTTGTTCGAACAAAATTATGACGCACTTATGAGAATGTTACTCACTGTAATGCAACAATATATTTATAATACACAACAATGTTTGCTTATTTGCCATGTGTGGGTCCATAATGGTCTTCAAATTTTCAATTCCATTGCATATGCTTTCAACTATAATTGGTGCCAAATTATATTATTTAATAATATTTTTCATCGCTTGGTTTATTCCTTGCAATGCATATAAGCGTTGCCACAATTCAAATCTATATGTTGCAACGACTTGAAGTCATTCGTCCATGGGTAGTACCAACATATGTAAGCGTTCAGTAACCACTCAATATCCGCTTCGCTTAGCAACGGTTTATTCTAGGCCTTACAACGCATATATAAGTGTTGCAATAGACCCTAGCAACGGCAAGATAGGCAACGCATAATAATGCATTGGTATAGACCCTAGCAACGCATATACGGAGTTTTAGCAACGCATATATGCGTTGCAAAAAGGGGTGTCCTTTTGTAGTGCCAGTAGCCCACTGGGAGAGACGGTTTGAACTATGAAGGGGGTGGTGGACCCTGTTAATGCACAGAAGAGACAAGCCGATGGATTGTAGCTAGGAAAAAGTGATCCGACGATCGGTGCGCCAATCCAAATCTAACTATGCGGGAGACGGACAGGGAGGAGATGTAGTTTCTGTCAAGACTGTAACTTAAGCAGTCTCTATAGTCACGGACCGTCCGATCGAAGCATCGGATATTTCGGATTGAGTAAAATTTTGATAAAATGTTTTGCTACAATACTATCTCCAAGCACATGCTATCCTTGGAAATGCATTAAAATGACAAAGAACCATTCTAACAAATTAACTCTTAAATACGAAACACCGCACAGGTCTTTTGTCCACTGTAACGTAGCATGCACAGGCCACAGCTGATGTGGGACAGTGGGAGCAAGGCCTGGCTGAGGAGTGGAGAACTTAGAAAGACATTATCTTCATGTAGGCGGCATACATATCATTGCAACCATATACTTTTTTATTTAGAATCCAAACACAAGTTTGAACGATTTTTTAAAATTTTGAAGGGAATGAGTAGATCCTATAAAAACTATAAACTTAACTAATTGTTTGGTAAATTATAGGATGCAAAGTTTATCCTCTGAGCAGCACGAGAAAGTGCACGCACGTATAAAAACCGATTTATCAAGCCAAGATCACCGGTAGTGCCGACCACCCTCTGCACACTTACTTTAACGTGGTTTCGTTTTAAAGCAATAGATTGATATCCACCACACACTCCAACCTAAACGTATTTGACCTTTCCTGATCCACTCCCAGAAAATGCTCCCAGCGTCAAATTTTTATCAAAATATATAAAAACAATGCACAAGCAGGTAACTGAGAAATCAAATTCCATTCTGTGCCATGAAAATCCTTAAAAAAAGGTATTTCACTGCATGCATTTCATGCAAAAAGAAGCATCGTTCTACCAATAAGGAAAACACACGATGCTTGAGGTATGCTATTGACGTACAGCTGAATCACATATTTACTAAAAAAAATAGAAATAAGCCCGCGACATTTACCAAACAGATCGAGGCGCATTTCCCATAATAAACTCTGATCAAAAATCAAAAAGGAAAAGGAAACATCTCTTGATAACGAGCAATTTTTTTGTGAAATAAAGCATACTTGACAAACATAAGCACGAAAACCTACAATGAGGAGCCACCTAAAACCCCAATTCAGAGACAAGCACCACCATTTCCCAAAACCCACTTCAAACACGACAGTTCAGAAAAAGCCCGAAAAAATTTGCACATCAAAATTGCCACAAAGCAAGGTACACTCCAAAAAAAGTGCGATCGAAACTAAAACCAAAGCCGTAATTCGCACGCAGGGGACTTTTGCGATGCTGAAAAGGTTGGCCAAAAAAAAACCCGAACCAGTGCCGTGTAATATCTTCAAAGCGAAGCACATTTACCAAAACAACCACACTAAACCCACATAATCACACAGCCGAAGCCCCCAAAATCCACCTCGCCAAAACCGATCGCCGATTCCCCAAAACCCACTTCAACCGCGAGCAATTTCATCTTCGCGGAGCGCCCACGACTAGCGAGCGCTGGGCGCTAGGTTCTCCCGCAGGACGACCGTACCTCGAGGGGCGTGTAGAGGCCGCGGAGGCCGCGCGTCTGGAAGAAATGGTCCACCGCCTCGTTGGCCCCGCCCTGCGCCGACGCTCCGGTCGCCCCGCGGCCACTCGCGCCTCTGCCGCCGCCGCCAACGGCCTCCATGCCGCCGCGCACGTCACCGGAAAAGCACCCTCCCATGTCCGATCTCTCTCTCGACTCTTTTCTCTATTCCGAACGTTGCGAGTTTTGAGATACGATTAAGGTCAGGTGATCTGTGAACTTGGGTTTTCGGCTAGGCGAGGAGTATTTATAGGGTCGGGGGCCTCGGGGCAGACGAAGTCAAATGAGCCCACATGAAAATCTTCCTGTTCTGGATTATACGCGGCTATTTAATTTAATCTAGAGGAGGTGCCGTGCCATCACTGCGACCGCACCACGAAATTCCGTGACACGAAAATATCGACTAGATAGTTGATACGCGGGTTTCCCGAATCGCTAAAGTAGCTACTGATATTTGGATATTTGCCACTTTAAACATGTGGTTTTGTAAATTTATCACTGAATTTATATTTTATTGACTTAGATAGTCCTATACATCATTGGTTTAAGTGGCATCATATCCAAAAAGTCAATCTTTTAATTGACAAATTTTCAATTATTTCGGTCGCTGCTACTCTCTCCCTGAATACTCCCTCCCTCCACTTTTATAAGGTTTATTTTTTCAATAATTTTATTTATAAATATAAGACTTGTATGTAAATTTAATAAAGCCTTTCCTTCTATACTCTTATTTATTCTCTCTCAACCATATGCGTTTATTCATTACCACCCATACAAAGTACATGTTTCATCTTCCAAGACAATTAAGTGCGGATATCTAAGTTATTTTTTATACCTTTCTTAATTTCAACGCAATCTTAATCCTTATGCAAAGTCAAAATAAACCTTTAAAAAAATGGAGGAAGTAGATATTACACATATACCAAAGTAGAGTATATTACTCCCTCGGTTATAAACAGTTGTGACTTTGGATATCGAGACGGTCTTCAAAACTTAATTTTGACCACTAATTTTTACTGTAATATATATTAAAAACCCAATAAAATTATAATATTATAGAAGTATATTTCGAGACGAATCTACACATATAATTTTCACGCATCCAATCTAAATATGTAAAAAGATATCGATAGCTAAAGTTTAACTACATGTATCCTATACCGACAAATTTTTGTGAACCAGAAGTAGTATAATAGATTGCATTACACCTCTTTACTAAGTCACCTATTGTTCTTTAGATTATGTATCTTCCTATAATCTATAGTAGTAAATGTCATCAAAAATAGCTAAAGGGAAGGAGTATATTAGAATAAAAATAGTAAAAAGCCACATTGAAATTTTAGGATGGTATGTATTTAGAAACAAAACTTCAAACATAAAATGACATGTACTCAAGAACAGAGAGGGAGAGAGAGGCCGGGCTGTTTAGTTTAAGCAGAATGAATGGATGAGCATCAGAATCAATATCGTCTATCTAGCTAGAAGATATTACGCTCGCCAATGCCAAACATGGGGCCAAAGTTAGAACTAGCTATCGAGTTTAACAAGCTATTATTAAATTTCTTTTAAAATTGATATAATTCACCATAAAATTATTTATTTATTATTTTAGTGGTTATTTTAAATTTAAGCTAACGAGGCTCTATCGAGTGGATCTTCATTAATATTTTTCGCTTGAAATGGACTTATTTTAATTTTGAACTCATTAACTACTATAATCAAAATAATTTTGATTCAAGTCTAAATAAGTTTTTTTTGCCCGACCTAGGCCATGTACTCATTACCCGGTAGCCCACTGGGAGAGGCGGTTTGAAGTTTGAACTATGAAGCGGGTGGTGGTATAGACAATGTTTTTCAGGGTACATCAAAATGTGTACAGTATTTCCGTATGATTGCAATCATCGATTCCTCACCTAATAATCCGGCGGAGACTGCTTAACTTACCATCCTTAGGACTGTCTCTGTCGACGAGATTCGTTTCCATCGGGCATTCGTGAATCTGGTGAAACTAAAAATTCTAGTTTCACCAAATTGTGAGTACATTAAGAGTGTTTAGATAGATCATTTTGTTTATATTTTAGACTAAAAATATAAACTTAATTCATTCTAATTTTAGCCTAAAAAGTTTGAAAAAATTTATGAGAACATAAAAAACTAAGAACTCTACCAAACAGAAACAGGTGGACTATACCGGATCTCTGCCGACGAGAGATCTTGTTTCCATCAGGCATCCGTACATTCCGATCGAAGCTAAAAAGTCTATGCTACATCCTCGCCAAAAAAAAAAAGAGTCTATGCTACAGGAAGTTGGCAAGGTAAGAGAGTAAAAAATCCTTGAGTCTACATGTTCGTCTTACGTTCTGAAATACGTTTTTTTCTAAAAAAAAAAGAGTGCCCTATCTTTTCAAAAACGGAGGGAGGAGTAGCTGGGAGAGTTTTCGGAAGTTCACGTCCTGTAACAGGACCCAATGGCAAGAATGTCTGTTTCAAGAATCAATACTTGAATCTTACTATACCTCTGTTCTTCTCTAATTGTCTTTTTTGATATTTACATGGTCTTGCATTCACACTTCTGGTCATTACTTCTTCTAGTTATATATTAATAAAAATTTAAAAAATATCATGCTGTGGATGTACTTTTGACGACGAATCTTAGGATGATATTTCACGTAACAAATTAAAATACTTTTTATATATATTAGGAGTTAAATTTTTAAAATATTGGCTGCATAGACAATAAAAAAAAGGACTGAGGGAGCAATGTTTTAGCTTGGTTCGCATCTGAATTGCGTATCAGATTTTGGCCGCATAGGTTTTGGGAACGGGCCAATGGCATTCTCTTGGAAAGCACAATGGGAAGCCGCAGAAAGAAGCGGTTGCCATATATGGAAACATGGGCAACACGGCGTGCTTTGGTCTTTGGAGACGACCGTGGGTGCTCGATACGCGGCTGCATTTCAATCGCCTCAGTGTCACGACCAGCAGACCACGCCACGCGCGTAACGTCAGGACATGTACACTAGCATGATGTTAACTGTCTATTTATTTTAGTGTATAAGATTTTTAATGGTATGAAAAAGAGAATGATGAGATAGTATAACTATTTCTTTATAAAAAATACTACTATATCATTACATGAATTATTGTCTATAATAAATATTTTTATACAATAATTAAAAAATTATAGAACATCATAAAAATAACTTTAAAAAATCATATATTATAGAAATTATCTTTTAACTTTTATATTTAGATGATATGAAGGAGCGTATAAACAGCGGTCATCTGGTCTCACTCTCACACTCAGCGAAGGGCCAGGGAAAGTGAGGGTCCCCTCCCTGCGCGTCCTGACGTGGGCTCCCATCGATCGCCAAGGTCTCCATCGCTAAACTCTCCAACCGTATGCCGCGGTCAACGGTCAACGCTGCCGAGTGCTCCCTTGTGAGGATAGCAATATTCGGAGAAGCTGCTTTCTCAAGGTTCAACCATGGTGCGGTGTACTGTGGCTAACACCTGAAGCCATTTTCAATTGGTTCACGCGTGGTTTGCAGGAGGACAGAAAGTACCATCGCTCTTATTCTGTGAAAAAGATTTTAAGGAGATCTGCTAACTAAACATGCACGGATTGTGGTATGCCAGGCTAGCGGATGGCATTTGTGCCACTTCCCGCGTGGCCTACACCGCGTGCTACTACCACCACTCGTGCATGCCAACACGGGTTTATCGTACATCATATCTACACCGTGTTATACCGCAACGACACGTCGTGCCGTGTTGTGCAGGCTCGGCTCGTCTTCGGCGAGCCTAGGTATAACCCACTTGCTCTTCGTGCCTACTTTGTATCGTGTAGGCCCAGATTCGGCTCATTTGCATTATTGCAACGAGAAGAAATAAGTCAGAGACACACAGGGCTAAACTAGTAGACATAAATATTAGGGAAAAGAAAGCAAATTTTATTCATTCTTGAACAGATACAGAGTGACGTTGCAGTGTTTGTGTGAGTACACGATGCTCCTTAGTACAAAGATTTGTATATTGTAAGAAGCTGCTCTCTCTTACCCATTTCTCTCAATCTCCCTCATCTCTCTCCCCTTTCTTGCCCACCCTCTTAATCTCTCTCAGCTCTCTCGCCCATCTCTCTCAATCTCTCTCGTCCGTTGTTCCCTCTCTCAGCTCTCTCTCTCTCTCTCTCCCGTCTCTCTCAATCTCTCTCGCTTGTCACTCTTGCTCCTCTCTCATCTGTTGCCCCCTTTCTCTTGCCCATCTCTATCGGCTCTCTCTCGCCCATCGTTTTCTCTCTTAATCTCTCTCAGCGATGAGCGAGTGAGGTATTAAGAGGAGTGGAGAGGGCGAGGAGCACTATTGGCCATGGAGAGAACAAGAGAGAGAGAACGAGGAGCGAGAGGAGTGAAGAGAGCTAGGCGCGGTGCTGGTCGAGGAAAGAGGGGGACTGAGAGAGTGAGGGTAAGCCAAAGATAGTGACATAGAGTCGGAGAGGGATGAGCAACGGTCGGGGAGGATTTTCATACGAACGAGGCAACTTTTTAGGAATCAGAAGGCAACGACTAAATACGAATGAACAAAAGGTGGTGCAATATTCTTCTTCCCCTCCATGGCACAAGCAAGCACGTCCTCGAACACCCTGACTAGTTCTACTCCTGAGCATCCGAAATATTTAAGCATCCATAATTTTACTTAATTGCTTGAATTTCACAATTTTATTTTGTTTTCTCCCTTTTTTCCCTTTCCCTTTTCTACCTTTTCCCCATTTCTTCCACCTGTTTTCCCCTTCTCCCTCCCCCTTTTCCCTTTCAATGGCTTTACAACAGTCTATCACCCGCCGATAGCTTTGCACTTTGTCCTGTACAGCCTTCACTATTTCTGACCCCATCTCCGTAAGACTTCATTTGCCCGATCAAACGTGCCTGGCTTGACACTGATCGGCATTAGACCTGATTTACCAATGCAAATAAAATCGCAGTCGTCCAAGGTTTTACCCGATATGCACTCAGCCTCCTCGCGCGGCCAATTCGCATCGGAACTAGCCATTGCTATATGAGCCGATATATCAGCTGGCACCACTTTAACCTCATCCCTGTTCCATTGCACGAGCAGCTGATACATGGTTGATGGTATGCAGCAGTTAGCGTGTATCCAATCTCACCCAAGGAGCACATTGTAATTTCCTTTAGCCTTGATGACAAAGAATGTAGTCGGCAAAGTCTTGCTGCCGATAGTCAATTCTGTGACCATCACTCCCTTTGCTTCAGCAGGATCACCCGTGAAGTCATTTAAAACCATATTTGTTTTGATCAAGTCTTCATTGGACTTACCCAATTTCTTGCAGGTAGTGAACGGCATCAGATTAACAGTAGCTCCTCCGTCCACCAGCATCCTCGATATCGGCTTGCCATTTATGTGCCCTTTCAGATACAACGGCTTCAAGTGACGATGGGCATCACGAGGCTTTTCAAAGACGGCGTCTTGTGCGCCAAGACACAGAATGCTTCTTTAGCCGATTCAGTTTTAATTTTGAATTCGGCTGGCAGGGTAAACACCATACTGATGTCCATCGGGGGTGTGTCATCGCGGATCATCGGTGATCCCAAATCTTTTGAGGGATCAGACTCTTCATCGACTTGTTCCTTTCTTCTCCATTCTTGCTTTGCCACTTTCATAGGTCGCAGCTCGTTGAACACTTGATCCCTCAACTTTTCCTATTCAGCCTCCCTCATCTCTAGAGTCCTTACGCGCTGAAGCCGTCTGCACTGGGATCGACTGAGGCCCGACGGACACCATCTCGGTTTAGGTTCGATCGGCTTGCAAATTTTCCTAGCCAGATCGTTGTCCTCCTTAGCTAGTTCCGAAAGCTTGGCCTGATTCGGCATGGATAACCTTTTCTTGATCGGCTTCTTATACTCTGGACCAAGCCGATTATGTATCGGTCCAGACAAACGTTCCTTAGCTGATTGCCTTGGCCAACCCTTCTGGGGATAATGCTCCATTGTACATGACCGTGGTGACGGTAATGCCACACCCCTCTCCCAGCAAAACTGCCAAAAAGGGCATCTCCGATGGGCTCTCTCCAGATTGTCTGGCCAATACAAGTTATCTGGTTGGCGAGGATGTTGCCTTTGTCGATGGCTTATCTTCTCATATTTTTCAAGTAGCTGAGAAAACGTTGGCTTAGGCCTGGGTGCTAGCTTTCGTGGCAGAGATCTTTTGGCCTTATACCATCGTCCAATTTACAGCTCTCCCTTAGGTTTAATCGTCCTCGAGTTTTTACCATCTTGATCGGCTTCTATCTGGAACGAGCCAATCGTTATCTTGAGTGTCTCACTGCCGTTGGAACTGGACTGAACGTCGACCCGCCGGATCGGCTTAGGTTCTTCGTCTATGGGCTCCTTCCCTTTGCGCGAGCACTGGATCATGTTCATTGGAAAAGGATTGATATCCACTTGCATGGCCGGCTCCTGTGCGAACTTGAGCCAACCGTCTTCAATGGCCGACTGTATCTGTTGACGAAAAATATTGCAGTCATTAGTGTTATGCGAAAAAGAGTGATGCCACTTACAATATCGTTTTTTCTTGATCTCGTCGGCTGATGGTATGACATGTCCTTCTGGCAATCGTATCAATTTTTCTTGTAATAATAAATCAAATATGCGGTCATACTTAGACACATCAAAGGTAGGGCTAGGCGTTCGGTTAAACCGAAAATTTCGGTTTCGGTTTTCGGTTTTTTAGAAAATTCGGTTATTCTAAAAATGAAACCGAAGTTTGTTTGGAAATTTCAAAAACCGACATTTCGGTTAACCGATAATTTGGTTTTGGTTTTGGTTTTAACCGAATTAACCAGAGTTTGATTGTCAGGAATCACCACAAAGAACAAATTGTCTGACAGAAAGGAAAAATATGCACATCACATCAAATATTTCAGCCTAGTTCACAAACTCACGAAACCGTGTGATCACGGGCAATGAACAGTACAAGAACATTACATAAAAGTAGTGCATATAGATAGCAGACCCACTAGCAAAGTAGGAAGTGGATTAACACATGCATTGCTAGCGCTTAGCGCCCAATGCACCATGTAACCAGAGTCCAAGATGGTCGAGCCCAACAAGGCAACAACGATCGGGGTTGAGAACTTGCAACTCGATAAGCGATAAGTTGTTCTTGTACACACTACACAACTTGCAACCTGATAGCCTAGTTCACAACCGATATGCAACCTGATAGACCTCCAGCCGCTGAGCAAATTTGTAAGCGTGAATTTCAGAGATATCATAGTTATTAGTTCCACTCTTTCTTGTGCCATTTGTGCTCGAGTCATATTCCGGTTAGTTCGGTTAACCGAGGTGTAAAATCGAATTAACCGAAAAAAATCGGTTATTTCATATAGCTAATCGAATAGACAACCGAACAATTCGGTTTCGATTTTTTCGGTTTCGGTTTTTTCGGTTTCGGTTTTCGGTTTCTGGTTTATTTGCCCAGCCCTAATCAAAGGCGTATTTAATTTCTGACTTATTTTTCGTCCGCTTAAGCCACGAGAAGACAAGTGACTTTTTAGGACCTTTTATCCACTCGGCTATATTTATACCTGCTTCATCATCTTTAGAGGCCTCGCTTGAGCTATAGTTGATCATGTTTACCTTGGCCTTTTCTTTGTTATTCCCATTTAATCTAAATTTGTCCTTAAATCCCTTGTTGTCAGAGTATCGGCTCTCCTGCGCCGATACACGGTGATGCAGATGGCTCGAGTCAGAAAATTCTTGCTCGGCAAATTTCTCCTTAAGCGGCAGAATCAACCCCTGGAATGCCAAATCAGCTAATTGGTCGTCAGGCAATGTAACGCTGAAGCACCGATTTCGCACTTCCCTAAATCTTCTGATATAATCTGAAACTGACTCGTCGAACTTCTGTTGGACAAAACTCAGATCTGAAATTCCGAGCTCAGGGTTGCCAGAGAAGAAATATTCATGAAATCGGCTCTCCAAATCATTCCAAAAGTGGACCGAATTCGGAGGCAGATTTGTGAACCAAGTAAATGTGGTTCCCGACAAAGATAGCGGAAACAACCTGATTTTTGGTCCATCGGACTGGGCTGCCTCACCACACTGGGCGATGAATTGTCCGACGTGTTCTAGGGTGGTGACAGAATCATCCCCTGAAAACTTGGTGAAATCTGGAACTTTAAAGTTGTGCGGGTAAGGCATGCGATCTATGTAGTCCAGATACGGCTTTCTGTAGGCGATAACTTTCCCCTTTGGCTGTAAGCCAAATTGATCTCTCAAGACTGTAGAGATCTGATCGGCCCAATTAATATTATTAGCTGGCGGAGCACTGGGATTGTGCCAATTGTGGCCGTGACTGGCATCCTGCCCCCCGAGTGGAAACTCGGGCTGTCGATTAGATCTGGTTGACTGATGTTGATGGGGTAATTGATCATACTCATCGGTTTTCACAGCCAATTCAGGTAGAGGAACAAAGGGCTCAGTGTATGTGACTACCCTGTGTGGGACTGGATACCTTGGAGGAATCGACCCATGCAATTGAGGAACCCTATCGGATTCAATCGACTGAGGAGCCGATTAGACGAAAGCATTGAATGGTATTGACGGCAGTAGGTTGGCCGATACGTTCAGCTTTGCAACATCGGTGTACGCATGGTAATGCGTAATCCCACCCAGACGGGAGTTAGCTGGTGTCAACACAGTGGGTTGAGTCGGCATTAACGAAGGCGTTGGAGCCGACACTTTTACCGTGCTGGTGTTCTATGCCACAGAGTAAATGGGATATGTTGGGAGTGGCTGTAACGGATCTAGCAGACCCCAGATGAAGCCAACTCTTGAGCAATTGACTTGACGCTATTCTCAATCATCGGCTTTAATGTTGTAACCAAGGCCGATGATTGATTAATTAATGCATGATGCACAGATTGCTCAATCATAACAGACAACTCGGCTTGAGCCGTATATATTGGCTTACCGAATCGAACGAGACACCAGTGTCGTCGAGAAGGTTCAGTGTTGGAAGTGCAGTCTTCTGGGTGACCCCTCGTTGGGTTTTCTGATAGCAGCCCAACATCATCTCCTCTAAAGCAGCTTTTCTTTCTTCGATTTCTGGGGTTAAATCGTCCAACGTGGGGACGATTATGGCTTCGGTATTGACATCAACTGGCAGGATAGATTTGCCTGCAGTCATCTTTCCGACGTAGTCCCACCGGGCATGCCAAGAGTGTGTTGACGCCAAAAATTTGAAGTAGATTTTCTGGTTTCAGCATACTAGATGAACACCTGGTTCAAGCGTGCCAATCGATTTGACCCTGCAATCGATAAGGTAAAGTCGTGAAATTGCTCAAAGCCGATATCAAATGATAATCGGCGTAACTCGGATCAGCCAAAAGCCGACCAGGACGCAAATAGGTTAGCCGATCAAGGCTAATCGACGGGTAAAGGTAGATTGACTCTGAGAAGACGATGCGTAGCAAATCAGAATAAACCAAACCTGGAGCAAAAATCGATGAAGACCAATAATCGGCGATGCACAACTTTTATCGATCAAAATCGACTTACAGGGGAAAATATTACAAAACTGAAAACTAATGAAAAGAAAAAAAAACTAGATGTGATTTTGGTTATGGATGATTTTCCTAGTCGGTCTGGGCTCATCTTATATACCCTTCGGCCGATCTGAGTCCTATTACAATACGGTGGCAACAGAATCCATGTTGACTTGAGTTTCCTAAACAAATTCATCTACTTCTAAATATCTGCACCGTATATTATTCAAACTCTTGCTGATCCTGGATTTACCAATTGCAGCATACCTGCCATAATTTGGCGCAAACACCTATGCTATATCTATATTAATATAAATTTGCAATTGGTGGCAGCGGCCCGTTCTTCCTAGCCCCCCTTCGTCATATCTCCAATAATGGCCGGTCATTATAGCTAATTATTCTTTCCTGATTTACAGCCAGCCATATCTCTCTAAATATGGCTGATTATTATAGCAAAATCTCTAATTATTGCTGGTAATTAATAGCCAGCCAATCATTCCTTTTGTACTCTATATATGTTGTACAGTTTTCACAGAATCAATCAAGAGAATTCATTCAAGATCTCCTATGTCGTGCCGCCGCGGCAAATGAGCTCGAAGAACTGATCAATAAGTGACGGATCGACATACATAGCCGTGAGGCGCAGGAGGCCGAAAGTCATGATCAAGAGTAATCGCAGCGAAGAAGAAGACAGAGCGCGACGCCCACCGGGTGTCGTGACCCCAGCGCCGGCCAGTTGGATGTGAACAAAGCGTACAACACTTCGGCGCAGTTGCCCGGCGACACCGGTGGGACGTCGTCGGCGATGAGAGAGTCATTGGCATACCCCTTGGAGATAAACGGGTTGATCCAACTGAACGTCGCGAGAGAGAGGAACGACGAGGCGACGCACGGCGTGACGGGCGCCTCAGTGCTGGTGTTTTCTGGTTCACCTTTATAGGCTCCGGCGTCATGGTCGGTGAAGCTAGTGATGGCTAGGTACACTAAAGGCATGGAGACGAGTAGACCGGCAAAGGCGAGAGGGTCATCTGGGAAGAGCAGCAAACCGTCGGCGCAGCGGACCACCATCGAAGCGGAGAAGAGCGCGGAGCTGAGGGCGGTGGCAATCCAGAAGACGCGAAGGTGCAAAGGCTGGGGTGGCGGCGGCGGCCCCTTTCTCCGAGGCAACTAACCACACGGTCATAGCGTGCGCGACGAAGTGGGCGTTGAGGAAGGCGGACTTCATAGCGCGCCATGGCATGCTCGGTAGGAGGAAGAACGTGGACGCGAGGACGACGGACACCCCAAGCGCGACCGCGTAGCGGCCAGTGGTCTGGAATGGCTGTGGTTTCGGCAGCAGCGCCTCGTGCTCGGAGGAAGCCCCCGTGTCGCCCCTGCGAAGGCGGTGGATGACGAGGAAGACGAGGTCGACGGCGCCGAGGAGTGCGCGCTGTGGGCATGGCGAGAGGAAGAGGAACGCGAATTGGTAATATAAATTGCAAAAAGGGATAAAAATGATTGATTAATTTTTGAGATTTGTAATATATATTGCTACGTACACTATATTTGATTTTAATTCATACCGGAGAAGAAACCATAAAAACTTTTGTAATCGAGAGAAACAAATGTTTAATCTTGTAGCATAATTTTTTTTATTGCTTGACCTTTATATTCTATATTCTGTTACTAATTTTATTTTTTTAAGCAACATACGGGTATTGATCACCCCGTATATCTAAGCAGTGTCTCCTCTAAAACCCCTGTACCTAGTGGATGCAGTGTTGTGCCGCCTCTTTGACGTCGTGGGCCTTGGACGCTAGCCGCGCCTTGGCCATGGTGTGCCTTATGTTTTGGAGAGTGACGTATGCCGTTGTATAGTATATCTGCCACGGAAGGAAAACGCCCCACTAGCGCTCCACTACGTTTCGGCAGCCGAACCGAAACCGTCGCGCGGTTGTTGTCGGAGGCGGAGTGGCGTCTCCGTGCGTCGCCTTCACTTCCCCACCTCCCCCTTTCTCCTCCCTCAACGGCGACACGCGCGCGCGCGGCGGCGGCACAGATACTTGCACCGACCTCGAGCCGCCTCCCAGGAGCTCCACCAGTGGGTGGTTTGAGCGGTAGCGGCGGCTTTGCTGCGACCTCTATCTCGCGCGCGGTCGGTGAGTCGAGGCGGCGATGGGGACGGAGGACGGCCTCGTCGAGATCCATCCCCGCGAGCTCCAGTTCCTCTGTACGTACCCCGATAAGAACAAACCCTTTGCCGCTCCTTCCGATCTCCTCTGCAACTGTATGATGGATTGAGTGCGCCGTGGTGTGCAATTCGGTGGATGGGTGCGACGCGCACGCTTGCGGTTGCGGCACGCCGATTGCTTAGCCGATCGTTTTGCTTTGCTCTGCTCTACTCTCGGTGTGGTGTGCTCTGATCTTGAGCGGGTAGCTAATTACCTAGTGGTGTGTAATTTGATGATTCGTTTAATTCGTTCGTTTTTTCCCGCTTGGGTCGGTGAGTTCGTGTAGGGTTTAATCGGGTTTTGATCAAAAATCGATTTCAGATTGTAGTTTAAATTGTTTGCATGTACCATGTTATGCAACGTTGTATCTATCAGTTTCTTATTTGAAATTTTGTTTTGCAATTTTCAAACCAAACTGTACTGTTACCTCCTTTTGCAACGTTAACGATTGCTGAAATTTCGGGGGATCAGTTAGTACTCGCCAATTGAGTGAATATTGCAATCTTTTCCTCACTTTTCCAGATAAAATAGTAATCACTAGCAATTATGTTAGTTTTATACAAACAAATTTTAGGGAATTGCTGTGACCATTAACATTTTTGTAACATGATACATACAGTTTGGATTTACCGAGGTCGTATTTTTCCTAATAAAGTTGTCACTTTAGGAGGTTGAGTCCTTTGTCTTTCTGGTGGTGGTACTGCCGTAGTGGTGGTGGTTGGTTGTGATCTGTGAAGAGCTAGTTCATGTAGCGTGAGTGGTTCTAAGTTTGGTGCACGGGCATGTGACTGATCTGCTTGCCACATATGTTATGCATCTGGTGAATTGGCTGCAGTGCTGGCTTTCTAGATTCCTTGCTTGTTTGTTCACCACTTCCTTTTGATGAGACAAAAGGAGTATACGAATATGGTGTGTTGCAAATGTTGCTGAATAGGTTTGGTGTGTGCGTTAGACTTGCTGAATAAAGTGGTGGTGAAACAGGACAATGTGGTTGCACGCCATGACTGAGGTTAGGAGGAAACCTACTTGACCTGTGTTCAATCGAATTGCATTTCGTTGGGCACTGGGGACCAGTAAAAACATGGGGCCAAGCTAGTTTATTTCCGTAGTTATACGAAACAGGGTGTATTGGTGATGGTGTTAGATCATGCTAGATGATCTGTGTAAATGCCTTCTGCGTTCATGACAAGAAATGATGGTGGTTTTGTTGAATGGAGACAATTGCCTTGTAATCGTACCTGTGTACAAGACTTGGGACTATCAGATCCTTTATCCAAATTGATTTGTTGCATGCATGATTGAAGGGTGAGATTCGGTACCAAACTGTGTATTTTCTGTTTGGATTTCCTGTGTCACTAAGGTGGTTAGGGCTGGTAACAGTCTTGTCTTCTATACAAAGTTATGAATATTGTTGAAATGAACTCAACTAAGGAAAACAAATAGAAGCCTCACATTTGGAAAGGAGACCTGTGAAACAAACTTAACAGGATAAAAGGGTTTAGGTACTGCTCATAATGCAGAAATAGAATAAATGGACTTTTGTTTCAAGCTAAATTTTGATAATACATGTTTGGTAACTACAGAGGCAAAATACAAGTGATTGAAGGGAGTGGATTGGCAGTGAAATAGAACTGGATTGTACATTTTTTGGTCACGTTGTTCTAAGACAACTTGTAATGTAAAAAGATGTCCCCAAGTTGCCTTTGTTTACCCTTGGGAAATGTCAATGAATTACTACTATCTGCTTTATGAAACAGTTGATTTAATTACAGAATATTACCTTTCTGTTGAAAGATTTAAGGATGACAAAATCCATATATCTGTATTTGTGAATTGAACACTGTTGCAGTGAATATTCTTACAACATGTAACATTTTAGTCTGCCAGAGCTATGTTGTTTTGTTAGTATGTTACTCTTCAGAGGTTAGTCAATATGAACTAGGTTTTTCTTATTATTTTAGATCACATTTTCTAATTGTGATATAGCCCACTGAATGCATACTTTAGACTATCTTGAATATACAAGTATATCTGTGGTTTTTTTTTCTTGTCTCCAGTTGAAGTGAAGAAGCAAAGTTCATGCTCTGTCCATCTAGTGAACAAAACAGATGAATATGTTTCATTTAAGGTTGGTATGCAATTTTTACTTACATTCAAGTTTTTGCATTGTAAACTCAAGCATTTTCTAGTATTGCCAACGCTTGATCCTTAAATTTGCTGGATATGTGTGGTCTGGCTTTTACACCTAGTTGTTTCATATATATATATATATATATATACAGTAATTGATCTCCTGTTTATGACAATATATGAAAATAGAATAATTCATATTTACTACTGATCAAGCATTTTGGCCAGGTTAAAACAACTTCTCCAAAAAGATACTGTGTTCGACCGAATACAGGAGTGATTCTTCCGAGGGCAACATGTGATTTTACAGGTGCATGTAGTCTTCTACTGGTGATGATGATAATGGTGTTTTGCCAAATTCAGAATTGATTGTAATTAAGTGTTGTGCAAGCCACATGTTCCCTTTTTGTAGTTGATATGAGTGGATTTCAAAATGCATTTTTGCTCCACCTTTGGTGAAATTAATTTATGTAATAATTATTCAAAATTCTTTTGTAAAATTAGCATGTATAGCTTTTCAGTGCAAAATCAGTTGTCCACTTATGTGATTCATTCATGATAAGCTGACTCCTGCTGTATCACTTGTTATACTCATCCAATGCATCTGATGAGCTTGCTTTCGAGGAACAGGAAATATCTTTATGCATTTTACTTGTTCTTCTGTTAGTTTGTTTAAGTCTTTTTTTACGTAAATTGTATTTCCTTTTGATTTTATGTTTCAATAACTTTGTTGTCTACCAAAATGCAGTTACTATGCAAGCACAAAGGATTGCTCCACCAGATCTGCAGATAAAAGACAAGTTTCTTGTGCAGACCACAGTTGTTCCTTTTGGTACATCTGATGAAGGCATTGTTCCTGCTTTTGTAAGTATGCAGAAATTTATGTTCGGCTTGTGTGATGTTTTCTCTCCATCTTTAACCCTTATTTTTAATCTACCTTATTCATCTTTGTAGTTCTCCAAAGAAGCTGGAAGATATATTGAGGAGAATAAGCTGAGAGTTATCCTTGTCAGTGCAACTCAACCTGAAGTAGAGCAACTCATCAATGGTGTTCCCAATGCCAAGACAGCTGTTGAGGTTCCTGTGGCAAAAGAGACATTGAATATTGTGAATGAAGCACCTAATGTGGGGAATGACGTTCCTCATCCCCTGAAAGCAATCTATCCTCTTATAAGAGAAACTCCAGCTATCCTGAGTAAAATTCCCCTCTCTGAAAATGAAACTCCTACTGTTCTGAGAGATTTTCCAATCCAATCAAAAGAAGCTCCAGCTACTTCAACAAAATCTGCTCTCCATTTGAAAGAAACTCCTACTGCTTCTGTAGAATCTCATTTTTCTTCAACAGAACCAAGTGTGACCTTAAAAGAATCTCCACCACTAAAAGATACTTCTGCTCCAAAAGAAGTCGCTATCTTAAGTGATGGAGTTGTCAATGCAGAGTATCTTCATCTATCTCATGTAGGTTTCTAATTCCCAAGTATTTGCATGTTGTGCTGCTTCTGTTTAGCTTATTTTAAAAACAATTTCAATTTGTGGCATTTAACTCATTGTTATTTCATTAAGTCAGAGTTTTATTTGTTATGTAAAATTGTAATATCAAGTGAGATAAAATGTGCTTAAAACTTACAGGTTACTTCATCCCTCCAAACTGCATATTATCTTCATCTCTAAATACAATCACTTGATTAATTTTCAACAGCTCCGATGCGTTTACTTTGCAGTCCGGTGCCGCTGGTTAACTTTATTCATTATTTGTACCAGGTAACTGAAGATGTTCAGAATCTGAGGTCAAAACTTAATAATCTTAAAGTAAAACTAGAAGAGGTAAGGTGAAAAAAAAAATAACACCAATATGTTTGAGTTGAGGGATTATTGGATCAATTTTGAGGACACTTTCTAAATCACGACATTGTTGCATTGTCCTTTTTATAGGCTGAAAGTTTTATCATAAAACTGAGGGAAGAGACAAGCACTACCATCAAGGAACGTGATAAATTACAGCATGAAATGGTAAGATTTTAACTGCATCATTGATATACACTATTCTCTGAGCGATCATGTTATCCATTGTCAACGTTTTCACAATAACTGAAGCTTCAAAGAACAACACTAAGCACTTCATATGCTCACCTTTGTCTTCGGCAAAAGGAGCCAAGGCACGACTCATGGCCTACTGGTGCAAAAGTACGCCTAAAACCTGTGGGTCCAAGTACCAAGAGACCCTATCATGAAAGAGTCTGCATTGGTCTTCCAGCTCGCCAAATAGCTAGCCCCTAGCTGCCACTGCTTTGGTTCATCAGCTCATCTTCATCCAGAGGAAAGGGCCTCTTATTTTAACTTTGATCAATAACATAAGATGGCATGTAATAAATTTGCATTGTGGTAAGAATTAGCTGGTTCAAAAAATGGCTACTCTTGATATCATGTTTTACATTGAATGATGGCTGCTAGCATCTTAGTAAATATAAAACTATAACTGTAGACTTGATTGATACTCATATTGCAATGTACATTTCCACTTCATAGGTAACGTTCAATATTCTGTTGTGCTGTACGGTTTTTCTTGTTTGTGGTAAAATAAAAAATATATGAATTCGCATAGCTGAGTCTCTTATCTCAAAATACACAAGTCTACGAAGTGCAGAATTTTTACTAGTTGCCATTTTATTAGAAACAAGTCTGATCTACGACGCTACAATTACAATTTACAATCCTTAAGAGTTATTTATGCTGTTAAATATTGCTAAGACTTCGCATAAGCTGTGCACACATGACGTAGCACCGTCAGCCGTATCTTTGTTCTTCTCAGCTGTTAGCTTGCATGTCCATACCCAATCCGCAACTGCTTCTCTATTGTTCAGCAACGGGCATGCTGCAAGAAAAGTAATAAGTATGCAGAGTTGAGAGTAGTTCCTGTGCCATCAGTTACTAAACCACCGTGCAGGTTTATCTGTTCTTGAACATATCATTATCTTGCGTTATCGTGTTTATTAACTCATGGTTTGCGCCTCTCGGGCAGGTTTTCTTGAAAAGGATGGGCGATTCACGGAGCCGAGCCGGTTTCCCGTTGCTGTTCGTCATCTACACGGCGATTCTCGGCGTGTCACTAGGTTACCTGTTGCACCTATGAGATCGGTGTGTGATGGAGATGAAGCGCCTGGACGTAGTAGCTGAGCTTTCTCGCAGCAGCTGAGTTGAGGCTTCAGAGTTGAGAGTCAGGCAGCCTTGCAGTACTTAATCAGAGAGGAATTCTTGTCCCGTTCGTGACGGTCGTGTCGCACCATCAGTTCATATGTCCTTGCATACAACCGAGGGTACTAATCACCAGTGTGTATAGAACGGCTTGATTAATTTTACATTTTATAGAACTACTATAAAAGATCCCCGCTCTGGAGGCTAACCAGGAATCAAATCCTTTCCCGTTCTACTTTCGAATCAACACATTAAGGGTGTGTTTAGTTGGTGGGATGAGATAGAATGAGATAGAATGATTCTGTACCATTTGGTTTCATTGTTTTAGGTGAATCAAATGGTTCAACATCTATAGGAAATATTCTTCAAATTTGTTTCATACTGTCTAGGACGGGATGGTTCCATTTAAACAACCAAACACATGGATGATATTTTTTTGAACCATTTCATACATGTACTACTTGGTACAAGCAATCAAATACACCCTAAGCTCCCAACACCGATGCTATGCTTGCTTGGTTTTTGTCAGCAAAAAAAAAAAGTTCATGCATAGAACTAGTCATTTAATTAGGCCACTCAATAAGGAGATCGATGATTGGCGGCCACGAATAGTAGTACCACCTTGTTGTGATACTGTCTAAATTGCCCAAATATGTATTTCCAATTAGCCGGCCGCTTGCAACCGCAACTAAAACTAACCGAAATCCGGCGTGCCGGCCGGCCGGCCGGCCGGAGTTTCCCAAGGAGAAGATCGAGACTCTCAACAACAATGAGTCGAGTTGTTAGCCTTTCCGAAGCTGAAGTACAGATGATATTATTTTTATATAGGCGCAAGCTGTGAACTTGCACACCTGACAAGCACTAATTTGTTCATGGCCTCCCAAAGCTTATCGTGCCAGCCCGTTTTAGCATGCCTCAGGGTTGACTTTTCCACGCATGCAGATACGCGGAATTGCATGCACGGCACGCACGTAGGGTAAGGGTGCTATAAACATGGCCGTGCCACCATGGGCTCTCCTTGCCTCCAATCCTTCCTTCCAGCTCGCCCTGCCATTCCTCTCCTCCCTCCTCTCTTCCTGCTTTCTCCCTCCACCTCCTTATCCTTGCTCGTCGTCGGCGTCGCGAGCGCCGGCCATGGGTTGCGGTGGCTCGAAAGAGGACGTGGCCACCGGCAACACCGCCAACGGCAACAAGCTCCTCCGGAGGAAGTCCACCATCTCCGCCGGCCACCTGTCCTCCCGCGCGTCTGTCGCCGTCAAAGAGACGGCGGCCGGCGAGGCCAAGGCCGATGTCGCTGTGACGTCGGCCGAGAAGCCCGTCGCCGTCGTCGTCGAGGAGACGAAAGAGGAGGAGGAGGAGGAGGAGATGGTGGTCAAGAAGTATGTCACAGACGACGCCGCTGCCGTTGCCGCTGCCACGGTGGCCGAGGCGGCGGCGGCGGAGCAACCACCAAAGGAGGAGGAGGAGGAGCTGCCCAAGTCGACCATGGTTGATGCGGCAGTGGCGGTGGAGGAGGCTAAGGTTGACGAGGCAAAGGAAGTAGTGGTACTCAAGGAGGAGAGGGTTGAGGAGACCAATGCCGAGGAAGAGCAGGAGTCGTCGTCTCCTGCTCCGACAAACGAGGATGGTAAGTTCAATTAGCATCTTTAATCTTTACTGAAGCAAATATATTATCCCCAATTAATATCGCACCAATTCACACACACAAAAGAAGAGGATGAAATTATGCATGTGTACTATGCGATTTGCTCCAGGGGAATCGGCTGGGCAGAACACCACAGAACCCATGGAGGCCAAATCCGTCGATGAGCACAAGGTCGAGGAGCAGGCGGCCACCTTCGCCGAGTCGTCGTCGGAGGAGAAGAACGCCGACGAGCCAAAAGCCGCCGCCCCAAGCGAATCGCCGGCGAACTAATTCAGCGAAGGCGAAGAGACGCTCGTGCAATTAATGCATGCGCTCGAACAGGCGGATATGAGATGTAATCGTGCATGATCATGCATATGCACGCTGGTGTTTACCTGAAACGTTCGTCTATGAGGAATTGATGATGTGCTCGATCGTTCTTGGTGGATGTTCGTACCATGAAGTACCAAAATCCTATTTTCGCGCACGCGGCGGACTGCCACCTGCGTCACCTGCTCTGCTCCCTTCCCATTTTCTCTTTCTTCGTCTTGCTCTTTGTCATCAGAACAGAGAGACAACCCGTCGAGACCCTATGCCGGCCGCGCCGCCGTCATCGAGTGCATGGGAGGTCCCAACGCCGACGCCTCCCACCACCGTGGTCGGCTGTCAGTAGCACCTTTATGGCAGCGCATGCATGCGGTTAGAGGGAGACGCAAAACTTGCATGTTTGATCTACAAATCCGAAAGTTTTCCGAGTGGAAGTCCAATCCCCAATCGCGAAGGTTGCAGTTTTGAAGGTTCTTCGGGGTTTTTTCTCTCTACGAAATTAAGTTCAACCCCTACATTTGAAAGTTGCTAAAGTTGGCAGCTTTCTGAATCAAGAAGGATATTTTATCCGTCCAGATGAAAGTTGGAAGGACAAATGGTTTCTAAGTCGGAAGGAAGAGAAAGAAACGGATCGAAATGTATGCATCTGCTTGGGATGCATGCCACCTGCAGTCGTTGACTTTGGCCGCCCGTACCTCGTAAGCTATCTGCCACACATTGGCGTGCCGCCGATAACGCCAGTTTTCTCTTCGTCTTCTACGCATGCAGAATAGCCTTGGCTGCATTCTCCTGCCTTTCTTGTGTGGCCCATGCATGCTCGTTGGCTTCGTTTCCTCCTCTGACAAAATAAAATGGGTTTAGCACGGGAGATGAATGCTCTTCATCTTCTTTTTTGTTTTTTTTCCGTGCGTCTTAATTACCTTTGTAGTACAACTTAAGCAGTGCTGTGTTTGTTGGGAAATCGGGGTGAAAAGATCCAGCAAATTTAAAAAATTTACTCCTTTGTCAGATCGATCGTATGCATTAGAATTAAGATTTAGAAAATATCAAAACCAATAAATACGTACCGTAGTCCTGGGAGCAAAAATACAAAGCTTTTGTAGAAGGTCTTGAGAGGCTCACAACTTCAACGCCTAGACATAGCAGCGGAAATGGATACGTTGGATCTTCGTGGCAAATAGTAGCCACAACCTTTAGGTATCCATATGAATAGGCAGACGACACTGTATGCCGGTATGTTAGTACCGTGTAATATGACTCTTATGACCTTTTTATTCGATTCAGATCAAACTTTTTCACTTTACTTTATTTTTTCTCTCAAATTTTTCATCATTTCCTGAACCGGAGGCCTAATTTATACCCAAATCACTGTAGCAAGACAGGTGCTACAGTAGCCATCACGGGCAATTTAGCAAAGTTGGTTGCTGCAGTACCAGGGCACCCATCATTGAAGCAAGTCGATTGCTACAGTGCTGACATTATGCTACAGTGTTTCCCCCCACGCTGCTGTAGTGATTTCTAGTGCTACAGTCTGAGGATTTTTTACACACAGATTCGCAACCCTTTTGTAAACAATCAGATATCATGTTCAATCGCATTGACACGTATGTCACGAGAGAAGATTTCATAAATCTATCTTAAGCATATTCTATGGTGTGACCCTTCAGGTTCATACTATATTGGCAATAAATCTAAAAACTCTTCTTTTGATTCATTAGTCGCAAGCGGCTCCTAGTAGAATATAACGACTACCCAAATTACATGAATGTCATTTATCCGACAAACCTTCAATGAATATATATCGGTCCCTTTGTCACTTTGATATCATGGTTTAACTCAAGATTGAGATGTGTCATCCTTGTACTGTTATATCAATTTTCTCGATTATCTGAAGTAGACTAATAAGATCGATCGATTAATAACTTTAATCATTTGGGCATGGTCATGCATAATCTTTAGTATATTTTATCGAGTGGCCAATTGGTATCATTCCCTCAGTATGAGAAGGGCAAATTCCATCTTGATCATACACTTCCCTCTGTATGATTCAAAGTATATCTGAGTATTGTCCTTATAATTATCCAGTTACAGACAACGTTAGACAACATCAAAGCATATTATCCTCGTGTAGGAAACTGAGTTGATCTCAGGCTTAAGGATCAATCATTACCATTGTATGAAACAACTTATGACACTAATCAAATTCTCAAAAGGTGTTTCATAAGCGGGTTAGTCCAATAGCATATACACTTACATATATTCACATGATTGAATGGTATCACATACTCATAATCTATGAAATGTGATTATCAATCAATTCATGTGCTTGTTTTGAATAAAAATTATCGGTGTCCCAACCAATAAATAAACAAGGAATAATTTATAATAGTATCATAATTAAATTACAGAGTTTCACCATCAAATCACATACTTGATGATCTATAATATGATATTATTAAAGGAACAATATAAGCATAAATACAAGATAATCATCTTCATGATTGGCCTCTTGAATATTTCCAACAGTGTTGGCATCCATCACTAGATCAAAAGCATGCGAGAGTGCCTCCATGATTCAACCGAGAAGGTGAATAATCTTGCAAGTTTTAAAGCAAGGCGAGTGCTAGCTACCCAGTAACCACTGTTCCGTTAGGCAATCTGCACCGTAGGCGTGTAGAATTGAGACTGGTACGTGCTACCAAAGATGAGGTGCCTTGCTGCTGCCGGCATCAACACACTGGAAGATGAGGGCACCAAGCCAAAAAAAAAAGGACCTATTTTGTTGAGGATGCATGGGATGTCAAACAACAGAGAGAAAACTTATACTTAGCGTCTGTCTGATTTGGCATTTATAGATGTCCTTTTTGACAGTTTAGTTTTTCTAAAGTATGGGAGCGTGCAATTTGTAATTTTGCACCACACAACACAAAAATAGGTCATTGATACACTAACAAGTTTATTACTACGTTCACCACTTTACAATGGTTGAACAACTGCAGTGCTCTCTATCCATATAGTTTCTTGGTACTTGCTAGTTGCTACCTAATTGAAAGATTAGCAAGAAACAAACCACAAGGCTGTCCTATTCCCAGACAAGAGAAATGCTCCTCTTTTTTATCGTCTTTTGGGTTCTAATGGAGCTCCAGATCAGACACCTCAGATGCAAACAGTGACCTCGATTGGCCCAACTGTTTGCTCCTACCATGAACCCGATTCATCATCCAAAACAATGTCCAGCTGAAATGGATTTAGCTGAGCCAGAAAGCAACCAGTCTAGGCAGAGACTTCTGGCTTGCTTGTATTATAGGGACAAGTAGCCATCAGAGTCCGAATTTCACCAGGAGGATATTAGAGTACCAGTGCGTTGTTACCTGTAGTTTTCATCAAGCATTGTTCGTGTAGTTCTCATCCGGAATGGATCGACTGCGACAAATCACCAGTAGAGACTGTGACATTGCAAGGTTGAAGAACAATTTAAACATTCCATACTGAAAGAAAAGACCAGATCCATTTGACAAATATAACTGGGCAGTTAGTCGATCAGCCTTAACAATTTCATCCCAAACAATGTATTAGTGGTCTTGGTGGGTGTGATTGGCTGAGCTGTCTCCATCTTGGGAGACGGAAGCAGTAAAAGTGGATGGCATCATTGAAGACCTGATAGAGATGCACCAACAACTGGCCATATTTTGCTTTAAAGCGAATATCGAACCAAAGTTTAAGAGGAAGCACACATAACTCTGCCAAGAAGCCCTCTTCTGATCACCATTCACCTGCAACATAGTACCAGGGGCTCGTCTTTCTCTTCTCTGTCGCAGCTAACATGGGCAAGTTGTGCTGCAGCAACGAGTCAGAGGAAGAGGCAGGCTTGAACCTCATGGGGCTTCTCGTCGCGGCCATCATCGCCTTGGTGCTGATGCTCCTCTGCACGACGCCCCGGCGGCGCTGCGTCACCATCTATCCTTGCTGTTGAGGTGACGAAATCTCTGCAGATTTCCGGCTGAGAGAAACTCTTAAGAGTTTGACGAATCAAGATATGCAGACCGCAGAGTGCATGTTTCTGGGGAGCAGGCCAGGCACTGGTTCCTGATTTTCAGTTCAGAAATAATTTCTCCGAAATGTAGTACTCAATCTACTATAAGTCATGCTATTCATTTATTAGGCTGTTCATCTGTAGCCTAGTTCGGTAGCTTTGGAAAAATAGATATTATCAAAATTGTTAAGTTGGTATGACTTGTTCCCCATCCCTCTCTTTTTGGTTCTTTGAGATTTTGATCTGATCATCACAGAGGATCACAGGAACTGGCTAATCTTTTAAGACAGTTACAATGTAATTAGGCAACAAATAGATTCAGTGTTCTTCCCTGGTTAAGTGATTCTTTAGTGAACCCAGAAGGATCCACTTCTTAGTGGTCTAGTGTAACTTCCAGTAGGAAAGCACTATATTAGAAACAAGGTAAAAAAATACTAAAAGATTTGACCAAAGGTCCTCCACTTCTGCACAGATCTGAAAAATCTACTCAGCAGTCTGAGGAGAGCCATTCTTCAACTATTTGATTCTCTGTTTATCATTTCAGATATTGTCATTTTGCATAATAAGAAGCAGCAGCCTGATGTTCTTTTGCAATTCATGGTTCCCTTTTTCATTCCTTCTTTCTTTGCTCTTTTATCTCGGCAGAATCTCAGCCTTCAGTGCACTTTAATACTTTATTCTTCTCTCTAGCCCTCCCTTAGCTCTCTAACCTCTCCACAAGGGGATCTAGGACAATGCAGAATGTCACATCTTTCTGAATTCCTTTTCTTTTGTATACTAAAGTACCTAGAGACTACAGATTCAGCAAGCTTAATGATCAAACCAATCCAATGGAGATCCATGAAGTTCTCACTCCTATTGCAATACAAAAATCAGCTAAGCCATTTCTCATGTATTAGTTCATAAGTGCAACAATCTCTTCTTCAACCCAACCATTCACAGTTCAAATTTCTTTAATAATCTGAAATCTCAAGTGCTACAAGTAATTACTTCCTAAACCCTAGTAGATCTTGATGGAGACGGCTTGATGTGACTGAAGCTAATGGGGGGGTTGTCAATTAATGTCATGAGATGAACTAATCTTATAGATTTTTTTTTTAAGTCACGTCTATATAACAACCTAAGACTGTAAAAATTGCTTTAACAAAACAATACATATAGGAAAATACGAAGATAACTCAATGCCATGCAATATGAGAGAGAATTCTGTGGATCAATCAGGATTTTTATCGCATGCAAATGACTTGTTTCATAATTCTATGATACCAGTACAAGAAGTTTATCAGCAGCATGGAACTATGAAAGACCTCCTACATTTTTTGTCAAATTAACCAGCCATCCCAGTGCCATAAACAAGCTCCAAACCTTTCCACTTAAACTAAGTCAAATGATTAAATAGTTGAACTTGCAAACATTTGTTACAGTGATCCAGGCATTTCATTATAAATCATCCAATTATTTTTCACATGGGGTTCCCAGCGATGACAGGTTAGCATTATGTCAAAAATAGCCTCTCTGGATTGCTTTCACTTTTGGCCATTGTGTTCCCCAGTTTGGATTAGGTCCTTGGATACAGATTTGCATGTAATCACAGATCTACAACTACTCCATTGAAGCTTTTGACTCCTTGGCACCCTTTTTGTTTGTTTGTCTCAATGTTTCTTCCTTTTCTTCTTATTATTATTTTATTGTTGCTCTTTGGCTACTTGAGAGTTTTTTTTTATCATGCTATGAGGTCCCATAGTTCATGTGTTCAACATTTAACCCTACTCAAAATATAGTCATAGATGTGTTATATTCTTGAGTTACAGAAATTGATGGATCAAAATATTGCAGTAGAAAGCACGGTTATAAGCACCATAGGAAAATGAAAATAACAAACATTAAACAGAACTTATCTCCAAAAAATGTTATAACTAATTCACACATCACGAGACTTTATTATTTATATAATACTATCACCAATAGTTCACAACTTTGCATGGTTTCATACTTTCATCCATCTCTACCAATTTACATCAAAGCAGTGCCACATGGTGACAAGGGCATCAGCATCAAAACAGAGAGTAAATATATTTACAAAAAGCACAGCAAGCCAGGTACAGATGGTTTGTGTACTTTTAGTTCACTTATTTATGTCCACCAAACTGACCCGGAGACGAAATACTTCGTGAACAGCACCACGGCTAAGAATGGCTAGAACTTCTTCCCCCTCAGACATGGTGAGCGTGCTCAATGAAATTTTGTGAGACTCACATTCATCAGGCAACCGGAAACCATAGAACCACCTACCAAACTTGAGCAAGCTCACATACACTTTCCTTTCTGCCACTTGGCGAGCTTGAACTGCTTTATCCACTTCATTTGGCTGAAAAAAAATAATAGAGTGTCAAAACCTCATTTATGAGCAAACCAAAACTTGTTTAGACCATTAGGGTCAGAACATTTGTTGTCAACCAAAAGAAACATTTCAAAGGCTTGAAAACTCATTCATCCAAAGCTTTCTGATGCTGACAAGTGACAACCATATATTATCTGAAGTGCTTTCTGTTTGAGGTATTGGGACACTTCGATGTATCATGTATAATACAAAGTGCATCAGACATATGTATCATGTATAATACAAAGTGCATTGGACATATGTTTATATGTGACATAATAGGGCATGCATGTGTGAAGGGACTACTAATTACTCATTAGGGTGTGCACAGCTGCTAATCAGCGAATGAAGTGCTTTAAGCAAATAACAAGTTTCCGGAATAAAGCTTTATCATAATGTAGCACACTGAACCACTGAGGAAATATACAAAGATTTTGAGTGCCAAAACAGTTTGTTGACATCTGAATGATATAGCTGTCTATACAAGGTAATAAGGTGTGGTACTTCAAGAAGAGCAATGAGAAATGGCTCCATTATCTTTCTTTAGCAACAAAAACACAAATCAAGTAGTGTAAGGTTCTTGGGACATGAAGGGCATGTAACCATAAGAGAAGCTCAATGAGAAAATCAGGAATGCATAACTCACCGGTATATGCAAACATGCAATTGAGTAGTGCAATCCAATTAGATTTATTATAGCACTGTGATTCCTTGAGAACAAGAAAAACTGGACATCGATAAAGCCTATATCCTTCATCAAGATCAAATCAGAAATAGCTTTGTGATAATGTTCGGCTTCGAGTGACCCGTTATGTGAGCTGCAGCTGCTCTCCACAAATTCAACCACACTAGAGATAGCAACAGCTGTTCTTCTGTGACGGTTAACGTAGAGAGCTTTCCATCCCTACAGCACAAGATATACCAAAATGTAAGCTTAATCTGTCATGTTTTAGGCATTAACACTGGAAAAAAAGGACACAATAGTTCTTCAACTCCAGTATCAGTTTCATTCTGTACAAAGCACTTTGAAAGCGAACAACTTAACCCTCACAACATCCTAATGTCCCCTAAAGACAAGTCATAGCCTTAGAAAATAAGGGAAGTACCATTCTTGTAACTCAACTTTAGGGTATAGTCTGTTTTAAGCTGGCTTAAACTTTCAACCAAACTAATTGTCTTCTGATTTTTTCTGGCTAAAAGGCCTAACAAAAGGTGAGGGAAAGGAAGCTTGGAATTAATTCCACTTGGCTTCACTAAAAAAACTGAGCCTTAAAATGGGCTAGAAGCCTAGAAACCAAACTCAAGGGTCATCATCATACTACATCTAGAAACTTATGAATTCACCAAAACAAAAGCTGAACGGTTAATTGGTCTCAACCAAAAGCCAGGAATTAAAATTAACTGTGAAGTTACGAATCAATTTGGTGCTTCCGCCAAACACATCTTAACAAGGTACTAACTACTACGATTTTGTCATAATAAAATCATGAAGGAGCACAACAATAACAGATGTTAATATTTTATAATCAGTACATCATGCATACTGAGGGAACATGTAGCTGGAATGCTCAAGCATAGCAGCTCATCTTGCCAATATGAGCTGCTACCCTTAAGCAGACCTTGCAGTAGAGTAAATTAAGGTATCTTCCTTGCTAATCTGGAGAGACGTATTGAAATCTAGAACCTAAGTGTCCTTGTTTCAAACCAAAACTTCAAGATACATATTACGTCGGTGCTCATTTTTATTTTATATCTTTCTTTCCTCCCTTTTGTTAGGATCATAGGGTTGGCACCACAGTTTCACAGTAAGAAACTAATGGAATGTCCTACTATTGTATTGCAACGAAAAAATAGTTTATTAATTGACACGAGAATTAAATTAACCCCACATCAATTTCTGCACAGAATCCAACATCACATACCAACGATATTAACACAATAGACCAAATTCCAGAGCCTGAACTAGGACGATACTAAACTTATCTTGAAGCAGCAAGGGTGGGTGAAAAGGAAGCTTTTACATTAAACTCCTAGATATTCAACTTAAATCCCAGATATATGCCCCTAGAACTTTGAACTTAGGCAGAAAATTTAAGCTGGAATAAATAAGTAGGAATGAAAACTTTACTCTCTTTACCCACCTGGACACCGGATGCCCCTTCCCCTCCTGCTGCCACCACCGCCGCAGCGGTGGCCGGCCAGCGGCGTCGGAAGAGGCCCTCCCACACCCAGTCGGCATCGCAGGCACGGCGCCAGGATCGCGAGCAGCAGCCGAGCGCGCACACGTCGGCCTCCTGCTCACGATTGGAGCCAGTCGAGTCAACGAGCGAACCATACATCTCTGAGGGAGAGAGAGAGAGAGAGTCGTAGATGCGCACCGGAAGGAGGGATGCTACGGCGAGGGCTATGTCCTTGGGGAGGTCGGCCCACCTCCCATCCGTCACCAGCGCCGGCGACGGCGAGAGCTCCATTTCGACTCCCCCCCTCTGTCTCTCTGCGGCCGCCACTCAACAAAAGAAGCGTGCAACTTTTAACTACAGTTTGCCTTCGGGTAAATGAATGGGGACGTCCGGACATCGGGACATGGGATGGGGATGGCGTATTCTGGATCCTTTGTGGCCGCGTAATTCACACAAAGGGCCACGTGGAAGGAGACCCAAGGTAATCAATTACCGGGATTCTCTGTGCTGGATCCGTTTCAGGTTACAGCCGACCCCCGACCCGAGGCAGCCTTCATCGCCTATGCTCATTTGGGCCAAAGAAGTACGGCCCACCAGGCCCAACCCAGTCGAACAGCCTGGTAGGCCTAATCGGCGTGCCACTGAAGTCCGTAGAATTTTTTTTAAAAAATAATATATACTTAATGAAAATTTACAGCAATAATATGCAAAAAAAAAAAAAATGACAGTTCTATACACCTGTTGTACATCCAATTTGCGACGGATCTCTGTCGCAATTTGAAATTGCGACAGAGGACTCTGTTGCAATTTCAAATTGATACAGAGACTCTGTTGCGACAGAGAGCCTGTCGCACATTGGATGTGCGACAGATGTGCAGATCTGTCATTGTTTTTTTGGCATATTATTTTTGTAATTTTTCATTAAATATATATTATTTAAAAAACAAATTCGAAGTCCGTAGCAGTCCTTCTGTACTTAGCGCAACAGAGCTCCTTTCGCGTTACTCGAACATGGCACGTGCCCTCACTACCCGCCCACGTGCACGTGCACATCCGCACGTGCGCTGTTTTCCGCAGGAAGGGGCCATTCTGAGAGGCTTGTTCTACGGAAAAACGAGCTACGGGCTACATATTACATAAACACAACCTTCGAAGTGCAGCCCCTGTCATTTTATACCTACCCCCTCGATTTATATAAATTCCACAATTATTCGTGCCTTGTTACCTTAATCCGCTTCCTTACGCTATCGTAATTTACCAACAGCAAACCCCCCCAAAAAAATCTCTCTCTTTTCTCCCTTTTCATTTGCCTTACACTTCTCGAGCTCGAGTTATTTATCGCTGATTTGCACACGGCAAATAATTTCTTCCGAGTCCGATTCCACGTGCCCCCCTCACCATTGATCCCTGGCTCGATCGGAGCGAAACTTTTCGCGCAAATTTCGCCGGCCTCGGTCTCCGGTGAGGCGCGACTTGGCTTTTCTTGAGCCGATTCCGTCCAAGATTCGCAGTTCTCGCGCGGAATCTGGGGACGATTTTGGCCTGCTTCGGTGTGCTTGCGGATTCTTGTGCTGTAATTTCTGGGATGGAGCGGCGGAGGTGGCTGCAGGCCTCGGTTTTAATGTGCTTGCTTGTGCTTTGCTCCGGGAGAGGTAGGTTCTTGGCCCTCCTTGGTAGTTGTTGTCCTCATAATGTCATCTTGGTATATCTTCTGCTCGCGGTTAGAGCCCTGTTTGTGCGAATGCACTGCCATTGCCTGTTGTTTTGCCAAATTTGCTTGGGGGATTGTGGTCGTCATGTGCAGGAATCGATTAGCGCTACATATTTTCTGTCGTGAGAGGTGCTTACATGCTTTTCTTTTTTACGGTTGCACAAATATTAAAGCAAAGATTTGTGCAACTTGTATTTGGAAGGAAAGATCATCTGATGTTGTTTGATGCCGTTATGGCATAAAACGTCGATTCTGAAGATGCTACTCTGCGAAGATTTGTAGTTTCGTTACTCTATTTTACACCCACACACGCACACAATTATGTTTGATGTATTGAACGCATTCTCGTATTCTGATGTTGGTTCTGCTTTCATGATCTAGAACTCAAGACCAAACACGCACCCATATATAATTCGACTCTTGCCAAGACGCTTGCGGAATATACTTCAGCAGTGAGTTCATTTGCTTATCGGTGAATACCTTGGATTTCTAGTGGAATACGGAGTAATTGCTATGGATTTGAACTTGGTGTTGTTGTACAGGTCTACACTGCTGACCTGACACAATTATTCACGTGGACCTGTGAAAGATGTGGCGACTTAACAGAGGTATTGTTCATCATCACAATTCACATGCATATTATTTTAGAAGAATGAGACGGTTTTGTTAAAGTTTAGTGAAGTTCATCTATAGCTTGGTTGAATGATGGATTAAATTTATTTGTTCACTCAGGGGTTTGAGGTGATAGAGCTGGTTGTTGATGTGAAAAATTGCTTGCAGGTTATTCCCTCTATCCTAGAATCTTTTTTTTTTACCTTAAGTGGACTCTTATTTTACATTGATGTTGATAGTTTTGATGAACCAGGCATATGTTGGTTTTGCTAGTGATATGAATGCTGTTGTAGTTGTGTTCAGAGGCACTCAAGAGAACAGGTAATTCTTGTATATCTCTTCCTGGTTAGTGGTTACTTTTAAAAGCTGCTCTTGAAGTTTTTATTCTAGAAATTTTATTATTCAATGTCTGCAAAATTACATAGGTGCTAAGATATGAGGTATTTCAAATTGATACACGGGGTCCTGTCAATCAGATAAATTGGCAGTCTATATCTTGTTACTTTATGTTAGTAATATTATTCCTCCATTTTCTCAGCATTCAGAATTGGATAGAGGACTTGTTTTGGAAACAGCTTGATCTCGACTACCCAGGCATGCCTGAAGCAAAGGTGAGCATGGCTAAAGTATTTATGATGCAAATGCTAATTTCTTACAAACACTATTAATGCTGGTGCTCTTTCTGCTTATAGGTGCACAGTGGTTTTTATTCTGCGTACCATAACACAACATTGCGCGATGGAGTTATTGATGGCATTCAAAAGACCAGGGAAGTGTATGGCAATGTTCCCATCATGGTCACGGGGCATTCCATGGGAGGAGCCATGGCTTCGTTTTGTGCCCTTGATCTTGTTGTAAGTATTTAATTTTGTCTGAAGATGTGCTTTGAGCTTCTTTTTGCAGTTTCTCTGCTTAGAAGATATTGTCCATGAATTCTCATTCGTTCTGTTAAGTTCTAGTGTTCTACTATGAGCTGCACTGAACGAAGCAGGATGCATTTTTCGGGGTTTGCAATCCTCTTCTGGTCTTACTTTTAACTGATACTTTAACGTGTATAAAATGCATTGCATGTAGCTCTGACATCAGGGAAATCAACAGCAGCAATCAACTTCATCATTCCCAGATTAAATTCACTTTACATTTTAGAGACTGAATATTGCCAATATTTTATTGGGAATCCCAGCAAATATCAGCTAGTACTAAGAACCTTAGTACAATTTTTATGAACAGTTGCTTCAGGCATATGAAGTACTAGCTTCTTTGTTTGGTTATTTGAGGATTAAATTAAAGCTTATTTTTTTTGTCTTTCCTGAATCATTTCATTTTTATCCCTATGAGATACAACAGCTAACTGCATGCGCTTCTGGTTTAGCTACCATGGTAACACATATTTCTATGTTCTTGTAGGTCAACTATGGGCTAAAGGATGTGACACTAATGACACTTGGACAACCTCGAATTGGCAACGCCGTGTTTGCTTCCCATTTTAAAATATATTTGCCAAATGCAATTCGAATAACTAATGCACACGATATTGTGCCTCATTTACCCCCGTTCTACCACTACTTTCCACAAAAAACCTACCATCATTTCCCACGAGAGGTATGCTTTTGTCCGTTTCACTTCCACCTTTGCTAACAGCTATAGTTCTAGTCTTATTTATACTTGATGTTGTGTTTTTTGACAGATGCCGTGAAAATCAGCTGTCATTTAACTGTCTCCCATTGATTTTTTTTGGCGCATATTACATATATGATTCCTCTTTCAGGTATGGGTCCATAATGTTGGACTCGGCAGCCTAGTATATCCAATAGAGCAAATTTGTGATGATTCTGGCGAAGACCCAACTTGCAGCAGGTCCATCTCGCTCACGCGTGTGTACTTGTCTTGCTTAAATTCTTTATCAGTCTATTGTTCCGCCTGACATTGTTCTACCCAGGTCTGTGAGTGGAAACAGCGTGCACGACCATATACACTATTTTGGCATCAGCATGCATGCCGAGTCATTGGGATCTTGCAGAATCGTCAGGGACGACAATACACTTCAGTCTAAGATGGACGCTGCTGGCAATATCGTCTTGTCGAAGCAGCCTGGTTTATCGGTTGATCAGCGACGCAGCGCACAGTAAACAAATTCAAGATGGCATGAATTTTTCTTGTTTAGTTTACCCTCTTTGTGTTGATGCATGTTTAATGTTGATGAAATCACGGAGGGACGTGGGAAGAACGACTTTATGGATAGTTCTTTTCGGCCATGTACAATATACTTGTTAGCAATCCAAGGACGATTTCATGTATATGTACACACGTGCTAATTAGCATGTTCACATTCCTGTATATGTATTAAATTATTTAAGCATGACAGCCGCTTCTTATGATACATTATAATACCTGTTTTAAATGTTCAAGCCTGCATAGGCAATGGTCTCGGATACTCCCTCCTGTCCAAAATATATTGTTCTTTTAACTTCATGGTTTCAATCAACATTGACCATTACATTTTACAATAATGTTGTAAAAATTATAAATAAGCATGACTATGGTGCAGGCATCTTTAGTTTATGTACTACTACTAGTAAAGCTTTTCCACCATCCACTAAGGGTGTGTTTGGCAGGGATTCAACTTCTTCAGATTCATGAATTTGGTGAAGCTGAAAATTCTAGCTTCACCAAATTCGTGAAGCTGTGAGTACATTAAGAGTGTTTAGATATATCATTTTGTTTACATTTTAGACAAAAAAATATAAACTTAATTCACTTTATTTTAGTCTACAAGTTTCAGATTTCAGGTGAAACTGAAATCTGAAACTCTACTAAACAGACCTTAAGTATACAAGTGGGAGAATGTGTGGCGACCCGTATAATTAACCCCTGGTAACACTGTCACCTAGAGTTAATTATACGGACCTCAGCATAGTAACTAGCAAAACATCGGACATTCCGATACTTTATTAGTTACTTCACTTTATCTGAGTATTGCGAGAACAATAATTAGAGACGGACATAAATGGAAGCTTTAATTCACTCCATTAGCCACGAGCTATCATCATACCTTAGCTTACATGGATTCTAATATAGTCGTAATAAATCTTATAACCCTTAACTCTGAAAATCGCTCTCACACACAAACCTCATACTGCCTCGTAGGATTGTCCATAGGACTCACCTTCTAAGCAAGGGGAGTTAAGCAAGGTGAGTACTAGGTACTCAGCAAGCAATAATAATAATGAATGCAATAGATGCCTTTACAAGATACCCCAATCTTCCTATCCAATCCCTCTGCATCCATTCTCATTCCAAATTATCCCTTTTAGAGAAATAAACTTTTGTTTAAAGGTTTGCAAGTTTTATATTTATAAAAAACTCTACTAATAGTGAGCATGTCACATGTAGTCTCCAATCCTGAAGACTGGCTTGAATTCAAGATTTTACCCTGCGCAGGTCTGTGCCACTTTACCCACAATGACACCCACAAGAGATGCCCCGAGCGTTTATTCTATTCCGTATTAGTCCTCCACCCTACTTGAGTATGGGGCTCACTCGCCTAGGTTACCCCACCTCCCAGATGCTTTGTACTCGACCAAATCGCCGGAAGATCGATTTGTACTCGCCAACTCGCCAAAGAAGATGCCACCAAGCTTCAAATATACCGCCCCAATTCACATTCTCAATCCGTCCCCCTGGGTCATACCGGCATTTCCCAGCACGACATACAACCTTACCCAATGTGGAGTAACTAATACCATCCTAGAACAACCTTTTCTGATCGATTTCACACACTGTGGTTGGCACCAAATTACAGCCCATTACTCAATATTAGATTGTGATTATCTTATATGCTAGCTTATTGTAGAGGACCCCACCGGCGAACACCTTCTCATCGGCGTCCTCTACCCCACCATAATAACATATACCCACGGCTCCATTCGTTGGACGAGCCAAACATTACACCGACATCATATTACCATTCCATTCATACATCAACTCATTCTCATCAACCCATTTCATCCATCCATTTTCAATCTCTACCATTTATCTATTCTTACAACTCACACCCTTTCATTTATACTTTTTATTCTAAAATATATATTTTAATGCAGTGATGGAATTTAAATCAGAAAGCCGTAAAACATTTACAGAAATATGATCAATAGAATGCGCTTGCCTGGAATAAAAGTTGGAGGTTCGACCTCGCTCGAAATTAAATTCAGATCCAATGACGGGTTCTGTTCGGAGCTTGAAAATTATGTTATATTAATCTACTGCAATTTATTACATATGAGTAGCAATTCCAATATTCTCCTCTAGCAGTTTTATCAATTCCAAAATTCGACATTCCTTTATTTAGATGCATGCTCTAGTTCTATTTGCATACTCTTTACTGTTAATGTAACTTCTAGCACTGTTTAATGATTCTAATGCAGGTAATGCCACACTTATTCTCCTAATTTATTTAATGCAATTATGAATGACATGAGACAGGTATGCGTGCATATGGTTCCAGTTCCCTTCTCTCCTTACTGCTAGCATTTTGCTCCCTGGACTTAATCACTTCCAGTTGCTTCTGCTGCCGAATGTTAATCTCTCTTTTACCTCACTTCTCTCAGCTGCATTCCTGGTACTATCATTTTGACCGGTTAGTACTGAGTTGAGCCATTCGGCTCTTGCTGCTACCACTTGTCTCAATTGGTTTATTGAGATGAATGCTTTACTGGTTTATATAGCCATTCGGCTACTACTACTAGTGCTACTACGCTACTACTTCTTCCATCCCTTCACTCTATTTCCTCACTGCTGCCTGGCGATTTTTCCTGGGGCTCTCCACTGCCGATTGAGCTAGCTCCTCTACTCTTCCTCTCCTGGCGCATGGAGGCTACTCCTCCCATCTCCTGCGCTGCTTACTCTCCTGGGCGGATTTACTGCCTCCTCTCCCCTACTCGGTCATACCCTGGCCGAACCCAGGTTTGGAGTTAGAGCTAACCCTAGCTCTAAGAACAGGGGTTCTTTGCTATAGTTTCTTTAGTTCTTTTTCCTTCTTGCACTGGGATCTACCAGTTCTTGCTTCATTTGAAGTAATTTACAGATGAGGGTCTATGATGAAAATGGGTTTGAGCTCTAGGTTGGTTGGCAAGAATGTTGATACTAGCTAGCTAGGACACTTTCTTGCGGGCTACCGGGGTTCAAATCTTTTGAGACCATGTCAATGATGACTAAGGAGCTGAGACTATGTTATTCTTTAGCTCTACTGCTACTTCATTTTTGATTCTTCCTCTAATGGCAGCAATGCACTTACTGGTGGTCCTACGATCTGCTTGTTTTCTTGACTTGAAGTAGTGGGATGGAAGTAGAGGAAGTAGAGGAAGCGAGTTCTTGAATCGACCTCCTCCTTCGGCTCCCGGTTCCCTTCTTCTCCTGTCCTTAGCCGGTGCTTCTTGCTTCTCGAATGATCTGGATGTCCTCCTCTTCTTGCTTGGTTCGGTGATCATCTTGTTTCTTGGGTTTTCGGTTTGTGGCTAAGAAATGGGCAATTGCACTTGTTGGCTTGCTTTTGGGAGATGAAAAGGAAATGGATCTTGCTACTTCTTAGCTTCGGCTAAGAATAGAGAATGAAATGGGTTGAAAATATGGTCTTTCTTTGCTTTCCTCTGGCTTTCGGTTGAGAATGAGGCAATGGATGATGGACCTTTGATGCTCTCGGTTTTGGTGGAGGAATTGTGGTAGTTCTTCGGCTTTCTTGAGAACGCACTTGTGGCCTTGGGGTTGGAAATGATTGTGGGAGATGAATCTCTGCTTTCTTTGGTTTTGAGGAATGGCAAGAGGGTGAACCTAGTGGCCCTTTTGTCGGCTTTGGCCGAAAGAATGGTCAGGGCAAATCTTGACTTGGCTACAAAGATGAGTTGAGGTGCAATGCATCAACTACCGGCTTATCTTGGCCTTGCTCCTCGATTTTCTTTGCATGAAGTAAGGGGATGAACCTACTGCCTGGGTCTTATCTCTTCATTGTGCTCTCTTTTTACCATACCATTCTTTACCATTTCACCCATTTACCCTACTACCTTTTACCACTTCATCCTTTTATTACTTCACTGATGTACTGCCAGCTAGGTATGCATGCTGTTTATATGAATGTGCACATGATGATGCAATGCTCATGCATTTGATTAATTAGCGAATGCTCATGCTTAATGAATAACTACTTTTAATACATGCTTATGCCTAATGATCACTTCCTAATGCGTAATTAGTAACTAATCATAATGCTAATGCTATGTTCATGCTTCTTAATGCATGGGTAATGGAGGGTTAAGGGGGAGGGTCCTCACAGAATGCTAGTGAAAGGAAAATGTGAGAAAACGTTTCTCACCTTTCGGTACCATAGCTACCCCCTATAAAATTGTAGTATTCTCTATTACGAAATTATTACCTTTCGTGAAAAAGAGAGGAGGAGAAGCACAGCTCAGATGCAAGGGGCATAACTCCTCGCTAATTTCTACTATATAAAACAAGAGTTTTTTCTCACATCATTTCATCTAAATTACCCACTTTTACCATTGCTCTTTAATTACCCATCTTTACCACTGTTAGTGCTCTTTGTAAATAAACTTTTTATCGCAAATTGAGTTTTCGTTGTAATGTACGTGTACATAGCTAGTAGGGATAAAACAAATGATGTGTTCTGATAACACCACAATGTCACATGACGTGTATGAAACACAGGTAAACTGCTGTACCCCTGGGTACAAACCCTTGAGGGGAAAAAAACATCACATCCCTCGATACTCAAGACTTCATATAACGCATTACACTGGGAGCAATTGTGTGGCCGCTGACACCCATCATGCAACAGCAACAGAAGATACCCACTGGATGAGATCCTGTGCACCTCAGAGCAGTTTTATCCTTTGCTTTCTACATTTCCAGCTAAGTGCTGTTCGTCTCCATGATGATAAAAGGCGCATTCGCGTTATCACATTCACGAGGAATGGATGCCAGAAATAGGCGTGTCAATGGTGATTGTGCTGGTGATATTTGTATCGAAGATAGAAGCTATAAAGCAGCCAGGAAAAAAGAAAAGAAAAGAAAAGAAAAGCTCTATTCACATAGACCATGGAACCGAGATGGAACCAATGCAATGTTCCTAAATTGACCCCGCATGGTGCTGGCAAGGAACTCATCTTTTTTCTAGAATGATGACTCGACTGAACCTTCTGCATCAGTGTTTTACTCATTTGTACTATCAAAGCTGCCCCGAGCATTCGGCCACTTCTTCTCTCTTGAATTCTCCCCCCATGTCTTGGCCTCTGCAATAGCACGCTGCCTGTTAGCAGTCCTTGAAGCTTCCCTCTTCCTTCCTGCATGAGCAGGGCTACCAACCTGTGAACCTGTCACATCTACATCATCTAAACCCGACCATCGACCAGAACCACCGCCAGAATTAGTCCTGCTAACCTCGGCTTCGTACTTTGATGTTGTGGTGGCTTCTCTCCTCAAATCTGGAGAATGGTAATTTGGTGAGTGGAGACGCCGTTGGTCACTGTTCCCACCACCACGGTCTCTGGCTCTAGGGGTAGATGAATTGCTCCGATTATGTTGGACGGGTGCGTTTGGATCGAATGTCTGAGAAGCAAGATATGAAAGGGCAGTGACCACATCTCCTATGAAAGGCCGAGTGGCGGCTTGCTCTTGCAGACACATTGCAGCAACGGCTAAAGCCTGATATAGACCCCTCATAGGAAAGCGGCCCTGAAGTAGCGGATCAGCCATTTTAGGAAATTTTCTGCGGTCTTTGAACAAAGGACGAGCCTGCAAATTAGATTGATCATATCAGTCATCCAAAATTATAATATCTGAATATTATTATATTAATCCAGACATCCAAAGCAATCTTTATTTAAGACTGCAACTGCAAAGAAAATATTAGATGGGAAATATACTTTGTATATGTAAACATTGAGCAAACCTCAGCAATTGAACTTTAAGGACAGAAATACTCTACCCCTAACTTTTTAGTTTTTCATTTTGGGCAGCAATTCTTTGGTGAAATTGAGAAGTAGATAAAGGAACTAATCCCGGTAGTCGATACTGAAGGCCCCAATTTCACCCAGTGTTAATAATCAACCTAAACAACTTAACTGTCTGCTCACCCCATAAGTAACATAATTCGCATGTAATGTACAAGTAATCAAGTACTACATAAGGAATGAATTTCAGTTAGCTGAAACTCATTATTGAGGTACAGCTTTAAAGGTATGCTCCCTTGGTTTAGATTATTGATTCAAAACGAATAAACTATAAGAGCTATGAAACTACCTGAGTATACAAGAAAATGCACTGATCATCACGATCTAAACTATTCTACTCTTCTACAATAGCACAAAGCCAAAAACAAATGTTTTAGCATGACTCACTCCCAGTAAGCCTACTGCAAATGAAAGTTACTGTTTCTGGAGGAACAAATGACACTAGAGGCAACCTTTACCCCTCAAAAAATAAATCATAATAAAAAATAGCTCCACCATGATATTATGTGCTACGGTGCTAGGCCTTCAAAGACAGCATTCAAGAAAATTCAAGGGCAATCGTGTATAGCATATAACCATCCGATATTTGAGGGAAATTTGCAAATAACCCCCTGGAAGTCAGCCTGAGTTTGATTTAACCCGTACAAGTATATTTATGACCCCCAACAACAACACACACACAAAACTAGTGCACAGTTGTTTGACCCCTGGCAGCCCTTTTCCTGCTGATTTGGGTGGTTTCCATTGACGTGGACTTCATGGCATGCCACATCATATATGAGGCATTCTAGTGTGACCCTTGGGATTAAGTGCGCTGCTCGGGTCGGGTATGGACAGGTCAGTTGGTGTTTTCCTCTTGCACCGAATTGAAACGAGAGGAGGGAATACATGAAGACGGGAGGCATGGACAAAGGCGATCATGGCCCCACTACCCTCACCCTCTCTCTAGTTATGTGGAACCCTAGCACGCATCGAGCTAAAGAAGAAGACCCAACTGATTCCATCTGGTTCGATCTACTTCAATCTGGGTCGAATCAGATGTAAGGCCCCCTTTGGGGACAGTTTTTGGCCAACTTTTGCTTGAAAGAAAATCGGATTATTTGCCGAACGGGAGAATTCTAGATAGCTTCTCCCACAATCAAAAACTGACCTTTACATAGAATCAGAATCCAGGTGCCAGCTGATTCTCGTTGATTCTTACTGATTCTTGCCGGCCCGATCCTTCACCTCCACACGCAACCGGCCCGAACCAATTCTCCCACAATCAAAAGTAGCTTTTACCATAATCCAGAGTCTACACAATTAGAAGCTATCCCGAAGGGGGCCTAAGTATATGACTCGAGTGTGGGTAAGTTCTCTACACCTTATCTATAACCGACCTTGCACGCCATGGAGCCCACATCAACAGAAAACACCCGGGTCAGCAGGACAAGGTCCGCCGGGGAGGAAAATCAAATAACTCTGCACTTGTGGGGTGGCATTGGCCACAAATATACTTGTAGGGGGTTAAATCAAACTTAGGCTGACTTCTAGGGGATTATTTGCACTTTTCCTGATATTTCATGAAGGTTTCGAAGTTCAGCTTAAAAGGATAATACGTTCTGAGAAGGAAACAAAAAATTAGAACATTTGGGTGATAGTAAAAGAAAAAATAAGGAACCACCCAGGGATTTTCAGTTCTTCATTCCCTGATTATTAAATCAAGTCAGAGATAGCAGAGGAGCTCAAAGCAATTGAGCTATTTCATTCTTTGACTGGAAAAAGGTGGTTGCACAACTTCCTGAAATTTCCTTGATCAGGCATTTATTATGCCAGTTACTGGACTGCAGAGTTCCCACCTAATCCAAACGACTTCTCTTTCTGTTTCCTGGGACTGTTTTATTTTCCAGGCTAGAGAAAAAGCTTAACCCCATCCTAATTACTATATTGTTAGTATCTCAATGTATTTTTATCAACACTATTTTAGCAACTATGCTTCAGTTAACTCAAGAAATTTGTAAAATAAACAAGCTTTTAAATTTAGTAATGATGGTTTGCCATCAGTACTTTGTAGTTAAATTAGTAGAGAATAGAAGAACATACCCATGCCACTAGGTTTTGCTCTCCATGGGATTTTGTGTTGTCAATTGCTTTGCGGCCAGTAATCAGTTCAAGGAACACAACACCAAAACTATACACATCAGATTTAACTGTAAGCTGCCCGGTCATTGCATATTCTGGGGCGCAGTAGCCATAAGTTCCCATAACACGTGTTGAAACATGTGTCTTGTCACCAACAGGGCCCAGTTTTGCAAGGCCAAAGTCGGATAGCTTTGGATGATACCCTTCACCAAGAAGAATGTTTGATGACTTGAAATCCCGGTAAATAACAGGAGGACTTGCCTTGTCATGCAAGTATTCTAATCCCTTAGCCGCACCAGCAGCAATCTTCATTCGTGTATTCCAGTCGAGAGGTTCCTTGTCAGGTGGAATATCTAACATAAAAAAAATATTAAATTAGATGATTAAGTTGCTCTTCAAAATATCTTGGAGATATGGATGAGCCAATAAACATTAATTATTCTAGGGCACAGAAAAATAATTAGATAATAGTGTTGCGCTACCACATCACAATTTACCATCTAAAAAGAGGGAAAGAATTATATGTTTCCAATTCTGAATGGGGATTTAAGGAATTCTGGAATTGCAAATTCAATAATGTGCAACGAGAATTAGCTTGATACATGCTCAATCAGCAGATCATCTAGATGGAGACGGAAGTGGACATTAGAACTGCCACCTCTGATGTTTGGCAGTTGTTTCTATATTAATTAGATCACAGAAAAAGCTCCGCTGATTGACGCTATTTGTAAATACTTGCCACTTACGTAAATTTGCAGAAATATTCACTTGTAGTCAAGTAGATTGTATTAACAACTTTGCTCAGGTGGCTAGCACAGGACAAGTAATGCAAGGTGGTCCTTCAGAATGTGGGGTACAGCCTGGGAGTCTGGGACAGGAGGATGAGATGATAAATTAGGGCCCGTTTGGTTATTGTCCTCGGTAAATTTACATCGTCAACAGCATTCTGTTTTTACTTTATGGTAAGAACACAAATTCATGGAATCTACTAACTAATCAAGTAATTGTGCAAATATAATATGGAAGCCATGTCCCCCTGATAAACAACAATAAAGTTCATTTCTTATAGACTGCAGTACTAAGAGGGAGAGTTGAGCACGCCGGATCGAGGGAAGGGGAGGTGGTGTGGCGTCGAGGTGGTTTGAGATGGAAGACGTCGTGGCTAGAGAGGTTTGGGCCGTGTAAGCCCGTGCGAAGATGAGAGGAAGGGGCGGGACGATCGGGTTAAATCCCCTTCCATCTCAGCCGTTCGTACCAGATCCAACAGATCAGATGTTTTGAAGAAGAACGGATGACTGCCACTAACTTCTAATTAGAAGTAGTAGAGATATGTAGCCTGTAGTGAATAGGATAGGAGTTCATAAGTATAGCAAACTTACCATGCAAATGATCCTCAAGTGATCCCAAAGGCATAAACTCATATACAAGAAGACGTTGGTCCCCATCAGCACAGTATCCAATTAGGTTAACCAGGTTATCATGGTGCAAAAGACTGAGCATAAGGACCTCAACCAGAAACTCTCTGTTTCCTTGAAGGCCATTTCGATCAAGTTGCTTCACTGCAACAGCCTGCACAGTAGGGTAGTCTCATTAATCAAGAGTTACAGAAAGGAAAATGTCTTCTCCAATGCCCCATACAAACATAACAAGAAATGTTCAACCCTAGGTTAAAAGAAATGTGGCTACTATTGGTGTTTTAATGATAAACTTAACTAAATAGCTCAAAATCTAAATATGGGAGGATTCACATAAAGTCTCAATGCAACAAAACATTTTCAGAAACACAAACCTGCCCATTCTCCAAGCGTCCTTTATATACACGACCAAAACCTCCCTCACCCAATAGGCAATCTTGTTTGAAGTTTTTAGTGGCAGCAGCAAGCTCACGAAAAGTGAAAGTGTGTGCTGCAATATGCTGACTGTTCCCCTCCCTAGGGATGACTGCATCCTTCTTAGAGTCCAATCCACCCTGCGGTTTTGATTTATCTACAGCAGAAGTTGATATAGAGTTAGGGGGCATCTGAATTAAAAAAAATGCAACACAAACAAGGTGAACTACTCCCAAAAGACAAGCATTAAAGTAGTAAAACTAGCCATAGATCCCACTCAATTGTGCGGCTGGATATAACACTTATCTTTGCATCTAAAAGTAGAATTGTATTCTTTCCAAAACTCTAATACCTATAAGGCTATAACTGAGAATATAGTTCAGTTTGTTATACCACTAATCAATTATAACAACCCATATATATATATATATAGCCGTGCACGCACGCGCTATATAAAATGGGTGCACCAAAGTGTCAATATTTTTCTTTTCCCTCCGATTACTGTGGGAATTTGTTGCCTCACAGGGCAAATGTAGTGCCTCCTATTAACTATATAATAACCTAGCTATTTATTGTGAAATACATTGGACATTTGGGCCACCATAAATCAGGACTACTTGGAGTAGTCATTTTTATGGTGAATGTATCATGCTGCAAAGAAAATAAATATTTAAATTATACATCATTTGACACTTCTTTGATAAGTGTTGGATGTTGTATCACGGTCTTCTACCATCTGTTTAAACACCAGAATTGGTGTTCAATAGGTTTGCCAGTGAAATCCTCAGAATGAGTCAAATAGAAAGAATGCTTCCAAAGGTCAAGTTTAAAATGTACGAAATAGACGTAAAAGTTAACTACATATTTATAGGTTATACCAAAATTCCAGGGTGGTTTTATCTGCAGGGAGCCAAGTCCTGATAATTCATCATATTTTTCATATAATTCCTAGGCTTCCAAGTATTTCCAAGCACCCCCCTCTCAAGAAATGCCCTTCCAAGCAATTCATATGGCGCACAGGTTCAGACACCTCATCAGTTATGACTTGTCAGGAAACAAGTATTCAAACGGTAGTTTCATCATACTATCACCTCCTATCCGTCCATGAACATAGAATCAAACGTCTCGCTTCTATAAGTTATAGGATTTCCAAAGCAATAGACCTATATGGCCAATCCAAAGCATTGCACATAGACTCCCAAAACATATACAGCCTCGATCATCTGAGCGATAAAATGCCCTAACATGAACACAAATGCCCCAATACTATACATGTCATTCGTTAATTCGAACACACAAATTGGTCTCCAGCTGAAGCCATTCCCTAAATCGAATACGCACTAGAAAGATTGCCAGAAAGGCACAAGTTTGCCACATTCCTTAATCCGATCAACCCAAATCTCGCACTGCGCGCATCGACTGACCAAATCGGAGAAAATTAAGGATCATTTCCCAAAATAAACCCACCCAAGATCCAGCCTTTCCCAAGAACAGCACCTGATCCGACCCGGGCGACGCGGCCATCCGACGAGCCGTCCTTTCGCGCGCCTCCGCCCTTCTTGACCTCCTCCTCGCCGCCCGACCCGAAGCACGGCAGGCAGCCCATCCAAGAACCTCCCTCCGGGGGGAAAAATCAAGAAAAGGGCGGCGGAGACCGACCCACCACACGAAACGGGGATCCCTCTCAGATCTGGGGGCGGAGGCCCTCCCAAAATCCGATTTTTGGAGGATGTGGAGGGATTTGGGAGTGGGGGGAATTTGGGGGGAGGGGCAGGGATGGAAGGGGGAAGAGAGAGGGAGGAGAGCAGGATGTCGGAGGGCAAAAGTCAGCTCGGGGCAGACTGAGGAGAGAGGATCTCTGGGGAATCCACTCCACTGTCCTCCCCTGCTTGCAAATTGGAATTTGGAAGCTTTTCTAGAAATTTATAATTCTTCGCTTTTACTGGACAGGATTTTAATGAATTAGCTTTGACTGAGGAGAGAGGATCTTTGGGGAATCCACTGTCCTCCCCTGCTTGCAAACTGGAAGCGTCGCTTTTCTAGAAATTTATAATTCTTCGCCTTTACTCGACAGAATTTTAATGAATTAGTTTTCTACTGACTAAAACTACAACTGCGAAGGAACAGTCTTTCCATCCGAAAAAGCTCTTCCTGCGTGCCACAAATGGCTCACAAAAAGAAAAAAAAAGAGTTCAGAACAAAATGAGAGGTCGCCAACCACCTTCTAAGAAAAACATGTTTTTGACAAATTTAGCTTTTTCTGTTTGAATTTGTAAAACTAGCCTTCTTGATGAGCTCGAAAAGCGCGACAAGCGACACGAGTTACTTTGCCACACCGAGTGAGCTCAACAACTTCCCCATTAAGCAGGTTCTGCGTTTGACTGGTACGGAAGGAATCAGCAGATAGCTTCCACGCTTAGCCGACGTAGATTAATTAGTAATTTTGATTAATTAGTGATTTAATTAAGTGTTTAATTAAGAAATATATATGATTAATAGTGGAGTAGGGCAGAGATTAATTAGTAATTTTGATTAATTAGTGATTTAATTAAGTGTTTAATTAAGAAATATATATGATTAATAGTGGAGTAGGGCAGAGATTAATTAGTAAATTTAATTAATTAGTGATTTAATTAAGAAATATATGATTAAATTAGTGATTAATTAGTGGAGTTGATTTCTTTCGAGGAAGGGGAGCTCGATAGGAATCTTGACAACTCACTAAGGGTAGGAGGTGACCCGTGAGGTTAAATTTGTAAATGATTTTAGAGGGGCTATATTTGAGAGAGAAAAAAACCACAAAAGACTAAAAAGCCAAAAAAAAACTGCTGCAATCTCCAGTTTTTTTTTTTTTTTTGGGTTGGGGGATGTAAGTTGGCAATTTTAACTTCAGCAACACTAATCGATTTTACTCTAAGCCATTGGACCCCGATTGAACGGTTGGTAGGCCCTCCTAATGCAGTAGATTGTTCATCCTCTGCATTTACAACTGCAATGCAGAGGATCTCTCCGTTTTTTGGATGACAAGATTTGATATTGGTTTAATTTTTTCCTATATCTGTGTGGATCAATAGACACTTGTTGACGTATGCAATAACATGAGTTCTGATCTTTATATTGTTGTTATGCATCGAAAATTACATATTTGCAATATGAGCAACTTTATTCACTTATTCGAAAACATTCAACCACCAAACTCAAAAACAAAAGGAAATAGCTACCCGTGCAAATGGTTTCCAATGGGATATGTCCTAATGAAAGTTCAAGCTCCATTAATTTAGTTTTAGTGTTAATGACAAATCTAATAGTGAGACTGACTCTTTTGATAATCATAATTTTGATTAGTCTCAATTATTAATTAATGACAAATCCATTTATGAGACTAACTTTTTTATTGAGCTTAACTCTTATTAGTCTCTTTTGGATGAAAAGATGAAACTATCAAAGTTTTATGAAAATAAAAATAAAAATTCAAAAGGTATGTATCCAATGCAACTTTATTATTTCTAGATACATTCCTTAGATTCAAAATAAAGAGTGAACTCCACCATTATTTTAACCTTAAGATGTGCATTTTATTTCCGACTCCTTATATACATGAATGCACATATTTAGGGAGAGTTCATTCTTAATCTTGAAGTTTCAAAGTATTGATCTAATCCATCTTTCAATATCAAGGATCATTACTTTGAAATAACCTTTTGAGTATATTTAACTTGTGTATTTGTAAGATACTCATATTAATATATAATAAACTCAAATGCTATCTAAGATTGATTATGTGCATATTGATTTTAAGTTCAATTATTTATATGCATATATTTAATGTAGTTTATTCTATTATTGATGGTATTAAGAGTATTGATCCCTTTCCACTACTCCAACATAATTAGATCATTACTTAGTAACCATCAAAATGAGTATACGAAACTTGTATAGTTAATATATACTCATGTCAATTTAAATAAAATTTAAATTAAATTCGGTTGTCTTCTAATCAATCAAAGAACGCTTATGTGTTGATGGTGATTCTTTGTTGATTAAAGACAAGTGGAATTTTGAGTATAATGAAGCATTAGTTGCATTAATATACTCAAAACAAATCAAATTATTTCAATCAATTGTCTTTGGGTTGTGGTCAATCATCAAAGAAAAAGATCAAAAGATCTTGGGAGCATTTATGATGTGTTAATGGAGTGCATTGATGATTGATACAATCATGTATTTTGGACTAACACTTTCAATGAGTTTGAAATAGGTTTAGTCCAAGATTGAGATAGATAAACGGAACAAATACGTCATCATGTGTTGATAAGCGTCAAGAGAGGATCCCAAAACTAAGACAAGGGAAATTCATCATGTGTTGATGAATAAGAAGAAATAACCCAGTTTGGAGAGGAAAAAATGAAAATCATAAAAACTCCAAGTGGATGTGTTAGAGGCAAAGTATAACTAGTTAGGACTAAAGATGTATTCCTAATCTTTTACCTGTCTCAGTGTTTGGATGGGAGACCGGGTTGGTAGTGTAGGTTGCCGTATTATTAAGAGGGGTCGAGTCTTATAGTTTGAGCTTTATCATGTGTTGATAAATTCAATCTGGTTCACTCTAACTCACTCTCTTATTTGAATTTTGCATGAGCTAAGTATTTGCATGTGTAGCAAATAAAGGAGATCATGCTTGCTTCTTATTGGATCTTAATCGATTTGATTTTTACATGGAGTTTTGGATTTGCATGTGTTGCAAAAGAGAGATAGGTCATGTAATTTGGTTTATATGGTTTTTGCATGGAGTTAAGTTTTGTATATGTTGCAAAAGATGAGAGCTCATGCATCGGTGTTTTAGCTTGTGATTTGATCATGTGTTAATCATCACAAGGCTAAGTAAAGTTTATGCTTTGTGTTTGCAAAATATTGATTTGTTATTTGCAAATAAGCTAGAGGTTGTGGGGTTTCGATCCTAGAGCATGTGTTGATATTTGCAAATGTATTTTGCAAAGTGTCGGGATTATGCTTCTCGGTTTATTTGCAAATGTGTTCTGCAAATAAGGTGTGCTTAATGTGATTTTATTGGAGCATGTGATTAGAATTTACAAATGTGTTTTGCAAAATTGTTTTGATCATGAGTTGATCATCGCATAGCTCAAGATTTGATCTTATTGACTCATTCTAGCTTTTAGTCACACTTTTGATGAAGTCTTGGTGAAGGATTTCGAAAATCAGATTTTAGGCTCGAGTGACTACAGTAGAGTATCTATTTTTATAATATTTAAAATATCTATAGTTGCTTAAATCTTGAAAATAAGTGGAGATTGTAGCTCTCTTGATAAGCTTTGCATAAAGTCCAAGATCACCTAAATCGGAGTTCAGAATAAAAAATTGTGAGTGTTTTAGTGCTAAAACAGTGGTAGCACCACCCTACCACGCATTCCAGGGCGGTACTACCAACCCAAAGGCGGTATAAAAATTTCAGAGAAGGTGTTTTTAGCTGAAAAATTGAAAATGGTCCGGTGCTATCGCCCTAGGTCTGGTAGCACCGGATTTTTTGAATAACGGCTAGTTTTTCTAGTTGTTAACCTAAAGACCAGTGCTATCGAGCCTAGTAGGGTGGTATCATAGGGTTTACTGCACTTTTTGCCCGTTTTTGCTCTCTAACGACTAGTTTTCTTTGAAGAGACTATAAAAGGATCCTTGAGGCTGTTATTTGAGGTTTGCTGGCGTTGGGAAAGGTTTGTGAGAGTTGTATGCATGTATTGCTCTCTTCTATTTGGTTTTTGAGCTAAGAGTGAGCTCTAATTGCATGTGTTGCAATTATGAGAGAATTGAGAGTCTCTTGTATATGTGTTGCACTTGAGGGAAGTCTTATGCATGTGTTGCACTCGGTAATCACCATTATATATGTGTTGTACTTGGTGGAGCCCAAGGTAGAGAGCTTAACTTGTGTAGGGTCGAGGATGCGCCTAGAGGGGGGGGTGAATAGGCGATTTACAAAATTCGATCTCTTGCTAAACAATTTGCTCTAATACACTCCTAAGTCAAAACCTACTCAAATATAAATGCGGAAGCGATAAACTAGGTTTTGACAATTAAAGCCTAAATCAACTAGGCTCACTAGTGCACTAACTAATTTATGTCTCTAAACAAGAATTGCTATATTGAATAAACAAATTATACTAAGCAATTCTAATGCATTCAAGCAATTGATAAATATTCAATAATGTAAAGTGCTTGAATATAAATGAGACAAGAGACAACCGATATTTTTCCGTGGTGTTCGGAGACTTGCGGTCTCCCTAGTCCACGTTGAGGCTAGCCCGACCACTCGGACCGGCTCCCGCCGAGCACCGCCTCTTTCCACTAGTCGTGGTTTTTCACGCTTGGCGTAGGGCTCAACCCGAACCTTCACAAACTTGCCGGGGCTTCTCACACCTCGAGAGCTCCCGCGCACGACGCCTACGCCGTCTAGGAGTCGGCAACCTCCAAGAGTAATAAGCCGCTCCTTTGCTTGAACCACACCGGGCACAACAAATGCGCTCCTCGGTGATCACCAAGTGCAACACATGCACAAGGCCTCCTCAAGTGCAACACATGCACAAGAGGCACTCAATCCACTCCCTAATTGCAACACATGCAATTAGTGCTCACACTTAAGCTCAAGATGCAAATGGAGAAGAGCAACACATGCAACTACCTCCCACAAAACTCACAAGAACACCAGCAACCTGCCCTTGCCCCCCAAGGTCCCCTTTTATAGCCCACAAAAGAAAACTAGCCGTTGGGGGTCGAAACGGGCAGAATCAGCATTTTCCGGTCCGGAGGGACCTCGGCCGTCCCGACCGTCCTCCTGAACCAACGGTCGATTGAAACCGACCGGCAGATTACGGCCGGTCGCAGCATCAAGACGAAGCCGCACCGCCGGTCCGTCCAAGCTGCGTGACCTCTGGTCCGACCTTGACAAAATCAGCACAACACCAAAACGCACTCCTCTGGAAAAATCAAACCGAGCTCCATCCGGTCGCCGACCGCACACACCCGTCACACCAGAACCCGTGCGTGAGACCACCATGCATGCATCATGGGTCCAACCGGAGGCGCACGGGTCGCACCGCTTCGCTCAAAAACAGTATAAACCCAAAAGCCATTGGTCACACCGCTCAACAATTGGTCACACCACACAACAATTGGTTGGACCGCATGACAATTGGTTGCACCACACAAAGATTGGTCACACCACTCAAAGGTTGGTCACACCACACAATTCCGGATTTTTCACAAACTTTTTCTCCGAAGATCCAAATGCAATTCTTTGAGCCTCAAGATGATCAACACAAGATCATACACCCGTGCAAAACACATTTGCACCAATTTAGCCCATGCTCAAAGAATTCAACCCAAATTGCAAAAACGCATTTCTCAATTGACTCAAGAACTATTCGCAAATCGTATTAAGCAAATCAAACTCGAGTTTATGAGATTAATCCCCCTAGCCATGTGAAGGTCAACACAAGACCCAGTCAACTTGCCAACTCCCGTTGCAAGCCCCACTCACATGCTCTCGGAATTTCGGACTCATAAACCTCAGTTTATTCGCACAACGAACTTGCAAATAACGCAATAAACAATTTCATGCTTGAGCACTACTCTTTGCAACACATGCAAAAGTCTAGCTCCAAGCAACATCAAATCATGGTGCATGAACTCTCTAATTGCAACACATGCAATTCTCTAGTCTCATGCAACCACAAAACCAAACTTCACACTAAAACCAATTTAACCGATGAGCTCTCTACTCGCAACACATGCAAGCCTCTAGCTCCATACAAACACAAAGTTTTTAGAAAGATTGTTTTGCGAACCAAAACGTGAAGCTTCAACTAATGCAACACATGCAAAAGTGAACTCCACGCCAAAGCCAATGCATTAGCTTATCCCATTTGCAACACATGCAAATCAAAGCATTATGCGAAAACCAAATGCAACCAAGCATAAGTTTAACCCATTCGCAACACATGCCAAATGGTTAACCCTCATGCAAAAACCAAATCCAAATGGTTTGAGCTTTGAGTGAACGCGGATTGAGATCATCAACACATGATGAAACTCAAGCGAAAGAGACAACCCCTCTTAATAGCACGGCGATTAAAACCTTAGACTCAAAGACTATAAAGTCCTTAGCCTATCTAATTATACCTTCGCCACAAGACAAGCAATCCCTTTGGGGTCTTTATGATTGACACTTGATTTCTCCCGGGATCATCTCTTGGCGTCCATCACCTCATGATGCCGTCTTTATCCGTTCTCATCCATCATTGGACCTAACTTAATCACAACTCATAAACATAGTTAGTCCAAGATGTATGGTTGTCTCAATTATCTCTTGCACTCCATTAACACATAATGGATGCCTTTAGATCAATTGAGCACAACCTAAATCAATTGAAATGATTTAATTGTGTCTTAAGTACAATAATGCAACTCATGCTTTATTTTGCTTAAGAACTATTCATTGTTCTTAATTAATCACAAAACACCGTCAACACATGATGAAGTGTTCTTTAACGATTAACAAGACAAATGAACTCAATTTAAATTATCATTTAAATTGATATGAGTATATATTAACTACACAAGTTTTCATATACTCATGTTGATGGAAAGTAATGATCCATTATATGTAAATTATATGGAAATGATCATTACTCTAAATCATCAACTATAGAATACACCCCACATGTATATGTGCATACGTATGATTGACTTGGATAACATATGCACATATTCAATTTGATTGTATTGGAGCATATCCTATATTACCATGGGTATACTTATAACTAGGCAATTCAAATATATACTCAAGGATTTAGTTTCTTTGTCTTGATCCTTATATGTGTCGATAACGAATCGATCAATACAAAGAAACTATCAAGTTAAACCACGAACTCCCCCTAAGTGTGTGCATCCATGTAATGTATGAATTGGGAACATGATGCACGTTTTGTGGTTAATATAACGGGGACATTCATATTTTAACTTGACTCCAAAGTATGCAACTAATACTAGAATGAATATGCAAACATACCTTGGGTTTTCCATTTTTCAATGCGATGAGACTAAACAAAGATATTCTAAATAAACAAGTTAGTCTCGATATAAGATTTGTCATTAATAACAATATCGCATTAGGAGATAAACTTAATATTGGATTTGTCATTAACACAGGATTAGATTTGTCATTAACACCAAAACCATAACTAATGAAGGTTGAACTTACAATCTCCCCCTTTTTGGTGATTAATGACAAATCCAAGCTTAATGAGCATATTTGGATTAAAAACAACATGTTGAGAGAATTTAAGCTAATTGAACACATATGCATATTAATTCTCCCCTTAATCATATTAAGCTTGCTTTTTAAACCAAATGACATTAAGCTTCCTAATTCTCCCCTTTGGCATTAAGCACCAAAAATGGAAAACTAAAAGATTAACTTGAAATACATTCTTCCTCCTATTTGGCATTTAAACATTTATCATTAATAAGATTTATCATTATCTCCCCTTTTATTTAATTATTCTCCCTTTTTATTTAATTATTCTCCTTTTAGCATTTAACCATTTCTTTTTAATGAAGGTCATATAAAAATTAGGATGTATACTTATGACCTTGGAGAGGAATTAGATTTTAGATACCAATTGAAAAAGGTAGGCAATAAAATCTCAAATGAAAAGGATATACAAGGAATAAAATAAGTTTTCATTTGAAATATGGCTCGATACCAAAAGAAGAAAAACTCGAAAAGAGACCATATTCGGGATTTTGGATACCACTTTGAAGGAAGAATAAGCGCTTGCAATTATGGATACCACTTGTAAAGATTTGCATTAAAATGTGGATACCATTTTAAAAGAGATAAGAATTTTACAAATATGGATACCACTTGTAAATACAAATAAGCATGAAAAGCAAAGAAGGAAGGGTATCCAAAGCAAATGACCCGTCGATGATACCCTTTTCAACTAACTCACTCCTCATTTTATTAGACTTTGCAACTTTTCAACATGATTCTTTTGAAGAATCCAATGATTGCCTAACCGGGAAAGCGAGGTACCCAAAAGGAAATAAATACCACTTGAGACAACAGATACCACTTGTAAAATTAATCTCAAGGGTTTTGCTTGAAGATCCAAAGGAAATGAGCCTTTTCAAATTTTGATTTAAGAACAAAGCTCAACGATAGATTTTCCTCTTTTAAGTATTTCAACACATAAAGATTCTCACACAGAGAAGTCTTAGGTGGTTGAACTTACAATTTGAATTTGAGAGGAAATTCTTAATCAAGAATGTGGGTATCGGAAAGATACTACAAAGAGGCAATGAAATACCACTTGTAGGAAATAATTGAATTCAATGATACCACTTAAAAGGAATCCATATAATCAAGGATATCACTAGAAGAAATGAACAATAAGATCTATGATACCACTTGGAGAAAAGAGAAACTCAATGATGCCACTTGTAAGCATATGGATGAATAAATGCTCGATTGATACCACTTAGGATCAACTCACAAAGAATTGATACCACTTGAAGAAACGATAACATCGATGGGTATCAGAGCAATATAATCGAGCAACATATACTCACGGGTATTAAACACTCAAGAAGAATCAATAAAAATATAAAGATTCAGATCGAGCAAAACAAAGACATGACATCACTTGGAAGCAATTAAGTGGCCAAAACTTGATATGAATAACTCCCCAAGATGTTCAACGAATGAATCATGGAGTTATTTGCATTTGAATTGCTCAAGTTTTGTCTTTTCAAAAGATCGAGTGAGAATCACTCTTTAGATTAATTAAAGTGCTCCTAACTGATATCACTTGAAAACTTGATCAAATAAGTTTTTAGAATTTTTCAAATTTTGCACAAATGAACTTTGGGATCACAAGAAACATTTTCAAAAAGAATTTTTGAAAAAGGAGGTTCCAATCAAAAGATATCCCAAAAGAAAACTTCTGAAAAAATCTGAAATTTCAGAACCAACTGTGTCATGGCCGGTGTGACCACTCTAGGTCCGGTCCAACCGGCCCTAAGGGCGGTGCAACCGCACCTCATACGGTGCAACCGCACTTGTCAGGTTGGAAATAGTCGACTTTTTGCAAATTTTGTCAAAAACGATTCAAATGAAATCCAAAAAATATGAAATTTTGCAGAGATGAACTTTGGACTAATTATAAGGTTTTGCAAAAAGAATTTTCTCAAAAGCAATTTTATTTTAAAAGATATGGCAATTTGCGCTTTGAGACATAAAAGGAAATCGATTTTCACAAAAAGCCTCAAAATGCAATTCAATTTGGATTTCATGCAATTTTGATTTTCATGGCTTAGATAGGTGTATCAAGATTGTTTATAGCCAAGATTTGATATGAAATCCAATTTGAATGCCATCATTTTGACATAATGCTAATCTAGGCTATTTTGGTTCAAATCAAATCGTTTTTGAGCCAAATTCGATTTCAACATAGAGTTTTCATTTTGAGAACTTGTAAAACATTTGAAATACATAATAGAATATTTTTACAAAGCTTTTCGCAAATTTGGGCCTTTTAAATTTAATTTTTGACTTTTGATCTAAATAGTCCAATTTGAAGAAGCAATAGAAATCAAGCCAAATTCAATCCACACAAAAATTCAAATGAAGCATGGGGTAAGATATATGGATTTGAATTTTGTGTATGAGTCTAAAATGCCATTTTGAATCACAATTCTACACAAGAATGGATCCAAATGGAGAAACTCACTAAGTGCTAGAATATGACCATTATGGGTAAAGTGTAGTTTTTCGGCGAGTTTTAAAATCAAATAACTTTTGCTAGATTGGTCTTTTGAAAATCTTTTGAACACGAAAGTTGTTAAGAATGACCAACTCTAGGATTTTTGTTTTAGAATTACTTTCAAAATCCTTTTACTTTTATGTCTATAAAAATTATAAGTTTAAATCCAAAACAAGATACTAGTAACTAGTTTTTGACGTTAAAACTCATTTTCCTTTCAAAATAGATTTTGTGAAGCCAAAACCTTTGAGAAGCATTTCAAAAGCATTTGTATACATTTTTCAACTAGTTTTTCACAAGATTAGTAATAGTATACAAAGTTTTAAATTTTGGCTAAATGGTTGATTTGAAAATATACACATATGCACTTATATTAATATGGACACACGTAGGGATGTGGTACACATGAATATGAATTAACACTCCCCCTAAATGTGCCACTTCCTAACTTGCTCAAGGTTTGCAATAAGAGAATAGGTAAGAGGCGAGAGCAAGTGTCCATACCAAGCAACCTAAATTGATTTTAGCATGAATATTACAATACAACCTACACAAGGCTATAAGACATAATATTAATCAATTTAAATGCTTGTTACCGAGATGGCATTGGCTTATGATGGTCATGATTGTCTTTATGCTTGACACCACTTGTAGATCAATATAATCCTTCTCCTCTTGAGTGGCAAGCGTCCAATCCATCTCATATCACCTAAAAATCTTTTAGCCGGTTTTTGGTACCCAATCCTTGTTGGGTCCGACAATGTTAGTCACAATAGATTTAGGAACCCATATGGTCCTAATTTTGGCATTTTTAAATTGACTAATATGACTAGGAATAGTTTTGCGATAATGATTCCTCCTAGGCGAATAATTTGCATTTTTATGAGAGGGCATAGGAGGATAATGATACTTTGCAAAACTATTTCTAGTTTGATCTCTTCTAAGCATATGACAATTAAAATTATGAAATGGCTTAGAGGATCTAGCAAATCTAGCAAATGTTTTGCTATTGTTACTTCTCCTAAGCAATGTATTTGAATTGAATTGAGTGGGCTTAGGAGTCCTAACAATTTTAGCAAATCCATTTCTAGATTTACTCTTCCTATGCAAATGATTATTATCAATTTTAGCCGGCATAGGGGATTTTACAAGCTTGGCAAACACATTGCCATTCTTGTCCTTCCTAAGCAAATAATTTTCATTAATGAGAATAGGCTTAGGAGTAGTACCTTTGGGACAATCCTTACCGAAATGTCCCTTTTCCCGGCAATTGAAGCATGTCACGCTATTTGGCCCTCTCTTGACCGATTTGACTTGCTCCTTGCCGGTTTGCCTCATTGTTGAAGTTGTGGCCTTGTTATCCACTTGATTAGGGCACACGGAGGCGAGGTGGCCCTTCTTGTTGCAGGCGAAGCACTTGATGGTCTTCGAGTGTCTTGCATTGTGCCTCGTCTTGCTATTCTCCCTCTTGGAGATGTAGCCGAGTCCTCGCTTGTCTTGAGACGCCCTTGGCTTGCTCAAGATTTCGTCGAGGAGGGCTTTTCCTTTAACGCACCTCTTCAAGTCATTTTCCAATTTAATGACTTGAGCTTTTAGCTCATTGTTTTCCTCTACAAGGTTAGCCTCACAAGACATAGAGGAAATGCTAGCAATAGATTTTGAGCTACAAGGCATATCAATTAAATCATTGCAAGCGGTGGATATATCAATTTTTGATGAAATATTAGAATTTACTTCTAAGCATGGCATTTCATCAATTAAATCACATGAAACTCCTATATCCACTTTAGACTTATAAACTTCTTTGAGAAGGAGGGTTTCATGATTTTCTTTAAGCATATTGTAATCACTTTGAAGTGATTCATGTTCAAGCTTTAAAGTTTTATATTTAGTTTTCTCCTTCGCAAGATAATTATTGAGCTCCTCTAACATATCCATTAAATCATCATATGAGGGCTCATTATCATTTTCATCATCACTTACCTCATTTTTACCTTTTGCCATGAAGCAACGAATTTTTGATATAAGTGAAGCTTCGTCGTCACTTGAGGCGTAGGTCGAGGTTGATGGAGATGCCGGTTCATCACTTGATGTAGATGTTGATGAATCATCAACCGGTTTTTCTCCCTCAATGCAATCCTCATTTGTTGATGTGGATGATTCAAATAAATCTTGAAGCTTGATCCACATATCATGAGCGCTCGAGAGGTTGCATATGAGATTAAATATTTCTACGCTCATAACACTAAATAAGGCGTTAGTAGCTTGAGCGTCGAGATGTAGACATTTCTCCTCTCCTTTAGTTGGAGCAATTACATTTAGTGGAGAAGAAATGCCGACATCTACGATCCACCATATTTGTGGGCTCATAGATTTAAAATGCGAAATCATAAATGGTTTCCATTGAGCATAATTAAATTCATTAAGTATGAGTGGATCGTGAGAGTGCACTAGACCACTAGGCGCCATCCTTTTTACTCTCTAGACGGTTAAGCCTAAAATGAGAGTGACCGTGGCTCTGATACCACTTGTAGGGTCGAGGATGCGCCTAGAGGGGGGGTGAATAGGCGATTTACAAAATTCGATCTCTTGCTAAACAATTCGCTCTAATACACTCCTAAGTCAAAACCTACTCAAATATAAATGCGGAAGCGATAAACTAGGTTTTGACAATTAAAGCCTAAATCAACTAGGCTCACTAGTGCACTAACTAATTTATGTCTCTAAACAAGAATTGCTATATTGAATAAACAAATTATACTAAGCAATTCTAATGCATTCAAGCAATTGATAAATATTCAATAATGTAAAGTGCTTGAATATAAATGAGACAAGAGACAACCGATATTTTTCCGTGGTGTTCGGAGACTTGCCGGTCTCCCCTAGTCCACGTTGAGGCTAGCCCGACCACTCGGACCGGCTCCCGCTCGAGCACCCGCCTCTTTCCACTAGTCGTGGTTTTTCACGCTTGCGCGTAGGCTCAACCCGAACCTTCACAAACTTGCCGGGGCTTCTCACACCTCGAGAGCTCCCGCGCACGACGCCTATGCCGTCTAGGAGTCGGCAACCTCCAAGAGTAATAAGCCGCTCCTTTGCTTGAACCACACCGGGCACAACAAATGCGCTCCTCGGTGATCACCAAGTGCAACACATGCACAAGGCCTCCTCAAGTGCAACACATGCACAAGAGGCACTCAATCCACTCCCTAATTGCAACACATGCAATTAGTGCTCACACTTAAGCTCAAGATGCAAATGGAGAAGAGCAACACATGCAACTACCTCCCACAAAACTCACAAGAACACCAGCAACCTGCCCTTGCCCCCCAAGGTCCCCTTTTATAGCCCACAAAAGAAAACTAGCCGTTGGGGGTCGAAACGGGCAGAATCAGCATTTTCCGGTCCGACCGGGCCTCGGCCGGTCCGACCGGTCCTCACAGACCAACGGTCGGAAAACCGACCAGATTACATCGGCGGTCCGCATGCACAAGACGAGCCGGCCAGACCAGCATCCGGCCCGGTCCAAGCTGCGTGACCTCCGTCCGACCGCCAAAGACAAAATCAGCACAACACCAAAACGCACTCCTCTGGAAAAATCAAACCGAGCTCCATCCGGTCGCCAAGACACACCCGGCCACACCAAGAACCTGCTAAGGCCGCCGATGCATGCCCGGTCCAACCGGAGGCCGCTATGGCCGCCTTCTTCGCTCAAAAACCAGTAGAAACCCAAAAGCCATTGGTCACACCGCTCAACAATTGGTCACACCACACAACAATTGGTTGGACCGCATGACAATTGGTTGCACCACACAAAGATTGGTCACACCACTCAAAGGTTGGTCACACCACACAATTCCGGATTTTTCACAAACTTTTTCTCCGAAGATCCAAATGCAATTCTTTGAGCCTCAAGATGATCAACACAAGATCATACACCCGTGCAAAACACATTTGCACCAATTTAGCCCATGCTCAAAGAATTCAACCCAAATTGCAAAAACGCATTTCTCAATTGACTCAAGAACTATTCGCAAATCGTATAAGCAAATCAAACTCGAGTTTATGAGATTAATCCCCTAGCCATGTGAAGGTCAACACAAGACCAGTCAACTTGCCAACTCCGTTGCAAGCCCCACTCACATGCTCTCGAATTTCGGACTCATAAACCTCGGTTTATTCGCTGTGAACTTGCAAATAACGCAATAAACAATTTCATGCTTGAGCACTACTCTTTGCAACACATGCAAAAGTCTAGCTCCAAGCAACATCAAATCATGGTGCATGAACTCTCTAATTGCAACACATGCAATTCTCTAGTCTCATGCAACCACAAAACCAAACTTCACACTAAAACCAATTTAACAGATGAGCTCTCTACTGCAACACATGCAAGCCTCTAGCTCCATACAAACACAAAGTTTTTAGAAAGATTGTTTTATGAACCAAAACGTGAAGCTTCAACTAATGCAACACATGCAAAAGTGAACTCCACGCCAAAGCCAATGCATTAGCTTATCCCATTTGCAACACATGCAAATCAAAGCATTATGCGAAAACCAAATGCAACCAAGCATAAGTTTAACCCATTCGCAACACATGCCAAATGGTTAACCCTCATGCAAAAACCAAATCCAAATGGTTTGAGCTTTGAGTGAACGCGGATTGAGATCATCAACACATGATGAAACTCAAGCGAAAGAGACAACCCCTCTTAATAGCACGGCGATTAAAACCTTAGACTCAAAGACTATAAAGTCCTTAGCCTATCTAATTATACCTTCGCCGCCGCGCACAAGCAATCCCCTTTGGGGTCTTTATGATTGACACTTGATTTCTCCCCCGGGATCATCTCTTGACGTCCATCACCTCATGATGCCGTCTTTATCCCGTTCTCATCCATCATTGGACCTAACTTAATCACAACTCATAAACATAGTTAGTCCAAGATGTATGGTTGTCTCAATTATCTCTTGCACTCCATTAACACATAATGGATGCCTTTAGATCAATTGAGCACAACCTAAATCAATTGAAATGATTTAATTGTGTCTTAAGTACAATAATGCAACTCATGCTTTATTTTGCTTAAGAACTATTCATTGTTCTTAATTAATCACAAAACACCGTCAACACATGATGAAGTGTTCTTTAACGATTAACAAGACAAATGAACTCAATTTAAATTATCATTTAAATTGATATGAGTATATATTAACTACACAAGTTTTCATATACTCATGTTGATGGAAAGTAATGATCCATTATATGTAAATTATATGGAAATGATCATTACTCTAAATCATCAACTATAGAATACACCCACATGTATATGTGCATACGTATGATTGACTTGGATAACATATGCACATATTCAATTTGATTGTATTGGAGCATATCCTATATTACCATGGGTATACTTATAACTAGGCAATTCAAATATATACTCAAGGATTTAGTTTCTTTGTCTTGATCCTTATATGTGTCGATAACGAATCGATCAATACAAAGAAACTATCAAGTTAAACCACGAACTCCCCCTAAGTGTGTGCATCCATGTAATGTATGAATTGGGAACATGATGCACGTTTTGTGGTTAATATAACGGGACATTCATATTTTAACTTGACTCCAAAGTATGCAACTAATACTAGAATGAATATGCAAACATACCTTGGGTTTTCCATTTTTCAATGCGATGAGACTAAACAAAGATATTCTAAATAAACAAGTTAGTCTCGATATAAGATTTGTCATTAATAACAATATCGCATTAGGAGATAAACTTAATATTGGATTTGTCATTAACACAGGATTAGATTTGTCATTAACACCAAAACCATAACTAATGAAGGTTGAACTTACAATCTCCCCCTTTTTGGTGATTAATGACAAATCCAAGCTTAATGAGCATATTTGGATTAAAAACAACATGTTGAGAGAATTTAAGCTAATTGAACACATATGCATATTAATTCTCCCCCTTAATCATATTAAGCTTGCTTTTTAAACCAAATGACATTAAGCTTCCTAATTCTCCCCCTTTTGGCATTAAGCACCAAAAATGGAAAACTAAAAGATTAACTTGAAATACATTCTTCCTCCTATTTGGCATTTAAACATTTATCATTAATAAGATTTATCATTATCTCCCCCTTTTATTTAATTATTCTCCCCTTTTTATTTAATTATTCTCCCCTTTTAGCATTTAACCATTTCTTTTTAATGAAGGTCATATAAAAATTAGGATGTATACTTATGACCTTGGAGAGGAATTAGATTTTAGATACCAATTGAAAAAGGTAGGCAATAAAATCTCAAATGAAAAGGATATACAAGGAATAAAATAAGTTTTCATTTGAAATATGGCCTGATACCAAAAGAAGAAAAACTCGAAAAGAGACCATATTCGGGATTTTGGATACCACTTTGAAGGAAGAATAAGCGCTTGCAATTATGGATACCACTTGTAAAGATTTGCATTAAAATGTGGATACCATTTTAAAAGAGATAAGAATTTTACAAATATGGATACCACTTGTAAATACAAATAAGCATGAAAAGCAAAGAAGGAAGGGTATCCAAAGCAAATGACCCGTGCGATACCCCTTTTCAACTAACTCACTCCTCATTTTATTAGACTTTGCAACTTTTCAACATGATTCTTTTGAAGAATCCAATGATTGCCTAACCGGGGAAAACGAGGTACCCAAAAGGAAATAAATACCACTTGAGACAACAGATACCACTTGTAAAATTAATCTCAAGGGTTTTGCTTGAAGATCCAAAGGAAATGAGCCTTTTCAAATTTTGATTTAAGAACAAAGCTCAACGATAGATTTTCCTCTTTTAAGTATTTCAACACATAAAGATTCTCACACAGAGAAGTCTTAGGTGGTTGAACTTACAATTTGAATTTGAGAGGAAATTCTTAATCAAGAATGTGGGTATCGGAAAGATACTACAAAGAGGCAATGAAATACCACTTGTAGGAAATAATTGAATTCAATGATACCACTTAAAAAGGAATCCATATAATCAAGGATATCACTAGAAGAAATGAACAATAAGATCTATGATACCACTTGGAGAAAAGAGAAACTCAATGATGCCACTTGTAAGCATATGGATGAATAAATGCTCGATTGATACCACTTAGGATCAACTCACAAAGAATTGATACCACTTGAAGAAACGATAACATCGATGGGTATCAGAGCAATATAATCAGAGCAACATATACTCACGGGTATTAAACACTCAAGAAGAATCAATAAAAATATAAAGATTCAGTATCAGAGCAAAACAAAGACATGACATCACTTGGAAGCAATTAAGTGGCCAAAACTTGATATGAATAACTCCCCAAGATGTTCAACGAATGAATCATGGAGTTATTTGCATTTGAATTGCTCAAGTTTTGTCTTTTCAAAAGATCGAGTGAGAATCACTCTTTAGATTAATTAAAGTGCTCCTAACTGATATCACTTGAAAACTTGATCAAATAAGTTTTTAGAATTTTTCAAATTTTGCACAAATGAACTTTGGGATCACAAGAAACATTTTCAAAAAGAATTTTTGAAAAAGGAGGTTCCAATCAAAAGATATCCCAAAAGAAAACTTCTGAAAAAATCTGAAATTTCAGAACCAACTGTGTCATGGCCGGTGTGACCACTCTAGGTCCGGTCCAACCGGCCCTAAGGGCGGTGCAACCGCACCTCATACGGTGCAACCGCACTTGTCAGGTTGGAAACAGTCGACTTTTTGCAAATTTTGTCAAAAACGATTCAAATGAAATCCAAAAAATATGAAATTTTGCAGAGATGAACTTTGGACTAATTAGAAGGTTTTGCAAAAAGAATTTTCTCAAAAGCAATTTTATTTTAAAAGATATGGCAATTTGCGCTTTGAGACATAAAAGGAAATCGATTTTCACAAAAAGCCTCAAAATGCAATTCAATTTGGATTTCATGCAATTTTGATTTTCATGGCTTAGATAGGTGTATCAAGATTGTTTATAGCCAAGATTTGATATGAAATCCAATTTGAATGCCATCATTTTGACATATTGCTAATCTAGGCTATTTTGGTTCAAATCAAATCGTTTTTGAGCCAAATTCGATTTCAACATAGAGTTTTCATTTTGAGAACTTGTAAAATATTTGAAATACATAATAGAATATTTTTACAAAGCTTTTCGCAAATTTGGGCCTTTTAAATTTAATTTTTGACTTTTGATCTAAATAGTCCAATTTGAAGAAGCAATAGAAATCAAGCCAAATTCAATCCACACAAAAATTCAAATGAAGCATGGGGTAAGATATATGGATTTGAATTTTGTGTATGAGTCTAAAATGCCATTTTGAATCACAATTCTACACAAGAATGGATCCAAATGGAGAAACTCACTAAGTGCTAGAATATGACCATTATGGGTAAAGTGTAGTTTTTCAGCGAGTTTTAAAATCAAATAACTTTTGCTAGATTGGTCTTTTGAAAATCTTTTGAACACGAAAGTTGTTAAGAATGACCAACTCTAGGATTTTTGTTTTAGAATTACTTTCAAAATCCTTTTACTTTTATGTCTATAAAAATTATAAGTTTAAATCCAAAACAAGATACTAGTAACTAGTTTTTGACGTTAAAACTCATTTTCCTTTCAAAATAGATTTTGTGAAGCCAAAACCTTTGAGAAGCATTTCAAAAGCATTTGTATACATTTTTCAACTAGTTTTTCACAAGATTAGTAATAGTATACAAAGTTTTAAATTTTGGCTAAATGGTTGATTTGAAAATATACACATATGCACTTATATTAATATGGACACACGTAGGGATGTGGTACACATGAATATGAATTAACACTCCCCCTAAATGTGCCACTTCCTAACTTGCTCAAGGTTTGCAATAAGAGAATAGGTAAGAGGCGAGAGCAAGTGTCCATACCAAGCAACCTAAATTGATTTTAGCATGAATATTACAATACAACCTACACAAGGCTATAAGACATAATATTAATCAATTTAAATGCTTGTTACCGAGATGGCATTGGCTTATGATGGTCATGATTGTCTTTATGCTTGACACCACTTGTAGATCAATATAATCCTTCTCCTCTTGAGTGGCAAGCGTCCAATCCATCTCATATCACCTAAAAATCTTTTAGCAGGTTTTGGTACCCAATCCTTGTTGGGTCCGACAATGTTAGTCACAATAGATTTAGGAACCCATATGGTCCTAATTTTGGCATTTTAAATTGACTAATATGACTAGGAATAGTTTTGCGATAATGATTCCTCCTAGGCGAATAATTTGCATTTTTATGAGAGGGCATAGGAGGATAATGATACTTTGCAAAACTATTTCTAGTTTGATCTCTTCTAAGCATATGACAATTAAAATTATGAAATGGCTTAGAGGATCTAGCAAATCTAGCAAATGTTTTGCTATTGTTACTTCTCCTAAGCAATGTATTTGAATTGAATTGAGTAGGCTTAGGAGTCCTAACAATTTTAGCAAATCCATTTCTAGATTTACTCTTCCTATGCAAATGATTATTATCAATTTTAGCCGGCATAGGGGATTTTACAAGCTTGGCAAACACATTGCCATTCTTGTCCTTCCTAAGCAAATAATTTTCATTAATGAGAATAGGCTTAGGAGTAGTACCTTTGGGACAATCCTTACCGAAATGTCCCTTTTCCCGGCAATTGAAGCATGTCACGCTATTTGGTGTGTCTCCTTGTGTTTGCTTACAACTCCCAATTTACATTATTGCAGTTTACATTTCTAGAATTAAATTACTTGATTGTCTTTAGGATTGTATATTCTTGTGTAGAGATATAATTAGCCAGTGCATTTAATGAGCCTAGTTGACTTAGGCTTAAATTGTCAAAGCCGTAGTTTATAGCTTCCGCGTTTATTATCATTTAGGTTTTAACATAAGAGTACTTAGACAAGATTTTAATTAATCATAAAATAATTTTTTAAAACCGTCTATTCACCCCCTCTAATCGGCATCCTTAATCTTACACCTAGTCGTTCTATCTACCACTTGGCACATATCATAAAGTATCAGCTCAGGCACATGATATGCGGAGCGAACTCATATGAAACACAAAGAACTCGAGACCTCCATTCCCCATTCCTCTCTCTCGGTAGATCTAACTCGTATGGTAGCCGATTCACTGTTGTCACCAGCGAATATCAGAATTGAACCCAACCCATAGTAGTGTGCGAGTGAGCTTCTCCAGAATAGATAGTTGGATAGCGAGCAGCAAGCCATCACGTCGCCACTCCAAGGCCCGATTGGCAGGCATGTGCTCGTCCAAGGGTGGCGGTTTAGTGGCCATGGACAGCTAGTGGCTAGCGCAGTGTGAGCCATAGGCGGCGGTGTAGGTTTCGCCGTCAATATGCCTATGTTTATTTTTTTTATGGAACTCGTTCAATTTTTATGTTCTTGCTTGATTTTTTATGAAGCTTGTTCAAATTTGTTGCTCTTGCTTATTTTTTTTATAAAACTTCTTGATTTTTTTTTGAAAATTTTGTTGCAACTTCTTAAAACTCTCTTACTGAAACTTATTGAAACTTTGACTTAAAATTTACTTGAAATATTTTGAAAACTTTCAGAAATGCACGGAACTCACTAAAAACTGAAACTATTTTTTTTTATGAAACTTCTTATTATAACGTTGCAATGGGATATTGTTGATTAGTCGGACTCAACAAAAAAAATTGCCAATATCTCTTTTAAGAATTTTATGCAATATTCACATCAGTTCTTTAGGTTCTCATCAATAATTTCCTGTTAATTTTGAAATTATTCACATGTGCCTCTAGATTTGTGTAAAAGTACGATTGTGCCTTTGTTTCGGCAATTAGCTACAAAAACATTTAAATGAAACTAACATGGGAAAAATTGACGAATCTGCTTACTTAAGTGGAGCACAAGTATGTTTAGCAAAACACACATTACCTTAATCAAACAAGATTTCTATAGGCATATGACACTCAAAAACAAGTGTTTTCGAAAATATCGCTCTGAATGCATATGATTGTCTAAAATGTCATTATTTGGTTTTAACCTCTCGTATTCTCCCTCTCCTCTCCGCTATCGCTAGCAAGGTGCCGGTCTCCCACCTCCACTGCCATTATTAAGGCAGCACCGCTAAAACAATTACTTACCGTATCAGAAGAAATGCTTATATATATACAATCGAAGACAAACTTTATATTGCAATATACTTGTAGTATATGATGCGTAGTAGAAATTAGACATAGGGGGTATTTGAGACAGCTCCAGCTCCACCAAAATTGTGGAGTTGATGGAGTAGGGTATTTCTAGCTCCAGAAATTTGTGGAGCTGGAGCTGTGGGTACATTAAGAGTGTTTAGGTATATCATCTTATTTACATTTTAGACTAAAAATATAAACTTAATTCACTTTATTTTAGTCTATAAGTTTCAGCTCTGAGCTGGAGTTAGGATCTGGAACTCTCCCAAACAGGGCCATAGTTGTTGATTTGTTAAGGATATTCATACTACTCTGCTATCAAAGAAAGTGTAAATAAATATTAGCTAATCTGATCTATTGGATCGAAAAGAATGAACGTTCTATATTAAATTTAGTACAGTATAAGAGCTCAACCAACAGATAGTTTCTTATCATATCAAAATATTCCATGGATGTAGCAGTGCAAGTAATGAATTATAAATCATCACATAAAACAGTACATTTTGGATAAAATATTTGTGAGAATCGTGTCCTCATTTTCTTCCTCCTACTCTCTTGATTTTCCACCTCTTTCACTTACATTTATCCACCCCCTGTTACGATTTCTACGTTAATTGCTTATATCGCCTGCCATGGCTAGTGACATTAGCAATGTGATTTTAGGGCTAGATGAACTCTAACAAGGGTTTATATTTTTTTTACAAGAAATGAAATCATGGATCTAATCTTGTTCTTTACATTATCGCAAAATCTTTTTTATATTCATAATTTTATTTTTTTAGATTTTACCCCTCTGGTTCACGAAAAATGTTGTTTTGGGATACATGCGGCCAAACTTTTAAAACTTTTGCTATCCATATATTTTTAAAATATTTAGATTGATTAGATACGTAAAAATTATATATGTTCGAAGAGTACTTCAAGGAAATATTATAAATTTTAATTTTATTGGATTTTATAAATATATTAAAATAATAGTTAGCGGTCAAAATTAGATTCCAAGGATGTGTCAATGTCTAAAAGAGCATATTTTTAAATGGAGTATATTTCAAAACTTAGTGACAACTTTTGGGCGAGCAAACCAAACTAGTGGCTAGTTACTATGGGTCTGTTTGGGGTTTTTAAACCAACTTCAATTTCTGAAAAGTCAGCAAACCCTCAAACAGACTAGCTTTTAAGTGATTTTGGTATAAGCTAGAAACTATATATAATTAGCAAAAGTCAAAAACTGAAAGCTAGATTTGACCTACTGTAAGTTCAACCTTCATTAGTTATGGTTTTGGTGTTAATGACAAATCTAATATTAAGATTATCCATTAATGTGATTTTGTTATTAATGACAAATCTTATATCGAGACTAACTTGTTTATTTAGAATATCTTTGATTAGTCTCATCGCATTGAAAAATGGAAAACCCAAGGTATGTTTGCATATTCATTCTAGTATTAGTTGCATACTTTGGAGTCAAGTTAAAATATGAATGTCCCCGTTATATTAACCACAAAATGTGCATCATGTTTCCCAATCCATATATTACATGGATGCACATATTTAGGGGGAGTTTGTAGTTTAACTTGAAAGTCTCTTTGTATTGATCGATTCGTTATTGACACATATAAAGATCAAGACAAAGAAACTAAATCCTTGAGTATATGTTTGAATTGCCTAGTTATAAGTATACTCATGGTAATATAGGATATACTCCAATACGATCAATTTGAATATGTGCATATTATCTCCAAGTCAATCATATTTATGCACATATACATGTGGGGTGTATTCTATAGTTGATGATTTAGAGTAATGATCATTTCCATACAATTTACATATAATGGATCATTACTTTTCATCAACATGAGTATATGAAAACTTGTGTAGTTAATATATACTCATATCAATTTAAATGATAATTTAAATTGAGTTCATTTGTCTTATTAATCATTAACGAACACTTCATCATGTGTTGATGGTGCTCCGTGATTAATTGAGGACAAATAAATAGTTCTTAAGTATAATGAAGCATGTGTTGCATTATTGTACTTAAGGCACAATTAAATCATTCAAATTGATTTAGGTTGTGCTCAATTGATCTAAAGGCATCCATTATGTGTTAATGGAGTGCAAGAGATAATTGAGACAACCATGCATCTTGGACTAACAAGTTTCTTGAGTTATGTTTGAGTTAGGTCCAAAGATGGATGAGATGATGAGAACGGGACAAGGACAGCATCATGAGTTGATGGGCGTCAAGAGTGGATCCCGAAGAGGAGTCGAGTAGAGATCCCGGGGGAGTATCAAAGTGATGATCATAAAGACCCCAAAGGGGATTGCTTGCGTGCGGCGGCGAAGGTATAATTAGATAGGCTAAGGACTTTGTAGTCTTTGAGTCTAAGGTTTTAATCGCCGTGCTATTAAGAGGAGTTGTCTCTTTTGCTTAAGCTTCATCATGTGTTGATGATCTCAATCCGCGTTCACTCGAGCTCAAATCTTATTTGATTTGGTTTTTGTATATGGGTTAACCATTTGGCATGTGTTGCAAAAGTGTTAAGCCTATGCTTGGTTGTTTTGCATTATGCTCTGATTTGCATGTGTTGCAAAGATGAAAGAGTATATGCATTTGGTTTTCACATTATGCTTTGATTTGCATATGTTGCAAATAGGATAAGCTAATGCGTTGGCTTTTGCGTGGAGCTAGACTTTTACATGTGTTGCATTAGTTGAAGCTTCACGTTCTGATTCACAAAACTATCTTTATAAAACCCGTGTGGTTGCTTGGAGCTAAGTTTTGCATGTGTTGCAAAAGGAGAGAGCTCAAGCATGATTTGATGTTTGTGTGTTTGTATGGAGCTAGAGGCTTGCATGTGTTGCGAGTAAAGAGCTTATACTTGTGATTTGGTTTTAGTTGAAGTTTGGTTTTGGTGTTGCATGGAACTAGAGAATTGCATGTGTTGCAATTAGAGAGTTCATGCATCCTGATTTGATGTTGCTTGGAGCTAGACTTTTGCATGTGTTGCAAAGAGTAGTGCTCAAGCATGAAATGTGTTTATTGAGTTATTTGCAAGATCGTTGTGCGAATAAACTGAGGTTTATGAGTCCGGAATTCCGAGAGCATGTGAGTGGGGCTTGCAACGGGTGTTGGCAAGTTGACCGGGTCTTGTGTTGACCTTCACATGGCTAGGGGAATTAATCTCATAAACTCGAGTTTGATTTGCTTAATACGTTTTGCGAATAGATCTTGAGTTGGTTGCAAAATGTGTTTTTGCAATTTGGTTGAAATTCTTTGAGCATGGGTTAATTTGGTGCAAATGTGCTTTGCACGTGTCTATGATCATGTGTTGATCATCTAGAGGCTCAAAGAATGGGTTTCGGTTTTCGGAGAAATGCTTTTTCGAGTTGAAATCTGTTTTCTCCAATGAGGCCGGTAGTACTGCATGTGGTAGAGCCAGTACTACGGAGGTGCTTAGATAACCGCCCTCTGGCCGTGTGAAAATTCCAGAGGGGTGCTTTTGTTTTCTCTCTGGAGGTGCTCTACGGGGTGTAGCCCTTGCTACTGCTGAGTGAGTATACCGCCCTCTGCCGGTGTGATATTTCCAGAGGGTGTGTTTTGAGGTTTATGGTGGTCCCAAGGCTCTCTTGGCTTGTGGCAGTGCTGGCGAAGCAGAGCACCGCTCCTAGTTGGCCGGTGCTACGGATTTCTGGTAACGGCTAGTTTTGTAGCCGTTGGCCCGTGGCCGTGCTACTGGGTTCTAGTAGGGCTAGAGTACCGGATTTTCTGAGTTCTGCCCATTTCGACCCCCAACGGCTAGTTTTGGCTTGGAGGCTATAAAAGGAGGCCTTGGGGTGTTGGGGCAGCTTCTTTGGAGTTATTGTGAGTGTATGGGAGTTGTGTGCATGTGTTGCCCTCTTCCATTTGCTTCTTGAGCTAAGAGTGAGCCCTAATTGCATGTGTTGCAATTAGGAAGAGGATTGAGAGCCTCTTGTGCATGTGTTGCACTTGAGGGAGGCCTTGTGCATGTGTTGCACTTGGTGATCACCGAGGAGTGCATTTGTTGTGCCCGGTGAGGTTCAAGCGGAGGAGCGGCTTGTTACTCTTGGAGGTTGCCGACTCCTAGACGGCGTAGGCGTCGTGCGCGGGAGCTCTCAAGGTGTGAGAAGCCCCGGCAAGTTTGTGAAGGTTCGGGTTGAGCCTACGCCAAGCGTGAAAAACCACGACTAGTGGAAAGAGGCGGTGCTCGGCGGAGCCGGTCCAAGTGGTTGGGCTTGCCTCAACGTGGACTAGGGGAGACCGGCAAGTCTCCGAACACCACGAAAAAATATCGGTTGTCTCTTGTCTCATTTATATTCAAGCACTTTACATTATTGAATATTTATCAATTGCTTGAATTAGAATTGCTAGTATTACTTAGTTGATCAATTTAGCAATTCTTGTGTAGAGACATAATTTAGATAGTGCACATAGTGAGCCTAGTTGATTTAGGCTTTAATTGTCAAAACCTATTTATCGCTTCCGCATATATATTTGATTAGGTTTTGACATAGGGGTTGATTAGAGCGAATTGTTTAGTGAGCGATCGAATTTTTGTAAAACGCCTATTCACCCCCCCTCTAGGCGCATCCTTGGCCCTACAAGTGGTATCAGAGCCACGGTCACTCTCATTTTAGGCTTAACCGTCTAGAGAGTAAAAAGGATGGCGTCTAGCGGATTAGTGCACTCCCACGATCCACTCATGCTAAATGAATCAAATTATGCTCAATGGAAATTATTCATGATTGATTATTTTAAATCCATGAGCCCACAAATTTGGTGGATCGTAGATGTCGGCATTTCTTCTCCAATAAATGATATTGCTCCAACTAAAGGAGAGGAGAAATGTCTACATCTCGACGCTCAAGCTACTAACATTTTATTTAGCGTTGTGAGCGTAGAGATATTCAACCTCATTTGCAACCTCTCGAGCGCTCATGCGATGTGGATCAAGCTTCAAGAATTATTTGAATCATCCACATCGATTGAGGATTGCAATGAGGAAGAAGTGTCGGTTGACGATTCAACTTCAACATCAAGCGATGAACCGACATCTCCTTCAACCTCAACCTCCGCCTCAAGCGACGACGAATCTTCACTTATATCAAAAATTCGTTGCTTCATGGCAAAAGGTAAAAATGAGGTATGTGATGACGAAGAGCCCTCATATGATGATTTAATGGATATGTTAGAGGAGCTCAATAATTATCTTGGGAATGAGAAAACAAAATATAAGATTCTAAAGCTTGAACATGAATCACTTCAAAGTGATTATAATTTGCTTAAAGAAAATCATGAATCACTCCTTCTTAAAGAAATTTATAAGGCTAAGGTGAATATAGGAATATCATGTGATTTAATTGATGAAATGCCATGCTTAAATGTTAATTCTAATATTTCATCAAAAATTGACATATCCACCTCTTGCATTGATTTAATTGATATGCCTTGTAGCTCTAGTTCAAACGCTAGTATTTCCTCTATGTCTTGTGAGGCTAACCTTGTAGAGGAAAACAATGAGCTAAAAACCCAAGTCATTAGATTGGAAAATGACTTGAGGAGTTGCGTAAAAGGAAAAACCGTGCTCGACGAAATCTTGAGCAAGCCAAGGGCGCCTCAAGACAAGCGAGGACTTGGCTACAACTCCAAGAGGGAGAATAGCAAGATGAAGCACAATGCGAGACATTCGAAGACAATCAAATGCTTCGCTTGCAACAAGAAGGGCCACCTCGCCTCCATGTGCCCTAATCAAGTGGATAACAAGGCCACAACAACAACCATGAGGCAAGCCGGCAAGGAGCAAGTCAAACCGGAATGACCTAAACGCGATTTTCCCGAAAGGACCTAATCGCAATTTTCGGATTTTCCAGGGGGGCCTCGCCGGGGGGCGACACGTGGCCCCCTGGTTGCGCTTCATTCTTTGCCTCTATTATATAGAGTATATTATTCTTCAATAGACGTGGTAAGTGATACGTAACATACGTCTACGGTTAGAAAGAATATTATTTTTATAATTATATCTAAAACAGCGCCATATTTATTAAAAAAATTATCAGGTAATTTAGGGAGAAGAGAGAGAAGAAGTTGATCCTAGGCCCACGAAGTCATAGATAATTGAGATGATTTGGCCTGGCCCAGTTGGAGCTCTTGTTTGAGATGGGCTTCCCAGAAGGGCGTAAATCTTTGGAGGCTCGTATTAAATAATGTTAGTCAGCGGTCCAGAGACTACAACAAAATAAATAGTGCTAAACATGAAAAATCACTATTTAGATTGAATTTATCTTTTTTATATATTTTAAGTGCAATTGAGTTTGGTCTTCAAATTTTGTAAAATTGTAGAAACTCACCTCCCCTACATATGATAATTTTTTTGAGAATTTTTCAAAACTTGAACACATGTGTTTCATGGAGTTTTCACTGGATATATTGCATTTTATAAGAGATTATTTAATAAATAGCCCCGAGAAATATCGAAATTATGTTCAGGTCCCTGCACACGGTTTGTAGCTGAATTGGAAATCGCGTTTAGGTCCTTTCACCGTTTTTTTTTGTAGATTGGACCCGAAAAAAATCGAAATGGCGTTTAGGTCCCGCGACGCAATTTTCTAAAAAAACAGCCAGATTTTTCCTCGCGGCACGGCATCGCGCGCAGCCCAACCATATTTTTTCCTCGCGGCGTGGCATCGCGCGCAACCCAACCTAGTATATATCATAAGCCTGAAAGATTTGAGGTGCAGTTCAGGCGCCACGTCACTGTTTTTCGGAAAAGTTCCTCAAAAATTAGAAATCGCAGATAGGTTCTTCCACGGTAAATTAGAAATTGCGAACAGATTATTTTACCAGTTATTTTGTAAAAAAGACCCGTAGTCCGGTTCTTTCGACCCGGGATATTTAAGAAAATTTGAAATCGCAAACAGGCCCTTCTACTAGTTATTTTGTAAAAAAGACCTATAGTTTCACAAATTCGACGTGGGCACCGATTCTTTCGGTCCAAGAAGATTTAAAAAAATTTGGAATCACGACAGGTCCTTCCACTGGTTATTTTCAAAAAAAAAGATTCTATAGTTTCACAAATTCGATTTGTAAAAAACTCAGACCAAAATTTTCCTCACCGCGCGACATCGCACGCGTCTCTACCTAATACATACTGAATAGGGGCCAAATAGAAAATCAAGGGACTAATAGTTAAGAAATTAATTAATCAATCGTTAATTCGAGCACTTTTTTCAATTATGTTCGGCCCTAGATTTGGAGAAAAATTGGTCCGTGGCAGATAGAAATGCATTGGTTTCCTTCTTCCTCATAACCGTACGCGGCGAAGAAGGTAGCCGAGGAGACCACCTCGCCATGGCGTCGCGATTCCTGTCTCGATCCAAGACCCTAGTCTTCGCCCTCTCCCGCGCCGACGCAGCGCTGCCGCCCCTCGCCGGAGCCTGCGCGCTCTCCTCCCTCCCCCGCTATTCCGCCGCCACCGCCCCGTCGCCGGCCGTTGGATCCCCTCCCAGCCTCGGAAAGGTTCGTCTCCCCAATCCCTTTCGGCCTTTCTTGGTACGTACTTCTTGCAAATTGAATTGGGCTGCTGTGATGTACTAGTGCGAGGGATATGCCCTGGTCGCGGGTGTCCGATCTGATGCGCTACTGTGTGAAGATTTGATTGTGTAGTATAGTATCTGATCTGATGCAGCCTGTGTCATTCGATTTCATCTGGTGTGGGGTGAAGGATGCAGAGCTGTTTTGTTTGGTGTAATGGAGGGTTTACTACTTTGCTTGTATGCGGCATGTTCTGTGTAGCGGTCTGTCATTGAAATCCATCAACATTGTGAGATTGGCGGTAGAAGATTAAGGAAACAAAAAACGGGTGTTAGGGCTATGATCTGCGAGTTTGACATGCTCCTCGATTGACGGCTGATGGATTCACAATGCCAATAATGTAAAGGAACAACTATGTCGACAGCGCTTGTGCCTGGAATTACAAGAGCACTACTGCCAGGATTTCTTACTCACTGAAGATCCATTACATGACTATAGAGAACCAGTGCCATTTTTCAGCTCGGAAGATAATTCTTGGTTAACATCTCTGATTATGGGTAGCTTTTAGTGGGGAATCCAGGAGTAATATTTGGATGTCGATGGTTGTAAAAAAAGTATATACAATAACAAATGAATCTGCACATTAGCTCAATCTAGCCTAATATCATTCTGAGACCTCAGAGGGTATGCTGTTTGCATTATTTTTGTTGGCACAGCCTTTTGGATGCTATTATAACACGTTTCTTGTGGTCAAACCAAATTGTAAAGTGCACTTGACAATTAATGTTCCTGGAGAAGCAATTCAGTATGAGCTTTTTAGTGTGGATACCAAGGATAGTAATGAATAGTTTTGATTTTTGAAAAAAATGACAGAGAGATATAACATGAGATACTGCATGAAGGAAAATTTGAATACCCTGCCCGCTAGCTTTATATGGGTGGTAGCATAGCATTCAGTTCACTGGTAACATGTGTAACTGCCACCCACCAATTTTTAAAAGCTGTAAATTTTAGATCTATTTCAGCCTCATTTCTAGATTATTGTAGCTTTGACTATTAGCTGCCTCCAGCTTGTTAGCGAAATACCTGCAGTATTTTGGGCCATCTTGCAAAATATGCACTTCACTGTTAACCTGGGGATTTAGCTTCACGTAATGATTCACTGATCTCCAGACTCCAGGTATCACAAGGTACAAGGATGACTAGATTGTTGTCCACAATCCACATATTAACTAGTACTTTATGGTGCTCCTAACCGCCTAAGACCTTTTCCACGTAAATTGGATCACTGTTGCCTCATTAAAGGATTTCTGTTTGTTAGCCATTGGTGGGGGTTTGTCCTTCTGTGGAGAATTGAGCAGAAAGCTAGAAACCAAGAAATCTTCTATATTCATCTTTTCCAATGTAGATGATTAAATACTGCAAGGTTACATTGTTAATGCAACAAACCATTCTAATGACATATACCTCTTCATACCATTGTAGAGTATCAACTGACTTTGAATCCTTTCACATTTGCTGAGGTTCGGTGCTCTATTGCTTGTTAGGAGGAAAATTATATCTTTGCATGGCACACACCATTACTCATTCTTTGTGATGAATAGCTTGTCTTTTCAAATTATGATAATAAAGACCTCATGTCACTCAACAATTTATTTATCTTCCTACATTTTGCTTGACCGAGTTGAAAGCTTGCCCTCTTGCTTTTGACATGGAATGCCTGTATTTGTGTATGTATTCAGGCTTCCAAAATTCTTCCATCAATCTCCAATTCTCCATTCAAATGTGTGCTCGCCTGTAGTTGGCATGGGGTTGCATGTCTGTTTTTTGGCATGGGGTTTGCATTGTAGAGTATCAACTGACTTTGAATCCATTCACATTTGTTGAGTTTCGGTGCTCTGTTGCTTGTTAGGACGAAAATTATATCTCTTGCTTTTGAAGATTGACAGTAGAATTCTAGAAGGTACATGGTTAATCATCTGTATATAGTTTGGTGATGAAAGAATAAAAGCCAATAGCCAGTTTTGTTTGATGCACTGATTAATGAAAACCGGGAGTTATTCTTTTAGAAAATCAGGCTGTTTATTTAAAGAACCTGCAGTTGGCACGTGGTTTCTTTTATAATAATTTTTCTTTTGTTCAAGAAATAAAAAGTCTGTTGTGATTTTGTTTGCATTTCTCGGATCTTACGTCTTATGTACATGTGTGCAGGTTCTGGGGTATGAGCCAACATCACACCTCAACGGAGCACAATTTTTACCTCGTTGGTTTTCTACCTTATCATCTAATGGATCTCCCATGCAGAAGGCGCAGGTTTGTCACCAGCCAAACTAGTGCTTGATTTGTCACTTATTCTGCCACTCTATGCTAGATTTTAATGAAATTGATGTTTCCAATCTAATAGATCTCGGAGTCATGTAAGTCAGTTGCTGGAATGGAACACTGTGATGCGCTGAAAGCAACGGAAGGAACCTCCCCTAAGGTTGTGGCATTCAGCCCATCAGAAGCAGCTATTGCTAAACCTAGAAGCAGTCCCTTGACAAGTGAGAGTTCTAAAGTAAGGCGATCAGAGATAGCAACACAAGTTACATTTTACATGATCCCAGCTCTGCTTGTTGCCTCAAAAAACAGCATGACTACCCCTCTTTTGGTCGGCGCGGTATTCCATCAAATATACATGTTCCACAAGGAGATCTTTCTGGACTACGTGCACCACGATATCACCAGGAAGTGGGCTTTGATATACTTCAAGCTGCTTTTGCTGATCATGGCAAAGGACACCATTGTGTACTTCAATCTGTTCTGAGTTCAGCAAGTTAGTTCCTCGAGGAATGAGCTATGCACTCTTCTGTTCACTGAAAAAAATAATGATGATGGACACATGCTGGGATGTTGCTTCTTTTGTTTTCCCGCATGAACTTGCTTCGCCAACCTTTTCCCCCCCAACATTGCTTATCTTGTTTTGTCTATGCACTTGAAAGGGCTTGATTAGTGACCAATCGGATAATTAGTTTCTGCAAGGAAATATCCCTGATAAGGCAGTGGGTGACTGCATCCTTGTTTGTAATAATAGTAAATATCAACTCTGCAATTGTTATTGGTATTTGCTAGCATGCCGCAGTCACACTGATTTTATTTTCCCCGTATGAACTATCATCGTATATTTTTTTTGAAGCTGGAACTGTCATTATATATTTTTGACAGCTCTTCCATCGTACAAGAACTCGGCACTATTGCCTCGTTTGATCCTCCTAATGGCTTTGATACTGCAAAACTGTGAATATGTGTTGATTGGTTGGTTGCTGCTTCTGCAGCTTTTACAAAAATGCGAGCATGTGATGATCGCTGTTGAAATGCTGGGATTCAGAAACCCCTCCAGTTGCTGTGTCATCCATTGGTTGTGTTCAGTATGGTGTAATTACTGCCTGCTATAACTCGGTAAATTCATGGAAACACTGACGCAGGCATGCAGATGCAGGTACTGCATTGTTGACTGACACTTCTGTATCATATGCTACAGTGTTAGTTATTGAACAACCCATGAGATAAATTTACAGTGGGAAAATTGGAAACGGTGTCTAGCTTTGCAGGCCGGAACTCCACTGGTCTTGCTGCTGGAATTGAAAACCTGTGCATTGGCCGTCAGAAAAGCAGTGGCGAATGTATCTGTACCATGTAAATCTGAATTATCTGACGTATCCTTGTACAATTCTGTGAAGCCACTTCAGCTCTGCAAGACTGAATTGCCGGTAGATCTTGCAAGTGTTTACATACGACCCTATCGGCTGCCGTGTGCACATGCTCGGCAACCGACAGCCCCCGGCTGACCGCATTAATGCTGGCACTGCCCCAGCAGGTAGCGGCAGCTGTGGTAGAGACGGGGGTACATCTGTGGCTGCCTGTCTCTGTGTGGAGTGAGTGACCCCAACTGAAGCATCAGCATACATATTCCCAGTGCTCAACCAGTCTATACAGTATACACTGCAGTGCACCTGTGAACATTAACTACGATGGTATGGCCTTCTGATTGGGTAATCAATTACCCCTGCAAATCTCAAGGGAGCAGCACAGATGTATCTATCCAGCCATGAATTGGCACTGGGAGCATTGGGAGACGAAATGCTGTGGTGGAGAACAGGAAACAGAAGGGTGTTCTTGGATTTGGCCTCTTTTCTTTTCCTTGCTTTTTTCCTTTTGCTTTTGTTTCTCCAGATCTCACATGACATAGGACTTGTTTTGTAGTGGGGCCAAGAGGCTGAGATGCTTGCAGTTGCAGGACCCAAAGGACCATTAACTGTGGCACAAAACATGAATAGTGAATGGCCCAGACATTACAGAAAAAGTAGATGTGGCTATGATTTCAGGACTGCACATCTTTGTTGGCTTCCTGGCTATTACAACTCACCATTTCTTTGTATGTTTCATCTCTGGCTCTCATTTTTCCTCTCTTGCTTTGTTGAATGGGCCTGCTGCATTAAATGTTTGTTTAGTTCTTTTGGATCCTTAGGAGCTTCTTGTTTTCAGCAAAAAATTGCAATGAATGTTGCATCAACAGAGAACCTTTAGGGCTAGATACGGATGTACTTTTCACTTTGAATGCTTTAGTCCTTTTCGGTATGTAATTACAATATTTAACTTCAATACATTTTGGGGTGTTTGGTATAGCTGCAGCTTCACTAAAATCTGTAGAGTTGGTAGAGTAGAGTATTCCTAATTTCAGAAATTTTAGAGCTAGAGCTATAGGTATATTAAGAATGTTTAGGTGGGTCATCTTGTTTACATTTTAAACTAAAAATATAAACTTAATTCATTTTATTTTAGTATACAAGTTTCAGATCTGAGGTGAAGCTGGGATTTAGAGCTCTACCAAATAAGGCCTTTGCATTGAATGTCTAAGGGCCTATTTGTTTTAGCTTCTGATTCTGGATTCTGGCTCTAAAAGCAGAATCAGAAACAAACAGCCTGATTCTAGAATCTTATTCTTACAATCCAGTCCACCTATATACACTAGAATCAACAATCCACTTCATATGTACTTTTAGATTCTAGTTTTTTGAGAATCAGCTTCTCTACAACCACAATCCAGAATCAGCTTTTAGAGAATCTAAAGCTGAAACAAACAGGCCCTAAGTCAGTAGCAAGTTACTACATATAAGATAGGAACTCAGAGGCAGAGCATACTTCTATTTCACATCGAAAGAAAGAAATGTTTCTTCAACTCTGTTCTTGATTATTTGAATCGTCAGGCCATAATTTCAGTTTACATGATACACTAGAAAATTTCTTAGGAGCTTTATTAACAAATAGTTTTAGTTTATTAACAAATAGAAAGAACATACTAGTTTATGTCTCATCACTCATCAGCTACATCTAGTGCATTCAAATACTCTTGGATCGCACTCTCATTTGGATAAGATGTTGCTTCTACTTTGAGCAGCTCCCGCATTAACTGTGGAATTACTTCCGTTTAGAAATATAAGGTCTATAGTTTGAATGATCTTGTTTAGAAATATAAGATTTACATGTAGATTTAATAAGATTTTTCCTACTATACCCCTATTTATTCTCTGTCAACTGCATGCATTTATTCATTACCATCACACACAAACTATTATCTCTCATCTTCAAAAATTAAGTAGGGCATCTAAGTCATTTTCACTCGTACCTTTCTCAATTTCACTCTAACCTTAATTTTTGTGCAAAGTTAAAATGCGTCTTATATTTCTAAATGGGGAGTAGCTAGCAGATTACATTGGTGCTATATCTGATCACCAGTTCTTTGTAATAATGCCATGTCTACGTATAGATTGGGTAAGAAGGTTTCCTCTCCATACAATTTTGCGTGCAACAGGCTGTTAGTTGGCCTATTGTAATGAGTGTTCCTGCTGTGGCAGTCATTGGATTCTCATCCTCATTGCAGCATCATACATGTGGCCTCCTCTTCTTTAATTGTGTTTCCAGTTTGGCTTTTCATTTGGTCAACTTGGCACCTTGGTGATGTTTCTGTTCATGCAGATTACATGCAACACAATTAAACAATGCATTCGAGATGATTTCCAATTTTCTGCAATGCAGTGGGTCTAGGTCACTTCAGGTGTGGCAGTTTTGTGAGCATCTGATCTGATCAGTATTAGGTTTTGTTTCTCAAGTTTTAAAATACGTTTCAAAGGAGTTGGTCTAATGCTAATTAATTAGTTTGATAAAAAAAATAGTAGGAAAAAATGAGGGTTTTATATTATATTTGGTGAAGAAGTACGGCCAATCAGAGTCAGCGAAGTTAAATTTGACTTGTAATTTGTTTATAGCTGCCTTCTATAGACAGTTGTAAGAGGGGGAAAAAAAGAGGTGGTAAACTCACATAAAAAATAATAATAAAGAAAATAAATGGGTGGTTGTGGACAATGAGAGCTACCAATCCATTTTTAGCCGAACCAAATTAAGCAAAATGTTTCTGTTCACTCAGAAGAAAATGGCTATATGCAAACTTTAAAACATCGAAAAGGTTTGTTCATCACCATTATTAAACACACATGTTTCTTCAATTAGAATATATGTACTTTTCTTTCTACAGAGCATATAAACACTGCTTTTATATTCAAGCCCACTTTGGAAGTTGATATCTTACTTTACTTCAAATTGGAGTTACACAATGTTTAGTTGTTACTTGCAATTTTCTGTCTGGGTTGCACGAGTGAGTAAACAAAGCCAAATCTTTTAGTTTATTGGATTCAGATTTGGATCTTGGAAAAGTATCTGACTGGACCCATCGCTACCCTATTTTAGCTCCATCCTATGTCCAGAATTTTAACAACTTGCATGTTGTACCACAGGACCTGTATTGCACATTGTGGCCTGAATTATGTATGCAATATGCTTCATGTGCTCGATGGATAAGTTTGACTCTTAGATTAAACCAGTATGTCTATAAAAAATCCACAAAGATGTGGTTATAGTTGAAGTTAACCGACTTACCCAGTGGTAGTGGCATATATTTTAGTTGAATGTTGGCACTGTATCAGTGATTCCTTCTTATTGTACTTGTATGTGTACCTGGACAGCTAGGGTCCACGCAAAGGATGTCTCGAGTTTGAGTTAAGGTTCGTGTGTTACCGATAGAACATATACTGTCTACTTGTAATACGCCAAATAGGGGTTTTTGTGTTGTTATGTGGAGTGTGTTACCAATAAAACATACATTGCCTGCTTGTAATCGATCATTTTTAAAAAATGGTTTTCCTAGAGGTAACAATACTGTTATATTCCTTCTAATGAACTGAGAATTTGATGCGACCGTTGGGAGTTCTAAGCACTACCATTTCTGGTTGCAAGTGTTGGTCGGTGTGGCATCGCAATGGGGCTATTTCCAACGGGAGATGCCTTCCCATCCACATTCTATTTACCTGCTGTCAGTTGCAACTTTTCTCCGGTCCACATCCCTAATTAACCCGGTAACCCATTAGGGATTTTGTTGGGACAGACCAATTTAGTACTAGTACACAAGATGGTAAAGCTCCCCTTTTCCCTGTTGTTGGTCGTTGCACCACATTACACGGGCCTTGTTTGGGGAGCTTTAAATTAGCTTTAGTTTTTGAAAAACAAGTAAACTCCTCACACAGTTTAGTTTTTAAACGGCTTTTGGATAAACTAGAAGCCATATATAATTAGCAAAACATAAAAGCTGAAAGCTAGAATGGACTTGTCTTTGTACCTTATTACTGAGAAAAATTAGCTATTTGATAAACGGTCTTTTATATAAAAAATTATAAACGCTTTTCAAAGAACAGCCCATACCCCCCCGGGGGGGGGGCATGCTGCTTGTGCTGGGATTTTTCCAGGCTAATCTCGGCGGGTCAAAGGAAATTAAACACCAAGGTCCCACTCCCAACATCCAACAAAGCAAGCGACAGCCACTTCCATGGTGGGGCACGCGGGCGATGGCTGGTGGGTTCCATCTGTCAAACGCCATTCGTTTCGCTTCTGCCCTGGGAGCGCTCTAATTATCAAGCTGGTTTGATTAGGCAAAGATGACGTTCATTTTGGTAAAATGATGGTGGAATGCAAGACAACAAGACGGATGGTAAAAATCTGAAGTCAATACTATTTGGTTTGATGATAAATTTGTCCTACCAAACCTTACCGAAATTTAACATTATGAAAATTTAGTCATCCAATTGATTACCAATATTTTAACCAAAGATTGACGAGAAAATGAATTAAAAAGCCAAGGAGAAGGGAATCTTACCAAAGTTTGGTAGGAAACCAAATGCTTGCAAAGTAAGTCAAATATTGGAAGCAAACCAAACAACCTCTAAAATCATTCGGAGATAAAACATTTTCCTGTTCGAAAGGATGGATTTGTGTAGAAAATTCGAAGGAATTGTATTCTTTCCTATTCAAACAAACCACACAAGGAGTTATTCAATGGTTTGTTAATTAGTCGCTAACTGTGGTAGCGCACACCTATTTCATTTTCGGCACCTCTTTTCAATCGTTGCATCCGCTACGCTCATTCCGCCGCAGCGGTGGCAGCGCGGCGCTCTTTTGAATACTTTCAACTAGAAAACTAAAAGAATTTCAATCGAGGAATAATAACATTCAAAATGAAAATATTCAACTTTGAACTGGAGGGATTTGAACTTTTATCTGGAAAGTTCGAAAGATTATAAGAAACAAAAAAAAAAAAAGATGAACTTTCAACTAGGGTTTGAACGAAGCCGTATGTGGTTTGGCCATGGGTGTGATGGTAATGTGACGGGGATGACACGAAGCTTTGTTTTCTCTTGGTGTTAGCACCAGGTGGAATTCTGCCTATTCAATGCTAGAGGTAGCACAGACGTTTCAGAAAGCATTTGAGAGGTATGATGAACTTGATCCCCCGGTATAGAATTGAACTTGTCAGTAAGAAAGCTGATGGTGTTCCTGATGATGTGGACTGGGGTCACTGGGCAAATGGTAGTTGCCTAGTTAGCTTCTTGGGTCATTTCTATGAGCTCACCTTTCGCGTTTCTGGATCTCTGTATGTCACCTCTAATATTTTGTTTAGTGAGATCGCTAAAATAGCTTGCTTGTTAAAGCGCTGGACGAGGTCAAATGACTAGGACATAAACTCTATGGCTGGAAGAATGAAAGAGAAATCTGATAAATATTGGGGAGATCCAGAGATATTTAATATGCTTGTCTTCATTCATGTTCTTGATCCTGGGCTTAAGCTTGAGTACATGGATTTTGCTCTTGATGAAGCATATGTGCCTGGTAGTTGGTCAGAAATTTCAAAAGTTAGTGAAAGAAGCACTTCACTCCTTGTTTCATGAGCACAAGAAATTAGAACCGCCTCTAATGAAAAGGGAAAAGCCTCTAGTTTTGTAGAAACTTCTGTTGAAAATGATGATGTGTGTCAAGAAAATGAAGTGTGATGCTTCTGGTGGAAACAACAAGTCAGAGCTTGATAAGTACCTAGCTGAAGATATAGAACCGGAAGACAAGAAATTTGATATCTTGGCATGGTGGAAGCTCAATACTCCTAGATTTCCAATTCGTTCACACGTTGCTAGGATATCCTAGCATTTCCAGTATATGTAGTTGTCTCTGAATCAACCTTCAGCACTGGTGGGCATGTGCTCGATTCAATTAGGAGTTCATTAACTTCGCAAATTGTGAAAGCCTTAATATGTGTGCAAGATTGGTTGAGAGCTTCTCTACCACCTATCAATGTGGAGGAAGGTCTTGAATAGTTCGACAAACTTGAAGCAGGTATCATTCCAAATAAAATCATTCCTTTGCCCATATTTGCTGCTCTATGTCTAACTTGATCAATATTGCTAACTTCAGAATTAGCAAGCTCGCGGAAATCATCTTCTTATGGGCATACAGGTCCTTCATCTTCAATACCTTGAATAGCAATTTGGGGTAGTAAACAAGATGTAAGATATATAATTTTTTTCTTATATTCTGGTCATTCTCCTTTTGTGTGCATGACATCTTGCTTGATTGTTATTCCGCAGTTTTCATTGGTAGCATCACGAAATATTTGGTGTGAAATCGCCAAATTTTGAAGCATTAAAAGATCTTGCTTTGCAGAAAGTAGTAGATGTACTAGAATAAAATGTGATGTTTTATATCATTTACATAGGACTTTCAAAATTCAGTGATGTTTTGGTGCAATCACCGTGCAATCCAACTAAGAAAAGTTTCAAAAAGTTCTGAAAAAAATCATGGATGTACATCTCATCTTACCCCATCTATATATAAAATTTCATGATCAAAATCATCCTATGTTAAGAGTAATAAAAAAGACAAATTTCTGACAAACTTGAATAGTTCAAATGCACCCTAAATTTGTCTTTTTTGTAACTTCTAGCATAGGATGAATTTGATCATGAAATTTTATATGTAGATGGAGTAAGATGAGATGTACATACATGATTTGTTTCAGAATTTTTTAAAACTTTTCTTAGTTGGATTGCACGATGATTGCACCAAAAGCCTGATTGCACTGGATATGCCCCCTTTAAATAAAACTTGTTTTGCAAAAGTAGTAGATATACTAGAATAAAATGTGAAGTTTTAAAATTCGAAAGTACTAGATATTCTAAAACTAACTTTTCAAACTCACATTTGAAAACTTTTTTTTGAAATATCAAGTTTCACATATGAAACTCGGTGAAACAAAGTTTCAGTTTTGAAGCTTGCTTCAATCTCATGTTTGAGATTTCAATTTTTGAAACCTATAACTCATGTGGTAACTCAAGGTTTCAGTTTCTAAAAATAGTGAAACTTGCTTTCCATATGTATTTAATTTGGTTTTTTTAATGAAACTAGCCAAAACATTGAAAAACCTACTGAAACTTTCTGAAATCTACTGAAACTTCTTACAAAACCTTTTGAAACCTCTTGGAACGTGCTAAATGTTTTTTACAAAATGCGTTAAACCTGTTTGAAACTTCAAACTCAAAAACCTGAAAACTCTATGAAACTTTTTATATTACTAAAATCTCGTGAAGCTCTATGAAACTTCTACACTGTTGAATTCCAACGTACAACATGGGCTAGAAGCTCTCTCGTGTAAATAGACGCATTAAACGGTGGGTGTCGCTAGCAAAGGGGAGGCGATGGCATTGGATTTTTGTTACTAATGACGTAGTGACATATTCGATGGGCAGCTAACTCGTAATTATGGTCATCTCATGTTGAGAACGCTCAAGATTTGGAGGAAGAGCATGTGTTTGTGTTGCAATGCCCTAATTAAGCAGAAGGGATGAATAAGATGGTGCGCACTGTGGCTCAGATCTTCTCCACCTAGTTCCGAAGGGCAAGATAGGCATCAGGTGCTAAGCTTTGCGGCAGACGTAATAGCGATTTAGTGCAACGAGATATATCTTATAATTGATGCATATTAATTGTTTTCAATTATAAGAAAGATACGCACACACTAACATAGATGCAAATACGCCCTCTTAGCACGCACCGAGAAATACGGAGATCAGTGATAAATCCACGACCTCATTAAGTTCCTATTGAAGGTCAATCACTTGCGTGTAGAGGTAGACACCAAAATTTCAATCCTTGGTGGGTGAATTTGTACACCCAAGATTCCATCACCGTGTTGAGAAATAGTTCCTTTGTGAGAAATAGTTACTGCCTATCGTTGTTTTGGTAGCCACCGTAACGTACAGGAGGAAATATTTCAGAATATGACACTCAATTCATGTGCCTTTTTAGCTGTGTGTATGACATATGGAGCCATCTGAGTCAATGAATCATTCTTCGGTGACGATGGCTTTGTTTGGTCTAACAAACTCTCCTGGCTCTCAAAAGTAGGTGTTGTGCAGCACGAAGCATTATAATAAGTTGGTTGATGTTTTCTTAAGATGTTTTCTTAAGTTCCGAGTAAATTTCGGTGATCATTATTGTATTTGCACGAAGAATAACGTGTTTTCTGATTTGACGATGACCCGAGGGACAAAAGATGTGACCTGTTGAATAATATACAAGAAAAACTGCTCACTGATGTTCAACCCACAACGGAATGCCGAATGCAGCAGAGGAATGGATCGCCGGCGCCAACCCAACCCGAACCAAATCAACATCTTGTAAGGGAGGAGCATGGATTCGGTGTACCGGCAAGGAGGAAGAAAGCATCCCAAGAACACAGCCACTAGCTAGTCTAGTCCTCTCCGGGCCCTGACGATGGTAACGTGTGCGTTGAGAGAGAGAGAGAGAGAGAGAGATGAAAAGGACAATGAGTGTCCTCGACCTCGAGCGAGCAAGCGAGCGAGATGGCCTCCTCAAGAGCAAGCAAGCAGATTCTCTCCTTTTCTTGTACCAGAAAGTAGGAACAGCCACACCATCACAGTCTCACTCTCCACCCCGTCCTCCTCTTTTCGTTTGCCCTTTTTGTTCCCATTCAACCTGAGATCCTTTTTCTTTCCTTCTTGGCAAATGGCATAGCATCAGTCTGCACTGCACCCGTGTATGTATTGTATGTGCACCTGTGCTCCTCTGTCCAAAAAGAAAGAAAAATGGAGGAAAGAACATCATGGTGAGGAGAGGAGAGAAGGTGAAAGATTCCATTGCAAGAAGGCATGCTGCTGCTGCTGCTGCTCTCTGTCTCTGTCTCTCTCTCTAGGGCTAGGCGCAGCAACCCCACCCCCACCAACCCCCCCGCCCCAGCCCAGAGGACGGCCCTACGCTCGCGCACACGCCCCCCGACACGCACGCACACATGGGGTGGAGGGCAGGCGAGGCCGTGGCATAAGGCCGCACCGCAGGGATCCAACAATTTGCCATGTGGGGGTGGATAATACCACCGCAGCCCCCATCCATCGTCATCCTCTTGCTCATCTCGGTCCTCGTTCTTGATTGATCGCCACCATCCGGTCCACCTCCTCTTTAAAGAACCGCCGCTTCTTGCAGTGTTTGTTTCTTTGGGGGAACGGAGTTCTTGGTTTCTTGGTCCTGCTCCTACCTAGATATGTATATATAGCTGCATTACCCAATTGAGGCTCCAATTTGGAGAAAGATTTGCTGCTGCATTGATGAATGCCGGAGCTATAGCACTCACTGATCTGGGGGTAGGTCCAGGGGTAGATGGATAGATGAATTGGCCCGGGGGTTTAGATTTGGGATGTTTGTTTACGGGGGGTTGCTTGCTTGACCATTTATCAAGTGCAGTGCTGCTGCTTACTCTGACAGGAAAAATTCCCCACTACGACTTTGCAGATTCGATGTCACGGGCACCCGGATGTCATTGCCGATCGCCGTCGTAGCTGGCATTGCCGCCGGTGGCGCCACCTTGCTTGTCGCGGTGGCCGTGGTGATCGCACTGTGGTGCGCGGTGCAGCTTAGGGCGCGGTGTAACCGAAACTCTGAGACCGGCTCCTCCGATCCTTCCACCCTAGGTGAATTGTGTTTGTTCTTTCTTGTATAGTCCATTGATGGCAATGCTGTCTGTGCAACAGCAATTTGTCCTTGTGCTAATGTGATGTAAATGTATGGGTTCCTGGTGGCATCAGTGGAGTGGGGCAAGGGGGGCCGAGGTTCCTCAGCGCCGGAGCATCAAGGCGCTAGGCAATTCTCTTTGGAGGAGCTGGCACAGGCGACCAAGAACTTTGGTGAGGCGCACTTGGTCGGTGCGGGGAGCTTTGGGTTGGTGTACAAGGGGTTGCTTCATGATGGCACGGTGGTCGCGATCAAGAGGCGCATGGGGGCACCAAGGCAGGAGTTTGCCGACGAGGTAAAATGTGGATGCAAATTCAGGGACATTGTTGTTGATCAAAAACTTAAAAGAAATGTACTGCATCCAGTCATGTTTATGAGCAAAGTAGAATTGAACTTTCTTCCCTGAATTGTATTTGTCTTAACTGTTTCGTTATCTGTTTACTGTGATGCTGATTTGGGAGTTCATTATACATTGTATTATTATTTGGATTCAACAGTTGGCCACACTGCACTAAATTGTGCCATATTTATGGGCAGAGAGTGAACTTTTTTTTAGTCAAATGACTTGTTTGTAAGTAAGTTAGGAAGATCTGTCTCTTGTCAATTATTGTTGTTTCCTAGTACAATGGAGTGAGTTTCATAAATTAGATAGGTACAGGTAAATAAATGCATTTGTTGCAGCCTAATAAATTGACACTTCATTAACTTCTTTGGTGTTCCTTACATAATGCAGGTTAGGAGGCTTTCAGAGATTAGTCACCGAAACATTGTAACTCTCATTGGTTATTGCCAAGAAGGGGGTCTACAAATGCTAGTGTTTGAATACTTGCCCAATGGCAGTATCTGTGGCCATCTTTATGGTAATGTGTAGTTCTTGTGAGCAGTTACATGCGGCTTTTCTTGCCTTACTATTTTTTTTGAAGACTTACACCATATACCAGATACTGGGAAAGGCTCCATGACACGGCTTGAGTTCAAACAAAGGCTCTCGATAGCCATTGGTGCAGCTAAAGGTAATAAAAATGTGCATTATTCCCTTTTATGGTGATACTAAGCAAAATTAAGTATAACTGCTGTTTGACGCAGGTCTGAATCATCTGCATAGTCTTGTGCCTCCTTTGATCCACAAGGACTTCAAGACGAGTAATGTACTGGTAGATGAAAATTTCATTGCAAAGGTGGCTGATGCTGGACTTGTTAGGTTACTTAGAGGATATGAAGATGTTGGTCCATCGCATGGGTTTAGTAGCAGTGTCTACCAAGATCCTGAGTAAGTTCTATTGCCACATCTTTTTATCTTCTATTTTTCATTTCAGACAACAAATATGTAGGCAACCATGTTGCCATTGGAGATTTATATATCTGAAAAACTTGTACACGAAATTTGTCACAAGTCATCTGTTCTTTTTTTAGGATAAATATCACCCGTTTATATTTTTAGTATTCTTTCAATTGTGGAATGATTAGTTTACTGCTTTCTGTAATAATCATTTGTGACTCATTGAGCATGTTTGTTCTTAGGGTACACTCAATGGCGCATTTTTCTGAAAGCAGCGATGTGTACAGCTTTGGAGTGTTCCTTTTGGAGCTAATCACTGGTAGAGAAGCTGCTCGCTTGGCATCTCCAGAATCCAGAGAATCTCTGGCCCACTGGGTAATTTCCATTGACGTGTAGCTGTAAATTACCTAGAAAGAAATTTACGAACTTTTACTGTTTGTTCCAAAGAATCTTCAGCAAGTCTTTAGGCTCAGTTTCTAAAATTTGGAGGAATCATTTGTTTTTTTTGCTAGGAAAAAGAACAGAATCTTTGATTCATTGGTACAATAATAGCCTATAATTAAGTGGTCTATGTGCACATTGACAAAATGTAACTATGGTGGTTTGGTTAATGTAACTGTTAAGGCAATGGACAGGGATTTCGCCAACTTTTCAACAGCTAGAAAATATCTGTCTTGAAGCATTTTCACTCTTTTGGCTATGAAACGTATATGTGAATATCAGTAACAGTACTTAAATTCTTGTTTGAATATTAGTCATTGACACTTGATATGCTATTTTCCTACCTCGATTGACACATAAACTGTAAAGAAAAAAATCATTAAGAATCTCAACAGAGAATTGCAATTTCCTGTGCACCATCAGATTCCATATCCTAACCTCCAGCTGACAAGCATTTTCTTGTCATTTTGAAAGATGGAAGCACATTTCAGTTCCAATGAACTGATTGACCCAAGGTTAGGTGGCAGTTTCACGTCAGAAGGTGTAAAAGAATTTGTTGGCCTCACATTTCAGTGCCTGAACCCATCTTCCAGAAGGCGGCCGAAGATGAGGCTGGTTGCAACCGAACTAGACCGGATTCTCGAGACAGAGATGTCCCTGACGACGATCATGGGCGACGGAACTGCCATCATCACCCTCGGGAGCCAATTGTTTACATCGTGAAGACGAAGATTGATTGCATGTCTGCTATTTGATGACATGATGATTTTGTGTAGAGTCTAACATCTGTTGCTTCTGATAAGTTGTACAGGCTCTGCATTGTTGTGAAATGCCATGTATGGTTGTTTTTTAAGCTTACCATGGTTGGTATAATTTGGTAGGAGAGGTGAGAAGAAATAAAGCTGTATGTATCTTTCTTTCTTTTTTTCTTCCTCCTTTTTGTCAGTCGGGAGAATTGTATGTAATTTTCAGATTGTTCACTGTCCTTTGATGTTTTAATCCCTCAAAGGGTTATTGATTGAGTTCTTGCGCTCCTTTGGTATCATATTGACTGATCGAGAGGCATGGTAATTGACCGCTGCATAGCTTAAATTATGTGGCATCTTGTTTCTTCGACGTCGACCCTAGTTCAATTCCCACCAATATAATTGTGGTCGGGAGGGTTATTCGTATGGACTTTCCTACGACCTTTCAGGATTTGAACCCATAACACGAAGTCTTAAGATCATTACATTCTCTACAAGCTACTGTAATACGATATCATGTGTTATGTCTCTTTTTTGAGCCAATTTGGAACACACAGATTTGATGGCAAACAGAGTAGTTTTCGAGCAGTGCAATTTCCGGGCAAAGCTACAATTGTTATTTACCAAAATAGAGAGATTTCAGTTTTGACACCCTTTAAAATTTGTGTTTCGGCATTTGACATCCTAACCCACAGTTATAGACTCAGATAGACCTACACACAGCTGTTGAGGCACATGAATTTAGCGTCATTTTCTGAAATTTCTGACCAAAAGACGCTCTGAACTGCGTGCGTCCAGCTTAGCCGAGCGCCCTCCAAGCCCAGGTGCGTCCATCTTCATCGACTCAAAGACGCCGTCCGTCGTCCTGGCGCTGCTCTGTAGACGTCGCCGATACCACCGTCTACGGAGCCCATCTCGACTCACCGCCGGCCGGCCAGGTTTTGCATCGCTCCAGGTCCAACGAATCGGTGAGCACGTGCAAACGAGATCAACTAATTCGTTGCAATCCCGTTGATGTTTATGTGGATATAGCATGATCCGATCTAACCTGTTTCTAGCGATTTGGTTCCGTAAATCGCTTGCTAGAACCAAGATTTGATCTGCTAGCTGCTAATCATAGGCTCAAGATTGGGATTGCTTCTCTTTACGTCTACAGTTGAGGTTACCGTGCGCACCGAGGTGAGGCCATGGCTTGCTGCCCCGAGCCTTCCGCTCCGTCCTCGTGCACCTCGCCGCTGCCGCAGATCTACGCCGTCCCCGCCGTGCGCCTGCCTACCGCCGCGTTGTAGTAGGCCACCGCGCACTGCACGCCCGCCCACGCGGCGTTGCACGCGTCGAGCCCACGCAGCGCTCGAGGCCGCAGATACGGCGCCGCCTCGCCGGTGCCGGCCGCCTGAGAGGTCGTCGCCCCTCGTTGCGCCGTACGTGTATCGACTTAACTCGTTAGCCTAAATTCGAGCCATTTTCATATATGGTAGGTAAGGCTACTGTGCTGCTAGTGGTCCTTGTGACGTTTAGGAACAAAGGAAGACGATCGAGCTGCTAAGCTCTGTAGCTACTTGGATCCATGCACGGTCATCGATTGAGATGGAAAATTTTCCTTTTTTAGGGTAGAATCGGATTGAACACCTAGGGTGTGTTTGGTATAGCTCCAGCTCTATCAGATCCGTGAATTTAGTAGAGTTGGGTATTTCTAGCTCTATCAGATCCGTAGAGCTGGGTATTTCTAGCTCTATCAGATCCGTAGAGCTGGAATTGTTAGTACATTAAGAGTGTTTAGATGGGTTATGTTGTTTACATTTTAGATTAAAAATATAAACTTAATTCATTTTATTTTAACTTACAAGTTTCAGATTTCAGATGGAGCTGAATCTGATTCTCTACCAAACAGGACCCATTGTGATATGCAAATACAACTTTGTAATGGACTCCAGTAGACTCTAGTACCCTACTGCCTGAGGACTAGCCCTGAATGGATGAAGATAACAAAATTTGGGGCGCGCTGCTGTACTCTCATCAGCTTGTAGCTATGTTTTCCTTGAAACTCCTTTTGCCCAATTTGAGCGAATTGTATTAGGCTAATAAGTAAAGACGGTACCCGGAATTTGGTTATTCAGTAGTAGCTTTGGGTATGGATAACCGTGTTATAGACTTATAGCTACGAATAATACCTGTACTAGGACAAGTCGCTATATGAGTAGATAGATTAGTTGTCTCATTTGCATGTTCTTCAGAGTGAGGTAGTCTTGCTTCTTTTTTTAATTGCAGTCCATTTTTGCTGCAGGGAACAATCTGAATTGAGGCAAAGATTAGCCTGATGTCTTTCCTGAGGCTGTTGCCTCGAAGGTTGCCCCAGCTTATTAGGTACGACATGCACATCTCACCTTGAAAATTACATTCCGTTGTAATCTCCTCTCTTGATGGCCACACGCTCAGGCAGATGGAGCAGGATGTCGAGACTGTAATCAACGTTCTGCAGCCAGGTCCAATAGGAATTGTGGAGAACAAATTCACTGATGCAGAGATCCGCGAGGCCCAAGCCACGGTGAGGAGAGCAGTCGAGAACTGGGGAAGGAACTGGACCCTGGAGAGAGACCTTGGCAGTGGTTCCTTTGACAAATGGAAGTAGCCACCCCGAAAAAGTACCGAGGGTGAGTGTTTCGTACTCTTCTAACGTCCAATATTGAATATTCTCAATAATATCCATTTGATCAGCGTGTGTACTTTGTGGCTTAAATGTTCAGAAAATGCATTGCTCCGAGTCAGCTTAATTGTTGGTTTGCAGAGGATTTCTTGATCTTTGTACTTGACTGCTTCACTCATTTTTTGCTTGCGTTCATTGCATTGCTGGCACAAGCTCCGGCAACGCTGAACGTCTCTAACAAAAGTTGGGTGAGCTTAAGCTCAGCCACCATGCATGTTTCAGGGAACCATTTTCCAAGGAGAATTCACGGAGTACTGAAGGGGAATTCCCTTTTGTTTCTTTGTTGCATGGATGTTTCTAGGCCTGAAGTTATATGAATCCGCTGCAGAGCTTCCTGCCTTCCCAGATTGCTGTTGCAATTTCATAGTATGGTTAACTGGTTTTTTTGAGGTCAAATTAGATCCGAAATTATCCAAGCGCCATGGGTTGCATAGCATTCGATTTTAGAATTTCCCATCCTCTGCACAAGGAATATACCGTTTTCTTACAATTAAATTCATGTAGTTCTTGCAAATGAGTCACAAACGGGACGATGTCTTGCCATTACGATGTTATATTCTGGGACAGATAACGAGATGATCAGTTTATTAAGAACGAACAAATATGAGTCTTCTGGCAGTGAAAATGTTCCATCGAGCTGGCTGTTAACCGCAAGGTAGGAGGTTCAAACCCTCCCTCCAGCGATACTTAAGTTATAGCGAATCATAATAGACTTTTCTTAACAAATAATACTTGCAAGAATTCACCATAAAATATTGAATGTAGAATTTCTCACAATCTCATAAAATATTGGCAAAACTAGCACTGCAACATAGCAAACAAAGTTTCAGGAAACACTAACAATTAATCATATCACGAACAAACTGGATACACACATATATGTTCTACAGCTACATATAGAATAGTTTATTATACTCCCCATCCATTTATCTGTACCGACCGAGCCACTTATCACAACACTTAGAGCAAGGCTAATAAGAGAGCCAACTGCAGACTTTATCTTATTGCCATATCATATACAGCCAACCTAACAGTCCACCCATATAATAGTTAGCCATACATACATACAAAGCCATTAATACTTGGCCCACATTCATCCACTCATTTTCTCACCAAGTTTCTTGGAGCCGTCTTTGCGATCATTTGTGAATCTCAGTCTGCTTCTCTCCTCTCTCCTCCAACTCATCATAAATCTGATGTGGTAATCTTTACAGCCTGCTTACCTCACCTTATTATACTTGCTCTTAACGCAAAGAACTGTCACAGCGACTATCTCTACATGGCAAACACAAACCGTATCCGAACTAGTAAATGTCTAATAAATGCTGCTTTTTGTTTGCACATGAATCTTCCTTTTTGATTTAGCCATAACTTTCTAATGAGAACGATTTTGATCTTCAAATTTTTTTAGGATTGTAGAATCTCATATCCTCTACGTATGGTAATTTTTTTGAGAATTTTTGAAAATATGTACATGTGTTTTTCATGAACTTTAGAAAACACTGGATATGTTACCTATTACTATTCAAACAAATGACATGTTACGAGTTATTACACTAGATGTTACCATATTCAAATAAAGTTTGGTCTTTAAATTTTATAAGGTTATAGAAGCTCACCTCTCCTACATGTAATAATTTTTTGAGAATTTTTCAAGCATTTACTGCAGGTTCGGCAAATAGAACTAAATTCTCATTTATGGTTTTCATATGTACAGGTTTTAAAAAATTCTCAAAAAATTACCACAAGTGAGGAGATGGGCTTATACAACCTTGTAAAATTTGAAGACTAAAATCAATATTAGCTGAAAGATATGAAAAAGACAAATTCGACTGACTAGTGATTTTTCACAGTTTAGTGCGTTGTCAATTTCATATCTTTTTAAATGCGATTGAGTTTGCTTTTCAAATTTTTTAGGGTTGTAGAAGCTCATCTTCCCTACATATGGTAATTTTTTGAGATTTTTTTTAAAACTTGTACATATAATTTTATAGATTTTATACTATAAAGCTACTTTGTACAGAATATAGTAACACATAGAGTAATAGCAGTAAAATGTTGTTTTCTTTATATAGTAAAAGACAATATATCCTGTTATTTGGCACTTTATCATTTTCATATATTTGAAATGTGATTGAGTCTGGTCTTTAAATTTTACAAAGTTGTAGAAACTCATCTCTCCTACTTGTGATAATTTTTTAAGAGTTTTTCATAGTAAAATGTTATTTTTCTTGGTAGTAAAAGATAATATATCCTACTGTTAGGCACTTTGTCAATTTCATATCTTTCAAATACTATTGAGTTTGATCTTTAAATTTTGTAGGATTATAGAGGCTCACCTCTCCTACGTGTGGTAATTTTTTTAGAATATTTTTAATATTTTACTGCAGGACCGACAAACAGAACTAAATTCTTATTCATGAAAACCATATATATGAGTTTTCAAAAATTCTCAAAAAATAACCATACATATGGGAGGTGAGATTATGCAAACTCTATAAAATTTGAAGATCAAAATCTATATCAGCTGAAAGATATGAAAAAAACAAATTTAACTAACCAGTGATTTTTTAGTGTTTAGTGCCTTTTCAATTTCATATCTTTTAAATGCGATTGAGTTTAGTCTTTAAATTTTTGTAGAGTTGTAGAAACTCACCTCCCTTACATATGGTAATTTTTTGAGAATTTTTTTAAAAAATTCTATATATGATTTTCATAAATTTTACACTATAAAGTTGTTTTATACAGAATATAGCAACACATGGAGCAATAGCAGTAAAATATTGTTTTCTTGATAGTAAAAGACAATATATCTTGTTGTTTGGCACTTTATCATTTTCATATCTTTCAAATGTGATTGATTATGGCCTTCAAAATTTATAGGGTTGTAGAAGCCCATCTCCTCTACATGTGGCAATTTTTTGAAAAATTTTCACAGTAAAATGTTATTTTTCTTGACAGTAAAAGGCAGTATATCCTATTGTTTGACATTTTGTTAATTTCATATCTTTTAAATACGATTGATTTTCGTCTCTAAATTTTACAGGATTGTATAAGCTCACCTCCCCTAAAAATATAAACTTAATTCACTTTATTTTAGCCTACAAATTTCAGTTCTAAGGTGAAGCTAGGATCTAGAGCTCTACCAAACAGGACCTACGTATTGAACCATTATATGCACATGTAAATGTATATGTATGTACATGTAGATGTATATGTATATGTATATATATGTGTGTGCATGTATGTGTATATATGTGTGTGTGCATGTATGTCTATATGTGTATATATGGATGTATATATGTGTATATATGTATGTATATGCATGTATGTGTATACATGTAGATGTATATGTGTGTGCATGTATGTGTATATAGATATATATATGTATATATGTGTGTGTGCATGTTTGTCTATATGTGTATATATGTGCATGCATGTGCAATAGCAGTTTTAAAAAGGAGAGGGAATTGGCACAAATGAGCCGACTATCCGAACTGGCCGCGCTATAGTATTAGTCTATAGCGTTTCAACAATCAAACAGAAAAGTAATTTCAGGTTACATTTGCAAATCAGCTAAAGTAACCGCGTACGTGGTGGGGTCACACAGAAGCAAGCTACTGGAACCAAATAGAACAACAACACTATGAATAAAAGTTGGTATTGTATCATTTGTACTTTCCAAAATGTAGGCAACTACTACTGCTACGATTTATTAGGCCAAGCAAATGGAGTTGGCTTACGATAATCGTAAGTCAAATCATTTTAACCAGAAGTATAAATATCCATCTCTACATGCATGTAGGGGTGAAATCGGGTCGGATACGGGCGGATATTGCTCGTCCCGTATCCTAACCTATATTTTTTTTCGGGATTCGGAGTCGGATACGGATGTCCGGATCACGGATCTGGTCGGATTATTCGGGATTCGGATACGGAGCGGATACCTGACGGATTCGGATCGGGATCGGATATCATAATCGGATAGTAGTATAGTACATAATTGTGTACGTAAAAGAACGAATGAAGCATTAACCTTACAATATTAGCTCCAAGTCATAATTATTTCAACGTAGGATAGTAGTATAGTTAGAGGTGCAATTTAGTGACTCAACTAATTTCAGTAATTTGAATAGAAAAGAAGTTTATCAAATAAGTTGAACAAATCAATTTAGGTAAAAGCATTATGTCATCACTCTATTTGTTTGTTGATAGATTTGTTGAAGTTCACGCTTAATAACAAAGTAGTGTTTTTTAGTGCCAGTATCAAACAACTATTCTATCTATCCAATAATGAACCAAATTAATGGAAGAATAACTGATTTTATCCGGATATCGGGTCGGATATTTACCGGATATAGGATCAGATACTGCTCTTCCCATATCCTAAGCTATATTACATAAGATTTTTCGGATACGGATTGGATATTGCTCTTCCTATATCCTAACCCATATTACATCGGATTTTCCGGATACGGATAACATCGGTACGGATTTTAAACGGATTCGGGATCGGATCGGACGGATATTTCCTGTCCTGTTTTCACCCCTACATGCATGCATTAAATAGTGCTTAGAGAAAATAATTAATGATAGTTTAGTCATGCTCAATATCTTCTTAGTCTACAAGGTAAAAGAAAATATGCCTTATAATTTTGGACAGAAAATAAAGAAAAATCCATATATTTTTGTTTCACCAAACTACACAGAAAAATTTTCCACATGTTTTGTTGGTAGCAGAATATTTGGGTCATAATTACTCATAATCATCTACATCATAACTCATATCATGTGCTCCAGGTGAACCGAACTGTTCATGAGATCAAACATAATCTCTTGCTAGAGCAGTACAGCATATCGCAAGCCAGAACCTGCTCCAGTGCTACACTATGTAAAACACCAACTGCTGAACGGTAATTTGGTACAAAAGTCTCACAAGAACAAGCATAACCAGGACTTGCTATTTGCTAGGCCTTGAGAGATGGATCGAAAAAGCATCAAAGTAAACAAATATATTAACAGTACACCGTAAAGATGATAGTGCAGCAGCAGGATAAATTTTTCCTAACCTGTAAACATAAATATCAAACTGATTCTGTGTAGAGAGTTGGGATAACCAGTAGACTAAAAGACAACTGTGTCGAGCATGGTCCCTAGTAGGGGTGCAAACGGATCGGATACGGACGGATTTCGCTCATTCCGTATCCTATTCCAAATTTTTTCTCGGATATAGAATCGATATACAGTTCATTCAATCTGATACGGATTACTTGATGCGAATACGGGCGAATACGATCGTTCGGATACGGTTAGTCTCGATTACTGAATAGTTAGTCGGATAATGCGTGAAAGCGAAACCATATATGTCGCATATTAAAATCAATTAACCATACACAAAACTTTACTAGAACCTTGGAGAATATAAGTGTTTCAAATTCAATAATAGTTGCCTTCCTATATAAGAATAATATGCATTAAGTATAATTCCAACCAACATATGAACTTATATGATGTAGAATGTTTATGTTTATCGGATCATATCGGATATCTATTGCACTCATTTACACGATATTTTTCGGATATCTCGGATATGCGGATATAGATCGGATACGGATCGGATACTTCTCTTCCCATATCCTACCCCATATTTTTTCGGATAGGCAGATTCGATTGATCGAATCAGATATAACCGATATAACCGATATCATTTTTGGATTCAATCGATTTTAAACAATTGGTCTTCGGTCGGTCGGAAGTATCCGCTCGCTTGCACCCCTAGTCCCTAGGGTCTGAACTATGTTTGATGACATCAAATTCGAGACATGCTCTTCCAAATGCTTCTTTGCATCTTGCCGCCCCACATTTGCTATCACTAGTTTCTCAGGTGGCAGCTCATCCTCCTCTTGCACTGCTTTGTTGTACTTGATGGCTAGGTTCAGCATTTCCTACACATGATAACACAGATAAGTGGCTAACAGACCATGGGAACTCTCAAAGTTTGCAGCATCAACTAAAAGGATATTCTGAGTGGAAGTAGAAAGTAGAATGCTACACACCTGAACAGTCTGCTCATTGGTCTTCGAATGAGTGTCAAACCCCTTCAGAATCAATCCATCAGTCCATTTCTTTTTGTGCAAGTTCAGCAACATTCTTTCCTCAAGCTCATTTTTCCGGTAATTGATTGCAATGGAGTAGTAGTGTCTGTTCAGCCCGTGAATAAGAGCCTGACAACACAGAGATGACCTAATCACTTATAAGAAATTAACAAAACAAGAGTTCATAAGCTCCAATATTATGTAGTACTTACCTGAATAGATGGCTTGTTTAGGTGCCCCACATTCGATGTTGTCTGTCGTGGCTCCTGGCCAAGCATCATGGTCTGAGGATTAATGAGACGAAATGCATCAATGACCACCTTCCCCTTGACACTCTGGATGGGGTCTATCACAACAGCAACTGCCCTGGGGTTTAAAGCTTCAAAACTCTGCAAGTCCAAATTTGAAGATATTAGACATATCACAAGTGTACGTAGTCATTTCCAGTATGAATAATTGCATAAGAGTATAGCATTTGGCACTTTGTGCAAAAAAGAGTAAAATAGAAATATTTTTTGCAATAAATTAGGCTTTGGCGCATTGCAAAATTATCTGTCATCACCTATTATTTGTGGATTTGTTTTCCTATCATACTCCAGATCAGGTGCATACAATGGGCTAGTGAACTCAAACCAGTAGTTTCAGTTAATTAGTTGGGACTTGGGAACAATGGTCATGTCACGAGCAGGGGGATTGGGTGGCAATCTAAGTAGTCGCAGCTGACAGCAGGGTGAGGCTTATAACCTCATCGGCCAGGCGATGTGATGGAAGAAGGGGACTGGGAACAGATAAAATTGTAGACTGGGAAGATAGACTAATTCCATGCTTAATTCATCTGAATGATGTGGTAGCCCATATATAGATGAGACCACCCCTAACAACTTGCAAATAACCTTATTTCCTGGCTAACTAATGCAGTCTCTTAACTAGACATCTCTGTACCGCGTCCAGCACGATGGTTGTTGGTGCTGCTGGCTCCAGTTGATGTCTATGGCACTGGTATTAGATACCGTACATGACATCTCTCCCCACCTTGTCAAACAGCTCGCCCTCGAGCCGAAAAGACAAATACTGGTGCTGAAAAGCTAGAGCATCCATCCAAGAAGCTTCAACAGTTGACACGCCCACCCATTGCACGAGCACCTGTCAAGTGCCCCTGCTCAACTTCACACGAAGGACATACTATGGAGTAGGCAGCACACAACCATGGAGAATGTTGGGAAGCACTGGCAGAGATGATGGTGGTTCACCCCAAACTTCTTGAGCAAGCTGATGTGGAACACATCATGAATGTGAGCGCACGCCAGCTCCAAATAGTAGGCAACAGAGTCGATTTTGGCCAGCACCTTGTATCGATCATAGAACTTGGGCGCAAGCTTGCCTTTTGCACCGGCTCCTTGACGTAGCCAGACCCAGTCGCTGACTGCAAACGCCAAGGGCCGATGCTTGCCATCGTAGTAGTATATGTCATGTTGCTTTACATGCAATAAACGTTAGTGAACATCAGCGCTAAACTAGTCATAGTCTTGGAGGCTACTTTCGCCCGCCTCCTACATCTGGAACGATGGGGATCTCGATCGTACACCACAAGGAAAGGGGTGTCCTGTAGCATGGTATAGTACAAAGTATTGTAGCAAAATTCCGCCCATGGAAGCCAATGCAGCCGCTAACAAGGATAGTCACTGGTAACGCAACGAATGTACATGGCAATGACCTGGTTGACCAACTCCGACTACCATCAGATTGCGGATGGAGAGCCGTGCTCATATTGAGGTGTACGCTAGCAACTCAAAACAGCTCATGCTAAAAGTGTGAACATTGAGTCGCGGTCCGACATAATAGAATTATCATCTCAAGTAGGATGGCAAAAAAAAGACGCAATAGAAGCAGAAATGCCATTCAACCAGATGATCAAGGCGAAGAAGACTTTGGCCATCGATTTCGCCAAGTATGGATGGGCTAGTGGAATGAAGTGTGCATGCTTGAAGTGATCCACCACCGTCAAGATGACTAATTTGCCAGCCACACATGGCAAGCCCTCAATGAGATCCATTGAGATGTCCGCACAAACTTGGGATGGAACCTCGTGGGGCTAGAGAAGGCCTGCCGGGTGGAGTTGAGATATTGTTCCGCTAGTAGGTAAGGCAGTGCACGAACAAAGTCCTGGATGCGAGGCACGTGGAAGTCTCGACGTCGGCGGTGCAATGATTTCTGCACACCCTTAATGCCCGCCTAGTGTGCAGCTCCCAGTGCGTCAGCCAACAGAGGTGATACATGTGGTATGTACGCACAGCTCGCATACATCACTAGACCATCCGTAAGTGCCCACGGCTCCTAGATTTCGCCAGCCACAATTTGGTTGTGCAGAGCTACCAAGGCCGGATCAGTGGAAGCCACCTAGCATAGGGCAGCGAACAAGTCAAAGCGTGGGCTGGAAACCGCACACAGCTGTACCGCGTTGGTTTCCAGCCTGGACAACACATTAGCAACGATGTTGGTGTTCCCTGACTTGCACTCCACCAAGATATCGAAGCTCAAAAGCTTGCTCACCCATTGATGTTGTGGGATAGTGGTGAGCTGTTGATCCACGAGGAATTTGAGGTTATAGTGGTCGATGTGGACGACAAAGGCACGACCCACAGGTAGGGCTTCCAGTAGTGAATCGCCTGCACTGGCCCAATGAGTTTGCGCTTGTAAGTGGCCAATGACACATGGTGAGGGGCAATCAACCAGCTAAAGAAGGACTAAGGACCACTCCTTTGGTGAAGCACAACACCAAACCCCATGCCAAAAGCATCGCACTCGACAAAGTGTTGCTTGAAATCTAGAAGTTGCAGCACAGGGGACGAAAGTCAATGCCCACTTGAGAGCTTGGAAGGATTGGTCTGCGACCTCAGACCGTGTGAAGCCATCCTTGAGCAGCTGCATGAGGGGTGCTGCGATGACATCATCGTCCTTGATAAACTTGTGGTAGTGCCTCGCGAGGCCTAAGAACCTGCGCAAGGCACGAGCGGACTTCGGAGTCAGCCAATCGACGACAGCTTGGACCTTCTAATGGTCCATGGCGATGCCTACCTCGGAGATGACATGCCCAAGGTAAACCTCGACACCCTCCCAAAGAGCACTTGGTGATGGCTCATGAGGTGGAAGACGGCGTGCACATGCTACAGGTGTGCTAACCATGACGAGCTATAAACCAAAAAGTCAAAAAGGAAGACAAGCATGAATTGTCGAAGAAAAGGGGCACAAACTTATTCATCAGCGCCTAGAATGTGGCCGGAGCATTCGTCAAATTAAAGGGCGTGACGAGGAAATCGAACATCCCCTCGTGTGCGGAATGCCGACTTCTTGATGTCATCGAGGTGCATCCAGACTTGAGGTACCCATAGCAGAGGTCAAGATTGGTGAAGTAACAGGCGTTGCGCAGTTTGTCAATGAGCTAGTCGACAACTGGAATTAGAAACTTGTTGTTGATGGTCTTCTCGTTCAATGCACAGTATTCGATGCCAAAGCGCCACAAACCGTCATGTTTCTTGACTAGCAGAACCAACAATGGGAATTACGAAGAGCTTGGCCGGATGAGCCCATGCGCCATCATAATGGCACATTGTTTTTCGAGCACCCGGGTTGTCCTCGTGGGTGGTGCGACTCCATGCCACTAGACACGGTGGTCGTGGCGCCAGAACACCATGGTAAGCCATGAGAAGTCCCAGAGTATTAGACCCAACACAGCCAACCACCGCGTACCGAGCACCATATTGTAGCTGCCCAGCGGAATTGCGTACAGGTTGGTGAAGAGTTTGAGCCATCAGTGTTCTTCCATCTCCTCGGCGGTCAGCTTGCGAAACAACCTTGGTCCGTGCTGTTGCCCCTGCTGCAACGGCCGATGTGGCTCTAGCAGTGCCACCCGCAATCGTTGTTGTCAGCGTCTGACCAGCCGCAATCGTCGCGAAGCCCGCTAGAAGATGCTTGGCATAGGGTTTAGTGATCAATGTCACGAATTGTCATCACCATTCATACACTCGAGCAAAGCTCATGGCGAGCTCCAAGTGTGCGTTGCATGCAGCTCCACATCTGTTTGCAATGGCCCTTGCAGCCCAACGGTGAACAATTGTATCAGCTGCTCCTCAGACTAAGATGACCTGGCAAAGCAACACGAGGAATTACTCTTGGAATTGCACTATAGAGCTAATGCACCGTAGTGAAGCCAACTCCCCAAGGGTATTACTCCTTATGGCCAGGCCAAAACGAGTGTTGACAAGCTCAGTAAAGCGTCTCCAACTAGGGGTGCCGGCATCGTGCTCTAGCCGAAAGTACCAAGTCTGCACCACCCTCATCGTGTGATAGGACATGAGCCAGACCTTCTCTTCCTAGATCGTGTGCTACCCTCGAAAAAACCGCTCACAGCAATTAAACTAGGGTGGCGGATCTTCCTTGCTGCCGAGGGTTGAGAAATCTAGCTCGCGGAAGCGTGGAACTCCAACTCGTTCTTGTGCCGCCGGTGTTGGCTGCTCCGTACCGATTGACAGCGGCAATGATGGCACCAACAAGGGCAGCTTGGCTTGAGGTGGTGCTAGCACTACGCCATCTTGGGGGCATACAAGGCTGCCAGCGCGTTCTCAGCCTCTATCTCAACCAATGTCTTCCCCTTCCCATGTTCCAGCCTATTGATCGCAACATTATGTGTTCACTGCCGCTGATCAATCTCTGTTAGCTTTGTGTTGGGGGAATCCAGTTGATTCAACTTCTTGAGTTGCTTGGCGATTGATGCAATCTGCGCCATCATGGTGGCTAGAGCGCCCTCCTCAGTTTGCTCAGTGCCAGAGCCAGCCATGATGTCAGCGTTGGTGGTGGGTCAAGGTATTGGCTCTGGTACCAAATTGTCACAAGCCGATGAATTGGGTAGCGATCTAAGATAGTAGTCATGGCTGCCGAGAGGGTGAGGCTTATAACTTCATCGCCCTGGCACCATGACGGAAGAAGGGGACTAGGAGTAGATAGAATTGTAGACTAGGAAGAGACTATTCCCTGGCCTAATTCATCTTAATGACTTTGTAGCTCATATACAGATGAGGCCACCCCTAACAACTAGCAACTAACCTTATCTCTTGGCTATCTAATGCAATCTCTTAACTAGATAAATCCTGGGAAAACAGAATAACAGCCGAAGGCCTATTGTGCCACGGCCGACACACTGGACGTTGGCGCCGCTGGCTCCTGGCGACATCTACAACGCTAGTATTAGATACCGTACATGACAGATCAGACAATGTCAAGAGCAGTGACTAGCATCCTTGGCAGGGTTAACTACCACAGAGATATTGCTGCTTAATGACAACATGATTGACCTAACACTAGTTCATCGACAACTTTCAGGTAGGCATAGGATGAAGGCAGGAGAACAGCAAACATAACACAATAGAAAGCAAGCAATGGCTACCATTTACTCTCTCCATTACAAAGATTAGACTATTATATCCATATTTATTTGAAAATACTACAAATATTTTGATGAATTGCCACGCAGTACAGTTGGACTACAGAAAATATAGCAACTCTGTTTGTCAAATCAAGTTAAAAGGACCCTTTTACAATGAATAAAAGATTGGTGGCATATGCATATACCTGTTGAGTATTGATGTCAACTCCTGAAAGCCAGCAACCAAAGCCAGGATGGGAGTGGTACCAGCCCACCACCATTTCAGGTCTGTAAAAGCAACAGAACTGTCAACAGAATTGTTTGCCTACAACATAACTGAGTAATAATAACATAACAGGAGATCATCAGACAAAAAATGTGTTGACCAAAGGAAAAACATCTCGTAAATCTATGGCCAACATTATTACTCAAATGATTTGCCGGAAGTTGACGTATTAACGATAAATGATACATACTGATTAAATGACATAGTACAACCACTTAACCTCTTTCAAAGCATTTAAAGGGGTAAAGAGTGAAAACATTGCAACAACTACATTCTTAATTCCCTCAAGGACAAGTATTTTGAAACAGAGACTCCTGAAGCCATGGACAAACATAGAGTAATATATATCCCCACATGAGTAAATACCAATGGCAAGATACGTCCACCATCTATTCTACAAATGTATGACTTGACAGTTCTCACTTTCTATCGTGGTCCGAATCTACTCTAATGGAAAGCTTGTCATATCTAAAGGATTGTGCTTAGCAGCAGGTAAAAACTAACACGTTCATTTTTCTCTAATATTCCGCTCAAACAGCAAATAAGTAACGGTGTTTCTAATAATTGATTACGTAGTACACCCTCCATTTTGTTTTGCAATATTTGTCCATAGCCCACTATGGACCAAAGAAGCACTAAATATAAGAAAATTTAATCTGGAAGACATAGCAACTAAGTTGCTATCAGGCCCCGTACCTCCCGGTCTGCTTGAGCATGTCGAGCATGTTTGTCTGGAAGACATGGTCGACGGCCTCGACGCTGACCCCGGTCCCGCTCTGCGGCATGGCGAAGACGTCCACCACCCTGACAGTGTAGTCGTCGATGAACTCGCCCAGCATCAGGCCCATCACCTCCATCGGCACGCCGGCCCTCCCTGCAGCAGCAGCACACCAGCACGTGAGCCCAACAGCGAACCCTAACAGCCCTAGCCATCCCGGGGCGGAGATAGATCGAAGGGGGAGGTGTTAGGTCTACCGACGACTGACCGTGCTTGAGCATCTTGAGGAGCGCGAGGGAGGAGATGTAGACCTGCTCGGAGGAGTCGAGCAGCGGCGAGTCCGACGGCGGCTGCCCCACCATCCCGGGGGCGCCGAAGATCCGCTGCAGCCGCTCCATGCCTCTCTCTCGCCTTCGCCTCGTGCCGCGTCTCCTCGCTTCTCGGCCGCTACAGATGCAATCATGCAAGGGATTCGAGTGGACAACACAGGGGGAACAATTTGGGGATCGGAATAGGCCTGTTCATGATCTAAAAAAGCGATGCGCAATAAGATAGTATGAAAATAAACATAAAATAACTAGCGTAATTAAAGATGACTAACAATCGGTGATGCATAATTTTATTGATCAAAATCAAATTACAGAGAAGTTTTTAAGTTACAAAAGTTACTCCTAATTGACAAAAAGTAAATAAAAAGTATATACAAGTTGATTAATTGGTTTTGGGCACTTTTTCTTCTCACCGCTGGACCTCTTATATACTACTTAGGCCAATCGTATCTTTCTTCAATTCTTACAAACACATGATTCATATCAGTTTTAACTTCCAAAAGATAAACTTCTCTCTAAGCCGATATCGGCTAAGACTCTCCATATTGAACTCTATATTAACTATAATTCTAATTGTAACTTATCTTTTCCCTCTTTAACTGGTATCGGTTAAAAAATATCTAATTTTATCTTTAACCTAAAAATTGATTATGCCTTGTCAAATTTAGGTGCTAACAGGTGCTTATGTGTGGGTCTAGCCGTTACACACTCCATGCGGCACACTAGCAGTCTCTATTGTTTTATGTGTGAGCATTGAGCAAGTGGGCTCCCGTACATGTGTGTAATTGTGGTGCACGTGTGTAGGGAAGAAAATTATCTCATCTGGGTAGGGGCTTGAATTGACCCCTTCACCATATCTTGCCACATACGCAACAATACTCAGAGCAATCCATCTTATTCTATTTCCCGCCACCTGCTAGCTTCCAATTCCTCAACTGCATTCGACTCTGTTCATGGCTCCTGCTGCACTATTGGCGACTTGGTGAGGCGCCTATCATCTATTCTAGCTCGGCCATGCCATAGCCGACGAGCAAGCAAGTTCAAGGGTATAGCAGTGTGACAAGCTAGTGGTGCGTGCTCTCAAGTTTGATGGGAGGGCAGAGGACGAGTGGTAGACAATGAAAGCCAAGGCGGGGGATGGCGGCTGTCGTGGTGGGCACAGCTATTGAGGGAGGCAAGCGGCGGTGGCACCTTTGCGTGTGGCTGTCATGGCGGACGTAGTGATCGAGCTAGGGAGGTGAGTGGCAGCTAGGGCGGGAAAAAAAAGCTCGTTGAGCTGGCTCGGTGGCTCGTTTCAAAATTGCTCCGATTACATTCATTTTTCTTTTAAAATAAAAATTAGTTGATTTGGAACAAGAGTCAACTTATTTCCCTACTCGAAGTTGGGTCTCAAATAATACAGGAGACTATAATAAATAAGAATAAATTATTGTCGAAGAAAGCTCGAAAAAAAGTTCATTTGGCTCATTTTCCACCCCTAGTGGCAGCGGTGCCCTCCCATGTGGTGGTTAACTGCCTCATATCTGCCTACGCGTAGGTAGCAGCATCCTGACATACCAGGTTTTCGATGAGATGCCTTCGGCCTTCGGCAACCTTGTCATCGTAGATGCCCTCGAGCTCTGCCATAGTAGCCTAGGACTTGGGAGCTAGCAGGTGCTAGCAGGTGGTGAGGAAGAGGTTGGGATGGAATGCTTTGAGATTGGTGTTGCGTATGTGGCAAAATCTAGGGACGGGGTCTTAGCAGGTGGGGTTTGAGACTATCAAAAAAATATCCACGCTGTGGCAAAATCTAGGGATGGGACCTTAGACCATCTCCAAAGGATTCCCAGGGTTTCATTCCATTCCCAGCCTCTGAAGGGATTCCCTTCCCAGATTCCCTTTCCTTCCCAGCAATGCACTCCAACAGATTCCCTTCCCCATTCCTTTCCCTTCCCAGAAATACCTAACTTTTCCTCCTCCCCTCTCATCCAACCCAGCCATTCTATACATTGAGGGGTTGCATTCATCAGTCACCACCACAAACTATTGCCGCCTCACAATGAATCGGTTCAATTCTTCCTCAAGTGATGAATATTCCTTTTCGATGATGAGGATCGCCTTATCATGGCAATCGCAGAGGAGGAGGAGATGGACACGCAACGTAACAACCGGCGGGGATCGGTTCCAGGCCATGCGGTCATAAACCGAGGTCACGTTGAAGGGGCGGCTCGGCTTTACGGTGATTACTTCGCTGCCTCCCCCGTGTACGGCCACGCATTTTTTAGGCGGAGGTAAAGAACCGATAGTTCTAGCAAATATGAACGATGTACTTGTAAGGTTTCATTATGCCTAAATTAAACGCTTCACAGACGCAGTTTTGGATGAGCCGCTCCTATTTTTAAGATAACTAATGCTATAGAAGGACACGACGCTTGGTTCCAAAGAAAGTAGGGATCGGGCCGGGAAGCTCGGTTTGCATCCTCTTCAGAAAGCAACAGCCACTCTCCGTCAGCTAGCCTACGGCGTTCCTGCTGACGCTGTCGACGAGTACCTCCGTATTGGGGAAAGTACGGCCCTTCTAGCTCTCAAGAAGTTCGTGAAGGCGGTGGTCTAGGTTTTCGGGGAGGAGTATCTCCGATCTCCTAACGCAGAAGACATTAGTAGACTCCTAGTTGTTGGTGAGCACAGGGGTTTCCCAGGAATGCTTGGCAAAGATCGATCGCATGCATTGGACTGGAAAAAGCGCCTGAAAGCATGGCAAGGGCTTTCACAGGGGCATACTCGCAGCCTTCCATAGTCCTCGGCGGTTGCTTGCATTTAACACGTGGATTTGGCATGCTTTTTTGGGATGCCTGGAAGCATGAACGATATTAATGTCTTGCACCGTTCTAACATATTTTCTAGGGAAAATGATGGTACAACTCCGGAGGTAAACTACACCGTCAATGGCAATCGAAGACGACATGGGCTACTACCTCATGGACGGCATTTACCCGAGCGGGCTACCTTCATATGCAGCGATTGCGGCGATGGGAAACAAGAGGGTCTACTTCGCAGATGCAGTCGCCGCAAGGAAGGATGTTGAGAGAGCGCTTGGAGTGCTCCGTGCTAGGTTTGCCATTGTAAGGGCCCCGCCAATGTTGGCACCAGAGTACGTTAAGGCATATAATGACCGCATGCATCATTCTTCATAACATGATCGTGGAGGACGAGAGGAATGGGCCACCGCAGAAGTTAACTCGACTATATGGGTACTGCCGTCGTGGCCATCGTGACCGAACGGGTCGGTCTTGCATCAGATAGAAGCAACCCAAAGGCGGAGGGATCGCAACAACACCATCGGTTGCGATCGATCTGGTCGAACACCTTTGGGCACGCAAGACGGGTTAATGCAAGTGTTAGCTATGTTTCCGCAGTGAGATTGTTATGTATCACCGTAGCTATGTTTCCGTTTGCGATTGTTTTGTATCATTGTAATCTATGTTTGCGTGTGCAATTGTTATGAAAGTGCTCAAGAACCTTTCATGTATTACTCTTCTCGTCTTTGCTTCATACCGCTAAGTGTGATGAGAACAAACGACCGTCCATACAAGGAAAAACATTTACAAAACCATCAATACTGAAGCGATATTATATACAATCACACATGATTGATCCTCATATCCATCCATACAAAATCTTTAAACATTCAGTCATGCTTTCGGAGCACGTATTGCAAGTACAAGGTGTTATATACTGTAATGTATGTATTGCAAGTACAAGGTGTTATATACGTAATGTAATGATAATATCCATACAACCTTATAAACTCATAACCAAAGACCACTGCTCATCATTTGCCAAGAACCTTTTGATTTTTACCACCCAAGTGATGAACACCTTTCCAACAAAGCCATAACCGACGATCGGAAAACTTGTTCACCAGATTTCCGAATCACCACATTCAACAAGACTTGCGCCATCTCTCCGTTGTCCGAAGTAAATACTAGTCTGCATCAAAGAGCAAGCAAATGAGTCGGTTTAGGATGTTTGTTTTCAGATTTGTATTTGTATGTGCAAGAGAACAAAATTACAACTCTCGATAGCACAACAAACCTAGTCAATATGAGATGATCAACTATGTCTTGTGATAGCAACAAAATTACTATGTGATGACTAGTCGCAATCCAACAAAATTACAACAGAATTTTAGTAACAACCTAGTCAAAATTTGATACTATGTGATGACTAGGTGGAAATTGACAACAAATCCACCACTTGGCAACTCAAAATCCACCACCCGGTCAAAATTGACAAATCCACCACTTGCAAATAAAATTTCAGAGCGATGACCAATTGCTTACCTTGACAACAAATCCACCACATACACCTCCCAATACTAAATTGCTTACCTTGAGAACCAAACCAATCTCTCCCTCTTTTTCTCGCCGAATGGTAACTACCTGTGCTAGACCTCCTTTATAATTTCCAACTCTTCATGTGCAGTCATGTAGCCGGAGAGATTTCAAATGGTTGTGAACAACTGGATAGCAAGCTACGGACTTGGCATGTGACTATCAAATTTTGTGATCTGCAAACATTCGGAACGAAATTGCACATGAAGAGTGGAAATTATAAAGGAGATCTAGCAGAATCTCCTTTCACGCTCACGCCCAACCTGAAATGTAAGGAAAAAATTCAGCATCGACAAGCTACCGATGATCGAAGCGGCAAAGAAGATTACGTAAATCTTAATCTAACCTGAAATGTGCAATCATGTAGCCGGAGAGATTTCAAATGGTTGTGACTATCAACTTTCGTGATCTGCGGACTTGGCATGTTTTGGTAATGCCCAACACTACAACCCTTTTCAAATGCATGTTTTGCTAATGCCCAACAAGTATCTTCAAGCTGGGTCTTGAAAAATCAACGTGATTGGGTATTACCAGCTTGAAGGTACTTGTTGGGCAATAACAAAATATGCTGAATCTCTTGATGCATGTACGTATATGGTATATCTGTCTTCAAGTAGTGATCTGTGGTTGTAGTCTTGTGGACCGCCTTCCTCTCAAACAAGACCATGAATTTTTCAAGACATGAATTTGTAAAGACCAAGTCAGAATGACCATGAATTTGTCAAAATATCTTCATCTCAAACAATTTGTACACAACCGATAGTAATTAGGTCTATAAGATTCAAATTGACATGAGGGATTGCGGCGCCGATGGGAAACAAGAGGGTCTACTTCTCGCAGATGCAGGCCGCTGCAAGGAAGGATGTTGAGAGAGCGTTTGGAGTGCTCCAGGCTAGGTTTGCCATTGTAAGGGGCCCCGGCCAATGTTGGCACCAGAGTACGTTAAGGCATATAATGACTGCATGCATCATTCTTCATAACATGATCGTGGAGGACGAGAGGAATGGGCCACCGCAGAAGTTAACCGACTATATGGGTACTCCGTCGTGGCATACCTTTCGCGACCGAGCGGGTCGGTCTTGCATCATATAGAAGCAACCCAAAGGCGGAGGGATCGGCAAGACCATCGGTTGCAGTCAGATCTGGTCGAACACCTTTGGGCACGGCACGGGGGTTAATGCAAGTGTTAGCTATGTTTCCGTGTGAGATTGTTATGTATCACTGTAAGCTATGTTTCCGTTTGCGATTGTTTTGTATCACTGTAATCTATGTTTGCGTGTGCAATTGTTATGAAAGTGCTCAGTAACCTTTCATGTATTACTCTTCTCAGTGCTGCTTCATACCGCTAAGTGTGATGAGAACAAACGCACTGTCCATACAAGGGAAAACAGTTTACAAAACCATCAATACAGAAGCCTGATATTATATACAATCACACATGATTGATCCCTCATATCCATCCATACAAAATCTTTAAACATTCAGTCATGCTTTCGGGCACGTATTGCAAGTACAAGGTGTTATATACAGAACAGAACAGATGTATTGCAAGTACAAGGTGTTATATACAGAACAGAACAGATAATATCCATACAACCTTATAAACTCATAACCAGCACCCTGCTCATCATTTGCCAGTAACCTTTTTGATTTTTACCACCCAAGTGATGAACACCTTTCCAACAAAGCCATAACCGACGCATCAGGAAAACTTGTTCACCAGATTTCCAGAATCACCACATTCAGTCAGCACTTGCGCCATCTGCTGTTGTCCGAAGTAAATACTAGTCTGTACCAGTAGCAAGCAAATGAGTCAGTTTCGGATGCTGTTTTCAGTATTTGTATTTGTATGTGCAAGAGAACAAAATTACAACTCTCAGATAGCACAACAAACCTAGTCAATATGAGATGATCAACTATGTCTTGTGATAGCAACAAAATTACTATGTGATGACTAGCTGCAATCCAACAAAATTACAACAGAATTTTAGTAACAACCTAGTCAAAATTTGATACTATGTGATGACTAGGTGGAAATTGACAACAAATCCACCACTTGGCAACTCAAAATCCACCACCCGGTCAAAATTGACAGCAAATCCACCACTTGCAAATAAAATTCTGTAGCGATGACTGAATTGCTTACCTTGACAACAAATCCACCACATACACCTCCCAATACTAAATTGCTTACCTTGAGAACCAAACCAATCTCTCCCTCTTTTTCTCGCCGAATGGTAACTACCTGTGCTAGACCTCCTTTATAATTTCCAACTCTTCATGTGCGGTCATGTAGCGGAGAGATTTCAAATGGTTGTGAACAAGCTGGATAGCAAGCTACGGACTTGGCATGTGACTATCAAATTTTGTGATCTGCAAACATTCGAACGAAATTGCACATGAAGAGTGGAAATTATAAAGGAGATCTAGCGAATCTCCTTTCACGCTCACGCCCAACCCGAAATGTAAGGAAAAATTCAGCATCGCAAGCTATCGATGATCGAGCAAAGACAAGATTACGTAAATCTTAATCTAACTTTGAAATGTGCAATCATGTAGCGGAGATTTCAAATGGTTGTGACTATCAACTTTCGTGATCTGCGGACTTGGCATGTTTTGGTAATGCCCAACACTACAACCCTTTTCAAATGCATGTTTTGCTAATGCCCAACAAGTATCTTCAAGTGGGTCTTGAAAAATCAACGTGATTGGGTATTACCAAATTGAAGGTACTTGTTGGGCAATAACAAAATATCTTGAATCTCTTGATGCATGTACGATATGGTATATCTGTCTTCAAGTAGTGATCTGTGGTTGTAGTCTTGTGGACTGCCTTCCTCTGAAACAAGACCATGAATTTTTCAAGACATGAATTTGTAAAGACCAAGCTGTAATGACCATGAATTTGTCAAAAATATCTTCATCTGAAACAATTTGTACACAACTGATAGTAATTAGGTCTATAAGATTCAAATTGACATGAGGACAAATGGAAATGACTAACCTGTCCGAATGGTAGACAAAGTGCTGGTTATGAATAAGCACAATCTAGATTAAAACACCACACAGTAATTGAATAAGCACACTGTAGATTAAAACAGATCATAAAACAACAATCACTGATCAAATAGCAACGTTGTCCCAAACATAGCATAGCGATAAAAGTTGCCCGACATGGCGAGAGTTCTAACAAGACAAGTCTCAAACATAAGGACATAGCAGCAAGATTTCATAAATAGTTAAGGCTCCCTCACAAACTGCGATGACATATGGATTATGGGGAGAGTTTTTTATCCATTTCCCGGCGAGCCTTCATAATCTCGCGCTGTCGACTCTCATAGTACTTTCATGTTGCAATCCGTTATCTGGCGTTCAAGTCGATGTTCATAACCCTTTCATTCTCCGTTTCTTCCGACAGGCCAATTTTCTCGTTGTATTTCTCGACGGTAGACACAGACTCATTCATCTTGTCAAAATGGCGGCGTACAAACCAACAGATGACGACTAGACGAACCACCTCGCTTCTGGCGCCTTTGCGGCCTCCCTACCAATTGGCACAGGCCCTCGTCATCGGAAGCTTCCGGCGACAAGTCGACGGATCATTGCTCGCCACGTCATGCGTTGGACCACTTCCTCCGTTTTACGCTTCTTGTGGGCCATGTGCGTGACCACCGGATGATCGGCTAGTACCACCCAGCAATGATGGAACGCGAAAGGCTTGCCCTCAAGGTCTTGGTACATAGTTGAGGCTTGTGCCATCTGTTCGAAACGGCAATTTAATTCATGAAATCCAATTCATAATGGGATATCGTATAAGTAAGATGCATAACTAATCGTACAGGTAAGATGAATATTACCCTGTCTCGCTCAGTTGTACCACTCTGATGCAAAGCATCGGTCTGGTTGAGGTACCCGGCAAATTTGCTCACAGCCTCATTTATCAACGCCCAGTGGTTAACCATTGCCTTCACGGACCTTGCATTAAATTCTGCGGTCTTGTGAGCATTGAAATATTCCGCAATTCGGGTCCAGTAGCTCTCAGACGATTGGTCCTTCCCAACAATGGGGTCTAGGCTCACATTCAACTAGGCGGACACAAGTAGGTTATCCTCTTCAGCTCTCCATTTTGCCCTATCTGTTTTCGAGGCTTGTTTTTTGCCCTTTGCGCTACCTGCTGCCCTAGGACGGCCTTTCTTCGTCGAATTGGCAATCACGGGCTCCATGTTTGTACCATGCCCTCCATTGGGAGCGACCACCACGTCCAACTCGGCCATAGTCCGATCGAAATCTCCCTGCTGAGCTGTGTTTAGCCCTGATGGTGATGTCGGCCAAGGGAGCTCAATTGAGTCGTCCTGTAGGAAATTCGTGTACAATGGATCCATTGGTTCGTCCCACCTAAAATTAGCCAACGAGTGAGTACATGAAAGAGTTCTATGTCATGAATGTTCATATCCAATTCACAGGCCCAAAAAGAGGTGAAATACATTGCATCCAACGGTTTAACACAGATGTAACAAGGTTGCAGAGGTAAATAGCACGAGCCGAAATAAATCGGTTTATGTTCAAACCGACAAGGTTCATAATCTGCACCTTTACTACATTACCATAATCTCTCCAACCTCCTGTCGAGATGCTTACCATTATGAAAGCATCTACATTACAATGACAGGGCAGCAATTGGAATACAAAAGACAATACGAACGTGCACCCCACATTACATGTAGGTAAGGTGCCACGAACGATCGGACTCAATAGACCAATCGCTAATTGCGGAGGAGTTCTCGCTATCTTTATCCGAAAGTGATCTATGGCGCCTCTTGAGCGGCGCTGATTTGCACTTTCTCGTCGAATGGCGGCGGGAGGTGGTATCTCAAATTCTCCGTGGCCAACGACATCTCCTTCAGGCTCTCGGCTATGGCCTCGACATGTACCAGTGCCATGTTTAGGTCGACGGCCCACCTAGCATCACTCGCCCTGAAGTTATCCCGAACCACCTTCAAGAGGTCTTGACCCTTCGTCGAGCATATCTCGCATCTTGAGATGATGTCCAAGTCTCTGGGCCTCCATCTATAAAACGACATCAACACGAGCAGGAGGGTTCACCTCATGTCCTGTTGAACTACTATATACTTGACAGACCTAAAGCGGGATGATGCTCATCCCGTGTACAAACTTTTCGACTGTTTCTGGATTGTTGGAAAAGATGCGATAATAAGAGCAAGTTTTTATTAGTTCTTCCATATAAATACTATGAGCAAAACAACATGATTCATGATCATCCGAAATGACAGATATGGCAATAAATGACATGAAAACAGCACTATGTGATTCATATATTGAATCATGATCCACTATGGCGAAATGAAGGTACTTAATTGTCATTACTCTCAGATTATTGGGTTAGAAAGAAGATTAGAATCTTCACTTCAATCACAAATGGGCTTGACAATTTAATTTAATGAACTAGACCTTGAACTCTTACCACCTTAGCATGTGCAGGAATATATAAATGTACATCTCACTGTTATGACATTAATTCATGTTAAGTTCAACAAGTGCCAACATATCATGAGACCATAAAGACAACACCAGAATGATAGAATATGAACCGACAGTTCAGAAAACGATCAGATCAGTATGAACCACACTATCTAACCGAACCAAAAGGAAGAAATGTGCCCAGCAACTAAGTCTGTGTGATGTGTTGAAATGAATAATTATCCATCTTATGAACCGAACCAACAGGAACATACAGAGATTTCATACTGATAGAGTAAATCACGAGCATTTCATGATCACAAATTAGCAAGAATGGTGAAATGAATCTATAATATGAAACATGCTATTCTATCAGTTCAAGGTCTACTTCATGCAATTAAATGTCATATTCATTAATTAACCCAATGTCATCACCGAGTAATACCTCTCCCTCCAGCCAGCGAGAATCATTGCAGCATCTGAGAAAACTTACAATAGAACAAAGACTCGAAGTTGTTCAAGAAGAGCGGCTAGGCACAATAACAATAGCATCATGCATGCCAAGCATTAACAGATCTTCATTTCAGCTATATATGAGGCGCGCTTCATTTCACTACACTAAAAACAAACATGATATAGATACAAGTGTAATTCACATTCCTTATATATGACAAAGACAGATCAAAACCGGTAGCAGGAGCATTCAGATCCAAGTACTAAACTCTTGGCGAAAGGCGGATGATCGTCAATTTACAATTTTATGGTACAAATAGGACAAGCCATTCACTTTTAGTTGGGGGATACGCATGGCCATTTCAATCTGGCGATTCAATTCAGGTTTTCATTCTTCCCTGATACTACTGGGATTTGGAATACTGATTAGGGTTTCCTTTTGCATCTGTGATTCAAGTTTTTCGAAAGGTTGCAGTCGGTATTTGTTTGGCGCAGAAGATGTAAACCCTAATCCGCATCTCCCAAATCCGCATCTCCCAAATCCCATCAATCACTCCAAACAAAACGAAACCCTAAACCGCATCTCCCAGATCCCATCAGTACAACAACCCAACACGAAACCCAAATCCAAATCGTTCCCAAATCCGTAGTTCGCTATACCCATTGCAACGAGGTCATCACAGAGCAATCCAAGACGGATCCGGGTTGGAAGAGGTGTACCGCTACCGGAGATGCCGCCGGGTAGTCGTCGTCGTCTGCTATTTGCCTGCAGATCTTGGCCGAGGTCCGGCGCCGCCGCCGTGCTGCTCGTTCGCCTCAAGCCTTCCGCTGCAGCACTTCAATGTCCGGATCCGAGCCAACGCGCGAAGAGCCGACCGTTGGTACTCCGCGCTGCGGGAGAACGCGAAGGGATCCGCGAGAGGAACTGGCTCGCGGGGGATTCTCTTTCCTATCCCATGCTTCTCCTGTCCGCGAAGGGACTCCGTTGGAGCGCCGCTCTTGTTCCCCTCGCGCTCGCTTTCCCATCGCGAAGGGATTAGGACTCGGGACGGGACTCGGTTGGAGATGGTCTTAGCAGGTGGGGTTCAAGACTCTACCTGAAAAATTTCCACGTGTGTAGGTGTGAGGCCCTATGTGTGAGTCCTAGTGAGTGTGTACGTGTCTCACTGTTATGTTCTCTAAAAATTCCAACACCCTTTCTGTTCGTCCCTTGCTTACTTGTTACTCTATCTTCGTCAACCCCTTCCACCCCAGGTGAGGTGCATGTTTTAGGCACAAGATCCTCTTCTTCCACAATGAAATGTTCTGAAATTCATCAGCTTGGAATTTTCTTTTGTCCTCTTACACAAACACAAAGACATGGAGTCCATGCACTTCCATTTATCAATCATCCAAGACCTTCTGCGAGAGAACCTACCTATCGACGTAGCGAGCGCGTAACGACGACATGCCTCCACCTCGTGGTTCCCTTCCCTCCCCTTCCTGTGCCCTCTACCTCCTTCCCTCTCCCCCTCGACATTTCTCTCCCTAATGTTCAAATTTTCAGCTCTAAACTTCAAATTATAGATTGCCAGCTCCACAACTGCCAAATCGAGCAATGTAGCCTCTCTTCTCTATCCCCAACAACTCATTTTTTTGTGACCAACACTCCATCAAGCTGCCCCTCGTTGGATCTATGTTATCATCACGGTTTACCGTTGCTTAGATCTTGCCATGTCTGCCAAGAATTGACACTTATGCATGCAAGGATGAAGGTGTATCATCCTCGGAGGAGTCAGAATTCGAATATTTTTCTTCAGAGTCCCACTCTCCAATGTGAGCCTTACTTTTGCCGTCCTTGTAAAGCTTCTTGAAAAACTTCTTCCCTTAGAAAGCCTTCTTTTTCTTGGACGATTTATTCTTGTCGTCCTTCTTCTCAGGGCAATGAGAGGCAGTGTGCCCTTTCTCATCACACTTATAGCACCAAATATTTGCATACTGGTTTGTGCTAGAATGTTGCCACTTTTTGAATTTTTGAGGGGCGCTTGAGCTTGAACGTCTCCTCATGAACCCTTTCATTCTTCTCACGAGGAGCGCCTCATCACTTGACTTCGCTTTCTCTTTGAAGACTATATTCTTCTTCTTCGAAGAGTTTTGCTCCAAAAGCTCCTCCTTATCTTTTTTGTAAAGCTTATTAGTAATGAGATTTCTAAGAAGTCTGGTGGGCGTCATCCTTGGTAACTCCGGTGAGTTGAGAAACAATGTCACCAAAGTCTCATATTTGTCTGAAAGCGCCCTCAGCATCTTACGAACAACATCAAATTCGGTTAGCGACGCCCCAAAATCTTTGAGCTCATTTACTATGTTATTTAACCGTGAATACATCTCATTGATGTTTTCATGGAGTAATATAATAAAACTCTCATGTTTGATCTGAAACACATGCAATTTAGCTTCCTTGACCACGGATGTTCCCTCATGAATTTTCAAGAGGGTAGTCCAAATCTCATGAGCCGTTTCGAGGTTGCTCATTCGATTGAACTCATCAGTGTTTAAGGCGCCAAATAGAGCATTCATGGCTTGAGTATTGAGATGAGAATTTCGTTCTTGTTCCATTGTGTGTGGGATTAACTCTCATAGTGAAACTCTCATCTACAATTCTCCATATGCCCAGATTCATAACCTTAAGGTATATGGTCATATGAATTTTTCAATATGCATAATTTGAGCTATTAAATAAAAGTGCTTTGCCTAGTGACACCCAATCACTAGCCATCTTACTCTCTAGGCGGTAAAACCTCAAAAGATAGTCTTCACTCTAATACCACTTATAGGATCAAGGATAATCGACTAGAGGGGAGTGAATAGGAGGTTTCTAAATTTTTATCCTCTAACTATAATTAATAAAATCAATAAGCAAGAATTGCAAATTTTCACAATTTTAAGGCCAAGTTTTCTAAAGATCATTAAGTACTTCAACAGTTAAGTTATAGGCAATAAATGATTCTAAGCACAAGATCAATATGACTAAGTAGCTAGTATTGTAAATTGCGCACAAGATTAGAGATTTCAAATTATAAGAAAAAGGTTCACAAGAATTTTATTCCGTGGTCTTGGAAACTTGCTAATCTCCTCTAATCCACGTTGAGATGACTTGAACAACTTCAAGCCAGCTTCAACCTCTTGAACCTTCCTCGATCACTATGATAGTTCTTCCCCGCTCCGGGTAGGCAAACTCCGACCTTCACAATTTGCCAGGGCTTCTCACAATCTAAGTCGAGAAGTTCACCGTGCAAGAACGCCTCCAAGCCGTCTAGGAAGTGGCAACCTCCAAGAGTAATAAGTCTTTACGCTTACTTAAGGCCGAATCAAGTGTCTAAAGGCTCAATCACTAAATGTACACTTGAAAATACTTCTAACTCTCTCAAAATAATAATTTAATACACGCAGTGAGTTGGAGACTTTCTAGAGCTCAAAGATGATCAATGAGGTGCCAAATTTACTCTAGAATGCATGTGAGGGTATTTATAACCCCACCAACCAAATATAACCGTTGGACAAAAGTTACCCAAAATCACCCTAGGAGACCGGTCATACCATCCTAGGGTCGGTATAACCGCCCTTTAGTGGCCAACAGTCGCTATAGTATATTTAATACACCGTTAGTGGCCGTTGGTCACTATGGCCGGTATGATCGGGGCACTCCTGCACTATATGACTACCTGTATATGAAATTTCCTAATGACTTGTGGGACGTCCGAAATTTTCGGATGCATTGCAACATTTTTTTCCTGCATGTGCAATATTTTTTTACACCGCGTGAAATATTTTCCTTCGACAAACAGTCAAATGCGCTACAGTAAATGAATGTTGCATGCATCGACAAAAAATGTTGCAAGCGTAGGAAAAAAAATGTTGCAAGAGGTGTCCGATGGGATGAACAGTAATCGGACGTCCGAGCGCTAGTTTCTCCCATTAAATTTAGGTAACCTCTAAGCTACTCCCTTAAGTCACAAGTAGTTATCATTTTTAATATAGTTATAGTTAAAATTGCAAAACTTTAACTATCAATATCTTTTTATGTATTTAAATTGGATACATGAAAATTATATGTGTAGATTTGTCTCGAAAAATACTTTCATAATATTATACTTTTATTTGGTTTTATAAATATGTTATAATAAAAATTAGTGATTAAAGTTGTGTTTTAGATGCGTGTATATCTCGTTCTATCTGTAGCATTCAATGTTTGCGCTAATCCACAAATGAGCATGCCACATTTTAAAATCTCACGACATGAAAAGATTTTTTGCACTGGACAACAATTGGCACGTAGAACTCACCTCGTAGTCTCACACCTTTCATGGTAGTTAGAATAACCAATAGACTTCCACTTCCACGCCAACGCACGTATCTCATGTTATCTATAGTAGTAATAGTTATGTTAGTCATACACATTAACAACTCAGACTACCACATTTTGTCTCAAGACTTGCAGGATTTTCTATCGGACGTATATACACTATGATAACATCTGATACGCGCAAGAACTTTACTTACGGCTCACACTTTTTAATGAGGCAAAAAAACAAACAGAATCCCATGCCAACGTGGCCACTGAAAAGCTGAGCCGAGAAAAAAAAGCTGCAAAGTGCAAACTACAAACACTAGCCAGTACCACATCGCCACGCTTCAAGCCTCCCGCCCGAGCCAAGGCCATGCCGCCGCCACTCCTGGGCTCCCGGTTAAGCCTCAAGCCCTCAGCCACGCCATCACTGCTCCTAGCCTCCCCTCGGGCCCCTGAGCCAAGGCAGCGTCGCCGCTCCCGGCCTCCCATGGGCCACGACCCTCATAGATCCTGGACGCCATCGCTCCCTCGGTCGCCAGCCTGCTGCCCCCGACTCTAGCCAAGCCTCCGACTTTGCCCCACGTGGCCACGCCCTTTGCGGCTGTGCCAACTTCCCACAAGCGCGGGTCGCGCCTGCGCCTGCTCGGCTGCTCTAGACTCCTAGATTTGGACACCGCTGCTCCCTCGGCCGCCGATCTGCCATCCCCAACTCCGGCCAAGCCTCCGACTCCGCCCTTCGTCCCACGCGGCCATGCCCTCTGTAGATGTGCCGATCCGCCACCAGCACCTTTCGGTCTGCGCTGCCCGGACTCGAGATCTAGAGTCCGGACGCCCGCCTCCTCGATTGTCGGCTGCCGCCCCGACTCCGCCCTCGCCCCCCACGCGCCACGCCCTCTGCTGCTCTGTGTTGCCGCCCACACGGTGTTGAATGCCTTCTGAAATTGCTATGGTATTTAGATAGAATCAGGTCCTCATGACCGAAAGTGATCTCCTTTTTAAGGTAAGAAAGTGGGATTTAAGCTACTGATTAGTATACAGTGCTATTTGATTACCAATCATAGCACTATGCTAAACTAACCAAAAATGATTGATTGCTAGTTACTTTTCCAATTATTGGTATTCTGATTTGAAATGTTGTAGTTCATCAATGGATCTGCTAAGTTTGAAATAGTGAAAATGTGAAATGTCCTGTGATTCACCAATGCAGGAGTGGAAGATGCTAGCGCGGACTTCTGTTGTTTGCTGTCTTGTTTCTGTAGGGAACGAGGGTGATCTCTCTACGAAGTATTGGAGGTAAGAAATGAATCTTTTTTTCCTTTTTTTGGTGCGACTTGGAGCTAACCATAACTACAATAAATGTTGTGTATAATTTAGAACTTCTTTGCCATATCTTGTGTACAAATTGTTCATTGGGAGGACATTTATTATTATACCTCGTAGATCAAAACCTATGGATACAACTCTTTCCACAAATATTAACATATGCTAGAAATTCCACCTGATGATGTTATGTTGTTTGTTTGTTTCAGTACCAAGGACCCTGGGCAGTAGCCATTCAGTTTCAATATTGGCCTGAGTTCTGTGATTAAAGGTAATCTCGTATCAACGAGCTATTCAATTCATGCACAATCATTTGAGCTATTTGTTATTGGTGCATGTGTTAATAGTTGCTATTGCTATCTTCTAGAAAGGAATGTTTTTTCCCATCACATCTAAAGGACCATTGTTTGCTTGATTAGAAAATGCAGTAAAGGAATAATTATGTAGCAGGCTTGATTTCATATTTCGATTTTATATGTCATATTCTTCCATCGAAATAGTTCTTTGGATGGTTTTTGACATCTCAGAACATAAGCTTACTGATCTTGGTGATGCTTTTCTATTGTGCACTTGAGAGTATATATGAAATTCAAGATATGACTGCAAATATGCACTCCTCATTTTTTTAACCAATAGTTTATTGCCAGGATTTAAGTTACTTCTATATTTGTCACATTGTGATTGTTTTTCGAATTGAGTTCAATTGATTGGACTCAATTTGGTTTGAATGCTTTGAAGATTACAAGATTTTACAGCGTTTTCAAAATATAATGTTAAATTCTTATTTTACAACTGACATATCTCTACTAATATAAATTTGTAGTTGGTGGCAGCGGTCCGTTCTTCCTAGCCCCCCTCCCCCGCCATATCTCCAATAATGATCGGTCATTATAGCTAATTATTCTTTCTTGATTTACAGCCAGCCATATCTCTCTAAATATGGCCGATTATTGCTGGTAATTAATAGCCGACCAATCATTCTTTTTGTACTCTATATATGCTATACAGTTTTCACAGAATCAATCAAGGGAATTCATTCAAGATCTCCCATGTCATACCGCTGCGGCGAATAAACTCGACGAACTGATCAATAAGTGACGGACCGACGTACATGGCTGCAAGGCGCAGAGGCCGAAGCGTCATGCGGTCGAGTAATCGCTGCGGCGAAGAACAGCGAGCACGACGCTTTGCGGTGTTTGTGACCCAATACGGCGCGCTTGGGCGTGAACAAAGCGTACGACGCGTCGGCATTATTGCCCGGCGACACTGGTGGGACATCGTCGGCGATGAGAGAGTCATTGGCATACCCCTTGGAGATAAACGGGTTGATCCAGCTGAATGTCGCGAGAGAGAGAAACGACGCGACGACGCACGGCATGGCGGGCGCCTCGGTGCTGGTGTTTTCTGGTTTACCTTCATGGACTTCGGCATCATGACCGGTGAAGCCAGTGATGGCTAGGTACGCTAGAGGCATGGAGACGAATAGGTCGACAAAGGCGAGAGGGTTATTTGGGAAGAGCGGCGAACCATCGGCGCAGCAGACCACCGCCGAAGCAGAGAAGAACGCGGCGCCGAGAGTGGTGACGATCTAGAAAACGCGGAGGTGCAAAGGCTGGATGGCAGCGGTGGCCCCTTTCTCCGAGGTGAATGACCACGTGGCCATAGCGTGCGCGATGAAGTAGGCGGCGAGGAAGGTGGACTCCATAACGCGCCATGGCGTGCTCGGCAGGAGGAAGAACGCGAGCACGAGGAGGGCGACGGACGCCGCATGGCGAAGGCGACGCCGAGCGCGACAAGATAGCGCCAATGGTTCGAATGGCGGTGGCCAAAGAAGCGCCTCGTGCTCGAGGGAAGCCCCCGTGTCGCCCCTGCGAAGGCGGTGGATGACAAGGACGAGCGAGACGACGAGGAAGACGAGGTCGACGGTGCCGCGGAGCGCGCGCTGCGAGCATGGCGAAAGGAAGAGGAACGCGAGCTGGTAATATAAATTGCAAAAAGGGATAAAAATGATTGATTGATTTTTGAGATTGGTAATATATATTGCTACGTACAATATATTTAGCTTTAATTCATACCAGAGAAGAAACTATAAAAACTTTTGTAATCGAGAGAAATATATGTTTGATCTTATAGCATAATTTTCTTTTATTGCTTGACCTTTATGTTTCATTACCAATTTTATTTTTCGTAGCAACGCACGGACATTGATCTAGTAAAATTTTATTTTTTTCAGGTTTAGATTCTTGTACTATTGTTGATGGCGGTATGATTTGACTCGAATGCACTAAACCTTCATCGGTTAGATATTAATTTTTGTGCCGCTCCACTACGTCATGTTGTTGTATGAACCATGCGCGACTTACTAGTGATGCGTGCTTTCTTACCATCGCCTCACGTTTTCCTTCGAAAGCATGCTTGTTTTGTTCAACACCTGCACACGCGACGACACGTTGTGCACACGTGCCGTATATCTCTATCCACACCGAATAAAACCAAAAAAAAAATCGTTTTTTCTCCACGCCCCATCTCGACCATTGTACAACAATCCAATGGTAGCAAAGCTGCCATGTGCATAATACATATTAATTAGTTAATTAATTAATAATTGAAATGTACAAGGCAAATACGAATACTTACGACACGTCTAACAGTGGCCACCTCAGCCGTCTCTTACGTACTACATTACTCAATTCCTAGTTGAAAGAGAGAAGAGATGAAACGAGAATGTGTTATCTCTCCTGCAAAGCGACAACCTTGGCTCATAATCTATTGCAAGTGTGAAAAAGAAAGTTGCGGTGAAAACAATAAAATATAATTGGACAAATAATTTTAGATATAAATTGTTTGAGATATTGTCTCCAAGTAACTGTCGGCCGATGCCATGGACCATGGTACTCCAGTACCGACTACCGAGCGTGGTTATATTTCGTATTCTACTTTTTTTTTTATGCCGCAATACTTGTCTTTCTCCTCTTCCTTCCCCCGTCTTCCTCTCCGCGAGAAGAACACCGGAGGGGACGAGCAAAAAATAAATAAAAAAGAGGATCTAAATAAGAAATGAAACACAACATACCCTAAGCCGCGGCGGGCGCAATCTCGGCGGCGCAGCACGTCGCCGATCGCCGCAGAAGCTGGTGGGAGCGATCGCCGGGGATCGCCTCCGCCGATGTGAGATGCTGGGCGGCGGGAGGCAGAGGGGGAGGGAGGAGGGGGAGGCCTCGGGGCGCCTCCGGGCGGGGATGGGGGAGGAGCACGAGGAGGGGGAGCTGGAGCTCGAGGCGGTCGGCTGGGACGCCTACGGCTACGGCGGCCGCGAGGCGGGCGACGATGAGCTTGCTGATCCCGACGCTCTCACCTACATCGTAAGAGATGCTCTCTTCTTCGTGTTTTTGTGTGCGGATTGGATGGTTGATGAGTTCGTGGTACCGGGTTGTGGTGGTTGCCTGCTTGTTTTATGCGGCGGTAATTGTGTTAGCTCGGTTGTAGCGTTGTGAAATTTTGCGTTAATTTTGCTGTGTATCGGCGGCGAAGTTTTGTTTTTTGGTTGATGAGGTTATTGCTGATTAGAATGGTTGGTTGTTTAATTAATCTGGATAGTTTACCATGGCTCTTGCGCACATTGGGGTTTGCGATTTCATAGTTAATTGCCGGCCTCCATGGTGAGATGGAATATGGTTTAATGTGTTAACTTTAGCTGATTTCGTGGGAATTATGTGTGGAGTAATGGCTTGAAACTGACGTGCGAGTGTCCAATTAGTTCGTGAAATTTTCTTTTACACTTTACACTGATTTCGGGTACGTCCTTTTGGTGAATTCCGGAGCTTTCTTAATTTCAGTGCTAGATTTAATATGTGTAATTTTGTGTAACTCCGAAGCGACACATAAATTTTTGTTACTCTGCAAGGTTTTCATCGACAGTATATTTTTGTACTAAGTTCATGCTTATTAGATAAGAGAATAAAATTGATCTTGTGATGTCAGATTCTGTAGACCACTATCCACCTTTGTCAATGGGCAACATAATTAGTGCGCAAAAAAGTTTTGTGGGTTGAGCCAAAACATCTGCTAGTGTGTTGGAGTTTCATTTATTCTGGTACCATATGTCTGGCCTAATTAGTTCTTTTAGTAAGCTTGCTTATGGGGCTTCTAACCTAGGAGCTCACTACCCCTGCTTACACACAACCCATGAAATATGTTTGGGGGGAAACCATCTTGTGAGCTCTAGAAAGTAAAAAATGCAGTATTATATGAGATTTTAGATTTTATGCTAGAAATTTGATTCAACATGGAGAATGATTGTGAGATTGATAATTGTCACTTTACTTTGTTGCTTGATGTGCCTATGTCTGTGTAATAACTTCTTGTAGCAATGGTTCAAAAGGACACACCACTACACCATTTAGGTATTCATGGTTTGCATTCTGGCTCCATCTTTCATTACTTAAAGCTAGAGGAGAGTTGATGGCTTGATGCTACTTCTGGCATATGGATATGGCAGACTTAACTAGTATGAGTTTGTTTGGATTTGGGGGATTTAATCCATCTGTTACATGACATTCCAGACTTCTGGGGTCCTTACTTCCTCTAGGTTTTTTTTTTTGGGGTGGGTGGGGGATTTTGAGGAATTTTATGGAATGAATTGTTCTTCTACACTATGTTTAACTGCTGCTAATGAGCCTCAGAAATTAGGCCTTCAACTTTTGTTGCTATATATACTCTTAAAAAGTGGCTCTCTTTCACAGATGTCCTTATGTTTCATATACACTCTTAAAGGAACAGTTTTCTATTTTGTGGAAGATAAACTTTTAAATGAAGTATGGTATATGTTGTACAGGATGAAAAACTTCAAAATATGTTGGGTCATTTCCAGAAGGATTTTGAAGGTGGAGTACTTGCTGATAACTTTGGTAAGGGGATTACATGCTGCCACCCTATTTACTCTGTAGAGTTACTCTTGTACTGATGTATGTGAAAAATTGTTCACACTACATAGGATCACAATATGGGGGTTATGGTTCATTCTTGCCTACATACCAACGTTCCCCTTCTGTCTTGTCTCAATCTAGAAGTCCTGCGGTTCCACCAAACCGTGGCAGTGCCTCTAGATCACCATATATGCCAGTGGAGGTACACTTCTGCAAATTTCACCATGACATGTCGACTTATTAGGATTACTGCATAAATATTAGAACCCTATAAAATTGCTTTGATGAACTTCCAGAGTGCACAGAAGAATAGTTTTGTCAAGACTGCATTAGATAGCAAGAGGAAAAATGATTACTGTCAAAGAACATCCAATGGGATCGATGGTAATCCTCCTCAACAGATGTTGAACAGAGCGGTCAATGGCCCTGAGAAAAAGGCACCGAAAATACGTATCAAGGTGAACAGCAATAAAAGTTTGGCAAGAAACACTGCTGCTATATACAGTGGCCTGGGCCTCGACATTTCTCCTTCGTCATCTATGGATGACAGCCTAAATGAGAGCGCTGGGGCGAAACATTTACCTGATGAATCTCCTAATACCATTTTCCGGGTTAAGTTTTGTCTCTTCAATTTGTTTATCTTGGCAAGACCTTTGATGATTGATTTTAAAGTGTTAATCCCTTTTGTTATTTGAACAGATAATGACCTGCCATTCTGTTCCTGGAGGACTCTTGCTCTCACCCCTTGCTGAACATGTTCTAGAATTGAGAAAAAAGTCAACACCTGTAACAAAAAAACATGAAGCACCTGCATTTGATGATGACAAAGAAGAGTTGAACAGAGACTGGTGTCATACGACATCTGCTGCACGAGATAACAAGAATCAGACGGAGAAGAAAATTAAGTATGATGAAAAGAAAGATCACCTTCCTGATTTCAAGAGTTCTAAACGCAGACATAACAATGCAAGTATTACGAATAAGGGAATTAAACCTGAGTTGCAGGACATTTCATATGATATAGATTCAATCCTCTTACCAAGAAGCATAAAGACAGACCAACATTCAGTTGAGGAATCAGCAAAGTTTGTGGCTGAGATTTCGGATCACATCAAGGAAACAAAGAATGGCCCATTGAAGGGACGAATTAGTGACAAGAGTTCTTTGAGAGATATGGAGTCAGTGGTAGATTGTAAAGCTGTTAATTTAGCACATGATTGTAAACTTCCAAAGGGTAAAGCAAATGCAAAAGCAAGTACAGTGAGAAATGCATTTGAAGATTGGAGCAAGGACAGTAAGACAGAACCTTCACTTGATCATGGATTTTTGGGTGAGATCAAATATGATTCTGATGAATACAATGATCAAACTTTTACAAATTCAAATCACCTGCAAAATGTTCCTCCTAACAAAACACCACTTGAGAGAGACAAAGAAAAAGTGAGTCATGTAAAAGGTGAACTATTTCAGTACAAAAGGAAGGAAATGGAAAGTCTAGTTAATCCTGAATCCATGGATATCATCCCAGAAAATGTAGTTAGAAATTCTTCTGGAATGCCGAAAGGGAAGAAGAAAAATTTCTCTTTGCAACCTGCTCTGTCTGGGAAGAAGCTCAAGGTCAAGCCACGCAAACAATTGAACAATGACATTACTGGAAAATCTTATGGCAAAGATAAGAGTGTGAAGCCTGAGAAAGAGACCGTTACATCTGGAGAGACTGATAAGGACATGTCAGGTGGTGGAAACGATGCCGACCGCAAGATCTCTCCCATGTTTCCTGACAAATCAGCTCCTATGTCATCAGCATGCAAGAACGAGGGTATAGAATCATCAATGGCAGTGCCTGCTCCAGCACCTGTTTTAATAAATGAACAATGGGTGTGCTGTGATAAGTGTGAGAAATGGCGCCTTTTACCCTATTGGATGAATCCAGATGTACTTCCCAAAAAATGGCGGTGTAGCATGCAAAGTTGGCTGTAAGTTTCTGCAAGAGACATTAGATCCACTTTGTTCATTTTTAGATATTTTCATGCCTTATCTTAGGCTATGCTTGGTAGAGCTCTAGATCCTAACTTCACCCCATATCTGAAACTTGTAGACTAAAATAAAGTGAATTAAGTTTATATTTTTAGTCTAAAATGTAAATAAGATGACCCACCTAAACACTCTTAATATACCCACAGCTCTAGCTCCAAACACAGCCTTAGTCTCTCCATTTGTTAGTTTCTAAGATGCGATAACTCAGTGGAGTAAGTTTTTCTTGCATTATATTTTTTGTAATTCCTTTGTGCAAACTGATATGAAGTTGTTTTTATTTTCCAACTGTTCCAATATCTTAAAGAGAAACAAACTGTTGAAATTTCTTAATTGATTCCATTATGGTTTATTTTTTAATCTCTGTATTCATGTTTTGTCTCCAGTCATATGGTCATGTGTTGACTACAGAGTTTCATTGCTTGCAAGCACTATTGAATACATTGTTTGCTAAACATGTGCTTGCTTCATCTTTAATAGATTGGTATTTTTAACTTCTTGTAGGCCTGGAATGAATAGCTGCAAAATAAGTGAGGATGAGACCACAAAAACCTTTCGTGCGCTTTATATGGTTCCTGGACCTGAAAATAACATGAGTTTGGATGGTCGTCATGATATTGCTACATCAGGCGGCATAGCTATGACTCCCCCAACTTTTGAGGGCAATGAAAAGTCTATCACTACATCAGGGAAGCTGAAAGTTCAATCCAATGATGCAGCTAATGTGTCGAATAATTTAAACGCGGCTGAGACGTCGAAGCCTTCAAAGAAGCTACATGCTCCTACAAGTAAAAAACCTGATGGTGTTGATTGCTTCCCTAAACACAAGGAAAAACGGAAGCACATAGGATCATCAGATAAAGGTGCAACAACTAATAATTTGTTTTTTCTAATTTATTTCTATTGTTAGTCGTTTGATTCTAATGGTTTCGATTTCTGCAGGAGAAATTGTTGCAAAAGATCAGACACATCCAAAATCGAAGAGCAGTGTAGGGGCTGATCATGATAACCTGAGAGCAACAAAGAAAACAAAGAAAGAATTCAATGAGCCTGCAAAACATCATCTCTCTGAGTTTGAAATAAGCAAAAGTAGTGCTTCAATCATGGAAACTCCAAAAAACTTGAATAAATATGGTGGCATTTCACCTGGCATCAGAAAGTATGGTTCATCTTCATCAGCTAAGTGGTTCCATGATGGAGATAAAGTTTCCTCAGAAGGGGGCATTATAACTTCTGATGCAGGACGATCTGATCTTGCAGACTTATCCATTAAGAATAGAAAATCAAAACAAAGGCAATTAAGCCAGTGTGGTCCTGACCCTAGTCTGGGCTTCGTAGAAGCTCTGGCTATTGATACCTCTACGAAGTGTGTTGTAAAAGAAGCTTTAAGTGAAAGTAATGTTGCCAAGGAAAATCCCAGGCCAGAGCTGAAGTTTTCAAAGATGGATGACCATAGGAAAGTTGCCCATGCCAGAGGCACCATTTCTGGAATTGCTAGCGATGAAATATATGCTGAGAAAGAGCGTTTAGGAGAGCAACGTCAACAGAATATCCATTTCGAGCACTCATTGCTGTCTGAAAACACCATGAGGAGGGCTACATGTTATGCACAAGCATCCACAGCTGCCACTTCCAGTTCATCTAAGGTGTCTAGCTCCCACAAGAGTAAAGCTGACTTTCAAGAAACATGGGCCTCACCTGTAGAGTCAGTTTCTTCTTCACCCTTGAGAACTTCTGATCAGAATCTTTTGAATCAACATAGAAGGTATTCATGTGCGGTTGCAGAAAATGTGCGTTCTCAGGAGTCTGGGAAAAGTGGTTCTTCATGCTCCAAGGAAAAATATGACTTTGGGTCTGGTTTCTTTAATGGAGACATGCATCATCATGTTTTGAAGGATGGGGACTTGCAGAAGGATAAACAAGACTTGTTGACAAATGAATGCCATAAAAACGAGGATTCTGGACTAGGTATAAGAAATGGTCAATTGAATCCTGTAATGGGACAGAAAGTTAATTCACATGTCCTTTCAATACACGACAACAGTGATCACAAACAGCCACCATCCCATCAAAATGGGAAAACACATCTTCGTTTTAATTCAAACCAAAGTGACCATGCAAAGTTGACTTCTGGGAAACATCCAACACATGTTAAGCCTGATAAAGGGAATGTAGAATACAAGGACCTGAAAATAAATCCATCTACTATCAAAGGAAGCAAGCAGCAGCCATCATTAAACAATACAGCAGATGGAGATGCCTCCTACAAGGCAAAACAATCAAAAAAGGCTGTTATCGAAAATACGAAGCAAATAACTCTTAATGCTGATGCTTCAAGTCCAGTAAATGCGTTTGTTCTACTGAAGGAAGCTCGGAATTTGAAGCATTTGTCTAAACATTTAAAGGTTGAATGTTTGAAACATTACTCTAAACATTTTTTTACTATTCTTTTCATTCAGATTCCGTTGCCCCTCATGTGCATCACTTGTTGCAGGAAAAGGGAAATGACCTCGACAGTGCAAACATGTGCTTTGAGGCGGGCCTGAAATTTCTTCATGTCGCATCTCTTTGGGAGGCTCCAAATATTGATAGCTCCAAACAAGTGGATTCTGTACAAGCTATGAAACTATATTCTGAAACAGGAAACCTTTGTGGGTAAGCAACATTCTTACAATGTCATCTCTTTAAGAGGCAGGCAGCATGTCAAATTTGTTTATAGTAGTTGGGTTTGTTTACCCTTTTGACATTCTTTAATGCCTTCAAGCAGTCACTTTTATTTCCTTTCAAGGGAAACTTGATAGTTTGGTTCTTGTTACTTGTTTCTGTCGTTCTAAACATTTATTTACTTGTTTCTTGTTACTTGTAAGCCTCTGTTGCTTTCTTTTGGATGTGACCAGTGTTATAAAAAGCACTAGGCGCTAGGTGAGCGGCAGCAAGGCGCCTAGGCCACTGCCTAACAGGCAGTTCACACACAGTGCTAGTTGCATGTTTCAACAGAAATGTATTAAAATACCAGAAGTCCGACAAATAGAGTTGAGACATAACTTATTTTCCAAGAGAGCAAACATCCAGAATTTCATGGTTCTCTATCTCCAATTCTTCATAATGAGCTCTTTAAATTATGTAGCTGCACCTTTGACCTCTTAGTCACCACCTAGGGCCCAGCCTACCGACTATGGCAAAATCGCAGTGGCAAGGGGGCGCCTAGCTCCTAGGCGGCCGCTTTCTAGAATACTGGACATGCCTTTTATTTAATTGCCAGTTGATGGTAGTTCAACTTGTTCCTTTAATTTTTGTGTACATTTTTAATATCATATGATGCTTACAAGCAATGAACAATACTAATGTGTCCCTTGACTTGTTTTGAACAGATTTTGTGCTCGTGAATTTGAGCGACTTAAGAAAATAGCAAATGCTGCTTTGGCATATAAATGTGTGGAAGTGGCATATATGAAGGCTGCCTTCTACAAACATCCTGGTGCAACTAAAGACAGGCATGCATTGCAGGCAGCATCTCTGATAGCTCCTCCAGGTTTTTCACATATGCTTTAACTCATGAAGTTGCTTAGTTATTTTGATAATTTTATAAACCATTAAGGGCCTGCCTGTTTGGTTTGAGGAATGGCCTCATTAGAATGGGTTGGTCCATCATGAGGTCATCTAATGATAATGATTTTTGTGGAATGACCTTATCCCTAATCTTTTTAGTGGTATTGTGACCGTATGGATTTGCATGGTGATAGGCCGACTCATTCATTTTTCAAACCAAACATAAAGATCACTTTTGGAGTTAGAACCAGATGATCCTAGGACCAGTACATTCTTCAAACCAAATACCTCATAAAAGTAGGGATGCTTCAATATCTGAGAATCTGATCTATATTATGTTCTTTACTTCTATCATAAGTGAAGTGTAGCAGCTTTTATTTCAAGAGCATGACTTGAGAGGTTATATTTCCCAATCTCAACCATTTGACAACTTAGCATTGTATAATGTGTATGAAGTAAAGTAAGGTTAGTAGGTTACTAATGGTTCTAAGATTTCATCCTTACGCCATGATCTTGGCATATCTCTCATGTCAAATTTTCAATGCATGTCTTGTTCGGAAAGGGGAGATGTCTAATTATCTCTCTCTGATTTATTAAACAAAATAAACACTACCTTTGTTTTATCTTGTGATATCAATGCAACTAAGTTTGTCATCCATCGTTTTGTTAAAATGACTGACCTTCTGATAGTTCAAATTCTTCTCTCTTTTTTTGGCTAGCTGAGTCACCATCATCTTCTGCTTCAGATGTTGATAATTTAAATAACCAGAGCACAGCTGCTAAGGCTGTTTCTGCAAGAGGTGTATACTCTCCTCAGATTGCTAGCAATCCCATATCTCGGAACAATCATCACTTGGTGGGATTGCTTACTTATGTAAGTTGCTTTTTTTGGCATTGGATATTGATCTTACAAGATCATCTATTGAATGCAGCAGTTAATGCTCTTGATATAAATGAAATTGACTTCAGGGTTGCCCATAACATCTGCAATTTAGCATTGTACAACTAGTATTTCTCCTTTCAATGCTTGATTATTCAGTTTAGAGTGAAAAACAAACTTATTATTGCTACTGAAATGTGATTATCATGGAACTCATGACTGCAGATTTCTTCATTTTTCTTCTTATGATGGAATATTCTCCTGTGATCTCTATGGCCTGCTCTAGTTTCTATAATTTTAGAAATAATCAGGTTATGAAATTTCGGACCTAGCTTGTGAAGTGATAACAAGAAGTCTCTCCTCAAATATTGCAGCAGATTTTTTGCATTGAAGTTCCTTTTTTTAAAAAAACTTTTGCACTGCACTTTGCATTGAAAACCACTTATAGATTGCTATAATGTTGACAAATGATGCCAGCTACTTCAAATTCAGGTTATTCAAATTTTAGAACTGCTAATAATCTTCAAACCTGTTGGTTCGATAGGTATGAATTGTCTTAATTGTCGGGTGACTAGTTATTTTGTTCCCATTAGCTACTCAACTGATATCCCATTATCCCTTGTTGTACACAGGCGAATTTGTTATAATTCACTGTGATGGACCGCAAGATATCTTATTGAGAATTGAGTGAAATGTCTCTTGTATTTGTTAGTATAAGTATTTTATTTCTTGGTTGTGCTTTTTGACAGGTAGATGACATAAATTATGCATTTGATGGAATCAGAAAATCACAAAGTTCATTTTCTGCTTATCTTGCTGGTATTGGAAAGGATCAGGTTGATGGCATTTCTCTTGTAAGGGAAGTCCTTGATTTCAGTTTTCAAAATGTCAAGGGTCTGCTGCAACTGATCCGACACTCGTTGGAGTCTATCAACCATGAGAGTGTTAAATAATAGAACAAACATTCTTCCTGTGAATAGAGATGTATGATGGCAAGGTTGCTTTGGATTTTCTGCTACAATGGTACCTCCAATATGGGTGTAGGTGTGAAGCAGGGATTTGTCAGCAAATTATTGTGAATGGAGTGGTCATGTTGCCATGTTTATCACCTGGAAGTATTTTCTTTGTGGATGATCATTTTGACCTGTGCCAAATGGGGTTTTACCAAGAGTTAGTCTGCAGATGTAAAAAATTGCTACATTAAGCAATCTCAGTTTTGATTTCAGATGAGTTGCCAAATGCAAATTATTGGTGTCAACCCAATTTTCACCTGTTGTACGGGTAAGAAATATTAGTGAAGCTATATTTTGTTCTTTTGGATCTTGCCCCATTTTTTGTACAATGCACACCTGAGTGCTGACATTGGCTTGCTTTATATTCTCTTGTATTATTGATATGAATTTCTGCATTTTTCATTTTATTGAATTTATGTTCAAATCTAATAATATTTATCAGGTAAGAATCCTTTCCCAGATGTACTCTCCTTCTGAGTATTTTTATTTCTAACAGATATACATGCTTTGTTAAACAGGGAGAAGATTGCAGTTGGATAATATTTTTTTCCCTGAGTGCGGCAGAAGCTTAGGTCAGGACTCAGTAGAACATTCTAATTTTCTCCACCTTCTATTTGTGTTTTGATGTTCTGACAGGCAAGAACCTTCACCATTGTTCATCCTTCAATCTTTATATTTTATCTGCTTTGTTCAGTCATGCACTTAGAATTTGATAACTAAACCAGAAAAGCATGATCCCCCAACCACCACCACCCCACCCAAAACACCACCACCAGATAGATGGGCTATTAACAATGGTGGTAAAAAAATGGGTACAATTCTTTTTTGAGATTATTATTAATTCGACCAGGAGAGAAAAAGGCAACATGAATTCTAATGGTCATTATGTAACAACTACGGTGCAATAATTAAGTGATGAGCTCTCGCTCTCATTTAAATTTGATTGAAGCCGCTTGCAGCCATTGTAACTTGACTGCACTTCAGTGAGGACTGATTGAAATTTATGTACCCAAATTTGATTACCTTTTTAGCTTCACTGGTGTAGAAAGAAGCCCTTTCTTGCTATAATCTTATATGACTGTTGACAATCAAGTTGAGGTGAGGCCTCCTCTGTGCATTCAGTTTTGGAGGCGCACGCGACTCAGCACTGTCCAATGAGCATGCAGAGGCTGGATGAGGACGTCAGCTACCATCTCTGACTCCAATCTTGTGTATATATGTACCAACCTTAGCCTAATTGCTGCCCATTTTGTCAACCCCCTTGTAAATTTATATAGAATATATCACCAAAAAGGGAAAATTTTGATATAATTTCAGTTGATGTATTTGTTGTTCCTATGTTACAAACTTCATTATTCTGGTGGGCTGCCAATCTATGCGTCCTATAAGGAATTGATTGTTTAGGTGTCCTGTAACTAAATGATTTCGAGTGCTGCAGACACACTTTTGGGCGAACCTAACGAACAAATGATGATAGCGGTGTCTGCAAATCGGACTGTTGTTTTGGGGCTCTGCTTCATGATTGCCATTGTAACTTATAAGTGATGTAAATGTTTATGCTGTTATTAAAAAGGGATAATTCTTTGCATATTTCATTGTTGACGTTTTCAGGTTGCTTGGGTTGCATATATATCGCTCTTTCAGTGAAACATAAAACTTATGATTCAGTGACTTTTGCAGCTTGATGTCTTTTGTCTCCAACTGTTTTCTCCGTTTGGTTTTCTCCTTTTATTTGGATATTGGGCATCATTAAGTATATGGTTTGTGAGCGCTTGATGTCTTTAACTAGGGGGGCATATCTAGTGCAATCAGGGAAGTGGTGCAATCACCGTGCAATCCATGAGAAAAGTTTCAAAAAATTCTGAAAAAATCATGGATGTACATCTCATCTTACCCCATCTACATATAAAATTTCATGATCAAATTCATCCTATGTTAAGAGTAATAAAAAGACAAATTTCTGACAAACTTCAGCGGGCCCCGAGAGTGCTATCATGCAAGTAATCACTCCCCACGTCATGTTCCTCCTCTGTAGGGAGTTTCCCCTTTTCTTTCGAGAGGGCTCTCCTTTTTGCTTACTCCCTCATCACCACTGCTTGGTGCTTTCTCTTTCTCATATAACTGTCACCCACTGTCTTGTCTACCCATTCAAGGATGTTTGCAATCCTAGTATTCTTTCACAATGCATCAGGGTTAACAGGATCTGTCACAAGGTGTGATGGGAGGGGGTGTCACTCTCAATCTCAGAGTCCTCATCAAGTAAGGGATCAACATTGGACCTCCTTTTCTCCATCCACTGTCGGATTGGATTTTCACTGTTGCACAATGTAAACTCTATAAGATGCTGAAATGAATTGTCTTCAGCTGTAGAAATTTGACCCTCTTCGACTTAAATTCTAAGTCGTAGATTGTAGTTAATGTACACCAACTTATGAAGCTTTTTGTACAACAGACGGTTGCAAACTTTAGTGTGGATAAAAGGCGAACATACTCTAATTATGCTCGCATCCGCTAGAAGAAGTGCAATGCGAAACAATCAGCATAGTAAGCTTTTGGAGTGTGGGTGTGTCCAAAGAACACACACACCAATGTGCTACAAGTTAAAAAGAGAACAGTAAGTATGAGGTGAAAATGTAACTGTGGCCTTAAATTTAAGATGACATAAAGAAAACAGCAGGTGTTATTTTCGATCATGTGCCATCCGCTCAGCTAGAGCAGTCGCGAACATTCTAACCCTCCTTTTGTATTGATCGACCTCGTGAAGAGCGCCCGCTATGCTATCAGTATCATCAGCAAGCGCTTGAAAAGCATTCCGAAGATGTGCAAAAAGGTGTTGGTGGTACTGTATTTAGTAGTGCATCCAGGGGTTCAAGGCGGCAGCTGCGTGAAGTCAAAGAAACATGTTAGCACAAGTATGTAACGTATGTGGAAGAACAAGGTATTATGTGCAAGAGAAAAATATATTATCAGCATTCATGTAAGTATCTTGTGCTAGGTCACCTATTCTTGGATCCACGATGTTCATGTATAAGTCAAATGTAGTTGAAGAGTTATAGAACAAACTATCATATTCTTATCGCATTATGTTGTACCGTAGTAGCGCTTCGCTCAACGTAGACACCCTGTTTTGATCGGTGAAATGCAAGAAGACATATAATGGTTCTACGGATTTAACAACCGATCGAAGGTTATCTTACCAGCCCAAGTGAAAGCATCTAGGCCCCCAAAATTTGTATTGGTTTTGGTAATTAATGACAATCATGGTTAAGGGACTACTATTTCGTTTGAGAATGTTTAAAAATAGGTTGAACTCAGATCAGGAGCATAACGGGGCATGAAATTGAAAATAGAAATGGTAGATGAGTCAAGCAAGAGGACAAAGGTATAAACTTAAAGACTTTTTCATATTTTTACCGATCTCGATGTTTTGGAAAGAGATCGGGTTGCTAGATTAGGTGCCGTACTATTAAGAGGGACTCTTGATTAGTAACTTGGTGTGTTTTAGTGAAAATGACTCAATTAATGCTCATATATTAATTATTTTCACTTGATATGGAAAGAAAATTGAAAAACAAAAACCACCCCAGCTTGACCAATACTACCACCCATGGTAGGGCAGTACCGCTACTTGGTCGACAGTACTGGCCCTAGGGCTAGTAGTTTTATTCCATAGAGGGGAGTTTTTTGGCTTAGGGCCCAGCCGGCACCACCGCTCATTGTAGGGTGGTGGTACTGCTGCTTGGTTGGCACTACAGCCCATGGTAGGGCGGTACTGTCGCTTGGTCGACAGACGACAGTACCGGTCCTGGAGTCGGTAGTTATATTACAGAGAGGGATGTTTTTGGAGCCAAGCCTGGTTGGCACTACCGACCTCTTCGAGCTGTACTGTCGCTCAGCCGGCACTACCAGCCCCACATGGTAATCTTGAACGGGGACGAGATTTGAAATGCCGGGCGGAGTGAAAAAAAAATAAAAAAAATAAATTGCTATAGTAATCTTGGAAATCTCGGTGAGATCTCGGGGGTTTTTGACTAGTTTTTGCCCTTTTTTTACCGCATTTGACCGAAAATTGATCAATAACCCTTAAGAAAGTCATCTCCTAGGAAAATTTGATGAAAAACCGAATTTTTGAGACATTTTTAAAAACTATAGAAACACTATTGGATTTTTATAAAATTGTATATACCTTATAATAATGTGAAAAATTTATGGTAGTATACTAGGAAGTGTAGGATCATACTTAAAAATTTTCAAAATAATTTAACTCCATTTGTTATCTTTACAAAATCAAAAATAGAATGAACATAATTGGGATAGTAACCTTGTCAAAATTTTATAAATTTTCTCGAGTTTGATGATGATCCAAAATTTTTATGAAAGCTTAATAATTGACTCTGTAAAATTATATAATTTTTTTAAAAAAATCAACTTTTTTTTGTTTGCCCAATCAAATCTATGTATGCATTGAACTTCATTTGTTATATTTCAAAAATCAAAAACAGAAAGAACATAAATGATACACTGCACTTGTAAGAATTTTATAAATTCACTGAAGTGTGATCATAATTCAAAATTTTTATGAGATCTTAAGCACTTCCTTATAACCCTTTTCAAAATTTTCAAAAATTTTAAATATTTTTTTATTGCTAAAGCAAATCTATATATTGATCGTGAGGCTTTTATGAGGACATAGCACTGTCAGAATTTTTGAAACTTCTTTAAGCTTGATCATCATATGAAAATTTTATATAAATATTTATGATACCATTTTCAAAATTTTCTAACTAGGTTTGTACCATTTTTCATTTGGTTGAAGTTTGCCGGTAAACCTTTTATCAGGATAGTAGCACTTTCCAAATTTTTAAAAATTAATGAAGCTTGATAATCATCTAAGAATTTTATGGGAACATTAGTTATACTTCATAATCATGCACAAAAAATTTCAAAATTTTATAATGTGGTTTGTTTTATTTTTCATTCGGTTCAAACTTGCCGGTCAGCGCTTTATTAGGACAGTAGCAATGTTTGAATTTTTAAAAATTCCACAGATTTGATAATCATCTGAAATTTTTATGAGAATATCATTAATATGTCAGGAATCTTCAAAAAAAATTCAAAAATTTTTGACATCGCTTGAGCCATTTTTTGCTCAGTGCAATTTTATTGAGATCTCGACAAATCTCGCCGACATCTTGGCTAAACTGGCCGAAATTTCGGTTTTAAAATCCGGAATTTAAATTTTGTTTTTATAATTCGTCCGAAATTGATTTGAAATAGCGAGATCACGCCGAGATTTCATTCTTCGGTCAGGGACGATACTTAGAACGAAACCACATTTCAATCCTCGGCAGCAACAAGCGAGGCCGTACGCGGTACGCAGGTGTACACTTGTGTTTCAACTTTGAACATGTTGAGCATGGCAACGTCAACTGATAGGAAGCCGGCCCGGTGCCTTTGGAAATTTTGGAAGGAACGACGTACAGCGAGCAAGCTATCCACCGCAAAGAAAGAAAAAGAAAAACTCACGGAGCGGTGTGAGCAAGGCGTTCGTTCCTACCTACTTGGTTCGATTTCTAAGATCCACGTGATATACCGTATTTATTTAAAATATATATGTGCATATTCGGTGAGAAAGCGCATGCCTACGTGCTGTGGGACTGTAGAGTCTTTTGACATGTACACATGTATGTCTGTGTGTAGTGTAAGTGAAAATTAAGTACGTGTAGTGTGCGTCAATCGTGTGCTTAGAAGAAATCAAGAAAAAAAGAAAGAAAAGAAAAACGCGAGGAGCGCGAGCATAATTTTGGTGGGGGGAGGTAAGGAAATATATATATTTAGGACTCTCTATTTTTGACTGTTTGCGAACATCAAATCTCAAATATTTTACTTTTTTCTCCTATTTTGACATATCCGATATATCTTCATTTGACACCACTAAAATTCATCAAAATATTTGTAATACATAAAACATAAGCATACTAATATTTACAATTTAAAAACATGATATTTAAAATTTAAATTTAAAATTTTCAAAACATGATATTTAAATAAATTTAAAATTTTAAAGTATGAATGAAATGATAGTATGATTATTAATGCAAGCCATCATTCACTTAACTTCTATTTTAAGGTTTAGAATTTGGTTTAGTTTCAAAATTTATACTAACTTGTATTTAGAGATCTGATAAAACCCTATTTTAAGGTTTAGAGGCTAGTTTAGGGCTCTGCTCTCTTAAGCTCATAATATATCGAGGTGTTTTCATGTTTTTCTTTTTAACAATTACATAAATATTAAAGTATGAATGAAAGATAGATGATTATTACGTACCTCTTCGCTTGTTTCAAAATTTATACAACTTGTATTGAGAGATAAAATATTGAAGTACTGCTCATAATAACTTCATTCGTATTGATTATCACCTCTTCTTTTCTCTCTTCTTTTTTTTTTAAAAAATGACTTCTTTTCAAATAAAATTGTAAATATAGTCTCATCTCCACTGCAGAAGATATTTTTCACGCTTTCCTACCACAAAAGCGCCTCCCGCGCTTCCTGGCCATGGAAGTCTTCCTCTTGTACTCGCTCGCAGCGGCACTGCTCCTACGCTTGCCTATTGCAGCTGTGTCGGCTCCTCGTGCGCTCCGAGGGTGCAGCAACGATGGCTCCCGCGCTCCTCGAACACAATAGAGGATAGGTATCACTTGGTACGATAGATACAGCGTAGATGAAGCACGACACGATATGTATGTGCATGGGTCGGGCTGGTACGGTACGAATGGCAGAGCCGTGCCGGGTCTCGTGATCGGGTTTGATGTGTGGCACGGCACGGCACGCCTGTATGTGTCTTGTTTGGACCGATACGGTATGAAACAGGCCAGAAGTAGGCATGACACGCGGCAGAGTCCTCTGCCGCAACATTGCATCGTTGTGTGGCTTGTCCAATGGTCAGCGTTTTTTATGGTCCTTGTATACGGAGAAAAAAGAGACAACGAAAATGCTAAAAAGGTGGAGAATAAGCTGAAGAGTGCATACTCGCTAACACCGAGCCGCTCCGTACTCGGTACTCCACATTATGATGTAAGGTTTTTAACGAGACAGTAACTTAGTGGCTATTCAAGAATGAATAAAATTTAGTTCTTTTTCCTTAACATTTGTGTCCAGCCTCAACTCCGTACATATCTGGCTTTTTTACTCTTGTCGTAATAGTGCAAAATCGACCGAACTTATACCAACACGAGCCACAAACAGATTGCGTCTGAACTCGTAAAAAACGAGGCTGGCCAGCCGGTCTGTGACTACACAACCCGGTTTAGACATGTGTCCCGATAGATCCGTCACGACACGAAAAACTCATCACGAGCGCCCGCGCAGCGAGCTCACAACATCGATCGACGTCGTGCAGGTCGATCGATCCGGAGAGCACTACTCCGCGTCTCCACCCTTCGTTCTGCAGCTGCCACTACTTAATACTGTATGTTGCTATGTTCCATGCACGCCGCTCTATCTCTAGAGCTGGGCGTTGGGCAACGGGTGGGCGGCCCGGCCGATGAAGAGGCGAGCAGCCCGCCCGAAGACCAAGAAGACGGACGGATGAGAGATGTTCTGAGCAGTACTAAAAAGCACGGGGCGAGTCGGCGGCCTACACTCATTCACTCCTCTCCACACTAGTGTAATGGACAAGAAAATGACAATAGGTATTTGGGAGAATGAAAAATTTTATTGATATTTACATATACAAAGTTCTCACTCGTTAAAAACCTTACGCCTATGTGGGGTTCCATGAAAAGAGTACAAGAACTTTAAACAAGAGTACATATCGCTACTCTATATTTAGATCACTAATGCTTGGCGATTTCGGATCCTCAATTGATGTTGTTGTCGTTCATCTGCGTTGCAATCCTTGAGGCGGTGATGGCCTCTCTTGTTTGAGCGACGATCTTCTTTCTTCAATTATTCTCCGACGATCATTGAACGTCGCCTCTAAAAAGCAGACGACAGAACGACCAAGACATCCGTGCAAAATGGCATAACACGGAAATATCCGATGGTTGTCCTCCACCATTCAAGCAATTGGACCTTCTCACCTTAGAGGGTAGGATCGGTGGCGCAGTTATGGACGAGGTAATGATTGAGCTCTGCATTAGGTTGCATCTTGTGCCGGTGATTCAAATCCTCCCGCCTGGCCATGTGCCCAGTCGCCCATGCCTACGCCGGTCGCCTCGTCGCATCGTTCACGCCTCGTCGCATCAACGACTCAACGAGTCGACGGCTCGACACCAGCGCTTGCTGTCGCTCGGGCGCTCCTGCTACCGCTGGGGCCTGGCGCCCTGCGCCCTGCCTGCCTGGCCAAGTGGCGATGCGCCCAGTCGCCCATGCGCCCAGATGCCGTCGCCCATGCCCTGCCTGACGCGGTGATGCCCGGTCGCTAGTCGCTACTCGCCTCGTCGCATCAACGGCTGAACGCCACGCCAGGTCGCCAGCACGCCTCGTCGCATCAAGCATTCAAGCCATCAACGCTAAAGCTAAAGCTAGTTGCATGCATTGATGCATATAGCTGTATACTAGTAGTACTCGTAGCTAGTTAAGCGTAGGGGTAAAAAAAATACACGCATATGTCGCTGCTTGCAGTTCGTCCAAGCAACCGAGCATGGTCAGCTAGTATAGACGTATAGGTTGCAGTTAGCATGCATATACAGCTAAAGCTAGTTAGCTAATTTAATTTATACTAGGTTGAATTGCCTGCCCCGTGTTCCATTCATGGGCCTCCGCCCACGGCTTCTCGGGCTTCGTGCGGGCCGGCCGAACCCGGCCTATCGTCGGGCGGGCGTGCCGCCGACGGGCCCTATTTCGCCCGCCCGGCCCTATAGCTCGGCCGGCCGGCCGCCCGAATTCATTCGTGCGGGCCCGTGCTTGGCCGTCCGTATCTGTCGGCCTTGGGCCGCCCGTGAAAAGCCCGCCCAACTCCCAGTAATCTCTCTCGTCTTCGTCAGCAACGTGACGTTCCTGATCGACCGTAGATTCTGGCTTCAGCGGCCATGCCTCCGGAATGGACGCCGTCTCGTGTAATATAAATCGCGTACATCTCGCACCGTCGTCCATGGCAAGCGGCGGTGAGTGTATAGTACGTGCGCCCGGCCGGACACAAGCACGGAGGACTTGGATCGGCTATTGACGCTACATATCCTGTTGGCCAGCTACGTACGAATGAGGGTCGAGTCGAGACTCAACTACTACTATGTCAGCTCGATGAGACAAACCGTGTGAAAATCCTCAATAATTCGAGCAGCCGTGAATGATTGAAGAGAGAGATTGCGGTTTCAACGGATGTTCAGAGACGTCACTGTAAACATCGCTTGAGACGCAGCACGAGAGGTCGTACACGGTATGCAAGCGCATGTTCAGCGTGCTTTTTTTATCAACTACGTACGGGACTCAATTATTATGCAGCAATGAAAACCACTTGGCCGCGGCAAGTATTTCAACTTTGATGGGACAAATCGTGTAAAAAATATCGATCATTCCAGGAGCCGTGATTGATCATCAGCAATGTTCAGAGGAGGAGTTCATTGTAACGTCAAAGATCCGTTGAGAACTTGAGATGCGGCCCAAGCGATGTTCACGTTTGAAATTAAAGTTGTATTTCTTACGTAACTAAACTAAATCGAATATATATCCGATTAATCAGTGGTATAGATCTTTCTTCTTTTTTCTTCAACTAACACGAGAGTTTCTAGGCTTAAAGCAAACATGGAGTGTGACTTCATTTTTTACAATTTAATAACTAACGGCATTACCAACATAATTATACGGTTTGATATTATAGTACAGTTTTTTTATACAAATCTAATGACTAATTGAAAATATAATTATATTTATTATACATCGGTAATGTATGCATACTAATAATATGTGCTGTTATAAACTAATCTCGTCAAAATAACCAGAGTAAATTTTTCTCTTTTTTCTCGGGACTAGTGAGAGAATTTCTATAGCATGCATATTTTAACCTGGGGCATCACATCCAGCCATCCAGGTACCAGTATTACGTGGAGCTACCATGACCACTTTGTCGGGTTTCAAATTTTATTTTCGGATAAGATTTTGCCAGGGATCGAAATTCAAAATTTCGTCGAAATCTCGGTATTTCTGACAAATCTTGGCCAAAATTCAAAAATCAAAATTCAAATCTGGTCCATTTGCAATAAAAAAAATCCCGAAATTAGGCTGGTTTACCTGAAATTTCGGCGGTTTTGCACCGGCCCAAAAGTGGGTTAAACGATGACAAAAATTTTTGAAAATTTTCTTGGAGAGTTCTGACACATCAGTGATTTTCCCATAAAAATTTCAGATGATTATCGAATCTGAGAAATTTTTAAAAATTCAAATATTGCTACTGTCCTGATAAAATGCTGACTTGCAAGTTTGAACTGAATGAAAATTAGAACAAACAAGGTTAGAAAATTTTGAAATTTTTTGTGCATAGTCCTGACACACACATAATATTATCATAAAATTTTTAGATGATGATAAAATATTGTGAATTTTCAAAAATTCACAGAGTGCAACAGTCCTGTTAAAAGCCTTACCGACAAACTTAAACAAAATGAAAAATAGTCCAAACCATGTTAGAAAATTTTAAAATTTTTTGTAGATGGTCATAATGTATCATTAATTTTTTATAAATCTTTTAGGTGATTATCAAGATTCAAGAATGTTCAAAAATTCTGACAGTGCTACTCGTGATAAAGGCCTCATGATTAGGGGTGGAAAAAAAACTCGAAACTCGCGAGTTAAACGAGTACTCGAAAACTCGACTCGACTCGGCTCGAACTCGTTTCTTAACGAGTCGAGTCGAGCTGAGTTTTGAACTCGTTAGAAAAACGAGTTAAACGAGCCGAGCTAACGAGTTATCGAGCGAGTTAACGAGTTAATCGGGTTACATAAAAAAAAAAACCTAAATCCCCTCAGTGGCTCAGTCCCCAGCCGCCCCCCCACACTGTCTCCAATCCAACGCGCCGCACGGTACATCGCTTCCCCTCCCCCGCCGAACGCGCCGCCTCCCCTCCTCTCCGACGCACCGCCTCCGCCCCCGTCTGACGCGCCGCCTCCGGCCCCCTCCGACGCGCCACCTCCCCTCGCCCATCCGCTGGGGCTCGCGGCGCACGACGCCTCCGGCCACCTCTCGCCCATCCGCGTCTCTCGAAGGTATTGTAGATGCTCCCCTGCGCGCTAGCTGCCTCTCGTCTGATAATACTTGCCAGTTGCCATTTCTGGAGCCTTTTTTTCCTCCGATTTCTCCGCTTGTGCAAGGTTGGTAACTGAGCATCGATCGAGTTTTTCAACCAGTAGGCCCTGCCGCACATGGCGAGTTTTGCTAGAATGATGGCTTCTATTCAGAATGTTAACCGTAGATAGCTGCTGATTCTTTCAATCTCAAGCCCATGTTGGCCTAAGATTAGTCTAAGCAATATGGCTTTTAATTCCCAGTTGGATTCCGAGCAGAATATCTGAGGAATATTTGCTATCATCTTTTGAATCATTCACACAGCGGCAGATCCTTGGTAGACTAAATTGAGGCTGTGCCAACACTTATATGTGCTTTGTTGTGTCACGTTCTTCACTTGATAAGAACAGATTTGACAAACCAAACACAAAATACAGAGTTCGGGTAGCTACAAATTGGTGGAAATTGAGGAACAAGGACAGAGAAGAAGCAAGAGACTGGAATTAGAAAACAAGAGAGGGTTGGGGAAGAACAGCACAGAGAAGAATGGGGAAGGAAGAAGCTAGCGCAGAGAAGGTTTGGGGAAGAACAGCCGTGGAAGAGGAGAGCTCCGGTTCTAGTTTTTTCGATGCCTTTCCATCAATGCTGCTTCTTGCTTTTTGTCTGCCATTCCTCCCAACCGAGTGGGCCGTGAGTGAGCCCAGCTCCCAGCCCATGTCCGTGACATTCCTCCCCCCTTGAATATCGGCTTGTCCCCAAGCCGATGATAGCCCACCATAGATCATACCTGTAGTCACCACCAGGGTCCCATGGCAAATACAGACTTCTGCGCCCAACTTGATCAACACATCGGTCAACCATGTAGATGAAGCTCTGGCCCTCCTTCATCTTTGTCACACAGTCCTTGAGGCTGGTCAGCTTATTTCTGCTCTTGGTGGAGTGGTACCTCGGAAGCTCAGCAATCTTGTTCCTGTTCGAGGAGTCCTCAGGGATGCCAAGATGCCAAGCTGCAGGTTCAAGCTGACCCTCCACAGAAAAGTGCTGGACGGCCAAATGTTCCTCCCAGTCGTTAGTCGAGCTCTTGTAGAAGGCAGCATACTCCTCCTTGGTGATTTCATCAATATGCACACCATGCTCGCTCTCTAAGTTTGCTGGTTCACAGAAAACATTCAACACCTGTGTGTGTAAATCAGTCTCTGATCCAATTGTTCCAGGAGGACCAACACGCAGAACACCTTTAGGAATGCGAGAACCAACAGCAGTGAACCTTTCTGGTTTCTTCAAGAACTCAACCACTTCCATGAAGTCTTGCTTTGCTTCATTGACGACAGCAGCATCATCTAATGTAACACCAGTGTTGGGTTCCATCTGAAACTTGGCCCTAGATTGACCAAAACCCAGGGAAAAGCCAGGACCATTAGGTCCACCAAGGCCACTTGATTCTCTTCTTGACAAGAACAGATTTGACAAACCAAACACAAAATACAAAGTTCGGGTAGCTACAAATTGGTGGAAATTGGGGAACAAGGATAGAGAAGAAGCAAGAGACTGGAATTAGAAAACAAGAGAGGGTTGGGGAAGAACAGCACAGAGAAGAATGGGGAAGGAAGAAGCTAGCGCAGAGAAGGTTTGGGGAAGAACAGCCGTGGAAGAGGAGAGCTCCGGTTCTAGTTTTTTCGATGCCTTTCTGTCAATGCTGCTTCTTGCTTTTTGTCTGCCATTCCTCCCAACCGAGTGGGCCGTGAGTGAGCCCAGCTCCCAGCCCATGTCCGTGACATGTTGTCACAGCAAAGTTAGTTGCATAAGGCAAGGCCAGAGTTTTAAAAACAGATGCCAAATTTTTTTCACAAGGTAGCTAGTGACAGTTTCAGGCAGGCATTACCTTGCAATCACTCATTTTCCCTAGAATACTATTAGAATATGTGATAGTTTAATCTTAAATATGAGGTCTTTGACTCTAATCACACATCCCCTAGAAAAGATGGCTTCTGAAACTGCTCCCACTTCTGTCTTTAGCATTGAGTATTGCTGTAAGTTTTCTTCTTTGTTTACCTATAGCATGCCTTTTTACCTATAGCATTACCAATAATGTTGTCAGGTCATTAAACTAAATCGAACTGTGGTAAAGAATATCCACCACCTTGCTCATCTTGTGGACAGTGAGTACTGGCTGCCTCGTTGAATAACCTTCTAACGCCATCTTAGGTATGAATTTGAACTGGACACTTCATGAGCTGCATTTGGGGCTAGAAAGATAGCTACGAAACATTTTCAGATTAAGCATGGTTAGGTGTCTCCTTTTGAGTCCTGAATCCAAACCGTGAAGTGCAATTTTGCAACAAGCTAATGGGTGCAACAGAGAAATAGTTTGTGTTTTGACTTGAGCCTTCTGATGGAATAGATTATCTGAACTGACTTGTGATGGCGTTTTATATCTTGCCTATCTCACTTTTATGCATGCAGCATGCTACATTTGGACTACATGCACTGATGCACACACACTGGACTGGACACTGCATGGCGCATGCTGCATTTGTTATATTTAGGCGTTCAAAACTTTCAAATTTGAGTTAATATGCATGCATGAATCAAATATGTATACTCTCTTGTTCACATTACTAACGAGCTAACTCGAGCCAACTCGAGCCAACTCGAGTTTATAACAAGTCGAGTCGAGTTGAACTTCAAGCTCGTTAAGATAACGAGTCGAGTTCGAGCTGGCTCGTTAAGATAACGAGTCGAGTTCGAGCTGGCTCGTTATCCTAACGAGCTTACCGAGTCGAGTCGAGTCAGCTCGATATCCACCCCTACTCATGATCAATACATAGATTTGTTTTAGTAATAAAAAAGGTTTAGAATTTTTAAAAATTTTGTAGAAGGGTTCTAAGGAAATTCTTAAGATCTCATAAAAATTTTGAATCATGATCATACTCCATTGAATTTATAAAATTCAAACAAAGCACTGTACTATTTATGTTCTTTCTCTTTTTGATTTTTGAAATATAACAAATGAAGTTCAACGCTTACATAGATTTGATTGAGCAAACAAAAAGTTTAAAATTTTTGAAAATTTTATAGAATTGTACTAATGCAATTCTTAAGATTTCATAAAAATTTTGGATCATGATCATAGTTGAGCAAATTTATAAAATTCTGACAATATTACTGTCCCAATTATGTTTATTCAATTTTTGTTTCTTTAAAGATAAGAAATGAAGTTCAATTATTTTAAAAAATTTATGTATTATACTACTATACTAAATATAGTACCATAATTTTTTCAAGAATATTATCTAGCTTTTACAATTTTATAAAAATCGATGAAGTGTTTCTACCAAAATTTTAAATTATCTTAAAAATCCAGTTTTTCAACAAATTTTCATAGAAGATGACTTCTTAACGGTTATTGGACCAAATCCGGCCATAAAACAGCAAAATCCGATTTCAAATTTTGAAATTTCGGTCGGTTTGAACAAAATTTCACAAAAAAAAAACCGAAAGTCAACGTGCTTTTTTTATCAACTACTTACGGGACTCAATTATTACGCATCAATGAAAACCACTTGGCCACGGCAAGCATTTCAACTTTGATGGGACAAATCATGTAAAAAATATCGATAATAGGAGGGTTCAAATTTCGCCCAAAAAAAAACGAAATTCAACATGTTTTTTTTGTCAACTACCTATGGGACTCAATTATTATGCATCAATGAAAACCACTTGGCCGGGGCAAGTATTTCAACTTCGATAATAGGAGGAGCCGTGATTGATCAGCAATGTTCAGATGAGGAGTTCATTGTAACGTGACTTTTTGAGATGCGGCCCAAGCGATGTTCACGTTTGAAATTAAAGTTCTATTTCTTGCATAACTAAACTAAATCTAATATATATCCGATTAATCAGTGGTATAGATCTTTCTTCTTTTTCTTCAACTAATACGAGAGTTTCTAAGCTTAAAGCAAACATGGAGTGTGACTTCATTTTTTACAATTTAATAACTAACGGCATTACCAACATAATTATACGGTTTGATATTACGGTACAGTTTTTTATACAAATCTAATGACTAATTGAAAACATAATTATATTTATTATACATCTCTAATATATGCATACTATTAATCTATGCTACTATAACCTAATCTCGTCAAAATAAGCAGAGTAAATTTTTCCTTTTTTTCTCGGGACTAGCGAGAGAATTTCTATAAGATGCATATTTTAACCTGGAGCATCACATCCAGCCATCGGGTACTAGTATTACGTGGAGCTATCATGCCCAGGATTTAAATTTCGTTTTGGATAAAATTTCGCCGACGATCGATATTCAAAATTTCGGTGAAATATAGTTATTTTAGATAAAATCTGGATAAAATTCAGAAAGCAAAATTTAAATCCGAAATTTTTGGACCGAATTTCAGGCGAAATTGCTGAAATTTTGGCAAATTTCAACAGAACACAAAATGGTCCAAATGATGACAAAAAATTTTAAAATTTTTTGTGAAGGTTTTTGACACATCAATGATGTTCCTATAAAAATTTCAGATGATTATCAAGACTGAGTAATTTTTAAAAAATTAAAAATTGCTACTATCTTAATAAAACACTGACTAGCAAGTTTGAACCGAATAAAAATAGTCAGTCTTGATAATCATCTCATAAAATGATCTCATAAAATGTTTAGATGATTATCAAGCTTTGTGAATTTTTAAAAATTTAAACAGTGTTATTGTCCTGTCAAAAGGCTTACAGGCAAATTTGAACAAAATGAAAAATGGTCCAAACCACGTTAGAAGATTTTAATTTTTTTTTTGAATATTTGTGATATAACATTAATATTTATATAAAATATTTAGAAGATGATCATGCTTAAATAATTTTTTAAAATTCAGACAGTGCTACATTCTGATAAAAACTTCATGATCAATATATAGATTTGCTTTAGCAATAAAAAAATTTAAAATTTTTGAAAATTTTATAGAAACATTGATAATGAAATGGTTAAGATCTAATAAAATTTTTGAATCATAATCATACTCCAAAGAATTTATAAAATTATTACAATGCACGATACCATTTATATTCTCTCTTTTTGATTTTTAAAATATAATATAACAAATGAAGTTCAATGCTTACATAGATTTGATTAAGCAAACAAAAAAGTTGAAAGTTTTTGAAAAGTTTATAGAATGGTACTGAGGTAATTATTAATCTCTCATAAAAATTTTAGATCATGATGACACTCGAGAAAATTTATAAAATTCTGACAAGGTTACTATTTATTATGTTTTTGATTTTTAAAGATAACAAATGAAGTTAAATTATTTTGAATTTTTTTTGCAAGATTCTACACTACTATATATAGTATCATAAATTTTTCACATTATTATCAGGCTTGTAAAATTTTATAAAAACCTGATAGTGTTTCTATAAAAATTATAAATTGTCTCAAAAATTCAGTTTTTCAACAAATTTTCATAGAAGATGACTTTCTTATTGGTTATTGGACCAAATATAGTCAAATCCGGCCCTAAAAGTTTGAAAACCAGCAAAAACACGAAATTTCAGTGAAATTTCGTCGGAAAAACGAAAATTTAGTGGTTACTATAGCAATTTCAAAAAAAATTATCCTGCTGGTAGTTTGGATTTCATGGTGGCGCGAAATCCAAAATTTCAACAAAAAATTGATGAATTTAGGCGAAATTTGTATCCCGGCCATGACCACTTCGTTCGACCAATAATTAATAGACGGTAGGTCGGTAAGCCCACATTTGTCAGGGGTTTGTTTTCCAAAGTTCCCGAGGATTGCAAACAATTTTTTTTTTCTATTTGTACGCCAATCATCTGAAGAAGAAAAAATCAAGCAAGTAACGTGCAGATCCATGTGAAGAGGAGAGGAATCCAGAATGCATACTATACATTACAGTAGAGAGGAATTCCCCTCCACCAGGTGTGCCATATCGCTTTCCTCGCGAAGAGATTTTTCAAAAAATTTAAAATTACGTTTAGATTCTTCGGTCGGTTTTTAATAGAAAGGACCTGAAAAATTGAAATTATATTTAGATCCCTTTACGATTTACGTTTACATCCTCCTGTTGGTTTTTAGCAAGATGGACCCGAAAAAACAAAATTACGTTTATGTCTTAAGAAAACGGTTTTTAGCATATTGGGCCTAAAGAGAAACAAAATTACATTTAGGGCCCTCCACGGTTTTATCCAAAAAAATATAAATTCACCGACGATTTATAGCAGTTCACAGAATCATCAATGGGTCGTAATGACCCTTTTTTTAAAAACAAGAAAACTGGAATTACGCAAAAAAAGAAGAAAATACGTTTGTTTTCTCCCAAAAACAAAAACCATAGATTCGCGATGGTTTATAGCAGATCGCAGATTCGCTAACGGGTCCTAGCGACCATTTAAAAAAATCAGAATTATGAAAAAAGAAAAAGCGTTTAGGTCCCTTCGCGTTTTTCTCTAAAAAAAACACAGGTTCTCCGACGGCTCTTAGCAATCCACAGATTCGCTAACAGCTTGTAGCAACCTATTTTTTAAAAAAAACAAGAAAACTGAAATTACGCAATTCTTTTCTAAAAATATCCGTCAGACCAAATTTCGCACGTCGCAGCGTCGCGCGACCGAATTTCCCAAATTTCGACCGATGTAGTGGCGCACGATGAAATTTCGCCCGATGCAGTGTAGTGCGTTGCCCTGGCTAGTGTATATAAAAGTAGCAGCGGGATTCTGATCAATCCCCACCAAACCGAGGGAACCTCACCTCACCACGACAAGAAAAGATATTATTAGGGTTAGCAGCACAGCAAAATAACTAGAAATATAATTTAAAGTAGAAAAATCGTTGCGAAAAAATCATAGAAAATAATCTACTATAATGATTCAAGATTACAAGTATAGAGGATTGGCATATATAACCAAAAGAGTTCTAATTGTAGAAGATTTAGACTAACAATCTATTTGTATGAAACCAAAAGATATAGTAGTTAGAGATATTTGAGTTATCTCTAACAAACCTCACCTTAACTCAAAATCTATACAAAAATATTTCCAAAAAACCTTGAAGGGTAATTAAGTACCGAATATAAGTGTGTTAAAAGTTCAAATAACTACTGAATAAGAGAGATTGGAACAATCAATCCAAAAACGAATTTTTTGATGTTTTGGCCCGTTGTGATGAATTTTTTGCGAGAGTAGCCTCCGTTGTGAAACAATAGCAAATTTGGCCATCTGACAACGTGTTTTCGCGGATTGCGAGCGCTGCAGGAGGTAGCAGCGGTCGCCGGGCGTTGCTTCGCCTAGAATTCGCGGACCGGAGGCGCTGGCGTCGCTAGCTACTGTGTAAGCTGGGAAGCAGTGCTTCCCAGGCCATTGCAAAGATTCCAACGCCGCTCACATGCATGCAAAGATTCCAACGCATGCAAAGATTCCAACGCCCGCCCACGCATGCAAAGATTCCAACGCCGCTCACATGCAAAAGGTGTTGTTTCTTGCGAGAACACCTGTCCTTGCAGTGTCACATTCCATTTAGCCTTGTAACGAGTGAAGTTGCACTAAAGGAAATCAAAAAATGAAAAAAAATTGAAATGCACGCTGCATGTGTGTGCAGCGCACCCCAGCCGCTGTACACACATGCAACGCCCCCAGGCACTGCTTCTACATGCGCAGCGCACTTAGAGCGCTGCTCCCTCCTGCAGCTTGTCCAGTCCGCGAAACGCCGTTGTCAGGACACCAGTTTCGGAAATATTTTGTCACAGCGGCTAGTAGCGCGAAAAAATCCGAAGAAGGGGTCAGATGAGCGAAAAATTCTCCAAAAACCAGAGAAAAGATTTAACATAAAAAAAAACCCTTACTTGTGGCCAAAGGAAGCAATTACGTTCACGGGCACAACAGAGCAATGAGTCCCAAAAGAAATAATATTGCTTCGGTCCTGGCGTCTCTTTGGTTCAGAGGAAGGCTTCACGGGCGCGCTTCAAGACCGATCAGGCGAGCCGACGGGCCAGTCGGTGGGGACGTGTGGTCCGCCGAGAAAGCCGATGAGCCGTCGGGGGCTCGGTCGGGCAACGGTGGTCAATGGTGGGTCCGATCAGTGGCGGGCCAAGCCAAAGCTGCGGCCCGCGCTGGTAGATCGGAAGAGCGGAGGCGGCAAGCAAGGAGGAAAAAATTGTGAAAATGCCACCTTTAAGATTGGCCCTTGCTAAAATATCACTCATCTCTTAATGACATGTAGAACCTTCTGTGTCTATGACAATGGACCCGAGTGGCATTTTAGCGAAGAGCAATGTTTGAGGGGTATTATTGTGAACCTCCCGACGACCGGAGCGGCAGGTGGCCGCGACGAGTGGTCATGACTCATGAGGTAGCTGTGGCTGGCCTCGGTTCGGGGGAGCCTTGCGCCGGAGGCCAACACGGTGGCCAGTCGAGCCACTAGAGGCGGCAAAGGCGGGAGCGGTGGAGCCACTGTCGGCAGCCTAAGCCGGCGGTGGGGCCTGGAGTGGCGCGAAGGCAGGTCTAGCCAAGGCGGCCAGTGGAGCGACGGGCGGCGGTCGGAGGATGGTGCAAAGGTCGGCGCAAACGAGGCAGAGGCCGTGTGAGGCGGTCGGCGAGGCGTCATGGGCGTGCTCCACCGGAGATGGCGTCGAGGCTGGTGACCGGGAGACGACTCAGGTCGCAGGGTCGGCGCGTTTGGCCGAGCGGGTGGCTACACGGAAAAGGCACCGACACGTGATGAAGGCTGGCGGCGTGATGTAGATCGAAAAGTGCCATGCGGGTGCCGTCTCGGAGTCGCCTCCTTTCGAGGCAGTGATAATCTTGAACCCGCTCTAATACACTGGTTAGGGTTAGTAGTACGGCAAAATAACTAGAGACATAATTTAACACGAAAAAATTCTTACGAAAAAAAACACAGGAAATAATCCACTATTATCGGTGTTTAGTAAAACCGGCAAGTAAATTTGTAAGTCTAGGGGCCGCACGTTCCCTCTCCTTGAATGGTTAGACTCAGGGAGCCTAAGATGTATACTGGTTCGGGCTGAATGTCCCTACTTCCAGTTCGTGTGGTGGTTCTTTATTGCTTTGGGTGCAGAAGACTGCACGGTGTTACAAGCGAGGGCCAAGGGCTGGCTTTGAGCGCCTCGTCCGAGTGAGAGGAGTGAGAGCAGTGTGCTCGTAAGGGTTCGTAAGTGCTTGAGTGAGCTTGAGTCGGATATGTCGTCCGAAATCGGATTGAGTTCCCTCCCCTGAGGGTCCTACCTCCCTTTATATAGGCAGAGGGAGCAGGTTACACGGGAGTTTGAAAAAGAAAAGTAGGGGTATACTACGCCTGGGAGTCCCGGTCTTCTTTAGTCCAGGTGTCTGACGGGTTCCTGTTCATCCCACGCCTGGGTTGGTAGACACAACGGGCGGCGTTCCGTCGGGAAGGTGCGCACTTGCCCTCTGTGCGTTTGTCAGATGCTGACGCCGTTACGCTGCGCTCTGACGTCGCCTCTGGAGGGAGCGAGTCTCTCCACTGTGCATGACGGGGTGAAGGGACTAGCGCTTGACTTTGGCGGCCCCCTAGCCACCTTGGGAAGGAGCCACCTGCCCCAGCATGGCCGTCGTGTCCACGGGGCAGGTGACCAGCTCGAGGTCGACCGGTGACATGGCGGAGGTCGCTGAGTCGGAGCTCGTTGGGGCCCGACACAGGGACAAGTCGAACTGCGGGGCTCCGACCGAGGCCGTGCCGGGCCTCTGGTCTTGCCTGACCAGGCTGTTGGAGCTCAGTGGCGCCCGACCCGGGCTGTGCCTCGGGGCATCTTGGGCGCCCGACCTGAGGCCAGGTCGGAGCGGCCCTGGTGGGCTTGATCGAGGCTGAGGATCCTTCGTGGCCTATCAAGGCCTTCGGGCAGAGCTGGGCCTGAGACGGCCCATTTGATGTTCCGGCCTGCTGGAGGTATCCCTGGTGACGATGTCCAGGAGCTCCTTGGTGGTCTTGGGCTTGGCGCAGCCCAGCTTGTGGACCAGAGCTTTGGAGGTGGTGCCATAGATGAACGCCCCGACGACGTCGGCGTCGCAAATGTCGGGGAGCTCGTTGCGCTGCTGGGAGAAACGCCAGATGTAATCCCGGAGAGACTCCCCCGACTGCTGCTTGCAGTCCTTCAAGTCTCAGGAGTTCTCAAGGCACTTGTAAGTGCCCTGGAAGTTACCGACGAAGAGGTTCTTCAAGTCGGCCCAGTTCCTGATGGTGTTTGCGGGCAGGTACTCGAGCCAGGCTCGAGCCGAGTCCGTGAGGTAGATGGGGAGGTACTGGATGATGAAAAGATCATCAGTAGCTCCCCCTGCCCGCCATGCAAGCCGGTAATCTTCCAACCAGACGCTGGGGTTTGTCGCCCCAGTGTACTTGGTGATGTTGACAGGCGCCCGGAACCTGGCAGGGAAACCCGAGTTGTGGATCTCCTGACAGAATGCCCGAGGCCCAGGGCCGTCGGGGCTTGTGCTGTGGTTGTGGCGCCGGCCGCTATCCACGGCCCGCGACTGGGCCGCTTCGTCTATCGCCCTCCTCCGCGCCTCGAGGGTGGCGCGGACGTCACGACTGTCGCCAAGGCGCTGGAGCACCGGAGTGCGCGAGACCTGGGGCCGCCCAAGGTTCGGCGCCGTCTTCGCCAGACCCTGCGGGTCCCGGGCGGCGGCGTGGCTCGGTTGGCTCGAAGAAGCCCCCGAGTAGTGGGAGCCGGAGCCTTGCATGTGTTGCACAGCAGCACGCTCCACCAGCCCCCGGAGGTTCTGGTACGTGGCCTTGGCCTCCGGGTCTTCTGGCTCGGGGATGCCGCGGAGCAACATTGCTGCTGCGGCGACATTCTGGCTGGCGTGGGGGAAGAACGGAAGACCGTCAGACCCGTCAGCTAGTTGATGCTAGACATGGCGTCTTGGCGTCTGCGCGCCGCGCCAGCGTGTGGGGGCTCGGTGGTGCCGCCTCGTGTCGGCTCGAGTTTGTCCACTTGGCCTTCGAGCCTCCAAATTGGCGCTATTCTTTGGCTTCGGCCGGCGAGCTGGTGGTTCTCGGCCTTCAGGCTGATATTCGCCTCTGCGCCTCGGTCGCGGGCGGCGGTCCCTGGACTTACGGGGGTTGCAGCCGGGTCAGTCACACCCACCATGTTGCACTCGCGGGTGTACAGCTCGTCTGCAGTGTGCTCCGTGTTGGAGCTGGAGTCGTGGCTGGAGGTGTCGTCCAGCATGTCGTGGATGGAGGCCGACTGATAACCGGCCATCGCCACGGCGCGAGCTGCGGGAAGCGACGTGGCCGCCGCTTCGAAAGCCACGCGACGCCGCTACGTGAGGTGGCGCGAGATCGATCGAAGTTCGGCGTCGAGGTCCGCGCGGGGGCCTCAAGCCGTAGGTTGCCGAGGACGTCGGCGATGCAGTCCAGGCTCCTGGCGGACGCCTGGTCCCGAGAGGTGACGGGGACGAGCACGAGCTTCCCCGCCGGGGTGGCGACGAAGTCGAGGGAGCTGAAGCGAATCCAGCTCCCCGACGAGGATGCGGCGTCGTGGGTGAAAGAAGCCATCAAGGAAGCAAGTGGGAATCCGGAGATGTCAAAGATGACGCGCGAAGCCCCTACCTGGTGCGCCAACTGTCGGTGTTTGGTAAAACCGGCAAGTAAATTTGTAAGTCTAGGGGCCACGCGTTCCCTCTCCTTAAATGGTTAGACTCAGGGAGTCCAAGATGTATACTGGTTTGGGCTGAATATCCCTACTTCCAGTTCGTGTGGTGGTTCTTTATTGCTTTGGGTGCAGAAAACTGCACGGTGTTACAAGCGAGGGCCAAGGGCTGGCCTTAAGCGCCTCGTTCGAGTGAGAGGAGTGAGAGCAGTGTGCTCGTAAGGGTTCGTAAGTGCTTGAGTGAGCTTGAGTCGGATATGTTGTCCGAAATCGGATTGTGTTCCCTTCCCTAAGGGTCCTGCCTCCCTTTATATAGGCAGAGGGAGCAGGTTACACGGGAGTTTGGAAAAGAAAAGTAGGGGTATGCTACGCCCGGGAATCTCGGTCTTCTTTAGTCCTGGTGTCTGACAGGTTCATGTTCATCCCACGCCTGGGTTGGTAGACACAACGTGCGGCGTTCCGTTGGGAAGGTGCGCACCTGCCCTCTGTGCGTTTGTCAGATGTTGACGCCGTTACGCTGCACTCTGGCGTCGCCTCGGGAGGGAGCGCGTCTCTCCACTGTGCATGACGGGGTGAAGGGGCTGATGCTTGACTTTGGCGGCCCCCTGGCCACCTTGGGAAGGAGCCACCTGCCCCAACATGGCCGTCGTGTCCACGGGGCAGGTGACCAGCTTGAGGTCGACCGGCGACGTGGCGGAGGTCGCTGAGTCGGAGCTCGTTGGGGCCCCGACCTGGGGACAAGTCGGACCTGCGGGCTCCTGACTGAGGCCGTGTCGGGCCTACTGGTGCGCCTCGACCTGTGGCGTGTTGGAGCTCAGAGGCGCCTGACCACATGGCTGTGTCGGGTTCACTGCGGCGCCTGACTTGTGGCTGTGTGAGCACCCCTGGTGGGTTTGATCGAGGCCGAGGATCCTTCGTGGCCCATCGAGGCCTTCGACCAGAGCTGGGCCTGAGACGGCCCATTTGGTGTTCCGGCCTGCTGGGGGTATCTCTGGTATAAGTATTCGTCAACTATAATAGCTTAAGATTACAAGTATAGAGGATTGATTTATATAGCAAAAAATAGTCCTAATTGTAAAAGGTTTGCACTAACAAGCTATTTAGATAAAATCAGAAGGTATGATAGTTAGAGATATTTGAGTTATCTCCAACGGACGTCCAATTATATCATGCTATATATTTGTTTCAAACAAAAACCTAATTAATTAGGAAATTGCTATTAGCAGTGAAGATAGGATACGTTGCCAGATAGCCAATAAAATGACATGGTGACAGCTAACTGAGATTAACATTAGACACCAAATCTCTCTCTCTGGGGCATGGATTACTTATGTTGTAAAACGATGGTAATCACAGTAGATCAATCTCAATGCTAATTAAGAATAGCTAGGAGCACATACAATATAGAGAGATAAAAACTCTATTTTTATTAAATTAATTTTCTTATACATAGGAGGTGCCATATTTATAGTAAAAGATAGCAAGAGACAGATTCCGATTCACCCACAATAAGATAGAGTCCAAACGCATTTGAAAAACTAGGACCAAGAGTCATACTATATCTCAACACTGCACTTTGAGCAAATACCACGTAATGTAAATGTATCATAAAAACTCCTCCCAAAAATCCAATAAAAAAAGAGTGCATTGCATTCACACATTGTGTTACATTAGTTACCTCATTAAAAAACTTCATGTAAGAAGACTTCAGAAAAACTCACTAAAGGAAAAAAAGTGCAACTTATAATCTTCTAGATTCAAAATAAGATCTTAGGATTATACTAAGGGTCATGGTTAAGGGATTTACTCCACCTGAACTCTACATATTTTAAGTCTTCTTATTCCAATACCATGCACACATATTTGAAAACTAGATGTTGGCAAAGATTTAGTGAACAAATCTGCTAGATTTTCACATGGCTTTTTTTACAGAATCTTTATCTCTTCATTCTTCCGGAGTTTATGAGGATAATAAAGCTTAGGGGCAATATGCTTTGTGATATTGCTATTTACATAACTCATTTGTATTTATGCAACACGAGCAGCATTATCTTCATATATAACTATGAGGGTATTGACAGTGTTAATACACATGACTTCTACATATGGCAAACCGCATGTCTCAGCTAAACACACTCGTGTGAGGCTTCATATAATACTATAATCTCTTAATAGTAAGTAGAAATAGCTACCAAAGATCTATTTAAAAAACTGCCAAGAAATGGTTGAACCACCGCAGAGAAACACAAAATTTGTATGAGATTTGGTACTGTAGGGATGAGATAGATAACCAGTATCTGTATATCCCATCATGGTTAAATCTTGATTCTTCTGGTAAAATAAGCTAATATCTTGTGTATCTTGAAGGTATTGAGTAAAGTCTTGACACCGGCTCAATGTCTTCTAGTTAGAGCTGCACTGTGTCTAGCTAGCAAATTCACTACTAATGCAATATTTAACCTTGTGCAATTCATAATATTCATAAATGTTCCAATGACGTTTAAGTTTGGGACTTCAGGTTCTAAGACTTCCTCATTTTTCATCCTTAGCCTGAAAGAGTTTTTATCCACTTCAAAAGATCTTACTACTATGAGATTTTTTAAAGGATACGATTTATTTATATTAAATCTTTCCAATACCTTCTATTTGTTAGCTAATCATAAAAAAAATCATGTGAGTAACTTGCAGATCCATGTGAAGAGGAGAGGAATGTATATAAAAGCAGCAGCAGGGTTCTGACTTCTGATCGATCCCCACCAAATCAGAGGGAACCTCACCTCACCACGACAAGAAAAGATATCCAATTATATCGTGCTATACATTTGTTTCAAACAAAAACCCAATTAGAAACTTGCTATTAGCAGTGAAGATAGGATACGCGCGTTGCCAATAAAATGACATGGTGATAGCTATCTGAGATCAACATAAGACACCAAATCTCTCTCTCTCTCTCTCTCTCTCTCTCTCTCTCTCGCATGGATTACTTATACCTCTTTCGAGTCTCATGCATTGCAGTTCTACTCACCGCCACGTCATTTCCATCCATCATAGTACGAGCTAAGAGACATAGTAACGTGATGGCCCAAGAAAGTCGTCCATGCACAGCATGGAGATTACCGATGAGAATGGCAGCAGGCACAAGCAGCAGCACCACTTCCTGCTGGTGCACGGGCTGTGCCATGGCGCGTGGGGCTGGTACAAGGCGGCTACGGCACTGCGCCGCGCGGGCCACCGCATCACGGCACTCGACATGGCCACCCCATGTAAACCCGGCTCTCGTTTGAGCTAATTTTTTTGCTCAGTACAACTTGGTCAAGATCTCGGCAAATATCGTCGAGATCTCGATTTTCTTGGTAGAAATAATCTGGATTTAAATTTTAATTTTTGTATTTTATTCAAGATTTGCTTAAAATTCTAATATCTCAGTAGAATTTCAATTTCTAGCCAACTTTAAAGTATAAAACGAAAACGAGATTTCAAAACCTGGTTCCCAAAACCCCAAACCCCACACGGCTCCAGCACCGTTTCCACCATTCGCCGCATTGTGCGACCCTCACGGCACAGGGCCCTACGTGTGCGGGTGGTAGCACCAGCGTCTGCGTGGCACGGGCCCCACGCGTCCATCGTCCGGTCCCTGCGTGCAAATGCAATTAATTCCATCTTTGCGTTCTTTTAGAGCCTCATGCATTGTAATACTACTCACCACCACGTCATTCCATCTATCCTATATAGTACGAGCCAAGGGACATATATAGTAACGTGATGGCCCAAGAACTACCTAAGTCGTCGTCCGTGGACAGCATGGAGATCACCGATGAGAAATGCAGCAGGCACAAGCAGCAGCACCACTTCCTGCTGGTGCACGGGCTGTGCCACGGCGCGTGGTGCTGGTACAAAGCGGCTACGGCGCTGCGCCGCGCGGGCCATCGCGTCACGGCGCTCGACATGGCCGCCTCCGGCGTGAACCCGGCGCGCGTCGCCGAGGTGCGCACCTTCGAGGAGTACTCGCGCCCGCTGCTGGACGCGCTGACCGAGCTGCCGCACGACAAGCGCGTCGTGCTCGTCGGCCACAGCCAGGGCGGGTTCAGCGTCGCGCTCGCGGCGGAGAGGTTCCCGGACAAGCTCGCTGCGGTTGTGTTCCTCACCGCCGCCCTCCCCGCCCTCGGCAGCCCCATGGCGGCCACCACTGAGGAGGTACGTGCCTCCCTTGCTCCATGATTCGTACATATTCCATTTGTATTGCTCGATATTCGTTTCAGGGTTTAGCCACACACGCAGTGAATTACACGAGACGACATTGCCATGAATAATTTATAAGTATCTCGTGCAAGGGAGACCTAACCACGTTTCCAGTGATCAAATCAGAGGATTGTTTTACGTAAAAAAAAACAGAGGTTTTTATAAGATCCATAGCATGCTTGTATCAAGACGTTAAACAACTTATCCTTTTGATTTTGGGAGTGACGTTGGAAATTACCAACAGCAGCGGCACCAATTTTGTTCGTGCGGTCGTGCCTGCGGAATACTCCCTCCGTTCAATTTTAACGTGACTTTTTATCTTTTTTTTTCCTTCTATACTTATCTCCTTTTGTTATTTTCAATGTCATTTAATACCATACATTATAGTAAAATATACCGTCCAAAGATATAAAAAAGATGCATGGGTAACATAATCTTTTGTAGATGTAACTTGATGGACGCGCAAGAAGCTAGAATCGGTGACAAAACTAGAAAAATTTCTATAGGAATGAACGCTTCACACGCACAAATCTATAGTCGTGTACAATTATTTCGTAACATAACAAAATCTAACATACATTTGTAATTTGCTAAAAGTACGATACAAATAGTTTTAAGGTCTTAAAAACACCAAATCACTGAAGTCAGAAGTAATTCAATCAACAAATTTAGCTTATTCAATAGTTAATCTTATAGCATTTCTTAAATTTTCAGGGTGCTTACCCCGGCACCCTTTAGATCTGCTCCGACTAGAATGACACCTATTTAGGAACAGAGGGAGTAGCTTCGAATGACAAAGCTAACTTTTTTTTATATGTACTCTTTCCATTGATAAATATAAGACGTATTTTGATTTTACATAAAGATTAAGGTTACGGTGAAATTAAGAAAGACTCTAGATAAAATGATTTACATACTCCTCTTAATTCTCTTGGAAGATGAGTGATAATAATTTGTGTGGGTGGTAATGAATAAACGATGATTGAGAAAGAATAAACGATGGTATAGTAGAAAATTAGATTCATTAAATTTATATATAAATCTTATATTTTTAAATAAGACCATTTGACCTTGTATTTATCAACCAAGGTAGTACTATCGATAAACCTGACGGTAACACGATCAATAGTGACCGGCCATCCGTTGCATCTATACATATCATTATTCTTGGAGATGCATGGAGGGCTTGCCGCTCGTAGCAAAGTGGCACCACCCTAACAAGCTACAGTATTTTTTTTTGTATTTTGTAGGTACTTTTTTAAAAAATGGAAAGTTTTTTCTCTCTGTTTTCACCCTGTTTTTTTCATAGAAATTTTCCAATCTCTATTAAAATTGAGAGGTTCTCCGTAGCAACGCTCGTAGTCCTGACTAGTTAATTTTAACTTTGGCACCGAGAGACTGGAGTGCTTGCGTTTGGCACTCACCTGCGCTAAGTAGCAAAATAGTTGGCTGTTAGTCATCATCAGATGGCAGTATGGCGCAGAGCGATAGAGTTGGCTTGCGCGACGAGCGTCGAAGAGACTTAAGACTACACTGGACTAGAGAGAGAGAGTACGATCCGTGTGTGTATGCATGGCCTCGATCGATACACACCACATGTGCTACGCCTACTGCCTCCGTTCCCATGCACCGTGTTTTTAGCCGGGCCGGTCAAGGTCGGCCGACCAAATTTAATTAAGATCAAGAGAGCAAAACATCGAGAGTATGTAACGGACCGTCTTTTCCAAAGGGTACGTATAAATATCTTTATAGCTACTTAGGATTTTAACTGTAGATAACCAAGTGTACATTGCCAGACATAAAAACAAATGCGAATATTTTATAGATGAAATAAGGGTCTAACGGCTAAAATTTTACAAAAGGTGCGACTGGCACCGAATACATTACAGATCACCCACAGGAAAGACTTGAGCAACTAGATCAAGGCATTTAAAACCAAGTATCATCACCTTCTACGGTCTCCTGGAATCCATCGTCTTCTTGGAAATCTAGGGGGTAGGAGCAAGGGTGAGTACACAACCGTACTCAATAAACCACACGAAAATTCTGAATATTACATGCAGGGATAAACAAAGGCAGGTACAGGTTTTAATTGTTGCAGATGCAAGTTGTAAACATCAGTTTTATTTTACATTTGAAACAAAAACCATAAATAGCAATATACCATTGGGGGGTTATTTGCAAAGTTTCACATTTACGACAAGTTCTATTTATAAAAGCTACAGGGATGCAGTTACAGGAATTGCCCTAGATTAACTCAGCTTCATTAACTGGAAACACGACGTATTCGAATACCATTGACATCACTCTGCAGAGGTGCTCAGCTTTACCCACAAGATATCTTCAGCCGTTAGTGCCACGCGCGAACAACATGCAACTTAAATGCATGCGGCCGGGCCGGGATAATCATAGTCTTTTGTTGAACTTCCCTTCTTTAATTTCTATCCAGTAGGTTACGTGGATCCACAGTCTTTAGGACCCACTGGCCAAAGCGAGAGACGCGATCTAGGCAAACTGTGGATACCTACTGTTGTGAGAACCGACGAATGTCCACCTCAATCCCATTCCACCCCAGTCGCTACGCGATCCATTCCTCCTACCAGAAATGGTAGCTACCTCCTATAGGTATTCCAAAGGGAAGTAAAATGTACTGAGCTATGTTGGAATAGGTCATTAAGGCTGATCGGCCCAACTTGTGGTTGAGCGGGAACTGAAGTTCGTTATTTACTTTGCCCAAGACATCGGTTCTTAAATGCGAAAAACACAGCCAAAGGTATACCACAAACCATTGGTATCCACTGTACCACCACCGCATCACAACCTGGCTTCGTCATCGGTTAGGGGTTGGGCCTGCATCCATCTTCTGTGGTCCGCCCAACACTGTCTCTCTAACCATAACAATTTTTGAAAATCACCCAAGCCATCTCTCAGAGATTTTAAGCAATTTTAGCTAAAGGTGAAATTATATTTATTGCTATTCTACGGTGGTGCAATATTTTATAGCCTAAGGTTAAAAGGGATTAAGACATAACAACAGGTTTAATACTCGGGTATAGCTAATCATGTCATTCCAATTTACCACTTTTGTAGTTTTCCAAATACTAGAAAATAATACGGTACAGAAAATATACATATTGCTGTAATGGGACTGGGTTCAACTTATTCAAGGAGTGTGGCTTACCTTGCGGGGTCGAGGGTTTGCCTAGAGAGTAGTGGTCGAAGTCGCGTCGGGTCTCGTACGGCTCCTGCTCCTGGTACGGCTCCACGAACTGCTCCCGCTCTCAGATTTGCTCCAACGTCGGATCTAACGCGAGAAAACACATCCAAGTAAATAAAAAAACAAAAACAAAAAGAAAGAAAAATGAAAAAGGAAATTAGAGAGAAAATGGCCGGAATAGGGTTTAGGGGCATTTTGGGAATTTTCTGGACTTGGTTTGGTGGAACAGAGATCATTTTTGGACTCAGCGGCTCGAACCGGTCAAGAAGACATATTTTTGGGAATTTTTAGATTTTTGGGATTTTTCTAGAATTTTTGGGAATTTGCTGGATTTTAATCAATTTTCGGATTTCAAAATAAATTTTAAATCCAAAAATCAAATCAAAACTCAAAATTAAATTCGGACATGATGAATCTTGCATTATTCTTGTCTGACCTTTGGCGGCCAAAGCTAGCGTGCGTGGCCAAGCGGGGCCGACCCAACACATTGGGGCCCGAGAGGGAGACTGACGGGCGGGGCCCTCTTGGCAGCAAGGCGAGGAGAGGGCTGACCGGTGGGACCGTGGTGATAGATAGACATAGGGGGGAGGCAGCGGCGCGGGCGAAGAAGAAGCCGGAGCCGGGGAAGATGACTCAAAACGATGAATCGGTGGCTTGGATGGTGGAAGAAGTAGCGGAAGAAGTAGCACGTGACTCGGAGAACTCGGGGTGAGGCAAAGCGGTCACGGGGGGCTTTTTATAGTTAGATCCGAGAGGAAAACAACGAGGCTCTGGTATGATGGCAACGACGACTGCGTGCGGTGAGGGTGGAGCTCGAGGCTAGCCGAGGAGTTGACCGGTGCGCGGCACGACGCGACGGGCCAAGCGGCGAGGTGACGGAGGCAATAGCGACAGGATGGGCGGCGCAATCGAGTACTGTAGCTTGGGCGGTGAAAAGATGGTTGCACGGCGATGGAACGAGCGGCACAAAGCGGCGAAAGGCGACGGATCAGAGCAAAGCGGTCAAAGGCGAGGTGGCAAGGCGTTATGGAGAAGATGACACTGCTTCGAGCGGACCGGGCCGGCGTTCACGTGGAGTAGGCCAAGCCGGCGAGCGCGTGGGAAAACGGGCTGGCGAGCGGGGTGAGCTGGCCGGACGGGCGCAGTGCCGAAAGGCCTTGAGAAGATGGGCCTAGGACAGGCCGCGTGGGGGGAAAAAGATGGCGGGCCGAGCGGCGGGGAAAATGGGCCGCGCGCAAAAAGAAACGGCCGGAGAGAGGAAGCGCATTTCCAAAACAGGAAAGCGTGTTTTCGGGGGACTTGCCAAAAAGGGAAAGAGCTCGAAAATGGGTCAAATAAATTTGGAAAATTCGGTAAAAATTCAAATAAATCTAATAAAATCAGACAAATCCATTTTTGAAATTTTTGGAGTATTTCATAGTATAAACATTGTCCTAAGTTATCGGACCAGTATAGATTATCTGGTTGACGCGCAGGACAACGAGGTCTGTTATTTCTTTTCATATTTTTCTAGTAACTGGGGGAAAATTGGCTTTGGCTTGTGAATTGGCTTGCGCGGTGGCGTTGCTCTCTCAGCCTTATACCATTTGCCGATCTGCAAGTCACCCTTTGGTTTGACAATCCTTAAACATTTTTCTTCATGGTCGAATTTTATTTGCAGTGAGCCAACCCTAAAGTTTAGGGTCTCTTTATCCCTAGAACTCGACTGAATGTTAACAAGATGTCCAACTTTTGACCTATATCCTACATTGTCTCTTTTCCTTTTCCAAAATATTGAACAATATTAATTAGAAAAGGATTAGCATCCACCTACATCGTCATGTCTTCTACAAACTTGAGTCAGCCATCTTCTATAGCCGATTGTATTTACTGTCGAAAAATATTCATAGCAGATTGTATTTGCTATCAGAAAATATTGCAATCATTAGTATTATAAGAAAAAGAATTGTGCCACTTGCAATACCTTTGCTTTTTAATTTCGTTAGCCGATGGTATAACATGTCATTCGGGTAACTGTATAATCTTTCCTTGCAGAAGTAAGTCAAAAATAAGGTCACACCTGGAGACATTAAGAACGTATTTTATTTTCGACTTATTCCTAGCCGATTTGAGCCAGGAACATAGTAGTGACTTCTTGGATCCCTTAACCCACTTGGCTATATTTATTTCAGCCTCGTCTTCTTTTGAGAAATCACTTGAACAATATTCGACGGGGTTGATCTTGGCTTTTTCTTTATCTTTATTATTATTATTCTTAAACTTCTCTCTGAAGCCTTTGTTATCGTAAAATGGCTTTTTTGAACCAATGCTCTATACAACATGTGACTCAAATCGATGAACTCTTGTTCACCGAATTTCTCTCTCTGCTGGGGAATTAATCCCTAGAAGACTAAATTGGCTAACTGGTTATCAGACAAAATAATGTTAAAACACCGATTTCTTATCTTCCTAAATCTCTTAATATATTCTGTTACCGATTCCCCAAAATTTTTGGCGAACAGAGCTCGAGTCAGAAATTATAAGAGAAAAAGTATTCATAGAATTAGCTTTCCAAATCAGTCCAAAAATGAACTGCATTCGAAGGTAAGTTTGTGAACCACATAAAAGCAACTCCTTACAAAGATAGCGGGAATAACCAAAAATTTTAACACGTCAGACTGAGCAGCTTCATCACATTACACGATAAAACACCCGACATGCTCTAAAGTAGTAACAGAGTCATCCCTAGAAAATTTTGCAAAATAAAGAACTTTGAAGTTATTAGAGTAAGGTATCCGATCGATGTAATTAGGATACAGCTTCCTATAGCATGTAACCCCTCCCTTAGACTATATGCTGAATTGATCTTGCAATACAGTGAATATCTGATCGACCCAATTTATTGTGCTAGCCGATGCATCATTAGAAGCTTACCAATTATGCTTGTAATTAGCATTCTGTCCCGCTTGGGTTGATAAGTTGGTTGAGCCGATGGGAATTAACCAGATTACTCATGTCCTATGTTATTTTTCTTAGCAATTGGTTCTGATACTGGAATGAAGGGTTCCAAATATGTTACAACTTTGTATAGAGCCATATTCCTTTGTGAAATTGGCACATGATACTGTTAATACCTAAGAGGTTCAATCGGCTATGGAATCGATTGGAGAAAAGTGTAGAACGAAGCCGATGGCGGTAAGTTGGCTGATACATCCAATTTAGTAGTATCGATATATGCCTGATAATACACAATCCCACTTGCATGAGGATCTCTCGACGGTATGACAATAAGCTATGTTGGCATCATAGTAAAGGTTGAAGTCATAACCGATGGATTAGGATCAGCTATAGGATTTTGAGTATTTTGTGCTACCGAATAAACAGGATAATTCGCTAAGCTCTGCATTGGATCGAGCAAGTTTTCAGCCGATGCCAACTCTTGAGCTATTATATTTACACTGTTAGCTATCATCAGTTTAAGAGTTGTAACTAGAGTCGATGATTGATTAATCAAAGTATGGTGTATAGATTGATTAATCATAGTAGATAATTCAACTTGTGAATGCATATATTGACTCACCAAGATATTGGTAATCCCTGCATCACTAAGGGCATTGACCGTCGGTAATGCAGCCTTCTGCGTGACACCGTGTTAAGTTTTTTATGATAGCTCATTATCATCTCTTCAATCACGGCTTCCCGATCTTCAATCTATTTATATTGTTCTGATGTCAAATCGTTCAATGTCGGGATGATTATATCCTTAGCATTGAGATCGAATGGTGGAATTGATTTTTCCGAAGACACCATTGAGGGGTACCTGCCGCCCTTGCTCCATGATTCGTACATATCCCTTTTGTATTGCTCGATATTCGTTTCAGGGGATTAAGCCAAACCGACTGATACGCAGTGAATTAGACTACTTCCTGAAGAAACCTGCAGCTCTCCGAGACCACAGTTCCTCTTTCATACCTTCCAGCAAATTTGTTGATGTCTTGCTCTCCAAAAGGATGAGGATCGTGAAAGTTCCCGTGCGCTGTGTCTACGTGTTCATCTTGTTTAGCTGTCTCCTCGCCAAACTTAAAACATGTCTGATGATAACTTTTCATATATCTATTAAAAAGGTGTTTCTACGTATCTTTTAAAAATCACATAAATATTAAAATATAAATGAATAGTAGATAGTGATTATTAACTTATTTACATGCTTCGAGATTTATATAACTTACATCGAGAAGTGATGATGTATAGAAGCACCTCTCTTTTTATTATTAGTCAGTGTGTGATGTGACTCAGCTGCTCCTGAGTAATATACGGATTAATCACTTCTCTTTATTTATTTTCTTTTCCGACGATGTGTATTGTCAGTATCTGACTGATGTTGGGCCGGAGTTCTTTCTGGACACCAAAGAGCTCGAGCAAGAGAACCCCAAGATCCCAGGAAGGCCCATTATCTTCGGGCCCACTTTCATGTCCCAGAATATGTACCAACTTAGCCCACCGGAGGTGAGCCATCACAATTCCAAGCTATCATCCAATTGCAGTTGCAAATAGCAATTGATTAATTGATGATGTAAATTGTGCTGTTCTTAATTCCTGTAGGACTTAACCCTGGCCCTGTCGTTGATCCGGCCGGCGAACCGGTTCACCGGCGACGCGATCATGAGGGACGCCGGGTTGCTGACGAAAGGGAGGTACGGGTCGGCGAGGCGCGTGTTCGTCGTTGTGGAGGACGACCGCGCCATCCCCGCCGAGTTCCAGCGCCGCGTGGTCGCTCAGAGCCCGGGCGTCGAGGTGGAGGAGATCGCCGGCGCCGACCACATGGCCATGATCTCCAGGCCGGGGAAGGTCGCCGAGGTCCTCGTCAGGATCGCCAACAAGGACAGGAAGCAGTGAGAGTGCATGACTGTGGTGATGATACATGCAGGATCAAATAACAGGAGTCTGCAACAAAGTCGATAGTCTATTATTATCCAGAAATAAATAAACGCAGTGTTCTTTCTGGCAGTGACAACACGGACATAAGACGTAATCTGGCGCAATCATGCGTCGCTTTTCGCCATCTGGATCGCATGAACATGGATGTCTCATTGTCTTGGTGTGTAGTGCCTTCTCATTAACACCAACAAACACATAACAAACACCAACAAACACATAACAAAGCTACGATCAAACAACAACTAAGATTCAGGCCGGCGTCCAGTTCGCGATCTGGCACACTGTGCTCATGTGTGCGTTTGCCGTGTGCAAGAAGAACGAGAGGGGAGGAAACGAGGAACCAATTGGGTGGCCGGCCTGTTTCAACAAGGAGCCAATTCCTTATATGCCATAGAAAGATAACCTTGTTCTTTATATGCTACTCGTGGTAACTTCGCATGTATCAGTGACACACTCATGAATTTTTTTCAAATTCTAGCATCATATAAGGAATTAATCCTTAAATAAGGGGTACATACACATTCGATCCTTGATTGCTTCTAGGGATAAGCCAATTTTTTAGTACTAGATCAACATCCAACAGCTGCAGCACATCTACCACAATCTTCCTTATTTTCCATCCTCGGTCTGAAAGAGTTTTTAACCACTTTAAAGGGTCTTACCACTATGAGATTTTTTAAAGGATAAGATTTATTCATATTAAATCTTTTCAATACCTTCTATTTGAACGCTAATCATAAAAAAAAACCATGCAAGTAACGCGCAGATCCATGTGAAGAGGAGAGGAATGTATATAAAAGCAGCAGCAGGGTTCTGACTTCTGATCGATCCCCACCAAATCAGAGGGAACCTCACCTCACCACAACAAGAAAAGATATCCAATTATATCGTGCTATACATTTGTTCCAAACAAAAACCCAATTAATTAGAAACTTGCTATTGGCAGTGAAGATAGGATGCGTAGCCAATAAAATGACATGGTGATAGCTAACTGAGATCAACATAAGACACCAAATCTCCCTCTCTCTCTCTCTCTCTCTCTCTCTCTCTCTCTGGCATGGATTACTTATACCTCTTTCGAGTCTCATGCATTGTAGCTCTACTCACCGCCACATCATTTCCATCCAACATAGTACGAGCCAAGAGACATAGTAACGTGATGGCCCAAGAACTACCTAAGTCGTCCATGGACAGCATGGAGATTACCGATGAGAATGGCAGCAGGCACAAGCAGCAGCACCACTTCCTGCTGGTGCACGGGCTGTGCCACGGCGCGTGGTGCTGGTACAAGGCGGCTACGGCGCTGCGCCGCGCGGGCCATCGCGTCACGGCGCTCGACATGGCCGCCTCCGGCGTGAACCCGGCGCGCGTGGCCGAGGTGCGCACCTTCGAGGAGTACTCGCGCCCGCTGCTGGAGGCGCTGGCCGAGCTGCCGCACGGCGAGCGCGTCGTGCTCGTCGGCCACAGCCAGGGCGGGTTCAGCGTCGCACTCGCGGCGGAGAGGTTCCCGGACAAGCTCGCTGCGGTCGTGTTCCTCACCGCCTCCTTCCCGCCCTCGGCCGCCCCATGGCTGCCACCACTGAGGAGGTATGTGCCTCCCTTGCTCCATGATTCGTACATATTCCATTTGTATTGCTCGATATTCGTTTCAGGGGGGTTAGCCACACCGACTGAAACGTAATGAATTACACGAGACATTGCCATGAATAATTTAAAAGTACTACGCTTTAGGCGGACGTAGCAAAATCTGATAAAATCAGAAGCTGAAGCCAAAATCAAAAAGTAGGAGCTAAAAAGCTAGGGATAAAACCCAAAAGACCAGAAGCTAGAGCCAAAAGGCAAGAAGCCATCGGTTGAGCTCTCGGGTGGATGGTTGAAGCTTGCGGCCGGGCGAACGGCGGGCTAGTCGGCGCGAGCCGACTGAGCAGGCTGACGCAGAGGCCACGGGAAGGCGAAGGTGCAGGCCAGCGCGTGCGGCTGTAGTTGCCGGCGGTGTAGGCGAACAAAGAGGCACAGGCTGGAGGTGGGGCTAGCCAAGAGGGCAACTGACGCGTGTGCCTAAGGGAGCTGCTGAGGGGGCCGCTGAGCAGAGCCGGCCGATTCAAAGAAGGTCGGTGCGAATGTGCGACGAGGCAGGCGTTGGCGTGGGCTGACGCGACAGAAGACCGAGGATGGGCTGGATCCAGGCGCGTGGAGTCACGGTCCGGCTGGATGAGGCCAACGTGGTGGGGCACGAAGGCCGGCGTAGAGGTCGTAGTCGTCGGGCAACCGGCGCAAAGATCGCTCGAAGGAGAAGGTGCGGGCTCGCACGTGCAGCGGAAGTCACCAGCAGCGCAGACGACTGAAGAGGCGGAGGCCGAAGGCTGGGCCGGCCAAAGAGCTGCCGAGGTGTGCGGCCGAGGGAGCCGCCGAGTGGCCTATCAAGTGGAGCCGACCGATGCAGAGAAGGCCGACGCAGATGTGCATCGAGGCAGGCGTCGACGTGGCCTGAGACGACAGAAGACCGAGGTGGGGCCGGAACCAAGCGTGCGGAGTCGCAGTCTGGCTGGATGAGGCTAACGCGAAGGCGCAAGGGCCATGGGTCAAAGGACCGGTAGGAGTCAATAAGGCCGAGGTGTCTGCCCAGAGAGTCTCCTTCTCCCGGGGCAGTGGCAAATCTATTTTTTCCGCCTCCTCAAATCCACTACGAACATGTCTGATAACTTTTCAGATATGTATTAAAAATGTGTTTCTATGCATCTTTTTTTAATCGAATAAATATTAAAGTATAAATGAAGATTAGATGTAATTATTTAACTATTTACTTGTTCGAGATTTATGTATCGAGAAGTGATGTATACAAGCACATCTCTCTTATTATCAGTCAGTGTGTGATGTGACGCAGCTGCTCCTGAGTAATATACTGAGCAATCACTTCTCTGTTTTTTTTTCTTTTCCTTCTTCTCCGACGATGTGTATTGTCAGTATCTGACTTATGTTGGCCCGGAGTTCTTTCTGGACACCAAAGAGCTCGAGCAAGAGAACCCAGAGATCCCAGGAAGGCCCATTATCTTCGGGCCCACTTTCATGGCCCAAAAGCTGTACCAACTCAGCCCACCGGAGGTAAGCAATCACAATTCCATGCTATCATCCAAGTGCAGTTGCAAATCGCAATTGATTAATTAATGATTTAAACTGTGCCGTTCTTAATTGCCGTAGGACTTAACCCTGGCCCTGTCGTTGATCCGGCCGGCGAACCGGTTCACCGACGACGCGATCATGAGGGACGCCGGGTTGCTGACGAAAGGGAGGTACGGGTCGGCGAGGCGCGTCTTCGTCGTTGTGGAGGACGACCTCGCCATCCCCGCCGAGTTCCAGCGCCGCGTGGTCGCTCAGAGCCCCGGCGTCGAGTTGGAGGAGATCGCCGGCGCCGACCACATGGCCATGATCTCCAGGCCGGGGAAGGTCGCCGAGGTCCTCGTCAGGATCGCCAACAAGGACAGGAAGCAGTGAGAGTGCATGACTGTGGTGATGATACATGCACGATCAAATAAATAACAGGAGTCTGCAACAAAGTCGATAGTCTATTATTATCCAGAAATAAATAAACGCACTGTTCTTTCTGGCAGTGACAACACGGACATAATACGTAATCTGGCGCAATCATGCTTCGCTTTTCGCCATCTGGACCGCATGAACATGGATGTCTCATTGTCTTGGTGTGCAGTGCCTCCTCATTAACACCAACAAACACATAACAAACACCAACAAACACATAACAAAGCTACGATCAAACAACAACTAAGCTGGCTGGAATTCTGAATTAGTAGGGGTGGGCATTCGGTTTTTTCGGTTTAATCGGTTCGGTTTTTTCGGTTTTAAAATAATTCGGTTTTTGAAAACTGGGAACCGAATTTTTTGGATAAAAATAAAAAACCGAACCGAATTTACCGAAATATTTTGGTTCGGTTATTTCGGTTTTTCGGTTAACCGAAATATGAATAACACTAGGTAAATTAGATTTAGTCCTTCTCATATTGCAACACAAAGTATGGATAAACCCACACAATATTCATATGTAATTACAATATAAGCATAATAAAACATATAAATATACTAAACATATGTATAAATGTATTATAACATGTGAATTATTTAGTGATTTTAGGAAGAATACTATAAAAATAGTATTGTACATGGGCTATTTGGTTATTCGGTTATTTCGGTTTTTAAAAGTGAAAAACCGAACCGAACACCGAAAACCGAATTACACCAAAACAAAAATCGAACCGAAAACCGAAATAACCGAAATAATCGGTTAATTCGGTTCGGTTCGGTTCGGTAATTCGGTTTCGGTTTTAAAATGCCCACCCCTATGAATTAGCGCCTTCGATTCAGGCCGGCGTCCAGTTCGCGATCTGGCACACTGTGCTCATGTGTGCGTTTGCCGTGTGCAAGAAGAACGAGAGGGGAGGAAACGAGAGGGAACCAATTGGGTGGCCGGCCTGTTTCAACAAGGGGCCAATTCCTTATACGCCATAGAAAGATAACCTCGTTCTTTATATGCTACTCGTGGTAACTTCGCACACTCTTCATTTCTTTCAAATTCTAGCGGCATATGAGGAATTGATCCTTAAATAAGGGGTGTATACACATTCGGTTCTTGATTACTTCTAGGGATAAGCCAATTTTTTCGTACCAGATTAACATCCAACAGCTGCAGCACATCAACCACAATCTTTCGACTTACGATTTAAAATGATACCGCCAGGCGCCAGCCGTCGGATAAATTAGAGAGGATATATTTGTGGTGACTTAATTTAAACCTAAATTAAATTCTAGATCAGCCCTCTTAATTCAAATTTGTTTTCCCACTTTCACTGTACTCTTAGTACTATCTTCAAATAAAATCATTACTTTTTTGAGGAACATATTCTAATCTATTATTACATTTAGCACCGACAACTTGTTTGATCAGGTATATTGGTTGTTGCTTAATGCGTTCCCTTTTAAGTTTTTCTCCGGCGCTGCATGCTGACGTGTACCGTGCCATGGGCTCCCATAGTGCCGTGGGAACAAATACGAAAGCAAACGTGGAATCAGCTTCCCTGTCTAGTGAAGGAAAAGCATTTTTCCGGGTCCCACAGATATGATTAATTTACATGCGCCACAAATACTCCCCGTCTCAAAATATAAGGCGTGGTTTGATTTGGCACAGTCTCCTAAACTATATTTTGACCTTTGATTTCTTTTATCCAATATTATTTATACAAACAAAATCACTATCATTACAAAGTACTTTTAAATACGAATTCAATGGTATCACTTTTATATCACAAAATCTTTATATAGTTAGACAAATCATTGGTCAAAGATTTCAAAGTTTGAATCTTGAAATGCGTGCACGCCTTATATTTTGGGACGGAGGGAGTATACGTATAGCCTATAGTAGATTAATCGTTTGTTGTCAATCAAATTTGATGCGATGTAGATTAATGTATATAGAAAATCTTAGATGATCTCCCACAGCATCATGCTTGATGAACAGGAACATTGTCAGCGACAGCAAGGACAGCATGTACTCCATGCTCTTCGTCTTAATTACCTGCCTCGTCATGGTCTTGATTAGGCCAGTCATAGTGGGTGTTTTATTATCATTTAATGAGGTGATACATCAGTAAAAATGGTGATATGGCAAATAAATTATAAAGAGAGAGAGGAGACAAGTTTCATCTGGTTGAAACTGGGTGCACACCGTTTCCAACACATTAGAAACCGAATGAAACTGCACTGAGAGCACATCGTTTCATCCCATGTATTCCCATACACTGAAACCAAATGAAACTGCACTAAATAGAACATTTGATCACAACATCATGTAATAATTAAATGCTATGACTAACATATGAAACTGCGAAATGAAACTATGTATTAAAATACCTTGTTTTATTTATTAACCTAAACCCCGTTAAATAATATAGCACTCCTAAAAGCCGTAAAATAAAATTTGCTACTGAAAATAGCCTTACAAGCCTACGTGGCTCTGCCTCATAATGGTCTTGCTCGAGCAGGACAAGTTGAAAATCATGCCCATCGGTCTCTGATTCTGAGTTGGAACTGGCCTCAGCAAAGTCTTGATGTTGACGATCATTCATTGTCCCGGGCCTATTCAACTTACGAAGTCTACTATTTACTCTATTTTTATTTATATTATTTAGAGTAAACAATAAAATTAGTTTATATAATAATTATTTTTAAAGTTTGTCTTTATATACTATACAATAATTATCTCTTCTATTTTATACATAACTAATCTATCTTGTTTCTCATACTATACCAGCTCTTATATAAAAGCCAACTATAAGTTCTTTTTTAACTCTTCTATATAGTATAAAATTAAAATATATATGTTAATAATAAACTAAGATAAACTTTATTGTAAATAGGACGCGGTCATCATGTCCAAATAGCAATCGAATGAAGTTCCAATCCTCTGACGCTAAGCACCAGGTGCTCAGGCACCTACAGGACAGCCCGTGGGTCATCACTGGCGGTGACTAGTCAGATTGACGAGTGAATGATCAAGTTGACTTAGAGGGGGGTGAATAGACAATTTTACAAATTTTAACTTGCTTAATTACAGCACAGTTATCAAACTTCAAAAAACTAAGTTACCAGAAGCAATATGAAAAAGAGGAATAATTAGAATAACAGAATATCAACGACAAATATTGAGAATGCGAGAATATAAACAAGAGACACAAGAATTTTATCCCGTAGTTCAGAGCCAGTCTCCTAATCCACGTTAGAGTACTTCTCCTAGAAGTATAGCTCCCCCACAAGCTAGTCGCAGTAGCTTTGGGTCTCCACTAGGGCAACTCTTTCACCACTCCGGTGAAATGAGTTCCAAACTTTTCACAAACAAGGTGGCCTTCCACAAGTACTTTGGACAGGTCGTACCTTCACTGCCTCCAAGTTGTCTAGAATCACTATGACCCAAGAGTAATAAACTATGCATAAGCTCTGTCTCTTGAATCACTCTACACAACACTAACTAGACTTAGCTTGGAGTAAGAACACTCAAATGTGAAGGTTTTTAAGTTCAGAGTTTTAGTACACTTTCCTTGAAGGAATGAAAGCTTTAAGTTTGCTAAAATGTCAAGGAGATCAAAAAGTTCTGTGGTAGATGGCTCAGAAAATGCTTATATAGGTATTTGGGATGAATATAGCCGTTACACCTACCACAGTGAACCGCTGCAATGTGTCAGACTATCAAAAAATCAAGTTTACACGTTTACAGTGGACTTAATGAAGAAAGCTAGCGATATTGAATCAATGTACCACGGACTAATTTTGAGTGTTTACGCCGAACTGAAAAATTTAGTCCGTCGTACATAGGAAGTCTGGAATGACTTTGGTCGAGTGAGAACATGGGATTTCATATGTGCGCCGTACCAAATTATTTGGTCTGTCGTAGAAGGGTTTTGTCGAAGTAAAGCAGCAACGGACGTTATGTCAAGGAATGAGTTTAACCGAGACATTTGCTTTAGCGCCAGACTAAATTTTGAGTTAGCAAAATTTGGTCCGGCGTGAATGGAAAGCTCTTGGCTTGTTTTGAATAAGCAATCCTTTTACCACGGACTTAAGGAATAGAAGACAAGATTTGGTCTGGCGAAGAGCTAAGACTTTTGAGCGTGCGCCGGACGAAATAATTTGGTCAGTCGTAGATAAAAAAAACTCGGATACAAGCTTTTTTCAAGGAACTTTCACTATGGACCTAATAGACTTTGGTCCAGCGAAAAAGACTCGCATCGGACTAAAGTATATGAGAGTGAATATTTGGTCCGTCGTGAATGGATAGAACTTGGTTAGGATCTTGATTAAGAAAACTTGGACTAATAAACTGTTTGGTATTTAGAGAAGTTTATCAGAGAGGAAAACAAATGCGCTCGGTTAGAGTTTTGGCCAAGGAACTTTGGTCCGGCAAAAAAGGATTTTGACTAGGATTGCGCTAGACTTAAGAAATGGACAACTGAGGTTTAATCCGTCGCATATTTGGACTTTTGTAAGATGGAAGGTTTTGATTCAAGGATCAAACAGACTAAGGGTTTTTAACTCTTAGTGTTTACGCCGGACCAATTTTGAGTGTTTACGCCGGACTGAAAAATTTAGTCCGTCGTATATAGGAAGTCTGGAATGACTTTGGTCCGGCGAGAATATGGGATTTCATATGTGTGCCGGACCAAATTATTTGGTCCGTCGTAGAAGGGTTTTACCGAAGTAAAGCAGCAGCGGACGTTATGTCAAGGAATGAGTTTAACTGAGACATTTGCTTTAGCGCCGGACTAAAATTTGAGTTAGCGAAATTTGGTCCGACGTGAATGGAAAGCTCTCGGCTTGTTTTGAATAAGGAATCCTTTTACCACGGACTTAAGGAATATAAGGCAAGATTTGGTCCAGCGAAGAGCTAAGACTTTTGAGCGTTCGCCGGACGAAATAATTTGGTCAGTCATAGATAAAAAAACTCGGATACAAGTTTTCTTCAAGGAACTTTCACTACGGACCTAATAGACTTTGGTCCGGTGAAAAAGACTCGCATCGGACTAAAGTATATGAGAGTGAATATTTAGTCCGTCGTGAATGGATACAGCTTGGTTAGGATCTTGATCAAGAAAACTTGGACTAATAAACTGTTTGGTACTTAGAGAAGTTTATCAGAGAGGAAAACAAATGCGCTCTGTCGACGTATTTCGCCGGACAGGACCCCGTCAATGGACAGGGTTGACTACTCCCAGGATGGAGGATAGGGTTCGATAGAGGGCGTCTTCGTGGTTGGAAACCCTAATGACTCTCGCGCTAGGGATTCCGGGGATCAACAGATCAATGAACGCGGTGATGTACCCAGGTTCAGGCCCCCAGTGCGGGTAATAGCCCTACATCCTGCTAGATCTTTGTTGAGAAAATATGGAGGCGATTACAACGGTTCTTCTGGTCTCGAGCTTGGATCCCTCCTCTCTTCTCCATGCACTAGAGCGCCCTTATATAGAGTGGGTTGGCTCGGGCAGGCGAGAAGGTGACGCTATACTGACCTACAACTCATTAATTACACCCATCATTGCGGTCTTATCACACCGACCCATGACTCATTTATTACACCCGTCGCTGTAGCCCTGTCCTTCAAACCCCATTTAGTGCCACTGTATGGCTTCGCCCGGTCCGTCCGGGATATGACGCTCCTGCAACGGGTTTGGTGAGAGGTGTCAGAGGGATGGGCTGTCGTCATGTCGATAGCAGCATTCTTCGCAATCAATGGCCCTGACACAGCGTGTCAGGGGAAGAAGACTTCGAGGCGAAGTCTTCTCCTCATTCTTCTGGTTGCCTTCGTGGCCTAGTGGGTGGGGCTCGAATGCCCGCCCGCAATCCAGGCCACCACGCGGGATGACGCCTGGGGGGCAGGGCTTGATCGCCCACCTGCCCGCCGGGCCGCCACGTGGGCTAGGCCGCTTCTTGGGCCCACTAATCTGCGGCGGAGAGGGTACCCCGGTGCAAAGTACACCGACAGTAGCCCTTGGGCCCGTCCCGAAACACGCGCCAGTTTCTTTTTAGACCTCATTTAATGTCGGTGTGCTCCTGGATGGGCCCACCACTTCTGAGCACGCAACCGTCTAGGTTCTCCCCACTTCCGCTGATTTTTCTTAGGACCCGAAACGTCTCGTCCTTTTGCCTGTTCGCGAACCGTCTGAGTGAGGGGCCTATATATATACGCGCCCCCAACCAGCAGTTCACGCTTTCTGATCCTTGCGCACTTTGCTCTCTGCCCTTTCATCTTCCTTGTTCAAAAAACTTTGCTTCTGCTCCAATGGCGCAACCTCTTCTCCCTTCCACCGTTGGCGGGGACAGGGTGGACATGCTCTCTAAGATGGCGCCCGAGGGCCCCCTCCACCTTCACCGGGGAACCCTCGCGCCAAGCTGCGAACCAGGGGAGATCATCGTCTTCGCTTGGGGGCTTCTGGCTGGCCAGGTGCCACCATTTTCTGAATTTTTCCTCACCGTTCTTCACTTCTATGAAATCCATCATCTCCACCTCACCTCCAACTCCATCGTCACTCTTTCCATCTTCGCCTACCTCTGCGAGATGTTCGTAGGGGTGATGCCCAACCTTCCTCTCTTTCGCTACTTCTTCATCTGCCACAGCACCCTCGACAGCGGGATCGTGGGGAGCTGCCACTTCCGTCTTCGCAACGGGTCGGCCCCTCACTACATTCTCTTCCAGCCAAGATCCAACTGGAAGATGTGGCGGAGCGACTGGCTCTACGCCGTCGACGATAGCTCGCCAGTCGAGGAGACGATAGAGCTCTTGGCAATGGCGGCCTGCATCAACCGGTTGCGGGACGCCGGGCTGATCGGGACGCTGGTGGTCCGGGACTTCATGACTCGGAGAATCAGCCCCCTCCGTCGTCGCACCTGCCCTGCATGGCAGTATACAGGGGATGATGACATGACGCGCAGGCGCCTAGGTAGTAAGTTCTGTTGCCCTTCTCATGGATAGGTATATTCCTCTTCGTGGTCACCATCAACTAATATCCTCGTCTTCTTTTTGCGCCAGGCGATGGAAACCTGGATGGCCCTGCCATCTCGAGATGGCTGTCCGGGCTGCTCCCACTAGTGCCGAGCGGCCTGGACTTTCCTGCCGGGGCCCGACCGCTCTGCGATCTGGAGTTCGCGGAGTGGCTTCGGATTGTCCAGTCGTTCCCGACGATGGACTCCACCGGCCCTACCGTGCTGCTGGTCCACGGTCCCTTGGTGATCAGGGACCAGGCCCCGGCTAACGATCGGGGCGCAGGCAAACAGGCTTATGCCCTAGACACCTCGGGCATGGACCCCAAGAGGCCCCGCATCGAGGATCGAATGCCTGCCGCCACCAGCTCCGCTGCTCCCCGGAGCACGCCCGGAGCGGGGGCATCCTCACCCGGGACGACGACGTCCGCCGCCCCTGCTTCAGCGCCGACCGCACCGATGCTGGCTCCTACGGTGCCGACCTTAACGGCGCCAGCCTCCACAACGCCAACACCTGCAGCACTGACCCCATTGGTGCCACCTCCTGCGGCACCAACTCCAGCTGCTGCTACTGCTCGCCCAAGCGGGCTTATGATCCCGGTGGCCTCCTTCAGCTTCAGGTCACCTCCAAGAGTGGCCCGCCAAGGTGCCCCGGCCGCGCAGACATCCGCAGCGCCAATAGACGCAGCGGGGACCTCTGCTCAAGGGCGACCTAAGCGGCCCGGCGGTCGGAATGGACGCTATTGGCGCTGCACTGTCCGGCCGCCGGCTGTTTCGCCGCTCATGCCACCGGCTTGAGTGCACTGCTTGCCAAACTTGGCGAGGCGCCACACCGACGCCCTCCTCCAGGCAGCCACCAAATACAAGCCCGGATGTCGCGAACAGATGGCAAAGGCCAAGGCGAGGAGTCAGAGAAGAAAGAGGTGTAGAGGGCCACCGGGGCAACCCTACTCGCCCGAGCACAGGAGGCCGAGGCAGCGCAGAGGTAGGCGGTGGAAGAGCAGCGTCGCGCGCTGCACAACCTTGGTGTCATGCTCCGGCCGGCTTACCGGTGCATGGCGAGGGCCTTGGAGCCACTGGGAGTGGATCTTCGCGAGCCGCTCGAGCCCACAGCGATGTAGTATGCACACTGCATTACTCGGGTTCCTGCGCTCTCTGGCCTACCAGCCGCCATGGCCGCCCGCTCCATCCAGGAAGGACGGCAAGTCGCCGTGGCCATCGCGACATTCGTGCTGGCGTGCTACGCCAGCCGCGACGCCTCCTTCAACCCAATGACCGTCGCAGATGACATTGAGGGAGACGAGGCCCAGGCGCAGGCGCGCGTGCACAAGGCCGCGGAGCATGTTGCCGGCATGATGGCAGTGGAGGACCTGGACCTTGAGGCGGCGGTAGCTGAGCCGGAGGCCGAGGAAGACGATGGGCACATCCAAGTCGTCAACGACAACTGATGGCCTAAGCTGCTTCCTTCGTTTTCTTTGTTTCTTTGTGTTCCTATTTTTCTGTATGTCAAAACAATCTTAGTAACTGTAATGAAGTTGGCATCTTTGGGTTTTACCTGCATGTTTATTTGTTCGCTTTTTGATTGTGCTTGCTCAACTCAACCATTGGGCGATCAGCCCCCAGCCTTGCCACGATGCGAACCCAAACACTTAGGTTAGGTCGATACTTTGGCGCTTCTTGACTGATTGCAAGTGGCTGCCACAACGCGAGCAATGGTTACACAAAACATGCAGGATGTAGATAAGCGAAGTCCTAAGTCTTTGCGCAAGGTTGTCACTGACTCCTGCCCTTTTGGAATTTATATCCTTATGATCTTTTGGAACCTGACCGCAACGCCACATAAAGCAAAGAGCTCTCAGAGCGATCATCGGGCAGCAGATCACTTGGCGGCCGGTGCTGCCGCAGAGCCAACCCGAGGTGTGCGAGCCACGTTTGAGTACCGTGCCGCACTCGCACTCCTGGTCACCCGTCCTTGCGACGCAGACGCTGGGCGTTTCCTTTTATCAACGAGAAGCCATCAGGCTATCAGGGCTAGTGACAACCACACACAACTTGACCCAACAGGGTGCAGACGCAAAAGATAAGTCGATAATGTTAAGGCAAACAACTTATCTTGGTCATAGGCCACCGAGCGACCAGCCCCTGTTGTCCACAAGGCCAACACCAAACGAAAGTGGCGTGATCGCCCACTGCGCCGCGTGGCAGACTCGATCACCCACTGCCTGCCAGCCGCCACGAGGCCATCTTGGGTGTTTGAATTAGGTCAGTGCTCCAGCACTTCATCTGCGATTGCACGTAGCTACTAAAAACACAAGTAGGCGTTATGCAAAGCATGCAGGAAATATATTGGAGAATGCGAGTTCTTGTGCGGGGTTGTCATGGTCCCTTTCTTTGGAGCTTAGGTCCTTATGACTCGGAACCAGCCCACGGCGTTGCGCGGCGAGGCAGCAGGTTCCCTGGAGTGGTATTGGGCCTGCGGTGCTCGCGGTGACAGCCAGCGGTGCTTCGCAGAGCCAACCCGAGGTGTGCAAGCCGCGTTTGAGCCACTGTGCCGCACTCACGCCCCTGGTCGCCTGTCCTCGTGCGACGCAAACACCGGGTGTTACCGCAGATCGACAAGGAGCGCCAAACCGCGGAACCCATGACACCTCCGTGAAATATTACCCACCAGGGCACAAGTAAGGAGAATAAAGCAGAAGCCTTTAAGGCAAATAACTTTCTCGACCTTAGCCGCCGACGCCAGTGGGGAGCCCCCATCTGATTGATCGAGCGAACTACCGGGTACTTATAGTTCTTAGGGGTAAAATTTTCGCAACAATTCCATGTTGAAGGAGTTGGCCAGCTCCTAATCGTCCTTAGTGGCCAACCGGACCACCCCGGGTCGAGATACTGACACCACCTTGAAGGGGCCCTCCCACCGGGAGACAGCTGGAGCCCGCATGCGCTTGAATTGCAAGAAGACCAGTCGCCTTGCCGGTGTTCTCTCATGGACCCGGGTAGCGTGGTACCGTCTGAGTCTTTACTGGTACCGAGCGGCACGCAAGGCCGCTCGGTCGCGCACCTCCTCCAGAAGGTTGACTTCTTCTCCGTGGTGATCTTCTTGTCCTTCCTCTAAACGCCGAGACGCGCGGTGAGCCGAGCGACAGCTCGGACGGGAGGACAGCTTCCGCGCCATAGACCAGGAAAAAAGGTGTTTCTCCAGTCGCTCGACTAGGTGTGGTCCGGAGCGACCACAACACGGCCGGGAGTTCTTTCGTCCACCGCGTCCCCCGCTTATGGAGTCGATCAAATGCTCTGGTCTTCAAGCCCCTCAACACCAGCGCGTTGGCGCGCTCAGCTTGGTCATTGCTCCTCGGATGGGCGATCGAAGCAAAGCATACTTTGGTGCCCATCACATCACAAAACTCCAGGAAGGCCGCGCTGGTGAACTGAGTGTCGTTGTCGGTGATGATGCGATTGGCGACTCCAAAGCGGGTGAAGATTCCGTGGTTGAACTTGATAGCAGTGGAAGCCGTGATGGCACGTACTGCTTCGGCTTCGACCCACTTGGTGAATTTGTCGATGGTGACGAACAGGTGGGTGAAACCCCCCGTGGCCCGCGGGAATGGGCCTAGGATATCCAGCCCCCAGATCGCGAATGGACAAGAGAGCGGGATGGTTTGCAGAGCTTAGGCTGGTCGGTGGATTTGCATGGCGAAGAATTGGCATGCTTCGCATCTCCTCACCAGCTCGCAAGCATCTTAGAGGGCAGTAGGCCAATAAAATCCTTGGCGGAACGCTTTGCCGACAAGCGTCCGGCCGAACATATGACTCCCGCACATGCCTCCATAAATATCGGCGAGCAGGCTGCTCCCCTCTTCCCGAGTGATGCATTTCAATAGAATTCCGTTTCTGCTCCGGCGGTATAGGTCCCCACCTACCAGAGTATAGCACTTGCCCTTGCGTGCAATTTTCTCAGCTGAGGCATCATCGTCGGGGATCACTCGGTCTCGCAGGAAGGCGGCCATGATAGGATCTATCCACTGACCTTCCCGACCAAGTGTGGCGATCACACGGTGAACGTCTGGGTACTCTGCTTGGCCAAGCTTTTCCCCGGGTGCCGCATCGGCGGCACCGCCGCCTTCCCTCCCGGACCTGTGGGTTGAGGCGGGTGCGCTGCCTACCCTCCCTGAGCTGCAGGCCGCGACAGCTGCACCGCCCTCCCCGCCTGAGTCGGAGGCCGCGATAGCCGCACCGTCGTCCCCGCCTGAACTGGGGGCGGCGACGGACGGTCGTGATAGTCTTTCTTCAAAGACCCTGACCGGGACAGAGGTTCTTGAGGACGCGAGCTGTGAAAGCCCGTCCGCCATATGGTTGTCGCGTCGAGGGATATGGATATATCCCAGTCCTTCGAAGTGGCGCTCCATCTTCCTGACTTCCGCCAAGTAGGCGGCCATGGTAGGGTCAGAGCATTGAAATTCCTTCTGCACTTGATTGATGACCAGCAGGGAGTCGCCTTTGACTTGGAGGCGCCGGACGCCTAATGCCGAGGCGGCGCGTAGCCCTTCTAGCAGGCCCTCATATTCGGCGATGTTGTTGGTGGCCTTGAAGTCAAGGGCGACCACATACTGGAGGATGTCGTCAGTCGGAGAGACCAGGACTACTCCAGCCCACGCGCCTTTGAGCCTGAAGGAGCCGTCGAAGAATAAAGTCCAGGGGGAAGGTGCGGGTATTTCTTCAGCTTCAGGAGTGGCAGGAGTCCATTCGGCAACAAACTCCGCCAGCTTCTGGCTCTTGATGGCGGTGCGGGGTACAAACTTGAGACAGAATTCCTCTAGTTCCACCGCCCATTTGGCGATGCGGCCTTCTGCTTCTCGGTTGTGGAGGATCTCTCGCAGGGGGTAGGCAGTGACCACCGTCATTTTTCATAAGGTTCAATTTTGCCTGTGAACGTTTTATCAAGATAGTAGCAATATTTAAATTTTTAAAAATTCTTCAGATTTGATAATAATCTGAAATTTTTATAGAAACATCACTAATGTGTGAGGAACCTCCACCAATTTTTTTTAAAAAAATTGATGTTGTTTAAACTATTTTTCGTTCGGTGCAATTCGGCTAAGATCGCGGCAAATCTCGCCAAGATCTCGATTTTCTCGGTACAAAAAAATCTGGATTTGAATTTTGTTTGTATTTTATCCAAAATTTATCCGAAATTTTGATATCTCAATGAGATTTCGCTCTCTAACCAGCTCCGAAATATAGAGCGAAAATGAGATTTCAACACCTGGTTCCCAATCCCCACACGGCTCCAGATTGTATGATCCGTACGGGTCTTTATCCGAAGGGTTTTTCCTAAAAAATTCTTATTGTAACCAAATATTTACAAGTCTTTCCATACTGAGTGCTGGTTATAATTTGTTAACCATATCTTACTGATTTTAACTACACCTGTTAAATTTGGGTGCAAATAAATTTTTGCTCTCCACGAGCTCCGAGATGTGACATGGAGCGAAAATGAGATTTCAAAACCTAGTTCCCATTCCCCACACGGCTCTAGCAGCGTCTCCATCATTCACCACATCTAGGGGTGAAAACAGGTCGGATACGGGTAGATATTGCTCTTTCCATATCCTAACCCATATTTTTTCCCCGAATTTAGAACCGGATATGGATACGAATCTAAATAATTTGGGATATCGATACGGGTCAGATATATGATGGATTCGGATCAGGAACGGATAATTCGGGAACGAATAATGCACGCATACATAAAGTAATATATGTTGAATCAAACTACACAAATACAATGCAATAATAGTAAGATATATCTCAAACAAAGCTACAAAACCAATAAACATTCACAGTGCTCAACAATATGCATTATAAGATCCATTCTTTAGATCCATTGTGGCACTAAGCATTACAGTTTTGGTTGTAGATGGCAAAAATTGGGCTTGTGGCATACAATAACATACCTCAGGTAAGGCTTATAAAGCACCTCAGCGACCAGTCTTGTTCATTGTTACTTGCCAAATAGCTTTTGCTAAAACACGTTACAGAAGCAAAGCAGCAAAACAATTCACTTCAACCAGAAAGAACATTGCATTGCAACCAAGGAAAGTAGTACTTGGAAGATCAGCAACTTCATTTTCAGTATCAATAGAATCACAGATTGATGTTAATTTTCTCCTGCCCTGAGAACTCGATTCTTCTCAGCAAAAAAGTACCCAGCAAACGCATCCATAGAAGCATAATTAATATAGAAGAAAACCAGTGGAAACTATGGAATCATGATTAAAATAGGCATAATTAACACTTAAACTCTGACCAATAATACATAAACAGTATGCATGAAACCAACAACCCATAAAGCTACCTAAGAATGAACTTGATAAAAAATAACCACAGATCGATCCACTAATAAGCACAAGCACAAAATCCATTTCGCCCTACTATGAAATCCCCATCAACGCATGTGTCGGGGATTGGGTAATTTCCATAAAGGCCATCATACCGCGGCAGCTGGTCTTCGGCCGACCATACTTCCCTTTGGACGGTATCCCCAAGGAAGATCCTCGGGCGGACTAGCTAGTGGGTCTGCCCCGACCATGTCTGAACTCGTCCCCGAGCATGCGCCTTAGTTCCCCGAGCGTGCTTGCTCGGGGGAGTGCGGTGGTCTGCCGGAGTTGAAGGATTCTCCCGAGCATGGTCGGCAGGTCGTGCTCGGTCCATAAAGACGACGTGGCGGTAATTGCGCTGCGGTTTAAAAGACCGTTAAGTCACGATCTAAGCTATTATATCCACGACACAACATGGCGGAAATCAAGGGAGGCGGTTACGGTCACGTTCGGGCACGGTAATGGCGTGTTATTCGGTTGTAACTGCTATGGTCGCCTACAAATACTTCCGCTGTAGATTAGGGGAGGGACAAGGCTGACAAGCAACACACGTAGAGATATACGCGCAATATATTCACGCAAGCATCTTGTAAGCATCCAAGCAGTAGTAAGATCACTGGACGTAAGGTTATTATCTCGATCGTGAGAGGCCCGAACCAGTATAAAATCTCTTGTCCATCGCTTTTTTAAGCACCATCCCCTTACGGCATTCCTCGGACGCAAACCCTTCGCGGAAAAGGGGCCCTGGTTGATTTCTCATTCAACAAGTAAGCTCGGCGGGGGGATTCGTTTCCCAAACGTCGACAACATGATAGTGGCAAAAACATTAGGCAAAATTACCCTAGACATGAAACATACTACATTAACAATAAGATACTAAAAATCTAAGAACAATCCCAGATCCGGGCAATCGAAAGCATGTAGACACACAAACAGCATCTGATTTGAGACACAAATATTCCGATCCGCACAAGCACATAGCACAGGAGAGAGGATTTAGGGCAGAGATAGTTACCACTGGTCCACGGCCTTCAAGTAGCACCGAAAAGGGGAGATCGACGGCCCAATAGCTGAGATTCCCCTAGGTACAACTCCGGCGGGCGGAACAGAGCCATCATGAGAGTAGTAGCAGAGGGATGGACACCTGATAAAGCTTGCGGCGGGGAGGAGAGGGACACGAGGTGCGCGCAAGAGAGGAGGACGACAACGAGTACGAGAGGGAGGAACACCAAACCTAACCTAGCTAGTCACCGCTAGATGCACAGCAAGGTAGCTCGCGCAGCACGTGGGGGAGGGTTGAGGAGAGGGGAGTTCCTTCATCTTCACGGTGGTGCGGCTCTGGCGGAAGGAGGCGACGCTTCTTCTCCGGCACTGGCGAAGGGAGGGTTCGGCGGCGCTCGGGTCGGGAGTGTTGGGTAGGGTTGAGGCAGGCCGCAGGAGGAACTGAGGTCTGAGGAAGAGCTGAATAGATTCAAGTTCAAACGCCCTGGGAGTGGGAGCTAGGCCACCGGCTGGTGGCATGGGCCATCGGGCCAAGACATGCAAGCCAAATCTGGATAATGAATTATCCAATATCTGTTTCACAACCCGTATTTTTCGGATAGTGTACGCTCCAAATCCGATCTGATATCCCTTTTTAAATATCCGAATCTGGATCCGAATCCGACCCGATATCCGTTTTTCTTCTTGGATCCAATTCTAATTGAATCCGGCTCCAGATCAAACAGGAACTATCCGTTTTCGACCCTGCCCACATCGTGCGACCCTCACGGCACAGGGCCCTACGTGTGCGGGTGGTAGCACCAGCGTCTGCGTGGCACGGGCCCCACGCTCCATCGTCCGGTCCCTGCGTGCAAATGCAATTAATTCCGTCTCTGCGTTGATGAATTGACGTCCATCTCTCGTTAAGAGTAGCACGCCAATCAATCGATGATCAATGCGTGATTAGCATCACAAGAAAAAAACATTGACTTACAAAAAATACAAAACGACATATGTTAGATGCAAATTGATCTACAACTTCAGCTTTATAAAGCTTTGTGCTAATAACATATTGTAAAATAATGATAATCATCATAGATCAATACCAATACCAATTAAGGGTCTGTTTCGTAGAGTTTCAGATTCCAGCTTCACCTGAGATCTGAAATTTATAGTCTAAAATAAAGTAAATTAAGTTTATATTTTTGATCTAAAATGTAAACAAGATGATCCATCTAAACACTCTTAATGTACTCATAGCTCTAGCTTCACGAATCTAGTAAAACTAGAATTTTTAGCTTCACCAGCTTTATGAATCTGGTGAAACTAAATTCTTGTCAAACACACCCTAAGAATAGCCAGGAGCACATATAATATAGAGAGACAAAATCTCTCTTTAGAGACAAAATCTTCTCTTTATTAAATTGGTTCTCTTGTACATAAAGGTGTCATATTTATTGTAAAAATTAGTAAAATATATATTCAAATTTATCGACAATAAAATATAGTACAAACACATAACACCTTACTATAGTTGGAAGAATCGCCGGCCTCAGGAGCATTTGAGCCGAGCCACGGGCTCGGCTCAAATTTTTTTTCGCGTTTTGGTCTTTTTATAAATTACGAATAGGTCCTTCGTGATTTTTTGTGAGAGGAAGATATTTTCCCCGAAAATAGCGTTTGGATCCCTCGTGCGCCGTTTTACGGAAAGAACCTCCCGTTAAATTCAAATCGCGAACAAACCCTTTTCTAATTTTTAAGGATAGCGGACAGGTCCAAAAACGTAACAAATAGGTCCTTACTCTTTACGTCTAGGTCCTTTCTCCGTTTTTCCTAGGAAAAAAATGTTTTCGTCGCTAGAAATATTTGTGCAGCTCTATCTCTAGACTTTTTTCCCACCTCGATTTCTCATCTCGATCTCTGATATTTTTTAAAGCATGTATTATTACTCCGCGAACGCGTCGATCTCTGATATTTTTTAAAACATGTATTATTACTCCATGAACGCGTAGAGTGTTAAGCTCGATAAAAGAAGGTTGTCATCTCTAATAATTTTGCACCATTTTCCCTCTAGACTTTTTTCCCGTCACGGTTTTTCAGCTCGGTCTCCAATATTTTTCAAATAATTCGTCGAAAGAAATATTTGTACAACTCTATCTCTCTATTTTTTCCCTATTTCGACGATTTAAAAAATAAAACGCGCGAGAAAAAATAAATTTTTCTCTGGTAAAGCGATACGCGTCTTGGCGTGTTACGCCGCAAGTCTTTAATATTTTTAAACGCGTAGAGTGTTAAACTCAACAAAAATAAAGTTGACATCTCTAATAATTTTTCACCCTTTTCCCTCTAGATTTTTTCCCCGCCGCGGTTTTCCAGCTCGGCCTCCAATATTTTCCAAATAATTCGTTGAAAGAGATATTTCTAGAACTTTATCTCTCTGTTTTTCCCCCGTTTCGCTCATTATTTCGACGATTTAAAAAATTAAACGCCGCCGAAAAAAATATTTTTCTTTGAAAAAAATAACACGCGCGACGTGTTACACCACGGAAAATTTCCTAGTTTAAACAACTAGAACCAAGATTCCTGACTTTACCTCTTTTAGAGCCCCATGCATTGTAATTCTACTCACCGCCACGTCATTCCATCTATCCTAGTACGAGCCAAGCGACATAGTACCTAAGTCGTCCATGGACAGCATGGAGATCACCGATGAGAAAGGCAGCAGGCACGAGAAGCAGCACCACTTCCTGCTGGTGCACGGGGCGTGCCACGGCGCGTGGAGCTGGTACAAGGCGGCTACGGCGCTGCGCCGCGCGGGCCACCGCGTCACGGCGCTCGACATGGCCGCCTCCGGCGTGAACCCGGCGCGCGTCGCCGAGGTGCGCACCTTCGAGGAGTACTCGCGCCCGCTGCTGAACGCACTGGCCGAGTTGCCGCACGGCGAGCGCGTCGTGCTCGTCGGCCACAGCCAGGGCGGGTTCTGCGTCGCGCTAGCGACGGAGAGGTTCTCGGACAAGCTCGCTGCGGTTGTGTTCCTCACCGCCGCCCTTCCCGCCCTGGGCAGCCCCATGGCGGCCACCACTGAGGTACGTGCCTCCTTTGCTCCATGATTCGTACATATTCCATTTGTATTGCTCGATATTCGTTTCAGGGGGTTAGCTACACCGACTGATACGCAGTGAATTACACGAGACATTGCCATGAATAATTTAAAAGTATCGTGCAAGGGAGACCTAACCATGTTTCCAGTGATCAAATCAGAGGATTGTTTTACGTAAAAAAAAGAGGATTTTTATAAGATCCATAGCATGCTTGTATCAATACGCTAAAGGTGCGTTTGGTTGGGTATACGAGGATGAATGGGATAGAATGGTACAAGATGGATGGGATGAGATGGTACAGGAAAAGTGTTTGATTGTCTGAATGGAATAATACAAGATTTTGTTTGGTTGCTTATATGAAATGATACAGAATGGTACGCGATGATGTTTATTTGAAGGAATGAGATTGGATTGAGGTATGAGCTTGGTTTGAGGGATGGTGCGAGTGAATGATCTTGTCCTGGACCGATTAGTTCGGCTAAATTTTCCATACGGGATGGTGTAACATCTTTTGCGATGATGTTTAGTTGAAGAGATGAAATTGGATTGAGGTATGAGGTTGGTTTGAGGGATAGTACGAGTGAATGATCCTATCTTGAATCGATTGGTTCGGCCAAATTTTCCGTACGGGATGGTGTAGTATCTTTTTGGAATATTCCAAGAATCTGTACCATCTCATCCTATACCAAATGGTTCCATTTAACTAACCAAACGCAAAGACAAAACCAAATTCTATACGGAAACGATTCGGTTCCCTCTCTTACGTCAACCAAACGCACCCTAAACAACTTATCCTTGCTGATTTTGGGAGTGACGTTAGAAATTACCAACAGCAGCGGCACCAATATTGCTCGTGCCTGCGGAATACTCCCTCCGTTCAATTTTAACGTGACTTTTTTTTTCTTCTATACTCATCTCCTTTTGCTATTTTCAATATCATTTAATACCATGCATTACAGTAAAACATACCGTCTAAAGATATAAAAAAGATGCATAGGTAACATAATCTTCTGTAGATGTAACTTGATGAACGCGCAAGAAGCTAGAATCAGTGGCGGAGCTAGAAAAATTTCTATAGGAGTGCACGCTTCACACACACAAATCTATAGTCGTGTACAATTATTTTGTAACATAAAAAATCTAACATACGTTTGTAATTTGCTAAAAGTACGATACAAATAATTCTAAGGTCTTAAAAACACCAAATCATTAAAGTCAGAAGTAATTCAATCAACAAATTTGGCTTATTCAATGGTTAATCTTATAGCATTTCTTAAATTTTCAGGGTGCCTACCCCGGCACCCTTTAGATCTACTCCAACTAGAATAACATCTATTTAGGAACAGAGGGAGTAGCTTCGAATCACAATGAAAGCGTGAAGTTAGGAGCGCAATCACGCAATGATTATTCCCAAAGATGTGTTCGGTACAAATAGCCAGGAAGGCAACAAGAAAGGCAACCAATCCTAGGATTACGCGGGGTTACATGCATGCAAAGGATGGAAACAACAATAATCATGGATGGTTGCCGTAACAGACCGAACGCAGCCATTAAACCTAGACACCTGTCTAACACGCCCCCGTAGTCTGAGCGGGAGGAAGCCGGACGTTCAGACTAGTCCGAAACTCGGTGAAGACGGAAGCAGGAAGTCCCTTGGTGAAAATGTCTGCAAACTGGGAAGTGGTCGGTACGTGTAGAACGCGAACATCACCAAGAGCAACTCGTTCACGAACGAAGTGCAAGTCAATCTCCACATGCTTGGTCCGCTGGTGATTAACGGGGTTGCTGGAGAGGTAGACAGCACTCACATTGTCACAATAGACAATGGTAGCTCGACGAAGCGGGCAGTGAAGTTCGAGTAAGAGCTGACGCAGCCATTAGCTTCAGCCACACCGTTGGCGACGGCGCGATACTTAGCTTCAGCACTAGAACGAGAGACTGTGTGCTGGCGCTTGGAAGACCAGGACACTAAGTTGTCGCCGAGGAAGACGGCGTAGCCAGAGGTAGATCGGCGCGTATCTGGACAACCAATGTCGATCAAGATCGTAATAAACAACCAAGTCAACCGGAGAAGTGCGGTGCAGCGTAAGACCATAATCAAGAGTGCCCTGAAGGTAGCGCAAAATGCGTTTGACCAGCGCAAGATGGGGCTGGCGAGGATCATGCATAAAGAGACACACTTGTCAACAAAGATAAGCAATATCCGGACGAGTGAAGGTCAAATCATCAAGGGCCCCAATGAGATCTGCGATAGTGTGTCGGATCATCCACAGGATCGCCATCGCTAGACAACTTGGAATAGGTGTCGGTGGGCGTGCTGTAGGGCTTGCAATCAGACATCCCAGCACGCTCCAAAATGTCCAGAACATAATGCCGCTGGGAGAGGAATAGAGAACCTTGCTGATGCACCACGGAGAGCCCCAGAAAGTGATGGAGTGGGCCAAGATCCTTCATGGAAAATTCGTCTTGGAGGGCGGCAATGATCTGTCGAAGGAGAGTACCGGAGGAGGCTGTCAAGATGATATCATCCACGTAGAGCAGTAGATAGGCCGTGGCTGAGTCCCGTCGAAAAATAAACAGGGACGTGTCGGACTTAGCTTCCACAAAACCGAGAGAAGTAATGTGAGAAGCGAAGCGACTGTACCATGCGCGAGGGGCTTGCTTCAGACCATAGAGGGACTTATTCAGTCGGCAGACATGGTCGGGATGAGCAGGATCCACAAAGCCGGACGGTTGGGCGCAGTATACGAGCTCCGAGAGAGTGCCGTGAAGGAAAGCATTCACATCCAACTGATGAATAGGCCAATCATGGGAAAGCGCCAGGGTGAGCACCGTCCGGATGGTTGCAGGCTTGACAACTGGACTGAAGGTCTCATCGAAATCAACACCAGGCCGCTGTGTAAAACCACGAAGGACTCAACGGGCCTTGTAGCGTTCTAGAGAGCCGTCTGGATGAAATTTATGACGAAAGACCCACTTGCCAGTGACCACATTGACACCCGGAGGGCGAGGAATAAGATCCCAGGTGTTGTTGTCTTGCAGGGCAGCAAATTCTTCAGACATGGCGGCTCGCCAATTGGGATCAGCGAGGCCACTGCGGAAAGACTTCGGAATGGCGGAGATGGCAGTGGCGTGGAGGTTCAAGCGATCTGCCGGAACGCGAAAACCAGACTTCCCACGGGTGGCCATGCGGTGAGAGTTGGCGACCGGTAGAACCTGGACGACGGCGCGAGACCCGGTGCGAGTGGCAATGACCTGCGGAGCAGGGGCACCCGCACGGGACGGAGGAGGCACAGGTGGCGCAAAGGATATGACGCCAGGGAGTTGCACCGGAGATCCTGCACCTGGTGGAGGGGTGGCGCTCGTGTCGACCAAAGCACGCGTTGCGCTGGACGCAGATGGAGCCACGCCAGGCGGCACGGACGGGTCAGCAGAGGTGTCGACCACAGGAGACACTGGGTCCATGGGGGCTTCAGCCGGCGGAGGCGGTCAGTGCATGACCTCGAAGCAATGACATCGTGGACGAACGTGACTCGCAATGTAAGAAGGCCCAATGGGCAACTGCATAGACTCTTCTTCGTTAGTTAGAAAATCAAGATCAGTGGAGGATGAGTCGTGGACAGCTTCGAAGGGAAAGGAGGATTCGTCAAAGGTGACGTGCCGTGAAATAATCACGCGGTTAGTGGAGAGATCTAAACAGCGATATCCCTTGTGTTCCGAAGGATAACCGAGGAACACACAAAGTGTGGATCGAGGAGAAAGTTTATGGGCTGCCGTGGCGGAGAGGTTTGGATAGCAACGACATCCAAAAACACGCAAATGGGAATAGGAGGGAGGAACACCATAAAGGGCAAAATGAGGTGTGACGAATTTGAGTGTTTTTGTAGGGTGACGATTAAGGAGATAAGTAGCGGTGTGGAGAGCCTCGACCCAATAAGAGGGCGGAAAATGAGCTTGGAAGAGAAGTGAGCGCATAATATTGTTCGTGGAACGAATAATGCGTTCGGCTTTACCATTTTGTTGAGAGGTGTGTGGGCATGACATGCGGAGTGCAACGCCATGGGTGAGAAAGAAGTTGCGTGCGGATGAGTTGTCGAACTCTCGACCATTATCGCATTGAACACATTTGATTGTAACATTGAACTGAGTGCGAACGTAAGCAAAAAAATGTGACAATGTGGAAAATGTGGCCGACTTGAGACGCAAAGGAAAGGTCCAAGTATAATGGGAGCAATCATCTAGAATAATGAGGTAATACTTGTAACCAGAAATACTAGCAACTGGAGATGTCCAGAGGTCACAATGAATTAAATCAAAATTTGAACTAGCACGAGAATTGGAAGAGGTAAAGGGCGAACGGATGTGGCGATTGAGCTGACAGGCATGACATACAGACTCAGCGGCATTATTATCACATGAAATAACAGAGGAATGTGCTAATTTGGAGAGGGCTTCAGCACCGAGGTGACCCAAGCGATGGTGCCAAATTGTGGTCGGGGCGGTGGCGACGAGAGCATGTGGCTGAGGGGCGGTCGACAACAATGGATACAGAGGACCAGAGCTATTGCACCTGGCTATCACGCTCCGAGTGTGAAGATCCTTCACAGAGAGACCAAAAGGATCAAATTCTACGGAACAATTATTGTCAATTGTAAACTGACGAACAGAAATCAAATTTTTAATAATTTGAGGAGTAACAAGGATGTCCCGTAAAGAGAAATGACCGTGAGGAGTAGGAAGGGTGGTATTGCCGACAGAGGTGACAGGTAAGGAAGATCCATTACCAACAGTAATAGAGGAGGAGGTGGAGGGTGGGTGGGAATCGGAAAGTATACCGGCGTCCGACGCCATGTGATTTGTAGCGCCAGAGTCCATGTACCACTCGCCGGAGGGTGGTGGTGTGAGAGACATTGTGTTGAAGTTGTTCAACAGTCTTTGCTCGTCCCACGACCGGCGCCGCACATAGGTGCCTACGGTGGCTGCCGCAGCGGGAGGATGCCGACGATTCACCAAGGTATTAGTTGAGCCGGCGCCGATGGGCGATTGTCGCCGTCGTGTGGGTCAAGACGCCAATGCCGGGCAGGTAACCACCAGAGAGGGCGCCAGATCGAGCCGCGGAGGAGCAAGCGATCGCTGCCAACGCGAGAGGCCGGGCGCCGGAGTCGCCGCGCCCGAGGATCAAGACGGGCTGTGCGGCGGACTGCACTGAACGGTGCCGGTCCATGGATTCCAGAAGCTGGGGAGAGAGCCCCGTGGAGGCTGGGAGCCACCGGAGTTGTTCTGGCCGCCGCCGTTGCGACCACTGGGGCGGCCGTTGCCGCGGCCCTTCTTCCCTTTGCCGCGACCGTTGTTGGAGGAGCCGGTGGAGCCGCCATGGGGAGGTCGGGATGTGCCCCCAGAACTCGAGTCCGAGATGAGGGCCATAGAGGATGAAGAGCTGTTCTTGTGGCGCATGGTGAGTTCCTCGATCATCAAGTCAGAACGGACTTCGACGAAGGAAGGGAACGGCTTCGCGCGCTTGATCATCGGCACCATGTACGAGAACTTGTCATTCAGACCGCGCAAGATGTTGAGGACGAGTGTGCGGTCGTGAACGGTCTCGCCCAAATCATCAAGGGCATCGGCCATGCCTTTCATCTTACGACAGAAATCTGCAATGGAAAGATCACCTTGATTGAAGTTGCGGAATTCTGCGTCGAGGTATAGAGCACGAGTTTCCTTGTTGCCGAGGAACTGCTCTTCAAGGGCAAGCCAGACACGGCGCGCCGAGGTGTCATGCTGCATGACGACTTCGACGAGATGAGCGGAGATGGTGCCGTACAACCATCCGAGGACGGTGCACTCCATGCGAACCCAAGACGGATTGTCAGGGTAGGCAGCATCGGCGAGAACGTGGTCGGAGAGCTCGTACTTGCCGAGGACGAGGAGGAAGTAGCCACGCCACTTGGTGTAGTTGGGCGTTTCAGAATCGAGAACCACCGGGACGAGGGAGCGGATGTTGATGACAGTCATGGCTTGTGCATGCAAGGAGGCGATGGTGGCGGACTCGAGTGCATGGCGTTGGTCGTCATGGGTGCGCTGGGCGTCGAGGACACGCTTGAGCTCGATGTCGAGCCGCAAGCCGCTTTCCGAGACGAGTCCGCTTCGGCCTCGGAGAGTCGCGCTCTCTCGGCCTTTGGCGGCGCGCCGCCTCGTCGTCGGAGGGAGTCCCAGACATGGAGAATCAGGAAGAAAAGGAAAGATGTCGAAGCAGCGAGTCGGCGCAGGGAAGGAGCGACGGCCGGCGGCTAAGACGATGCGGAAGCTATGGTCGCAGGAAGCGAACCATCTGATACCATGAAAGCGTGAAGTTAGGAGCGCAATCACGCAATGATTATTCCCAAAGATATGTTCGGTACAAATAGCCAGGAAGGCAACAAGAAAGGCAACCAATCCTAGGATTACGCGGGGTTACATGCATGCAAAGGATGGAAACAACAATAATCATAGATGGTTGCCGTAACAGACCGAACGCAGCCATTAAACCTAGACACCTGTCTAACACACAAAGGTAACTTTTTTTATAAGTACTCTCTCCATTGATAAATATAAGATGTATTTTGATTTTACATAAAGATTAAGGTTATGGTGAAATTGAGAAAGACTCCAGATAAAATGATTTACATACTCTTAATTCTTTTGGAAGATGAGTGATAATAATTTGTGTGGATGGTAATGCATAAATGCGCAAGATTGAGAAAGAATAAACAATGGTATAGTAGAAAATTAGATTCGTTAAATTTATATATAAATCTTATATTTCTAAATAAGACCATTTGACCATGTATTTATCAAAAGGTAGTACTATCGATAAACCTGACGTTAACACGATCAATAGTGACCGGCCATTCGTTGCATCTATACATATCATTATTCTTGGAGATGCACGGCGGGGCTTGCCGCTTGTAGCAACGTGGCACCACCCTAACCAGCTACAGTATTTTTTATTTTGTACATTTTTTTGAAAAAAAGGAAAGTTTTTTCTCTCTCTATTAAAGTTTAGGGTCTCTTTGTCCCTGGAACTCGACTAAATGTTAACATGACGTCCAACTTTTGACATGTGTCCTACATCAGCTCTTTTCCTTTTCCAAAATATTGAACCATATTAATTAGAAAAGGATTAGCATCCACCTACATCATCGTCTCTTCTGCAAACTTGAGTCAGCCATCTTCTATAGCCGATTGTATTTACTGTCAGAAAATATTCATAGCAGATTGTATTTACTGTCGAAAAATATTGCAATCATTAGTATTATGAGAAAAAGAATGATGCCACTTGTAATACCTTTGCTTTTTAATTTCGTCAACCGACGATATAACATGTCATTCGGGTAACTATATAATCTTTCCTCATAGAAGTAAGTCAAAAATATAGTCACATTCAGAGACATTAAAAATGTATTTTATATTTGACTTATTCTTAACTGGTTTGAGCCTGGAACAGACTAGTGACTTCTTGGACCCCTTAACCCACTTGGCTATATTTATTTCAGTCTTGTCTTTTTTTGAGGAATCACTTGAACAATATTCGACGGGGTTGATCTTGGCTTTTTCTTTATCTTTATTGTTATTATTCTTAAACTTCTCTCTGAAGCCTCTGTTATCGTAAAATGGTTTTTTTTAGCCAATGCTCTATACAACATGTGACTCAAATCGATGAACTCTTGTCCACCAAATTTTTCTCTCTGCTGGGGAATTAATCCCTAGAAGACTAAATTGGCTAACTGGTTATCAGGCAAAGTAACGTTAAAACACCGATTTCTTATCTCCCTAAATCTCTTGATATATTCTGTTACCGATTCCTCAAAAATTTTGACGAACAGAGCTCAAGTTAAAAATTGTAAGAGAAAAAGTATTCATGGAATTGGCTTTCCAAATCAGTCCAAAAATGAACCGCATTTGAAGGTAAGTTTGTGAACCATATAAAAGTAACTCCTTACAAAGGTAGCGGGAATAACCTAATTTTTAACTCATCAAACTGAGCAGCTTCATCACATTACGCGATAAAACATCCGACATGCTCTAAAGTAATAACAGTCATCCCTAAAAAATTTTGTAAAATCAGGAACCTTGAAGTTATTAGGATAAGTCATCCCATCGATGTAATTAGGGTACATCTTCCTATAGCATGTAACCCCTCCCTTAGACTATATGCCAAATTGATCTTGTAATACAGTAAATATTTGATCGACCCAATTTATTGTGCTAGCTGATGCAGCATTAGAAGCTTGCTAATTATGCTTGTAATTAGCATTTTGTCCCACTTGGGTTGATAGGTTGGTTGAGCCGATGGGAATTAACCAGATTACTCATGTCCTATGTCATTTTTCTTAGCAATTGGCTCTGATACTGGAATGAAGGGTTCCAAACATGTTACAACTTTGTACAGAGCCATATTTCTTTGCAGAATTGGCTCAGGATACTATTAGTACCTAAGAGGTTCAATCGGCTGTGGAATCGATTGGAGAAAAGTGTAGAACGGAGCCGATAGTGGTAAGTTGGCTGATACATCCAATTTAGTAGTATCGGTATATGTCTGATAATATACAACCCTATTTGCATGAGGATCTCTCGGCAGTATGACAATAGGTTGAGTTGGCATCATAGTAAGGGTTGAAGTCATAGCCGATGGTTTCGGATCAGCCATAGGATTTTGGGTATTTTATGCTACTAAATAAACAGGGTAATTCGATAGGGTCTACATTGGATCGAGCAAGCTTTCAGCAGATACTAGCTCTTGAGCTATTATCTTTACATTGCTAGCTATCATCAGTTTAAGAGTTGTAACTAGAGCCGATGATTGATTAATCAAAGTATGGTGCATATATTGATTAATCATAGCAGATAATTCAACTTGTGCATGCATATTTTGACTTACCAAGATATTGGTAATCCCTACATCACTGGGGGTATTGACCGTCAGTAATGCAGCCTTCTGCGTGACACCATGTTGAGTTTTTTTATAACAACTCAGTATCATCTCTTCAAGCGCGGCTTTTCGATCATCAATCTATTTATATTTTTCTGTTGTCAAATCGTCCATTGTTGGAACGATTATAGCCTTAGCATTGAGATTGAACGGTGGAATTGATTTTTCTGAAGAAGACACCATGTCCCACTAGGCATGCCAAAGGAGTGTTGCGCCGAAAAATATGACGAAGGATTGATCGGCTCAAACATATGAGAACACCAGGTTCAGTTAAGTTCGTGGCGTGCCAACTGATTTGATCTTACAATCGGCAAGATAGCTAGAAAGATATGCTTCAAGACGATCAAATGTAACAATCGGCAAAGATCTAAACGGTTAAGGAAAAAACCAATCAAATCAAAGGTAATTATAAGTCTAAATAGTCGATTAAAACTGATTAGATGATAAAAGATGAATCTTTTTGAAAAAAACGATGCACAACAAGATAAAACAAAATCAGATGATGCACAACAAGATGGAACAAAATCAGGTTAGCGTAATCGCCTCCGTACGGGACTCGATTATTATACAGCAATGAAAACCTGGACTAGCTATGGGATTTCTATAGCAGCGTAAATTTTTCTCTGGACTAACTATGGAATTTCTATAGCATTCATATTTTAACCTGGAGCATCACATCCAGGTACCAGTATTACGTGGAGCTACCATGACCACTACTTCGTCCGACCAATAATAGATGGTCAAAGATAACCAACTATATCGTGCTATACATTTGTTTCAAACGAGCCAAAGAACGCCCTGAAGAAACCTGCAGCTCTTCGAGACCACAGTTCCTCTTTGATGCCTTGCAGCAAATTTGTTGATGTCTTGCACTCTTGCGCTCCACACAGAACACTCAGCTCGCGCATCTCATTTTTTCCAAAAGGACGAGGATCGTGAAAGTTCCCGTGCGCTGTGTCTACGTGTTCATCTTGCTTAGCTGTCTCCTCGCCAAACTTAAAACATGTCTGATAACTTTTCATATATCTATTAAAAAAGCGTTTCTATATATCTTTTTAAAAATTATATAAATATTAAGTATAAATAAAGAGTAGACAATGATTATTAACCTATTTACATGCTTCGAGATTTATACTACTTACATTGAGAAGTAATGTATAGAAGCACCTCTCTTTTTATTATTAGTCGGTGTGTGATGTGACTCAGCTACTCCTGAGTAATATACGGATCAATCACTTCTCTTTATTTATTTTCTTTTCGAACGATGTGTATTGTCAGTATCTGACTAATGTTGGGCCGGAGTTCTTTCTGGACACCAAAGAGCTCGATCAAGAGAACCCCGAGATCCCGGGAAGGCCCATTATCTTCGGGCCCACTTTTATGGCCCAGAATCTGTACCAACATAGCCCACCGGAGGTGAGCCATCACAATTCCAAGCTATCATCCAATTGCAGTTGCAAATAGCAATTGATTAATTCATGATGTAAATTGTGCCGTTCTTAATTCCTGTAGGACTTAACCCTGGCCCTGTCGTTGATCCGGCCGGTGAACCGGTTCACCGGCGACGCGATCATGGGGGACGCAAGGGAGGTACGGGTCGGCGAGGCGCGTCTTCGTCGTTGTGGAGGACGACCGCACCATCCCCGCCGAGTTCCAGCGCCGCATGGTCGCACAGAGCCCCGGCGTCGAGGTGGAGGAGATCGCCGGCGCCGACCACATGGCCATGATCTCCAGGCCGGGGAAGGTCGCCGAGGTCCTCGTCAGGATCGCCAACAAGGACAGGAAGCAGTGAGTGAGAGTGCATGACTGTGGTGATGATACATGCACAATCAAATAAATAACAGGAGTCTGCAACAAAGTCGATAGTCTATTATTATCCAGAAATAAATAAACGCAGTGTTCTTTCTGGCAGTGACAACACGGACATAAGACGTAATCTGGCTTACTCATGCGTCGCTTTTCGCCATGCATCTGGACAGGATGTAGTGTCTTCTCATTAACACCAACAAACACATAACAAAGCTACGATCAAACAACAACTAATCTGGCTGGAAATCTGAATTTGCTCCTTCGATTCAGGCCGGCGCCCAGTTCGCGATCTGGCACACTGTGCTCATGCTTTGACGGGTCAGACTAGAGCCCATCCTATCTCTGGCCTAACACGCACTGTGGATAAGTCCATCGAGCACAGTGTGCCGTGAAGAAAATAAGCCATCCCCTACCTTCTGTTTGGTTTAGATGGAGGGAAAATTGATATCTTTAATAGCTAAATCGATATGATTTCCTCTATTATCTGAACTACAGAAAAAAAATTAGCACGTTGCATTGCCTGATAGCTGCCGTCTGAAATGAAAGCATAGGGTGAATTTATATGAGTTTCAAGACTAGGGCACGTAGGTTTATTGTTAGAGGGTGAGAGTGTAGTATGGTTTATTTCTAACAACATGCATGCCTTGTGTAGTCGACTACTGGTTTCGATAAACATTAATGAAAGAGAGGACATGCATCTGAAGTTAACACACAGTAATAGCACGATCAGACCAAGAATAGCAGAATCTTCATGGTTATTTCTCTCGAAGAAGAAAATTTCATGGTTATGTTGTGAAATATATACTTTATGTGTGCGGCATACACGCATCTCAAAATCGATAGTCAGAAGCAATACATATGCGCAATAGATACTATTTTGTATCAGGACTGCATGTGTATGTTGTGAAATCAGTACTTCATGTGTGCATTATTTGCCGTGTGAAAGAAGAATGAGGGGAGGAAACGAGGAACCAATCGGGTGGCCGGCCTGTTTCAACAAAGAGCGAATTCGTTATACGCCATGGAAAGTCAACCTCGTTTTTCATATGCTACTAATTATTTTGTAACTTCGCATGTTAGTGACGCACTCATGAATTTCTTCCAAATTCTACTGGCATACGAGGAATTAATCCTTAAATAAGGCGTGTATTCACTTCGGTGCTTGATTGCTTTTAGGGATAAGCCAATATTTTAGTACCAGATCAATATCCAACAGCTGCAACACAGACATCTACCACAATCTTCCGACTTTCGATTTGAAATAAATACCAGGCGCCAGCCGTCGGATAAATTAGAGAGGATATATTTGTGGTGACTTACTTTAAACCTAAACTAAATTATAGAGCAGCCCTCTTAATTCAAATTTGTTTTCCCACTTTCACTGTACTTTTAGTACTATCTTCAAATAAAATCATTACTTTTTTGAGGAACAGATATTAATCTATTATTACATTTAGCACCGACAACTTGTTTGATCAAGTATATTGGTTGTTGCTTAATGCGTTCCCTTTAAGTTTTTCTCTCCGGCGCTGCATGCTGACGTGTACCGTGCCATGGGCTCCCATAGTGCCCTGGGAAAAAAAAACAAAAGCAAACGTGGAATCAGCTTCCCTGTCGAGCGAAGGGAAAGCATTGGCTGCCTGCATTCCAACGAGGTCGCACACCATCCAATGGTCAATGGTGCCCCCACCACAATAACGTGCTCATGCAATGGACGGCTAAGATATACCTACGTGTTTCTAAGGTTTCAAATTTCATTTTCGGACTATGTCTCGGAGGTGACCGAAATCCAAAATTTCGGTGAGATTTTAGAATCTCAGATGAAATCTATACGAAATTCAAAAGGTAAAAATTCAAATCCGGAATTTTTTGGACCGGGATTTCCGTGATTTTTGCTGAAATTATCGAAATCATGGCAAATTTCAACCGAATGAAAAATAGTCAAAGTCACGTTAGAAAATTTTCAACATTTTTTTGGATGGTCCTAATGCATCACTAGTGTTCTCATAAAATTTTCAAATGATGATCAAGCCTAGGAATTTTTTAAAAATTATGACAGTGCTACTGTCCTCATAAAAGCTGAGTATATGTATTACTTCCATAGATTTGATTAAGCAATCAAAATAGGTTTGAAATTTTTTAAACATTTAGAGAAGGGTTCTGAGGAAATTCTTAAGTTTTCCTAAAAATTTTGGATCATGATCACAGAATTTATAAAATTCTAACAAGGTTACTGTCTTATTATGTTCCTTCTATTTTTGATTTTTTAAAGATAACAAATGGAGTACAATTCTTTTGGACATTTTACTGTATGATTCTAGACTGCTAAAGATGGTATCATAAATTTTTTAAACCATGATCAAGCATATACATTTTATAAAAATCTGACAGTGCTTTTGTTAGTTTTATAAAACGTCTCAAAAATTTGTTTTTCCAAAAATTTTTATGGAAGATGATATTCTTAAGAGGTATTGCCCCAAATCCAGTCCAAAAAATTGATATCTTGTCAAAATTTTGACAAAATTTTCGAAAATACAACTTGAGAAACGCAATTGAAGTGTGAGCTTTTATAGAAGAATATCATTGAGTATAATACGTTATTCAGTTTTAGAAACATAAACAATCTTCATCACGCATGGATTGTATAGCTGTATGTCCCAATTCTTCCTCCATTAGTTACTCTTTGCCAAAAATGTATGCATGCACATATACATCTATTTAATCTAAGCATTATGTCTGATTATTTGTATAAAAAATTATCTTAATAGTCTATATGGTATTAGAGTACATTGCTTATGCACTAATACACCATAAACGACCTACCTTGAACTTATCTTCCCTCTTCTCGTTGCCACACCTTTTATACTTCAACCTCCATCAGTACGTCCAATTCTTGATCGATCTCTCTGAGCTGCTATCCACTTCCAACACAATATTTCACCACATAGTTATCTTTTACTTCTCTCCGATTATTGCTTAACAATATCAAACACGCATACACGTGTAACTATTGTTGATCTCTGCTGGGGAAACTGACATGCTCTCTCTAGTGGCCCCGAGCCTATTCCCTATGGATTCGCCATCTTTGCCTCGAGCTCGTTGCTCCTCTATTTTTGTATTATGTTATTCATCGGATGTATGCATGTATATAACATATATGATGCTATACGTACTCGATGTCCTCTTCTCCTATGCTAGTCGCTCCTCTTCTTCGATGTTAGCCAACTTAATGTTGTGGCTTCCTCATTAACTATGATAGCCTATCATCTTCATTGATGTCAGTATGTATGTTTTAGTCTCTATCTAATGATATAGAGAATCTTCTTGTCATCGCCGATGTCGTTGTGTCCCTCACCAATGATGGCATGCTTCTAACTACCTGATGACCCCATATTGTCCATAGCTCGTCTTCAAAGCATAGCTTCATCTCCTCTGTGTCAGGGCTTCCTCATCATCGAGTTACTCTGATCACTAACTTCTTAAGCAGCACTTGCGGGCCTAAGCTCCTTCTACTCTAGCCTTTCTGTTCAACAGCCCTAGCTAGAAGCATAGCATTGTTCCCATCAAATGGCTAAGGTGAGCAGCATGGCAATGTGCTCATCTGCGCCGCCTCCACATCTCTTCACTTTCCCGTGGGTCATTGTCTTGTTACAGGACTCATCAATGGGTCAATATCTTATTGCGGGACACAACAATGCCATGGCACTCATTCTTGGTCTCCTCTAGCAATATTCGTGCTATCTTTGTTATAAATTTTACTCTTATTCAAAATTTTTGTTATTTTTTATTTGAGTTCCTATACAAATTAAATTACTAATTTTATTTAATTCATTCCAAATTTTAGTTATTTAGGATTTTACTTTGGAATTCACAAGTTTATTTTATTCTAAATTTTAATTATTTTTGTTGGAATTGTATACAAATAAAATTTCTAATGTTTATTAAACAATATAGTTATTTTTGTATTTTACTTTGGAATTAAGTATCAAATTCAAATTGCTAAATTTATTTTAATTTTTATCTTGAAATTGATTTTTTGGAATTTGTATACAAATCCAATTGCTATTTTTGTTTATTTTACACCAAATTATATTTAGTTAGGGATTTTACTTAGGAATTAATATAAAAATCAAATCGCTAATTTTATTTAATTTTTATTTTAATTTTAGTTATTTCTAGATTGTATTTGCCATGAACTCCTTATTTTAATCTAGATCAACTATAATCGACAGTGTAGATATCACTTTTTCCTATAATTAACATGAAATTCCTAGACACTGAGAATGAACGCGGTGACTTTTTTCCTATCACATTAATAATATATAATAGATTCGAGTTTAAAGTTGACAAATATTCACTATTTGCCAAAGAATTTTCATTGAGAATATATATAGAAGTACAACTTGATCTTAGGATCATTTGGGTTCAAATATCAGATGTTTTAATTTTAGTTTAGAATTTAGAAACTTACATTTTATATTCTATTTGAAGAAATTTCCATTTTTTTCTCGTGTTCCAGAAAGATCAATTTAAAACATTGAGTAAAACATAAGTCGCCTCATTTCTCTATCCGCTATAGCTTTTTTTTCCCTGCGTTGCTACCACGATAATCGTGATCTAAAACATTCAATAAAACATAAGTTGCCTACTAATGGTACGGCCAGAATTAGCTGAAGCCTGTTTGCAAGCCCTAATGTTTGCATGAGGTATTGGCAGGGTTAACAAAACTGGCGAAAACCGCTAGAAAACCATAGTTTTCGACTTTACCGTTCCGGTTCGAAATTCAAAAAATCAAAACCACTTGGTAAACCGTTCTAATTAAAAGAAAATTCAAAATTTTGAAAAAATTTATGTGTGCGGTTTTTCGTGAAAAACCGTAACGAAAACCGCTCAAAAACCGTTTTTGAAGAACATTCAATTGGTCGGGTTGGTTTTTCGTGAAAAACCGTGGTTTTCGATTTTTTTTGAATTTTTTTCAACTTTTTTTATTTCTCAACCCTTCGGTTTCTGACGGTTTTTCGAGCGGTTTTTGTGAAAACCGTATTGCAAGTTTTGCTGTGATTTTTTGCTTTCAGTTTTGCAAACTATGGGTATTGGTATCGGGAGATTGCATTTGGAGGGGGATGCTGTGAATCTGAAGACAGCCTTAGAGAGCTCGGAGAAAGATCTGTCAAGATGTGGAGTTCTGTTTAAGAAAGCTAACCCAATTTCTTTTGCTCTGTAAATCTTGAGTTCAAGATTCCTATTGTCCCTGTACGCGTAAAATGGCAGGCGATGTTATGGCTGTCTAAGGTGGGCGATGGTTGGTATGGCATGAGTCTGTCGGATTGTGTGTCTAAACTGTGTTATGTCGTTACGCTCCGATCGGCGTATTATAATGTACCGTGCCGGTTTGGCTCTCTTTTGGTGAATTTAGGTACGGCCTATTTGCGATTCGTGCCAGTCTAGATCCAATCTATTTGCACTATTACAATAAGAGTAAAGAAGCTGGGGATGCACATAGTTGAGATAATGGACATAAATATTAGGGAAAAGAATTAAATTTTATTTATTTTTGAACAGTACAGAGTTATTGTACCGTTAAAAGCCTTACACTCAGTGTGGGGTACTTTTGTGCGGAGCGGCTCAGTGTACGTTCTTGGTGTTAGTGGGCATGTACTCTCCAGTCTCCATCTTGTAGCATCTCCGTTGTCGCCCCTTTCTCTACATACGAGGACGGCAAAAGGCACTAGTCTAGGGCAAGCCACAACATGGCGTAATGTTGCGGCAGAACGTCCTGTCGCGTGTTGTGCCTTCTTCAGGCCTATGAATCTGTTTTGTGTCGTGTCGGTCCAAACACAGCTTATATTGGTGTGTCGTGCCGTGCCGTGCTACCTGTCATGGTTGACCGTAAGGCCCGACACGACTCTATCATTCGTGTCGTGCTGACTCGGCTCATGTGCATGCATTTGCCATGCCGTATCGTACCTTCCGTGCTACAGACTAGCCCGAAATAATCTAATCCAATGCCTAGGTCTATGGCTAGCAATGGTGCAAGTTTTGAACTGAGCGTGGTCATGCTTTGGCCCGACTCATTCTCTCCTTTTGCAAGCTCTGTGCTCTATGGCCAGCGATTGTGCAAATCTCCAGTTTAATAGAACTAGACCATTTAGCGCGCGTTGCGCGCTATATCATGCAAACGGAAAAATATCTAAGAATGAACAGAAAAACTCGTTTTCAGGGCAATGCAAATCATATCATCTATGTTGGAACATGTTGAGAGGAACTGCTAGAAGGTGCTGAGAGCAATATTTTAGATCCCCAAGGTTGAGGTAAGCATAAAAGGTATGGTCCTTAATGGTAGTTACAAAGGCCTGGTAAGACAATACATGCCGGGAGTTGGGACTCGCTATAGCAAATGCAAGCAGAACTGAGGATCTCATGTTTGTTCTTTGCTACTGATAGCAAAGGAATAAAGCAAGTATCACACAAAAGAAAAAAAAATCGGCAAAGACAATATCTGAATGAAAAATTCTAGGTGCTAATATGTTAACCAATCATACATAACTCCTAGTGCAGCTGCTATGGTGTCTTCTGCGAGTAAGGCAAATAGGTTTTGGTTCTCAAAAGCAATAAAAACATATGTAATAAAATTCATTCTACAATGATCATTGAAATGTCACAGTGGAATAAAAACAAAATATTTTGGTGGTCTATGCTTAGGTACCAATCAGTACCAAATGCTTAGAAATACTTTTAGTGATCCCTGATTATAAATCTTAGTGAAATAAGAACTAATCCCATTGAATCTAGAAGCGCTGCAAATCTTAACATGTAGAATCAAAATCCCTTCTTATCATTCTCAGAAGCTAAGAGAAGGGAGAAATTGATTAAACCACTGCCAATAACATGATCAAAAAGATATATACACATCGTACAGACTTGAAAAAGTGGCAGACCGATTGATTGGCTAGAATACACTCATAAAATGCTAATACTATCAAATAATGAATGTGCTTTTGTAAATACAGAGAACACAAGTATGCATGACCTAAAAAATCTAAAATTGCTTCAGCCAAAACATACTGCAAGCCAGCATTACATTGGCTGTCAAGCAACTCCATGAATGCCAAACTTGCAAGCCAGTCTCGTTTGAGTTTGTTGATCATATGTTGTGAGTGCTTATGTGATTCGGATGGGGCGAACGAAAGAGAGATATAGAACACTCTAGCAGAGAGTCGAATGGGGCGAACACTATGCGCACCTACCAGGAAAACAGTACTAGGTATGGCCGCCGCAGGTCGCACTGTAGGGGAAGCACGGAGTCGGACGATAATGCTCACGATGCCCTTGCTGCAGTACCACATCTCGTCGCAAAGGGGCGCCATTGGCATCTTGTTGGGAAGAAGCGATGCTCTGAGACCAAGACTATCGCGAGTTCCGTCGACCAGCAATAAGAAAATACAAGTAGTTTGTGCAAACCACAAAACACAAATCAAGAATGTACCTACACGCAATGGCTGTGGGTCCATCGCATAGCCAGGCCCAGTAATCAAAGACCTTGGGTAGTGCATGGCTAGTATAGGATCAGTCCAACAACTCCGTTGACAGAACTAACAGGGGGAGGCGCGCTATGTACGGGCTCAAAGCCACACGCGGAGCAGATGGATACACACAGCCTAAAAAAACTGAGACCCAGATCGTCGTCCAACCCATATCGAACGGACACAGAAGCAATAAACATAGTCCACGGCACCCGTCTCTTTTTCCCACACCTCGAGAGCACGCGAACAACGTATAGGCGCCCATGTGAAAGGCCTCGCGCGCGCGCGAGTTTCACGCACCAACCCGGCGATTGGGACGCGTGTTCAACGAAGGCTACACGCGCTCGCAAAAGCCAACTCCACGCTGCGCTCGACGGAAAGAGGACCCCACGCTACAGAGGCTGAAACGCGTGCAGGGCAACTGGGACACGCGTCCGCCGAAGGCCAGCCGCACGCCGCGTCGTCCGGAGCACGTTGAGCGCGTGTTGCATCGGCCGGAACAAGTAAAACGAAGCAAATCGGTTTGCTGCGCTCTAGATGGTTGCTGGAGCCTGGAGCTACGCATCAGCACCCGCTAGCATCCACGCCGCCCAAAACTCCCTGGGAGCAGCAAGGCCAGCTCTCTTTAATATTTGTAATGCCACATGCTCTATTCGATGGTACTTCGAGAAATAAAGCTATATATATATATAATTCAGATAACATATGATATTATCTAAAATACCGAATGGAACAGTATATCCTAAATTTTTCAAGAAACGAATCTTTCGCGGTATTCTGGCAGGTGGGTCCCACGGCACAGCACGTGAAGATGCTCCATACGGCATGGTACACGTACCGAGAAGGATCTAATCTCGTAAGCGCTTTCTCCATCTCGCTGACTTGTGGGACCCACCGCTACGCGTCACTCCGTGCACAGGAGCTCCTCCCAGCGCGCGTCCAGGGCCGTCAGAATCCCGCCTGTTCGACGAGAGACCGAATCGCTTCGTGTCGCACTCACTGACGCATCGTCCCAACCATAAGGGGGTCCACATGTCATTGTGTGCAGTTAGTTTTCATTGTCAATGAAAAATCATCGAGGCCACCTGTACGTATACCGCAGCAAATGCAAAGCAGCTCGATCGAAGCGTTAAGGAGAGAGCACACGCCCGGCCCGAACCCGGCCGGCCAGCTGCGCCTGTGCGCCATGGCTTCCAGGACGCTGGAGCTGACGCTGGTCTCCGCGAGGGACCTGAGGGACGTCAACCTCGTCTCCAAGATGGAGGTCTACGCGGTCGTCTACCTCGCCGGGGACCCCCGCTCGCGGCAGCGCGTCTCCACCGACCGCACCGGCGGCCGCAACCCCGCCTGGAACGCCACCGTTCTCCTCACCGTCCCGGCCTCCGGCGCCGGCAGCGGCGCCCTCCGCGTCCTCCTCCGCACGGAGCGCGCCCTCGGCGACCGCGACGTCGGCGAGGTGCTCCTCGCGCTCCCGGATATCCTCGCCGGGGCCGGCGACGAGCCCACCGCCGCCACGCTCGCCTCATACCCGGTTCGCAAGGTCGGCTCCAGCAAGCCCCACGGCGTTCTCAACATCTCCTACAAGCTCGGCGGGGTCATCCACCCCGACCCCGCTGCCGTCTACAAGCCCGTAGCGCAAACTACTGGCGATCCGATGCGGGCGTACCAGGCAGCGGCGGCGGCGGCGTACAAGGCTGCGCCTCCGTCACAGTACTGTTACCAGCGCCCGCCGCCGACACCATATCCGATTCCGGTGGCGCCTATGGGTGTTGCAGGCACAGGTATGCGCAGCAACCGTTGAAGACGCCGAAGAAAATGTACGATAATTGTGTGCTACTAGTGGTTTCTTTGCCACAAATGGAGCTTTGTCAAACAGCACAATATATAAACACCATGCATATGTTCAATGCTTGGTGTCGTGACAATATGAGTATGAGCGCAATAAGCTAAAATTTTGGGGCATGTTTGTAATACAAAATTGCTATCTGAACTCCTAAAGTCCAATTAACCCCATGGCTTGATTGTTCATGTTTTCATCACTTGTTGTGGAATGCTTTTTTTTAATTAAGAAAATTTATCAGCAAGATGCTGCATCTGTTCGAGTGATCACCAACAAACTAATGGCCAAGAAGCAGAGCACCTTTCCAACTGACAAAAAAAGGAGGAGAAATCGAATCAAAAGAGGTTTCTGCTGCTTAGGCACATAGTTTTCATACTCCATGATTGTTCTTCTTTACAAACGTTTGAAGCAAAATTAATAAATTTGTGCTCAATTTGAATACTAGAACACAATGCACCGACTGTTGGATCGTTGAGGATTCAAATAGTGTAACAGTTGAACCGGGAGCTACACGTTATTTCATAAAAAAAAAAAGAAATATAATGTGGTTTCTTCCAGTATCTCAATTTTTCTGGTACTTTCCTTCTCTTGTTTTCCCTTTGTACTTCATGTGTTGCAAGTGTGGGGGCATTTGATAAAACATGTTGTTTGAGTGCCATCTGAATGGAAGCATCAGTTGAAATTATATAGGGTTAAGCTGGAATTAATAAAGGTTTCTTTGTTTTGGGGGAAAAAAGAGAGAATAGGATAAATAGCACACTAGGCAAGCATGCCTTCTGTAGTTCACTACACTACTACAGAAAACTTCATCACAGACGGTTCGCAAACGTCATCAGAGACGGTTTTGTGAACCGTCAGTAACAATAAGTCTGTAATGAAGGAGATCATCAGAGACGGTTCTATACCCGTCTGAGAAAATATATATCACAGACGGTTGTATTAATAAACCGTCGTGATAAATAAGAAACGTCTGTGATAACTAAATATCACAGACGGTTTCAAATTACAACCGTCTGTGATAACTAAATATCAAAGACGGTTTCCAATCACAACCGTCTGTGATATGAACTTATCACAGACGGTTTCAAATCATAACCGTCTGTGATATGAACTTATCACAGACGGTTTCAAATAAGAACCGTCTGTGATGACCTTTTTTTCCCACACCCCCAGCAGAACCTCCATTAGTTATGGTGTTGTTCGAAATTTCCATCAATATTTCTACAACGATATTTATAAGGCACAACCAGTTATAGATGTTGTAATTGAATATCTGCACTTCCTATATGCATTGAGGCAACAGTTTGTCCGATCAGGATAGACTTAAAATATAAACATTTGTAGCGCTTTTTCCCCCTTCTTACGATAATGTTGATGGAACTCGACTAATAAATCAACCAAGAGCCGCAGGCAGCATGGCGAGGCGACGGCAACCACGGCCTTCTCCATCGAACCGGACACACTAGAGTGTGTGATTTGCTTCATGCCATACGAAGTGGCTTTGCGCAGGGTCACCGTAGTGCCACGGTGCAGAGTAGCCGGACGACATGCTCTTATGCAGCGTCACCGTCGTGCCACGGTGGGAGATCGAACATGGTACTTTGGTAAAAATTGTAGATGTACTTGATAGATTACTTTAGGTAGGGTAATTAAAGATTGAACAAATGTGATTGCAAGTCGGGTCTTCCATGCCCGGAAGGATTTTGGAACACCCGACTTGAATGGAGAAGAGGAGCGGGAGGAAGCCGATGGACGGTGGTACGCGGAAGAAGACAGCCTTGGTTATAGAGGAAGCCGACTCGGTCTGTTGGCCTTTTGTTTGGTCCTCTTGCAGCGTGGGTCGATTCTTCTTTGGAGGGCACATCATGTCCTTCAGGCGATGGATTAGAGGACGACATGTTCTTTACAAGTTAAAATAGTTTCAAAGAACTAAAAGTGAAGAACAAATAAAATCACATTAGAGTGAATGAGTTTGTGGATACCATGGCTTGTTATTAGCCTTTTAAAAGAACTAGCCTAAATGGCTTGTTATTAGCCTTTAGCAAAAGAAGCGAACTAGGAGGTTGCGAACTTAATAAAAATTTGACACCTCCCTCCCTAAAACTAGGACATCCACACAATGACAAGCGTAAGAATACATATGGATTCAACCATTTGACAGCTTAATGAATAATAGAACGAAGCTCAGATCTCACATATGAACATGTACAAGATTACGAATAAAGCAATTAGCATAAAGCTCATATTGATTGTTTGAATATTCTCGATGTCGGGTTGCCTTAAAGGCCCTCCTCGCCACAATGGACAAGTAATAGACTAGATTGTGACAACTTTATCTCAATAATGATTTAATATTTGATAGGTTAAGTATAAATCTACTCAAGTGGTTATCTTATATGCATATTCACTAACTAAGCATATAAAGACAGATTTAATATTTGATAGGTTAAGTATATTTCAACAAAGTCTAGCGTATTCGAGGCGCGCACCACCATCAAGATCCGCACAACCAAATAAATCAAAACTCCACTAAACCACCACCTAAGCGCACCCTCCAAACTAATTCTTTGGGCACCAAAAATAACCACAAAGACCATCGCTCCTAGCCAACCGAACAAAGACATTTTAACTAGTTCTTGTCATGGACTCTAAACAACCGAAAACAAACATCATCCTTGATCACCAAAGAAAAGACCTTTTCAACCAACATCAAAAACTCGATTACGATCAACCACTCTTCCAAAGAACCTCAATCATTTGAACTCACACTAATCAAATATATATATATATATGAAAGTGAAATTGACTGCTAAGATTTGTTATCACAATTAGTCTATTCCATCCCCTAAATCATCACTGAACATTAAGCCCACACGCAAGGTCCCCAAGCCGCAGATCGACTGGCCCCTTTGCAAGACCGAGAATAATCACAGAAAGTGTCCAATAACTCACTAACTAGCAGAGCAACACCGAAAAATAGAGCAAATGGCCAGGCAGTACCTCCAGATCGAGAAACGGCCTCTAGCTCGATGGCTAGTCCCCCAGAAATACTCACGGTTGAAGCCCGAGATGCGCAAGAACACAGCCGAGGGGGAGCACGCCGAGGGGGAGCACGTCGCAGCAGGGGAGGACGACGAGAGGGAGCACGTCGATGCCGGGGAGGACGCCGAATGGGAGGACGCCGAGGGGGAGGACGCCGAGGCCGGGGGAGGACGCCGAGGGCGGGGGAGGACGCCGGGAGGGGGAGGCCGCCGCGGGAGGCAAAACGTCTCAAAGGGTTAGGGTTTGGCGCGCTGTGAATGAGCTCTGCGCGTGGGAGATATATAGAGGAGAGCACATCACAGATGGTTCTATAATATAACGGTCTGTGATGATATATCACAGACGGTTCTATAATATAACCGTCTGTGATGTTGGTGACATCACGGACGGTTTTATTATAGAACGATGCAGGATGTTTAGATATCACTGACGGTTCTATAATAGAACCGCTGCATGATGTTGGTGACATCACGGACGGTTATATAATATAACCGTCTCGATGTTGAGATATCACTGACGGTTAGGTAACATAACCGTCAGGACAAATAACATCATTATCCAAGAATCGCTCATGATATATGTTCAAGACATTCACTTGTCGGTTCATATATTATGCATGCCACTTTGTTGTATCTTTCGGGATCACAGATCGTTATGTTCAAGACATTCACTTGTCGGACATTCACTTGTCGGTTCGATCGACTCTTATGCATGCCACTTTGTTGTATCTTACGGGAAAGTTGTCTTTAACGTAATATCGATCTTGTGGTTGAAGTGGAGATTCTAATCCTCAATTCAAACCCTAAAATCTGAGAACAATCACATACAACTATTTCCATATTGCCAAAGTAGACATGATTACATTCTTGTTCGCCATAGTCTACATAATTTATTTCTTGTCATCAATTATGTCTGAATGGCCATCTTTGAATCATATATTTGGAATCATATTGATATTAAGGAATAAATACGTGCTCTTATACTTGCATCTTTTCCATCAATCCAGATGCTTCACAAGCTACTTACAAAGATCATCACAATCCTATATATATAATTCAGATGCTTCACAAGCTACTTACAAAGATCATCACAATCATATGTACAAAGCATGATGGGTCGTATCATCTTTACAATAGCATTAATGTAATATTATTACACATGAAAATTAGTAAGCATGATGACAATGCACCCTTCTCATAACTACGCCACCACATGCTTATTCTTTTGTATGAAAATTAGCCCTTCATGATGATCGACGCGTGTGTAGCTTGCTTCCTCATGTTGTTCTTCCGGGACCGGGATGTCATTTCCGATAGGTGGCAACTCATCAAATTGATTGTACTCTTCCTCATCTACTACATTCTCAACTCCGACAATTCTCCTTTTTCCTCAAGAACTACGTGGCGCTTCTTGTTGGACGAATCGGTTACATAGAAGACTTGAACAACTTGGTTAGCGAGTACGAATGGTTCATCTTGGTATCCGACACGCTCGAGGTCCACGAGAGTGATGCCATTCTTGTCAACCTTCACGTCTTTGGAGGTGGACCCAACGGCACCGAAATAGGGAATCTTGAAAAGCACGTAGTCGAGCTCCCATATCTCCTCTATGAAACCATAGTAGGAGCTCCTCGTCAACCCAGCGGTATTATTGAATGCATCTATGCGGACACCGCTGTTCTGGTTTGTGCTCTTCATGTCCTGATCTCTCGTGTAAAATGTGTACCCATTTAAGTCATATCCTTTCCATGTGACAACTGTAAAAGTTGGTCCTTTTGCCAACCATGTCAGCGTGTCATCTGACGAGCTCCCAGTGATAGGTCGCTCCTTCAACCATTTGTTGAATTGAAGGTTATGTTGTCTCGTGATCCAAGACTCCTGCCGTGCTGGATTCTCTTGCCTTAGCCATTGCTTGTGCTCGACGATATAGGCGGACACTCTGACCATGTGTTGCAAAACCGTGAAATGGGCTCGAGCATACGCAACCGAATCAGCGTGATTGCTTTCCTTCGATGGTCCCGATACTGGAGCCTTCCTCATGGCGAGATCGAGGCACACCTATTGGTTCGACCTGGGCCATGTAATCGACGCAGAACTCGACGGCCTCTTCTGTTGCATAACCTTCGACAATGCTACCCTCCGGACGAGATCGATTCCGTACGTAAGACTTGAGAATTCCCATGTACCTCTCGAGCGGGTACATGCTACGAGGAACACCGCCCGCATATCTTTATCTCGTCACAAGGTGAACAATGAGATGGACCATGATATCGAAAAATAATGGAGGAAATACATCTCAAGATTACATAGAGTCATCACCACCTCGACTTGCAGAGCATCTAGTCCTTCGGATCGATGACCTTCGGCGATTGTGTTAAAGAAATAACACACCTAGTGATTGTCTCTCGGACCTTGACCGCAAAATACTTCTAATTGCGACGGGAGCATCTGTGTCATCGGCACATGACAATCATGAGACTTCATGCGGTTAATTTCAAATCTTCTAACTAAACAAGTCTCTTCATGTTGGAGGAGTAACCGACGGAACTTTCACACCATGCAAGCAGCGCACGCTTCAGTTCTTCGGCCTTTGACAGAGTATAGCAAGCGTGTTCCAAGCACGCGTCGGCCTTTATCGGTCTCTTCGGTGCTAACTCGGGTCTTATGCCCATATCGACCAAGTCAAGCCGTGCGTTGATACCATCCTTTGTTTTACCCTTAATGTTGAGTAAGAGACCAATCACGCTGTCACAGACATTCTTCTCTACGTGCATGACATCGATGCAGTGGCGAACTTCTAGGTGCTCCCAATAAGGTAGGTCCCAGAATATTGATCTCTTCTTCCACATGCTCTTTTCACGGGTACTTGATTTACGTCCCTTTCCATACGCAACATCCAAATCCTTAACAATGTCATGAACATCTCTCCGCTCAAACGCCTTGGAGCTGAACCATTTTCGTTCCTTCCGTCGAAAAGTTGCTTCATCTTGCGATATGGGTGATTCCTCCAAGGAACCTCTGATGACGCATGTACACGGTTTTATGGGAGTGATTCAACCATAAACTCTCGGTATCATCTAAGCGGTGAGTGCGGCTTTGGTTCCTTTTGTACTCGGCACACAAAGTTAGCAAGGGCGGGGTAATCATTTATGGTGCGAGAACAACAAGCGATGCAAAGTAAAGTTCTCTCGTTTATACGCATCCCATCGTGTACCCGGTAACCCACAGTGTTTTAGATCTTCCACCAATGGAGCTAGGTACACATCAATACCGTTCCCGTGTTGTTTCGGTCCTTGGATAAGCACAGATAACATAATGTACTTCCGCTTCATACACAACCAAGGAGGAAGGTTGTAGATACTGATTTACGGCCAAGTGCTATGCTTGCTTTGCTCATGTTACCGAAAGGATTCATTCCATCTGTACTCAATCCAAACCTTATATTTCTCGGATCCGACCGAATTCTTGAAAGCTCTGTCGATGTTTCTCCTTTGGATGGAATCGTGCAGGTGCCTTAGCATTCCATCATTCTTCGCTCCTCAAAGTGCCAATACAACAGTTTTGCCTCCTTTGGGTTCACAAACAAACGCTTCAAACGGGAATTACAGTGAGATACCATGCCACCTTAGCAGAGGACCTTTTTCACCTCAATGCTCTCGCCATCATCATCTGAATGACTACGCTTGTACCGGGATGCGTTGCACACCGGACATCTATGCAAGTTTGTGTACTCTTTGCGGTACAGGATACAGTCGTTTGGACATGCATGTATTCTTTCTACTTCCATTCCCAAGGGACAAAGAACATGCTTGGCTTTGTAGGTGCTTGTCGGCAACTTGTTTCCCTCTAGAAGCATGTCCGCCAATAGACGTAACAGCGCTGTGAAACTCTTGTCGGACCAACCGTTGCTTGCCTTCAATTTGAGTAGTTGAAGCACGGATGATAACCTTGTGTATTTCAACTTGCATCCTGCGAACAAAGGTTTCTCCGAGTTCTCCATTAAGCCCCGAACTGTCCATATTCCTGTCATCAAGGTTTCTTACGCATCGCGTAGCATCTGATCCAAATTGTCATCGTGCAACTTTGTCCTCATCGGAAGCACAATCGATATGATCATCCGACATATCATTGACATCGTCGATTTATATTAACACTACTTGTCGCTTCACAGATATTATGCTCTTCGCCATGATTGGTCCAACATGTATAGCCCTTTTGAAACCCTTGAATCAAGTGTGTTTCGATCATACCGAGTTTCAAACATCTTGATTTTACGCAATCAATGCATGGACATGACATGAATTGCACCCCTTATTAAACATATCCTCCTCTGCGGCTCTTTTGAAAGTGGAGACGCCATTAAGGTACTCGGCACTAAATGACGGTTCTCGGCAGACATCCACTTCGATCCATCTACGCTACACATGTAACACTTTGTGTTAAATATTAAGTGCACCGTGTAGGGCGATGCACACATTCTTAAACTAATTATGCAATTACATACCTTAGTTACATCACAAAGAAATAATTAACACAATTCAAATTAATCTTCAATATAATAATGAAATTAGAACCCATTACTAACCTTACATCACCAAAAGACTTGAATTGATCTATAAGCTAGATCTAAACAATCTTTAAATTCTATCCTTAACAAGCTAGATAGCTACATCATGATCGAATATTATATTATGCAAATAGAACCATTACTAGCTAACCTTATACATCAAACAACCAACACATGGTTCTACAAGCTAGATATAAAAATCATCAAATTCCTTCCTTATCAAGATAGATGTTGAATATAATACAATTAAAACACATTACTAACCAAATATCACAAACAACATATGGATCCATTACAATTAAACTAGATCTAATCAAACAATCTTTAAATTAATTACGTCCTAACAAACCTAGATATTGAATTCGATGCGCATGCAATTAGAGAACTCATTACTAACCTTAGATCACCAAAATCAAATGAATCTAATATCACCCTTTGAAATCAATGGCTTTCTTTCACAAAATCGCCTCACTTCCACAGCCGCCACTTAGCATAGAAACCGAAACCCTATAAACGAAGTGGATGGATCGAGGCTCTGTCTTTACGGGAGACGGTATTATCACAGATGGTTTTATATTACAGACGTCTGTGATAACTAAATATCGCATGACGGTTTCTAAATATAACCGTCGTAATGATTATCAGATATTACGACGGTTGTGTTATATAACCGTCAGGAAAGCCTGACGGTTTTACTTGAAACCGCTCGTAATGAATATTGTAGCCATCACAGACGGTTATATTTAGAAACCGTCTGTGATATTTCTTGTATCACAGACGGCTTTAATATAAAATCGTCTGTGATATACGCACTAACGGTTTGAGTACATAACCGTCTGTGATGTTCCATATTACAGACGGTTTTTCAAAACCGTCTGTGATCGTGCGTCTGATATAAGCCTCGCTGTAGTAGTGCCACTGGCTCAATAACATGAAGTGGAGGACATAGACAGTAATTTATTTCTCGTCAAGAATTACTCCCATGTATAGTTTAAGATGTAAAATCTATACTTTGTATAGTGGCATGCACTTAATTCTTAAATTATTCACAGATGGTTAGTAGTAACTACACTCTTCCTATTTACTTTGTGAAATTAGTACTTCATGCATGCATTGCTTTACGCACATTTTCAGTGGGTGAGAATGGCATGTTGACCTAGAAGGAGGAAGAAGAAAGATGCAGAGCCATTTTAAGCAAAATTGATGCGTATCAAAGGAGGACCTCCTTGGGTACATAGTTATTATTCGAAGGGTCGGTACATAGCTATTTCATACGATTGTCGTTCTTTAGAACCGAATACTAGAGCAAAATGCATTAATCGGGAGCAAAATGGTTCCCTTCCATTCAATACTCAGCCCACCTATAGAACAGACCCATGCAACATTTACATATAACACACTTATATTTTCGTTCTAGCTTCGAGGGCTAACTCGGAAGTAATACAATTAGACTCAACATATATTATATGCTACTACAACTCACTTTAAACAAGTAATATAGGACTAATTCATCCACTACTCTACAGAAGCCATATGGGTCTTCACACTAATTGGTTACCATATTACATAAGTGTACACTTACGTGATCGTAGTTATGTGACAGTGGTGACATAAACCTTTGCTACTCTTGCTCTTCGTATTGTGTAAAACAGCATGTTGCATGAGTGTGAAGTGCTCGATAGGTAAAACAAGTTGATCCGTTAGGATTGTAACACTGTTTTACTTCTGCTTTATCAATATAATGAGTAACTCTTCTATCCGTTTATTTAGAAAAAGAAGATAAAACAGCATGCTGCGTTGCTTGCATGCCATCTGACATGGAAGCATCGGTTCAATTTATATAAGGTGGGATGAGGACAGAAAAAGGAGGATCGCCTTCACACAAATAGCACCAATCTTGCCTTGTGGATGGACCGCTGGTTCAGTAAGCATGAAGGGAAGGAGGATGTATGAAGCTAACAGAGTAATGGCATGCATCTTACGTACTCTCTCGACAAAATTTCTTGTTTATGCTGTACTTTTATGAAAGAGAAAAACTAGGGAATGACGTACCATTCCTCTCTCCCTCTCACTACACTAGCTCTCTCTCTCTCTTATCTCTGTCGCTGCCGCCGGAGCCGATGGGTTCACCGCCCCTCCCCCTGACTGTAAAGGGAGGCCAGGGTGACCCGGCGGTGGGTAGCAATTGCGAGCAATGGGCAGCGGTGGAAGGGGAACCAACGGCATGGCAAGGCAGCGAGCTCACCGTCGACTGCAAGGGAGGTGGGGAGTGGGGACAGGGGCACTGGAGGAAGCGTGTGGAGCTACGACCTATGAGGACGATACACCGTTCCCTAGTTGCTCTCTTTAAGAAAACAAACTCATGTTCATGCTGTGAAATCGGTACATTATTATAAGTAACATGTATCTTAAACCCTTCACAGCGAAGCAACACAACCAGATGCCATCGCTTTACAAATTTGTAACACCCTAGCACTACCAAATGCTCAAGATGTCACCACTATCATTCTCTATTTTAAATATAAACCATTTTTACTAAAAATTTCGACGATAAGCTCCCTAAGCATCTTTTCACTAAATAACAACCTCACGTCAAAGAATGCTTAGAACCACGCACCCGAGAACGCTCGAGACCACATGCTCAAGAACGTCCTGAAACATATGCCTGGGAGCAACCTTACTATTAGCAATGATGACCATAAATAAATAATATCTGAGATAAATCAAATAATTTATCCATTGATATATGTAATAACCAGGTTTCACATAACTACCATCATGCTATAAGTATTCATTATTTAGTTCCAATTTTATAATCTAAATCTTGTAAGATTTAATGAAGGTAGCCAGAAGTGTTCGCTAAAACAATGGTGCCCGCCTGAATAGATGCTCCTGCCATCCTATGCATGTCATCTTTAATAGTCATCTAAAAAATAAATGAGCAAGGGTAAGTCTATGACTCAGTAAGTATGTAATAAAATAATAAATATTGATGAAACGATAATTATCAACACATTCGTATCAACTTATACATATCTCATCATTAGCTATGTTTTCCCTTAATGCAACACGAATGCTCATGCGCATGTCTCATCATATTTTGAGTTTATACTGGTATAGCGGACCGCAACACTCGTCGGTGTTCATTCAAGCCCACTCTTTTTCATGCAGAGACCTCAAGCCCATATTTTTTCATACAAGAATCTTACATCTATTCGCATAGAGTACCTACCAAAATAGGTCTTACTCTTCCTATTCTAAAGGGTTGTCCACATAGGGTAGATCATAGATGCCACAAAGGCTATCTTTTCCACAACATGAATGCAATATTTTTTAAGAACTTATTATTCAAAGTTAACTAGGTTGTTGATATAAAGTAGACCATAGATGGCACAAAGGGTATCTTTTCCATGACATGAATGCAATATTTTTTTAAGCATTTATCAATCAAAGTTGACTAGTAGCCATATTCCTATCATTGTCAAGTAATATTTTTTTAAGCATTTATCAATCAAAGTTGACTAGTAGCCATATTCCTATCATTGTCAAGTAATCATGTCACGTACCATTACCATTATCCATCGCTATGTCAACATGTGAACACAAATAATCATCTCATGATAGCACTGTAAGCAATGCATCAAGATCAATAGTTAATAACCAACATTCTACGTTAGCTGTTCTATTATGCACTTGTATTTTCAACCATGTAGAGCGTATTGATGCGAAGTCGACACCAACCCCGAACATACTCCTCCTACAATGAATATCTAGTCCCAATAAAGTACCACAACGGTGCATAAACACCAAAAAAACACCACATCGCACCTACACATATTCCTGGAGTAATTATCCTTCCATCACCGGACAACCCCTTCCACTGTATTAGTGATCAAACGACCCTAACTCTCCATCTTGAAACCCAAACCACGTAAATCATATAGTTTCTAGAACTGCACAAAACTGGTCACACTTCCTAATTGTTCGAAAAAACCTGATTAACCTATACTAGTCCTCATTTTTAATCCTAAAGACTGTTCAGTTGTACTACTTAACAGCAGGCTTAGCAATTCTATATCTATTTTTATACAGCACAAATAAGCCATACAACTTATGGAACTTATGAAAAATTATCTAACTTTTCCTAATTGTGAACACAATTTAATTTGGCCACCTGCTAAGCATAATATGCAAATTAACACACCTACGACAAATTTCTGGACAACAGCCTTCCTGATTGTAACATCTAAAAATTTGTTTTATTATTTAATTAATTAAATCTGATTTTTTTCCTAGAATTTCCCTAAATTTTCTAGATTTTATAATGCCTTTTTGCTATTTTTAGGATTATAAAAATAATTTATTAGAGAAAAAATATGTCAAATTGTTTTGTAAATGCTTTTCCTATGTTCAAAATGTTTCAAAGTATTTTTGAGAATTTTTTCAAAATTTTTGAATTCCATTTGTATTTTTTATAAAGCAATATATATTTACGATATTATTGTAATGCGAAAACGAATTCAAATTCTCCTTTTCCTTCTGGGGGCAAAGCCCTTTTTCCACTCTACCATTGATCTATCGCTCGTTTGTGAGGTTGACACATCTGAGTCAATAGCGCAAATCAGGACCCGATACCCCAGCCCCCAATCTAGCACCGGAGCACATCGCAAAACAAGTAAATCAGTAAAGCCTCTAAATCACCGATAACTAAGCACCACAACTAACTAATCTACACAGAAAACTACCCCATATCCACAGCACAAACGAGATCTTGCGCACGCAGCTACGCAGCGCCTAGAGTGACAATGGGAATCCACTGCTCGATTCGAACCGAGCGGGGGGAATTGGGGAGGGGGTGTGTACCTTACCAGTGCCGACGCACGACTCGAGCTCCCTACGATTGAGCAGCTTATTGCGGTACTTGGCCACGGCGGCGCTAAGGGAATATGGTGCTAGAGAAGCCAGACTTCAGGTCGGGGCTGGAAGCGGCGCTGGAGGAGATGTATTCGGGGGATGGAGGCGGCGGACTCCGGTGAAAGGGCGGAGGTTGAAAGATACAATCGTAATCACGGTTTTTTTATATTTATCTGAGCTTCTTTTACGAAGAATCTGTGATTATGTTAAATTAAAAGGTCTTTTTTATAAAAAATAGTTGAAATGATTCAAACGTAATCGCATTCTTTTTTCAGTATTTATTTAGGGTTCTTTCACGAAAGATTCGTGATTTTTTTGAACTAAAAGGTCATTTTTTATAAAAAATCGTAGGAAGGACCTATACATAATTACATATTTTTCGAGAGACCTACACGTAAAAAAAATAAGCCGAGCCGGCCGCGCGCAGCTTGGCGCGACACGAGCGACCTCCTAGGCGCCGAAGTCTTCAGACTTTAGTATAGGTATTACTAGGATTGTTTTCGCGGCGTAATACGCCGCACGCGTTATTTTTTTTGGCAGAAACAATTTCATTTTTTTCAGTAGTGTTCTTTTTAAATTGTTGAGAAAATACGTGAAACGGTTGAAAGGATACAAACGTAATTAAGCTCTTTTTTGTATTTATCTAAGGTCCTTTCACGAAGAATCCGTGATTGCGCTAAAACGAAAGGTTTTTTTCGTGAAAAATAGCTAGAATGGTATAAACGTAATTACGCCCCTTTTTTGCATTTATTTAGGGTCCTTTCACGAAAGTTTCGTGATTTCACTAAACTAAAAAGTCATTTTTGTAAAAAAAACTGCTGAAAGTAACTACACATAATTTCATTTTTTTTGAGGGGCGCTTGCAGAGGGAGGACACGAGGCGCGCGATGCTGCGCCTGGCGAAAAAATTTAATCCAAATTTTTTCTGTAAAAAATACAATTCCGTTTTTCTCGACGGTGTTTTTTTAAAAAACTAGCCGCGATTGCGCTAAATCGAAAAGTCCTTTTTGTGAAAAATAGTCGGAATGATCTAAATATAGTTACACTCTTTTTCAGCATTTACTTAGAGTCGTTTCACGAAAGATTCACAATTTTATTAAACCAAAAAGTTCTTTTCGTAAAAACCGCTAAAATAACCTACACGTAATTATATATATTTTTAGGAGCATTTGTGGAGGGATGACACAGGACATGGGTCCTTGGACAGAAAAGCTTTAAGGTATAGTGTATAGTATTACTAGGAATATTTTAGCGGTGTGATATGTCACATACGTTGTTTTTTTCACACAAATAATTTTATTTTTTCGGCGGTGTTTCTCTTTAAAATCATCGAGAAAACGCGTGAAACGGTTGAAAGGATGCAAACGCAATCACGTTTTTTTCCGTATTTATTTGGGGCCCTCTCACGAAGGATCCGCGATTGCGTTAAATCGAAAGATACTTTTCGTAAAAAATAGCTAAAACGATCCAAACGTAATTACGCTCTTTTTCAGTATTTATTTAGGGTCCTTTCACATGATTTTTCTGAACCAGAAGATTCTTTTTTTATAAAAAACCGTGGAAAGAATCTACACGTAATTACACATTTTTTTAGGGACATACACGCGAGAGAAAAAAAGCGGAGCCGGCCGCGCACAGCTCACACGTGAGGGAGACAACTCGGCGCGAGGCCCTCCCAGGCGTGGAACCCTCCGAAGTTTAGTATAGGTATGATTTGTTTTGAGAAGTTGGATGTTTGATATAACCAAGATTTAAAAAAGCGTTAGGCGGTAGACGGACGAAGGTTTACTGCCTAGCCTAGCCCGTCTAGACGCGTCTAAACGGAAAACGTAAACAAGCACCAGCTATTAAATAAACTTAATTTTCTGAATACTTTGTACTACTTGGTGCCTTCTATAATCTACACTTTCAACCATAACTAAACTTCGAGCTAACAAAAGCTACATTTCAATAGAACTGTCCCCTATTTATTGATTTATATTTGATTCCTACATTGGAAGCTCTTATCACTGAGATTAAATGCAACACATTAATTTGCACAAATCACTGAAACTAAGCTCTTATCACCGAATAACCGAAGACCGATTAACACTTACGCAAACACAGTTAACAAATTCTCCAAGTCCATGACTCTTAGGTAGCAACCCTAGATCAAGCATTTAGCGGCCTCTAGTCTTCCCTCCGCGCAACCCTCCTGAATCCAACGGTTGCCTTACCTTCGCGTTCGCGTAGCCCTCCCAAATCACGCTGCCCTCCCGATTCCGGCGGCTGAGGGCATGAATAGGGATGGCAAAAATACCTGTGGGTCCGGGTACCCGCGGGTACCCGATCCGATGGGTCTGGGTCTGAGTCCAAATTTGGACCCACGGGTATATTATTTCGGGTCCGGTTCGGGTCCGGGTCTGGGTCTGGGTTTCATTTTGGACCCGTGGGTATCCAGACCCAGACCCGTTACTAGAGAAGGTGAGGTGAGGTGAGCTCAAATAGATTAGTATACACCCTTGTCACAAGTCACACTATAGCTCAATGGAAGGAACCTTGTGATTGAATCAAGAGGTCTTGTGTTCAAGTCCCATTCTAGCCTTTTTTTTATTTTATTTGAATACCTCATGCATACACACCTTAAGTCATGGTAACGGGTCCGGGTCCGAGTTTGGACCCGTGACTGACTTCGGGTCCGGGTCCACGGAGCGTGGACCCGGAGGTACCCGAACCCGTTGCCATCCCTAGGCATGAAGCTCGTCCCTCGGTGCCGCTTGCCCTTCTCCCTCGAGCTCCCCAACGGGCGACGGCCGACGGCCGACGCCTCCTCCCGGTTCCCTTGGCGCCACGACGCCGCCTGCCCTCCTCCTTGGCTCTCTCGAGCTCTCCCGTATGCCCACCCCTACTCAGAGCCCGCCTGCACCTACTTTCCGTCGCTCAGCGCCGCCTACGTGTCCGCCAAGCTCCGCCAAGGTGACACCTCCACCTAGAGCACAATTTTGTACCAAGACGAGACAGAGGGCTACCGCCGAGCATCTAGACGTTGTCTTTTGCCGTCTTTTTGAACACTGGATATAACTTTATAGGATGCAAAGAATAAGCTAGCAGTAGGAGCTGTATTAAACAGCCTCTTACTTAAATAGCGTGGAAATATGTCTTGGGCACGGCGCCCTGCCCGATTTTTTTTAATGTATTACAAAATCGGTGGCAAGGAGCGGAGCACGTTGCCAACAAAAGAAAACAAAACAGAGAAGAGACGCTGCCAACAAAAGAAAAAAAGCGGAGAAGAGAGATATCGAATCAAAAGAAGTGTTTCTGCTGCTTGAACAGATAGATGGTTCTGTTCTCATCAGGGTGCATGCATCACTACCAGGGAAAGGACATTTAGTCCCGGTTAGCAACGGGTTTTAGTCGGTTTCCAAACCAGGACAGCCATCCGGGACTAAGGTCTATGACCTTTAGTCGGTTAACTCAACCGGACTAAAGCCTCCTGGTCTAAAAATACGGCGAACCCAAGACTCGAACTTGGAACCTCGTGACTCAAATCACCCTTCTAACCAACCCACCCACCATCGTCTTGATATATATAGAATATGCATTCCTTTTGAACTTTCTCAAGCGAGGCGTCGATCGGTTCGTAACGAACCGTCTAAAACATCGATCAGGTTAGTGTTACGAACCGTACTAATATACTCGCTTTAGTACGGTTCGTAACAACCGAACGTCTTGATGATCTGTCAGTTCGTGTTACGAACCGGTACTAAAAGCCCACGATCAGTAGCCAATGAACGATCGAAGCCCTTATCGACGGTTCAAATCAACCGGGGCGATGGGCGGTATGGAAGGCCTGATCTGTAGTAGTGCATGGTCGCTGTCTTTTACCCTTTGAAGCAAATTAATTCCATCATGATCAAACAAATTACTTAACACACTAAAGAGCAGCGCAATCAGTATACTAATATCATCGTATTTTATCATTCGCTTGCATCTTTGCTGGCAATCTCCACGAGGAGCTCGACGAGCTCCTCCGGCCGCGAGAGCATGGCCATGTGGTCGGCTCCACGGGCGGCCGTCTCCACCTCGACGCCGGGGCTCTGCGCGATCATGTGGCGCTGGAACCCCACCGGGAGGGCGCGGTCGTCCTCCACGACGACGAACACGCGCTTCGCCGACCCGTACCTCTCCGCCGTGAGGAGCCCCTCGTCCCTCATCACCGCCTCGTCGGAGTTGTTCGTGGTGAACGCGTTGGCCGGCCGGATCAGCATCAGTCCCAGTGTCAAGTCCTGCCATTAAACCGATGTTTTCCCCTTCTTATTTGAGTCAACGAGTAAATTGAAGCAGCAGCATGGCTGCATTAAAATTGATTCTCGAGGCAAACGAAACTACACAGAGCTAATGAGTTCTTGGCTTTTTCGTGGTTATGAGTTTTTCTTTTTGGCGAGGAGTAATTAGTTGATACCTGATACGAACACCTTATTGATTCCTAATTAGCTTTGGATTCTGTTTTTTCCCCCTTCTATGCCACCATGGAAGTATGTCTCCAAATAGTTACCGTTGCGAGAACCTGCACAGGGACGGTAATAAGATTTCTGGGCAGCGCAACTGCGCGACCGCTCGAGCTCTTTATCTTGCTTTTGGACGTAGGACGCGATCCACGACGTCGACTAATTTCTCTATGGCTGGTCGCTACTGCACTGCTTCCTTTTCGTCATCAAGCCCATCGTAAGAATTCTCCTATTTTCTCTCTGTTTGTCTCGTACACGACAATTCTAGATCCACTTTTCAGAAACATGTGGTATCTTCTGTCTAGCCTGTTGTACTTAATTATTTTAGGATTATGTTTCATATTCAAATCTGAAATTAAAATAATATCTAGATACCTAACAGTATGTTCATAATGACAAACTACAAAAAAAAAAAAAAGAACGGATATAGTTTGATATTTTGATATGTTAAATGTGCTGTGACTTGTGAAGCTTGGATGAAAGATCGAGTTTAGATTCACCTCTGGTGGGCTAAAATTGTACAACCTCTGGGCCATAAAATTGGGCCCGAAGATAAACGGTTTGCCCTTGATCTCCGGGTTCTTTTGCTCCAGCTCTTTAGAGTCCATGAAGAAGTCTGGGCCAACATAGGCCAGCAACTGAGAACAATCGGGAAAAAAATTATCAGACAGCAATAGAGGTGTCATAATATATGCACTTTTACTTTGTTGTTCAGTTATATATTATTTTTTATTTTGCCTGGAAATCGGTTGTATATTCAACTTTCATTCATGAAAACTAAAATTTTAGTTACAAGCAAAAGATATTCAAATGAAAAATCGACCAACCACAGAGGCGCCGGAGATATTTCTGGTAGTAGTCCGTGGGAGTGAAGGCTTTGCAACTTGTGGATAATAACAATATAATTTATGGGAGTGGACTAACTCTTTCTAACATTTGATAAATATTATGTTTTAGATATTTCGTGCTCATATGAAAAAAAATATATAAATAGATTTTTCATGGAAACACTTGCCAATATAATAGCAATATTGATATAACTCTTACAAATATATTGTGACAAAAACTAGTCATGAATCCGCACGCGGGTGTGTATGTGAGCAGTGTGTTGAGTAATATAGTTTCTATGTGGGAAATCTGCAAAATTTTACTAGTAAACAAAATTCTTACGTTCCAACGAAGCCCTTGGAAAGGGAGATTACAGGCGCTACGAAATCTAGAAAAGTGTATACCTCGTCGCTGGTGGCAGCCATGGGACGGCCGACGGCCGGCATAGAGGCGGTGACAAACACGGCGGCGGCAACCTTCTCCGGGAACCTCTCGACGGCGAGCGCGACGCTGTACCCTCCGTGGCTGTGCGCGACAAGCACGGCGCGCTCGCCGGGCGGCAGCGCGGCCAGCGCTTCGAGCAGCGGGCGCGAGTACTCCTCGAAGGTGCGCACCTCCTCGACGCGCGCCGGGCTCACGCCGCAGCCCGCCATGTCGAGCGCCGTGGCGCGGTGGCCCGCGCGGCGCAGCTCCGTGGCCGCCTTGTACCAGCACCACGCGCCGTGGTTCATGCCGTGCACCAGCACGAAGTGGTGCTGCTGCTCCTGCTTGCCGATGATCTCCTCCGATCCGTGCATGGCGTCCACGGGTGGTTTGGCCTCTGATTCTTTGGCCGTCGTGCGATCATTTTCCGTGGCTTGTATTAAGGTGGACAATAGACATAAAGCGCACGAGAATCTGAAGATTAAATAAAAATAATCCATGAGAGAGAAAGGAGAGAGTACTAGCTAGCTAGAATTTCTTGGCCTTATAATTGCGCAGTGACGACTGATGAGCATATATATATAATTAGGGGTGTAAACGGGTCGGGTTCGGGCGGGTAGTAGGTCATCTCATACCCTACTCTAATATTTTTTCTCTGGGTATGGGTACGGGCACGGGTAGTAAAAATCGGGTAGGGTACGGGTAACGGGTAGCATTTTCTACGGACGGGTAGAAATCGGGTTCCGGGTAGTGTGCGGACGGGTATAATACAAACAACGGGTATTTCATCGGGTAGTGCACGAAATAACTAGAATCGAAACATGCGATGAAAACAATCCAACTATCACACTAGTACATCACATAATACAAAGTCCAATACATAAAATGAAATTCACATACATAGTTCAACACATAGTTGAATTGGAGGAGAGGAACTTGGGGCAATCCTAAAGGAATAGGAGGTAATGACAATAGTTTTGAACAACGTGAAATCACAAGCATCTGTAGTCTAGGAAACCAGGTCATGTGCTTCTCTTGTTTAGGTTGATAGCAAGTAGAATATAATTGAGACATTTACCTTGTCAGAATTTTATAAATTTTTTTGTGTGTGATCATGATCTCAAATTTTTATGAGAGATTACTAATTTCATCAGTATCATTATATAAAATTTTAAAAATTTTGTAACATAGTTTGGATAATTTTTCATTTCGTTCAAATTTGCCGATAAGCCTTTTAACAGGACAGTAGTACTGTTCGAATTTTTAAAACTTCATGACATTTTATCATCATCTGAAAATTTTATTACAATATTATAGATATGTCAGGACCATCCACAAAAAATGTCAAAATTTTATAACCTCGTTTGTTCTAATTTTCATTCGGTTCAAACTTGCCGGTTAGTATTTTATCAGGATAGTAGCAATGTTTGAATTTTTAAAAATTTCTCAGATTTGATAATCACCTGAAAATTTAATGAGAATATATTTGATGTGTCAGGAACCTTAAAAAAAATTCAAAATTTTTCGACATCGTTTGATCTATTTTTTGGTCAATGCAATTTCGTCAAAATTTGAAAATTAGTAGTACCCGCTGGGTACCCGAATTGTGAAAATTATCCGGGTACCCGTACCCGACCCGTACCCGCCGGGTATTACCGATCCCGTACCCTACCCGAACCCGAACCTAACCTACCCGGGTACTACCCGTACCCGTACCCGTACTACCGACCCATTTACACCCCTATATATAATGCACTGTGTTCTAAGTGGCAGGCCCGTTTGACAAGCATGCTGCACAGGCTCCCAGAAAATTAGGGGCCCCATTTTCTATTACTGTTGAATGACTATTTCCTAATCTTTATATATACTAGAAAGAGTAAAAACCAACAAGTGAGTACGTAGTATCTTATTTATCCTCTTCTTCGTGAAAACTACCACCGATTCACATCTATTTTCTCCACATCCGCCACTTTTCTTTCTTTTGCTACATTTCGTAAGAAAATATGGGGCCTATCGATATTTCAAAGTTTATGAAATGGCTAAATTGTTTTCAAAATGCAATTGTTTATATAATTTTGTTGACTATTCCGATGAATATTGTGTCTGCAAGATAGAGCTTATATAAATCAAAGTTGTTAAAGTTCTAATTGCATTCTATAATAACTCAGAAAAGAGTAAACGGTAGCACTTGCAATTCATAGTTAATTTGGAAAACCAATCACGAAGTTAATTAAAGATTTTGTTTCAAGGCATACTAGAAGAATGAAGCTTTGCACTTCAAAATCTTGGTACTAATCTAGAGACTTAACCTTTAGAAGGACCGAATCCGTTGTACCGTAAGAAAAAAAAATTATTACAATTGTAATATAAAAAATAATGCCTTTATATTGATGGTTGACTTTTATTAAATGTATGGCCTAATTTTAATAATTTTAGCACAGGCCCTTGAAATGTCAAGTACGGCATGGTAAGTGGACCCTGTCGCACCCTTCCATGAAATGGGACGATCAAATGAATCCTCCTACAATTTCTTTAACAAGAAGTATTCTGATTAATAAATCTTCCTACAGTGAGAAGATACGTTGATAGGGATCTAAGGATTGATCTGTTCATAAACCTTTCGTTTTCACGTGGATAGCGATCTAAGGATTGATGTGTTCATAAACCTTAATTTCGTTTTCACGTGGATAGGGATCTAAGGATTGATGTGTTCATAACTTTCGTTTTCACGTGGTAATGGCGTGCGCTTGATTTCTTCGTAAGCTAGTGCGTAGCTAGCTAGATTAAGTAAACAAATTATTAACATGCAACTAGTGCTAAAGGCAGTAGAGCTGGCAAAGTTGACGTATCTCTACTAATACTTCTAATTTGGAGTTGGTGATAGTCGTCTATTCTCCACTCGTCCCACCCCCTCACGTTGCTCTACCCGTGCAGGGCCGGCCCAAAGGGGGGGGCAGCAGGTGCGACCGCCAGGGGCCCCCAATTTAGGGGGGCCCCCAATTTAGGAGGGCCTCGGTCCATATAATTTGTAGGTATTAGCAGTTCAAGCAGTCCATTATTATCTGGCCAAATTAATTAGTTAATACTTCCTCCATCCCATATTATAGGGCGTATTAGTTTTGGCATGAATTTTAGTGCAGCTGTTTTTTTTTTATTTTGTTCTAATGCTACCCTTAATTAAATAGCGTTCTGCAATAATTAAGCTAGCAGTAATTATGGATCCTTAATTAGCGCGGGGATTACGCAACACATGCAAAGGAATATAGGATGGAGGGAGTAGCTATGGATTACTGACGTAGTGACGTTTCATTTTCTGGCCCATTGAATTACCGACGACCGACGTTTCATTTTCTGGCTGCCGATCCCCGCTGTGCGAGACGCTCCACGCTCCCAAATGCGACTCACTTTCGGCTGTTAGCATTCTCCGCCTATCCGCCATCTCCGCTGTCTCGTCAGGGTCAAGCGGTCGGCCGGCCGCGTGCTGGTGCACTCCCTGCCGTTGAAGTTTCGAACCACTGTATAAGGTATGAATCAATGAATCATTTATTCATTTTCTCAGTTATTTCTTTCTTTTAGCAATGTATGTACACTGTAGTTTAGTATAACAGATAGGAAAATGTTCTTTTGCTAAGTGAATGCTTCTGATTTATGTACATACTAGTTACATACTGCTCGGCGCCGGATCCGGGCTGCACGTACTACTACTCCTACGGCGACAGAAGCGACCAAGTTTGATTATGTTTAAACTATGTTTTGGTTGTGACTTGTTCTCTACCAAGTTTATTACATATGAAAGCATTCGATATTTTATCTGCAATAATTATGGTAGTCAATAAAAGGGCCACTTGATTTAGCTCGCCCCGGGCCCCCAAAATCTTTGGAACGGTCCTGTACCCGTGCATGGCCCACGTGAACTGAACTTCTATATCCAAGCCCAAGAACCATTCATGCAAAGGCAACCTCCCCCTGCTATCGTCATCTCCTGATTTGGCTCATCCCTCCTCACAGTACTAGAACTCACGAGGGAGGCGCAGATGCAGCACGGCCTCCGCCACGGCTACTACGTGTGGTACAAGTGCGCGTCCCCGATTCTCGATCCCTCCCGATTCGATGCCCTCCTAGATCTTCTGCCCGTTTGTTTCCTCAGTCATGCTGTAGTGTTTCTGGTTCGCAAGATCCACGTGTGTAGATCCAATAGGGCTTCTTCTCTTCCCTCCTGCGATCTCAGATGTGACTTGTGATGAAGGTTTTCCATCAAATTGTTCCCTGTAATCCAAATTGTTCTATGCAAACCCTGCTTTCATATGCAGGTGAAAGGGCTCTCGCCAGAGGAGATGACCTTGCGGAGCGATTTGGTTACTGCTTTGCCCCATAGGATTTGTTGGGCTTCGACCGCTACTCCTCCTGCCTCCTCCTCCACCCCCGCCTCCCCCTCCGGCCTCGGTGTGAGACGAGACAAGATCTAGAGCCAAGCCATTGTCGACACTCGTGCATCCATTCCCCGGTAAGCGATTCTTAAGTCCCTTCTCGCTCAGTTCTGTTCCTTTCGTTCGATCTGTTCTTCCGTCCTCAGGGGGTTGGTGCCATCATGGCTAAGCGATGTGGAGTAATCTATTCCTATACCAGTAGGGTTGTTCGGTTGTTTCCACGAGAGCCGAGAGGTTAACGATTTGTTGTCTTGTTCATGGGTTGTGGTTCAATTTTAGAGATTTGCATCAGCCAAGCAATCCTGTGTAACTGTTGTAGTTAGAGCAAAAGGTCTAGAGATTTATGGGAATTGCTATGTGATATGAGGAGAAAATTGTCCTGGTATGTTGTTCATGAGGGAATATTTGGAGAATTATTGTTTTTTAGAAGGGTTTGTTTATGGATAATTCGGGTCGAATGTTAAAAAGATTTTTGGCTTAATTTTGCACACTAATGACCGATGTGTTTGAAAGTGTATCTAGGCCCTATAAGGATTTTGGTGAATAATGACAATAGGATTAAGGGGCTAATGAGATTTGTAAGCTTTGTGAATAGAATGTTGTCTCCGATAATAAATCTAAGAGCAAAGGAGCACCCTCAAAACAAAGGAGAAAAAGACAGTTTTTATACTTTATACCATACATCTATTTTATCTTTCTATTGAATCTAAGGACAGTCGTACTATCAAGAGGAATTTAACGAGAAATAGCTGTGGTATGATTCTATGTGCTCACTGATGGATCTTAGTCGGCAAAAGTGTAAAAATTTCAAGTCTTAGAAGCATTTTACCTAATTGTATTCGGAGTATCCGAGTTTCAACTCGGAATGTCCGAGTAGACCCCCTCTGTCTAAACCAGAAAATTTCCTCCTCGAGCTAAGTCCTATTCGGTCTATCCGAAGTTTAATTCGGAGTATCCGAATATTTCGGATTGTCCGAATAAATCTTCAGACTATCCGAGATGGGTCTCTCTGTCTCAGCTGATCTTGACCTATTCAGAGTGTTCGAACATAAGTTCGGACTATCTGAACTTACTCAGACCTGAGCTAAAATGGCTAGTTTTGGGAGCCATATAAATACTCATCTCCTCCCACCTACCAGTAAGAACTCTCACTCAAAATCATTTATTGATCTTTGCTCTTCCTCTTTTGAGCCCTAGTTTCTCTCCTCTTGAGTTTTGTGGTTAGATCCATTAGAGAGAGAAAGAAGCAAGATTTGAGAGCTTGAAGCTTACTAAGATCCATCTTGAGCACCGGATTTCATCCCCTTGCGGATTTCTCGCCAATCTATTACTCTTGAAGGTTGAGGACTCCTAGACGGCTAGGAGTTGCCGGTGAGCTCTCAAGCTTTGTGTGCAAGCCTCTGGAAATTTGTGAAGGTTGAATCCACCTCCGGAAGGAAATGATTCAAGAAAATGAAATCGGTGAGTGCTTTGTGCAACACCGTGAGGATTAGGGTTGAAAGAGACCCCGGCTTAGTGCCGTCTCAACGGAGACGTAGAATCCCCTCAAGGATCTGAACTTCGTGATAAAATCTTTGAGTCTCCGTCTTCGATTCTTGGATTTCCTCTTCACCCTTGTTGTGATTGATTCAAATCTTGGTGATTCAAGTGGTGATTTGGCTTGTGTGAAGGATATTGTTGGTTATTCATCTCCTGCAGGTATTCTAGGCTAACTAACCCCATTTGGTGCAGGTGATGATATCCTCTAAAATAGCCTAAATTTACTTTTGCATTTTTTGCTCTGTGACTTTCGAACTATCCGAATAAAACATCAGACTGTCCGAACCACTCGGATAGTCCGAAGTATAACTCGGACAGTCTGAAGGTACTATTTCCGCTGTGATTTAGTTTAAATTTCTATAACGCCTATTCACCCCCCTTAGGCGACATCCCGATCCCTTCAATTGGTATCAGAGCAAGGGTCTCCTGTGTTAAGCTTAATCGCTTGGAGAAATTAGGATGTCGATTGAGAAGAGCAGTTCCACTGATGGCAACATGGATACCCAACATGTTGGCATCGGTGTAGAAATCCCTTTTGATTATTCCACTCTTGTTTCCCCAGGCTCATCACCCTATGTCTCCGTGTCGTCCGGTAAAGCGCTCTACTTTGATGGCACTCATTACCTGGTATGGAAACATAAGATGAAGATGTACTTGAGGTCTCTTCACCCCTCTATTTGGGAGATTGTTGAAACAGGTTTCAAATCTAAGGATCCTACCGAACTCACACCTCAAGAGAAGAAAGAACGTCACATCAACGATCAAACTGCAAATGCATTATTGAATGTTTTGAGTGCAACTGAGTTCAACTGAGTTGATGGACTCGAAGATGCAAAGATCATATGGGACACGCTAAAGGTTGCACATGAAGGAACCTCAAGTGTCTGTGAATCAAAAATTGAGCTTATTAATGGTCAACTAGGTCAGTTTGTATTGGAAGATGGTGAAAGCTATATTCAGATGTTTGATCGCTTAATGGTCTTAGTAAATCAAGCTAAAGGACTTGGGTGTGAGGACTTGACGGACAAGGCCATAGTAAAAATCTTACTACGCGTTATTACTCCAAAGAACCGAAACCTAGTCCAACTCATTCGGGAGAAGGATAATTTTAGTTCTCTTACACCTCATGATGTACTTAGGATATTGGTGGCCGATGAAATGATGGTCAAGGAAGCAGATGCAGTAGAAGAACTTATGAGACCTAGTAAAAAGAAAGACATTGCTCTCAAGGCCACTAGAAGATCAAATGACTCCGAAGAAAGTTCAAGTGAAGATGACAGTGATGGTCCCATGAGCAAAGATGAAATGGCTTTGTGAGGAGATTCAACAAATTCCTTAAAAAGAGTGGCTTTAAGTCCAAGAGCCGATACAAGAGTAATGGAAGTAAATCAAGAGGAAGACACTTACATAGAAAGTGCTATGAATGCGGGCAAGCCAGCCATTTCATCGCCGAATGCCCACAAAGAAAGAAGAATGACAAGAATGACGATGACAAAAAGAAAAGAAAGGACAAGCATCACAAGAAAGATGAGAAGAAGAGCAAGACGAAAGAGCATGCTTATATCGAGGAAGAATGGGACTCAAGTTCCGATTCAAACTCAAATTCCGATGAAGGAATTGCCTCATTTGCCATCACTACATCATCCACACGAACGAAGTCAAATACCCTCTTCGATAATCTAATTGATAATGATGATGATGCTCCAATTTGCCTTATGGCTAAGGGGCGCAAGGTATCAAACAAAAACTCAATTTCTATTATTGATGATCCTTGCAATAGTGTTAGTGATGATGATGAAAGCGACTGTGATGATTTGTTTAAATCTATGAAAGATTTTGATATTGATGATGAAAGCGATTGTGATGATTTTGCAATAGTGTTAGTGTTTTTACAGGGCGGCTGCGGCGGGGCCGATTTCTTTTTTTTTTATATTAGTGATGACTAGTACTCGATAGTAGAACCAAATCATAATTTTAGATATGAACAGTTTGAAACAATCTACGGGATGTTCTTCTCTATTCGAGTGCGATCAGTCGGCGTGGATTGAACTTATGTAGGGTTTGACGGTGGATAATCGCATGATGCAGGATGAAAATCGATGCAATGTCGATTGACACAGGTAGACGATCACGATCAGCCTCGGTAGAGCTTTGTGCTGATAACATATTGTAAAACACAGTCATTTACCCGCTCGAATCGACAACACGCAAGCAAAAACACGCGAATCAAGAACACACAGAATATAGGGGTGGAAATCTCTCTCTTTATTAGATTGATTGAATACAATAGGGAACACCCAATATATATAGCAAGAGAGAGAGAGGAGTTCGGATTCGCCCACACAAATAAGAGATAGAGTCCTAAACCGAATACAGTTAGACTTCCTTATCTCATAATAGATAGGCCCCATATTACAGCGCAAAACTGGTAGCAATATTTATGTTCTTTTTTTCTTGTTTCTGCTTCACTGTCATGAGGACCATGAGTTAGGATTTATTTGAGGGGCTTAAAACCAACTTTAATTTCTAAAAAGCCACTAAGCTTCTCTCAAACGGGTTAGTTTTTAAACAACTTTAGGCATAATCTAGAATCTATATATAACTAGTAGAAGCCAAAAAGAGGACTTGATGTGCTTTTACAATATATTGCTGAGAAAATTATCTATTTATCAAATAGTTTGTCATAAAAAGTTATACGTACCTGCTTTTTAGTAAAAAAAAAAAACCCTTAAAAACAACTTTTTAGAAGAGCTGCAGCTTCCTTGAACATGGTCTTTTTAGTTTGCTGATACGAACCAACGGAGAGCATCGTCAAGGCAGACTTATTTTGCACCGCCAAGCGGAGCATCCATGCGTGTGGCAGCTAATGAAGTTACTAGCTAGCTAAATTTTCAAAGAGAAAATAAAAAGAAATAAATAGGCCGGCAGCGGCATTGGCCTTTTCATGTTCTTCCCCAACTCTGAAAATACAGACGCAAGCATGTGCGATCCTCACTTTCTCCCCAGTGCGAGCATGGCCTCCCTAGCTCCATAGATGTTTCTGTTGTAGCTGCATCCAGGCACGACGATGCAGAACCAGGGTAGCGTCGTACTGCATGTTCCACATAAAATCTACCTTACAGCAGTAGTATTATATTTATAACTACATCATTCAAATATTCTGTTTTGATTTTCGAACTGACATCAGAGATTACCGTCTGTTTTGGAATAGCAGATTCTGTCCGTCATTCTCCGAATTATGGGAAGAGCACCGACCATCATCACGCAAAGGTAAGACCAGTCTTCCACTACGTGTGAAACAAAGCATCAATAAAAAAAGAGAAATTTTACATGGAATACATTATAGAGAGAGATGCCAAGTAAAAACAAGTAGACCAGCAATGGAACTCTTCACTCTAGCATGTCTCATCTTTTCTTAACCAAGGGAAAAAAAAACGAAAGGCAGGTGATCAAGACTAGTGATGGCCAGATAAGCCATGCCTAACGGACTAGCCTGAGACCCAACACCGTAGACACGATCCAGACACGGCACGGTCCAACTTGATCATAAATGGGCCATGTAGGCACATCCCAATTGATTAGATCGTGTTTGGGTTGGCAATTTCTAAAAAAAAAACAAATCTTTTTTATAAATAGGGTAGCATCCCTTTCATTTCTCCACTAGCAAACTTACAATCTCTTCTCTGCATTCTCTTGTAAAAATTTTCTTACTCTTGGTGATAATTTAGTAAAATTCAAAATAGTTTTGCCAAAAATTCAGTAATTAAAAATCTGGCTTCTGTCAAGAAATCATGGTAAGAATAGTGATTTAATTTATCATTGTTCTTATTATTTTCAATGAGATCAAAATAATAATAGCGTAAATTATTTCTTGCAGTTTTCTTTGTGGAGTTTCAGGATTTTGCGTCCTTCCAGCTTCTGTTTTCGGGATTTCACTCAAAGAACTTCTTGCATCCTATTAAGCTGAAGAAACTACAGTATCTATACCATCCTCAGACTCTACAAGTGCTACTGTGTGTAAGATCGAGGATGCCGACTAGAGGGGGGTGAATAGGCGGCTTTAAAAATTTCTTCGACGATTAGTTAAAATCTCGCCTATTTATCCCTATGTCAAAACCTAAACAAAAATTAATGCGGAAGTGATAAACTAAAGTTTTGACAATTAAGCCTAAGTCAACTAGGCTCACTAAGTATACTAGCTAATTATGTCTCTAACATGAATATGTAAGAATAAAGACATTTGAGCAATTTAATTCTACGAGTGTAAATTGCAACAATGTAAATAGAGAATTGAAGCAAACACAAAAGGACGCACCGATGTTTTACCGTGGTGTTCGGAGACTTGCCGGTCTCCCCTAATCCACGTTGAGGCTAGCCCAAACAACTTTGAACCGGCTCCACGAATTAAGCACCCGCCTCGATTCCACTAGTGGTTGCTCTTTCCCGCTCCGGGTAGGCGAGCACCGACCTTCACAACTTGCCGGGGCTTCTCACAACCTCCGTTGAGAAGCTCACCGCGCACGACGCCTCTACGCCGTCTAGATGTCGGCAAACACCAAGAGTAACAAGTCAAGCCTTCCCGCTTGAACTTCACCTAGTGCAACACATGCACTCCGGCGATCACCAAGTGCAACACATGCACAATGGCTCCCTCAAGTGCAACACATGCACAAGAGGCTCTCAATCCACTTTCTAATTGTAACACATGCAATTAGGGCTCACTCTTAGCTCAAAAATCAAATATGAGTGTGCAACACATGCAACACCTCACCCAAACACTAAATGGAACCAATAACAACCAAATGCCAGCCCCTAAGGCTCTTTATATAGCCTCCACAAGAAAAACTAGCCGTTGGCGCCAAAATGGGCGAAAAACCCCTGGGAGGTCGGTACTACCGCCCTTTGGGCCGTTACTACCGCCCCTCAGAAGCCAACGGCTAAAAAACTAGCCGTTACTCAGAAAATGCGGTACTACCGCTCCTCAGGGCGGTACTACCGCTCACCGGTACTACCACACACACCCCCGGTAGTACCACACATCAAAAAACGAAGAAAACCCCATTCTGGAATTTTCATACCGCATGAGGTGCGGTACTACCGCACTAGGAGCGGTACTACCGCAGGTGGGTCCGGTCATACCGCTGCCACAGCACTAAAACGGCTATAACTTTTTACTCCGAACTCCGATTTAGGTGATTTTTGATTCTATGCGAAGCTTATCACGAGGGCTACAATCTCCACCTATTTTTAATATTTAAGCAACCATAGATATTTTTAAATATCACCAAAACCAAACTCTATTGTAGTCATTCATGTCTAAAATCTGATTTTTCGAAATCCCTCACATAGACTTGATGAAGGGCATGACTACAAGCTAGAGAGAGTCAATAAGATCAAATCTTTAGCCATGTGATGATCAACTCAAGATCAAAACTATTTTGCAAAACACATTTGCAAATTCTAATCACATGCTCCAAAAATCAAATGAACGCCAATATTTTGCAACACACATTTACAAATAATCCGAAAAGCGATAAGCTCAATCCTCTAGCCATGTAAGGATCAACACATGATCCCGACATATTGCAAAACACATTTGCAAATGCCAACACATGCTTTAGAATTGAAACTCATAACCTCTAGCTTATTTGCAAACCACATTTGCAAACAACAAATCAATATTTTGCAAAAACACATTTTGCAAACACAAAGCATAAACTTTACTTATGCATGAGCTCTTACCTTTTGCAACACATGCAAAACTTAGCTCCATGCAAAAACCAAATCGATTAAGATTCAATAAGAAGCAAGCATGAGCTCCCTTATTTGCAATACATGCAAATACTTAGCTCATGCAAAAACCAAACAAAGTGAGTGAGCTAGAGTGAACCGGATTGAGTTCATCAACACATGATGAAGCTCAAGCTAAAAGACTCAACCCCTCTTAATAGTACGGCACCTAACTAGCAATCCGGTCTCCCATCCAAACACCGAGACCGGTAAAAGACTAGGAAAACATCCTTAGCCCTAGCTAGTTATACCTTTGCTTTTATCGATCCATTTGGAGCTTTTATGATTTCCAATCATCTTCTCTCCAAGATCGAATCTTCTTCTTCTTGTTCATCAACACATGATGAACCTTCTCCAGCCCTTCTCTTCATTTCGGGATCTTCTCTTGAAGCTCATCAACACATGATGACTTCTTGTTCCCGATCCTTTATCGTCTTGGACTCAACCTACTTCACAACTCATGGAAGATCGTTAGTCCAACAAACACGGTTACCTCAATCATCACTTGCACTCCATTAACATATAATGGATGCATCTAAGATCGATTGAGCACAACCCAAATAAATTTGAATGAATAAAAGATGTCTTGAGTACTTTGATGCAACTAATGCTTCATTATACTCAAGAACTTTTCGTCTGTCCTTAATCAACAAAGAAACACCATCAACACATGATGAAATATTCTTTGATTGATTGAAAGACAACCGAACTCAATTTAAACTTAATTTAAATTGACATGAGTATACATATAACTACACAAGTTTCATATACTCAATTTGATGGAATGTAATGATCCAAATATTATATGGAGTGGAAAGGGATCAATACATTTTAAACCATCAACTATAGAATAAACTCCATTAGGTATGCGCATATAAATAATTGAACTTGAAATCAATATGCACATAATTAATGTTAGATAGCATTTGAGTTTATCCTATATTACCCTGAGTATACTACAACTACACAAGTTATATATACTCAAAAGGTTGTTTCAAAGTAATGATCGTTGATATAGAAAGATGAATTAGATCAATACTATTGAAACATCAAGGTAAAGTATGAACTCCCCCTAAATGTGTGCATTCATGTATATATGGAATTGAAAACATTATGCACATCTTGATGTTTAAATAATAGTAGAGTTCATCCTTTAACTTGAATCCAAAATATGCATTAAGATATTATAAAATGAATATGAGTGCATACCTTGGGTTTTCCATTTTTCAATGAGATGAGACTAATCAAGGATATACTCAATAAAAGAGTTAGTCTCATATTTAGATTTGTCATTAATTAACAATTGAGACTAATCAATATTATGATTATCAAAAGAGTTTAGTCTCAATATTAGATTTGTCATTAACACCAAAACCAAATTAATGGAGTTTGAACTTTCATTGTGTCGACAAGCACGTGACAAAAAGATGTTTTGCGTGAACCTATTTATGCTATGAAAACTAAATTATTGAAATATTGGAAAGAAATTTCTATGTTATATGCATTTACATTTATTTTGGATCCAAGAGCTAAAATTTGAGGATTTGCTAATGTTCACTCACTTCTAAGTGAAGCAGTAGGCAGTGATTATTCTAGTTATTTTTTAAATATTTGTGCTAACTAATCTAAGTTTATGCTAAGTACGATCAAAAGTATGCTGGAGTTCGCATGCAGCAACCTCCATCAGGACCCATAATAGGTAAGAAAAAAACTGTGCAGAGAAAGATATGGGATGTAGGTAGCTCTACCTTAAGGAGTTCGAGCACAACAGTATCAAGTATGGACAGAACAACAAGTGGTGGTGAGCTAGATGTTTATTTGAACAGCGACACTGTCAACTACGAAGAGCAACAAGAGGAGGATTTTAACATTTTGCAGTGAAGGTATGAGCACAATATAACATATCTAGTGCTTTCCCTATTAGCACGGAATGTGTTAATAGTTTATGTCTCTACGGTTTTTTCAGAGTTTGCTTTCAATTTATCTGGAAGAATAATCGAGAAGAGAAGAACAAATCTGACAAGTGAGATGGAGAAAATACTTCTCGCTTTGAAAGATTAAGAACAAGTTGATCAACGAGGTCAACACACTACAGAAAATGTTGAGCTAGTGACGACATTTGAAAATATTTATCTAGATAGTCAAGAAGAATAATTGTAATCTTTACTTTTTTTCTATATCACTGAACTACATGCTCACTTTTTTTTCTTTGCGATTTTTTTCTTATGTTGAGTTTTTACTTGGCAATGTTTTTAACGAGCAGCTAAATATTAATAAAGCTCATTACTTAGTTCCAATTATTTGTATCTTTTTAGTATTTTATTTTATATTTTTTCTTTTCCTAATTTACATAGATTTTTAAAAAGTTTATTTAATTATTCTAGATTTTTTTCAAAACTTTTATTATTTATCATGCTTGAGCTACAGCTTCAGCTGTGAATCGGCGGAAAAATTAGTCCAGCGACACTCAATTCGTTGGTATTTAGTGATGTGTCTATAACATATGGATCCATCTGAGTCTATAATAATAAGTCAATATATTATAAAGTGAATCACGAATTTTAAAGAGTATCAGTGACGCCAATCTCCGGTGAATCGGCATGGCAGACCATTTTCTAGCTCGCCCAAAACCTGACGTGGCGTGTCGGGCGGCCTCATCCAATCATTGTACTATCTCCCGATACATTATTTGCACGAATTCTTAATTGGGAAAAAAAAAAACTATGTCCTTGTATGTGGGCCAGGCCTTATTGATGATCATAGTGGGCCCACCTTTGAGTGCAACTGCGTGCGAGCTATGGGAAGGAAGACTTTGTTACGTTTCTTTCATTTAAACAAAATCACGCATCGTCCTTGTTTTTTTCTGTCAAATAAACCATTTTACTGTCTTCTTTTAGTGAGAAGATTATCTTTATCTCCATATTCTTTTTTTAAATAAACGATAGGAGCTCTATCTTACATTAAAGATAAGAGAAAATAAGAACAACATGCCAGCACAGAGCAAGAATACCAGGAAAAACAAGAAGCAAGATAAAGAGGGAAAGAAAAAAAGAATGAAGGGAAGGGAAGAGCGGCTAGGTCACCTAGCCCCGCTAAGCAGAAAAGAAGACGTCCTTACGTTAGGAAGACATCCCATCCTAGACATAAGCACCTATGACCTAAAAGATAACCTCAGATACTGCTCCGAGACCTAAACGCCTGAGTCATTGTACATCGCCATCCTTCGGGAGTTCACATTCTGAACAATACGAACAAATACTGCATCTGTAGACTGATACTCGTTGTTAAAGATTCTCGCATCTCTTTCCTTCCGTAAGTTCCATAATGTATAGATTACTGTCCCATCAACCTGTTTTCCTGTCGGAGTAAGCACTTTCCACGGGATGAGATGCCACCACCGTGAAACCGAGAGCCCTGTGCGAGGAATGGGTGAGACTAGCTGCATCTGCGAGAAGACTTTTGTCCATATCTGGTTCGCAAATGGGCAACGAAGAAAGAGATTCAGGTTCAGATCCGCAAAGCGGGCAATAAAAGGAATTTGGCTAACCTCTCGCCGTCAACCTGTCCGCATTGAGTAACTTGTCGTGAATGAATAACCAAACAAAGAGCCTGCCCTTGTTTTTCGCACTAACCTTCCAAATTCTCCTGTAATTTTTGTTAGCCACAGATCCCTGGTACTGAACCAAGTAAGCGGACCTAGCAGAGTACTGCTCATCTGCTGTCCATTTCCATGTTATGTCGTCCTGAATGTTGCTCTGAAGAGCGACCTGTTGAATGGCCTGCCACAATAAGAAGAATTCGTGAAGCTGTGTAAGTAATCCTTCTTAGTGGGATGATCCGAGCATCGTTAGTTAGCTCTTCATACACCGATTTAGTCCTTCTCTGAACTAAACGATGGCAGTTTGGTGCAATGTCTCTTGGAGCAATCCCGTTAAGCCAATGAGAGCTCCAAAATCTTTATCTCCGTATTCAATTCACCCAAATCCGAGCGAAGAGGGCTCGAAACTAGTGGAGGATGTACACCACGTTGATGCAGGGTTTTCTCGATCTCTATGGTGTAGAATTAGGATACTCATATACTGTTTTATTAAATACTAGCTGATTCCTCGTCGTCAGATGCAATAGGCTTGTAACTCTTTAATTCGGCAAAATTACACGCGTGTTGAACTTCACGAACACCGAGTGAAGTTTATCAATCTCTTAATTCCCAGTAAAAAGGCAAAATAATTTTTGAAAAAAGTCGTCTATTTTCTCCTCTCTATACGTATGCAATGAGAAAGAACAATGAGAAAGAATCAAATTCTATTCCCAAAACTCTTTTGGGTTTGATTAAAAAAATATGCAACTCCTCAAAGCCCAAAAAAGCACTCGACTCCTCATTTTTTTGAACAAAAAGGTGTTTTTGGGAGAAAATATAGAACTGAAGAACGACCCAAAAATTTTGGAAGGTCCCAATCTAAGAATATTGAGTCTAAATATTAGGAACTGTTGGAGATGCTCTAATAACTAGCTTTCTTATAAATTTGGTAGTTTTTTTTACAATGAACTACACGAGAATATAAAGGATGAAAAACCGTACGACACCGACACCGTTTCGGCTATTATTCGCGAAAGCAAGGATTGGTACTGTGGCGTGCTATTTGGTACTGTAGCAACGAAAAAAAAATCCGAAATTCCGGTAGCTCCGCGCGACCCGTTATGTAGCCAGCTTACTGAAGTTGGATGCTGCAGCGCACGTACAGTATTTGATACTGCAGCAACAAAGGTTCGCCACATTCACTGTTTCATTACTGTGGCATCGGAACTCAAAATTCTGGCTTGCATATCTTCTGCGTCCAGTCTAGGAATATAGCAAATAATATATTTGAATCGACTAACTCAAGAAGATCTTTGCAATGGCGTTATTTGTTTTGGTATATAATATTTCTCTCTTCGAAGCATTCCGTACATATTTTTTGCTTTAAGAGTGTACAAATCAAATATGGGTCTACATTTAATTAAATAAATTGTAGTAGCTCTAAAAGCTAATTGTGTGTGTCCGTATCATCCTCCATTTCTTTAAGAAAAACCGGACTTGGCTTTTAGTTATCTAAAAATATGTCAAACAAAGAGAACAACAAATATGCCGAACAAAGAGAACAACGCATGCGTATGGCATATATATTTATCATCAATTGCTATGCTATTCTCCTTATTTTGTACGATATATTTAGCACAATAGAGGTAAGACGTACAACATGTAACTATCGAACCAACCTGTAGGTACGCCTCCCATAAACTAAGCTAGACCGAGTTCGTTATTATTACTGATCCTTCCCAAATCAAATTATTAATCTGGCAAAACTTTATTGGGACATCATCGGGTGCAAACGGATCAGATACGGACGGATTTCGCTCATTCCGTATCCTATTCCAAATTTTTTATCGGATATAGAATCGGATACGGACAGTTCCGGATTCGAATACGAATACGGATTACTTCGATCGCGAATACGGAGCGAATACAGATCGTTCCGGATACGGTTAGTCTCGGTTACGAATAGTTAGTCGGATAATGCGTGAAAGCAGAAACCATATATGTCGCGCATATTAAAATCAATTAACCATACACAAAACTTTACTAGAACCTTGGAGACATATAAGTGTTTCAAATTCAATAATAGTTGCCTTCCCTATATAAGAATAATATGCAGCCAAGTATAATTCCAACCAACATATGAACTTATATGATGTAGAATGTTTATGTTTATCGGATCTGTTATCGGATATCTATTGCACTCATTTACACTGATATTTTTCGGATATCTCGGATATGCGGATATAGATCGGATACGGATCGAATACTTCTCTTCCCATATCCTACCCTATATTTTTTTCGGATAGGTAGATTCGAATTCGGATTGAATCCGGATATAACCGGATATCATTTTTTCGGATTCGAATCGGATTTTAAACGAATTCGGTCTTCGGTCGGTCGGGAAGTATTCGCTCCGTTTGCACCCCTAGATCATCATCATTGCCATTGTTGATGAGAAGAGGAACACAGTCGCCACTGCCTTGGCTTCTCCGTGTAATTATCAGCTGATTTGACCCATGGGGCTTCTGGTTATTTGTCGGTCGTCCCGTTCGAATGACCTAGCTGCACTGCACAAACACATCGCTTAACGCCAAAGCTCTGCACGCAGCGTTATGTTGTGCTGGTGCCCCGTATCACCGGGTCTCACCACACCCTGAAAAATGCCTCCTCTTCGAATATTGAGACGGACCGTCCTTTTCAGAGGTGTATATAAATATTTTTATAGTTACCAAAAAGTTTAGCTGTAGATAATCAAATGCACATTATCAGACATAAAAGCAAATGCGAATATTTGATAGGTAAATTAAGAGCCTAACGGCTAGAGTTTACAAAAGGTGCGGCTGGCACTAGATACATTACCAAAAACTCTCACAGGAAAGACTTGAACAGATAGATCAAGACCTTCAAAACCAAATATCATTACCAACTACGCTCTTCTGGGACTCACCAGCTTCATTGAAATCTAAAAGGGGATTTGGAGTAAGGGTGAGCACACAATCGTACTCAACAAACTACACGGAAATTCTGAATATTACATGCACGAAATTTCAAAGAATTGGCATTAGTTTAATTATTTGGTGGATGCATGAGTTAGGATTAAGTATAGTACAAAAGAAATATAAATCAATCAATCAATCAATATCATTATCACAACACCACCACTGATTTATTAACAAAATCCAGGTTATGACAAGTTTATTATTAAAACTACTCAAGCTCAGTTACAGAAATCACCCTAAATTAACCCAGCTTCATGTAACATCCTGAAAAAGTAAAGTAATATAAAAATAAATATTTTAAATTTGAAAATATTTATTTCTGAGTTTCTTGGCATCATTGGTTTTTAATTGGATTTCCTTGGAGTTTTATATTGTATGAAAATCCAACAAATGGAATTAAAGAATGAAAAAGAGAAAAAGGCAAAAATGTAAAAAGTAAAAATTTAGAAAATTGCCATGAGAACCCTGATCATTCAATTAAATCATTTTAGCCAGCAATTGAAATGTTATGCATAAAGAAATGAAGAGATAAAAGGAAAAGACAACTTATAAATCAAAATAATGTATTGTCGGAATTTACATAAAATAACGGGACCATATTTTGACATAAAAAATTTATGGAAGCATTCTGAGGTCAAATCCTTTTGAAAAACAAAATTTCAAAAATAATAGACTTCAATTGATCTCAATCAAAAATCAAAATCCGAAACAAGAAATTAGAGCAGTCACTCTTGTTAGAATATTAATTATTTCTCGGTAACTCATTTTAATCTGAAACTTTTACCAGACCTCAACATATATTCAAAGATCTCGGTTGAAAAGTTTCACCATTCTCTACCTCTAGTTGACCACCAATAAAATCAGAGAGAGAAGGAGAAATTCACCCCAAACCACTCTGTTCCTTCGATCAGTCACCGACGTGTAGGCCACCCGTTGTTGTTCCGTTCCGTTGGCGCAATGTTGAAACTCCCAGTCACTGACAATGGACCCAGGAACCCTGCTTCCAGACTCTTCTCCTCCAACACCGTTTCTTCCACTGGGCGAAGCCTCCAAAGCTCTGAGCGCAACCACACTCGATCACTGCCACGAATCCCACTCAATTGCTGCTCTCCCTGGCTATAAACCGCACCCCTGTGGTCGCCAAGGCAGTGCCCTCACTTCCCCCTCACTTCCCTTCTTCTTCTCAGCCAAAACCTCCCCCAAACCCGCCATGAATCGAAGCTCTGGTGCGGGAGTGCGAAGCGAAATCCCGGTGAAGTAGTGGTCCTCCTTCCAATCCCTCTGAGCCGAAGCATCCCTAGGCACTGCTGATCAAAACCCCTCAAGAACATTCAGCCCTCTCCATGCGAAATTTGGCTGCTCCCGTGCGCCCCTTCTTCCCCAAGGCCGGCTGCCGTGGGCGGTGCAATCTGGTGAGTTTCCGCCCCGTTCAACCCCGAAAACGGAACCACTAGTGTCCCTTGATGCTTAATGTGCCACCGATTTCAACTCTAATGCCCTGTTCATCTTCTCCGGCGAGTCGCCAATTCCGTCGCCGCCCCTCTCCGGCTGCGCACCTCTCTGCTGCGTCTCCGACCGAATGGCTTCCACCTCCGAGTGCGTCTCGCCGTGCTGATTCTCCTGGTGCCACCGCGATCGCTGGAGCACCCTCGCCGGCCAGCCCTAGCCGTGCTCTGTTTTTGTCCCTGTGCGCTGGAGCCATCGTGCTGAGGTAGAAGAAGCTTGAACCACAAGGCGCTTTCACTGCTGATAAAACGTATTCCCTCTTTTCCAACCAAATTAAATATTCTAGTTTGAATATCTTTTACAGTTTTAATCAAAACTCAGTAGGACAAATTTGTATAATCATCTATAATCACAAAGAATATAAATATGTAAAGATATCTAATTTTTGATCTGCAGAATAATTATTTATGTTAAACTTTGATTATATTGCTAATGTGGCTTTTAATGAGAAATGGTGTATAATAAGTAATAAAATGATAAAATAAATATTCATGTGATTCTAAGTCCGAATGAATTCAAACATATAAAAATAATCAATTTATGAGTTATAGAACAATTATTAAAGTCAAGAATAGAACAAACACTATTATGAACATTATGGCACACATGAAGATTATATATCATAAAATCATAAAATGTTTTGTAAGAGATTCCTGAAATCAGTAGGAGCTTGTCCAAATAGAAATACTTAGGATCAAACTTAAGTTGCATTCTTTTAATAGAAGAAAATGATAATTATAGTAGTAAACAAATAGATAATCTACTGCGATTAAAAGTCAAAATAATGTCGAACTAACTTTAAAACAATTCTAGGATGGTATTCTGCTAATGCCTGAAAAAATGAATCAAAGATCATGTATGGTGTAGTTAGAAACTCAAAACAAAACTTGGCCGATTTAAGGTTTGCAAATGTGGTCATTTAGTCTATTTCGACGATAGATAAAATAACTCATCCAAATACTAAAATCAGTAAAATCAGTTTAGAAACACGGTACAAAGTTTATACTACCCTGATCTGTAAAAAGAATCTTATTCCGTTAAGGTTTGCGTAATAATCTTAATAGTCCAAAAACCTTAAGTATTAACCTTTTGATTCACTTTTTGGCCGATTCCGAATAACGTCAACTTTACATTGCCACTTAAGCCTTTTCAACAATGAATACAATATTGCGTCTAAGTCCAAAAGCACATGGAATTGACCCTATAGCACTCTCCAAAGTATATACTACCTTGCTATGAAAAGATAACCTTAGTTCACCATAATTTGCATATTAATCTTAATAGCTGAATAACCCTAAGTAATCACATTGCTTTAGACCTTAATGTGAACGAATAAACTTTAGGTATAAATGAAGAAATCTGTATATTAGTTATTTGTATTGCCAGAACCTTCCCAAATGTCGTGGAATGTTATTAGTAGCCTAAATCAGAAGATCTAACCCGCGTAAAGCAAACGCTAGGCAAAATCAAGTAAAGATAAATAACTAATCATTCATAATATAATATGATCATTTAAGCCTTTTCAATAACTCGCAAAGCCGCTCATCTAAATCCGAATAATGTAAAGAATAGTTTAGAAATGATCTCTAAGATATAATCTGCAGTAATCTAAGAAAATATCCTTATTTCATCTTGCTTTGAATCTGAATCCTAATAGAGCAAAACACGTAAGTATTAAGAATTGGCAGAACTCATATTGAGAATGGTAAAATCAATGAAACTGCAACTAATGCTTAATTCTTTTAATCTAACCAATCTTTGCATCTTGAATTCGTAAAATAAGATTAATAAATTCATAAAGAGCAATCCCTGTTCTTGTGAAGAGTTTTATCTGTTTTTGCTGTCTATTTCTTTCGCTCTTATTGAAGTTTATTGTTTTGCGTTATTTTCCGTTGTTCGACGTGTAGAGCCCGACGTCTCTATCTCCATCGTCGTCATCAATCGCAATCCTCGTCTTCGTCGTATTCATCAATTAAGCAAGGCAAGCATCCTTTGACCATATTGATCCCAGTAATTTATATTCCTTTTGTGCATCAAATTGTTTTATGCATGCGTTTACTTTATGTAAATTTGCTATCTTGTGGTTTTGGTAGTTATACCTGTTGTCTCGTGAATCTCCTTTGATGATTATGAACATGTGGACCTTGATAACCATAGATTGAGGATAGGCATTACTTAATGTCATCTTGGGTATATGCGTGCGTATTATTCCTGCTTAGCCATGCTTTAGCATCAGCAATGTACATGATCAAATCAGTATTTGTTTCCCGAAAACATTGAAAATGTCACTGTTGGTTGCGGGTACTTTGATTAAAAATCCAAAAGAAAACTATGTGTTGATGCGGGCGATTATTGGCAATAGCCGGACGTGCGAATGGAATTGCACGTAGTGTAGGGTGAAGTGTCGCCCGTGTTGAACTAAAGGACTGAACGTCGTGTTGTATGATCCGAGAAAATCCGTGCAAATCACAAGGGTGAGGATGGGTTAGCCATAGCTTGTTATGTTAATTAGATATGGCTTTGTTCATTGGTAGGCGGGAGCTTTGCACAAGCATTCCGGTTTGGTCTGCTTGGACGGGTTTCCACCCATGCAACGGTGTACGCCCTGCCGTGTTTAGAAACGTTGTGTTTGGTGTGTGAAAGTGGATCCATGGCTTGGGTGTGTGTTTCTAGTTCTACGGCGGGGGTTAACGTCCCGGGCTGGTCAAAGCCATGTCTAGGTATTGTAACGACTATGTATGATCTCCTGGCTGGCCACCTAAGGAAGTGTGTCGAGCAAAAAGGTTGATCATTCCTTGTGGGTAAAGTTGTACACCTCTGCAGAGTTTAAATCTAATTGATTAGCCGTACCCGCGGTCATGGGTGTCTTGGTGAACTTGCACGAGTTAGATGTTTTATCATTTTTAAAAAGGGTTGGTATCATTTGTTTTGCAACTGTGCTTTATGTCAAAGGGCCGACGGTTATGGATTTCAGGAATGTGAATGATTCGTCGCTCACGTCATGGAGGACTGTGAGTGTTACTTATGCTTTACTTATTTGTTATCAATCAAATGCTCTTATAAATTCCGTTTGCAAATAACTTGATTTACAAATTCAAATTCGCTTTATGCAAATTAACTGTAGTAGCCTCCTTTGAAATGGCCTGCATGTATTATAGGTTTTGCTCAAGTCTTGCTGAGTATGTAAAGTACTCACCCTTGCTTAATTATATTGTAGGTAGTTGAGTTAGCGAGACTTCGAGTCTCTTTAAATCGCAGTTGCGGATTTTCTTCGCCGTGTTACATGCTCAAGTTTATGCTCGTCGGTTACTGCGGGAATGGATGGGTACACTACAAGGCATTGCTTCCTTTGCTGATATATTTCTCTGAGTTGTAATATTTATTTGTGTAATCGTTTCCGCTTAATTGTTATATTGTATGGTTGTGATTTCCAATTGTTGTAAACATGTGAGTGCTAGCTACTGATCCAGGGAATAGCACAGTAATCACATGGAGGTTCCTGTTCATCAGAACGGGGTCTCACACTTTATTAACTGGAAGCACGGCGCATTCGAATACCATTTAGATCACTCTGTAGAGTTACTCAACTTTACCCACAAAATATCTACGGTCGTTAGTGCCCTGCGCAAGAAACATGCAACTTTAATGCATGCGCCCAGACCGAAATTAACATAACCTTTCATTGAATTCCCCCTCTTTAGCTCCTACCCAGTAGGCGGTGCAAATCCCCAGCCTCCAGGACCCACTGGCCAAAGCAGGCGGCACGATCTGGACGACTGAGGAAACCTACTGTTGTGAAAACCGCCGAATGGCCGCACCATTCCGTTCCACCCCAAACCACAATGCTACCCATTCCTCCACAGAGAATGGGGATCCACCTGTAGGCATTCCAAGGGGAAAGACAATATACCGGACTACGTGGATCAGGCCAATAGGACTGACCGACCCAACTTGTGGTTGAAAGAGGACTGAGTTATTTACTTTGCCCAGGGGTTGATCCTTAATTACCGAAAACACAGCCCAACGCACACCGTACCACCGGTACCTCCTGTACCCTTTCCACACCACACTAGGCTTGTCATCGATTTGGGGATTGGGCCACCATCCACCTTCCGTGGTCCACCCAATATGTCCCCCAAACTGTAGCAGGTTTTGCAAACGTACCCCGAGTCAAGACTGGGGGGTTTAAGCAAAATTTAAATGTAATGATTATTATAGCTAGCCTACGGTAGTTCATTAATGATAACCTAGGGTTAACAATTGAATATGGCATAATCAACATGGTCTTAACAAGGGATGAGTCTTAATTAGTCAAGTCTTTCCAAACTAGCTTCTTTTTAGATTTCTACTCTATTTACAGACAAATGCAATAACTAAATACATACAATAATTATACAGAATAATGGGATCAACATGTTCAAGGAGTGTGGCTTGCCTTGCGGGGTTAGAGGTTCGCCTAACGAGAGACGGTCGATGTCGTGTCTGGTCCCGAACGGCTCCGACTCCTGGTACATCTCCAACGTCTGCTCCTGCTCTGGGATTTGCTCCGAGAATTGCTCCAAAGTCGGATCTAGCGCGAAAAAGCAAATCCAATAAATAAACGGATAAAAACAACAAAAGAAAGAAAACAGAAAAAGGAACAGGAGAGAAAATGGCTGGAACAGGGTTCGGGGGTATTTTAGGAATTTGTTGGACTTGGTATGGTGAAACGGAGATCATTTTTGGACTCAGTGGCTCGAACTATGCAAGAATGTATATTTTTGGCTATTTTTGGATTTTTGGGATTTTTGTGGAATTTTAATCAAATTTTCGGATTTTAAATAAATTAAAATCCAAAAATTAAATTGAAAAGGAATACTATTGCAAATGGGCCGCACGATGGTGGATCGTTCTTGTGCAGGCCACGGACTCGCCTGGGCGCACAAGACAGCCCACATGGGCGAGGAGGCCATGAGGCGCGACCCACGAGCGCAGCCGCCCAGCGCGGAGTGGGCGAAGGCCCGACATGGCGGCCCACCAATGGCGGAGCGGCGGATCGACGGGGGGCCAAGGTCACGAAGGGAGAGGGAGCACGACCGGGGCCCGGTGGCAGCGACCAGAAACGAGGGTGACGGTGGGGACCACCTGTCAGCGGGAGAGGGGAGCGGCGAGGTAAGGGACGGCCGAAGGTGAAGAAAATGATGGCGTATTCGGCGAAGCAGAGCTCGGGGAAGGGAATGGAGTGGCGGAGGAGCAAGAGGAAGCTTCGGGGGACTCGGGGGAGGGTGAAGATGGATGGGGGAAAGGGCGGAGAGGCAGGGCGACGGGGAGGCAACTGGAGGTGGAATGAGTGAGCGGGGAAGGTAGAGGAGAGCTATGCGAGCTCGGGGTGACGGAAATGGGGCTCGGGCAAGGCTATTTATAGCCTGGGCGCGGAGGAGAGAGGAGCGGCCGACGAAGAGAGAGAAGGCTAGCAATTTTCAATGGCAAGGACGACGAGCGGCTGGCAGAAGCGACGCGATGAGCAGCGGGGTTCGCGGCGCGGCAGGTGGGCGACATGACGAGCCGAGCAGGTGCACGACGTTGAAAAACCGACGCCGGGGGAAGAGAAGCGACCGAGCGGGACTGAGCTCGGACCGGCGGAGCTGGTGACGGACGGGGACGAGAGCAGGTGGAGGCATTGAAAATGAGGCGCTGAGGACGACGGGACACAGCGACGCTCGGATTGGACGGGCGATGAGGCGGGTGAAGGACCGGGTGCAGCGATTACGCGAGGAAGAAGAAGACAGGGAGGAAGAAGTTGCGCGGGCGGGCTGGGCCAAGCAGCAGGCCGAGAGGAGGAAATGGGACGAGGCCAGAGGAAGCGGAGGCCGACACGGGAAAACGGGAGGCCAAGGAAAAATGGGCCAAGCTGAAAAAAGGGGAAGGTTTCCCAATAAGGAAACTGGCCAAAAGGGAAATTTTCCCGGAAGGGAAAGAGATCAAAAGAAATCCGAATAAATTCAAATAAAATCGAGAAAAACCAAATAAAATAAATAAACAAAAATTTTGAAATTTTTGGGGTGTTTCAAATATCTCTGGCAATCTTCATATACTGAAAATTTTCAGAAAGATTGTCGCTTGAGTTTCTCTCGAACGGCTCTTGACGTGATCGAAACAGATTTGCTGCATCAGTAGAGTAGTGGATTTTGGTTTGGAGAGTTGAAGGGACAAAACAACTTTCGACGATATCTTGTGCAATCGCTAGATGCTCAATCAGAACCATTGATTCCATGATCGAACGGTCTTCGAGCTTATACACAGTGATTGTAAGTTTGTAACCGCCAATCGCAATGGCTTCGATGACTATGGTGGCAGATACTGCGAATAACTGTGCCGTTACATCCATGATGCAATCCGCACAGGCTAACCCCGAGGGGACCCAGGCCGTTCGATCCACGATGTACAGTCGGAATCATGGTGATATCAAGCGGGCCCACACACGCCTGCTGCTGGGATCCACACAAGCATGCGTGTATAGTATTTAGAAATGATCGCTTCTATATCATGTACTCGTTTCTTTACAAATCAAGTGCTCTCCCAAGCGGAATTACATATCTAGCTCACTCCCTACTACAAAAGGTGTGACAAGAGGGTGTTATACCGGGGGAGCGTGGCAGCCAACAAGGAGCGCGGGAGCAGCAACCTATCATGACTGGCAAGCATAGGAGGCGGCCTCCCGTGGTGGGGGTAGCGCAGGAGGGATCTACTGTGGCCGATGAGCCTAGGAAACACGTTTCAGGTGAGGAGATGGTTAAATTTATAATTCTACTTATGAGGAAACTAGATTTGCAATAAAAATGGAGAATATGACTAAGAAAAACGATTACTTCTTGTATTCACCTATCTATAGCAAGTAGACAGAAGGATCACCATCCGGCAGCGCTCTAGCTAAGCCAATATATATCCATTCACCTTGGCCAGAGTGGCAGTAGAAGTAGAGCTATAAACAAGCCGAACACGAGTTGGGGTCTGAGCCTCGACCCAAACTTAAGCTCGGCTCAGTCCAAACTCAAATTCAGCTCAAGTAAGCTCAGCTCAAGTGGATACCATCCACATTTACATTTACAAGTGGATACCTAACCTGAACACACAAATGGATACCATCCACATTTACATAAGTTAACTCGCTAACCTAACACAAAACGGGTTTTACACACTCACACGCATGTTTTTCAAAACGGCCTTCTCCATGACACTCCAATTCACTCCACAAGCCTGCCTTCGTGTCAATGCCCTTTTTGGCTTGATCTAAACCACTTAGGCCAGCACCGCGGTTTTCCAAACCGCCTCGATTTTCGGTGATAGCTAAATTCCTAATTTGCCCCATTACCGGTCTTTTCCTTCCACACAAAGTATCGTTCATACTTCGTCACCTTCCATGTGGTCTTAATGACTTGCCATCAAGGCTCTAATCGTCTGAACTTGTCGTGCCCCGAATTTGCAATTCCGGACACTCTGTGTATCCTGCACTAGTCCAGGATCGCGCTAGTGCACACAGACCAACAGGGTATAATATCACATCATACACAGCGGAATTTTAAATAAAGTACTTCAAACATTTATATAAACGAGTGTACGACCTTATGGTCATCCTTACAATAGTTATGCCATGCAGGGCTTACATTAATCAAATAACAAAAGTTCAAAGAATGAATATAAAAGTCGTGATGTCCATCTTCTCCACAATCGCTCAGACGAAGGCTTGCCCCTAGTTCCCCGGCTCCTCGACATACTCTTCCTCGTAGGCTGGTGTAGTTTCTTCTTCTGGTAGGTTTGTCCGCAAGGGTGAGTACACACCGTACTCAACAAGTCATGCACAAATGCAGATCTATTTACTACATGCATGGCTTATTCAAAGGATAGGCTTTACTGGTTATTTTGCTTTTGCACCAATATTTGGACTATCAATTATTTAGATTGAAAGCATCAAACATATAATGAATATATGACTCAAATTGTTTTTCCACAATATTTTGGACACACAGTCCCTAGACAACTTCATTTCACAATTTTAGCACACAGCCAACCACCCCATTTTATTTTTAGAACACTACCCCTTGACTGTAATCCCCGAGCATTGTCCATTACCGTGGACTCGGCTATTCGAACAGTTTTAACACTCTGCAGAGGTTGTACACTTTACCCACAAGATACAGTTGCACACCACAAAGGCGATTAACCGTAACAAAGCTTTTCAGAGACTTCTGTCTCAGCCTAAGAACCTCTCCGTGTTGCCTTCACTATCACTTCCCTCACTCAGAGCCGAAGTATAGGACCGACAAACACCGTTGGACGGGTACCAAGCCGTAACCACAGCATCGCTCCCGCATAGATTACCCCCTGTAATCACCCCGAGGTATGAAAGGTAAGACATCAGAATCCTACTAATCTAGGTCTTCCCATTCAGACATGTGGTTGTACGAAAGACTCAGGTCAAAGGCTTGCAAGGTAAGGTCCTTAATTGACCAAGGCAAGACTTCCTTCTCTCAATTTAGCACGCAGCCCTCACATCACTCAACCCACCCCACAGTTGCCACACAGGCCCACCTGGCACGAAGCCTCGGTCCACTTGCCCCAGTCTAAATCAATTCCATCCCATGTTATTAACAGTGCAACACATGCTCATACTCATCTTTCGTGTAGAACCACACAGGTCTCTACATTCCAATGGTAATACCAACATCATTCCACTTTTCATTAAAAAGCATTCACTTATTTTTTTAGTCAGTGTTGATTTTGTAATCCAAATAGAGTAGTTCACGTACATGCACGACTAAGCAACTATTCACGGTCTAGCCTCCCGTGTTGGCACAATATCATCAACCAACTATTATTTACCCAACTTAAGCTATCAAGGAATCATGGCATACAAATGATATCAAGAAGGCATAAACAATTTGGTTGGATAGCTAATTCACCCAAAATAACTAAAGCCATTTTTAGTTGAATTAGCATGCATAGTTTAAAACAAAGTATATTTCAAAAATTAGGAACAACATGGTCAAAGCATAACTTGCCTTCAAAAAGTAGCGAATCTTGATCCGAAGTCAAATCTTGTACTGGAAATTCACCCTCGCAACCCTCCGGCAAATCAACGTCTATTTATAATCAACATAAACACAATAAATATATTTTATAGAGGGCAAATTCAACTCTAAAAATTCTGTAAAATTCACCAATAAATAGATCTTGATTTTACAAATTTTTAGGAATTGGAATCACTCAAATCGGAGTTAAAACGCAAAAGTTATAAGTGTTTGAAGTTCTAAAATAAATCTGAAAAGAATAAACCGAATTTCTTTATTTATTTCTATACGGAAAATCCGAGAATTATGACGTCAGCATGGTGAATTATGACGTCAGCATGACCCTACACTGTGCGAGGACTGACAAGTGGGTCCCACTTGATGACGTGGCTTGATACGGTCGCGACACGTATACGGCTATACGCACACGTGGGCAATCCCATTCTCGGGCACGTGGCACTAATCCTAGGCGTTCATTTCGAATCCGACGGCTACGATTTAACGCGCTACTGTTCTGGTCTCTGATATGGATGGACGCGTGGACTCACCTCGAACGTTGGATGCGAATCGGGCGGTCGAGGAAGCTCGCAAAGTCGGCGAGGACGCAGCGAAGACCGACGACCGGAGGTGAAGAAGAAGACCTCCGCAACGGCGTTTCTGTGATGCTCCGGCGAGGTGAAGTAGTCCTTCGGATGCGGCTCGATGCGGGCTTTACTCCGGAGGTCACGGCGATGGCGGAGGGTCACCGGAGTAGGCGCAACGCACGGAGGAAGGTCACGGAACTTCGGTGAGCACGTACGAGAGCTATGGTGGTTCTCAATGCGCGTGAAAGAGCTCTACTAAAAGGAACGGTGATTTATACACCGGACTAGAAAATGAAGCGGAAGAGATAGTGCTCGGCGTTAATGGCGACGGTTTCCACTCGGACGCACGGCGGCGGCGGCGTTTCATTCGCGCGAAGACGAAGCGACGTGGCCGATATCTAGCCGTCCACGCGAAATCCAACGGTGCAAAATCAAAGCGGCGTTAGGGTTTCGGCGGCGCCAAGACAAGAGTGGGCTCGGCCCGTTACTGTTCATCTGAATTTTAATCGTTTTTCGAATAAAAATAATTCCGAATATTCATTTCAATTAATTGGGGCACTTAAAATATCAGAAAAATTCTAGAAAAATTCTGAAAAATATTTTAGGATATTTTGAACTCAAATAAAATATTTCCATTTATATTTTATTAAAACTTGTCATTATTAAATTAATTTCCAGAGAAGAACTAATTTACAAAAAATCAAATAAATCCAAATAAATTCCAGAAATTCTTTAAAAATTCAAAATGCATTATAAAATTCAAAAATAGCCAAATTTGAGGATGTTACAGAACTCTTCCGAACCTCCCTCGCTTGCAAACGAGTCCAAGTCATTTGGCGTGTCACATGTCCTTGACCGCTTCACTATGACAACCCCGCTTCCTTGATCATTCTGGACCATAACTCCTCTTTGAACCTAGTTTTTGTCCACCTTATCGTTGCCCGCCATGTCCATCACCAAATGCTCCTTGCCTTCCCGGCTTGCACCAACCTTTCGGCCTCAGTCATCTTCGGCGTTACACTGACCATTTAGGCCTCAGCTCTCCTAACCTAGTTCCGATTTTCTCTGCCTCACCATGACCTAGCTCCGAAGTCCTGCAACCAACATAGATAAGAAAAGTATTACATAACACTGTTCACAAGATATGCAATAACCATCACAACATAATTCTAAATTCGCTGGAAAAATGGCACTGCTACTCCTTAGGGCCGGTTGTACCTCCCCGGTACTACCGCCATGCTAAGGCCGATAGTGTCGCCCTTGTGAACCAACAATGCACACTCTGAAAAACAACTACCGCCAATTAGGGGGTTGGTAGTACCGCTTGGCTAGCACTACCGCCCCCAAGGCCAGTAGTGCCAATTTCTTTAAGATCCAAAAAATCACCCCCCTAGAAAATAACTACCGTCAACCTAGGCCGGATAGTGCCGCAAGGCCAACAATACCGTCTCTAGGGCCGATAGTACCACCCACATTGACGGTACCTCAAATTGCTTCCAAAGTCAAAATAAACTCAAATCAAGCTAAAACCTAAACATTAAAATCTCAAACACCGTCAATTACTGATCACAAACATGGTAGATCCCCACATGACCTCTCAGAGATAACTCTTCTTCTACAAGAAATATAACCAATAAATATAGCAATGATTCTTCATTATTTACATAGGTGCAACGTAGTGCGTCGACATGTCTATACAATATAATAAAAGTGTGTGTTTTCTTATCCATAAAATCTCATGCAAGACATTACCCTAACATCCTCAACGTGGGCACCGCGAAGCACGTCATTCGCCCGAGGTAATATTAGAGAGGTGCTTCCATGCTTTTTTTACAGCTGTACAAATATTAAAGCATAAATGAAGGGTAGATAGTGATTACTTACCCCTTCACTTGTTTCAAGATTTATGCAACTTGTATTGAGTGGAAAAGCATTGAAGCACTGCTCGGTAACGCCAACTGCATGTCCTAGAGTTACTACTTTTTTTTCGACGAAGAGTTATTGCTTTTGGTTTAGGCTGCAAATCATCTTTCTTGTTATTGCTTTTGGTTTAGGCTGCAAACCATCATTCTTCGAAATACTAATCCTAAAAAGCTCTACAATGCATTCAGTTATACTCCACATCCCAAAAAAGCTCTACGGTTAGGACAGAGGGTGCAAGTATGCTCGCGCTCAGCCATGATTTTACCAAGATTCAAAGAGTTAATCCAGCTTGAAGGGACGAATGGTAGCTATATTTTTATAGCAACGTCATCCAAATGGATTGTGCACGGTAGGAGTACTGCCGTGTGAAAGAGGGTGATAGGAATACTAAATATTTTCATGCTGATGCTAACTAGAGGCGCATGAAGAATTTTATTTCTGTTTTAGATGGGCCAGTAGGGCCGACTAGTGACACTAGTGAAATGTTGAATATTGCTTGTAATTACTATAAATCTTTTTTTGCATTTGAAACTAAACCGAATATCAATATTTCTGATCTCTTCTTCAATTCGAATGAAAGAATATCTGGTGAGGAAAACTTAGCTTTAGAATCTTCATTTATGGAAGAAGAGGTCAGAAAAGCAGTCTTTGAGTCGTATTCTGATGGGGCGCTGGGGCCTGATGGTCTTCCTTTCTTATTTTACAAAAAATTTTGGGACTTGGTCAAAGATGACTTGCTCAATCTTTTTAGAGATTTGGATCAAGGTGTGCTAGACTTGTGTCGGTGTACTTTGCACCCGGGTACCCTCTCCGCCGCGTAAGTTGTAGGCGCAAGAAGCGGCCTGGTCCAGCAAGGCAGCCTGGCGGGCAGGTGGGCATCAAGCCCTGCCCGCTGGGCGAGGAGCCCATGTGGCCCCTTGTCGAGCAGGTGGGCGATTACGCCCTACTCGCCGGGCGAGCGGCCCGCGTGATGCCCTGGCGGGCAGGTGGGCGATCGTGCCCAGCCCGCCGAGCGAGGAGCCCGTGTGGCCCCCTAGCGAGTAGGTGGGCGATTACGCCCTGCTCGCCGGGCGAGCGGCCCACGTGGTGCCCTGGCGGGCAGGTGGGCGATCATGCCTCGCCTCACGCAAGGAGCTCGTGGCCCCACGCAGCGGTGGGCGACACGCCTGCTCGTCGGGCGTCGGCTTAAGAGGCGGCCTGGCAAATGGGCGGGCGTCTGGGCCCCCCTTGTCAGGCCACAGAGGCGACCAAAGGAATAAGGAGAAGGCTTCGCCTCGAAGTCTCCTTCCCCTGACATGTTGAGTCAGGGCTATTAATTGCGAAGAATTCTGCTATCGACACGACGACGGCCCATCCCTCTGATGCCTCTCACCAAACCCGTCGCAGGAGTGTCATATCCCGGGCGGACCGGGCGAAACCACGTAGCGGCATTAAATGGGGCTTGAAGGACAAGGCTACAGCGACGGGTGTAATAAATGAGTCATGGGTCAGTGAGATAAGGCTCGAATGATGGGTGTAATTAATGAGTCGTAGATCAGTATAGCGTCATCTTCTCACCTGCCCAGGCCGGCCCGTCTATATAAGGGCGCCCCGGTGCATGGAGTGAGGAGGTCGGTCGAAGGTTGGGAAGAAACACAAGACTAGGAGAACCGTTGTAATCACCTCCACATTTCCTCAACAAAGATCTAGCAGGACGTAGGGCTATTTCCCGCGCTGGGGGCCCGAACCTGGGTACATCACCGTGTCCATTGATCTGTTGATCCCCAGGATCCATCGTAGAGAGCCATTAGGGTTTCCAGCCACGAAGACGCTCTCTACCGAACCATACCTTCCATCCTAGGAGTAGTCAACCTGCGCCGTTGACGGGTCCTATCGGCGGAATCTGGCCGCGAGGGCACACTAGGTAGGGAGCTAGTGGTTGGCTCACCCAGCCATCTGTCCGGCGGATTCCGGTCTTCTGTCCGAAAGGACCTTACATCTGGTGATGGCGGGTTCGCACTCGCAGCGACAAGAGGTGGCGGAGGCTAGCAGCGCCCAGAACACGTCCCGACACTCTCGCTAGACAAGGGATCGCCTCACGCCGCCCCCGCAGGAGGGCGATGTTGCCCCCACGGCAGCGGCTGAGCTTCCGGTTCGGCGTCGGCTGGCCATGGAGGCCGCCATCCCAGCCCAGAACCTGCATGCGGTCCGTCTCCTCCTGGACCACCCTCCGGTGGAACTTGCAGGAGACACCCCGGCCACGCCATAGCTGCGGGATATTGCTGGCCTCGTGGACGCAGCCCAGCGCAGCGTAGGAATGCTCGACCGGTCTGAGACCGTCGGTACCCCGCAACCAAGGGTGCACGTCGATCGCACCTAAGCTTCCAGCCGCCCAAGCGGGAAGCGCTCTGGCCAGGAGGGTCAGAGTAAAGGAAAGGGCATGCAAGAGAAAAGTCCCAGCTCCGCGAGGAGCCGTGAGGACCTGAGGGCCCATCTGGAGAAGCGTCGCTAGCGGTGCGGTGGTGATTTGCGTGATCACCTGCAGCGTCGTCGGGCTCACGACGGACAGATGGCCCTTGCGGGTGAGAGTTCCTCTCGTGACTCTCACCTTCAGAGCGAGGAGAAGTCCGCTCCTCCGATTCTTTGGGGAGTCGTGGTTCGCACTCCCCGGCACTATCTCCGGGGCGGGGTTCAGGTGGACGGCAGGATTCCCCCTACGACGTCGGATGCCAGGCGTTTTCCCGACGGCTGTGCCGCGTGGTGTGGCCCGAGAGGTTTTGCCCGGCCTCCATCGAGAAGTACAACGGCACCACCAACCTCGAGGAGTTCCTGCAGATCTATACCACGGTGGTGCGTGCCGCTGGCGGGTCTGAGAAGGCCATGGCCAACTACTTCCCAACGGCGCCCGATCCTGACTGTCGAACCTCCCACGAGGGTCGATGCACTCGTGGGGGGAGTTGTGCGGCCTCTTCGTCGCCAACTTCCAAGGCTCCTTCGCATAGCCAGGCGTGGAGGATGATCTCCATGCCCTCGAGCAGAAAAAAGGGGAGTCGTTGCGCGATTCTGTCACTGTCGCAACACGATCCTCTGGATTTCGGAGCAATCGGTCGTCATCACCTTTCGAAGAGGCGTTCGCAACCGCAAGATGCGGGAAAAGATGGTGACCCGCGACATCGCCACCACCTCCGAGCTCTTCTCCCTGGCGCACAAGTGCGCGTGGGCGACGGAGTCTCGGGGGCCGGTGCCTGGCGCCGCGCGAGGACGCGACGGGGACGAAGCCAGGACCTCGAGGGTCCCTGGCCCTGCAAGCTAGAAGGCGCGGAAGCATGAGGCGGCCGAGACCAGGCGGGTCCTGGCCGTTGAACGCGAGCGTGAAGATGCCCGGCCGCAGAAGCACGACCGCCGTGACCGGCGGGACGACCGCCGCGGTCGGAGGAACGACCGCCGCGAGGAGAAGGAGGGTGAGCCCTTCTGCCCAATCCACCGGACCAACACCCACGGCCTGGACAGTTGCCAGGTCGTGAGCAAGATGGTCGAGCAGCGGCTCAAGGAGCGCCGCCCTCACGACGACGATCAAGACGAAGACCCCGCCTCGCTGGCCTTCCAGCAGGCGGATCGCGCAGTGGCGTACATTCGTGGTGGTTCGTCCACCTACCCCTCCAACGCGTCCTACAAGTGACTCGGAGGGAAATCTGCGCTACGGCGTCGAGTTCAGGGGCGTGTTGGATGCTGAAGTGGTCGAAGGAGCCGATCACCTTCAGTCGGACTGACCACCCTGAGAGCACCGCCGGCATAGGTCATCTTCTGGTCGTGGTTTCTCCCATGATCCAGAACGTGAAGCTCGGGCGAGTGCTGATGGACGGGGGGAGTTCCATCAACCTCCTGTCATTTGAGGCATTTCGGGCGCTCCAGGTGTCGAACCAGGAGCTGCGCTCGGCTTTGCCCTTCTACGACGTAGCCTCGGGGGCTAGCATGGTCCCCTTGGGCCAGGTGCGCCTCCCCGTCACCTTCGGGGAGGAAAGCAACTACCGTACAGAGCTGGTCAACATCGAAGTCGCCGACTTCGACCTCCCGTATAATGCCATACTTGGCCGACCGGCGTTGGCCAAGTTCATGGCGGCAACACACTATGGATACATGGTGGTGAAGATGTCAGGGCCTGGTGGCCCCATAATCATCCGGGTGGACAGGCCAGAGGCTATGCGCTGCCAAAAGCGCGCACTGGACCTGCCGGTGCCACCTGCGTGAAGTCGGCTGATGTCGCCTTTCCGGGAGCCCCTCAGGCACAGACCTGCGCCTCACCCGGCTCGGCCAGCAAGGTAAAGATGGTCTCCCTGAGTGAGGGTGAGCCCGGAAAGCCCATCTTCATTGGCGCCAGCCTCAGTGCCAAATAGGAAGACGCGCTCGTCACCTTCCTCCAGTCTAATTCCGACGTGTTCGCTTGGCAACCGTCCGATATGACTGGGGTCCCTAGGGAGGTGATCGAGCACCGATTGGCAACGCTCCCCGAGGTGCGCCCGGTCCGCCAGAAGGTCCGGCACCAAGCACCAAAGCGGCAAGACGCCATTTGGGAGGAGGAAGAGAAGCTGCTGCACGCGAGGATCGTTCGGGAAGTCTCTCACCCTGAGTGGCTTGCCAACCCTGTGCTTGTCAAGAAGTCCAACGGGAAGTGGCGGATGTGCGTCGATTTCACCGACCTCAACAAAGCCTGCCCGAAGGATCCTTACCCCATGCAGCGCGTCGATCTCATTGTCGACTCGACGACGGGATGTGAGCTGCTGTGCTTTTCGGATGCGTACTCTGGGTACCATCAGATTAGCATGGCGGCGAAAGACGAAGAAAAAACCGCTTTTGTAACACCCATGGGCATTTATTGTTATATCAGAATGGCTTTTGGGTTAAAAAATGCTGGTTCTACTTACCAATGCGCCATGCATATTACTTTCCGTCCAAAGATAGGGCGCAATCTTGAGGTGTACGTCGACGACTTGGTTATAAAAGTGAAAAAGAGCGAATAACTGATTGAAGACCTGGAGGAAACCTTTGCCAACCTCCGAAATAATTGCCTGAAAGCTCAACCCTGAAAAATACGTATTCGTCGCGCCCTCCAGAAAGCTGTTAGGGTTCCTCGTGTCCAGGCGGGGCATTGAGGCCAATCCTGACAAGATAGCAGCCATTGAACACATGAAGCCACCGGTTAAACTTTAGCGGTGCGATGCTGGTGGTCGCTCGCCTCCCTCGGGCGATTTATTGCCCGGTTGGGAGAAAGGAGCCTGCCCCTTTTCAAGCCGCTGAAGAAGACGAACCACTTCGAGTGGATCGAGAAGGCTCAACGAACATTCGAAGACTTGAAGTTGTGCCTCTCCTCCCCGCCTGTACTAGTCGCCCCTCAGCCCGGCGAACCATTGCGCCTGTATATCGCTGCCACCCCAGCAGTAGTGAGTGCTGTACTGGTGGCGAAGAGGGAAGGCGTTCAGAAGCCGGTCTACTATGTCAGCAAGGTGCTACACGAGGCAGACATCAGATACCCACAAGCGCAGAAGACGCTGTATGCCGTCCTGGTGGCGTCCAGGAAGCTACGTCACTATTTTTAGGGGTGAGAAGTCACGGTGGTCACTGCCTACCCCCTGTGAGAGATCCTTCACAACCGGAAGCGTATGTCAGATTCCAAGTGGTCGTGGAGCCGGGGAATTTCGCCTCAAGTTTGTACCCCACACCGCCATCAAGAGCCAGAAGTTGGCGGAGTTTGTTGCCGAATGGACTCCCACCGCTCCTGAAGCTGAAGAAGCACCCGTATCTTCCCCCTGGACCTTGTTTTTCGACGGCTCCTTCAGGTTCGAAGGCGTGGGGCTAGGGTCGTCCTGGTCTCCCCGACCGGTGACACCCTCCAGTACGTGGTCGCCCTCGACTTCAAGGCCACCAACAACATCGCTGAATACGAGGGCCTACTGGTAGGGCTGTGCGCCGCCTCGGCGTTAGGCGTCCGACGCCTCCAAGTCAAAGGCGCCTCCCTGCTGGTCATCAATTAAGCGCGGAAGGAGTTTCAATACTCTGACCCCACCATGGCCGCCTATTTGGCGGAGGTCAAGAAGATGGAGCGCCACTTCGAAGGACTAGGGTATATCCATATCCCTCGACGCGACAACCATCTGGCGGATGAGCTCTTGTAGCTCGCATCCTCAAGAACCTCTGTTCCGGTCAGGGTTTTTGAAGAAAGACTATCACGACCGTCCATCGCTGCCCCCGGTTCAGGCGGAGACGATGGTGCAGCCGTCGCGGCCTCCGATTCTGGCGAGGGAGGCGATGTGCCTGTCGCGGCCTCCGATTCAAGGAGGGTAAGCAGCACACCCGCCTCAGCCCCCAGATCCGGGAGGGAAGGCGGCGGTGCCACCGATGTGGTACCCGGGGAAAAGCCTGGCCAAGCGAAGTACCCGAGCGATCACCGTGTGATCGCCATTCTCGGCCGAGAAGATCAGTGGATGGACCCCATCCTAGCCTTCCTGCGAGACTGAGTGATCCCCGACGATGATGCCTCAGCTGAGAAGATTGCACGCAAGGCCAAGTGCTATGCTCTGGTAGGTGGGGACCTATACCGCCGAAGCAGAAACGGAATTCTACTAAAGTGCATCACTCGGGAAGAGGGGAGCGCCCTGCTCTCTGATATACATGGAGGCATGTGCGGGAGCCATATGTCCGGCCGGACGCTTGTCGGCAAAGCGTTCTGCCAAGGATTTTATTGGCCTACTACCCTCCAGGATACTTGCGAGCTGGTGTGGAGATGCGAAGCATGCCAATTCTTCGCCAGGCAAATCCACTGACCAGCCCAAGCTCTGCAAACCATCCCGCTCTCTTGGCCGTTCGCGGTCTGGGGGCTGGATATCCTGGGCCCGTTCCCACGGGCCACGGGGGGCTTCACCCACCTGTTCGTCGCCATCAACAAATTCACCAAGTGGGTCGAGGCCGAAGCAGTACGTGCCATCACGGCTTCCGCTGCTATCAAGCACTACAGGAAACGAGAACATTGTCGTCGGCCGAAATATTTGTATCGTCGGTAAAAGGGCCGACGACAGAAATTTGGACTTTGTCGACGGCTTAATTCTAAGCCGACGACATATATACACCCCAGCAAGTCTATCTCGTCGGCTAAAATGAAGCCGCCGACATAGAACACGATGACGTATCGGCGCGGGATGAAATTTGAATTTTAGATCCCGCCAACAGGAGCTGTCTTGGCGGCTACATACAAACTGCCGACACAGGCATTCCACCCAAGACAGAGTTGAACGTGGTCCCACATGTCAGACGAAAGAACATCGCCGCCATGTGGGACCAACCAGGATGCTGGCACGAAGACTCTGTGTCGTCGGGAGAGCGACAGCCACCGATAAAAAAAATCTATCTCGGTGGCATTAATAAAGCTGACGACACAGATGTCATTTTGTCGACGGTTCTATTTTAGCTGATGATAATAATAATTCCAGATTAATTTAGAAAATCTATTTGAAAATGTTTTTGTTGTTTTAAAAATTAAGAAAAAACAAATAGAGCTTTTAGAATGGTGGTTAGGAAACATACATCTATATGACATGTAATTTTTTATTATTTAATTAATTGGTATGTGACGGTATGCAGGTGCATGTCTCCGTCGTTACCTCGAGTTTGAGTAGAACCAGACGATCCAACGCCGGCGATTGAAGAGCGAGGAATGAGCCGAATAGGTCAGTGCATGTTGTAAAACCTTAAAGTGACCCTAGAAATGTCTCGTTCGACCCATCGTACGCTACAAAAGTATCGAAGAACGTACGGTGGTGGTAACTCTGTTACTCCCCGTGATTTTTCAGTAGAACTTGTTGTGACAATGAAATGCCGGGCGAAAGAAGAGCGAGCAATCAGGTGGAATAGGTTGTGCATGTTCTAAAAACCTTAAACTCACCCTAAAAATGTCTTGTTGGACGCGTTGTGGGCTACGGAATGGGAACCAGTATCGGTGGTACTTATGTGGCCGCAGACACAAGTGTGACCTGTTTCGTCGGTCTTGCATAAACCGTCGACACAAGTTTCGGCCGTTTGCCCTAGAAATGACTCTGTGTCATCGGGGTCGTGTGGGCCGACGACATAGGGCATGTGTCTCTGCCGGTGGGACCACTTGCTACCACGAAACTTTGGGTCTAGGGTCAGTGTCGGCGGTTCCTAAGAAGCCGACGACAAAAGCCTTCATTTAACTCGCGCCGGCCCATGCGCTAAGTCCCAGAGGGACTTAGCACACCGCCGCGCCCGCCTCCTCGCCTCCCCACCGCCAGCCAAGACCGCCACCTCCTCCGCCCGCCTCCTCCTCCACGCGCCGCAGCGCCCTCCTCCTCTGCTGGCCATGAAAGGAACGAGTTGGCCTAGAGGGGGGTGAATAGGCAACTTTGCAATTTTTACTCTTAATCACGGATTAACCTTTTTACCGATACAAAGAAATGAACTAATACAAAGAAATAATCAATACAACAAAGGATAGCAATCTCAGAGATAGGAAATAATGAAAATGACAGTGAGACAAAAGAATTATCCCGAGGTTCAGAGCACTTCTCCTAATCCTCGTTGAAGCACTTCTCTCGAAGTATTGCTTCTCCCACAGCTAGTCGCAGTAGCTTGGGAACACACTCGGGGTAGCTCTTTCACTACTCCAGTGAGGTGAGCTCCAAACCTTTCACAATCAAGAGTAGCCTTCCACAATCCTTCTTCTCCGGCAGTGTCTAACTCTTCCACTTCCTCCAAGCTGTCTAGGATCACAATGATCCAAGAGTAATAAACTTCTCACAAGCTCTGTCTCTTGGTTTACACTCTAAATTCACACAGCTAGACACACTTGGAGCTTAAACACTTAGAAGAAAGTTGATTTTGAGAAACCAGAGAAAAACCGACTCCTTGCTGAGAAAATGAGAGCTTTGAATGCTAAAATGTGAAGGAGTTCAAAAGTTCTGTGGTAGATAGCACAGCCAATGTTTATATACTCAATTTTGAGAAAAGTAGCCGTTGTACCTACCACAGTAACCGTTGTAACGTGTCAGGATATAAAAAATGAGGTAAAACACGTTTACAATGACCAAAAATGCATTTTAGCGATCTCAACAAGTGTATCACGGACCAATTTAGCAAGCTCAGGACCTTGAGTGTATGGCGACCGAAAAATAGGTCCGTCATAGATAGGCAATGGTTGAGTTTCAGAACCTTCTTTAAGACATGTGTATGCCGGACCGAAAGTTAGGTCCGCCGTAGTTGTAAGATTCTGAAACCTTTTCTTCGCTGAATTCATATGTACGCCGGACCAAAAATTAGGTCCGCCGTAGATGGGTTGAGCTTGAACTGCTATAGATAAGTGCATAGCGGACTGAAAAAATGGTCCGTCATAAACAAGGTTTGATAAAGATGAAATCTTATGATCGAGAGCTAAGAATGATTTTTGATCAAGACTTTTAGACAAAAGATTTTTGAAATAGATATTTGGTCTAAAAAGTTTTTTTTTGAGATACTTTTATTTAATCAACGAGAGATGATATAATTTTGAAATAAAATATAGCAAAAAAAAAAAGAATGCAATTCAGATAGCGTAATATCGAGGCTTTTTGATTTATGCCGACCTAAAGTTAGGTCCGTCATAGATGGGCAAAGCTGAATTTCAGACCCCTTCTCAAGACATGTGTATGGCGGACTGAAAATTCGGTCCGCCATAGATGTCCGATACTGAGACTTTGGATTTTGCAACGGCCTCATTTATGCCGGACCAAAAGTTAGGTCCGCCATAGATGTGACAGAGAGAATATACTGAAGTAACTTCAAAACATTGCAACAGACTTAAGATATGAAACCATAAAGTTTTGGTCTGTTGAAATGTGAAGTATTTTGACAAAATATAACAGAGTAATTTTGATTCAAGTTTTAGATTGAACTAAGAAAGTTTTAGCTCCAAGTCGCCTAGAGTAATATTTTCTTAATGAACCAAGACACCAACTTGTGCTAAGTCCTCTTGATAGAACAAATGATAGTAACAAAAGAACTTAATCGCTAGACATGAACCAACTCCCAAGTCCTAAAATAAAGATAATAAACCTTAGTCTTGTTTGTCCAAGATGTTCCATCCATGATATCAAGATGAGAGTATTATTAACTTGGTCATCAACACCAAAACTAATAAACAAAATAAAATCAGAAATTGAGGGGGCCTAGATGCTATCAATCTCCCCCTTTTTGGTGATTGATGACAACATACCTTTTAAGTTAATAATATCTCAGTTATTCTGCAAAACAAGGTTAGCTTGACATGGTATACACATATGAGGATGCTCCCCCTCAACAGATGCAAGTTCTGAACAGATGAAATAAATGAATTATTTTTAGGACTATATTAGATCCTTAAAACTTTCATTATCAAGAAATTTCATAAATGGCATTCATCGGATCATATAAGGATAAAACACTGTAATCACTGTTAGAGTAGGAATGAAAGTCCAACACATACATTTAGTATAACAGATATACTCATAGTATATTTAATAAGATACTTCTAATCTAAGCATTTAACTAACTAACTACTAACTTCTCCCTTTGGCATTAATCAACAAAAGGAATGACTCTCTATGTGCCTTGAAAAGGTTCCTAAGAGTTTGACAGAGGAGACATTTCCTTTACTTCTTCTTCTTTTTCTCGTCATAGGATCCGATCGATCGGATGCTTGTGCCATCGCTTGTTTATGCCACCGATAATCTGGATCTCCGTGTTGAAGGACCAAGTGATGAAAGTCATGATGAAGCCGGGTCCACGGAATTTTGTAGCTGATCCATGTCAAGTATAGGTCTTGTAGGTCTATGTGATGTTGTCCAAAGAAATTGTCCAAACTCATAAAAGTCATTTTCGGTGTTTTCTGAAAATATGCTAGATCATGATCGAGCTTCAACCGCTGACTATCTCACGATACACGAGCGCCTTCAACTTGATTTTGCAAATGCTTGTGATGGGTATCCACCAGATTCATGTCATATAACCTGTCCCTCGATCAGTTCTCGATTTGTGCTAAGTCGGGTGACCCAGCTTTTATATTTCCAAATCTAGCATAAGTATCATTTCTGAATTTTAGCCGCTCTTCATATTGTTTTCTCATTTGTTCCTGAGTTTGCTCATTATATTCTTTGAAAAGCTCTCATCTGTTCTTCATGCCTTTGAGTGGCCTTTTCTTGAAATTCCTGCTGATCAAGATAATATTGTTGTTCAAAAGATGTGAACCATGGGGGCGAGCATCGCTGAACACATCGGCACACCTTTTTCTCGTTCATGATTGGGTTCTTGGTGCATTTGCTCATGATATGAATGAAAAGTCTGATGTGTATAGTCAAACAAATTTTCCCATCCAGGAAAGGTGTTTCTGACATCATGCTCGTGGTGTGCTGCATAGAATGGATTCAATGAATCAATATTTTGAGGAATCCTGGATCCACCAGCTTCATAATCATGTGTACCAGCTCCAAAACTCTGATCTTGCATGAACTGAGCTGCTGCTGCTAGTTCTTGCAGATAATGAATTTGCTGTTCTTCATACAGAGGCTGAGCAGCTGAGTCTGACATGATGTTAGCGGCACTATCAGCCATAAGATTCTCATTCCCACTCTTGCTCTTGCTGACAGGATTATTACTAGGCTGTCTTTCATTTTTACTTATGTGTACACTGTGAGCACTAGATTCCTTTTCATTTTCAATTTGGTTTCTACTTGAATCTTGATGAGCTTGGGCAGATTGTCTAAGACTTTGGCTAGCATGAATGGAAGCCTCTAGGTTTTCATGAAAACTTCCATGACTGACATTTAAGCTGCCATGTGACATATGACCTTCACTTCCACTATTGTGGCATTGAATATGTTCACTTGAGGTATTCTGATCATATCTGTCCTCAGATTCTTCATCTGACTCCTCACTGTCTGATGAACCATATTCCAAAACAACTTCATTTCTTGGTTCATTCTCATCATCTTCTTCATCATTATGAGCTGATTCTTCTTCTACTATTGGTTGATTTGCTTGTAAATTTTGAAGAAAACCAGTGATTCTCAGGTTTTGTCCAGTTGAGATGCGCATACAATATTTCTTTGGAAAGCAGGTAAACTCTCTTTTAAGCTCTTCATGAGAAATAATTCCTTGAGCCAAAAGAACTTGAGTGATGATTTGGGCAAAAGGCAATGGACTTTTCAATTTTCTCAGATATTGCTTCTTCCATTTCACCAAAGATGTAGTCAACTATATCCAAGGGTTGTCTTGATAGAATCAAGTGCAAGAACTGTTAGGAAGGAGTCACACCTTCTTTGTATCCGCACTTTGGATAAATGGTGTGCCTTAGAATCAATGACATTACTCTAGCTTCTTCAGACAAACAAGAAGCTCTACTTGGATTAAAATCAGCACTTGCTTATGTCCTTGTATATGTGTGCGTAAACTTGAATATCGTGCATCTCACCCACTAATCTCCATCTTTGGTTTGGAAACATTTTTTCAAACACTCTTGTTCTATTTATGAGAGGACTTGAAGCTCCAATGGCAGATTCAACTTGAGAAGCTCTCACTTTTCTAACTTTTCCATTGAGAGAGAACATGATAAATCTTCTATCTCTCACAATTAATGAGGATGCATAGAACTCTAGGGTCCTAGAAAGACTCCAGGGAGTGGTACTATTTGACAATAATCCAATCAGGCCAGGTGTGGAATTTATGCATTCATAGAGTCTAGTTGAGCCAATTACTGAGTTTACTTGATTCCAGTCAAGAAACTGATGGTTTGTCAAGATCTGTGTTGACTTTCCTTTCCCATCCATCTTACTCAGATAAACATTGCAAATATTCTTATGCAGCAAGGAAACAAAGTTTTCACCAGGGGCTGCTCTTGTCATAGGAAACCAAGTCTTTTCATTAACTAATCTCACAGATCTTAACTTCTTTCCACTTAATGCGCATAATTCATTAGTGCTCAAAGTGTCAATTTCAGAACTAATTACATGTTTTCAAGATGATTCACCGCTTGGCTCATAAGAGCTGCCCTCGATGATTCATTTTCCACTACATTTTTACCACAATTCTTTCCAGGATGTGATGTGACTTGCTTTCTATTTTTTCTTTCAAGGTCTTTGTGTGCATCTTGTATTGTAACAGACCTTGAGGTCAGTCTTGACAGAGAAATACTAGGTGTCAGATTTGACAATTTCTCTTTTTGCCCTTCATTTTATCAACGATTTTCCGATTAACCCTCTTTTGTCGATTGCTAGAACTCATTGCGGTATAGCCCGGTCTCGATCAAACACTCAAAGCCGAACCTTCACAAGGACACACAAACCGCGCTAGAACAAAAACAATAATCTAGAATTTGAGAACTAGGTCTAGGGTTTTAGCAGATAATAGGAAAGGGTTTTAGGGCAACTTATCGAGATGGCGTAATGTTCTTGCGTCACGAGAACCAGACGAGCACCAAGCAGTAAATCCGATTAGGAACTCCGCTTCGGTGAAAGAAGAGGAAATTCTTCCGTTCCGTGAGAAGAGCGCAAGAACATACGAATAGAGTTTTTTTGAAGAGAAATCATGGCGAGTGATGTCGGTCAAAGGTTTTTGAGAATCTTGATACCTTGGCGCCATTAAAGTGGGTAGTTGAGGGAGTCAGAAGACTCTGTTAAAGAAGTGGCGGGACCCACTGTAGGGTTCAAACTTAGGATCCCGAAAACAAGGGTAGGTTTAGCAACAGATAAGTCCTAAAGCAATAGTTAAGATTTTGAATTTGATTTTAAAAAAAAAGATAAGAAGTGAAAGATTTTTATAAAACAGACTGAATTTATTTTGAATTTTTAGATAAGTGACAGGAAACGATATATTTTGTATGACAGACTGTTTCATGACTTTAAGTGTGCAGAGAACATACTTTATTTGCACTGATAGATATTTGAGACTTCACATTTATCACGGACCAAAAAAAATTCGGTCCGTGGTATATGAACACTCCTGAAGAATCTCAAGATCTAGAAATCTTTGTGAATGACGGACTGAACTTTTAGGTCCGTCATGCACAAGCTTTTCAAGACAAGCACTTATCAAATGCAAATACATTATGTTACAGCACCGAGATTTATAATTTGTCATAACAGTATGTCTTTGGGGTATTGAAATTTAGAGACATAGCTAAGATAAGATTAAAAGCACAAGAAAGACTCAAGTTTAAGCGTATGCAAATTTTGGAAATGTTTGAGCAGATTTTCATATAAGTCTTAGTATTAACAATTAAGACTTGGATGAAATACTCCAGTGCTAAAACTAAGATTTTTGAAATTGAAAGCTGACAAGATTTTCATTATTTAAAAAAAATTAGACTTTTTAGCAGAATTTCTATTTATAAGTGTGAGTATTACAAGGAAATCATTTTGACCTAATCAAGATCAAGTTGAATTTATGTATTCACACAAAGGTATCAAGAAGTTGCATAACAGGCAATCTTGCTCCCCCTTAATGTGACATCATCAAACAATATTTGAATAATCAATTATATTCAATTCATTTCTTAATTTTGAAAATCTTGCCTCATCAAGAGGTTTAGTAAAAATGTCACCAACCGATCCTCGCTTCGACATGACTAAGCACAATGTCTCCTTTAGCAACATGATCACGAATGAAGTGATGTCTAATTTCAATGTGCTTAGTTCTAGAATGTTGGACTGGGTTGTTTGCTATTTTTATCGCACTTTCATTATCACACAACAGAGGCACATTACTAAATTTGATTCCAAAATCCGAAATGTTTGTTTGATGAATGAATTTGAGCACAAAGAACTTCCTGCAGCCTATGTATTCAGCTTCGAGCTTGAAAGTGCTACAGTAGTTTTGCTTTTAGAACACCAAGAAACCAAAGATCTACCAAGCAAATGACATCCCCGTAGTACTTTTTATGGTCGATTTTGCAACCGCATAGTCGAATCTGAGTAGCCGAGAAGCTCAAAAGAAGCACCTTTGGGGTACCAAAGACCAATACTAGAAGTAAATTTAAGATATCTAAATATTCTTTTCACAAAGACTTAAGTGAACTTCTTTAGGAGCAACTTGAAATCTAGCACACATGCATACACTAAACATGATATCGGGCCTAGATGTTTGTCAAATATAATAATGAACCAATCATAGACCTAAACACTTTTGGTCAATCGGATTTACCTCCCACATCTTGATCAAGATGTGTATTTGCACCATGGGAGTATTTATTGGCTTGCATTCTTCCATTTTGAAGCGCTTAAGAAGATCCTTGATATATTTTTCTTGTGAGATGAAGGTTCCTTTCTTCACTTGTTTGATTTGAAATCCAAGAAAGAATGTTAGCTCTCCTATCATTGACATCTCGAATTCCCTGGCCATCATATCACCAAAATCTTTGCAGAGAGAATCATTAGTACAACCAAAAATGATATCATCTACATAAATTTGGCAAATCATTAATGTTCCATTGATGTCTTTTAAAAACAATGTTGGATCAACCTTCCCAATTTTGAAGTTCTTATTTATCAAAAAGTCTCTAAGACGTTCATACCAAGCTCTAGGAGCTTGTTTTAGGCCATATAGAGCTTTAGATAATTTGAAGACATGATTAGGCATATTTGAATCTTCAAAACCGGTGGTTGTTCAACATAAACAGTTTCATCAATAAAACCATTAAGAAATGCACTTTTTACATCCATTTGAAAAGAGTGATATTAAAATGAGTAGCAAAGGCAAGAAGGAACCGAATAGCTTCTAGGCGTGCCACGAGCATAAGTCTCTCCATAATCAAGTCCTTCCACTTGTGTGAAACCCCGAGCTACCAATCTTGCCTTGTTTCTTATTACTACTCCATTTTCATCTTGTTTATTTCTGAACACCCATTTTGTGCCAATGACATTGTGATCCTTAGGCCGCTCAAGAAGACTCCGACTTTGTTTCTTTCGGTTGTTGAGTTCTTCTTCCATAGCAATGATCCAATCAGCATCTTCTAGAGCTTCTTCAACTGCTTTTGGTTCAACACAAGAAACAAACGAGTAATGTTCACAAAAGAAGCTTGTCTAGAACGAGTTTGAACACCCTTACTTATTTCTCCAATGATTAAGTCCGAAGGGTGATCTTTTGCTATGGTATGATGACTCTTGATCAAAGTGGGTCTTTCTTGTTCCTTTTCATCATCTTCTTCAAGAGATCCATCTTGTGGTACCAATGATTGAGTAGGTGGTTGTTCTTGATCTTCTTTGGGCTTGATCTCTCCGATCTCCATTTTCTTCATGGCTTGTGCTAATCCTTCTTCACCTACATCATCTAAATTCTCATGCTCACCTTGTGAGCCATTAGATTCATCAAATTTTACATCATAGGTTTCTTCTACTAAGCCGCTTGAATTATTAAACACTCTATAAGCTTTTGATTTAGAAGAATAACCTAACATGATACCAAGATCACACCTAGTTTGAAATTTTCCCAAATGAGTTCTCTTTTATATATATATATTTTGCAACCAAAAACTCTAAAGTATGAAATATTAGGTCTTCTACCAACCAACAATTCATAAGGAGTTTTCTTGAGTAATTTATGAAGATAAAGTCTATTGACAAAGATGGCAAGCAAGATAATGGCTTCATTTCAAAAAGCATCGTAAGTATTATATTCATCTAGCATTGACCTAGCCATTTCAATTAATGTTCTATTCTTTCTTTCAACTACACCATTTTGTTGAGGAGTGTAAGTAGCGCATAGTTCATGCTTAATTCCTAGTTCATCACAAGATTCAATAATGTTTGTATTGACAAATTCAGATCCATTGTCACTTCTAATCTTCTTGATGGGACAGTCAAATTCATTTTGAGCCCTTTTTGCAAAAGTTTTGAAGATTTTTCCAACTTCACTTTTGTTAGGCAAAAAGAATACCCAAGTAAATCTGGAAAAATCATCAACAATGACTAAACAGTATGAGTTACCACCTATGCTGGCATATGAAGTAGGGCCAAAAACATCCATATGCAGCAGCTCAAGTGGTCTAGAGGTGGACATGATGCTTTTGGATGGATGAGAATTTGCTACTTGCTTGCCTGCTTGACAAGCACTGCAAAGCCTATTCTTTTCAAATTTCACATCTTTCAGTCCAACCACTAGCTCATTTTTGAAAAGCTTTTTAAGATTAGACATACCTACATGCCCAAGTCGTCTGTGCCAAAGCCATCCAAGAGATACTTTGGCCAACAGACAAGTTGAAATGCATGAGGAGTTAGATTTGAAATTAACTAAATAAAGATTTTGAAATCTAAAACCTTTAAAAATAAGCTTTTCATTTTGTCGAACAACATTACCCCATCAATCGAAAAGTTACAATGAAATCCAAGATCACATAGTTGAGCTACGATAAAAGATTGAAATTTAATGAATCAACTAGGAGTACATTATCAATGGAGTGATCATTCAAATAGCAATCTTACCAAGCCCTTTTACCTTTCTTTTCTTTCATTATCACCAAATGTGATTTTGTGACTTGGATCACTCTCACTTTCAATTGATTTGAACATTTTGAAGTTCTGTCATGTGCCGGGTGTATCCACTGTCTATCACCCAATGCCGCCACCACTTTTGTAGTTTACTCCAGAAAGTCATTTCTTGATTTTAGGTACCCAAATACTTTTGGGTCCTTTAATGTTAGTATCAATCATTTTTGGCCTAAAAGGGTTTAATAACATAGTCTTTGGAACCCAAATAGCCTTAAGTTTCTTATCAAGATTAGAAGGACCAACATACTTAACATTCATGTTGCCTCTAAAATTCTTAAATAACATGTAATGAGCATCTACCATACATTTTCTCATCAATTTTAGCATAAGGAGTATTGCAAGAAAACAATTTCTAGATTCATGATTGGAATTATGACAAGAATAACAATGAGAGCTTTTCTTGACAAAAATCTGGTTGACCTTGTTTAAACCATTTTTCTTGAGCAAGTGGTTAGGTTGGTAACCTAAACCCTTCTTACCCAAGTTAGGTCTTTGTTCAACTAGAATTTTGTCAAGAGTAGCACTACCCAAAAGCATTTTTCCGCACCTTTATCAAATCCGCTATCTTTGTTTTTAACTCTTCATTTTCAGATTTAAGTTCTTTAGCACAGAAGCATATTTGCGTTTTCATCACAAGTACTAGACAAACCGAAACAGAGTTTTCACTTCCTAACAAGTCACAGCTTAATAGATATATCGTTGACAAAGAATATGATTAGACTTGTTTGCAATCATCTCAATTTCAATTTCTAATTCACAATACTTATCCTTCAAATCCTCATGATTTTTAATAAGTAGAGCATGATTAGTGACAAGATCATCATATAATTTTAAAGTCTCAAAGATGCTCATGAGTAAGCTTATCATGATTGTCGCTTAGTGACTTAAGGTCACTAGTTAAGCCAAAGAATAGTCTTTTAAGACTTCTAGTTGAAGTTGTCTTAGCATGCAAAGCACTATTTAATTCTTCAACTATTTCAACTAGCTCATCATAAGTAGGCGAGTCATCGACCTCTTCCTCATCCTGCTCGCCATCGACACAGTGGAAAATGAGGGTGGTGGAGGAGTTGACTCATCCAAAGCAAGTCCAAATTTAGTCCTTTTGATCTTGAGTTTTCATCATCCAGAAGATGATTCTTCACTTGAGCTTTCTTCATCGGTGACCCATTCTCCTATGTGAGCTTCTCCTTTACCTTTCCTTGAGAATTTCTTGAAATAACCTTTCTTGTAGTACTTCTTCTTGGATCTGTCATGAGTTATCTCATCATCTTCATCCTCCTTTCCTTTATACTTGTTCTTCCTTTTATTTTTGTTTGGGCACCGAGAAGCAGAATATGTCCTTTCTCATTACATTCAAAACAAATAATGTTAGTGAAAGGATTTTTCTTTGAGTAAGAGTTTGGCTTTCCTTTGTCTTTGAAGTTCACTCTTCTCATAATTCTATTTGCTCTCCTCATCGCCAGCCGCTTAGCTTCTTCACATCCTCATCACCACAATCACTTGACTCATCATCACTCTCATCTGATGAGTCTTGCACAGCTTCCTTTGCTTTGAGAGCAATGGACTTCTTCTTAGGTGCATCATCTTCAGCCAAGGTGAGCTCGTGAGCTGAAATCTTCCCAAGTAGTTCGATGGGAGTAAGCCTCTTGAGATCACCACTATTTGATAGGTAAGTGATCAAGCTATGATAAGCTCGGGAAGAACTCTTATCATCTTCCCGCAAACCTCAACATCGAAATTTTAGTCCCTAGGCCTTTGAGCTCATTGATAATAGGATTAAGCCTAGTAAACATATCATTCGTGATTTTCTTGAGGAAGCATTTTAAATTGATCAAATTTCTCTCTAATGACATAATATCTTTCTTCTTTAACATCGAAGTTCCTTCATGAATATCTTGAAGGGTTGTCCATATATCATAAGCGAAGTTAAATTACTAACTCTATCAAACACTTCCAAGCTAAGACAAGAAAAATAGCATTCCTAGCTTGAGCATCATATCGCATATTCTCGAATCTCACCAGGTGGGTTCACCATATGTAGTTTGTTCTTCTGTATGATACGTGGAGGCAGAGGCTTTTCAGAACCCTCCAAACATCATACCCAACAAATTCTAGATAACATTTCATCCTAATTTTCCAAAGAAGCATAATTAGTACCATCAAACACAGTACTCTACCTATACTAACAAAGAGCGTAACCATTTCCCTCGCCATTTACCAAAGCAATTTAAGCTTTCAAAGGTAAACCTTGCTCTGATACCACTTGAAAGGAACGAGTTGGCCTAGAGGGGGGGTGAATAGGCAACTTTTGCAATTTTTTACTCTTAATCACGGATTAACCTTTTACCGACATGAAGAAATGAACTAATACAAAGAAATAATCAATACAACAGTGATAGCAATCTCGAGAGATAGGAAATAATGAAAATGACAAGGAGACAAAAGAATTATCCCGAGGTTCGAGCACTTCTCCTAATCCTCGTTGAAGCACTTCTCTCAAGTATTGCTTCTCCCACAGCCTAGTCGCAGAGCTTGGGAACACACTGGTAGCTCTTTCACTACTCCAAAGGAGGTGAGCTCCAAACCTTTCACAATCAAGAGTAGCCTTCCACAATCCTTCTTCTGGACAGGTCTAACTCTTCCACTTCCTCCAAGCTGTCTAGGATCACAATGATCCAAGAGTAATAAACTTCTCACAAGCTCTGTCTCTTGGTTTACACTCTAAATTCACACAGCTAGACACACTTGGAGCTTAAACACTTAGAAGAAAGTTGATTTTGAGAAACCAGAGAAAAACCGACTCCTTGCTGAGAAAATGAGAGCTTTGAATGCTAAAATGTGAAGGAGTTCAAAAGTTCTGTGGTAGATAGCACAGCCAATGTTTATATACTCAATTTTGAGAAAAGTAGCCGTTGTACCTACCACAGTAACCGTTGTAACGTGTCAGGATATAAAAAATGAGGTAAAACACGTTTACAGCGGACCAAAAATGCATTTTTAGCGATACTGAACAAGTGTATCACGGACCAATTTAGCAAGCTCAGGACCTTGAGTGTATGGCGGACCGAAAATTAGGTCCGCTATAGATAGGCAATGGTTGAGTTTCGTAACCTTCTTTAAGACATGTGTATGCCGGACCGAAAGTTAGGTCCGCCAGAGTTGTAAGATTCTCAAACCTTTTCTTCGCTGAATTCATATGTACGCCGACCAAAAATTAGGTCCGCCAGAGATGGGTTGAGCTTGAACTGCTATAGATAAGTGCATAGCGGATCAAAAAAATGGTCCGTCATAAACAAGGTTTGATAAAGATGAAATCTTATGATCAGTAGCTAAGAATGATTTTTGATCGAAGACTTTTTAGACAAAAGATTTTTGAAATAGATATTTGGTCTAAAAAGTTTTTTTTTGAGATACTTTTTATTTAATCACTGAGAGATGATATAATTTTGAAATAAAATATAGCAAAAAAAAAAGAATGCAATTCAGATAGCGTAATATCGAGGCTTATTTGATTTATGCCGACCCAAAGTTAGGTCCGCTATAGATGGGCAAAGCTGAATTTCGACCCTTCTCAAGACATGTGTATGGCGGATCGAAAATTCGGTCCGCCATAGATGTCCGACATCGAGACTTTGATTTTGCAACGGCCTCATTTATGCGGGACCAAAAGTTAGGTCCGCCATAGATGTGACAGAGAGAATATATCAAGTAACTTCAAAACATTGCAACAGACTTAAGATATGAAACCATAAAGTTTTGGTCTGTTGAAATGTGAAGTATTTTGACAAAATATAACAGAGTAATTTTGATTCAAGTTTTAGATTGAACTAAGAAAGTTTTAGCTCCAAGTCGCCTAGAGTAATATTTTCTTAATGAACCAAGACACCAACTTGTGCTAAGTCCTCTTGATAGAACAAATGATAGTAACAAAAGAACTTAATCGCTAGACTTGAACCAACTCCCAAGTCCTAAAATAAAGATAATAAACCTTAGTCTTGTTTGTCCAAGATGTTCCATCCATGATATCAAGATGAGAGTATTATTAACTTGGTCATCAACACCAAAACTAATAAACAAAATAAAATCGAAATTGAGGGGCCTAGATGCTATCACCGCGCCGCTCTCGATCGCCTCCTCTCCCGGCTACCCCTCCTCCGCCCGCGCCCTCTGCCCCCTCCTCTGCGCGCCGCCTCCTCTCCCGGCCCCTCCTCCACCACGGCCGCCCTATCCTCCGCCGCCCGGCCGCCCCTCCTCCGAAACACGCCGCGGCCGCCCCTCCCCACGCCGCCCATTGTCTCCTCCCCCGCCACCTCCTCCGTCGCTCGGCCGCCTCCTCCGCCACGCCACGCCTCCTCCCTTCGCCTTCGCTCCGCCGCCTCTCTGTGGAACACTGATCACGGCTCCTTGCGCTGCTCCAGACTCGGTTTCTCCACCAAAACCCGCGTTTCTGCACCACCGGCTCCTTCCTCGGCCGGCCGAACTCGCGTGCCGCTCGATCCGCTGCTGCCTGCCAGCGGCCCGTTCTTGGTTGGCACGTTATCCGCTACTGCACCTTCAACGATTCCAGGTTCGTTTTTCATGCTCTATTGATTGCAAATACTACAATGTCGCGTCAAAAAGAATACTGCAGTGATTTCAATAGGGATTGGTTTTGGTGCTAGTACGTAGTATTAGTGTTAGTTCATGTATCCTTGATCTTCACTACATCCCAAGTCTATCGGTTGCAATGGAATTAGATTTTGGACACTTATTTACATACATTAGACCTATAGTTTGAATGTATGACTACAGTTGAAATTAATAGTTTTCTGATTTCAATGTATGTGCATAGATGCATATATAGATCTAGCTTGCAAATGCTCATAAGAGTGTGCCAATGAATTAATTAAAGTGCGTATTGATGGCCAAGGTATGTAACAACATGCATAATATGAACCTTAGCCTTGGTTTTGGATATGTGTACTGTGCCTAATGCTCATGCAAGGTGTCAATGACACGTAGTATTAATGTTAATCAAGTCTTTGGGTATTAGTTGCTATATGTGGTTGTTATTATATTAAATACTGTCTTTTGTCTGCTGAGTGGATGTCCTAGTTTTAGGGGAGGTACTGCCGAAATTTCTAATAATTTCGGTAAGTTGTCAAGTTGTCATCTTCTTTTTATGGGTTCCTTGTTCATGGCCTCGAGCACGGGCTAATCGATCTAATTAAGGCTAGCTAATAACAAGATAATTCTTGTTTGCACAATTATACTTTGCTATTCCTCGCAAAAAAAAGAGAGATTAAACTTCGCTATAAAAGGGTACAGTTTTTCCAGAAACTAAATATGAAGAACTTAAAACATTACTAACAAAAACTACAGCAAAATGGTAATGTAACAAACTGCACTAGTTTCAGTAACATCAACCGAGCCAGAGTTAAACCCGTTCGGGGGCGCTGCATATTTTCGTAAGGAGCTCAGACGGTGATTCGTTGGGTTCCATTACGAAAAGTGTTGCGCTCTCGAGCTATCCACGTTTTGGACAGCCCACAGATGTGCGCTTGAGTACGGTGGTCGTGACACGAGGGTGTACGGGTTGGGATTCCGACGGACGAGCAGCGGAGGCAGGCGGAGCGAGAGGAGGATAGGAGGCGGTACGAGGCCCTCTAGAGTCAGAACCTCTGGATGATCAACTATATACAGGTAATTAAGATTGTATACGTAGCTACGTTGTATTTACACGTTTCAGATGCTAACATATCATATCCAAAGTCATTGCAGGGGGCGGGACCCTCCGGCCAGCCGCAGATGCCACCTTCGCCACCGTTCTTCACGCAGACGCTGACGCCGGGGGTAATGCATTTGTTCCGCCGCTAACTATTCATACAAGTACACAAATGCACACAAGTTTTGAAAATTGTGGTTTTATAATCTTGTAGGTGTCCACCTCAACATACCGCTGCTCTGCGATTTAATGCTCCGCAGAAGGTGATTCCAGTGGCACAAGATCAGCCACAGATCAATTCGTCGACGGGGTGTTTACTGATCCTTTTGCTGGTTCACAGACTTAGTTATTTCTTTTGCTAGTTCATAGACTTGTTGATTGTGAATGTGATGTACTATTTTGGTTTGTGAGCTAAATTTATGAATTATTGATGCATTCTGCTATATATGCGTTTGTGATCAATTGTGAATTGTATCGGTGAATGCGAATGTGGTCATGTGTGTGAAATTAGATGTTGTGATTGTTCTGGGCAATTGTGAAATTAGAGAACCTGAAGCATTCTACGTGGGTCCACCATCTAGAGAAAAACTTCCTATCGGAACACCTGTGTTTACCTGTACTAGTCCCTGGATTAATAGCTAGTACACAAGATCATAACAGTATGGACCATAACCATGCGATAAATAAAAATTGAATTCAGAGTACTGCCCGACATGGCCTATTATTACAAAAGTTGGACCCGTAGGTCATACAGCAGCGGAAACATTACACTGGCAAATAAACTTGACGAAGCGAAGTCCAAAACACCACAGGCAAAGACTGGAGAAAACGCGATCCTAGACGTCCGGATGATCCTCCTCTTCAAAGTCTTCATCGCAAATGTCGAACGGTGGAATGCAGGCTCTTGGATAGCTATCCCTGATCTCCTGATCTGCTTTATGGAATAAGCAGCCCCGCAATGAAAAGCGAGGGTGAGTATGCAACATACTCAACAAGTTCGAAAGAAATGCAAGATGTAGTTTAATTCAAGGAAGGAATTGGTTAATTTGCCAAAAGCCAATTTTTAAAATTTTATACTAGAATTTTGAAGAGCAGTTTTCAAAGGTATTTTCTTTTAAGAAATAAGAGTTTCAAACTTTTCAGGACACGGCTCCAACTGTGGAGAAACAAAACATAAACCAACTCACGGCATCGGCCATGGTTAAGAGTACTTTTCCATAGCACCAATCGTGGTTTCCTTTTAAAATCTTTTCCTCGTGGCACCAACCACGGACTTTCACCAAATCAAAACATTCACGACTCCAACCACGCTTCATTTTATGAGAATCTGATTTTGAAATCAAATAGGGAAAATCTACCATGTGACAACGCCCTCTGTCCACCCTTGACCGTGGGTACGGCTATTCGAATAGTTTGTTTACTCTGCAGAGTTTGCACGCTTTACCCGCGAGAGATATTTCACTCTTTTTGGTCATACACTTCCTTTGGCATATAACCCCAAGTGAAAAATCACAAGGCCATTTCTCTAGCTACATCTTAACTAAGTCACGCCCGCTGAGGTTTCACCGCCAAATGGCTACAACCATAATGGAAGCCCCCTCTTGCGCCTGTAGGACTCCTGTGGCTACAACCACGCCTACTCCACCATCTGGCATGCCTTAATCAAGTTTTCACTAGCTACTCGGCCAGGCCGCCCCATACCGGGAACCAGCACAAGACTGCTTGTACATTGTTTGACAATCACAAGGGATCGGTCCTTAGGGTGACTAGGGTAGTACATACTCAAACCCGAGTCTCGTGCATTCTGCACCCGCCATGCAACCTTCCACCCTATTCAAGTTTTTAAATACCAAATCTTTTTTTTATTTTACCAAACTAGCAGCACCAACTGCCCTTTTTAAATAATATTTCCACTCAATCATTTAGAATTTCAAGTAACAAGCCTTCAATTGAACATACAAATAGTATTCAGCATAACTAAGCACTACTATTATACTAAACAAAGTATCAAGCCATTTATATTATAATTAATCATTCTAGAGCAGCCAAAGGACAGATTGATTAATATGTAACAAGCATACATATTAACAAGGTATTTAACTACAATCTATCATAGTATATATATATTTGTTTTTAATCAACATAGCATGCAAGTTTGTAAATCTACAAAGCGTTTCAAAACATGGATCAACATGCTTCAAGGGAATTTGCAAAAATTTGCCAGGAACTTGCCTTGGTCAGCGAGGAGAGAGTTGTCTTCTTTTTGTTGGTCACGACGGCGTCAAGCGTCAAACGCTTTATCGCATTTAAAAACAACGAATAAACACATATTCGGAAATACAGAAAATCAAATTAATTCATAACTTCATGAAAACTTCCAGATCTATAGTTTAGCATTTTCTAAGATTTATAAAATTTATTTTGACATTTCTGGATGTACAGTTTAGAAACTACAAAATTCGTAAATTTGGACTTTCCGTGAATATTTTAACAGTATAAATTTATTTATAAAATTTCAGTAAAATTAACGTAGCTAGGTATTAATTTTTACTAATTTACAAAATTTATTGCATGCAAGTTGGAGCTAAAACGAGTTTGCAACAAAATAGACAAATTTCGCAAATTGTTGAAAAGACATGTACAAACAATGAAACATAAAACAACTAGTTGTGCACTACTGTACTTCGGCTAGAGTTCGGCTTCAACAGAGAAGAAGATTTTGGTTTGTGAACTTGGCGCTTGGTGGAGAGGGATCAAAACTGACCGACCGATCGTCCGACAGCGTATCTCAGCGAACTCGCCGGCGGCAGTGGCGACGGCGGCAAGACGGCCGGGTGGCGGTGACCAGTCACAAAGATGATGAGGGCAGCACGACTTAGTCAAGGCGGCGGCGCTTGCGCACAAGACGACGCGAGTGGCGCTTGACGTGGTGGTCTGAAACAGCGACGAGGCGAAGAAAATAAGGCGGCCAACAATGGTGGAGGTGGAGCTTCGGTTTTTCTTCACAGTGCGGCAAGCGAGCGACGTCGCCGTGGGAATGGCAAAAATAGAACCGGATGGCCATCGTTGTACAGACTCTAGGGCATTGAAGCAACGAAAGTGGTCACGGTCATTTTGGTTGGCGTCAGTTCCTTGCATGCATTAAGAAACTTAGTGGTCGAACTTAATTTCAAGCCTTTACGTGCATGCATTAAGGAACTCAGTGGCCGAACTTAATTTCAAGCCTCTACGTGCATGCATGGAGAGGAAAACGGCTGGGCATCATTGTGGATTAATGAGGTTTAATCCCTTCTTTGGTTGTGCACGATATGAGCATTAATGCCTCCAGTTAAAAGCTTGGTCGTGTGCTACAATGGTTGCAGCCAGAGCGTAGTGTGCGGAGGAAGAAGAAGCAGCTGGATTAGAGCAATGCTTAGTGGGGTTTAAATGAGTCGCTAAGGATTAATTAAAGGAGTGGAAACTGCAATGATTAAGAAGTTCAATATTGTGGTAATGGTGGAAGGGAGAGAGAGAGAGAAGCAGTTTGTTCTGGACTGGACATGCGGTTGAAGACGATGCTACAGTAAGCTGACATGTGGACCAGCACTTAATTTTCGGATTTAAATTGATTTACACAAATAGCGCTTGAGATAAAATAGTAAAAAGGCTCTAAAAATCTTGGAAAAATTCTCTAAAATACTAGGGAATATTTGGAACCTAATAAACTTAGTTTTGGAATTTTTTGGAATATAGATTTTCTGCAAAAATTCTTTTAGTAAATCAGACACTTGTACAAAACTTTATATAATCAACAAACTTTAATTTATAAGTCAAATTTTTGAAAATATTTGAAAAGAACATTCTCATTTTTCAAATGATTTTATTGTAAACAAGATTTTATTTTATCTTATTATTTTATTTATTTTATTTTATTACAAATGCTACATGCGTGATTTTAATTTTTATGAAAAATGAGGATGTTACACTTCCTAAGGTACACATCCGGTTGATGTATAATTTGATTAAATATCACTATATCAGTTTTGTGACTTTGTTTTGGTTTTATATGTTGAATTGCTTTTGCAGAATGCTCCACTTGGGGCTGTTTTGGTTGGGTCCATAACATATGGTACAGTAAGTTAATTCGTTCAGCAAAAAAGATGAGCAAAACCAGCATGCCCTAGCATCTTATAATATTTCTTATCTCATTCGACCATCAAAGGTCAGTAGCACGGGATTAAATTTTCAGTTTTGTTTTTATTTACTTTTATTTTTGCTGTTATTATGATCCTTACATTAATGCACATGTAAGCCAACTAGCTCACTGAACCTTACATTTATGTATACTTCTAGCTCAATTGCTATTAATCCCTTATGTGATATCTGTGATCCAAAAGGTCTTCTTGTGCAAAGTGATTAGTGTATGTGTGTAGATATAGTTGGCAGCTAGCAAACATGGCATCAAACCCATACACACAAATTGAAAATGCACTCTTTTGGTAGCAGTATGAAATATTCATAAGGATATATACTTCAATGAAATACCTTAGTTCATTACTAATGAAGTCTTTGACTCATGCCTTCCTTCTTGATTTGACCTCCTATTTTGCTCAATAAGCTATTTGTGTACTTGGCTGAGTCTTCAACTCACGCTTGTTTGTCTATTGTTTGTAGGTACCTTGAAGCCGACATGAAGGGATGGGACTAGTAGCACGCACACATGTTGCATCACCACAGTTCACATTTACTTATCGCTTCTAATTGTAATAAGCTCTTGTCATGTAATTTATTAATGTGAAAGTTGTTGTGCTTGGTTGGCTATCCTAATATGCTTTATGTTGTTATCATATCAACTGTTGTCTTTTGTCTGCTAAGTGGATGTCCTAGTTTTAGGGGAAGTGCTGCCGAAATTTTTTACTCTTTAAGTGCATTACAATCTTTTAATAAATGGAAATTGCTTTAGGTTGAGTGAAATATGGTGTTTTAGTTTGTAATGAACTGGGGTACTAATATTACTTCTAAAATATGATATATTACTTCTATATCAGTAATTCAGTATTCATGCTCCAATAAGATATATTTGTTTTTAGGGAGATTTAGATATTTGCCACTCTTCAATTTCAAACTTCGACGCCATGTACAAATCACGCCACCGAGTGGCATTTTTGTACATGGCGTTAATTTTCACGCTGAAGGTGGCAAATATCCAATTAATTTTGTTTTTAATGCCTATTGTCCTTTTGCTATTCGTGTTATTGGCAAGTGATGAGGTTGTGGATATGAGAGAGGAACCGCAAAAATTTGTCTCTAAAACCAGATCCTAAGGATGAAGAGGCACAGGTAGAGTATTTACTAGTAGCTATCATCTCTCCTTTTGTTAGTGAAAATGTATCAGCCTTTCCCCCATTAATTTTGCCCCCATTAATAATCACCTTCCGAGCTCTCGAGGAATGGTGTTGGATTTTAAATCTATTCGAGTTTGCAATGTGGCCGTTTTACCTGAATCTTGAGGTGGCTTCGTGTCTTGCTTTGCATTTGGAAAATTGATTCTGAATTGAAAATTTTACTTTACAGTATAGATGATTGTGCATTCTTGAGGAACTTGGACATTCCTCTGGTTAGTGATTTACAGAGGCCTCAACATGGAGTCAAGAGCAACACGATATGTGTTAAACTCAAATCTCTACTGCACTCACTAATGTACATGCACATCTGCTTCTTTTCTTTGAGACATAGATGATTGTCATGTTTTGGCATAACACCATAAGTGGTGAAAGAATCTCACATTCATATTATTCAGACATTCCGACAATGTCATGTTCTGTTGGTAGAATAGTATGTCATGTTCTACATAGACATGTTGATTGTGAATGTGATGTACTCTTTTGGTTAGTGAGCTGAATTTGGGACTTATTGATGCATTTTGCTATCTGTGTCAATGGTGATCATTTGTGAATTGTATCGGTGAATGCGAATGTGGTGATGTGTGTGAAATTATATATTGTGATCGTTCTGGGCAATTGGGAATATAAAATTGCTGGGAATGGGGTTTTTTTGCAGGTTAAAATCGGATTTTTTTTTTAAATTTTCAGTATTTGTTTTTATTTTTACAACTTTTGTCGTTGGCTATAGACAAAGCCGACGATAAAAATAGCCCTAGGCTGGTTCTGGATCCAATCCCAGTAAGGGTCTGTGTCGTCAGTCCCGAGAAAGCCGACGACAAAGATGACAGATGTGGCATATTTGTCGGCGGCCTCAATGAAGCCGACGACACAGATGTGGCATCTTTGTCGGCGGCCACAATGAAGTCGATGACACAGATGTGGCATCTTTGTCGGCGGCCACAATGAAGCCGACGACACAGATGTGGCATCTGTATCGGCAGCCCTTTTTTAGCCAACGACAAAAGTCTAGGTGTCGGGCCGGCCCAGGATGGCATTTTTGTCGTCAGGTTTTATGCTCGCCGTCGACATAGGTCAGTTGTGTCGTCGACTCTGTGTCGTGGGACTTGTGTCGTCGGCAGGCCGACGACCAAGCTCTGTGTCGACGGTTTTGGGATCTGTGTCGTCGGTAAAAGCCGAGGACAGTGAGCAAGATCCCTGTAGTGAAGTTCATCCACGGGATCTTCACCCGCTTTGGAGTCGCCAATCGCATCATCATCGACAACGGCACTCAGTTCACCAGCACGGTCTTTCTGAAGTTCTGCGAGGAGATGGGCACCAAAGTATGCTTTGCTTCGGTGGCCCATCCCAAGAGCAATGGCCAAGCTGAGCGTACCAATGCGCTGGTGTTGAGAGGCTTGAAGACTAGAGCATTCGATTGGCTTCATAAGCGGGGGGCGCGGTGGACGGAAGAACTCCCAGCTGTACTGTGGTCGCTCCGAACCACACCTAGTCGGGCGACTGACGAAACGCCCTTCTTCCTGGTCTACGGCGCTGGAGCTGTCCTCCCGTCCGAGCTGTCATTCGGCTCGCCGCGCGTCTCAGCGTTCAGCGAGAAAGGACAAGAAGACTACTGCGGAGAAGATGTCAACCTTCTGGAAGAGGTGCGCGAACGGGCGGCCTTGCGCGCCGCCCGGTACCAGCAAAGTCTCAGGCGGTACCACACCACCCGGGTCTGCGAGAGAACACTGGCAGTAGGTGACCTAGTCTTGCGCAGAATCCAGACGCATGCCGGGCTCCACAAACTGTCTCCCCGGTGGGAGGGCCCCTTCAAGGTGGCCTCAGTATCTCGACTCGGGGCGGTCCGGTTGGCCACTGAGGACGATCAAGAGCTGGCCAACTCCTTCAACGTGGAGTTGTTGCTAAAGTTTTACCCCTAAAAGCTGTAAGTCCCTGGTAGTTCACTCTGATCGGTTGTGTGGGTGAGCTTTCCCCCAGCTGATCGGCGGCAACTGGCGGTTAGCGAAGTTGTTTGCCTTAAAGGCTTCTGCTTTATTCTCCTTACTTGTCCCATGGTGGATAACCTTTCGCAGGGGTGTCATGGGTTCTAGCGGTTTGGCCGCTCCTTGTAGATATGCGGTAACACCCGGCGTCAGCGTCGTGCGCGGACGGGTGACCAGGAGCGTGAGTGTGGCACGGTGGCTCAAACGCGGCTCGCACACCTCGGGTTAGCTCCGCAAAGCACCGCTGGCTGCCACCGCGAGCACCGCAAGCCCAATACCACTCCTGAGAACTTACTCCCATGCCACGCAACGCTGCGGGCTGGTCCCGAGTCACAAGGCCTAAGTCCCAAAGAAAGGAACCATGACATACCCGCACGAGAACTTGCGTTCTTCAATATGTTTCATGCATACTTTGCGTAATGCCTACTTGTACTTTCAGTAGCTATCCGCAATTGCAGATGAAGTGCTGGAGCACTGACCTAGCTCAAATATCCAAGATGGCCCTGTGGCGGCCTGACGGGCAGGTGGGCGACCACACCCTACCCGTCGGGCGAGCAGGTGGGCGACCACGCCCTGCTCGCCGAGTGTTGGCCTCCATGACCAACCTGGGGGCTGGTCGCCCAGTGGCCTATAGCAAAGATAAGTTGCTCGCCCTAGCAGTACCAACTTATCTTTTGCATCTGCACCCTGTTGGGTTAAGTTATGCGTGGTTGTCACTGGCCCTAGTAACCTGATGGCTCCTCGTTGATAAAAGGAAATGCCCAGCGTTTGCGTCGCAAGGACGGGTGACCGGGAGTGCGAGTGTGGCACGGAGACTCAAACGCGGCTCACACACCTCGGGATAGCTCCGCGAAGCACCGCTGGCTGTCACCGCGAGCGCCGCAAGCCCGATACCGCTCCTGAAAGCTTGCTTCCTTGTTGCGCAATCGCTGCGGTCAGGTTCCAAGAGATCATAAGGATATAAGTTCCAAAAGAGCAAGAGTCAGTGACACCCTTACACAAAGATTTAAGACTTTGCTTGTCTACATCCTGCATGTTCTGCATAATCTTTGTTCGCGTTATTGCAATCACTCAAAAAATGCCTAAGTATCGACCTAACCTGAGTGCTTAGGTTCGCATCGGGACAAGGCTGGGGGCTAATCGCCCGATGATTGAGTTGAGCGAACGCAACTAAAACGCGAACAGGCAAACATGCGCAGGTAAAACCAGAAAATGCCAACTTTCATTACATTTGCTAAGAGTATTTTGGCATACAGGAAAGCAGAAACAAAGAAAATGAAGGAAGCAGCCTGGGCCATCAGTTGTCGTTGGCAACTTAGATGTGCCCATTGTCTTCCTCGGCCTCCGGCACCTCTTCCGCCGCGTCAAGGTTCGGGCCCTCCGCCGCCATCATGCCGACGACGTGCTCCACAGCCTCGTGAACACGCGCCTGCGCCTGGGCCCCGTCTTCCTCAATGCCGTCCGTGATGGTCATTGGGTTGAAGGCGGCGTCGCGGCTGGCGTAACGCGTCGCCGACGGCGGTCGCGGTGGCCTGGCAATCATCGCCTTTTCGGGCGGAGCGGGCGGCCATAACGGCTGGCAGTCGGAGAGCGCGGCGACCGAAAGTGATGCAATGGGCGTCTTGATCGTCGTGGGCTCGGGCGGCTCGCGAAGGTCCACCCCCAGCGGCTCCAAGACCCTCGCCATGCGCCAGTAGGATGGCCGGAGCATAGTCGCGATGTTGTGCAGCACCCACCGCTGCTCCTCTGCCGCCTCCCTCCACGCTGCCTCGGCCTCCCGCGCCCAAGCGAGTAAGGTCGCCCCGGTGGCCCTCTCTTGGGCCAGTTGCGCCTCCTTCCTCTCTAGCTCCCCGCGCAGCGTTGCCACCTGTTGTGCCACATGGGCTTTGCGCTGGGTGGCTGCTGTGTGGAGAGTGCTCGCGGTTGTGAGCGCTTCGCCAAGCTCGGCGAGCAGCGCATGCAAGCCAGTGGCGTAGGCGGTGAGGACGATCGGGGCAGGGGGAGCAGAAGTGCTGCCGCCAGCGATTGCAGTCCGACTGCTTCGGAGCCGCCGGACTGCCCTTGAGCAGAAGTCCCCGCCGTGTTTGTCGGCGCTGCGGATGTCTGCGCGGTTGGGGCACCTTGGCAGGCCGCCCTCGGGGGCGACTTGAAGCTGAAGGAGGTAGCCGGAACCGAAAGCCCGCTCGAGCGGGCGCCAGCAGCGATTGGAGTCGGCGCCGCTGGAGTCGGTGCCGATGGAGGCGGCGCCGCTGGAGTCGGAGTCGGCATCGGTGCGGCCGGCGCCGAAGGAGGGGCGACGGGTGTCACCGCCCCAGATGAAGATGTCGCCGCTTCAGACGCGCTTGGCGAAGCGGCGGCAGCAGGAGTTTGGCCCCCAGTGCAGGCCCTCTTGGGGTTCGCGCCCGAGGCGTCCTGAGCGATCGGCCATTTGCACGCGCTCGGCTCGTCCGGCCGGTCCTCGATCACTAAGGTGCGCGGCGAGCACCATGGCGGGGTCGGTGGAGTCCATCGCCGGGAACTATTGGATGATCCGGAGGTGCTCTGTGAACTCCAGGTCGCAGAGCGGTCAGGCCTCGACTGGAAAGTCCAGGTCGCTCGGCACTGGCGGGAGCAGCCCGGATAGACATCTAGAGAGGGCAGAACCATCTAGGTTTCCCTCACCTGGCACCAAAAGAAGACAGGAATATTAGTTGATGGTGACCGCGAAGAAGAATATGTGTTTAAAAGAATAGCAACAGGACTTACTGCCCGGGTACGTACGCGTCACGTCGTCGTCCCCTATGTACCGCCATGCAGGGCAGGCACGACGACGGAGGGGGCTGATCCTCCGAGCCATGAAGTCCCGGACTACTAGCACCCCAATAAAGCCGGCGCCCCGCAACCGATCAATGCGGGCCGCCATCGCCAGGAGCTCCACCGTCTCCTCAACGGGTGAGCTCCAGCTTTCGCAGGCTTCCGCCGCGCGCAAGGCACCCTAAGGAGGTCGACCCCGCTGTCGTCGCCGACGTAGAGCCAGTCGCTCCGCCACGTCTTCCAGTTGGATCTTGGCTAGAAGGGAATGTAGCGGGGCGACCCATCGCGGAGGCGGAGTGGTAGCTCCCACGATTCGATGATCGTGAGCCGCGGCGGTGAAGAAGTAGCAGAAGAGAGGAAGATTGGGCATCACCCCCACAAGCATCTCGCAGAGGTAGGCGAAGGTGGAGAGAAGGACGATGGAGTTGGGGGAGAGATGGAGATGATGGATCTCATAGAAATGAAGGACGGTGAGGAAGAATTCGGAGAATGGCGGCACCAGTCCCGCCAAAAGCCCCCAGGCGAAGACGATGATCTCCCTTGGCTCGCAGCCCGGCACGAGGGTCCCCTGGCGAAAGTGAAGGGAGCCCTCGGGTGCCATCTTGGCGATGTAATCCACCCTGCTTTGGCGGCGGTGGAAGAAAGAAGAGGCTGCGCCATTGGGGCGGGAGCAATGTTCTTTGAGCAAAGGAAGATGGAAAGGCAAAAAGCAAAGTGCGAGAAGATCAGAAGGCGTGAACTGCTGGTTGAGGGCGTGCATATATATAGACCCCCCACGAAGACGGTTCGTGAATAGGCAAAAGGACGCAACGTTTTGGGTCCCAAGTAAAATCGGCGGAAGTGGGGAGGACCGAGACAGTTGCGTGCTTAGAAGTGGTGGGCCCATCCAGGAATGCGCCGGCATTAAATGAGGTCTAAAAAGCAACTGGCGCGCGTTCCAGGATGGCCCCGGGGGCTACTGTCGGTGTACTTTGCACCGGGGTACCCTCTCCGCCTCGTAAGTTGTAGGCCCAAGAAGCGGCCTGGCCTAGCATGGCAGCCTGGCGGGCAGGTGGGCATCAAGCCTTGTCCGCCGGGTGAGGAGCCCACGTGGCCTCGGGCGGCGGTGGGCGATCGACACTTTCGCCACGGCGGCGAAGCGTTCGTGGTGCCCTAGCGGGCAGGTGGGCGATCATGCCCTGCCCGTCGGGCGAGGAGCCCGCGTGGCCCCCTAGCGAGCAGGTGGGCGATTACGCCCTGCTCACCGAGCGAGTGGCCCGCGTGGTGCCCTGGAGGGCAAGTGGGCGATCATGCCCTGCCTGCCGGGCGTCGGCTTAAGAGGCGGCCTGGCAAGTGGGCGGGTATCTAGGCCCCCCTTGTCAGGCCACGGAGGCGACCAAAGGAATAAGGAGAAGGCTTCGCCTCGAAGTCTCCTTCCCCTGACATGCTGAGTCAGGGCTATTAATTGTGAAGGATTCTGCTATCGACACGACAATGACCCATCCCTCTGACGCCTCTCACCAAACCTGTCGCAGGAGTGTCATATCTCGGGCGGACCGGGCGAAGCCACGCAGCGGCATTAAATGGGGTTTGAAGGATAAGGCTACAGCGACGGGCGTAATAAATGAGTCATGGGTCAGTGAGATAAGGCTCGAATGATGGGTATAATTAATGAGTCGTAGATCAGTATAGCGTCATCTTCTCACATGCCCGGGCCGGCCCGTCTATATAAGGGCGCCCCGGTGCATGGAGTGAGGAGGTCGGTCGAAGGTTGGGAAGAAGAAGCACAAGACTAGGAGAAACGTTGTAATCACCTCCACATTTCCTCAACAAAGATCTAGCAGGACGTAGGGCTATTTCCCGCGCTGGGGGTCCGAACCTGGGTATATCACCGTGTCCATTGATCTGCTGATCCCCGAGATCCATCGTAGAGAGCCATTAGGGTTTCCAGCCACGAAGACGCCCTCTACCGAACCATACCTTTCATCCTGGGAGTAGTCAACCATGTTCGTTGACGGGGTCCTGTCAGGCGGAATGCGCCGACAACTTGTTTCGACTTAACTTCGCTATGATTTCTTTAATTCCTAAGGAGAATAATGCGAGGAACATTAAACAATTTAGACTTCTCAGTTTATTGAATTGTAGTTATAAGATCATTACTAAAGTTCTTACAAATAGGCTTAGTCCGATCTGTAACAGGATTATCTCCCAAAATCAAACTGCTTTTTTTGAAGAATAGGTATATTTTAGAAAGCGTAGTTACTGCTCATGAGATCATTCATAAAATTCACCAAAACAAGGTGAAAGGTATTGTTCTTAAACTGGATTTTGAGAAGGCTTATGATAAAGTTAATTGGAATTTTTATATGGTTATTTTGAATAAGTGGGGTTTTGGGACTAAGTGGTAGGGTTGGATTTATGCTCTGTTAAGAAAAGGATCAGTGGGGATCAAAATTAACAATTATGAAAGTGATTTCTTTCAAACAGGTAAGGGGTTGAGGCAGGGAGATCCGTTATCTTCTATTCTTTTTAATTTAGTTGCTGATGTGTTTTCTAGAATTTTGCAGAAGGCTGTCTCTAATAGTCTATTAGAAGGGTTGTGTAACGATTTCTGCCCTGGGGGTATTATTAGCCTGCAGTATGCTGATGATACTCTCTTGTTTCTTAAAATTGATGAGAGATTTATTTTATATCTTAAATGGTTCCTCACTTGTTTTGAACAAATGTCTTGTTTAAGAACTAATTTTCACAAGTGTGAGTTGATTCCTTTGGGTTGTGATGAGAATGAGACTAATCGGTATGCCAATATTCTTTGCTGCAAAGTTAATTCTTTCCCCATTAAATATCTTGGTATTCCTCTCCATTATGACAAGATTAATAAGGAGGATTTGTAACCATTGGTTGATAAGATTTTAAAAAGGATTGCAGGTTGGAGGGGCAAATTGCTTTCTTACGTGGGAGGTTGACACTTATTAAAGCTTGTTTATCGAGCATTCCCATGTATTAGTTGTCGTTCTTCAAATTCCCTAAATGGGCTCTTGACCTTTTAGATTCTCATTTGGCGAACTGTCTCTGGAATGATTATGAAGGCCATAATAAGCTCCATTTAGCTAATTGGCATTTAGTTTGTATGGAGAAAGAGTATGATGGGCTTGGAATCCCAAATATTAGAGATCTAAATCTTTGCCTGCTTGCTTCTTGGATTAAGAGGTTGCATGCTAATGAGAGCAAGCAGTGGATAGACTTTATTAAGTTTAAATACAATACTGAGAACCCGAATATTTTTGCTTGCCATCCCGACCATGCTTCGGTTTTTTGGAAAGGGGTTCTTTGGGCTGCTCAAGCTACTAAATTTGGGTATAGGTGGTCCGTGGGAAATGGGAAGAAAGTCAGATTTTGGGAAGACATTTGGTTTGGTGTTTTTTGCTTAGCGATTCAGTTTTGGGATCTTTATGCTTTGGTCAATGAAAAAGGTGTCTCGATTGCCGAGGTTTGAGAATTGGGATGGTTCCAATGTCAGGTGTACCTTTAGAAGGTCCTTCCCAAAAAATTTGATGATTAGATGGTTTGAGCTCGTGGAGGTGGCTAACAGTATTAATTTTTCTAATGAGGATGATTCCTTGATTTGGCAGTATTCTAGTAAGGGGATTTATTCGGTTAAGTCTCTTTATGCTATTATTAATTTCAGAGGGGTTGTCCCGGTTTTTATTCCTGCAATTTGGAAGCTAATTGTTCCTCCTAGTGTTCAGGTTTTCCTTTGTCTTCTTTCCCATAATAAGATCATGACGAAAGATAATTTGCTAAAGAGAGGCATTGAGAAAGGGAATGCCTGCTATTGTTGTAATGAGGCTGAAACAGATAACCATATTTTCTTTGATTGTGTTGTGGCTAAAAGCGTTTGGAGGTTGATCTTAGTTTTTTTCGGTGTGAATCTTGGTGCTAATTTCGAATCTGTTGCTCATTTCTGGTTGAGCAATTCAAAAAATGGTGCATTAAATTCGATTTGTGCTGCTACCCTTTGGAGCATTTGAAAAATAAGAAATAACATGGTTTTTCGTTTACAGGGTTGGTCAAGTGTAAAAATTGTTTGAAGAAAGATACTTGTACTGCTAAGGGATTGGGGTCCTTTATTCACGGAAAGGCTGGAGGCCAAGATGGCGGAATTCTGCAAAAATCTGGAGTCCAACATTCAGGCGCCGCTTCCTTTGGAATTCTAGGCGATGTAAGGAGGGGAGTGAAACCAGAATCTGATGACTCAGGGCGCTGAAGATTAAAAAGTTGATTATGTTCTGCAGGAAGCTGGAAAATCATTTTCCCAGGCGCTTCTATCTTCTATCTTTCGAAGTTTAGAGCATCATGAATTGAGGAAGAAGGTTTTTGTCTTTAATGATCACTTGGAGGAGGTTCCTGAGTTCATGTTTTTGTCTGGGTGTTGCTGGCAAGATTAGGTTGAGTTTGTTTCCAGTTTCTTTTGCTTATGGTTGTGTGCTGGTCTTTTGATATGAACTTGTATGGCGTAAGGTTGTTATCAGTTTCTGTGATTGCTGGTGGTTGTTTTGTGTTTGAGGGTGTATGGATGTTAACTGATTTGTTTAAATTTCAGTAATAGAATTGGGGCATTTTGTTGATGTCCCGTGGATCCAAAAAAAAAAAAAGTACTGCCGTGTGCTGGGCTCTTTGGAAAGGCCCCAACTGAGCCTATTTTGGGTAGTTTATTCGGCTTCCTGCGATACGGGGAGGGTCTTGGAAAGGAGCTGACGAAGGAGGCGTTGGTGGAAGCAGCATATATACCAGTTGATTCAAGTGGCGCCACTCCGAGCACCACTAGCCTCATCGTTACCGACACTCCCTGGTCCCTGCGTCGACAGCGATATCCAGGATGCAGCACAGGAACCTTGAAAGAGAGCCATGAAGTTTCTGGGACTTGCAAATCAAGATTTGGGGAGATGAGTGATCTTTTCGGGTTATGGTTGATGTAATCAGTTTGGTTTGAATGATTTGGCTGGTTGTATTTTTCTAACTTGATATGTTGCCTGGTTTCTTCTTCTCAGACAGACCCTCCCCTGTTTTTTTTTTTAAAAAAATTCCATGTAAAACTCTGTTTTCCATTCCTTGATGAAAATGGTTAATGCTGTGAAGGAAGGAGCTCGCGTTTATTATTAGAAGAAACCAGCGTACACATTCAAAGCGCGCGTTGGGTGCATCTAATATGCCATGCACCGACGAGTGCCGACTGCCGCGGCGTGCGACATGTCCATGCACCGATCCGTCCGGCCGGCGCAATCAACTCGGGGCAATGCTGGTGTCGGCGACGATCGGGCTCCGCACGACGTGATCTTGCGACACCCAGCGTAGGCTCCCCTCAGCGAGCCGTTGCCCGGCGCCACTGCCGCCGCTCACGGTTACTGTGAACGTCTTCCTCTCCATGGCCTCCTTGAACTCTAGCTCCGTCGGATCCACCTTGACCGTTAGCCCTTCCGGCGCGTCGACGTGCGCGGTGAACCTCGAGTTCGCCGGCCCGACGTTCGTGACCGTCCGGTTCACCGTGAACGGCTGCTTCCGCAGTGGCACCAGTATCGCCGGGTAGTTCAGCTGCGCCTCCGCGATGGATCCCACCTCCGCGCAAGTCAAGTTGCTGTTTCCGGCGATTGTTTTCAGGGCCGCCTCGCCGAGGAGCCCGCAGATGTAGGCAGCATAGTCCCGGGCTCCGAGGTCGTAGACCAGGCCGGGGTCGACGGCCTTCGCCGGGTCCACGTTGCCGGAGCCGACGGAGTAGAAGCTCGCCTTTTGGTGCTCCTCATCCATGATCGGGTTTCCGTCATTGTCGACGGAGCTGGACGTCGTCATGATGGCTGACTTGATCGCAGCAGGCGACCAGTCTGGGTGCACCTTTTTTATCAGTGCCACGATGCCGGTGACGTGCGGCGTTGCCATGGACGTTCCGGAGATGACGTTGTAATTGTAGGACTCGGTCCCATCAACCGGCACCTGCGACGGCCACGCGGCGAGGATGTTGAGCCCCGGTGCCAGGATGTCGGGCTTGGGCACACCAGGGCAGGCTGTGCTCGGCCCGCGCGATGAGAAAGCCGCGACGACCGGCGCCGGCTTCACGCCAACCATTGTGCTGTTGAACACGATCGTTGCAGTATGGCCGGCTGTCGACGACCCCATCATGGCGTAGCCCATGATCTTGGCGCCGTCGGCCGCGGTCACCTGAGACATTGGGAGGCTGTAGTACTTCTCCAGGACGATGGTGTACCCGAAATCGGCTTCGTTGATGAACACCACTCCGGCGCCACCGGCCTCCTTGATCGCATCGATCGAGCTCGTGGGAGGCAACGGCGTCTCGGTGTCGCACACGACCACCGCGCCGGTTATGTTGACGTCGAAGAAGTCACAATAGTTCGTGCCTTGAGAATAGTAGAGGGGATACGCCTTGGAGCTGAAGCGCTTGTCTTGAGTGAGTGACTCGCCGTCGAACGCCTCGCCGTCGCCAAGCCGCACGGCGGCACGGAAGCTCCGGTCCACCGACCCGGCTCCCACTGTCAATATCCACGGCGCCTCGTTGGACAACGTGGAGGGCGCTGGGCCGCTGTTACCACCGGCGCACACCACGAGGACGCCCTTGGACACCGCCCCGAACGCGCCAATGGCGACCGGGTCCTTGTCCAACGGCATGGAGGGGCCGCCGAGGGAGAGAGAGAGCACGTCGACGCCGTCCTTCACGGCCGCGTCCATCCCGGCCAGTATGTCGGACTCGAAGCACCCTTGGGCATCGCAGACCTTGTACATGGCCAGGTGCGCGCCCGGCGCCATCCCAGCCGCGGTGCCCATGCCGAGGCCGAAGGCCGAGACGCGATCCACGAATTGGCCAGCCGCGGTGCCCGCCGTGTGCGTCCCGTGCCCGACGTCGTCGCTGGTGTTGTTGTCTCCGATAAATGATTCCGCGCCGACGAGCTTGTTGTTGCACCGTGCGGGCGGCTGGCACGTGCCCTTCCACTTGGCTGGCGGCGGCGGCATGCGCTTGTCGTCGAACGAAGGATGCTCCGCGGCGATGCCGGTGTCGAGCAGCCCGACGATCATGCCCTTGCCGTAGCTTGCCGCGCTCCATGCGCCCTTCTTGGCGTCCAAGCCGAGGAACCCCGGCGTGCGCGTTGTCATGAGCGGCACCCTCCGCTCCGCGAACGCTCGCACGAACCCGCGCTTCCTAGACACGGCGTGGAGCTCGTCGTCCGTCAGCCTAGCGGCGAAGCCGGACAACACGTCCGTGTACGAGTGGCGAATGGGCCGCGGATCGCTGCCCGACACGGCGCGCGAGCGCGGAAGGAACGACTCGTGCCACCGGCGGTGCGCGGCTTCATCAGCATGCACGTGCGCGGGAGGCTCGACGAGCACTATGTAAGTTTGGACGGCGCCATGGGGCCGGCCGGTGCTCTGCCGTGTTGCACCGTCAGTGACATAGCACCGCGTGGGAGTCGCTCTTAAGACGAAGACAAGCAGAGCAAAGACACATGCAAGGGGTAATATCGTCATGTGACCCGTGTTACGAGATCCTGCATGCATTGATGCATGGACGCACACAACATTCGGTGTAAGTGATGCTTATATATATATGCTCAAATACTGCTTTACTTGTTCATTTTTTTCTTCGTACATGGCTGCCTTTCATGCATGATCCCGAGATATAAGGCAATGCATCCTTAAAAACAGGAGCTTGCAAAACGTGTGCATTATTTGTTGCGTTCTGGACTCCCGATGTAACTGCATTTGTTAGGTTTGGTGTTGCATGCATGCTTAGTGTGATGTGCCAATTCTGATCCTTCATTTCCGGCAGAATATATGTGCCAATACAATTTTGTTTCAGCATCTACTTACTGGCCCTAACTACGTTGTGTACGTACTCTGGTGTCTCTCAACCCACTTGTTGGAGATGCAAAGGAGCTAGTGGTGCAATGGTTTGTTGGATGAGTTGACCTGAGTGGTGTAGTTCCCAGGTGGTGTTTCGATTCGGCTGACGGGGCTGTGGATCGAACGACGCACTTCCTATACGTTCCAGTGATCGTGGAGTGATGGCATGAATACAGGCTTTGACAACATGTGGTCGACCGTTCTCCTTGACCCGTCGTGTTCGGTCGATGAAAATGGACGTCGATGACTCCCCATGGTTGGTGTTCGGTTGATGTGGACGATGATGATCTCTTAAGGCGTTGGCGCGAACATATCAGCCGATCATGGAGGATGGAGCTAGTGATTTGGTCGGAGCACCAAGTCAGGGTTGAATCCAAAGTGTTTCAGCTGACCCATGTATGACGTCGGCCGGAACACCTTATTTGGCTGAGTCAGAGAACTTGTTTCGGCTGGAGCACAAGTACGTGTGTCGGCCGGAACATGGCTCGAACCACTTTTGAAGCTCCATTCTTTGTTTAATGGGTGTTTCGGCCGACGCATGTGTTGGCAGAATACCTCTTGTACATGTTGCCTTTGGGGTGGACGTCCGTGCATGTTTTTGTCGGCTGACCGCCACTTCGGCCGGCCATGTTGGCACAAGGGTGTGTCAGCCGAGTCATGACTGTGTTGGCCAACCACCTGTGGGTTGCTGCCACGGTAGCCGCATGGTAGTGGTTTTCCTTGCCGCAGCATCTGTTTTGCCTGTCGTGGCAGCCACCTTTGATGGTCCTTGAGAATTAACCTGCCCACCTTTTTGCGTGGTTTTGCTCGTAAACCCGAATGGTTAGTTGTGCACTACACTAGTGGAATTGTGAGTGTGGACCGATAGTGTTGGGACTAGAGGTGGGCACTCGGGCGGATTTTTTTTTAGCCGGTCCGAGGCACGATAAGCACGGCACGGTCTGAAATTCGGTCCGACACGAAGTGGGTTGTGTCGGGTTTGCACGACACTATAGCACGAGACAGTGCCAAGCCTGCTGAGAATCAGTCACAATGGGTGGCACGGCCCGGCATGACACTGTAGCATAGGCCGTATTGGGCCCAATGACTCAAGGCATGAGGAAGAAGCTCAGTATGAAGATCACCGACCTACAGAGCATGAGCGTTATGGATGTACCGAACAGCATGAACGCCACACCGCCGCCGACACCTGAGAGAGACGGGTCAACTCTCTCTCTCTCTCAACCGTCTCTCTCAATTTCTCCCTCGCTTATCCGTCTCTCTCAATCTCCATTGCCTCTCTTTCTCACTCTCTCATTGCCCTCTCTCTCACTCGTGTTCAGTACATCCCTGTAATACCCCAAAATCGTTTTCCTAAGTTTTTGGGCGAAATTGTATTCATTTTCTTAAGTCAAGGGTTTATTCTGGAGAAAAATTTTGTCACTCGCAGTTTATTAACGGTTTTGAGTTTTTCCGTGAAATATTTATCGGAATGGTTGTTTTCTCTGAGCCGTTTAGTTCTGCGGCAAGTTGTTTATCCTGTCATTTGTCTTATCGCGCCAAGAATTAAATTATTTGGGTCGCGCTTTTGGTTAAAAGATGGATTTTGTAGGAGGGTTTTTTTTGGGCATTTCACCTAACCTCTCCCTCTCTCTTCCTTCCATTTTGTGTGGTTGTCGTTCTTTGGAAGAGCCAGCCGTCTGCTTTTCCTTTTTGTGCTGGCAGAGATTTTTTTCCCTGGTGGCTTTCTTCTCCTGGCGATTTTCTTTCTGGCCGGCCCTCGCGCCTACTCCCACCACATCTGGCGATTCCTCCCAGTAGAGCTCCTCAAATTGGCCTGCTCTTCCTGGCCTTCTCCTCTCCTTTTTGCTTGTGATGCCTTAGCTCTCTGGCGGCGCCCTCATCCAGTGGCAGCAAAGCTCTGGCTCTCTGGCGGCGCCTTCCTCTTCTTGCAACAAGCTTGGCCAGCAGAGCAGCGCAGAAGGGCAGCGGCCAGCAGAGCAGCGCAAGAGGGCAGCAGCAGCCAGCCGCCACCTCCTTTCCCCTCCCTGGCATCGCTCCAACTCCAGTAAAGCATCACCAGAATTTTGGCAGCAGACACACAGGCAGGCAAGTGCTTCCCTCCGGCGATCTTCCTCTCCCTCCGGCCCAAGTGCCTCTCCTGCCCTTCTTGTGGTGAGGCTCAACCCTAAACCCCATTGAAATGCTTGGTTTCTAGTATGCATGCCAAGTGTTTGATGAAATGCTTAGCTAGGGTTCTTGTGTTGTAATGCAATTAGTTGAGTGGATCATGGATCCTAGGTATATGAATGATATTTGCTCGTTACCCATTGTGATGGGATATCGTTGCATTGTACTACCATGCTTCTTTTGAGATTGATGCCATGTTAATACTTGTTGATATCTGTTGGTTTTTGATAAGGTTGTCGGCAAATATTATTGCTATGCTTGTGAAGTGTTGATTGACTAGTGGGTCTTTTGGGATTTCTGTATCGAGGAGTTTCGAGGTCTGTTGGGACTCTGTGTGCCGAAGGGTTCGGCCTGGTCGTGTGGCTGTGGTTGTTGGTGCGGCAGTTTGGAGCCAGCACCGAAGGAGAGTTCTTGTGTTTCTGTCATAAATCGGAGAGATTGTTGGAGTGCGTATTTGAATTTTGTCTTCCTTAGTCTTCTTGGATTTAAGGTATAGGAGAGAGTTTTGTGTTGCACCTTTTTGGTTGCTTTACGGAGAAAGACATGTGTTTCTTCGTGTTGTCGTTTTCTGGGTTGAAGTTTTGGATTTTGGGCTTTAAAGGGAAAGGTGTTATTCGATCGATTTGCTTTTCCTTTCCGTGAATTGATGTGTGTAACTCCTTTCCTTCGTGGAATTTTGGAGTTTGCTAATTGATTTGGAGTTTTGTTGAATGGCATGGCTTGAGCCCTACCATTTCCTAAGTCTTTTGAGAGTCGAGCTTCTTTGAAAGTTTTCGTTGGCTTTTCTGGAAAGGAAAAATATGACAGTCAGAGTAAGTCGTGGGTTATTGAAGATCTTCCCGTAGAGGATTAGTAGAATGTTTGTGTTGTTAGGTTAGGGTGGTCGACCCTAATTGGTTAGATGGCAGGAAGTATTTTGTGGGTCAGGGTGATCCATGGTTATAAGTGGAGATCTGGAAATGGTGCTTGCGTAAGGTTATAAATGATTGTGTCAAAGAAGTAATAACAAGTTTGGTTGAGGAACTTGTTAATTAAGTTGATGGGATTCGATTGTCTAAATCATTGGAGACTTAGATAATTGATCTTTGTGTTCGTCATATAGTTAACAGAAAGGAATTTTAGATGGTAGGTTAATTTGGGATAAAAGTTAACCTGTTTATCGTTGATGAGTTTTATGGGGGAGAAATTGTTAATGTTGGTGATAACATTTCCGACCGCCGATGCAATTAGTCGGAATGATAAACTCTGAAGAAAGTAATCCACGGAAGAGTGGTTATAAAAATTTTGCTGAGTTTGTTGGGTTTTCCCAAAGGCGCTAAGTGGGGTTTTGTTGTGTTGCTTTTAATCGGGTGATTCTTCGATGTGAAGCTTTCCACCTTAGGGCTCAAGGTGAGAGAATTGGTTTACGCTATTAAAAGAATAGAGTTCTCTTCTATCTTGTGGTTGTTCTTGAGGAATGAATGCGTGAAGTTTCTCTTTTCAGTTGAGTCTTTCCTGGTTGTGTATTTTATTGAATTGATTTTAAAGTTGAGGAAAGTAGCTAGCCTTGTAGATGAAGCGAGATTTACTTTGCTCTCTAGTGTGAGTCAAGTGCGATTTTGTGTTATGTGGGAATTTGATTGGTGCCCTGTGGGGCTAATCATTTCGATAGTAAATAATGAATCTTGATCCTGTTGTTTCCAAGAGCAACTGTTGAAAAGATAAAAGTTGTGTTTTGATTCTTAAAGGATTCTGATGTTAAATGGTTAGCGATAGTAACATGTTCGGAATTGGTTAGAAACTTATTGAAATAAAGAATTCTGTGTGTGGCTCCTTGGTTAAAAAGGTTAATCAATGAGGAGAGATGGGAATCAGTGTTTTTCTTGGTTCGTAGAGGATTCAAGTTTAGAACTTAACTGTTTAATCGAATAGCTTTGGTGTTTCGATGATAATTGGTTGATGCTTAATAGAGTGATGTGACTCGTGTTATTCCTGTCATTCCGAGTTGGTTGATCTGCGGTATGGAGTTTTAGAGGGGAGGTATAAATTGGGTGAGTGAAATTGAATGGAGACATGAGAATTGAGTTTGGGAGTTAGTATTATGATCTTCCGAGAAGAAACGTTGGTTGATTGGAGGTTGTGTAATGAAGTGTTAAAGAAGAGTTGTTTGAGTATCAGATTAGTGTTGGTCTTTGAGAAAGGCCTGGTTTCCGAGTTTTGTACCATGCGAGTTAAGGAGTTAGAGTGAGTGTTGATTTGTTGATGAATGAAATGAGTTCAGCTGCTTGCTCCTTTTATTGGCAAGAGCCGTGATTTGAGTTGTGGAGTTTGTTTTTGCGTGAGAAGTACCCGGCTTGTTCTTTTTGAGCTTTTTGTTGTTGGCAATTCGGTTTGTGTTGCTCTTGTGGGTGAGTAGTGAGGTGGTCAGAATTCGAGGTCGAATTCTGTTAAAGGGGGGAAGAGTGTAATACCCCAAAATCGTTTTCCTAAGTTTTTGGGCGAAATTGTATTCATTTTCTTAAGTCAAGGGTTTATTCTGGAGAAAAATTTTGTCGCTCGCAGTTTATTAACGGTTTTGAGTTTTTCCGTGAAATATTTATCGGAATGGTTGTTTTCTCTGAGCCGTTTAGTTCTGCGGCAAGTTGTTTATCCTGTCATTTGTCTTATCGCGCCAAGAATTAAATTATTTGGGTCGCGCTTTTGGTTAAAAGATGGATTTTGTAGGAGGGTTTTTTTTGGGCATTTCACCTAACCTCTCCCTCTCTCTTCCTTCCATTTTGTGTGGTTGTCGTTCTTTGGAAGAGCCAGCCGTCTGCTTTTCCTTTTTGTGCTGGCAGAGATTTTTTTCCCTGGTGGCTTTCTTCTCCTGGCGATTTTCTTTCCTGGCCGAAGCCCTCGCGCCTACTCCCAGCCACATCCTGGCGATTCCTCCCCCAGCCGAGCTCCTGCAGCTGGCCTGCTCTTCCTGGCCTTCTCCTCTCCTTTTTGCGCAGCAGTGCCTTAGCTCTCCTGGCCGGCGCCCTCATCCAGCTGAAGCAGCAGCGCTCTGGCTCTCCTGGCCGGCGCCTTCCTCTTGCCGGCAACAGCAGCCAGCAGAGCAGCGCAGAAGGGCAGCGGCCAGCAGAGCAGCGCAAGAGGGCAGCAGCAGCCAGCCGCCACCTCCTTTCCCCTCCCTGGCATCGCTCCAACTCCAGCCGAAGCAGACCAGCAGCAGCTTCGGCAGCACACAGCAGGGCGGCAGTGCTTCCCTCCGGCGATCTTCCTCTCCCTCCGGCCCAAGTGCCTCTCCTGCCCTTCTTGTGGTGAGGCTCAACCCTAAACCCCATTGAAATGCTTGGTTTCTAGTATGCATGCCAAGTGTTTGATGAAATGCTTAGCTAGGGTTCTTGTGTTGTAATGCAATTAGTTGAGTGGATCCTGGATCCTAGGTATATGAATGATATTTGCTCGTTACCCATTGTGATGAACGTTCATATTGGAGAGCATAATTTCGTTGCGTCAGTTGGTTTGCTTTGTTCAGCTTATTGGGGAGTGCTCTTGTCCATGGCAAATTATGTCTGATTGCAGCAAGTAGAAGAAAAACAAGAAAGTGCATTCGAATTGTTGATTAGTTGCTTATTGATTATGTTTAAAATGGTGAAGGACCTAGAGTTGTTAATGCCACAGTTAATCTTGAAATGTATAAAGTCCCATATTAAGTGGTGTGTTATTATTACTCTTTGTGCCTTGGTGGAATGATATTTTTCTCATGCTCGGATACTATTGAAATCTAGGATCAATGCATATGTTTCCATGTTGCATCTTCCTGAAATATAAATGGCACTAGTTCCAGTGATTTTATTTATGTGGTTGAGCTGCCATCTTGCATTCTCGGAATGGGTGTATGTGTTCTGAATTTCATTTGAGCTTATTGAAAGTAGACCATGTGTTATTGAGTTGTTAACCAATTTATGTGGTTTGTTGTCTTAAGTTATATTATGTGTATGTGTTCTAAATTCAGGCTTTCTTTAATCATGGGAAGTCATGCGAACGCTAAGATTCCAATTTCCACTCCATTTTCCGTCGGTAAAAGGCAAGTGCAACCCGTATATCTCTTGCAGGGTATTTAGTTCCTTGCTTGTGTTGTGTATATGCTGACCCTACGGTTGCATTCGTGTTTATAAGCTCGTCTAGTACGGTAACTGTCTTTTGATACAAAGGGTAAGTACTCTGATTCAAGTGCATCGTTGTTTGAGCATGGTATGATTTGTTTGGTGAACTTTCTATGCCTTGCTATCATGAAATTATGCTGCATCCCTGGATTGATTGTTATGTGCGATGTTTAATGAATTTCGTCTAGATGCCGTGATGACATCTCGCTAAATTTTACTTTCATATTCCGGTTCACTAGTTTGATAGGCTAGTGAGAATAATAAAAGTATGGGATTGGATTGCGAAAATGATTTGATTTATGAGTAAGATGGATGGAATTAGTAATTACTTGAGAATTGGTGGTGTGAATATGATTATGAGTGTTGAGATTGTGATTTTGAGCGTTGAGAATGTGATTATGGGCGTTGAGGATGTGATTAAGAGTGTTGAAAATGTGATTATGAGTGTTGAGGATGTGAATGGTAATTACTGGATGTGAGAAAGGGCTAATGTGTATGTATTTGGTTATGGCTATGCAAATGAGAGTAATGAATGTAGTTTACAAATTTGTTTATGTCAATTGCATTTGTGCATTCATGATGGAAGAGGTGACCCATGCTGATGCGGGCCTCTGTGCTCACATGTAGTGAGTACGAAAGTCCTACCTCGTAGTCCCATATACGTGGTTGTATGGGAGCGAGTCAGTAAGAGTAGGCACCCTCCACCACGGGGTGGAAGGGGAATGAGAGGGTGCACACCGACGGGTGTGCACTCGGCCATACCGGTATGTGCTAAAAGAGGAGATGAGCATGCATGATGCATCATATGCCTGGAAATTGTGCAAACTGCATTGCATTGTCAATGACAGATCATATTTTATGAGTTGATTATGATGTATGGATATGAGATTCTTCTTTTGTATGGCACATTTGCGTCTGCATTGTATTGACAATGATGGATCATGTTTTATGCATTGGGATTGTTAATTGTTGATTGATGTGAATGAAAACATGATTGCATTGCATAGTGAATGGTAATTTGTAGTTCCTGGGTTAATGCTAAGTGCAGGTTGGAAATTGAGTCGTGGACTCATCCGAAGCTGTCAATGGAGGTATGGAAGATAGTTAAACTGTTTCCTGAAGTTTAGAATATAGTTAATCTGAGTTATGAGATAGCTGTGGGGTGGGCGCTGATTTACATTTATCTTTATTTAATGATTTCAGTTTTATTAATGGTTGTGTTTAATAGTGAAGTACTCGTGTTCCTGCGTTGTGGATTTATTTAAGTTCAGACTGCTTCTTTTATTATGGATGTCAATTAAAAGAACTGTTGCTTTAAGTCTTGAAGTAGTTGTACCTGAGTCGAATTCCTTACTTTTCTACTTGTTACACTTTGCTGAGTCTTGGACTCACGCTTGTTTGCTTCCTGTTCTAGGTACCGTGAAGCTGATTCGCCGGGTTGGGAGTAGAACACGTGCACGACTTCGGTCACCATCGAAACATTTAATCGATGTGTAGAGCCTGGTTGTATTAAATGTGATTGTAATATGTGGTTCGTCGGGGTGTAGTTATTAATTTCTATTGGTTGTGAGATTGGTTAACTAAGGACCTGTTAGAATGATATTATATATTGCACTGTTTTTTGTCTGCTGAGTGGATGTCCTACTTTCTAGAAAGGTCATGCCGAAATTTTTCAAAATTCGGTGACTTAGCATTAGGCCAGGTTAAGAGTTTAGAGATCAAGTTCAGTTTCAGTCTTTTTCGCAGGCTGACGTTCGTTATTTAGAGTTTTTGGTAGCATTCGCGGTGCGTTTGGCGCCGGGGTGTTACAATCCCCCTCGTTCAAAGAATAAATAAATTTTAGTTCCTTTTTCTATAATATTTGTGTCCACTGTATTAACTCCATATGCCTCTCGTTCCTTTGTTCTCATCACAATAGTACAAATGGGCTAGGTCTGGGCCGGCACGGCACAAAGTGCAAATAGGTTGTGCTTGGGCTCGCCGAAAGTGAGTCGTGCCGGCCCGGCGGGCACGACGGGCCGTCGCGGCCCAGCACGGTTCAGACACGAAACACGATGGACCCGTACCGGACCGGCCTAACCCGGCACGATGCCTACCTCTCGTTGGGACCAAAACATTGTTATGGCTTGCCTTTTTGAGGAGATTTTAGGGCTGAAAGTGTGCCAATATCGTGCATCAACAGTGGTAGTTGTAGGTTTATTTTTCTTTTTAGCTCTGCAGATGATGGTAGCAAGCGTCCTTATCCGAGTGTACACTCTTAGTTTGCAAGGCTGCATGGTAGACACAACAGTGATTACCTCATTGCGATGGTAAATATGCGTCCATGCCTTGAGGAGTTATTCAGCTGGTTGATATTGTAAAGGCCACGTTGTAGTCATCCCAGTTGCATGCTATGATATTGCGTGTGAGCAGATAGCACGAAATGATTGCAACTTGCATGTAAAGTTATAAGTCCTCTGCAAAGTGATAATTCAAATTTATTCAAATAGCTTGCCCCTAGTCATGGGTATTATAAGAAAAGTCCAGACTTAGTTAGACTTTGGTTTCTAGAAAACTAGATCCATGGAAGACAATTTTGTACTCAATGTGGTATATAGTGCACTAATGGGTTTGTGTCACGTGATTACTGTAGGTAATAGATCGTACCTTTCGTATTATTGTTGAATATCACTATGGTTATATTTACATTTTCTTAAAATCCCACATTTACAATTATTGTTTGGAAATTACTAATATCCATATTTGAACTAAAATTGGCTTTATGAAACAATACACTATAACCTCCCCTGAATAACCTTGCATATAGCTATTAGTAGGGATGAAAACATAACGGAAATGGTCACTAAATGGCTATTCTATTTCTATTTCCATATTTTTTTGCGGTAACATAAACGAAATCGGAAACCCTAGAAATGGATACGAAAACGGATGCGAAACGGGATGGAGCTGATATGGAAACGAAAGCGAAAAATTCCATCCAGGTATGTTCCTAGTTGTAACACTCTAAAAAATTGCAAATTCTTTAATTGAGCATTTAATTTGGGTTCTATGGATTTTCAACATTTAATTAATGTTTTTATAGATTTAAATAAATAATTTATTTGAGAAAAACCAAAATCTTACTAGAAATAATTTTCCTAAATTTTAAATATTGTAAAATATTTTTGATAGAATTTTAAACTCTATTTAATATTTTCTATAAAGCAATATATTTTGGTATTATTTAAATTAGAAACCGAATTTAAAATCTCTATTTTTCTTATGAGCCAAAACCCACTTTTCTTTCTTGTTGGTCCACTCTACTTATCAGCCAGCAAGATTTTTCGGTTTTATTTATATGAAATTTCATTAGTTTTCGTTTTAAAAGCGGCTCTCTCCGTTTTCGTTTTCTTTTTTGGCAAAAAATTTTCGTTTCCGATTGTAAGCTGATATTTTCCATTTCTAAAAAAGGCTTCCGTTTTCATTTTTCTCCGAAATAGCTGAAACTTTTCGTTCTGTTTTTAACCCTAGTTATTAATATTTGTAAAGGTCTTGCATAGTACGAAAATACTCACTTTGCTTATTGAACAATTACCAGTTGAACAAGACAATCCAGATTGGGTTACTTCTATTCTACCGGATTTGGAAATGCCGATGAGGATGAATACTATACGTCATCCTCCTAATACAAGTTTAAAAATGTAAACGCAAATGAAATAATAAATAATCATCATCTTTTATTTATTTATTTATACTTTAATGTTTATTTAACTTTTAAATAGTGATGTAAGGATTAAGGAAGCATCTTTCGAAAAATAGTTGCTTCTTGATTAGCATATGGTGCTGCCCTCATTGACTTGAATGTGCTGTCCCAGCAGTGAAAACCGACGTTATGATAGACTGGTTTGAGGATTTTTATGTAATTTCTGTAACACGCAAGGACCTTCTGTAAAACTGCAGTTCTATTACTGTTCGGCATATTGTGGGCCAGTGATGTTTGTGGGCTGTGATTTCTGGGCTTCTCTCGCTCCCCATGCCGCTATTTAGATAGTCTGTTCGGGGGTTTCGAATCAAAAGCGAAAGCACAGTTACCATCCCATCAAACAGGGCCTCAACCGACCTTGAAGGCTTGATTAATGAATACGGAATAGAGAAATAGATATCTAACACTCTGCGTGTCTGACTCTGACTTAGAAAAGAAATATGGATATATTAGTTCATATTCCGCTCCAATTACATGCCTAGTATTCCGATGTCTAGTGACCGGACCAAACTGCCGTCACAAAAGGTCCATCGCACTTGAGTTGCCACAAAAAGGCCGAGGCGATTGGCCGTCACAAAGCATTTTTCAGACGGGTAACCGTAACGAAAGGCCGTATATGTCATGCATGCTTTAATGCACATTTGGTGACGGCAAAAAAAATTATGCTGGCTGTGGATTTGTGAGCTGTGACCTGACTGGTGGATTATTTGTAATTGGACTTGTACGTTAATTTGAAAATAAATGTGCAATAGTCATGTATCACACCGGTTTTTTTTTTTCAGAAATAGCTGTCGCACTCGCAATTCTCAACATAATGGGCAGCAAAATTTTGCGTGCTTTGCCAACCGTGGCATAGCCTAGCGATGCAGCACTTTGCATCTCTGGCTAATGATCAACATTTACTATATTCCCACCGACCACATGGCATGGATTTTTCATCATTACAACCAGTGATTTGTGGTTTGTAACTTATAAGTAGGGCAGAGCCAGTCAAGGCGTAAGTCTCAGGCCAGGCTAACTATTCTCGGAACATAGCCCAAGTGGACCGGCGGTTCTTAACCATTTAAGTTAGCCTTTTTAATTCTAGACCTAAGCTATAGCTCGAGTGGTTAGAGACCTGACTCCGCCACTAGTTACGAGATTTACTATGGCTGAACTAGTCAATTGTTTCCGTCCTCTAAGAACCAATTGCTCCTGCCCTCTTAAAAAATGAAAAATTGCAAGCTTTTTATTTCATGTGTACAGAAACACCACGTAAGCCACAGCCTTTCACTTTCGCAGGTGGTAATTTGGTACATCTCTGATTATAATCAACGTAGCCACTAGCCACTAATCTGCAGTTGCCTAAAGATAAGAACACCACAGATAAGGGGAAGGAATCTTACTAGGACTCCACAAGAGGAACGGGGAAAAAAAACTTAACTGAATTCTGATGAATTCACTGCAGTGTTAAAAGGGGTAAAAACGACGAACACGCTCAAGTGCGCATAACGACAGGAGGAAATCTAACAAGCGTGCGTTTTGTCCGCCTGTAAAGTCACTTCACCTCAAAATCTAACAAGCGTGTGTTTTGTCCACCTGTAAATCAAATGAAAATCGTGGTACAAATCAAACCAAAACAAGCAACACCTTAGTACCTTAAACTAGTGTGCGCTGTAGTAAATGTAGTGCAGTACAGGTACACTACTGCTATATTTCACTTTCCCTTCCTCCCTCGCTGGCTCAACGCCTCAACGGTTATACCTTCCTTCCCCACGGTACAAACCGTCCTCATGGCCTCAGAATCTTTGCAATGCAAGGTACCAGAACAAAATCTCCTAGTTTGTCCTCTTTGTTCTTCCATCTGGGAAAACATTTTGAGCTCAGCAATCTATTTCTCGTTCCGTTTGATCATTTTTTTTATCACGGCTGATTATCTGTTTGTAAGTTGCTTCTTTGTTCCTGGAATTTGTGTTCTCTTTTGCTCTGTTCATGTCACTCTTTCTTGGCATTCAGGCCATGCAGATATGCTGGTGATTTAATGCTTGATTTTCTTGATCTGTAGACTGTGGTGCTTAGGGTGTCCATCCACTGCGAGGGATGCAGGAAGAAGGTCAAGAAAGTGCTCCAAAGTGTGGAAGGTGTGTATCTATCAGCTACATTTTGATTTGTATCTTTAGCTCTCCAATTTTTTATATCGCAGAAGCTACAGTTTGAAGTGTCTTTCGTATGTCCAGTTGCATCTGAGCATGCAGTCATCAAGAAAGCATCTGCAAACAGAGAGTTTTGCTCAATCCGAAGATAAGTCGTGACTAATTGGCCTTCTTTTTGGTGCTGAAGGCGTGTACAAATGCGACATCGACGCCCGGAGCAACAAGGCGACGGTCGCCGTCACCGGAAAGGTCAGCGCCGACGCTCTTATCCAGAAGCTGCGCAGGTCCAGGAAGCATGCCGAGCAGTGGCCCGAGGAGCAGAAGCAGCAGCACCGACCCACCGACACCCAGAGCCTAGAAGCTAAGAATCAAACCACCGAGCCGGACAATCCCGGTGAACCCACCGACAAGCCGGCATCCGGCGACGCCGTAACAAACCCCGGAGAGCCGAGCAACCCAAACGCATCCCCTGAAGAACCCAAGAGCAGTTCCGGCGAGACCGCGAAGCCGGACCAGGAAAGCACGGAGAACGCCAATGTCAGAGTCAATGGCAACGCCGACGCCCACGGCAATGCCAGTCATGGCGGCTCCAAGGAGGCCACGGCGGAGCAATTCATCGAACCAAAGAGGAAACGAAAGCAGCAGCAGCAGGAAAAGCCAGTTGGCGCCAAGGCGGCGGCCCTACCAGAACAAGCCAGCTCCGTGGGTCACCTGCCACCGCCCGTGCAGCAGCAGCCGGTGCACGTCATCAGCTATAACGTGGCGCGGCCGAGCGCGAGCTCGGCGTACTACGCCGCCGCGCAGGCGGCAGTGCCGGTCTCGAGGCCTCCGCCGCCACAGGAGCACTCGTACTCGCACTCGCCGTACTCCTACTACTACTCGCAGCCGTCGCCTTACCGCTACTACTACCACTACGGCTACGGGACGCCGCCGAGGAGCGCGACTTCGCCGGCGCGGGACTCCTACGGCGATCTTTTCAGCGATGACAACGCCAACTCTTGCAGTGTAATGTGAAACAGCGAATCAGCTTCATTATGAAATAAGCCAAACTAGTTTAGTGTTGCTTAGCTTAAATCTATCTGGGATATGTAGAATCACCACAAGTAGTTGTTGCATCAGTGGGTGTTAAATGATTCTGTGTTCTTCATGTTCACAAATCAAGACTCGTAACATTTTGTAAGATGTACCACTTGATGACCCAACTATGTAAAATTTGAAGGCAATTAGACCAGCAGTATCTTGAACTGTTGGAGTTCTTTTTAGCTCTTCCTGATCTTGTATGTAGACGTGAGTTATGGATACTGTTGGTTCATTACTTGACAGAAAATCTACTAACGCGTTTGAAATTTCGGTGCAAACAGTGAGGTATTTTCTGAGAGGGTGTGAATTCGTCTGAAATTTAGCAGGAAATGCCGTGAAGTCGGTTCAAAGAAGGGTAGTTGGTCGTAATTTTTTAAAATGTAGCAGGAGCATTGCCAAGCTTCATAGATGGTAGAAGAAATGTACAGTTACAGGGGGCTAAGCCCAAGTGACAACTTGGTAGCTCGTCATAATTTGATTACGAAAGAGTTGAATGAGATTTAATTAATTTGCCAATGACAGTTTTGGTCTAGTTACACCAAGATACTGTTTGAATCTGACTTAACTGAACGTAGGTCTTGCAAGAAACCTGCAGGATGTGGATCGTAGTAAGGTTCAGCTTGATCGAGATAATAATAGTTTCTCTCAGAGAAGTCAAGTCAGGTCACTTCATAGTTCACTAATTTCTACCAAAAGGCAATATACCTTCCATTAACCAGACCTCGAAAGTCGAAACACAAGTTGCCCATTTGTGGTTTGCCTTTTTCCCTGTTGTGTGTAAACATTCAGGAAAAGAGAACAAAAGAAGCCTGGAATTGACTGTGATTCAAGTGTCCTTTTCTCATTCAATTGCCACACCCAGTGTCCTTTAGCTCCAAAATCATCCCCCACCGGCTTCAAAAATCAATCGAAAATCACTAGAAACTGAACCATTACGAAGTCAAACTCTATGAAGTCGGCGGTCAAAAAAAATCAAAAATCAACCTAGTTTCTTTGAAAAATCAGCAAACTAAGCCAAACAATTTGGAAGCTGATTTTCGAGCGATTTTTACCGATTTCGACTGGTTTTCCACACGTAAAATTTAATGAATTTTTGAATTGGATCGGTTTATCCATCGATATATTTTGTTGAACTGGTTCATACGAAAATCATGAGCAATTTTTGTCAAATTTTTAAACCTGACCACTTGGCAGGAACAGCAGAAAGCAAAGTAGTGCTAGTCTGCTAGATGCCTAGATTCACCTTTGGCTGGCCCTAGCAGGGTATGCAGTATGCTGAAGCTAACATGGCAAAGTGCATTTAATCTTGCAGGGCACTGACAAGAACAGCTTGGCTTGGGGTATGGTGCATGACCATGACCAGAGTGCTCGAGGCTGAAGCAGAGATTGCGTCCACAGCTAAAGACAACTACAGCTTGTGAGGATAAGAGGGAGACGAGAGAATCCTGTGTAAGCAAAGTGCATGAACAGCTTGGGTAGCCTAGGCCCTAGGATAAGTTTTTGTGCAAACTCTCAAGTCTCAAGTACAAACAAGCAGTATGGGTTGCATGGGAGTAAAAGAAGCAGGGTTGGCATATTCGGCATCTCGAGGACAGAGTGGTGAACGGTGATACCAAGGTGGTGGGCCCAGATCCTCGAAGATTAAATAGCGGGGCCCACAAGAACAGAATTGGAACTGAGTTACGCCAGTAGGACCGCAGTACAGAGCTCAGAATTCAGGCTTGCTCTCTGCATTTCTTCTCAAATGAAGTGTTGTGAAAATAGGAGTTGTTATTTGTGAAGCTCTTATAGTCCTCCTACCCTTAACTTGCTAGTTCCAGTTGAACCTGTCATACTTATTATCATTGATTAAGATTAGAACTGCAAAATAAGTAAATCGTGCAGCATTTTGTTGATGTGTTCAATATGTCATTTTGTTGATGAGTTCAATTTGTTTGCAATAGTATCTGCAATGAGCACATATTCATTCTTAATATCCTTTTTGTCCTTCCCTCAGAGTCATGATTAGACTTGAGAGTTGGCCTTGCTATTTTTCCTTATTTGATTCGAGAGGTGATTCTATGTTTTTTTTATGTTGTACAAATATTAAAGTATAAATTAATGATAGATGGTAATTATTTACTCCTTTCATTTGCTTCAAAATTTATACAACCTGTATTGAGAAAAAAAGTATTGAAGCACTGCTCATCTTATTTGGCTCTTTGTAGTGAAACGAGACAGGTATAGTTATGCGAGAGGGACCCTCGTCTTTATAGTTGTATTGCCATGGAGTGCACCGCATCATGCCACTGGTCCTCTATGGCCGTGCCGCTATGAGCAACTAGATCCAGATGCCTTCAATAGCTGGCCAGATCTAGACATCGGTGGCTGCCAAGGCGGGCAAGTGCAACAGCAAAGGCAACCGTGGTCTGGCGACAGCAAGCATGGTAGCAGCGGTGACATTGGCCATGGTCTAACAGCGCTGGGCAAGTGCGGCAGCGGTGGCAAACATGGCCTACCAATGGCGGCGGTAGGTAAGCACGGTAGTGGCGACAACCATGCCCTGATGACGACAACGGCAGGCAAGCAATAGCGGAGACAGCGGCAGGCAAACGTGATAGCGGTGATGACCATAGCCATGGCCTAACAACGGTGGTCAAGCTGAAAGTGCATCTAGGCCCCTAATTGTGTTCTGGATGATTAATGACAAACGATTAAGGGACTAATGGCTTAAATGAGTGCATGAGCAGGTGTTAGTCCCAAAAGGAAAGCATCTACGGATTATGGTGACCCTCAAAAGTCAAAGGAAGAACGGCGTCGACCTAGCGTAGACCCTTTAATTTTATTGAGTCAATAGGATCGCCGTACTATCAAGAGGGATGGGTATAGGTGCTCTAGAAATGATCTCCGTGCTCAAATGAACATCATTTACAAAACAAGTTTTCGAAGTCACCAAGCACGACACTCACCTTGTTTTCATTTTGTGCTGATGATATCGGATAGTCCGATGTGTATATCGGATAGTCCGATAGTATCGGATTCTCCGGTGTGAGTGTGGGTGCCTGTCTGGGATCTCTCGGGAAAAGTCGGATTGTCCGATATCTTATATCGGACTGTCCGATGTTGTTTGAAAATTTTCTTCTAAGTCTTTTCCTTGGATCTCTCGGGAAACATCGGAATGTCCGATGGTAAATATCGGAACATCCGATGTATTCTGAAAATTTTTCTAAGTCCTTGGACTGGAACTCTCGGGAAACATCGGACTTTCCGATGTTTAAGATCGGAACATCCGATGTGGACTTAGAAAGATTTTGGAAGTTGCTGAGTTCGTTGAAAACTCTCTGGAAACATCGGAACATCCGATGTGTGAAATCGGATAGTCCGATGTGTGCTTTTTCTCAGCAGTTTGTGAATTTTCGAGTGGAGTTGATCTGGAAATTTGCACTGATCGGATAGTCCGATGTGTGTCATCGGATAGTCCGATGTGGGGGTCTGACACAGGCCAGAACGGCTCTTTTTTGTGTCTTGGCTATATATACCCCACCCTCTCTCATTTACTACACACCTACCAGCACATTGTGCATTTACTTCACTCTTGCTATTCCTTTGCTCTCTTGCTCTCTCTTGTGTTCATCTTTGTGATATTTATTGAGAGATTTAAGCAAGTGGTTTTCTAGTGCCTTGATTTCAAACCGAGAAAGTCCATTTGAGCACTAGGGTGATTTTTCAAGAGCGGATCTACACTCCATTTATTACTCTTGGAGATTGAGGTCTCCTAGACGGCTAGGAGTCACCGGTGAGCTCTCGATCTTCGTGTGGGAAGCCGCCGGAGTTTGTGAAGGTCCGATTCCACCTCCGTAAGGAAAGGGATTAAGAAGTGAAACCGGCGAGTGCTTTGTGCAACACCGGGAGGATCGTGGTCGAAAGGGACCCGGGCTTAGTGCCTCCTCAACGAAGACGTAGGATCTCCTCAAAGATCCGAACTTCGGGAAAAATCGCTGCATCTTCTTGGGTTGTGAGTGTTCTATTTGTTCCCTTGTGCACTTGGCCTAATCTTGTGGGGATTCAAGTTTTTGGGTAGCTACTTGCAGTAGATATTGGTTGATCTAGTATCTCAGGTAGTTGCCTTAGCTCAGAAATTTCTTTTGGTAGAAATCTAGACTCTTTAATTTCTAAGATCTACTTTCTAGGGTTTATTGCGCTCTGATCGGATTGTCCGACCTGTAGTATCGGATAGTCCGATATCAAAGTCGGATATTCCGATAATTCCGCTGCTAAATTAGTTTTAAATTTGATTACGCCTATTCACCCCTCTGGGCGATTTTATCGATCCTTCACAAGCATAGCAATAGCGACGACAGCAGGCAAGCGGAGCAGCGATGACAGCCAAGGTACACATGGCATCCGATAGACACAGTATGTCATGCTCGTGCTCGCCATGCCAATGTGTTGTGTTGGGCCACCGCGGCTTGAGACCTTCGTGCTCGTGACAGCGGCATAGCTCCCAGGATTAGTCGTGATGAAGTACAATAAGAATATAAGACTACAAGTACAATAAGATTACAATAAGTCAAATGTGTTGCTTGCTGTATTTGTTTGCAAATTGCAAGTGTACTAAAGATTGCCATTTGTTAAGCAAAATTTCTTTTTTAAAAAGTAAATTTCACAAAACTACAAGTTTTTTGCACAAACTAATAAAAAAACTACATATCTTATTTTCTAGTTCACAAAACTACAGATTTTAGAAAAAAAAATTGTTTCACAAAATTACAGGTTTCTTGTACAAATATTAGAAAACTATAAATTTTAGCTTCTATTTCACAAAACTACAAATTTTAAGAGAACCTGTATCACAAAACTACAAGTTTTAGAATTAATCGTTTCTTGTAATGGGTCTGATAGTCTGGACTCACATGATAGCCTCGTGCGTGAGTGAAACAGAAATGAGGGCGTGTGAGACCAGCATATGGGCTCACACTGTCAGACTCATTATAAGAAACGGTCAATTCTAAAACTAATAGTTTTGTTAAACAAGTTATCATAAAATCTGTAGTTTTGTGATATAAGTTCTCTTAAAATTTGTAGTTTTGTAAAATAGAAACTAAAATATATAGTTTTCTAATAGTTTGTATAAGAAACTTGCAATTGTATGAAACAAGTTCTTTTAAAATATATAGTTTTATAAAATAAAAACTAAAATATGTAGTTTCTAATAGTTTGTATAAGAAACATGTAATTTTGTAAAATTTACTCTTTCTTTAAAACACACTTCTACTTTTCTAAACAAGCACGAAGAATTTGTAGGTACAGACAACATCCCATTCGGAAATGAATCAAATAATCAGCCGTTGACAAGAGGTCCGCCTGCTACGAGCATGCATGAGGATGTAAGCTCCACTGCTCAAGGTCCTCCTATATGGACGCCTGACTTGCTGAGTTGAATCTACTACCAATCTTTATGGGCAATTGGATCAATTCTTGGTGCAACTCAAAGGGTTGATATGAGATCTATGAGAAGGACAGGGGTTGTCAGAATTCTGGTTGCTGTTCTGGATGTGAATAGTATACCGACGGATACGGATATTGTGGTTGATGACTGCTTGTACGAGATTTACTTCAAAGTTGATCAGGTGGTAAATGAGAATGCTGAGGTTCCTGATGAGTTTGATGAAGCTGATGATCTCGATGATCCGGATAATCAAGCTAAGGGTGCAGATCATGATATGCCTGATGTTGCTAATGGAAATAAGGACAGTCTTCCTGAGAAAGGTCTTTCGCCTAGAGGCAATTTACAGGGTGACAAAGGTCCTGTCACAGGGGCTCCTAGTGTGAATCAGATGCAACAAGATTGTGAGGCTGTGGTGGAGGAAAATAACAATTGGGTTGTCACTGATAAGGGTGTTGATAACATCTTTGAGGCTGCGGTTTTTACTGAGTGTGACACTGATAAGGGTATTGATAGCACATTGAAACCTTTAGATAAATGCTTCGACAGTCATATTTTGGTTCTTTCTTCGGATGCTGTTGGTGTTAAATTGCCAAATGAATTTGGCAACAGGAAGGTGGCCGGTGATAAAAATCTGGTAGCCGGGTTTTTGACAGAATCTGTCAAAACTGTTTTGCTCCCTGATAAGGATTCTCATGATACTGAAGTGGTGGCAGATTATCAGATGGAAAAGTCGGTGGGGCAAGAAGGTGGGGTTCAGATTTTGCAAGAGGACCTTGTGGAGAGCTGTGATGTGAGTTTGTGTGATAACAGTAATTCTTGCTGTGTGCATTTGGATCATTCAATGGAGGAGAGTGGGATTGCGGTAAATTCTTTGTCGGATGGTTATTTACCAGTTGTTGATCCGAGTGGGGAGATGATGCTCATGTCTTCTCAGGTGGAGGATCAAGTTGTGGTTAATGGTTTGGTGCCGACAATAGATGTTTCTGTTCAAGCTGATATTAATGCTTTGCTGTTTTCGGTTGAACCTGGAAATTCTATGGTACCTGATGGTGTTTCCAGAGTGGGGGATGTGTCTCTGCTTTCTCGGTTTCCTGGGAAACAGCTCGAGCACCAGGATGGGAGTGCTTCTGTGTGTGCTGCTAGTGAGGAATGTTTTGATGTTTTTAATAAGATAGGTAATTCACCTAGTCACAATGGTAAGGGTGAGAAGGGTACATTGTCTGGTGCTTCAATCGGTTCGGGGATGCAGCAGGCATCCGGGGCTGTTGAGGATGCGGCTGAAAAGGGGGTGGACTGCATTATTGCTCCTTCGGCTAGATGTGTTGGATATAAGCTGTTGGTTGAAGTCCCTGATAGTTCTGTTGTCGGTGACATTCACCAGAATGGAGCTCAATCTGTCAGTACTGGTTTTGGTCTTTCGGTCAAGGTTGGGCATGAGGGTTTGTTTTCTCCAGTAAAGCAGGATCAGGTTGCTGTTGGTGAAGTGGAGTTTCTCTCTAACAGTGTGCAGTTAGATCAGGTTATGGAGGAAGATGATATCGCTGTGACTACTTTGTCGGCTGGTCATGGGGTTCCTCTGGTTGCAGGTCAGTGTGTGGATGATCAGTTTAATACTCATCTGGAGAGGGTTCCGGTCTCAGTTGGTGGCGTGGGTGCTGTCGCATCAATTATGGAAATAGGCTCTGATACTCCTGGTACTAAATCTAACAGCGATCCATATTTGGATATTCATAGACCTGTTGACACTGAGATGCAAATTATAGAGAAGGCTATTGATATTGCTGTCGATGGGCTGCTGGATGAAATCAGCGCAATGGTTGTTGCTGAAATTGATGATGATACTGTTGTCAACAATGTGTTGCCGGTGCAGTCCGTTCTGGAGGAGGCCGATTTGGCATATGCTGGGCAGAACCTTGGAGAGTCACAGTTTGATGGTGGTTCTTTGGTTGCTCATGAGGTCCAAGAAGATGTGGGTCCGAACCTTCAAGGACTAAATCGTCTGACACTGCAAACTTTATGTAAGAAAAACGGTATTCGTGCTAATCTTTCCAATGTGGCCATGGTGAATGCTCTTCAAATGCTGGACAAGATCAATGGGTGGGAGGAGATCAAATTATCTATGATGCCTGGTCCTAAGATGCGGGAGAGTAGATCTAGTGCAAGGATTGCTGCGATGGGGGATACTCATATAATGGAGAAAGCTCAGAAGCTGGTGGCTAAGAAGAATTCTTTGGAGCAAGGTAATTGTTTATCGTTTACATCGTTTTCGATTCTAGTATTATTTCTAGAATTGCCAATATAGGTGTGTCTATGGGTAGAGATAATCTTGTTATTTCTTCTTCATTACTTCTCTTAAAATATAGAACTTGATAGACTTAGAGTATCGGCAAAAGTTCTACATCTAGAATCGCGCGTTCCACACCTAAGATTAATTTGGATGTGGAGGAAGAGGAAATTTTGATTCTCAGCTCAGTCATATTCGACGAGAATTTAATGAGAATGTGAATGAGGCAGGATTTGATCACATTTGTTGTGATTTATCTGCAACACCCCGTAGGAAAAAATCCAATCTTAGAAAATTTAATATGGGGGGTTCAAATCCTAAAAAACCAAAGACTCTATCAAAACTCAGTTTCAAATGAAAGGGTTATTCTGGAATAGCAGAGGTCTTGGTGACTTGGCTAAGTATGTGTATTTGGAGGATATGGCTAATGCGAGCAAATAGATTTTATTGCTCTTATGGAAGCGGGTGGGATCGGTTCCGGATGCAATCCTTAGAAAGTTTAGTGGTGGCAAAGAATTTATTTGGCATTTGCATGGCACCTCATGGACTGATGCAGGGGAATGCTTCTTGGGGTCAATCTAATGGTATATGATATTGGAGCTATCGGCGAAGGAATTATTATGTAAAGTTCACACTTGAAATAAAGATGATGGCTTCAAATGGGCTCTAATTGCGATATATGGACCTGCACAACATGAACATAAGGAGTCTTTTTAATAGAGATGGCTCATATGTGTAATAAGGAGTCTTTGCCGTATATTATAGGTGGGGATTTTAATATTATCGTAGCTCAAATGATAAAAACAAGGAAAACTTTGATTGAAATGGCGGATCTTTTTAATATGGTTATTCAATCTCTTAATCTCGAGAGATATATATGTGCAGTCGACAATACACTTGGGCGAGTAGTGGGCATAATCCAACCTTTGAAAAATTAGACGGGGTTTTGGTTTCTCTGATGAGGGAGCAAAAATACCCACTTACGAGTGTCAAGCTAGAGACGAAGTACCTCGGACCATACACCTTTGTTATTAGTCTTGGGGCTTCTACCCATAATAGAAAGGCTCCTTTATTCAAATTTGAACGGGGGTGGTTGATTAGAGAGGGCTTTTATGAGCTGGTTGCTCATAAGTGGCAATCAGAGACACGTGGGAGGAATGCTATCGAAAGATGGCAGAATAAGATTAGATCTCTTCGTCAATTTTTGAGAGGTTGGGCCAAGCATACAGCTGGCCATAACAGAAAGGAAAAGAAGAAGTTAATTTCAATGATCGATGCTCTCGATAAAAAGGCAGAGTGTATGATACTCTCTGAGCAGGAATTAAATCAAAAGCATTATCTTAATGAGCGTCTAGTTCACTTGTTGAGGGAAGAAGAACTCAAATGGTATGAGAGAGCAAAAACTAAGAACCTCTTAGAAGGTGATGATAATACTAAATATTTCCATTTAGTTGCTAATGGCAAGCATAGAAAACAACACATTTTTAAGTTGGATCAAGAAGATGGTGTAATAGTGGGTGATGCTGAATTAAAAGCATATATCACAAACTATTATCGAGGTCTGTTTGGACCACCGAGAGAAAATAACTTCAGTCTTGTGGAAAATCATAATTTAGATATACCTCAAATTCTGAAGGCGTAAAATGACGCTCTCATTGAACCATTTTACGAAAGAGAGGTTAAAGATGCGGTATTTCGGATGGAACATAATAAATCGTCCGGTCTGATGGTTTCCTGCGAATTTTATCGAGTGTTCAGGACATTGTAAAAGTGGATCTTATGGCGTTGTTCAATGATTTTTATTATGACCGTTTACCTCTATATAGCCTCAATTTTGGAATAATTTCTTTCTTGCCTAAAGTAAAAGAGGCAACAACAATCCAACAATACTGAGACCAATATGTTTGTTAAATGTGAGTTTTAAAATATTCACGAAGGTGGCTACGAATAGACTTATGGGTGTGGCTAACAAGGTGGTTAGACCATCACAAACAACTTTCATGCAGTGGGAATATTATGGAGGGTCTTTGTGATATTGCACGAGACCATTCACGAATTGAATTCTAAGAAACTTAATGGAGTGATTCTAAAGATTGACTTTGAGAAAGCCTATGATAAGGTTAAATGGTCTTTCCTTGTTGAGACTCTTCGTATGAAGGGTTTTGGCCAAAATGGTGCTCGTGGGTCGATAAGTTTGTTGTTGGTGGAAGTGTGGGAATCAAAGTCAATGATGACATTGGACATTATTTTCGGACCAAAAAGGGCCTTAGGCAAGGTGATCCTATGTCACCTATCCTTTTCAATCTTGTGGTGATATGCTCTCTATAATGATTAAGAGATCAAAAGAAGATGGCGGATTAGAGGGTGATCCCTCATCTAATAGAGGATGGTTTATCCATTCTGCGATATCACAGATGATCGATTTTATTTATGGATCATGATATTGAGCAAGCTAAAAATATGAAGTTATTGCTCGGTGTTTTTGAGCAATTATCGAGTCTGAAGATTAATTTTCATAAAAGTGAAATTTTTGCTTTAGCGAAGCCAGCGTTATAACATTCTTATATTAATTTGTTTGGATGCGGGTTAGGATCTTATCCGTTCAGTACTTAGGCATCCCGATGCATTTCCATAAGCTTTGCAATGCGGATTGGAATGTAATCGAGGATAGATTCAAACATAAACTAAGTACTTGGAAGTCCAAACATCTCTCTTACTAGGCGAGCTTATTCTCTTAAATTCGTGCTAAGCGACCTACCTATGTTCATGATGTCATTTTTGAACTTCCTAAGGGTGTCACAAAGACCGGACTTCTACTGTTCGAGTTTTTTAGCGGGGTAATAAGGAAGCGAAAATATCGGCTTGCAAAATAGAATATTCTTTGTCGTCCCAAAGATCAAGGAGGTCTAGGAATAAGCGATCTGAAATCAAGAATAAGTGTCTCCTGAGTAAGTGGTTATTTAAACTACTAAATGAGGAGGGGACACAGCAAACTTTGCTCAGGAATAAATATCTGAGTTCAAATTGTTTAACTTAGGTGCATATTAAACCTCGGGATTCACATTTTTGGAAAGGGTTTCTCAAGGTCAGGGACAATTTCCTTAGTTGTGGAACATTTCACATTCAGGATGGTTCACAAACTAGATTCTGGGAGGACAAGTGGGTGAGATCTAAACCACTCAAAGCGCAATTTCTAGTCTTTTTAACATTGTCAATTCCCGCATAGCACGGTGGCAAGTGTCATGGCGCAAATGCCACCGAATATTACCTTTAAATGCGTGCTTTAGTGGGGGATAAATTGACATCGTGGTATAAACTAGTAGCAAAAGTAGCTAATATTCAGCTCACAAATAAAAGGGATACTTTTACCTGGGATCTACATAGCCATGGTCACTTCTCCATACGATCTATGTATGGTTATCTCATGAACCATGGGACTCCGTTCAATATGAAATTTATTTGGAAATTAAAGGTTCCTTTGAAAATAAAGATTTTCCTTTGGTATGTGCAGAAAGGAGTGATATTAACAAAAGATAATTTAGCCAAAAGGAATTGGAGTGGGAGTTCTAAATGTTGTTTTTGTAATACCAATGAAACAATAAAGCATTTGTTCATTGATTGCCACATGCCAAAAATATTTGGAGAATTATTTACATTGCTCTTGGGTTGACTCATACGATCTATTATGCACATGTTTGGAAATTGGCTTTGAGCTTTGACAAGAAAGAAAAAAAGACTGATTGAATATTCGAAAAAAGTGAAATTGATTTTAGACACTACTAAAAAATCGAGCCAATTAAACCCCTGAACATCATCAAACCTTTAATTTCGGCGAAAAGAATGAGTTGCTTCAATGACACCGCTCTTCTTCTGCATTTGATGCATCATGTATACTAGTGTAGTGCCTATCCTCCTCTCATGTAGGGAGTAAAGATTTATTTATACTCGGATTGTGTGCGGAGATGCAGTAAGCAATGGAGATTGGAGAATGGTCTTGTCAAATGGAGCTATGGCCTATGGAGGTGAATAGGTCATGTCAAATGGAGCTATGGAGCATGGAGGTGAATAGGTGATGGCAGCTAGCACAGCATGCTGCGGCTGCGGAAAGAACAGGGCAGGGCAGGGCAGGACAGGGTAGCGGCGCACACCAGTGTCTATGACTGACCCTTGGACGCTAGCTAAAATCTCGAAGTAAAAATAGGACTTGCTTGACACAGTAGACAAAATGACCCTTGGACACGAGCCTAAAATCTGAAAGTAAAAATGTTACTTCAGGCGCTCTGTTTTTTCCTCTATAAATAGACCCCTTGGTAAATAGAGAGTGTGAGATCACTTGTAACACTTACTACGAATGCAATATATTTGTACCGTCTCTCTTGCGCATGATTCTTATTGAGTCTCCCTTGCACCATCCGCGGTTGACGCATCCGACCGGAGTGGCTACAAGTTTATAGTCCGATCTGGCATCAACGACACATGAGGCTCCTAATATAGATGAAAACATACCGTGGAACAGCTTAGGTTTGCTCACATTAGATTGCTCCCAAGAACTAAATTAAGTACAATTTTTTCGTTTGGTAGATCATATGGTAAAACCGAAGTACGGTAAAAAGAATCGCGAATCCGCTACTTCAGCGCTCAAAGTAACGCATCAAGTCAGAACAGCTCGATAATACCAAATGCAGAACTAACGCCGCTTGTCACCAACAGGCACATCTAATATCTAGACAGATTGCTCACAGCAAAAATCAAGCCTGCGCAGCAGCCTCGGCGTTGCGCTTCCTTGCCTAGTTGCCTCTTCAATGATGCCGAGCTTGATGCCCTTCCTTGCCTTTGGGGAGAGAAATCCACGGCTTCTTGTCCTTGCCGACGGTGAAGACGTTGGCCATGCGGGTGGCAAACTGGTGGCCAAGGGCATTCCTCAACGTGGATGGTCTCGAAGCTGCCCTTGTGCTTCTCCCTGCTCTTGATCACTCCGACACGCCCCGTGTTCCTCCCACCAGTCACCATCACGACATTCCCGACATCAAACTTGATGAAATCCACAATTTTGCTAGTCTCCAGGTCGATCTTGATGGTGTCATTGGCTTTGATGAGAGGAGGAATACCCTTCTGTCCAAATTTCACAGACCTCACCTTGCAGAGCTTGAACTGCGGGACAGGATACAACCTCAATCCTCAATAACAAAAGAAAAAAGTTTCACTAGCAAAAAATAGAAACAATAGTCCTCAAGCACAGGATAACGGTCATTACATATGTCTTAATAACTTTTTTTGCAACAGAAGCAAAGGGCGACATAAATTTTCAAAAAGGAAAAAGAAAGACAAGGGCAAAGGACACCATATTGGGAAATTCAACAAAACAATTGTAAGCTTTGGGGAAGCAACTTAATCCAGATAAGAATCTTTTGCGAAAGGAAGTAGATATTAATTGGATTTCTAACTTGAATCACTTTGTCACGCAAACAAAAGTAACCACACTAATCTACATCAGACAGAGCTACATCTGAAGTAAAAATAACCTAGGAGGCTAGGACTAGTTGGGAATTTTAGTTTGATGTAAAATGACCATATCACACAGAAGCATACAAAGCAATAGCAATTTCTATCAAGGTTGATAGTGTCATAGTGATGAATACAAACCTTAGCCTCCATCCCTGATGCTGTGGAGACGGAAGCGACCCTCAGGAGCTGTTTGGTTACCTGGTTTTACGTAGTCAGACTCGCGGGAGTCAGGGAACCAGCGTTTGGTTACTCGTTATATCGCGTGAGTCTGCACCCACATATGTAAGATGGTTGTTTAGTTGTCTGCGCACGGTGCGGATGTCAGGCTAGCACGATGCACAAAACACTCACAATCAATTTTGTGAAAAATGAGTTCCATGACCATTTCCTAGAAGCAGACTGAGACGATACAAACTCTCACAATCAGACTCATGCGAGACAGTAACCAAACAGCCAGAAATTCTCCCCGGTCTTTGGAATTGACACAACATCTGCGGGACACAAGAAAATAATAAAGGAAACCGCAGCATTCAATAGCCAGGAAATTTTTGTACGTAACAAAAATCATGATCCAGAAAACAAGAATACTTACCCATGAATCCAGCCGGATATGTCTTGTCAGTGCTGACCTTCCCATCAACCATGACATGTCGCTGCATCAAGATTGAAATAGCTTCACGGTAGGTCAGAGGCTCAGAGCATACTTCAGCCTGTTCCTCAGGATAAGGATCAAAGGTAAGCACTCCCTAGCTTTGTGGGGACCAGAAGAAGGCTTGGGTGCCTGCTCAATAAAAATCATCGTCAAAGATTGAGCAAACATGATATGGTATCCGGTAAGTATTTGGACAGCATATTACAACTTTATGATATACTTCCAAATGCTCCACCAAGCTTATCAAGCATCCAATGCTTAGGGGCATTGAGCCTCTTCAGAAGCTTCCTCAAACCCCTCGCCTGTTTAGCACAACAGGAAAATTTATAGCAAGTTAATGTCAATAGAGATGGAGTTCATTGTATACAAAAGAGAGACAAGAAGAGGAAAGCATACACAGCCAAAAAAAACACAAGATGTTCCATTCCAATAAGCGCTAAAAACAGTATATCCAGTGATATCTTTGAATATTGTTCCTTGTGCTTATATGTGTGCAGCAATCATTTAATCATGTGATGGAATGGCTAAGAAAACCTTCAACAGTAAAACTAAACAATCTTTGGAATAACGGGTCTACCTTACAGAAAAACCCCTTCTTACTAATCCCAAGTCCTTACAGACCTTACCAAAAGCTTATCTAATGGAATTGGCAGTGAGTAAGCAAAAGCTGAGACTTTCACCCCTAGAGCAAGCAGTATCACGATAGTCCGGACACGTCTAACGAGTAGCAACTAAAAGTTAAAAGAAGAAGAAGATTGGTTCCTGAATCGATCCATGGCATCCTAACTGAGATAAATTGTATTAGCAATTCACTAGAGCAATAGTTTGAAATCCACAAGTCAAGCATAAAACGTGTACAAGAGCCTATCCCATCGATGCTAGGCGCTATTCTACGGCTCCATCAAGATAACTCCCCCAACAAAAACAAGCGCATTCCACGTGATCCAATGACACTATCAGTGTAGTAGTATAATTCGCCAGTTAAAAATTAAGAAATTTTTTTTTTGAAAGAGCAGCAAGAGAATTGCTGCAAATTTTATTTAGAAGAAAAAGAGGTTGTTGGGTCCAATTTTTTAAGAAAAAAATCGGGACAAAACCTTACAACATAACCCTACTGACAACAGCATAAGACTCCACTGAAAAAAACAAAAAGAAGCGAGTACAGCACGGAAACCCCACTGAAAAACAATAAGAAGAAGAGTCGACACTAAAAGGAAGAGAAAGAAAACCGAAAACCACAGAAACTAATCCGTAGCCTTCCAGGACACAGCAAGACGACGGCTGAGCACCGTATCCTTGATCGCTATTGCCACCTGCTCTGGCGTTCTAGTTATCCCCTGGAAAGTGCGCTGATTTCTCTCTTGCCAGAGATTCCACCAGAAATAAATGATTAGACCATCCAAATGTCGTCGGCTTCCTTTGTCATATTGGGCTCTCAGTCTTCGCCACCATTTATATATCGATCCTGTATGGCTCAAATTCTGACACCGCTCCAATTTCCCCCAGCGTAAGAGAAGACCCCATATTTGTATAACGAAAGGGCAGTCTTTACAAAGATGGCTTGTTGTTTCCGCTAACGCGTTGCAAAGAGTACAGCTGGCATTGCATAGCCATCCCTTTTTGAGCATGTTATCTGCTGTTAAAATTTTGTTGTGAAGCAAAGTCCGTGCAAAGAAATGACATTTAGGTTCAGAGTGCGCTTTCCATATCGGACAGAACTTCATCTTACAGTAAACAGAGTGGAATTGCACTAGGTAGGCAGTCTTTGTTGAGTATTGTCCATCAAAAGTCCAACGCCAACTTATTTGATCTTCCCTAGTTTCATCTCTATTAATTTTTTGAATCGCTTCAAAGAGCGCTACAAACTCTCTGATTTCTATTTCTGAGTTTACCGGTGTGCAGAAACGGATCCAGTAGCTGTTTGACAAGGCCTGGTGGACCGAGATGTTCTTTCTTCGCGCTATTTGGAATAGGCTCGGGGCAATGTTTTTCGGTGCTTGTCCTTCTACCCAGCTTGATCTTCAAAAGTCTGCCAATTTACCATTTCCTATCGTGACGATCGTTGAAGCATTAAAAAGGGAAATATCAGTTTTGTCACGCGGTAGATCAAGCCCCGTCCAGGCCCTTTCATTGTATTTCCATCGAAACCAAAGCCAACGAAGACTAAGAGCCCTGGCGAAGCGATCCAGGTCCTTGATCCCAAGACCCCTTTTGCTTTTTGGTAGACAGGTTACCGGCTAGTTGATCAAACAGTGGCCCCCGCTACAATTTTCTGGTTCTCTTCCTCTCCAAAGAAAGCTTCGTCTGAGCTTATCAATGCATCGAATTAGCCACTTTTGTGTAGGGAAGACCGTGAGATGATATATAGGTTGTGATGTTAACACGGAATTAACTAGGGTTTCCCTTCCGGCTTCGAAAAGTAGCTTACCTTTCCAACCCGCAAGTCTGTTGCCTATTTTGTCAATCAATGGTTGTATTTCAATTCTCCTTAATTGCCTGATGTGTAATGGAAGGCCGAGGTACTTCCCTGGGAAGGTTGAAATTTTTCCAGAGAAAACATTCAACAAATCTTGCAAGAGGTCATGTTGGCATCTGATTAGGTAAATTTCTGTTTTAAAAATGTTGATTTTCAGACCTGAGCACCTTCCAAAAAAATCTAGAATTCTGCTGAGGGCTGTCAGCTCGTCCACATCTGCATTTAAAAATATCCTGGCATCATCAGCGTAAAGTGAGCATCTTAATCTTGCTGCTGCCGGTAGCACTGGTTTGAGAATACCTCGGCTCGCTGCCAACTCCAGTAAATTTTGTAGGGGGTCAATTGCTAAGATGAATAGAAGGGGGGATAAAGGATCTCCCTGTCGTACCCCGCGCGCATGTTTTATTGTCACCGTCGGCTGACCGTTGATCAAAACATTTGAAGAGGCAGTCCTGAGTATAGCAACTACCCATTCTCGCCATTTACGGCTAAAGCCTAGAGCCTGAAGGACCTCAAGAAGATAGCTCCAGTTTAATGAATCGAATGCTTTTGAGATATCCAATTTAATGAAGAGAGGCGGTGTTCTGTCTCTGTGTAGTTTTCGGATTACTCTTTGCACATATAAGAAGTTATCATATATGCATCTCTTTTTTATGAAAGCGTTCTACGAGACTGAGACTAATTCGTTTAACTTAGGCGCAAGCCTGTTTGCCAGTATTTTGGTGATGATCTTCATGAAGCTATTTATAAGACTGATTGGTCTGAAACGATCCAATATGTCTGCATTCTCCACTTTCGGGAGAAGAACAATGTTTGCCTTATTTAATTTGTGCAGGTTTTTGTGACGAAGATCGAAGAAGCCTCTAATTGCGTCCATCAGGTCGGATTTGATGATATGGAGACATGTTTTGTAGAATAGGCTAATATATCCATCAGGTCCGGACGCTTTTTGATTGGGTAGTTCCTGTATGATGTTAATCACCTCTTCTTCAATGATCTCACTCTTTAGATCGTTGAGGTCCCTCCCAATGTATCCAAGGTATTTCAATGGAGCGCTCTATCCCGTTAAGAAACTTTATTATGTGCGAGAGAACAAAACAAAAAACATCTTATCGCAAGAACTTGGCGTACAGTGTACTACAGCGAGCAATCTCTTATCTATATATCGTATTGGCCAATATTCGTTCTGCAGATACATCAAAATGACAGGAACCTCTGCCTCTAAAAAAACACGACCTTTAAGAGACGCGTGCTCTAATAAGTACTAGCCAGCCGAACGAATCAAGAAAGCGTGCGATTTGAAATCAAACAAGCCACGAACAATACAATGCGCATGTTTCAATGTCAACTAGACGACTCGCTTAATCGAATCAGGAACCGGCCATACAGGATACAGCCCACCAAATTAAGGGAAAAGTTTCCGCGAGAAATCAGAGACAGAAAAAAAAAATCGATGGAACAAATTCGAGGACGCCGAGTAGAGAGGAAAGGGCGCTCAGATGTGACCATTTTGCTCGGAGCCTTGGGTTTCTTCGCGCGCGCGCGCGCGTTCGGACGAAGACGACGGCGCCGACGAGGTCGCGGCGGGGGGGTGCGAGGCGGAGATAAACCCTCGAGAACGCGACGGCGTGACGCTGGCTGCCGTCGGATGCGGCGTTGACGGTGCAGACTAGGGTGAGGAATTTTTGCGCTCTGTGAAATTGGATCGGCCCAGCACAAGTGAAGGCATTTTGGCGGGGCCAAAAGTTGGGAAAGAGAGAACAGTTGGAGATCGAAATGATGCTCGCGGAAATTTTAATCAAACTGTAACAACAGTATGGCCAACAAATGGGGTCGATCACGAGATCTCAGTGGATCTGGGAGGCTGCGACTGCAGGCAGGGGAGAATCCATCGGGAGGGTTTAGGTGCCGGCTCGAGACGCTCTTCTCCTCCATGGATTCTGGCCGGCCATGGCTGTCAAAGCTGCGCCCGCCGCCTGCGTGCTCTGCACCGAGGGAGGAAGGCAAGATGGTGGGGTGGGCCAACTAGGTAATATCTCCGCCTCGAGGGTTTACATACTGCATTGCATGACGTCCTTACCTTTTGGGAAACCTACGTCTGACATGCATGCGTGTCCGATCGACGCACGCGTTTGGTACATTGGTGCCTACAGCAACAAGTCAAACGTTCTTACTTACTCCCGTAGTGTGCACCCTCGCGCGGTGGAGACGACGAAGACACGACGACTTCACGGCCTTTCCTCTCCGCTTCGCACTACTATAAAACAGTACATTTCTATCAACTCTAAAATATCATTACTGTCCATGTCCCTCCGAGAATTCATATCTTTCTCTGGTTATTGGCTAATAATAGATTAATGACCAGGGATAACTTGAACAAGAGGCAAACTGTGGAGGATATTGCTTGTGTGTTTTGTAAAGAGCCTGAGTCCATTTCGCATTTATTCTTCAATTGCTGTGTTAGTAAGGTTGTCTGGAGTGAGTTGGCTGAGGTGCTCAATATGAATCTGGATACTTCTTTTGAAAATGTGGCTTGTCGGTGGCTTAGCAGGAAGAAACATAATGTGGTTAATGTCTGTACTTCTGCTGTGCTTTGGTCTATTTGGAATTTACGAAATTCTGTATGCTTCCAGGAAAAGAATGGAGAGATACCCGGGTGGTTTTGAAGATGATAGCAAAAAAGCTGAGAAGCTGGCTGATCCTGTTGAAGGAAGATCAAAGAAGCCAGTTGGAAGAAGTAGCAGGAAGCCTGGAGGAAAAGTCTGGCATGATGCTGAGGCTGGGATGGATTCAGAATGTAAACGCAAGAAGCCCAGATCGCTGACTCCACCTGGTCCTGGGGATGTTTTGGTTCCTTGCATGTTTGATGGCCACTGATGGTCTGAAGGCACAGGGGTAATCAACTTAGCGCTGGTTCTGGAGTGCTGGCGCAAAGGATCTGGTGCTAGTTCTTTTGGCGCAAGGATCTGGAGGTGGCGATGTTTCTGGAGTTAGGTCTGAAGTAAAGAAACTGACGTAGTTGTTTTTTTGGTTGTAAGCGTTCTGGTTCTATTTGGATGATATGTGTTGCGGCGGACGCGTCTCGAATACGCAAATGATTGGACTCGTTTTATTCCATGGAATAAAACAAGGGAAATCTTTTGATCTAAAAAAAATATCATCACTGTCGATTGTCGGTTATAGAAGATAGCAGTGATACTCAGAATTATCACTACCGGCTCATGATAAAAACTATCACTCCCGTACTGTGCTGTCTGTGCAGCCTCGCGTGGGGGAGACGACGAAGACGCGACGCGACTCCATGGCCTTTCCTTTCCGCGTCGTCGCCATGCTCCTCATCCGCCGTCTCCTTGCCCGGCCGCCTCGCGCCAACGCCGTCGTCTCTCCTCTCCTTCATGGCGCTGGAGGCGCTCATGCCCGGCTCCTCAAAGTCCTCCATCCTGAACGCCGGCCTCCACGCCGGCTCCGCCTCCCTCGCCCGCTTCTTCCTCGCCCCGTCGCCGGCACTGTCCGTGCTCGCGCCGGCGCCGCCGCCCCCGTGGCTCCTGTACATGTCCCTCATGGCCCGGATGTTGGCCAGCAGCGCGTAGAACTTCTCCACCTGCTCGTCCTCGCCGCTGCCGCGGTCGCTTTCCACAGTACTCGTCGTTGCCGGGGCTGATGCCGAATCGACTGCAGCCGCAGCGTCGCCCGGCTGCAACGGCGCCCGCTGTCCTGGTACCGCCACTGGCGCCGCCGCTCGAGGGACGACGAAGCGGCGCCGTCCGTGTCGCCGCCGGCCGCCACAGCCTTCTTGCCGCGAGCTGCCGCCGTGGCGTCCATGGCAATGCTGTAGCTAGCTTAATCACAATGACCCGTTGTGATCGACGAGGACATTGAGGAAGAAGCACGTGAGGACAAAAGAGACTTGTGTCATGTGTGGTTGCTTGCTGCGACCGAGAAGGTAGAGGCATTGGCGAGTAAATTTGTAAGGACCGTGCCTCCTAAGGGGAATGTTGGAAAATTAACGTGGCATGATATTAACTGGATACGTGGATGCGGCACATGCCGTCCTAGCCGTCATGCGTTTGACGGGAAAATCTCATGTGTTTTCGGGTTTTTTTATGGTTTTTTTTAGATCCGCTCGGGGGTCTTTCTATTAAAAAAATAGTTTAATACATAATTTTGGAAAACATTTCGTATTTTTGAGGGCCTCTAAAATAAATATTTTGGAAGTTCCGGAGACCGAGAAAAAAATATACGGACTAAAACATATTTTTTGAAAGGTCGTCATATTTTTTGGGCTCTTTACATTAAAGAAAAATAACTTCGGCAGTTTCAGAGTCTTCATATAAAAAATGGGCTAATACGTAATTTTGAAAATAGCCAAGTCTTTTTTGCCAAAAAAAAACATGGCACGCGTCGCCCGAGTGATGCGCACACGGGGGTGCTCGAATCTCGATCTTCTTATGAGAACGATACGTCGATTTGGGAGTAGATGAACTCGTCATCTTGGCTTCCAACCAGTGAGGAAGGGAGCCGGCAATCGCAATGCCACCAACGTAAGTCGACCAACCACGTCCAAACGCGATGGATCCTCATCCCTGCTAGCAATCGAGAAACTTACAAGAACAAGTGAGAAGAAATCTGAAACTTGGATTAACCAAAAGTCATAAACAAAGGTGGGGTTCTGTTTCTCGTATTGGATGGTCTAATCGACATACGCAAGACGAGGAGGGACGCACAAAAGGGTCTACCACACACAACAAAACCTAAAGAACAACGTACGGAGGTGATGGCCATATATAGAGAGGCACCCACATCAACGGCGGCTGCCAAAGGGGTGCCCAAGCTAGGGTTGGCCACCAGCACCACGCCCAAAGGATACATGGGCCTTGGGTCAAAAAGAAAGGTGGCACAGCACTCTGAAGTTCTGGTCTATGATAATTTTCTATGATTTCCCATCACTCCTTGAGAAATTTGGCCATGGGACTAGGCTCATTAGAATGCTTGCTCCCTAAGCTTTCAAACGAGTGGTCATACGTCGAAAACGGAGATCGGGAGCCCGAGATACGCCGATTTGAAGTTGACGTGCTGCTGGATAGCCGAACCGGACTCAGCGACGAATTAGGCTTTAACGTGAGCCTTCCTTGGCACGTGAGCTATCTTCGGTGAGTGGTCTCGAGGTGATGGTCCAGTAAAGGTGGCTGGAAAGGTCGTGCTTCTGAATTGAGCCCTCCATATGACGTAGATAAAGTAGCAGCTGAAGCACCGAAGGTCGGGGACGAAAGTATTGTAGGAAGAGATGGAACAGCGGTCGTATCTATGGTGGAGATGTCCTCATCATCGAGCCCTCACTGCGCGTGCTCGCCACGCGTCATTCCAGCAAAATCCGCCCACTGGTGTGTGCATGAAAGCGGGGCTCAAAACCTCGACCTGGCCGGCGCAGGTGACGTGGCTCAACGACGCATGAGCCGTACGCATGGCACTCCTGCACGTGGAGAGGCCACGCCGCCTCGAATTCTACGTGGCGCAGTGAGCATTTAGGAAATCTTGGAACTTTATATACGGAAGTATTTAGTTCTATAGATACGCAATAAAAATATAAAGATAAATATCACGTTTAGAAGATGATTATTAGTAGTCAGCAGATTTATAAAACATACTAGTAAAGAAGGTACGTCTACACATGCTGGATAGCGGCATACAGACTAATCGAGATGTAAAATGATGTGGTATAGTCGATATACGTGGCAAAAATGTTAAGTACAATTAGCACGTCCTGATTGAACATCGTCACAACGCGATATACGTGCGCGCGTGTGTGTATATAGTCTAACATAAACAATCATGTGTACCTCTAGCCTTGGCACCAATTTATACTAGAGTTTATGAAAGAGCTCTCCTTATAAGTTGGTTCCACTTCACCTAGCTTAACAATATGGTACTAAAGTTCCAAACCCATGCGAACGAGCGATAGCTCGCTTTTAGCTGCCATGTGTGTCGCGAAAGCAAAGCCGCCTGTTCGAGCCTCCGTGCTTTCGCTCGGTGCACAGGAGTTGGAGTTGGAGCAAAGGTGTGTGTGTGTGGGGGTGTGTGTGTGTGGGTGTGTGTGCACTTGTGTCCAGCTGTTATTCTCTCCTTCTATACTGAATGCCAAAGCTTCTGGTCAAAATTCAAAAAAAAAGTTCCAAACCCATAACTCATCACCTCTTTGACTTTATTTCATTGAATTAATTTGAACAGAGAATAGATTCGATAATTACATTTAGTTAAGCTAAAAATTAATTAAGCCTGCTAGACAATGACGCTTCTCGATCAATACCGTGGTATTTATTCTAAATTTTCTTCTAGTCAATGTGATTGGTACTAAAACGCTATCGAAGTCTTTGGTCAATTACGCAGACTTTTGCCAATTCATTGATTGATTCATTCATCCATTGCATGGTAAATACGTAGATTAATTTCCAGCATCTTCGCTGCCAATTCACCAAGCACACACGTCCTCAGAGATGGTAGCAGCTGACAGTCTGACACGGTTAATAAGTAACCGTGGTCAAAGTATAATGTCAGAAAACTTATTTTAGGCCGTCACCAGAAAACTCCTACACAATATATTTCGGAAAAAAAAAAAAAAAACCAAAGAGTGCCGCTAACTATACCATTGAAATACGGTAGTTTTACCTAGTTTCACTAGGTTTCATCCATGTTTCATTTCAAAAAGAGATCCAAATATGTTTCAATCAATTTCAGTGGATTTTAAAGATGAAACTATAAGTTTCATTCAGTTTTATGTCTCAAATTTGATTAAAGATGGCTTTTAGAAGAATTTCAAAAGATAAGGTTTAAAGTTTTAAAGCATATTTCACAAGTTTCATCAGGTTTAAAAAAATTCAAAACAATTTCACTAGGTTTTATCATGTTTTAACAAACATTTCGTTGTGTTTCAAATATGAAACTATAAGTTTCGACCATTTTTATATCTTAAACTTGATTAATAAAATGAATTTAAGTAAAATTTCAACCAAGTTAAAAAAACAAACTTCAAGGCTTCAGAGCATGGTTCATAGCTTTCAAAAAAGTTTCAAAATAGGTTTCATAAGGTTCCAACAAACTTCAATGGGTTTTAAATTTGAAATAGTAAGTTTTGTCTAGTTTCAAATATGAAACTTGGTTAAAAACAAGTTTAAGAAATTAACAAGTTTCATCCAAGTTTCAAAAGGAAACATCAAATTTCTAGAAAAGTCAGTGTTTGCACTGGAATTTGGCAACATATGGCCAAATTGTCATACTAAGGATAAATAGGTGCTTTTGCCAACATCGGGTAAGGAAAGGATAACTTAAAGGTGGGTTGTAACTGATGTTGATCTAAACTTGGGGATCTATCTAAGTAAAGGCCGATACAGATCATGGTGGATGGCGTATCAGAAAAGGATACAATCGACCGATGTGTTATAAAAGATAGCCGAGGGCAAGTGAGAGGAACAACACAATCAAATCAAACAACTCGTGTTACTTTTTATTTATTTTCCTGTCAATTCAGAGTGGTCTTGTAACTTAGAATCTTTTTTGTAATCCGATTTTGATCAATACAGTTACGCATCACCGATTGTTAATCTCCATCGATTACACCAATTAGATTTGGTTTCTCCGATCTTGTTGCGTATAGCCTTTTTCGAGAAGAACTACCTCTTACCATCTAATTAGTCTTAATCAACTAATTAGACTTATTGTTACCCTAGATTTAATCGGTTTTTTTAGCTATTTAGATCTCTGTCGATTATTATACTAGATCAGTTTTGAGCATATGTTTCCATCCATCTTACCGATTGTAGGATTAAATCGGTTACATGCTCTGAACCCGGCGTTCCTCGTGTGTTGTAGCCGACCAATCCTTCGTCACATTTTTCGACGCCAACAGTTATGGAGCCACTAGGGATCTCATCGCAAACTGCACACTATGAAGCTCTATCACCACCATACCTATGTGGCACGCAACGGCTTCCCGCCGCCTTCTCCTTCGCTCACGAACTCCATCTCTGGCACCTATGCCTCGTCTTGTCGTTACTGCCTCGGCTGACGAAGGTGGAGACCACAACAGAGGAGCGTGTAGCACTTAGTCTAGCTTATGAAGGTTGAGGCGCTCCAGCGACGTTTGTGGGATGAGGTGACTCGCTAAGGGGAGCTCCACGATGCCTGCGTGGAGGCTGACATAATGCGCATGCATAGTGAGACGGAGGCACTTGTGTGGGCGATGGACAACATTAGTGTCGTGTTGCTCTTCCAGGAAAAGCCCTACAGGCAGTCAAGATGGAAAATCAATCGACGATGCTCGGTGTGCAGAGAGACAAGAGCAAGGATGTGATATAGGGAGATGGGGAGTCAACACTTTCCTAGACCCTTGAAAACGAAATTGCAAAAATAACCTCGTAGCCAAGCGCGGAAGGATATGGAGCCGACACGTGGTACCTGATGTGCACCAAGAGCACGACAGGTTCGCAAAGGGTCCAGATTTGCTATAAATATCATATATAGGGCTATAAAGTAATCATTTCGTGAGATAGGAGAAAGTAGATTGGGAGCATTAGAGAGAAAGGAGTGAAAGTGAACAACTCAAATTGGGGATAAGGTTATACAATAGAACTGGATCTTACAATGAACCGTTGTCCTATTAGATGGCTAGTGAACGCCATAGCATTTTATAGCATCTCTAAATAAACAAAATACAGCACTTGCAAAAGACGATGAATACATTATTATTATTTTCTCTTATTTTTTAATCGATGTGATCATCGGCAGTGCCAATGTGTACAACAAACAACCCTACATTTATATGTCCTCTTCTTTAATCGCCATCGACGAAGCTACCCTTAATTATTGTCCTGACCTTACTGTGGGCAGTGCAGTATTGGTCGTTTGCACTACAGGAATCGACACTATTTTCGTCGGCCGAAAAACGACGAAAATAAGCCGACGAAATTACATTGACGAAAATACTTGTATTTCGTTGGCAACCAACGAAAATAGAAATGTAGCACTTAGTCTAGCTTATGGAGGTTGAGGCGCTCCAGCGACGTTTGTGGGATGAGGTGACTGGCTAAGGGGAGCTCCACGATGCCTGCATGGAGGCTGACATAACGCGCATGCATAGTGAGACGGAGGCACTTGTGTGGGCGATGGACAACATTAGTGTCGTGTTGCTCTTCCAAGAAAAGCCCTACAGGCAGTCAAGATGGAAAATCGATCGACGATGCTCAGTGTGCAGAGAGACAAGAGCAAGGATGTGATATAGGGAGATGGGGAGTCAACACTTTCCTAGACCCTTGAAAACGAAATTGCAAAAATAACCTCGTAGCCAAGCGCGGAAGGATATGGAGCCGACACGTGGTACCTGATGTGCACCAAGAGCATGACAGGTTCGCAAAGGGTACAAATTTGCTATAAATATCATATATGGGGCTATAAAGTAATCATTTCGTGCAACAGGAGAAAGGAGATTGGGAGCATTGGAGAGAAAGGAGTGAAAGTGAACAACTCAAATTGGGGATAAGGTTATACAATAGAACTAGATCTTACAATGAATCGTTGTCCTATTAGATGGCTAGTGAATGCCATAGCATTTTATAGCATCTCTAAATAAATAAAATACAACACTTGCAAATGACGATGAATACATTATTATTATTTTCTCTTATTTTTTAATCACTACAATGTACACTGGACCACAAGAACACCACAAAACATGTGATCATCGGCAGTGCCAATGCGTACAAAAACCAACCCTACATTTTTACGTCCTCTTCTTTAATCGCCATCGACGAAGCTACCCTTAATTACTGTCGTGACCTTGCTGTGGGCAGTGCAATATTGGTCATTTGCACTACAGGAATCGACACTATTTTCGTCGGCCGAAAAACGAAGAAAATAAGCCGACGAAATTACGTTGACGAAAATACTCGTATTTCTGTCGGCAACCGGTGAAAATAGAACTATTTTCGTCGACCACGCCAGACGATAAAAATAGTGATCGTCTACTAGTCCGATACGCATCTACTAATATGGTAGTTCTATTTTCGTCGGTTAAAGCGGACAAAAATATCTCGGCCACCTCGATGGGCAAAGTGTGGAAGGAGGGGACGATTCCATGTCCCCATCCGTGGGCGCCGTCAGAAGGTCTCGCCGGTGTGTCGTCAGCCGGTGACGTACGTGCAAACGACAAGAGGTGGTCCCATCCATCACGCTCCCATCGAAGGCAGAGAGAATATATTTAAAAAGAGAAAAGAAAAGAAAGGGGAAAAGGAAACGAATTGAAGTCCAGAACACGCGAGTCACCCTGCTGACGACATCCCGGTGACGTCATCACGGGATGACCGTCCAGCGCATGCCTAGTCGCTGGCTTAATTCGTAGGGTAGGGTAACACGCGTGCTTCACACGATGCTGCAGGGCAGCTCCTTGGAATAATCGGGCCCCGTGATGCGGGTTTGGTAATTTGGTTTGGCTCAAGTGGCCGCCCGGCGATCCTCTCCGCTAAGCCGATCAGCGGGGAGAAGAAGCTAAGTAGCTAACGAACCGCGCGTGTGCGTGCTGCGTGGTATGTTCGGAATACTGCCTGCTATTTGAGAGAGGAAGTATATGGTAAAAGTGGATATATGATGAAATTATAAAAATAATCAAACAGGGACATTGGATCAAACTTGAATGGTTAAGATCTAGGTAGAATCCCACTTCCTCCACTTAAAGTGTGGAATTTTATAATTTTTATAAGGGGTTATGTGTAAAACGTGTTTAAGTGAGGAGGTGGGATTTCAATTAGATCTAAACCATTCAAATTTGATCTAATACCCCTGTTTAATTACTTTCTTGATTTCACTATATATCTACTTTCATTATATACTTCCCCTATTTGAGACGTAATGAAAAGTTACTGTCAATGTGTTACTACCAACCGCGGCAGTAGCAGCGGTAAGCTGCTGCAGGAACGAAAACAAGTTCACATGGATCGGCTTCGGAACCCTCGGTTTACTCAGTCGCTGTCCGGCGGCGGCCGGCAAACCCTCCCCTTCCCGCTCGACCACGTCCGCCGCCGCTACCAACCGCCCGCGGATTAATTTTCAACGCTAGCGATACAACCAGCGCGCTACCTCTCTCCATGCTGAACATGACAGGTATAGCATCCAAATACCTATTTAATTTCAAATAATTCCTTCGTTTTTAACCAAGCCATGAGTGAGTCCAATTCATATGCTTTTCCTGTTCATGCGTTTTCGTTTCCCACGAAAGTGCGTAGTAGAAAGTTTTAATTTCACATTTGCTAACTTGATACAAGGCAACTCGATAATTAAACGGATTACATGGTACATACTGTTTATGCAAAATTAAACATAAGAAATTAATGTCCGAGGCGTGCATGCACTGGATTCGATTCATTCCTGGCCAGCTAGCTAGCTGGTCAGCACGCCCGCGCGCTGCGACGCGGGGACCCGGTCTTTCCCCTCCACGACCTCGCCTTCCTCCTCTTCCTCGTCGTCGGCGGCCTCGTTCCCCGCCGGCCGCCTCACAGCCACAGCGCCCTTCCTCTCCTTCTTCATGGCGCACCCCGCGTCGGCGGCCTCCTCGAAGTCCTCCATCCTGAACGCCGGCCTCCACGGCGGCTCCGCCCCTCTCACACGCTTCCTCGACCCACCGCTGTCCGTGCTCGCACCGCCGCCGCCGGCCGTGTACATGCCCCGCAGGGCCCGGATGCTGGCCAGCAACGCGTAGAACCGCTCCACCTTCTCGTCCTCCTCGCCGTCGCTCTCAACGGCCGCACCGCCGCTGCCGCCGGCGACACCCTCGGGCAAAGGCCCCCGCCGCACCTCCGGCAAGGAAGCCTGGGTCACGCCGTCGCTTGGCGGCGCCGGAGCCTTCTGCTCGCACCCTGCCGTTGCATCCATCGCCTCGGGATCAAGCTTGGTACAGCTTACAAGTCAAATGCACATATATGTGTCGTCGTGGACAGTGCTTGAGGGAGACTAGGCAGGCTATGGAACGTAAACGTTGTGCGGCGGTGGTGGTTAAATAGAGGCCGTGCCGCCGCGATTGAGAGTGGACCGTGGACTACACTACTGCCTGCTGCCAGCCGGCGCACTTCTCGTGAAAACCAACTGAGAGGTGTTTTCATATTTTTTATAATTATATAAATATTAAAGTATAAATAAATGATAGGTGATGATTATTTATTCTTTCACTTGTTTAAGATTTATATAAATTGTACTAGTCATGTGCCCGTGCGTTGAAACGGAAACTCAATTTGTGAAAAAAAGTTTATTTGCAAAGAGTATTAACAGTGGCAAATGTGGGTAATTAAAAAGCAGTGGTAAAGGTGGCTAATTTTGATGAAGTGACACAGACATAGGTGGGTAATTAAAGAGCAGTGGCAAGGTGGGTAATTTTGATGAAGTGACACGAGCAAAGGTGGGTAATTACAGAGCAGTGATAAAGATGAATAATTTTGATGAAGTGACGTGGGAAAAAACTCTCATTTTATATAGTAGAGATTGAAAGAGAATATATTGAAGCACAACTCAAACCAATTATTGGTTTTATTTAGCACTCCATTAATAAGCTAGCAAACGTGTGCCAGTTACCTTGACCTTATGGCTGGTTGGTCTTTTTCCTTTTAAGAAATGAAATCTAGTTGGGTTGGTAAATTAAATTAAACTACTGTTTTTTTACTGTCAAAACTCAAGACTTGGATTGTTCGCAACTTTATATTTATTTATTTATTAGTATAAACATTTTCTGAACCTCGGTGCCATTTGACGATGCAAGACTGAGGGAAAATGCTGGAGAAACTTAGTCCGGTTTACCTGGCAACCGAGACTTAGTTTGTCCGTCCCGCGCAAAATCAAATAATATACAACCTTATTAGCCAATTATATATATATATATATATATATATATATATATATATATATATATATATATATATATATATATATATATATATATATATATATATATAAAAAATAGTTCTATACTCAGAGATCTCTCATTTTCAATATACTACTTAAATGATATTATTATACCTATTTATCCTTTTAAGTATACTCTATCTTGATTATAAGATACTCCAAAGTGAGTTCCACACAAAATTTCATCAAAGTCCACCCTTTATAGCATAATTTGTTTATATATTCTTTTCACATATGTAAAAATGTATATAGCAAAAATATAGAGCTCCGATAATTTTTTCAATCATGTCATATTGGAGTATCTTAGAATCATTATTGGAGTATATCGAAAGTGATAAAGAAGTATAATATTTTCATTTAAGTATATATAGATATATATCGGAAAAGACTTCCTATATATATATATATATATATAGTTTGCTTCATACAGAAAAGAATTTACATTTGACATGGGCTTTAATAAATAAACCATCTTACCAGCTCAAGCCTTGAAATAAAACTAGTCTTTTTTATCTTAAAGCAGGACCTAGACCCGGTCTCCCAAAAAATAATACGGCGTACTGGATGCGTTGCACCGAAAAGAAAAGGAGAAAGAAAATTTATTTACGAGCACGTCCCCCTGGGTGGTCTCTTAAAAAAAAGATCCTATGACGAATCTGCTCCTGATCAGCCGAGCCGTCAACTCACTGTACCAGTCGGTGGTGGGCATAGTAGGGAAATAACGACGACGACCCTCGCAAATAAAGCAGAAAGAGCGTCGTCGGACGTCAGCCGGTGACGTGCCGAGCGGCGGGGAGAAGGATCGCGTGACGTCGCCGTGCTGGCGTAAGTACGGGTGGTGTCATAGCTGAAGTATGGACGTATGCAGCCATTCGCACAATTCATTTTAATTTTTTTTGACACCGAATGAAATTACAAAACTTGAGCGAGGGTTACCAATGAAATTGCAAATCTTGATCACTTCTTGGTCACGGAAGTACTGATTGGCGGTATATTATCAACCGCACTTCCTTATCGTAGCAGTTAGTTGGCACCATAGAGACCTTCCTGTCGAGTTCGAGTACCACTACAGGTATTGCTGAGCTCAGGAGGGGCCATGCCGAGCTGCCCGAGCACGAGTAGTGCGGTAGGTTTTGCTGAGCCTGGCATATTCTGTAGGTTGACTGCCACGAATTTGGCTACCTGCCAAGCTTGGGAGCATGGTTGTCATAGCTTTTATGGTAAGGAGCAGGGCCATTTTTTGTAATTTTATTCGAATGATAGCCAAATTTGCAAATAAAATGTGAGATGAGTGTACTGTTCATGAGCTTGGTCCAAAAAATACTCTTCATAAATTCTAATAAAAAATCTCAAAGGCTCACTCATGCATAGTGAAAGATGGAAAATTTAGTATCATATTGTTAATCAAGGTTAGGAGGATACTAATTTATAAGGTGGAGTTGGTATTACCCGCTTAAACCAAGTAAAAGAGGAATACAAACACTCGCTCACTCTCTTGCTCGCCATGCCATCGCTTTCTGCTTGCGACATGCGCGTGACTGATGCAACGATTTCAGGTCTAATTGGAAAAAAGAAGAATGGGCTTTATGGCATGCATTAACACTGTTTCCAATTTTGTTGTGTGGATTAATTGCCTTTCATAAGTGGTCGCTGTGTGTGTGTATAGAGAGAGAGAGAGTTTTTCTTTCGTCAGCTACAAAGCGCAAGAGGCGCGGTGCTTTGCCAGCCACGCCGTCGATCTGTGCCGCGCGCCATGCTAGGGCATTGCGTTTCCCTCGCGCCACTCTCCATCGTGCATCTCTCGGCTCGACCAGACCAAGACCCGCTCCCGCTTTAGCATCGCGTTTCCCTCGCGCCGCTCTCCATCACGTGTCTCTCCATTTCTCCTCGCGCCGCACGTGTGCCTGGCTCGGCTCCGCGGTTCCCCTGGCGTTTCCCTCGCGCCGCTCTCCATCGCGTGTCTCCTCGTTTCCCCTCGTGCGCGGCAGGTCGGCCCCTTCCCCAAATCCGTCTCACCTCAGGTCACTGCCCTTCTCTTCCCACCCTGGCGGAGTGGAGTGCATGTCGATAGAGAAGACCAGCCGCTCGTCTTGTATTCCGGCCATGTTGATGGAGAGGGCCGGCCAAACCGGTTGACAGGGCCGCACATGTTCTTCCCCCAGTTGGTGACGTGAATGCCCTATAGCCACGATGGCAGCAACACCATTATCAGCTACTTACCTAGACGAGTCAACAACACAAAGATTTGAATTACAGGTATGAATTGCATTTAGACGTACATGTATTGGTAGTACTTCTATTCCAACGACTACTAAATGATGAATTTTTTACTTATAGAAGGATATTGCTGATCCCTACACTGGCATGGAGGAAGATATTCTTAGTGATGATGAAGATAACTATGACAAGCCATATGTTGGGCAAGAATTTATTTCTAAAGATGAGGATTATATTTTCTACAATAAGTATGCCAAAAGAGTTGGTTTTAGCGTTCGGAAAGCAAGCCAAACAAAATCAAGAAATGTGGTGACATCTGCTAGGTATACTTGTAGTAAAGAGGGTATATATGAGTGACAAAAAAATCAGAGATATCAGCTGCGAATGCAAGTGTTGAAAAAGCCCCTGAAAAATTGAAGTCCATCACAAGAGTTGGGGGCAAAGCTTCATGTAGGGTGAGGCGCACAAAAGCCGGCATGTGGCAAGTAAGTGTATTTGAGGAGAAACATAACCATCCTTTAGTAGTTTCTCCATCCAAAAAGCGTAATCTAAGGTCACATCGGTGCATAACTGAGGAGGAAATGAGTATGATTCATGATTTAAGTGCCCAAGGAGTGGAACCATCAAACATTTATGAGTACATAGGTTCTAAGCATGGCGGTAAGGAAAATTTAAGGTTTACAAAGAAGGATATAAGCAATGTGATTTCAAAGAAAAATCGACAACTAGATGGATGTGATGTTGAGACTACCCTAATACATTTTCGGAAAAAACAAGAAGAAGATCCAGAGTTCTTCTATGCCATAGATCATGGAGAAGATGGTGTAGTAACAAACATGTTTTGGGTGGATGGAAGAGGCAGAAGAGCCTACCAAGAATTTGGAGATGTGGTGACCTTTGATACGACATACAACACCAACAAGTACAGCATGCCATTAGCCCCATTTATTGGAGTCAATCACCATAGGCATTCCATTTTTTTGGGGATGGCTTTGCTTAGGTCGAAGGAAGCTAAGAACTTTGTTTGGATATTTAAGACATGGTTGTCAGCTATGTATGAGAAACACCCAATAGCTATTATCACCGATCAAGATCCGGCCATGAAAAAGGCAATTGAACAAGTTTTTCCTCAAACTATGCATAGATGTTGTCAATGGCATGTCATGAGGAAGGCAAGAGAGCATTTGGGAGTAATATACGGCCAAGGACAGGATTTATGGATGAGTTGGGTGCTGTAATTAATCGCAGCAATAATGAAAAAGAGTTTGTGAGAGGTGGATGTCCATGCTTGACAAGTATGACTTGTCGAGTAATAATCATCTAAATGTTATGTTTCAGGAAAGAAGAGAGTGGGTCCCTGCCTTCTTCCGAAACACTTTCTTTGCTGACATGTCAACAACGCAAAGGAGTGAAAGCATGAATGCTATTTTGAAGCTATGGCTTTCAAACCATACATCTATTTATTAATTTGCATGCAAAATTGATAATTTGATAGAAGGCATTTGGCAAAGAGAAAGTGATGAGGATTTAAAAAGTATGAATGAGATACCACACATTCATAGTTGATACCAAATTGAAGTTGAAGGACGTGAGATATACACTAGAGCCAAATTCAAAGTATTTAGGGAGCAAGTAGTGGATAGCAATCTTGGAACCGTGAAGGAAGTTAGTAAGGATGTGACTTATGAAGTGCACATTGCAAGTCATCCATTCATACAAAATTGGATCCCAGAAAAGCACGTGATAGAGGTGGATATAGCAACCCAAAGTTTTAATTGCAGCTGCAAAGGTTTTGAATTTGAGGGTCTTCTGTGTTCTCATGCAATGAAGGTAATGCAGTATGTTGGGGTGACCCATCTTCCTTCCAAGTACATATTGAAAAGATGGACTAAAGATGCAAATGCGGTGTTCAAACGTCCGGTTTGTGAAAGAATCAACGAAGAAAGTGAATCACAACAATTAAAGGAATATAGGTTTACATTCTTGAAAGCTGAATTTTTAGATATAGCGAAGTATGCATCGCAATCTGCTAAGGTATTTGCAAAAATAAAACATGTAGTAGCTGGCTTGAAAGAAGAATTATGTGGAAGGGAAACTGACAAGGACTTGCATGTAGAAAGCCCAGGCAAGAAAACCACTCCAATGCAACATCCTCAATTCTATGATCCACAACAAGCACACTGTAAAGGAAAAAGAAAAAAACCAACAAGATTTAAACCGACAACGGATACAAGCATTAAGAAGAGATTAAAGCCTATCAATGAATCAAAGATAAAAAAAGGAGGACATGCAACCATTGCTTGCAACAAGCTGGCCATAACGCAAGGACATGTCCCTTGGTAAGTATTTTTCAAATTTTGAGGGCTCTGTGGAGCAACTAATCAACTCTTGTGATTTCAAATTTTGAATGCAGCGAAACAAAATTTTTAGCAAAGGAACAAGTGCAAAGGATGCAAGTGAATCAAGCGAAGAAAGTGAAGAAGAAGGAAGTCAAGAAGAAGCAAGTGAAAAGGAAGGAAGTGAACAAGATGACATGGAAGAAATCTTCGAGTCTGACTGATGACAAAGATGATCAATTTGTTGCAATGCATATGTTTGTCCCCAAGTGTTTTTGTATTTTAAGGGATATGATGCTTGTCATAACAAGCTCATATATTCTGAAGCTTATGTGTACATACCACATTTTGATGATGTATATTCTAAAGCTAATATATAAGTGTCTAGATGGTTTAGATGCTATGCATGTGCATCAGAAGGTACCCATGTAGCATGTGCAGGTTGTGAAATTGCGTTCTGGATATGCTATTACCAAATGATAATCTAGACAACAAGCTTCATCATTCGCAAATAATTTTGTTCAAAATGTAAGTACTTATAAATTGTGCTGTCTAGTATCTCAATCTTGCTTCAATATGATTGATTTGTTCAACGACTTCTATTGTTTTTTTGTAATGGTCATATGCTAACATATCTTGAGCTGTCCAAGTTTGATGCCATTGTGGTATCATCAGAGGTTGGATACAAGAAACTTGCTCCAAAGATCTTCAAAATAGCATTAGGTATAAAATAAAATTTAGTTTGTGAAGCTGAGTTTTTGTTTGAAATATAATATATGCATGCGTCTGATTCTGGATATACACTGCAATGCTGAACGTAATACCTGCACAATCACACTTTCCCAAACAAGAAGCTTCAGCACATGTTCTATGTGGGATCAGATGATGTATTTGATTGCTTGACCAGCAATTGCAAAGATACCATCACAAATGACAATCTGATTGCTCTGACCATACAAGTAAACTTGCTCATATACACCATACAAATTCAAATTTACAACATGTCCAGATCATTCAAATTCTATACATCATGTTCATAAGTCTGCCTTTCATTTAATAGATAGAGAACAGCAAAGATTTTTACAACAAGCCATCGATGGTTCACGGCATAAATGCATCAACCTGATAGATACATAGGGCCGTGAAAGGCTTAGACCAATTAAAACTTTAGAGCACCTCTTACTTAAAAGAAGCTTAAAAACACAACACAAAGAAGACAGATACACATGATACTGATATTAAAACCTCCATGCTTCTTGTCAAGTGAGCTAGTGTTGTCTCCTTCCTGATCGTTGTGAAAGCTAGATTGGAATTTTTTTCTTGAAATTTGAGCTGCTATGTGTTTACTCTTCCTCATTAATTACATTGTGCTAGAGTTGATCAGCTCGACATCCATATGTCTCTCACAGCCTCCTTGTCGATTTCTGTTGCGTTGATAGATCTCACAGCCTCCACTGAATCATCGCTACCGCTGCAAGTTGGTCCGGCCTGTTCCTTTGCAACGATCTTATTGTCGTAAGAACCTGTTCACCGTCAATCATGTCTAGATTGTCAGCTTGCAAGTGAGCTTTCTCCATTAAATCTAATATGTTCAGATTATAACAGCACGTCATCTCTTGATTACAAATTTAAATACAATACAAATTACAAGCAGATTACACAGAGCATACATCATTGCTATACATCTTCAAAAAAACAGGCAGAATGCTCTTCATCTCCATCTTAAGCTAGTGGTTATGTATAATCATCAAGTGATTGGAAATCTTTCATGTGTTTGAAGTGGATTTCAGCTTGTCCAACCGGTGCTTAACCTGCAAGAGCAAACCATCTACTTTTTTGAAAAGGGCAAACCATGGACTTTGAAGTGGCTGGAGGTGAGGGGGCAGGGGGCTAGGGTTAAGCAGCAAGGAGGAGAGGCAGCTGGAGGTGAGGCGACCCAATGGTGGCGGCGGCGTAGTCAGGAAAGGAGGAGAGGTGGCGCTGGTTTGAGGGGAACTACTAGGGGAGGGGAGAGACGGCAGTGCGGCTGAGTGAGGAGGAGACGCGGCGCTAGCTGGAGGGTAACTGCTACTGGAGGTGGCGATGGTGGCGTAACTGGGACCGGCAGCACAGTTTGGACCGGTGGCTAGGGTTTCGCCTTTCGCCCGTGCGGCCGTGGTAGAGAGATGCGATGGAGAACTGCGCTAGTTTGGGAAGCGGGAGCGGGTCTTGGTCCGGTCGAGCCAAGAGATGCACGATGGAGAGCGGCCGAGGGAAACACAATGCCCTGGCGTGGCGCACGGCACAGATCGACTTGTTCCCTCAGCGCATCCGACGGCGTGGCTGGCAAAGCACCGCGCCTCTTGCGCTTTGCAACTGATGAAAGAAAAATTATATATACACACACATATATATATGTATATATATACACACATATATATATATGTATATATATATATATATATAAATATATATATAAGGAGATGTCAAAGGGACAGCAGAAAAGTTCTTCTTTCATGGCTCCCTTGTGTTGTTTTGCTCGTCTTCTCCATCCCTTCGGCGGCTTGCATTGATATAGAGAGAGCAATATCTCTAAAACCATTCCTCCTTTTGGTCTGCACGGGAAGGAGTGAACCAGGCTTTTGGGAATCGTTCGTGTGACTGCTCACGGCTTCCTCCAGTTATTTACTATGTGTTTTCTTCATCGCATCAGACTCTACCGCAACCTTTGTTGAAGCGAACCCTCAGTAAGTTATGGTTTATTTAGATAGAATTATATCATCTGAAAATACTATATATGATCTATCTCTTGGTTAGTAATATTTTTGACTATTTATTCTAGCGTGTTGATACATATTATCATCCCTATATTAAAGATGGCAAACTTCCTGGCCAACCACCGTGTCCACGTGTCGGCCGTCCGTTAGAGCCCCTTAGAAAAATTAGTAATCACGTTTAGGTTCTTTCAGTGATTTTTTACGAAAAAGACCCTTTAGTTAAGCAAAATCGCGAATTTTTCGTGAAAGGACCTGTCGGGGATTGGGAAATTCCCGTAGACGACCATCGAAGCCCGGCGCCAACCGACTATGTTCTTGCCGGATGGTGCACGCAAGGCCGACTTTCGTGTAGCTACTCACGAGGCTACCGTCCCCATCAAGTATGTCCCGAAACACAAGCCAAGCTCGGGGCCCGCTGACTAAAGCGACGTGGCATTAAGCCTTGAGCTGCTCGAGAGATCGCCGCCGGGATCCGCTACACGGTCCGCCGCCTTTGTCTGCAAGGCTACCCGTCGCGTGGTACCCGTAGTGTGTGGCAGCATCGTGATCTTTACTGCCTCGTCCTCTGATGAGCGCCCTGTAATAAGTAACTTGTCTCCTGTAAATCCCCTATAAATACCCCCTCGCACGATGTTTTGAGGGCTGGCTTTTCGGCACCACACATACTCGAAAGCAGAGCTCGTTCATTTGGAGTCCTTAGGCTAGTTCGAGGCTCCTCCGAGCAAGCACATTGTAACTACTCCATACTCATTAGTGAATCCTTTGGACGTAGGGTCGTTATCTCCTCCGTGAGAGGCCCGAACCAGACAAAAAAACGACCCCTGTGTGCTTCCTGATTGTCTTATCCATTCCGATCCGTAGCTCGGCATACCATCAGACGTATAACCCTTGCGGAAAAGGGGCCCTAAGTTGATCCCTCATTCAACAAGTAAGCTCGGCGGGGGATCCTGTCCCGAATCGTCGACAGCTGGCGCCGTCCGTGGGGACCGACCGGAGTCCTTCGCGAGAATCCTCGAGGATGCCGAATTCTTAGGTCAATCGAGACCTCTGCGTCTTCGGCGGCGTGGAGGACGGCGGCGTGTGCTCTGCGACGAAAGGCGTGGTGGTGTGGCGATCCGGAAGGCCACACCGAGACCATGTCCCGCGAAAACCGTCCTTCGCTTCGGCGCGAAGTCTCTTCCCGAGCACGCGTTCGCTAGAGGCTCTCCATGTTCATGTTGAGCACATCCTTTGCTTTCGCGCGAAGTCTCTCTCAAAAGCACGCGTTTCGCTGGGGCTGTCCATGTCCTGGCCGAGCACGTCGCTTCGCTCGGCGCGAGTCTCTTCCCGAAACGCAGCGTTTCGCTCGAGGGCTCTCCATGTTCCGCTGAAACCGTCCTTCCGCTTCGGCGCAAGTCTCTTCCCGAAACACGCGTTTACGCTCGGTACATCCATGTTTCGCGAAAGCACGTCCTTCACTCGGCGCGAGTCTCTTCCCAAAACGCGCGTTCGCTCGGTAGCTGCAGATATGTCCTGGCGAAACCGTCCTTCGCTTCGGTAGCGAAGTCTCTTCCCGAAACACGCGTTTCCCCGAGGGCTCTTCATGTTCCTTGGCCGAACCGTCCTTCGCTTCGGCGCGAGTCTCTTCCCGAGCACGCGTTTTCGCTTCGGGGCATCCCATGTTTGCAATGATCCGTCCTTCGCTCGGGCGCGATCTCTCTTCCCGAACACGCGTTTGCTCGGAGGCTGTCCATATCCATGGCGAGCATGTCGCCGCTTCGGCGCAAGTCTCTTCCCGAGCATGCGTTTCGCTGGGGGCTCTCCATGTTCATCGAGCCGTCCTTCGCCCTTCGGCGCGAAGTCTCTTCCCCGAGCACGCGTTTGCTCGGGCTGTCCAAGTTCGCCCGAAACCGTCCTTCGCTTCGGCGCGAAGTCTCTTCCGAAACACGTGTTTCGCTCGGGGCATCCATGTCCTGGCCGAAACGTCCTTCGCTCGGCGCGAGTCAATTCCCCGAAACGCAGCGTTTAGCTCGGGGCTCTCCATGTTCATGGCCAAACACGCCGCGCGCGAAGTCTCTTCCCCGAAACACGTGTTTCGCTCGAGGCTGTCCATATCCTTGCCGAAACCGTCGCCCTTCGCGGCGCGAAGTCTCTTCCCGAAACACGCGTTTAGCTCGGGGCTCTCCATGTTCCGCAACCGCGTCGCCGCTTCGGGCCGCGAGTCTCTTCCCGAAACGCAGCGTTTCGCTCGGGCTGCCCATGTCCTGCGACGAACACCGTCCTTGATCGGCGCGAGTCTCTTCCCGAGCACGCGCGTTTACGCTCGGGGCTCTCCATGTTCATGGCCGAAACCGTCGCCCGCTCGAGCACGAGTCTCTTCCCCGAAACGCGTTTAGCTGGGCTGCCCATGTCCCGCGGCCGAAACCGTCCTTCGCTCGGCGCGAAGTCTCTTCCCGAGCACGCGTTTCGCTCGGGGCTCTCCATGTTCATGGCGAAACCGTCCTTCGCTCGGCGCGAAGTCTCTTCCCGAGCACGCAGCGTTTAGCTCGGTACATCCATGTTCGCTGACCGTCACGCGCTTCGGCGTGAGTCTCTTCCCGAAACACAGCGTTTTCGCTCGAAGTGCATCCATGTTCGCGCTGATCACGTCCTTCGCTCGGCGCGAGTCTCTTCCCGAAAGCAGCGTTTCGCTCGGGGCTGTCCATGTCGCGCCGAAACGCCGTCGCCGCTTCGGCGCGAAGTCTCTTCCCCGAGCGCGTTTTCGGGGGCTGTCCATGTTTCGGCCGAAACCGTCGCCGCTTCGGTAGAAGTCTCTTCCAAAAGCGCGCGTTTCGCTCGGGCCATCCATGTTCGCGAAACCGTCCTTCGCTCGGCGTGAATCTCTTCCCCGAAACACGTGTTTCGCTCGAGGCTGTATCCATGTCCCGGCGAAACCGTCCTTCGCTTCGGCGCGAAGTCTCTTCCCGAAACGCAGCGTTTAAACTCGAGGCTGTCCATGTTCCGCTGCCGAGCACGTCCTTCGCTTTCGGTAGCGAGTCTCTTCGCGCCGAGATAGTTCCTGGCGTCTAGTCCATGTCCGAGATGCGGCGATTCGAGCATGTCTCGCTTTGTCGGTTCCTCAAGCACTTGACTCATGATTGGGATGCGCGGTAGCTCTTGACTGCGAGATCCCCGAGCCATGTTGCTTGGATGCCGCGATAGCTCTTGACTGCGAGGTCCACGAGCCTGCCGCTCGGATGCCGCGATAGCTCTTATTGCGAGCTCCCGAGCCTGTTGCTCGGATGCGCGGTAGCTCTTGACTGCGAGATCCCGAGCCTGCGCTCCGGATGCGCGGTAGCTCTTGTTGCGAGATCCCGAGCCTTGTTGCTCGGATGTCGCGTAGCTCTGGCTGCGAGTCCCCAGCCACCCGCTCGGATGCGCGATAGCTCTTGGCCGAGATCCCGAGCCTGTTGCTCCGGATGCGCGAAGATCTCTTATTGCGAGATCCCCGAAACCACGTTGCTCGGATATCGCAAGATAGCTCTTGGCTGCGAGGTCCCCGAGCCTACCGCTCGGATGCGCGATAGCTCTTGACTGCGAGATCCCGAGCCATGTTGCTCGGATGCGCGGTAGCTCTTGTGCGAGGTCCCGAGCCTGCGCTTCGGATGCGCGGATATCTCTTGCTGCGAGGTCCCGAGCCTGCGCTCGGATGCGCGGATAGCTCTTGGCTGCGAGATCCCCGAGCCTGCCGCTCGGATGCGCGGTAGCTCTTATTGCGAGGTCCCGAGCCTGCCGCTTCGGATGCGCGGTAGCTCTTGGCTGCGAGATCCCGAGCCTGCCGCTCGGATGCGCGGTAGCTCTTATTGCGAATCCCGAGCCTGTTGCTCGGATGCGCGCATAGCTCTTCGCTGCGAGATCCCGAGCCTGCTTGCTCGGATGCCACATATCTCTTGACTGCGAGATCCCGAGCCATGTTGCTCGGATGCGCGATAGCTCTTGTCTGCGAGATCCCGAGCCATGTTGCTCGGATGCATGATAGCTCTTCACTGCGAGGTCCCCGAGCCTGCCGCTTCGGATGCGCGATAGCTCTTGATTGCGAGAGGTCCCCGAGCCTGCCGCTTCGGATGCGCATGATAGCTCTTGACTGCGAGATCCCGAGCCTGCCGCTTGAAACCGCAGTAGCTCTTCATCTGCGAGATCCCGAGCCTGTTGCTCGGATGTCGCAGTAGCTCTTGACTGCGAGTCCCGAGCCTGCCGCTTCGGATGCGCGGTAGCTCTTGGTGCGAGATCCCGAGCCTGTTGCTCGGATGCCGCGATATCTCTTATTGCGAGATCCCGAGCCATGTTGCTCGGATGCGCGATAACTCTTGATTGCGAGATCCCGAGCAATGTTGCTCGGATGCGCGATAGCGCTTATTGCGGATCCTCGTCCCGAGCCCGCCGCTCGGATGCGCGATAAGCTCTTGGCTGCGAGATCCCGAGCCTGTTGCTCGGATGTCGCGGTGGCTCTTATTGCGAGACCCTCGTCAGCAAACCGTGCTACTCGGATGCGCGGTAGCTCTTATTTGCGAAAATCCCGAGCCGTGTTGCTCGGATGCGCGATAGCTCTTCATTGCGAGATCCTCGTCCCGAGCCGTGTTGCTTCGGATCTCGCGATAAGCTCTTGTTGCAAGATCCTCTTCCCTAGCCGGTGTTGCTCGGATGTTGCGATAGTTTTTATTTGCAAAGTCCCAATCCTCCCTATGTGTCTAGAGGCTTACAGGCGAAGCCCGATCTCAAAGAACTTCCCCTTAAGCCTCGGGGGCTAGGCTGTCGGGGATTGGGAAGTTCCGTGAACGACCATCGAGCCGGCGCCAACCGGCTATGCTCTTGCCGGATGGTGCCGCATAAGGTCGACTTTCGTGTGGCCGGCTCACGGGCTACCCCGTCCCCATCAAGTATGTCCCAAAGCAAGCCAAGCTCGGGGCCCGCGACTAAAGCGACGTGGCATTAAGCGCGCATGCTCGAGAATCGCCGCCGGGATCCATGTTGCCGCGGTCAAGGCCGCCTTGGTCTGCGCTTCGGCAGCCTGCGTCGCGTGGTACCGGCGGTGGCGGCGACCCTTTGCCGCTTCGTCCTCTGATGGCGCCCTGTAATAAGTAACTTGTCTCCTGTAAATCCCCTATAAATACCCCCTCGCACGATGTATTGAGGGCTGGCTTTTCGGCAACACACATACTCAGAAACAGAGCTCGTTTGCTGGAGTCCTTAGGCTAGTTCGAGGCTCCTCCGAGCAAGCACATTGTAACTATTCCATACTTATTAGTGAATCCACTGGACGTAGGGTTGTTATCTCCTCCGTGAGAGGCCCGAACCAGACAAAAAAACGACCCCTGTGTGCTTCCTGATTGTCTTATCCATTCCGATCCGTAGCTCGGCATACCCTCAGACGTATAACCTTTGCGGAAAAGGGGCTCTAAGTTGATCCCTCATTCAACAAGTAAGCTCGGCGGGGGACCCTGTCCCGAATCGTCGACAGGACCCTAAATAAATGCCAAAAAAAGCCTAATTACGTTTAGATCGTTCTAGCTATTTTTCTCAAAAAGGACCTTTCGATTTTGCACGATCGCGGCTAATTTTTTTTAAAAACACGATCGAAAAAGAACGAAATTCTATTTTTTGCATAAAAAATAATTTTTTTGACGGGCGCGACATCGCGCGTCTCGTGTCCTTCCTCCCCGAGCGCCCCTAAAAAAATGTAGTTACATGTAGGTTTTTTCAACAGTTTTTTTTATGAAAGAGACCTTTTGGTTCGGCAAAATCGCGAAACTTTTGTAAAAAGACCCTAAATAAATGCAAAAAATGACGTAATTACGTTTAGATCATTCCATTGTTTTCTAAGAAAAGAATCTTTCATTTTAGTGCAAACGCGGACGCGCGTGGTGTGTTACGCTGCGAAAACATTCCTATACAGATATTAAATCCTAAGCTTTCACGGCTTCTCAGCACGGCCACATCGTTTTTCATCGACGTGTTCGCTCCATACGTGGCCACGTCGTCCGTTTGACTTAACTGTTTATACGAGTCATATATTTTAACATCGTTGCTTTACAACAACGAGCGTGTGGCGCAGCTGTAACGCTAGACACACTCACGCCGTCGGTCGCGCGTTCGATCCCCACCCGTGACGCCCGCGCGATTTTTCCCCGCGTGGCGCCGGCGCGTGTTTTCTTGTTGAAAGGCATCGAAAATTTCCAAAATTACAGATTGGTCCTTTTTTTGTAGGGGACCCCCAAAGCTTCTGGATTTTTTCGAAAAGATGTTTGAAATTTAATGAAATTATATATTAGCCTTTTTTTGTGAAGAACTCCGAAACTTCTGTACTCCTGAGAAAAAGAGGCCTGAAATTTTCTAGAATTATAGATTAGTCCATGTTTTTGCTAGAAGGCCCCTGGAGCTTCTTTAGTTTGTTTCTTCATGAACCTTTTTTTTTGCAAAAAGGCGCCGTCACACGAAACTTTCTAAAATTACATATTAGCCCATTTTCCCCGAGATTTTTTAAAATTACTTCTAAGCCCTTTCTTTGTGGTAAGACTTTATTTTTTCATAAATACCGCCCAAAAAAACTATTCCGAGTCTCGAAATCTTTTTAAGATTACATAAAATTTATCCTAGATTTCCGAAAGTTTTTCAAAATTACAACGCACTTAGCAAAAATTATTCGATTCGTCTGGGAGATTTTTAAAAATTACATTTAGATTCCTTTCTTCGTAGAAAGACCTGAATATCATATTACGGCTGATGCGTTATGGTGTGGCGTGCACCGTGTCCACATGTCTTAGTATTTGAGATACGCGTAACAAAGTGCACGATTTAGCCGTCTCTATCGTACCTAATATATAATCGTAAAAGTTCGCGTACATCTAACTATGGGCCACGTAAGCCACAGGTTCGGCATAACCCAGGAGCCATGGTCGGGCCGTGGTGGGGGTGGCACAGGACACCAGTACATTTTCGGCAGCTTGACGCTGTAGGTAAAAGCGCCGGACAGATGCGTGGTCCGCTCTCTCCCGATGCAATCGAGGCCTCGACGCTGAACCAAGGTTCGAAATAATGGCGAAATTTCAAAAATCTCGGTCAGAACACGATTTTAAATTTTATCTGATTAAAAAAATAAAAAACGTTAAATTGATATAATGATTTTAAAAATTTTGGTGATCAAATTTTAACTTTTTGAATTGATTTGACCAAATTTGGGATAATATCTCTTAAGAATCTCATCTTCCATAATTTTTTTTTGCAAAAACCAAATTTTTGAGATGTTTTATAAAAATAATAGAAGTACTATCATATTTTTATAAAATGTACAAGTTTGTTCATACTCTTATAAAATTTATATTTTATAAATTTGTACTATCATATTTTTATAAAAATTATGCTACCATATTTAGCAGCATAGGATCATACATAATTTTTTAAAAAAGAATTGAACTTCATTTGTTATGTTTGAAAAATAAAAAGCAGAAGGAACATAAATAAGACAATTACCATGTCAGAATTTTATAAATTTGCTCGAATGTGGTGACGATCCAAAATTTTTAGGAGAGTTTAAACATTGCCTCAGCACGCTTCTATAAACATTTTAAAAATTCTAAGGGTCTATTTTTTTGCTTTTGATTCTGAATTCTGGTCCCAAAAGCAGAATAAAAAACAAATAGCCCGATTCTAGAATTTGATTCTCATAATTCAGCCCACCCATATACACTATAATCCACAATCCACTTCGTATATGCTTTTGGATTTCAACTTTTGGAGAATTAGCTTTTCTACAACTATAATTCAGAATTAGCTTTTAAATAATTGAAAGCTAAAATAAACAGGCCTTAAACTTGTTTTGGTTGCTCAATCAGATCTATAGAAGCAATATATATACTCAGCCTTTATCAGGATAGTAACACTGTTAGAATTTTTTAAAATTCCTTAGGCCTGATCATCATCCGAAAATTTATATAGTAACATTAGTGATGCGTCATGGCTCTTGAATTTTTTTAAAAAAATCTCCGGTATGTGCTATTTTTTGTTCGGTTGAAATTTGCCAAGATTTCAACAAATTCCGGATTTGGATCTTGCTTTTAAAATTTTGTCCATATTTCATCTGAAATTTTGAAATCTCATCGAAATTTTGGATTTTGATCCCCTCCGAGATATAATCCAAAAATAAAATTTGAAACCTTGTGTTGAACTTGATCTGCCGGCTCGCAATTTGGGCTTTTGGTTCTTCTTGATTGTGCGGATCCTTAATTCTGTGCATCAATATATTATAGTAGATTTTGTTCAGAAAGATGGGAACAGAAGGCTTTGTTTTACCGGTTTATAAGCTGTGTATGGTCCTGTTGGATGTGTGGTAATTTCTTAGAAAGTTTCAGGATTTAGTTCAAATTTAAATTAAATCGTAAAACATTTCGGTAAAATACCTTTAATCCAAATAGCCCAAACATTGTAGCGTGTGTGCCAAAACACTAGCAGGCTGCGAAAGCTCAGATGATTAGAAGCGTCGGTATGCACCCAGTGCAGTGGCCATCAGAATTCCAGTTCTAAACTTGCACTGGTGTTCAGCGATTACGGGTGCATGTTCAGCAACAAAACACACACACACACACATACCATGTGAGGTCTCCATTTTCCCAATGAATTGTAATTTGGAAACCTGTGCAAGTTACGTACTAGTGTACAAGAACAAGAAAAGGCCTGATTCCTTTATACCGTCGGCGTCCAGCTCGCCTGGGCGAGCGGCCTCTCCGCCGGGCTGACCTAATCTAGCCGGCCCGGTTGCCTGCCTCCAATAAAATGCACCGCTCTGCCTGTGGACCTGGGATACTGGTATTGGTGGGCCCACCGAACTCGGCTCGGGCCGCAGGATTTCGTGTGCCACCAACCCAACCGCAGACGCATGCCACCGCCGACCAGCATGTGCGGTGCAGACGTGCAGTTGACCGTTTTTGCACGGGTTCCCCAGGCCAGTGAAGGCAAATGTAGCAACAACGTGCTGAGCGACACAGATGAAAATTCTAAAATAGTAGCTCCTCCTGCATTTTTACTTTTCAAAACTAGCCCTACGTTGAGTTTTTTTTTAAAAAAATAAAATAGTCTCTGTCTAAGTTCAAAAGACACGACTAGTAACACGTGTCACCTGCTATGATTTGATAGTGGAAGGATACCAAAGAGCACTAAAGCTTGCTTCTGTGTATGACAAGCACGGTAGAGGCCAATTGTGTGGCAGGCCTCCTTCTCTCACGACGGTCAGACATGTCATGGTCCAAGCATCAGATGTCCTACTGCGGTTCCATAGCGCGGCAGAGGACATGTGTTTCTTGTTGGTTTTTTCACACTCAACGAGGAGGTTAATTTTGTAATTTTTATCCTACATAGACCAATTTTCCAACAAATTTGGTTATGGGGCCATTTGGCGGTTTAGTTCAACACAAATCATCGCTGGCAGCAGGCCACACATGGGTGTCAGACCGACCGATCAACTAAAAATTACCACAAAGTATAGTGTTACTTCAGTTGGTTGACAGACATGTACCAAATGAAGCACACATGCATATACTTGCCAGCATAGTCGCATATGTATACACACGTACAATAATAGAGAAGCAGAGTCACATACGGACATACGGTGTACGTATGCATGTGCGTAAACTGGTTGTACACAAGCTAGTCGCGACTCGCGCTCACGAGATGGATCAATCTGTCTGATCCATAGAGTTAATCACATATCGACGGCGCACGCCGGGTTCCCAAGCAGCGGCGCCTCGGGGCCACTGGCGGCGCCGCTCCCCGCCCCCTTGCGCACGCCGACGAGCAGGTCGCAGCGCGCGTACATGGAGTGCCACCAGCTCCGGAACGGCCCGGACACGAACCGGACGCGGCCGAGCACCACCAACCGGAGAGCCACCACGCCGAACGACACGTCCGTGGCCAGCGCCGCCGCGGCGTCGGGCGACACGGGGACGGGGGGTGCCCCGCCGCCGCCGAGCACGGGGGCCACTGCCACCGCGCTGTTCGCGTCCTGCACCAGCGGCGGCATCGCCGACGGCGCCGTGATGGCCTCACCGCGGTACGCCACGTACGCCGCCAGCCTGTCGTACCGCGCCGCGGACCGCCCGTTGGGGTTGCGGATGACGAGGGTGAACTGGAACGACGCGGCCAGGGTGGTGGGCGACCCGCCCGCCGGCGCCGCGGTCGGGCTAGTGGCGTTGTAGAGAGAGTACACGGCGACGGAGGTGACCGCGAAGGCCGGGCCGGTGGGGCGGTAGACAAGGTAGAGCACGAGCGCGGTGATCCCGGCGGCAAGGAGGATGACAAGAACGACGAAGCAGAGCATGCGGAGGGGGCCGGCGGCGCCGTGGTTACGGCAGTAGTGTCCGCGGCCGCGGGAGGGCTTGAGGTCGTCGATGTGGACTGCATTCCCGCCCTGGTGGTAGTGCTCGTCGGCTGGCTCCGGCGGGAGGTGGTGGTGGCCTGCCATGTTCAATTCGTGTGCAGCTAGCTAGTTTGGCCTTCTTGGGCAGATCTTGTGCAAGTAGTGTATCTATATGTGTGTATCAATACGTGCGAGTGCGAAGGAGAGACGGTGGTGATGGGGCTGAAGAGATAGAGTAGTGACGTGTGCTAGCTTATTGGTACTCTTGCTGTTCGTGGGCGCGTCAGCCGCTGCATGACTTCGCGCGAGAGCTCAAGGTTGCCGTTCGGTCGATCGGTCGGCGGTCTTTGGATCGAGCACTCGAGCTAGCTGTGCGCACGACGGATTATTGTGGACTGTTTCGTATTGAACTCTAGAAATCTGCATCTACTCCGGCACCGTTTATTTAGTTTTTCTCCGACTTAAAAGTCAAAATATTGAATCCTAAACAAATTGATGGCTTTTAATTGTTTTTTTTCCAAAAGTTATAAGCTTTGGTATAACTAAAAAGCAATAGTCATTGGTGTTTTTTACCCCTACTGAGGGTTAGTTTTAGCCAATATCACTGAAGTTAGGATAAAATTATCCTTCTACCATGTATAAAAGAGGACTATTTTTAGGGTCTCTTTGTTTTAGTTTTTGATTTTGGATTTTAGCTCAACAGCAGAATAAAAAACAAACAGCCCGATTCTAGAAGCCGATTCTCACAATTTAGCCCATACATATACACTAAAATCCACCATCCTCTGCATATATGCTTTTGGATTCAAGCTTTCGGAGAATCAGTTTCTCTACAACCATAATTTAGAATCAGTTTTTGAGAATTCAAAACTGAAACAAACAGGCCCTTAAACTGTTTGAATCCAAAAGCTGGTTTTAAAGTGTAAGCCAAAAAGCTTAATTTTAAATAAACATGGCGTCCGTATTCCAACGTCCGAGGCACCAAGCTCTAGTAGAGTACGGATATAGTTTTCCCACCGAACACATATATGCGTGTACTCTAAATTCGGTGGATAGAATAGGTACACACCGATCATCTCGCCACGTATCAGCTTCCACGCATAACTTTCTCTCCGTCGTCACTAACACGCCTGATGCATAGCATAGAAGTGCATCCTTCGTTTTACTCCCCTGGTGATTGTAACTGTTTGCTTATACCGGTTTCTGATCTCTCTCTTGTTTCCAAGCTCAAACAATCTGATCGATTTACAATAGATCGATCGGAGAGGCAACAACCAATGGCTTGGTATGTATCCACGTGTATTAGTTTGCAATGTGGTGTGGCCTTGGCCTGTGGGAGTAGTGAGACGAATCCAAGGGGAACAAGATCCTTATTCTGCACTTTGCTGCTCAGTGCAAATGAATGGTTCCTTTTTTCTGTGTCTTCAGTTTTACCACAACCAGCGTACAACTAAGGTGGGTTCCGAACACATCAATACTGCATTATCGTAGGACTGAATCGAAGTCACTGAATTGAACATGCATTCTCAGAAAAGCAAAAAAAAAAAAGTTACTGAACTAAACTGATACTGTTCGATCAAAGGGACTGCATGCCACATAAGCGCTTTTGGTCGATGCGAATGAGAGACCAATTTGCTAGCTAGAGAACACAATGCACGAACCATGTCTTAATTAATTCACACGAGTGAGGAGCCGAAGCTGGGGCATGTTGAATTATTACTATAGGAAAACGGCGATTAATACATGCATTCATATGTAGTAGCGTCTGATATGATTGATCCCTTCAGTTCAGAGTGAAGCTGTGCAGCTTGAAAGTTGGCGTGCCATTGATTTAGGATTAGCTCGAACCTCTTTTCTACCGAAAGATTCGGCTCAACGAGATCGCGATTAGGTAGTGCGAAGCGGAGGGGCATCTGATGCTTCACCACAAGCTAGCGAGTACCATAATTTTCGAGTTTGTACCGCCTCTCTTTATGCTCGCGTGCTCTATGGATTCTGAATTGGCCTGAATGTCTATGTTTTCTTTCAGAGAGATGCTTTGGTGCTCTCTTCGATAGTGAAAAGGTATAAAATCATTAATTTAAAAGAAAAGAGAAGTACAAAATCACTATTAACTTAGAGATAAGATAGCTGTTCTTAGCTGTTAGATATAATCTTGACATGCATTGATTAAGAGATAAGATTACAACAAAATGTTTAAAGTCATGATAGAGTTCTGATATGTCTAAATTAGTTGTTAGCAGATAGAGTTTTGTAGCTAGCTAGTCGGTTATGTACTTATCTATATATATAGCAATGAAAAACCAGAAAAGGCTGGAGCAATTGCGTAGGCCAACAAAAAAATTTCCTGGTTGTTCTAATAATTGGTATCAAAGCCTAACCTAAAGTTTCGGATCAATCCGCTGGCCCCGGGAGGAGTAGACTCCCGGGGGCGACACCTGACGAGGCAAGCGGCCAACCGCGCAAGGAACCAAGAGGTGCCATCAACAAGGGCGAGTGTGATTGTGAGGCAGCGCTCAGGACCTTCTCGGCAGCGTGCGTCGGGAAGGGAGGCTATTGGGTCACGCTCAACCAGGAGAAGATGTGGCCCGTGACGCTAAATGCGACGTCGGTAGACTTGGCTTCGGTTAGGCACTTGGTCGGCATTCGGTGGTCGGCATTCGTCTCAACGCTAACGACCTGGACATCAAGGAGTTGACGGTCGCTGAGGGCGTGACGCTCAATGAGGTGGCGAGCGAAACGGCAAGCTGTGGCTGGGTTCCGTCTAACTCAATTACATCGGTGTGATGCAAAAGATGTGCTCCTGGCAGAGCACAACACTGCAGGAAGGAAAAAGGAGACGTGAATGTGCATGCAAGGAACCTGAAGCAAGAGATCAATGTTGGCGGTGGTGAGGAAGCCCAACGGGATCAACGCTAGGAGCAAGCTGCGGATCCTGACGACTGAGGGCAATTTGGAGGCGTGTGGCCGAAGGCCTGTCATTGGCGACGCAAGTGACACCCACGCGGAGGCGTGCTCCTATCAATCGATGGCGGTGCGAGAAGGTGCAATGCCAAAACCTTCACTGCTGGATACATTTGATTCATCCCGATTCATGCATATGCACATACTAGATGCATGTGCGTAGATGGCTTGGCGGAGCTCGTTTGGTGCTGGAGCTTGGCGTCAAGGGCACGCATGATGGAGCCAGCCTGGGGCCTGCACACGGAGCTCTCGTGCATGGATCCCAGCGACAATGAGTTCGTGTTTAGGTTCGGCTCGAAGGGTGAATGGAACCAAGTCATGTTGAGAGGCCCGTGGACATTCATGCACCCAGCCTTGGTGCTCATCCCATTTGATGGCGCGGCTAGGCCTGTCAGAGATGGTGTTCTCCTGCATGCAGGTATGGGTCTGCGTGCACGCCCTACCGACTCGTGCGTGAGCGGCACATGCATCGTGTGCAAGAAGCAGGATAGAAGAGCAAGAAGCGTGACATGTTGCCGAAAGCGCATGGAAAGCGAAGTGCATAAGCATGAGCATTCATACCTTCATGGTTGGCAATGGAATGTTAAGGCGGTAAATGAGTAAAGCAAAAAAGGAGTGGTATGGTAAAAATGGGAGTACAGTGAAGTGATAAGGGCAGCAAGGAATACATTCCTTATAACCATTCTCAGCCAAGACCATCAAGGTCAGCAAGCACATAGCCATTTCCTCACCTCACCAGCCGAGAAAGAGCAAAGGTAGCCAGCTGCACCCAGAGCATTTAGCTCCCATTGCCTCATTTCTCAACAAGAGCAAAGCCAAGGTTCAGCCCCTCTAGTGCTCATCACCAAAACCGAGGCCAAGGCAGCATAGCCATTCGGCTCCTATGCCCATTTCTCCAGCCAAATTAAGGCAACTAGCGGGTACATTCCCCCTTTGCTTTGCTCCAACAAAGGCAACCAGCCATTCCCTTGTTCCACCGAAGCCAGCATCAACACTCAGTGCATTCCCATTCCATAGCCAACCAAGAGTGAGCAAGCACAACCAACAGAAGCATAGCAAGCAATAGATAGCCATTTCCCTTTGCTCTCCCTCCAATCGAACCAGTAGAGCTAGCTAGAGGGCAAGGCAGTGCTCTTCCCCACCATTTCCAAACCAACTAGGAGAGCAAGAGCGAAAAGAAGTTTGCCAAGCAAGGAGCAAGGAGGAGAAGCCGGCCAAGGAGCTAGGAAGAAGGATGCCAGTCCCCCTCAACCACTTCAACTGCAGATCCATAAGCTCACCAACAGCAGCAACCATCAGAGCCAAGCTCATCATCATGTGCACACAAAGATCCAAAAGAGGTAGCAAAACTATTTGCAAAAGAGGTAGCAAAACTAGTTGCAAATTAATAGACCCACTAGAGTAGCTAGTAGATAGAGGTGGATCAAAGTGGTCACAATAGAGTTGAAGTCTGGTAGCCCACGAGGAAGCATCCTAGCCACCATCTCACCCTCACCAGAGCCTAGTGGTGGCTAGTATCGACATCCTCGCCCCAACCTAGAGCACTTCCTCTAAAATCATCATTGACCCATGCTTACCTTCAAATCATAGCAAAACTCACCTCAAACAAACCAGTGGAACAAAAAACCCAAAAGCAAAAATAGCAAAAGCAGTAGTAGCCAAGTTGGAGTTCGGCTAGTAGGGGGAGAAGCCAAGCTAGGTTCAGCCATGGCCAAAGTTGTAGCCAGCAGTGGAGCGGTGGAAGAGTAGAAGAGGTATCCAGGGAGGAGTCGATCGGCCGATATTAGGGAGAAGTGAGGCTAGGCTCGGTTGCGGGCAGTCGAGCCGAGGCTTATCCCAGTCAGGCAGCGACTGGGCCAAGGGTTGGCAGTAGGGGAAGTAGTAGCGATTGTAGGGGGAGGAAAATCGGGAGTAGCAGTTGGCAGAGAGGAGAGCCTAGGAGAGGAAGGACAGCCGAGTGAGGAGTAGAGGTGAGGGAGTAGTACTCGGTAAGTGAGGAGAACAGCCGAAGGGCATGGGGAGAAAAGGGCTTTGATCGAATAGGCCAATGAGCCGAAGAAATCGCCTGATCAAAGTAGCAACTAACCAGAGGATAAGGCTAGTGGCTTCGGCGAAAGAAGCAAGAGACAAAGAGTAAGAAAAGGAAGGAAAAGAGAAAAGGTAGAAACAAGTAAGAACAGAAGGAGAAAAGGAAAGAAGAGAAAAGAAAAGAGAAAAAATGAACAAAGTTGGAAAATGGATGGATTACCTGCATATAGATTCATATAGATCAAAAAGGGTATCAGTAGTTGTATTAGATGCATAACTGGTTAAAGATAGCATTGATAGTGCATGGCAATTAAAATGGAAAACAACTGCTTTCATATATTAAAAAATGCACATAGGAAGTGCTAGGCACTATAACTCATATTTAATTAAACTGTTGTAGATTAATATAGTCTATTTTCAAGACCAAAACAGAACCCTCAAGTTAGCCCGAGCCCGTTTTCGAGCGAGGTTGAACCTTCGAGTTTCCACTAAGCAAGCAATTTTTGATCATGTTTTATTAAATACTTTTACTGCTTTTATGTAATTACCTATATCATCACTGAAAATCTTATTTTCAAATGCAAAGGTTTAAATTGGATTTGGTTGGTAAAATGGGTTGGTGAATTGGAAAGTGGATTGTTGGATGTATAATTGGAATTGGTGGTGGATTGGTATGTCTAGTTAATAGATGGGTTGGCATGTGTTTATTATGGCTGGTAGAGGGCGCCGATGAGAAGGGAATACTCGGCGAGGTCCTCTATATAGACTATAATATAAGGTCTAAACAATTAACATTTGGGCAATGAGTCGTAAAACCAGTACTAAACATGGTGTTTGAAACCGACCAGAAAAGGTTATTCTATGGCAGTATTAGAATCTCCATATTGTGTAAGCATAGATAATTAGGAGAGAGAAGCTGGGTATGCCGGTAGTCACAGTGAAGGTCACAGAGTGAGAAGTTGGGTATGCCATGGTTCCAGTGAAGGACACATAAGTGAGAAGCTTGGAATGCCATGGATACTAGTGAAGGACATAGAAAATCAACTGTGGTTGATTCTTTCAGGTTATATATGTATAAAGCTTTGGGTTGAGTATTAGTGCTGTTACGGTAGTATGATACAATTGTTAGCTATGAGTCTGGCGGGACGGCCTAGGATAGGCGTCTCCCACTCGAGTAAGAGGGTTGGAAATCTAATACTGGACTAGTGATAAACGTTCTAGAGGCATCTTTTATGAGTGTCACTATTGGTAAAGTGGTACGAATCTGCGTAGGGTTAAATCATAAATACATGTCTGTCTCCTGGATTGAAGGCTACGGAAGCTAAGTCTTTCTTATATATAGGTGTTAGTAGTCGTTTTCTAAATTCTAAAATAAATCACCTTTAAAACTAAAACTTAATTTATGTAAAAATGGATTTTGGGGGAAAGTGATCATTAGCTGGATGGATTTGGATTAGATTGGGAAAGAAAATCATCTATTGCATTTTCTATTAATTCTTGTTGAGTACTTTGTACTCACCCTTACTTAGAAGGTGAGTCCTATGGACACTCCTCTAAGGCCTGGGGTAAGGGTTGTGCACAGGACCAAAATCTTTAGGAGGACGACTACTACTACTACCAGGAGGAGTAGTGGTATTAGCAAGCCATTTTCATGCTTTAGCAGGTCTCCAGGAGGTAGGAGGTTGTATGATATATTTTTGTTATATTGGAATCTATGTATGATAAGGTATGTATAATAGCCTTCTTGGCAAATGGAATGTAATAAAGAGTTTTATTTTCAATTTCTAATTATTATTCTGCTGCAATATTCTGAATATAGTATAGTAACTAATAAAGCATTGAGATACCCGATGTTTTGCTAGTTACTGTACCAAGATCCACCTAATTAGCTCAGAAGCAATGGCAGTATGATTGTCGTTACCTGGGTTAATTAGGCGGGTCGCTACATATGGCATGGAAGCGAAGCTTCCCACCTATAGACAAGCTCAATCTTGGCATGAGAAAGGTAGGGGAATGTCTAAACTTCCTCTTAATGACCAATTAATGGTCTAGTTGTCTAATTGTCAGTTGGCTGATATTTCTTTTTATCTCCAAGTCATCTAAAATTAAAATGCTAAGTAATATGTAATTTTAGTATCACTCTACCACAATTTTTAGTTATATTTCTTTTGTATTTGTAGGTGTCGGCGATTAGGACGGGGTCCCCGCCGAGCTTACTTGTTGAATGAGGGATCAACATGGGGCCACTTTTCCATAAGGGTTGTGCGTCTGAGAGTATCTTGAGAAACAATAGAACAGGTATCTGGGACAATCGGAAGGCACGGAGGTCATTTTTATCTGGTTCTGCCTCTCATGAGAGATAATGACCCTCGTCCGGTGATTGCACTAGTATCGAAAGTGAGTTACAATGCGCTTGCTCTGGGGCCTGAGCGATCCTAAAGACTCCCGTGGAGCAGCGATATGTGTAAGTGTGTGTGTGTAATCTGAAGGTCCAACCCTCAATCCATTGTGGGAGGGGGTATTTATAGGAATTCAGAGACAAATCATTTATTACAGGGGGCGCGTTCTTGTAGAGGGCGTAAGCGGTCAGATGGCGCGCCACTCGCTGGAGTACCACGCGACGGGTGGCAAATGAGTCTGCAGACCAAGCGGCGCGACCGTGGCGAGCGATCCGGGCGTCACGATCTCTCGGCAGCTGCGCATTTAATGCCACGTCGCCTTATCGCGGGCCCCGAGCTTAGCTCGCTCGGGGCGTGCTTGATGGGGGCGGGGGTAGCCCGTGAGCCGAGACTACGAAGGTCGACCTTGCGTGCACCATCCGGGCAAGAGCATAATCGGCTGGCGTCGGGCTTCGATGGTCGTCATGGTACAGTATATCCAATCACCGACAGCTAGCCGAGGCTAAAGGGAAAAAGGCCTTCTGAGGCCTCCGCCTTAAACCTCTAGACTTCTTAAAGAGGGATTGTGTAACATCCTCATTTTTCAAAAAAATAAAATAAAATAAAATAAAATCATGCATGTAGTATTTGTAAAAATAAAATAAAATAAAATAAAATTTTGTTTATAATAAAATCATTTGAAAATGAGAATGTTCTTTTCAAATATTTTCAAAAACTTGAATTATAAATTAAGTTTGTTGATTTTATAAAGATTTGTACAAGTGTCGATTTACTAAAAGAATTTTGCAGAAAATCTATATTCGAAAAATTCCAAAACCAAGTTTATTAGGTTCCAAATATTCCCTAGTATTTTAGAGAATTTTTCCAAGATTTTTAGAGCCTTTTTATTATTTTATCTCAAGCGCTATTTGTGCAAGTCAATTTAAATCCAAAAATTAAATGCCAGTCCACTGTTCAGCTACTGTAGCGTCGTCTTCAACCAGCGTTTCCAGAGGAAACGTTTCCTTCTCTCTCCTCCATTGGAGCAACCGAAGAGCTTCCGTATCTCCTTCATTTAAGCACCAAAAATTCCATAAAATCAGTTTCGGAATCCTAATCGCCTCCTCTTCAATCCACAACCGTTTCCCGGATTAAAACTCCACTATTTGCTCTTTAATTTCCACGAAACCTTCATTGCGGCCGTTTTCGTTTCCACCGCAATTTCTAGCTCTCCAGTGCTCCTCCCGCACTATAAGAAGGGGCATTGGGTGCGTATCTTCGTCGCCAACCCATCCCTCCACTTCTCTTGAGCTCCCACTACTCGTTCCACCGGATTTTGTAAAAGTTCAAGAGCGTTCCTGTTTTCTTTTGGACGTACTGTTTTCCGGCCGTCATCGCCGTTTAGTCATTCCTCCGCTGCCGTCGTCGTCGCCGGTGAGTTCGCCACGATGTGTCGCCACTGATCAACCGGTTGGTAGGATACCCTAGCCCTTCTTCCACCGATCGGCCATGATTTTAGTCGAAGCCTTCAGTAAGCATGCTACAGTACACGCGCATAAACAGTGCTGCTACAGTAAATCACCAGCTAGAAAAACTCATCAGTTAGTTGTACATGGTATTTTCACTAAATTGTGATTTTTGTTATTTTCGTTGCAAACTCGTTTTAGCTCCAACTTGCATGCAACAAATTTTGTAAATTAGTAAAAATTAATACCTAGCTACGTTAATTTTACTGAAATTTTATAAATAAATTTATACTGTTAAAATATTCACGGAAAGTCCAAATTTACGAATTTTGTAGTTCCTAAACTGTATATCCAAAAATGTCAAAATAAATTTTATAAATCTTAGAAAATGCTAAACTAATTATCTGGAAGTTTTCATGAAGTTATGAATTAATTTGATTTCTTGTATTTTCCATTGTGTGTTTATTCGTTGTTTTTTTTTAAATGCGATAAAGCGTTTGGCCTTGACGCCGTCATGACCAACAAGAAGAAGACCCTCTCGTTGACCAAGGCAAGTTCCCAGCAAATTTTTGCAAGATCCCTTGAAGCATGTTGATCCATGTTTTGAAATGCTTTGGAGATTTACAAATTTGCATGCTATGTTGATTAAAAACAAATATATATATTATGATAGATTGTAGTTAAATACCTTGTTAATATGTATGCTTGTTACATATTAATCCATCTGTTCTTTGGCTGCCCTAGAATGATTAATTATAATATAAATGGCTTGATACCTTGTTTAATATAATAGTAGTGCTTAGTTATGCTAAATACTATTTGTATGTTTAATTGAAAGCTTGTTAGTTGAAATTCTAAATGATTGAGTGAAAATATTATTTAAAAGGGCAGTTGGTGCTGCCAGTTTGGTAAAATAAAAGAAAAGATTTGGTATTCTAAAATTTGAATAGGGTGGAAGGTTGCAAGGTGGGTGCAGAATGCACGAGACTCGGGTTTGAGTATGTACCACCCTAGTCACCCTAAGGACCGATCCTTGTGATTGTCAAACAATGTACAATGATCTTGACGGGGTTCGGTATGGGGCGGGCCTGGCAGTAGCTAGTGAAAACTTGATTAAGGCATGCGGATGGTGGAGTAAGCGTGGTTGTAGCCACAGCGATCCTCTGGCGCAAGAGGGGCTTCCATTATGGTTGTAGCCATTTGGCGATGAAACCTCGTGGGCGTGACTTAGTTAAGATGTAGCTAGAGAAATGGCCTTGTGATTTTCACTTGGGGTTATATGCCAAAGGAAGTGTATGACCAAAAGAGTGAAATATCCTCATGGAGTAAAGCGTGCAAGCTCTGCAGAGTAAACAAACTATTGAATAGCCGTACCCACGGTCAAGGGTGGACAGAGGCGTTGTCACATGGTAGATTTTTCCCTATTTGATTTCAAAATCAGATTTTTATAAAATGAAATGCGGTTGGAGCCATGAATGTTTTGGTTTGATAAAAGTCCATGGTGGAGCCACGAGGAAAAAAGATTTCAAAAAAAACCATATTGAGTCTTGTGGAAAAGTAATCTTAAAATAAAACCATAGTCGATGCCATGAGTTGGTCTCACGTTTTGTTTTTCCACGGTTGAAGCCGTGTCTTGAAAAGTTTGAAACTCTCATTTCTTTAAAAAGAAAATACCTTTGAAACCTTTTCAAAATTCTAGTATAAAATTTTAAAAATTGGCTTTTGGCAAAGTAACCAATTCCTTCCTTGAATTCAACTACATCTTGCATTTTTTGGGACTTGTTGAGTATGTTGCATACTCACCCTCGCTTTTCATTCTGGGTTGCTTATTCCATAAAGCGGTCGAGATCGAAGATAGCTATCCAAGAGCACGCATCCTACCGTTCGACATCTGCGATGAAGGCTTTGAAGAGGAGGATCATCCGGACGTCTAGGATCGCGTTTTCTCGATCTTTACTGTGGTGTTTTGGACTTAACCGTCAAGTTTATTTGCGGTTTAATGTTTCATTTCTTTGTATGACCTCGGGTCCAACTTTTTGTAATAATGGGCCATAATCGGCCATTACTACGAATTAAATTTTTATTTATCGCATGGTTATGGTCCATCTTGTTATGATCTGTGTACTAGCTATTGATCCGAGGACTAAATGCAGTAAACACGGTGGGGCCCGTATCCTTTGCGGGTTCCGGCAGATTGAGTCATCACGTGAAAAGCTACTCGCGGTGCCGAGCTACCCTTGCTCGGGAGTGAGGAATCTTGTAAAATCGCTCTCGGTGCTGAGCAATCATGCTCGGGGCGGAAACCTCGCGGCGAAAACTACTGCGACATCCGGCGGCGCTTGCTTTCGAGGCATGTCTTCGCGGCGAAGAGCTCTGCGGCATCGGCGGCGCTTGCTCGAGGGCGAGCCTCATGGCGGCGGAGGGCTCTGCGGCATCCGGCGGCACTTGCTCGGGGGCGAGCATTCGCGGCGAAAAGCTCTGCGGCATCCGGCGGCGCTTGCTTTCGGGGGCAGGTCTGCGAACGAAAACTCTCTGCGGCATCGGCGGCACTTGCTCGGGGCGAGCGTCGCAGCGAAAAGCTACTGCGGCATCGGCGGCGCTTGCTCGGGGCAGTCTCGCGGCGAAAACTCTACTGCGCATCCGGCGGCGATTGCTCGGGGCAGTCTCGCGGCGAAAACTCTGCGGCATCCGGCGGCGCTTGCTCGAGGCCAGATCTTCGCGGCGAAAACTCTGCGGCATCCGGCGGCGCTTGCTCGGGGATGAGTCTCGCGGCGAAACTCTGCGGCATCGGCGGCGCTTTCGGGGGCAGATCTTCGCGGCGAAAACTCTGCGGCATCCGCGGCGCTTGCTCGGGGGCAGGTCTCGCGGCGAAAAGCTCTGCGGCATCCGGCGGCGATTGCTCGGGGCAGTCTCGCGGCGAAAGCTCTGCGGCATCGGCGGCGCTTTCCGGGCGAGTCTCGCGGCGAATCTATTGCGGCATCCGGCGGCGCTTACTCGGGCGAGGTCTCGCGGCGAATCTCTGCGGCATCCGGCGGCGCTTGCTCGGGGATAGGTCTCGCGGCGAAAACTCTGCGGCATCCGGCGGCGCTAGCTCGGGGCGAGTCTCATGGCGAAAAGACTCTTCGACATCCGGCGGCGCTTGCTCGGGATAGGTCTCGCGGCGAAGAACTCTTCGCGACATCGGCGGCGCTTGCTCGGGGCAGTCTCGCGGCGAAGAGCTCTGCGGCATCCGGCGGCTTGCTCGGGGAACTAGACATAGATCGGATGTCTTGGGAGAAAGGCGACTAGCGGTTGCGGCGGACTCGCCTGCCGCATCCCAAGCATGGGTCGAGATACTCGAGGCCCAGCCAGACGAGACATGCTCGAAATGCCACATCCGAACATGGACTAGGCGTCGAGAACTAACCAGCAGTGCATAAGAGGACTCATCTTTGCGCGTTAAGGCGAGCCACGAGAGTCGAAAATGTTTTAAAGAAAGAAAAGATGCAATGAGTATACTCATTTACAGGAAGACCCGTGCTTAAGCGCGAAACTTACGTGGCGGAAGGGACTCGTGCGGCGAAGGAGACATGGATAGCCCGAAAGCGCGTGCTCGGGGAAGGACTCGTATTTGGAAGCGGAGGGCGTGCTTTCGGCCGGGACATGGTGTGGCCTTGGATTAGTCACACCGCCCACGCCCTCGCCGCCAGCGACACACGTCGTGTCCTCCACGTCACGAAAGCCTTGAGAGGTCTTGATTGTCTTGAGAATTCGGCATCCTCGTGGATTCCTCACGAAAGGACTCGGTCGATCCCTCTGAATGGCGCCCATTGTCGGCGATTCAGACGTGGTCCCCGCAGAAGCTACTTGTTGAATGAGGATCAACTTGGGGCCCTTTTCCGCAAGGGTTGTGCGTCGAGTATCTGAGAGCAATAGAGCAGTTATCTGGGACAATCGGAAGGCCACGGAGATCGTTTTTTATCTGGTTCGGGCCTCTCGGGGAGATAATGACCCTCGTCCGATGATTGCACTAGTATCACGAAAGTGAGTTACAATCGCTTGCTCGGGGCCCTGAGCGATCCTAAAGACTCCGTGGAAGCAAGCGATATGTGTAAGTGTGTGTATCGTCTGAAGGTCCAACCCTCAATCCATCGTGGGAGGGGTATTTATAGGAATTACAGAGACAAATCATTTATTACAGTAGCGTTCTTTGTAGAGGGCGTAAGCGGTCACGATGGTGCGGGTACCACGCGACGTAGCGTGGAATGCAATGAGTGAACCAAAGCGCGGACGTGGCGGTAGCAAGGATCCCGAGCGACGATCTCTCGAGCAGCCTGCGCATTTAATGCCACGTCCGCCTTATCGCGGGCCCCGAGCTTAGCTCGCTCGGGGACTACTTGATGGGGGACGAGGTAGCCCGTGGCCGAGGCTACACAGTCGACCTTAAGTGCACCATCAGGAAAGAGCATAGTCATTGGCGCTTAGGTTTCGATGGTCGTCATAGTGCAATATATCAATCTGACAAGTAGGATTAAGCTTATTTTACTTTATTTTTTTAGGTTAGGATTTTTTTGTATTTTGTAAGTGTTTACTTTATTTTTGTCTATGTTTGAATTTTTTTACTTGTTTTTGTATTTTGTAGAGGTGAGAATGGGATAAAACATGGTAATTATGGAATGCAAATTCTATACTTAAAGGTGATTGAGATTGAAAAAAATTCGAGCAACTTATCCATAGACAGCCCATTAAAGATTGAACCATTGCATACGGATCCAGGCACCCTTAACCCTCATCCCACCTCTATAAGGGTTCACTTGGATTGTGTGCTGGGGACGACCTTGCCTGGCCAGGAGCTTCCATGGGAGCGCCTGCATGTTCTTGCTTGCCTGGTCCAGACTGGGAGCCGAGCGAGCCATCCAGCGTCGTCTTCCTCTAATCATCCTCTTCCTCCTCTAATCGCCTGCAGCCCACCGCCACACCCGACGGCCACCACCACATTGCCGATCCTGCCGCGACCACGGCCTTACCGACGCCAGCTCCGCCACGGCCTCCTCACCATGCCTGTTGGTCCTGCCACTACCACCGTCACACCTCAAGCCCAGATCTCTTCGTGATCTCACCCTCAACGACGCCGAGCTTCTCCGCTACCTCCTCACCACGGCGAGCACCATCGCCAGAGCCTTGCCTGCACTCTATCTAGTGAAATCAGAGGACGATTTTGGGACGAGGAAGGAAGTACTTGGGGATGAGGATTGGTTTTAGAGGGGTGCGTATTTCAAGCTTTTTACAAATCTCGTTCTTAAAACATGACTAGCCATGTGCACGTGCGTTACAACGGAAACTCAATTTGTGATAAAAAGTTTATTTGTAAAGAGCACTAGCAGTGACAAAGGTAGGTAATTAAAGAGCAGTGGCAAAGGTGGGTAATTAAAGAGAAGTGGTAAAGATAGGTGGTTTTGATGAAGTGACGCGGAAAGAAATTTTTACTTTATACAGTAGAGATTATTTAATTTCACGCCTTCTTCAGGCAGGTCTCCAGCCAAAAACCACATGTCCACCCACATCCAGGCCCGTGCGAGAGGGGGTGCACACGGTGCGGTGGAACAGGGCCCCCAAATCCCAGGGGCCCCTAAATTTTAACGTTACTGCTATGCCCAAATCCGAAACAAACCGTGGCGCGTGTGAGTCTGACGATCTACTTGAGCTAAAACGGTAACTCATTTGGATGGTGGCGACTTGAAAGACAAATATATCACGAGGAACTCCTGGTGTAGGCGCTTATTGATTAACATTGGACCTTAATTGCTTCCTATCAGAAGATCCGATCCGAAGAAGGCTCCTCGAGGACTCTTTCTTGTATTCCTTTTTAGCTCTTCGAGCGTTCTTCTGCGCCATAGCCCATATATGGGAGCTGCGGTAGGGAGTCTTGAGCGATGACGCGACAATTAACGCTTATCAAGCACCGTATATAGGAGCTAGCTAGGCTAGGAGGCGTGCGCTAATATTCTAGACGATATTACAACGTGCTAGTTAAAATGTTACGTCCCATACATGCGACCAAAGTTGTGATGGCTAAAACCTCGTATAGTGAATTCATACGCTGAAATGCCAAAAAAAAAAGCGATATGAAACAATTCAATTCTTGAATTCATACGCTGAGATGCAAAAAAAATTCCGAACGAAATTAACGGTTCAATTCCAATAGAGATGTAGAAAAATTGAAGAATTCATTTCAAGGAACACTAAAAGAAAGAAATTGTTCAAGTAAAAATTATGCAACAAGAGTTGAATAGGTATGTTTTTTGATATATTCTATTGGTTTATGATATATTACAACTTTTGTATTACTGTAGTTCTAATTTTTTAGTAAGAGAAGCCTCATTCTAGAGTTTAGTACAGGGCCCCTTATTTTGTCGTACGGCCCTGCCCATATCCTCAGACTGATCATACAAAAATCTTTAGACATCAGTTTTCCATAAATAAGAATAATAAAAATTGGTGTACTCGGCAGAGGAGGGCACAGGCGCTCATTGGGGTCGGAGGAGTAGTGGTGCATGGTGCGCGAATCTTTAAATGGCGAGGAATTTGATTGAAATCACAGAAGAAATTTTATTACTTGAGTCATATAGCACAAATCTGAGGAGGAAAAGGAGGAAAAACCGAGTACTTGGGTCGTTGCAGAGCTCCGAGTGCGGCGGGCCGAGATGAGCCCAACACAAACCTCGCGTGGTGCGGCGGGGCTATAATAGATACGCGTAGCAAGAAGCCCACCGTTGCGTAGGAAAATTGGGCCTGGGTTTCTGGGCCCCGCCGTGCCGACACTAGTTTACGGTTCCTGTTGGTCTCTGACGTTAGCGAAGCCCCAAGCAATCGTCGGGTTGGGCTCAAGTCGGGCTGGAGTCGATTGGGCAAAGAACAATATCAACCATGTTTCTGGACATGGGACCGCACCGCACCGCACCACACGAGAATGAACGAACCAGATATCGTACGACCCTGCACGGAGATGCCCGCGTATCTGACGACCACCCCTTTCCGGCGAAAGAACTGCAAAGACCTACGAAAGGCAGGGATCGTGATGCTGGCAGGTAGGGGTGAAACGGATCGGATCTGGTGGATATTGCTTTTAAGTATCTTAATCTATATTTTTAGGATTTGGGCGGGATCGGGCTAAATTGGATCGAATCTGAATCCGGATAATCGGGATCGGATCTGGTCGGATATATAATGAAGCGGATCGGAAGCGGATAATTCGGAGCGGATAATACACGCATACATAAAGTAATATATGTTGAATTAAACCACACAAATACTGAAATACATGACAATAATAGTAAGCAATCCTTGACATCACAATTCACAGAGCAAGCAGCCAAGCACTAACAATGACAACCACATGTCCACATCAAAGTATCACACACAAAACCTCCAGCTGACCGAACAAGCTCAGAATCAGCGCACACATGCAACGAAACTGGAAACAAACAAGCACCGTTGCTCTGGACATGCTCAGAACAAGCTCTGGACCGTGTTGCTCGCCTCTGGACATGCTCAGAACAAGCTCTGGAGTCTGGACCGTGTTGGCTGTTGCTACCCAGCATCCTCGGTACTATTTTCTTCCCAGAGTGCACGCATGGCCCATCCATCTACAACATATTGAGATATATTTAGGATTCAGCTACCCATTTTCATTCGTACGTTGTACACAATAAACTAAGAGGAAATGCCAACATACTGAACATAGTAAGAAATGAAATTTGATGCTGCCAAAAGTAATACTTACAATGATATGATCTCGGAAATAAAGTGATGCTTATAAGCAATCAAATTTGTTTCTGCTGTGAGCACTAACTAGATTTGGTTCTAACAAAAAGTATGCTAAAAAAAATCCGGGATACCATGTTTCAGATACCATGTTCTTACTAGAATAGAAAAAAAATCATTGAAATTAGATAGCCTGTCGAAGTGTCGATCAACAAAGAAATGAAACAGGTGTATATCTCTTTCTTTTGATGACAAGATGATGGTATATAAGCTCAAAATAAATATAACTAGGAACAACTAACAGCTACTTAAGCTAACTGACAATCAATGCTGCTAACAACTACTAGTACTTCCTGATTTTTTCAGCATCTAGTAATTGTAGAAAATGAGGAATGAGGAACCCACGCACATTGTACTAATCAGGAATGAGGAACAGAGAACAGAATACAACATGGTGAGCTTCACAACATTGTACTAATCAGGAATGAGGAACCCACGCACAAAGATTTCTCAGGCCTCACTTCATTATCATAACATGTTGACATTAACCATATTTCCACCGCAACAAAATACATGATTCGAGTAAAATACAAATCTTGTCATACTTTATGTTGCGATTATATAATCTGAAAAAAAAACTACGTAAGATAAGAGAACAGGTGCATCAATTTTTACAGATCATACAAATCTTGTGCTCAGCAGGAGGTGGGGTGGGAACACCGTGGGGAGAAAGAAGGGCGCCCGATGTGTGGGAGATAGGCGCCGCCGAGAGAGAAAGGGCGCCCGAGAGTGGGGAGATGGGCGCCGCCGAGGAGGAAGCGCCCGCCGAGGTGGGAGATAGGCGCCGCCGAGAGATGGGGCGCCGGAGAGTCTTTGGGAGGAAGGAGGTCCAGATCAGAGAGAGGGTCTCGAGGTTTGTGTTTATGTCTGTTTGAGACTTGAGTTGAGTAGAAATCGGGCTCGAGGCGCTCGATCCACGGACCTGGTGAGTAGGAGACCACGATGAGACAAACATGAGACAAGCCGGATATCCGAATTCCCGAATACCCGATATCCGTTTTCCGACCCATATTTTCCGGATAGTGGGCGCTCGAATCCGATCCGGTATCCGCTTTCAAATATCCGGATCGAATCCGGATCCGACCCGATATCCGTTTTCTTCCGGATCCGGTGGCTGGATCGACTCCGGATCGGCGGAATTTCCGTCCGTTTTCACCCCTACTGGCAGGCTTGTTTCGCACCCGTCGAATTTGACGGTGACAGCTCGGCTCGCAAGATGTCCGCGCGCAAGCAAGCCAAGCCGACACAAGTAATGCTGTCTATCCTCGCGCCCGTCGCTTCTAGCTATTGCCCATAGGCCGCAGGCATGCCCGTTTGTCCACCGACTTTGATTATATCAAATAGAAGTTGGAAACATAAGAGAAAGTTTTACATTTTACATCCCACTAATTCTGTTTTTATTCGGAACATATAGAGGATGCTTGACACAGCTTCAGCTCTATTAAAATCTATGGAATTAGTGGAGAAGAATATTTCTAACTCTAGAAATTTATAGAGCTGTAGCTGTAGATACATTAAAATTGTTTAGGTGGATTATCTTGTTTACATTTTAGTCTAAAAATATAAACTTAATTTGCTTTATTTTAGCCTACAAGCTCTAGATCTAAAGTGAAGCTTGAATCTAGATCTCTAACAAATAGAACCATAGTTAGAGTTTAACAATGCAAATCATACTCTGTCGGAATCTCATTAAAATAATCCCAGATTTATGGAAAGAAGTAAGTATGGCAAGACATCAGTGTGTGAATCAATGTGCAAAGCAAAACTACACGGAGGCAAGAAATCAGAGGGTAGGTTACCTATATAAGCTGACGCGGAAGCAGACGGCGGGGGCCGGCGGAGACGGCGAAGTAGCCCATGCAAGAGAGGAACGAAGAAACCGAGAGGGCGAACGAATCGAGAGGAGGCCAAGCCGAGACTTCAAAGCAGCCTGAATCCGGAGGCGCTACCACTCATCGTGGCGACGACGGGAGAGCGAAACCACCAGGTAGCAGGCTCGGCGTCGGCGAAGCGGAGCTGGGGGTCTTGAGGGGAACAGGCAGCCGCGAAGAAGAGCAGGGCGTGGCCGCTGGTTGCTCGGCAATTCTTGCCGCTATTATATAGAGTATATATGTTTTGTGGATCCCTGCGGCCTAATCTCCTGTTATACTGACGAGGACGACTACGCGTCTTGCGTTGAATTTGTAATACTCCCTCCATCCCAATTTATAACGTGTATTAGCTTGAGCGTGATTACCAACACAGTGATTTTTTGCCGATGCTATCTTTGATTAACAGCCTGCCTGACTTTCCATCAGCAGCCCATTTTTTACTCTCCTGTTGCCATCCATGTAGGGAGATTTTTATTTGCCATTGCATCTCAATCTGCATAGCAGCGTTTTTTATTTAAATACGCCACAGCGTTAGAGTTGGTTTAAATCCGTCTGCGCCTAGTGTCTCTCCCCATGGTCGTCGGTCGCGTTATAGCAATTTGTCGCCATGCGTCGTCACATGGAATCTGGAACAAACCCGTCCGCTTGAACAGGACCATGCATTCGCAAAGGCAATTGCGGAAGAAACGGACTGGCAAATCACAAGACAACCTATAAAATGGGACTTCAATCAGATTTTTATACGCCCTATTTTATAGGATGGAGGGAACACCCTTTTGTAAATTCACTCAAAGCTTGAATTATCCTGGAGCTGTAAGATCGAGGATGAGCCTAGAGGGGGTGAATAGGCTTTTCTAAAATTTTCTATCACTAAATTCAAGTTTAATGATTGCTAAGAACAAGTGCTAATTTTGCGAATTTAATATTTAACAATTCTAGTGATCACAAGATAATATCACTACATAAGTATATTAATTTCTAAGCAAGTAGCACTCAAGAATCAAATTGCTAGAATTTCACGAGTAAAGAATAAGCAAACCACAATTAATGGACAAGAGAATTTTTCAGTGGTCTCGGAGACTTGCTTGTCTCCCTACTCCACGTTGAGGTAGCTTGAATTTCTTCAAGCCGCTCCACCCGCTTGAGCCTTCCCGATCACTAATGATAGCTCTTCCCGCTCAGGGTGGCGAGCTTCAAGCCTTCTGGCTGCGGGTCTTCACACAACCTCTTTGTGAAGATCACTAGGTGCCTCACGCCTCCAAGCCGTCTAGGAGGCGGCAACCTCAAGAGTAACAAACTTGGCGGGCTTGAATCTCAAGAGTGCAATCAATATAGCTCACTAATGCAATGCACTCAATTTTAGCTCTCCAACACTCAAGAATCAAAAATTCAATGCACAAGAGAGTGGAGAGTGTTTCTAGGAGCTCAATAGTATTCAATGGAGTCACCAACCATGCCCTAGCAATTGGGGGTATTTATAACCCCACCCACTCAAACAACGTTTTCTACTTTTTACGCGAATTTGCGCCAAGGTTTAATACTACCTCCCCTCTATGGGCGGTAGGAGGTAATCTGCTTTGGCTATAACTTGACTTCTCTTGAACATTTAATCTTGACACGTAACCGTTCTGACACTTTTTATGGGGCGGTAGTCTGCGCTCATAGAAGCGATAATCTGCCGCAATGACCGAAGCAAAAGGACACGCTCTGGAATAAAGCTACATCGATGTATATCTTGATGATAGTAACATTTTTGATACTACCGTAACCCGAGCGGTAGTGCGGTAGAGAAATTTTCAAAACGCCTCTCTGAAAAAAATCTACATGAAGAAACCCCGCATTTGCGGTACTACCGCTTGATGCACGCGGTAGTGCCGGCCACAGGAGTTTTTCGGATTTCGTTTTAACTCTTAAATGCATGAGTATATGAATGATGAATTGAGCCATATCTTATGCACTTTCAAAATTCAAAGACCCATATCAAGTCCCCTTGATAGTACGGCTACTATCCTAAAACCCGATCTATTTCCCAACTCGAGATCGGTGAAAAGACTAGAAAAAATACTTCTAAATTTTATACCTTCACTTCTTTAGCTTCTTTTATGCGTACTCCTTTCATTTAGCACTTGAAGCCATCCAACATCTTCTGAGGAATACATTTATCCTGTTTCCAACTTACTTGCACAAACATCGTTAGTCTTTTTAGCGTTATTATCATTAATTATCAAAACCATAACCACATGGGGGCCTAGATGCTTTCAATCTCCCCTTTTTGGTAATGATGACAATCCTCATAATCGAATTGAAGTAAATTGATATTTAGTGTGAGTGACCAATAGAATCAATTACTCACACCATAGGATTCTTATTTAGCAATATTTTATCTTTGGAGGACAAAAGATATTTGAATGAAAATATTGCTAAATGAGAATAGCTCCCCCTACAAGTGTGCCAAGGATAAACAATAAATTTTGCACATTTGTATATGAGTTATGTATGGCAATGAAGATGATATTATTCAATTGAAATAACATGACATAATGCAAAACTCATAAGGAAGGATAAATTTTGGATAAAACTTTGAGCGCAAAAGATCATAGAAATTAGTTCAAGACCAAGTTCACAATAGATATTCAACAAGGCGCTAAAAGCGATAGCATAAATAAACACAAAGAGTTCAAATCCAACAACCACAAAGAGTTAAACAATTTTATTACAAAAGATAGATAGATTTGAGCTTCAATTCTTCATATCTCTCCCCTTTGTCATCAAGGACCAAAAGGGGACACGCCACGCATCGCGTCTACTCCTCACCATCTCGGGTAGATAGGGTGGCGGATGAGACTCATGGATCCCAATGGATGACGGAGGAGGATGATGGGAAGGAACCCTTGCCGCTATCCAGGACGGCAGCGTCTGTTGATGGTAGGAGCGATAGTGATCGAAAAAAGTGCTAGCGAACCTGGGCGCTCTCGGACATCCTCAACCATTTCGCGATTCGATATTGAAGCTCCATAACAAGTGCAAAGCGGCCTGCATGTAGGATTCTTGTCTCATAAATCCGGCCATCATGTCCGAGCGGAGGTCTCAAAGGTGGCAAGATAGGCATCGAACGCAGGCGGCTTGCGGCAGGCTTGGGCTTGGGCTGCTTGCTCGCGAGCTCTTGCTTGGCGGCTTGCTCGGCGATGTGATCACGGGACTTGAGGAGGAGCAACACGAGGCTTGTACGGCTTATGTGGAGTAGGGGTGGCACCATTGTACTCGGCAACTCTCCGAATTAGTGCCATGATGTGCGGACAAAATAGATGGTCTTCCCTCTATCCCTAGCCGATTGAGACATCTCCTTATTATGAAGTCTACCACATCAAACTTCTCTCGTGCCATGACTTTTGCAATGACATTCCAAGCATGACCTCTCCGTCGAAATTGCCACTCTTCGGATGAATGGTGACATGAATAATTTTGTTCACCATGCTTGGTTGGAGGTAGACATTTGAGTTTCCAATTCGAAGGTATGAGGCCGGTCATAGAAGGTTGCTGCATGTTCCAAGGCGAGAGGAGGCTCGTCATGGATTTTAGGAGTCTTGGCTATGGAAAATTTCCAAAGCATGCTCAAAATCGTCCTTGAAGCGATGTATTTAGTAGTGTCGATCATCCAAGTGATTTGCTCAAGATTTTGAAACATAGAGCGTTGCATAAAATTGCTTGATGACCTTCTCATAATGTCAGATCCTTGTACCAAGGAAGTTGTCTGACGACTCCTCCAAAAGTTCGAAATACCCGACAAACTCGAGTTGCTCACGGATGTGCTTCCAGCGACCCAGTATTTGGTTGGCAAACTCCTTCTCGGATATATTTGCTCAAACACCCTCTGCTGAAACAAGAATGGAATCTTGGATTTGGGGCGGGCGAGGTTGGAGATCTGATTCGACCTGCGAGCATAATAGTCATCTCCTTTAATTTGAGAAGGATCGTGTAGTCAATCGGAGGCACCACTTCTTCTTCCTCTGAGCTCTCCTCATTTTCACTCTCGGTCTAAATCGTGCATTGCCGATAATTTGAGGAAGCGGGAGGCGGGGACTTTTCTCTTCTTAGCACGGGAAGGCTCGGCGAGACCCTTCCCTTTAGCTCTTGTGGTCACGATGGCGGCGGTGTAGGAGTTGTCGCTATCTCATTGTCCGAGTCCGAAGTGGGCACGCCACGACCTTTAGTCGTCTTCCTCGTGCCCTTACCCCCTCGAAGGACCGGTTCGGCGACTTTAGTCTGAGGCATGATCTAGATAAAATTTCAAGGAATTTAGGGTATGAGCAATGGATGAGTAGGATTTTATCGATATAAATGAAATAAATAAATGAATGTAGATGAACATCCCTCAAAAAGGCTTAAAAGCTGGTCTTTGCAAGCTGCCCGGTGGCACTCACAGCTCTTGGAGGCAGGTAGTACCAAGAAAGTCATCTCTAGCTCCCGTGGTGATAGTCTTGCCCAACTTGATCAAGATGGATTTTGGGCAAATTGAAGCAATGTTGAGGCGCGATGATTTAGATCGGGATTAGGGTCTAGGGAATATTAAGGACTTTTATTTTACACCTAATCCACAAAGATTTTGCCTCATTTTAAGTTTGCACAATTTGAACTTCCATTTAAACCCTAGGATGCTCAAAAGGGATGAAACAAGAGAAAATTGAGGAGATGATAGATACCTTCCGGTGGAGGAGGTCACAAGGTTTAGGTCAATGGAAGAAACCCGAGAGATCTTCAAGGATTCAAGAGGAGAAGATTTAGGGTTTGAGAGGAGAGAACGCACGAGAATGGAAGAGGAGGCGGTTTGGTGAGGAATTGAAGAAGAGAGAAAAGGCAGGCGAAATGAGGTGGCCCCACAAATTTGCGATCTGAGCGATACTACGCTCTGGACCGGTAGTACCGCATTCTTGATACTATGCATAGTCAAGCGGCCGATAGTCTTAGGAAAAATTTGAATAATGATTTGAGAGAATTTGATTGCGAATTTTTTTCATGAATTTGCTATATTATGTATGAGAGATTATTAGATCAAATTCAATCACAAGAAAAACACAAGACAAACTTTCAAACACAATCAAAAGAAAAAGAATAATAGTTTGATTTGTTTGAGTTTAAATACTCACATGAGGAACTAGAGACAAGATATGCTAGTTCTATGGGCGAACTCAATTGTGCTTTTAGTAGATCAATATAGATCAAGCTTTTGGATTTCATCAAACCTCTTAAAACAAAAGTTTTGTTTCTTTATAAACATTAGGAGGTTATGATATGGTATAAGTTTCAAGGAATAAGATTTACATAATAATAAATTTTAAATGAAGATTTGAGAACCCTTTGCACTTTTGTAAATCCAAAATAGATTATTTCCAAATATTTTGACTTATAAAGTCTAGTTTCATCTCTTAAGATATTTATAGCACAATCTTCAATTTTCCACATTTAGGGATGTAAAATATCTTGAATTGCATATTACTCCCCTTGATGTGAGACTCATCTAAAGAACATATACCAAATAAAACCAATTTAAGCAACCAAAGGAATTTCACTTAGGCCACATTAGAGATATCAATGACATTTAATTCATTTCTCAATTTACAAAATCTAGTCTCATCTAGGGGTTTAGTGAGTATATCCGCTAATTGATTTTCTGTTCTTATGTGACTAATCTCAATATCCCTTTACTCACATGATCTCTCAAGAAATGATGGCGGATATCAATGTGTTTTGTTCTTGAGTGTTGGATGGGATTATTGGCTATTTTAAGCTGCGCTTTCATTATCACATAAGAGAGGCACCTTTTAAAATTTATTCCATAATCCATTAAAGTTTGCCTCATCCATAACAATTGGCGCAACAACTACTGCGCGGATATATATTAAACCGGCGGTGGATAAAGCTCACGAATTTTGTTTCTTGAGAACCATGAAACTAGGGATCTACCTAGCAATTGGCAACTTAGGTGCTTTTTCTATCCACTTTGCAACCCGCATAATCCGAATCCGAATATCCAATTAAATCAAATTTTGCACCTTTAGGATACCATAACCCTATGTTTGAGGAATGCTTTAAATATCTTAAAATTCTTTTTCTGACAACTAAATGACATTCTTTGGGAGAAGCTTGAAAACGCGCACATGCAAACACTAAACATAATCTGACCCTAGATGCGGTAAGATAGAGCAAACTACCAATCATGGATCTATAAAGCTTTAAATCTACTGATTTACCTCCCTCGTTTAAGTCGAGATGCCCGTTTGATGCCATTGGAGTCTTGATCGACTTGGCGTCCTCCATGCCAAATCTTTTGAGGAGATCCTTCGTGTACTTGGTTTGACTCACGAATGTCCCATTCTTGAGTTGCTTGATTTGGAGTCCAAGGAAGAAGCTCAATTCTCCGATCATCGACATTTCAAACTCCTAGACATCATATCACCAAATTCTTTGCAAAAATCTTCGTTAGTAGAACCGAAAATGATATAATCAACATAAATTTGACATACAAAGAGATCTTCATCAATTATTTTAGTAAAGAGTGTAGTGTCAACCTTCCCAATTTTGAAACCCTTTGAGAGAAGAAAATCTCTAAGTCGCTCAAACCATGCTCTAGGAGCTTGTTTGAGTCCATATAAGCATATAGAGTTTGTAGACATGATTAGGATATTTGGAATTTTCAAAAGCGGAGGTTGTTCTACAAATACCAATTCGGATATTTGTCCATTTAGGAAAGCACTCTTCGTCCATTTGAAATAATTTAATATCAAAACTTGATGCAAATCTGAGCAAGATTCTAATAGCTTCTAACCTAACTACGGGTGCAAAAGTTTCACCGAAATCTAATCCTTCAACTTGGGTGAAACCTTGCGCCACTAATCTAGTTTTATTTCTAACTACAATACCATTTTCATCTTGTTTATTTCGAAAAACCCATTTTGTGCCAATTACATTATGTTCTTTGGGTCTTTCGACTAATGTCCAAACATCATTACGAGCAAAATTATTTAATTCATCATGCATGGCATTTACCCAATCCGGATCAACTAATGCCTCATCTACATGAGTAGGTTCAATTGAAGATACAAAGAAATAATGCTCACAAAACGAAGCAACACGGGATCGGGTTTGAATGCCCTTACTCACGTCACCCAGTAGGATCGGATGGCGACAATCAGAGGGGGGGTGAATGATTGCGCGGAAGCTAAAATCAAATTTTTGCTAATTTTTGAAACACCCCAATTAACTGATTCGGATTCGACAAAAACAGAATAATGCACATCCACTAAAACAGTAATTCCCAAAGATCTAACCGTTAGATCGAAGTGAAATTTTAATTGTATAAACTAGACTCAATTTGTAAGCTAACTCAACAAAAATTAGTTCGATCGGAGCTACGGATCTAAAGTTATTTTCTTCGCCATTTTACTAAAACAGACACCAGATCAAAAAAACAGATTGACACATGTTCACTAAAATAATAATTCCAGAAGATCCAACCGTCGGATTGACGTGAAATTTTAACAGTATAAACTAGATTCAAATCCGAAACTAACACAAAAAGAATCAATCCGATCGGATGTATGGATCTTGAGATATTACCTTCGCAAGAAGACGCTTTTGCAGTAGATTGAACTCCGGACGAAAATTGATCTTCAACACGACGTATCGACTTGCAAAACTTGATTTCTCTAGTCGCCAGAGGACTCAGCCCTACGCATGGATGCAGCTGCCCTTGATTTTTCTAATCGCGAGGAACCTTCTTGCATGCTTTAACCCTCCACCGCGCAATGCCAGCGAGCAAGATGCAAAGACAACGGCCACAAGAACAACTCTGGCGCCGGCTGACCGCCAAGAATAACGGCGCTAACAACTTGATGAACGGCGGCGCGAAGCAAAAGATGCGAGAACCTCTGGCGCGAGGGAAGAAACAACGCCCGACCACGGGATTATCTTGGACTTCGGCCGGCCGTGGCGAGATGCTAGGAAGGCGACCAATAAAGATCAAGCGCAAAAGGAAAATCTCACGCCCGCGCGAAGAAGCGAGCCCTAGCGTAAGACCTCGGCCGCCAGCGAAAAAGCCAGCCGCCCATGAAGCAATTTTGCAAGATTGATTTTTATTTCCTTTGTCTCTGATACTCCCAAAAAAGTACAAACCTAATTTCTTGCTCACATAAGCAGAGACACCTCCCTATTTATCTTGAGCAACCATAAAAATTAGTATACAACTCCACTTGGCCCCAACATGGCCCAATCTGTTTGTATACAATTCCATATTAACATGGCCCAATACACTTTTACCGCAGCGTCGGCCCTGCCGCTTTATCGTGACTAACCGACCTTCGTGTGCACCGTTCTCTAGCGAGCGTCCGCATGACATCCTCGACCACGGGACCTCGATTCCTCCACGAACCTAGTCGAACCTCGGTTCCTCCATGAACCTAGTTCCAGTCCGTCATCGACCACGTTAGCCCTCGAGCAACACACACACGAATAAACAAACAAGCATCCGAGCACAAGTCCCGACTTGACTCAAAATCAATCCATGCAACCACTCACATGAGTGCATTGCATCAAACAAAATCATTAATCAATCATAATTATGCTAAGCGATCGGTGCTACTACCCTAGGCGGTAGCACTAGGAAAAGCAACCAACACTCAAATTGCTTCAATTTGAAGATCCAATTCAAATCAAACTCAATTTCAAATCGATCCAATCTCAAATCTTGTCAATTACTCATCACACACAAGAATAGACCTCCACATGGTCTTTCAATCTCCCCCTTGATGAGTATATTGACAAACACATGAAAAGACATAAGTATTGAGTTTGAATAAAGAGAAGAAAGCAATTTGAATGCAAAGCCAAACTTGATCAAAGAAATAAAAATGAAGAACATGACCAAATTAGCAGCTTATGATCTATGAACGATAGCAAAGATTAGCAAAGATCATAAGAAAAAAGAATCAAGTGCAAAATGATGTCTTTTCTACGATTTCTCCCCCTTTTGGCAATATAGGCATCAAGGTGACATTTTCTTTTCTCCCCCTTTTTTTGTTGTTTTTATGCAAGTAATGCAGCCTAAGGGAGCTTTGAAGATTATCCATGTGATCAACAAGACAAGTTATGACACCAAGCTAAGTTATGGCAAAAAAATAGACTAAGCTAAGGCATGTCCAAGTGCAAATAATCATTTTGCTAACAAGATTTAATTAAAACCATGTCATTTTTAGCATGATTGAACATGAGCAACACTTGTCATTAGTTTCAAAACTAGAAGCAAAGTCATTCAAAGGATCAAATGGAAAACCTAGAGTTCAACCTACTCAACACTTTGGGGAATCTATAAGTGCACACAAGGTCCTTGAGCCTTTTTATTGTATGCAAATTGTTCTTTGAATCTTTGAAAGACATAGCGGGGTGCAAATGTTTGACATTATTTGCATTCTTTACCCACATATGTTTTTTTCATTTTTAAAGCAATTGACTCAAGCCATAATCGATCATCTCAAGAGGGACTCTTAAGAGAATGATCTTGGTCATACAACACATTCCAAGTTCATCTCAAGTGCAATGAGAAGCCGTCTTGTTAATGTGAAGTGTTGAGTCTAATCTTGCAAAAAAGAATCAATTTTGCTTCACTTTCATTTTAGCATTTTCATGTTAAGTAGTGAAGGACTCAAGTATGGATCAAACAAGATTCACCCAAGTTGCTATAGGGACTCTAAAGAATTCGAATTTCACAAATCATGGCAAATGCACCTAGAGAAGAAACTTAGCAAGTAAACACAACATGTTTTATCAAGTTTTTCTTTTAACGCTCATTTTCAATTTTTGTAAGCTTAGCAAGATAAATGAACTTGGACATATCTAAGCAAGTAATTTTCTTCATAATATAGCATGGTGTATAAAATGAAACATGGATCATGTGCATAATAGACAAAGCTCATAAAATGAAAAATCAAGTCTATATGCAATGCATGAGACAGATTTTAAACTCCCCTCAACATGTGATTTCATTTTAAGCACAAATCTGGTTCAAATTGAGTTATTAGCAAGATTAAGCTCAAGAAAGATCGAAAAGAACTCAATTAAAGCGAAAACACAGAATAGAGGAAGAAGTCAAGCTATGATCTGGGTGGCTATAGAGTATAGAAAAGATGGTAGAGAACACTATGGCTCAAACTAGCTCTCATCTTCCCCAATGACTAACATAGGAAAGCTGCCTCTAGATCCCAAACTAAGAAGTGCACAGACCTGTCTACCGGGGGCCCAACACTGCTAGACTTATAAGGCGTGAGGAACTCAACCTAGAGAGAAGAGAGCAGCTAATTAAGCATAATAGCAACCTAAAGCACAAGATGAGAGGTCCATGCAAAGCATGCCAGAAGTCTAAGTGATGTGAACTCATAACTCTAAGGAATAAAACCCATAAGCACCGAGCAATACAAAAAAAAGAAAAACTGAAATAAAATATAATACATAATATCTGAGATCGGCTCCCCCTCACGGAGAGGTCGTGGGGCACACAACTCCAAGCTCACTCCTCAAGGCAACAAACCTAGAGCTATCCAAAGGCTTGGTAAAGATATCGCCAAGCTGGTGGTCACTCTCCTGGCTGAAGCACTATGTCTCCTTTCTCCACATGGTCTCTAAGGAAGTGATATCTAATATCAATGTGCTTGGTAAAAGTCTTTCAGCTTTGGGTTCTTAGCAATGCAAATAGCGAAGTGTTATCACGAAAAAGTGGAACACTCTCTATCTCTAACCCAAAGTCCCATAAGGTCGATTTCATCGAGCACACAGCTCTGACAATGGCTGCTGACAACATACTCGGCCTCGGCGGGTAATTGCGACTCGGGGCTTCTTAGATGACCAAGAAACAAGAGAAGTGCCAATGAATTGGCAAGTGCAGAAGTGCTCTTCCTATCTATTCTCTGACCGAAAAAGTCGACATCGGAAAAGGCTCTAAGGGATAGACAAGAGGAAGAAGAGTACCAAATACCATAATCAATGGTAGCTCGAAGGTACTGAAGATCGCTTCACTTAGCGATGAGAGCCGCGAGGAGAAGCCTCGAGCACACATACACCTGACAAAGTGTATGTCCGTGTCACGAGCGATGAATACAAGAGAGAGCCATTCATGCTCAAAACTCCTTTTGATCGGCGGGCTCACCATCCTCATCGGGCTCAAGGCAGCGATGGTGGCCATAGGAGTCATCAAAGGCTTTCCATCGGACATATCAAATCACCTCGGGAGGTCCGAGTATACTTACCTTGGTGCGAGAGCGTACCCTCCAGAGTGCCTTGATTTGGAAGCCGAGAAAGTAGCTCAACTCACCCATCATACTCATCTCGAATTCATGCTCATCACCTCGGAAAAATAAGACACAAGAGACGAGATGAGCCACCAAAAGATAATATCGTCCACATAAATCTGGGCGAGAAGAAAATGAGAATCTGGTGTCGATGAATAGAGTTTTGTCTACTATACCCATTTTGAAACCATGGTGAGAAGATAGGACTTAAGCCTCTCATACCAAGCTCTAGGGGCACCTTAAGTCCATACAAGGCTTTGGAAAGCTTGTAGACATGGTTCGGGTATTTAGGGTTCTCAAATCCTCGAGGTTGCTTGACATACACCTCTTCCTCAATGAAGCCATTGAGAAATGCACTCTTGACATCCATTTGATAGAGCTTGAAGCCACTGGGATGCAGAGAATGCAAGCGAGATTCTAATAGCCTCTAGTCTAGCTCTGAGGGCAAAGGTCTCCTCAAAGTCAAGACCCTCAACTTTGAGTGAAGCCACTGTGCAACTAGCCTAGCCTTGTTGCGACGATAACCCCATCCTCACTCTGCTTGTTTTGAACACCCACTTGGTCCCAATGACATTATGACCGGATGGGGGCTCTACAAGCTGCTAAACTTTGTTCCTCTCGAAGTTTTCCAGTTCCTCATGCATAGCATTAATCCATGATTCATCGGATAATGCATGAGTAACATCCTTTGGCTCAAGCGAGGCAACAAAGGCGAGTGAAGGCAGAAGAAGATAAGCCAGATTTTGGCGTAACACGCTCAAATAGATCACCAATGATCTGCTCGGTGGATGAGAACAGCTGAATGTGTCGTGGAGGACCCGAGCGAAGTGGCCTCTACCTCTTGAGGAGAAGAGGTAGGAACAGAGCCACTTTCATTTGAAGAAGAGACCGAAGGCAAGGGTTGGTCTCCACGAGGTGCGAAATGGAAGCAGGAGGCACCTCAGGTGAAGAGGGAACTGGATCAGGTGGAACACCATCATCTCTATCATCCTCATCCTCTACAAAGATGGTCTCGGAGGGATAAGAAGAGCCTGAAATATCAGGTCTAGCTCCTGAGCTAGCCTCATGAAAGGTCACGTCACAGGTCTCTATGATCCTATTCGCATCACAACTCCAGACCCTATAGCTACGAGAAGAAGTCGAATAACCCGAAAAAATACCATCGGAAGAGCGAGACTCAAACTTATCTAGGTTACGGACTTCAAGATGAAACACTTGCAACCAAAAGCGAAAATGAGAAACAGGGGCTTTAGCCCATACCTCAACTCATAAGAAGTGCGATGCAAATGTGCTCTCAAGAAAACGCGATTGGAAACATGACAAGCGGTAGCTATAGCCTCATTAAAACTTCCTAGAGTCTTGTACTCATCTAGCATCGTCTGGCCATCTCAACGAGGGTCCTATTCTTCCTTTCCACTCGCCATTTTGTTGAGGGGCGTATGGAGAGGAGCGATCTCTAACCAGGACTCCACAGAAACTCTCAAAGTAGGAATTCTTGAACTTCGGTGCCATTATCACTGCGTATAGCTCGTAATGCACACAGGAGCTCAACAGACAACCTACTAACCAATCCCTAAAGTGAGAAAAGTCTCATCCTTGAGGCCATGAAAAATACCCAAGAATATCTCGAAAAATCATCAACAATGACAAGGACATACCACTTCCCTCCTGCTTGTTGCACTCTAGGCGGACCAACAGTGTCCATGTGTAAAAAGCTGTCTGGTGCATCGATCATCACTCGGTGGTGGAGGATGAAAGCGATAACCATCTTGCCATGTCGGCGGGAGAGCAAACTAAGTCTTTGACCATCTTGAGTTTGGGCAAACCACGAATAAGATCATGGTGCTAACTCTGGTCAAATGATCAAAACCAATGTGACCAAGTCTCCTATGCGAAGGAGAGATCACGAGACTCGAAGCAATCAAACACCGAAGAGAGTCTCGGAAGAAACAAAAAAATCAGCCACGAAAGACCCTCCCAAATCTAGAAATCCCATAAACTAACTCTCACGATGAATCGAGGATTCTACAAGCATTGCTCTTAAAGCTTACCTCGAAAGAGTCATCGATAAGTGTGAAAGCGGAAAGCAAATTATATTGCGACTTACTCACTAAGGCAGCGTCCTTAAGAATAAAATTTTCATTAATGCGAGCGGTACCTTTAGCAATGACTCTACGAAGAAGCATCCCCAAAAGTGATCAACTCATCACGGGGGCTCGAACTAGGAAGAGAACCAACGAGAGTCTCCGGTCATATGGCGAGAACAACAGGTCAACAATCCAAACATCTCTCTTCCCCATCAAGCGAACTGATCAAGTCAAAGAGAGAGAGACGATCTTGGGATAAAGTGAGGACACAGGAACCTATCTTGAATCACGAGCGTCTCAAAGTACCGACCACGAGAGAAGAAGGCTTGACTCTCACAAGATCGGAAGAATCAACTCTAGTAGAAGATGTAGGAGTATCCTTTGGTTTGGCCGCCCGTGGTGCAAAGGCGGACCATCCCAGCATTTGTCCAAATCTCCTACCGAAAACACCTCACTGCCGATATCTACCTCGATGGGAAAAAGCGAGGAATATCAAGAGGGCGGTGGAAATCGACCACGAGCAACTCCGGGACTAAAACTCGATGAGCGGCATGAAAACCGAGTCTGGGCGCTGCGCAAAAGCAGTAACTCTCGACTGTCTAGTAGCGATGTCGCCTTAGGAGCACTTTCGAGTCAGGGATGACCACGAATACCTTTAAGAGCAACAACACGCTCACGCTGGTGATCTTGGCGCGTCTAAAATGCAAATCTACTAGGTGACCATCCTTCTTCACGAAGGTGCATGAATACTTCGCCTTGCTAGGCGGGAGTGACGGGAGAAGCACCATACGCTCGAAGTCCCATGGACAACCCCGTGAGACCTAAACACGTGGTACTCACCACAGGAGCTACCACTATCTCTCCACTCTTGGAGGCACGCATTACAAGCCCAGGCGGATGCGCCGTGCGTGCTCCAAGTAATCAAATCCTAGACCTTGATTGAATCTGCTAATTTTGGGTGGTCTAGAATGAGATTGAGTTTCTTCTTGCCTCCAACAAATTTCTCAAGAGTGCTCATAAGATCTTGACACTCTCGGAAAAGTGAGGCGCATGAAGAACAAGGGAAGGTGTAGAAGAAGAGCGGAAGAAGAGGATAGAACAGTAGCGTGCATATTTTTCCCTATACACTATTGCCTCAAATTTGAGAGACTCACGAAAGCACAAGAAGCATCTCTAATTCTACCAACTTTGGGCCTCTAACTTCTTTCTAAGCTCTGCGTGGACCTTATCCACGTCATCCTCAACCCCAATACCTGACAAGCAACCATTATTTGACTTAACTAGTAAGTCCTTAGCAAGTTGATCACACTTGGCATTCAAAACTTCATTGTCAAGTTTTAGTTGCTTCTGACCCTCACATGGTATTTGGGTCCTTAGAAGCATGCAATTCAAGTTCATCATTTCTAGCGAAAAGCTTCCTAAGGTGACAACTCATGGCATCAATTTCACAAGTAGTTTAGGGCAATTTTCACAAGATGCAGTTGTGTGAGTATGAAGAAAACTAGCATCAATAGGAATAGGATCAATAGAACATGTGCTAGCATCCTTCGACCTAAGAGCCTCAAGATCGAAACCACACTATCATGCGGGGTTCTTAGGTTCTCCAACTCCACAAGCACACCATCACGAGAGTACAATTATCGAGTCTCGGGAGGAACATGATTTAAGTGAAGCTAACTCCGAGACAAGGTATCTACTTCCTTCTCTAACTCGTAACCCTAGCCCTAGCTCTAGCTCTAGCATGAAATTTTCCTAATTTGCAAAAACTTCATTAAGTCTGGTCATATGAAGGTACCTCGTCCAGTCATTTGTAGAGCTCGGTCGTGTGATGTCGTTGGTGTTTGCCATGAAGCACATGCGGAGAAGTCGTCGCCACCTTTCTTCTCTTGCGGATCATCCTCGCCTTCGTCGCTCCATGTCTCCGTGTCGGAGAGGTGATGTCGTTGAGGCGGCGGGACGCAGTGGAAAACTTCTTGTTCTTGAAGTTGCGGTACTTCTTCTCGTCTTGTTGGCTCATGACTGGAGGCTTCTTATTCACGGTTCTTGTCGGTGTAGTCGTTCTTCTTGGAACATGCGGAGTCGTTCTTGCCCTTCTCGATTTAGGACAATTAGCTCGAATGTGGTTGGGGCCGCCACATTGAAGCGGTGATCCACCACCTCTTCTTCCTCTCTCTCACCCTCTTGTAGGCGTGAAAAACTTCTGACTAAAAGAGCAAGCTCGGTTTAAAACTTGTCCGATTGGTCATCGCTTAGCTCTTAATGTGCGAGAGAGGAAAAACCAACGGAAGAATCAAGAAAGATCCAATGGGATCGGTGACCAAAGCCATCGTGTGATTTCGTCTTGCGAGAGCGGCGTCGATCTCATGAGTCTTGAGTCGGAATAAAGCCGTCAAGAGTCAAAGGTCGACAAGTCGGTAGTATCCTTGATGGTGGTCACTTTCATTTCCCAAACCACGAAGATCGAGTCACGGTCAAGAAGTAGCGAGCATTATCGAGTCGGTATGTGCAACCAAGCTGCGGAGATCGCTCAAAATTTTAATAAATCGATCAAAACACTCGTCAAGACTCTCACCGGCGTGTTGTTCAAATTTGTTGTACTCGCGCTTGTTGATCTGCCTCACGGTCTTGATTTGGGTAGTGCCCTCATGGTATGCATCGAGGTCACCCAAATCTAAATGGCCGGATCGCGAGTGAAGATCGATCATACTCACTTCTGGTGAGTCCTGTATGAGAATGTTCCTCGCCTTAGCATTTGCCTCAACGTCGACCATATTGCGGCCGTGGCGTTCTCATCGGCGAGAACCTCATATGGGAGCTTCACCTTCGCCATATCGAAAGCCCTAGGCGGTGATGTATGACTCCATCCGGATTTCAAAAAGGAAAATCAACACCACAAAAATTGGAGGCTTGGTGGAATACTTGTGCATCGCCATGGCTCTCGAGACCGATCAAGATCTATGGAAGAGCAAAACCGGCTCGATACCACTTATAGGATCGGATGGCGACAATCGAGAGGGGGTGAATGATTGCGCGAAGCTAAAATCAAATTTTGCTAATTTTGAAACACCCCAATTAACTGATTCGGATTAAACAAAAACAGAATAATGCACATCCACTAAAACAGTAATTCCCGAAGATCTAACCGTTAGATCGAAGTGAAATTTAACTGTATAAACCAGACTCAATTTGTAAGCTAACTCAACAAAAATTAGTTTGATCGGAGCTACGGATCTAAAGTTATTTTCTTCGCCATTTTACTGAAACAGACACCAGATCAAAAAAACAGATTGACATACGTTCACTAAAATAATAATTCCAGAAGATCCAACCGTCGGATTGACGTGAAATTTTAACAGTATAAACTAGATTCAAATCCGAAACTAACACAAAAAGAATCAATCCGATCGGATGTATGGATCTTGAGATATTACCTTCGCAAGAAGACGCTTTTGCAGTAGATTGAACTCCGGACGAAAATTGATCTTCAACACGACGTATCGACTTGCAAAACTTGATTTCTCTAGTCGCCAGAGGACTCAGCCCTACGCATGGATGCAGCTGCCCTTGATTTTCTAATCGCCGGGAACCTTCTTGCATGCTTTAACCCTCGGCCCGCAATGCCAGCGCAGAGCAAGATGCAAAAGACAACGGCCACAAGAACAACTCGGCGCCGGAACTTAAGAATAACGGCGCTAACAACTTGATGAACCGCTGGCGCGAAGCAAAAGATGCGAGAACCTCACAGGCGCGAGGAAGAAACAACGCACCGACCACGAGGATTATCTTGGACTTCGGTAGCGGCGGCGGCGAAGCGAGATGCTAGGAAGGCCGACCAATAAAGATCAAGCGCAAAGGAAAATCTCACGCGCCCGCGAAGAACGAGCCCTAGCGTAAGACCTCGTATAGCGAAAAAGCCGCCGCCCGAGAAGCAATTTTGCAAGATTGATTTTTATTTCCTTTGTCTCTGATACTCCCACAAAAGAGTACAAACCTAATTTCTTGCTCACATAAGCAGGAGACACCTCCCTATTTATCTTGAGCAACCATAAAAAATAAGTATACAACTCCACTTGGCCCCAACATGGCCCAATACGGTTTGTATACAATTCCACTTGGCTTAACATGGCCCAATCTGACTTTTGCACTGCGTCGGCCCCGCCGCTTTTTACGTGACTAACCAGCCTTCGTGTGCACCGTTCTCTAGCGAGCGTCCGCATGACATCCTCGACCACGGGACCTCGATTCCTCCACGAACCTAGTCCGAACCTCGGTTCCTCCATGAACCTAGTTCGATCCGTCATCGACCACGTTAGCCCTCGAGCAACACCGCACACGAATAAACAAACAAGCATCCGAGCACAAGTCCACGACTTGACTCAAAAGTCAATCCATGCAACCACTCACATGAGTGCATTGCATCAAACAAAATCATTAATCAATCATAATTATGCTAATGATCGGTGCTACTACCCTAGGCGGTAGCACTAGGAAAAACAACCAACACTCAAATTGCTTCAATTTGAAGATCCAATTCAAATCAAACTCAATTTCAAATCGATCCAATCTCAAATCTTGTCAATTACTCATCACACACAAGAATAGACCTCTACATGGTCTTTCACACCCAATATTTGATCTATTGGATGATCTTTGGAGAGGCCATGATGAATTCTTTGAGGTAGTGGTTGAACTTGTTGCTCGTTATTCTTGTCATCTTCATCAATTGTTTGAATTCGACTTGGCGTTGTGGAGGTTGAAGGCTCGGCTTGAGTGGATGAAGGTTGATCATGTTTATCCACTTCCTATCTTCACATCTCCAATTGTCATATTCTTCATTGCTTCTCTTAGGCCTTCCTCACCTACATCATCCAAATTTTCTTGCTCTTCTTGAGAGCCATTAGTTTCATCAAATTCAACATCACATGTTTCCTCTACAAATCCTTTGTTTTTATTAAAAACTTCGATAAGCTTTGCTATTTGAAGAATATCCTAACAAAACCCTTCATCTGCGACTTTGAAATTTGGAAAGCCGAACACCCTTTTTCAAGATGTAGCATTTGCAACTAAATACTCGAAAATAAGAAATGTTAGGCCTTCTTCCAACAAGAAGCTCATAAGAGGTCTTTTTCAAGAGTCGATGCAAATAGAATCTATTTGTAGCATGGCAAGCGGTATTAATGGTTTCGCCCAAAAACTATCGGACGTACCATATTCATCTAACATCGTTCTTGCCATTTCAATTAATGTACGATTTTTAGTTCCACAACTCCATTTTGCTCGGGAGTGTAGGTTGCGGAAAGTTAGTGCTTTATTCAATTTCATCACAATAATCTTCAATTCTTGTGTTTTTAAATTCGAGCCATTATCACTCTGGATTTTCTTTATTATAAAGTCAAATTCATTTTGAGCTCTTTTTGCAAACCTTTTGAATATATTGGAGGTTTGGTTGTTATCTAGAAAGAATACTTACGTATATCTAGAGTAATCGTCAACGATGACTAAACAATAAGAATTACCCCAATGCTTTTATAAGTTGTTGGACCAAACAAATCCATATGCAAGAGTTTTAGTGGTCTAGATGTAGACATTATGCTTTTGAGGATGAGAACTAGCGACTTGTTTACTGACGACAAGCACTACAAAGTCGATTTTCTCAAACTTCACATCTTTCAACCCCACAACTAAATCATTTTTAAATAGCTTTTTAAGTTGAATCATTCCAACATGAGCTAGTCTTCTATGCCATAACCATCCTAAAAATGTTTTTGCAATTAAGCAAGTTTGAAGACATGAGTCATTTGAAGTGAAATCAACTAAATATAAATTTCCAAATCTAAATCCTTTAAACACTAGCGAATTATCATTTTCTTTAGTAATAACAACATCATTTTTAGAAAAGGTACAAATAAGATCAAGATCACAAATTTGAGCAACAGATAGCAAATTGAAATTTAATGTTTCAACTAATGATACATTAGAAATGGAAAGGTCGTTTGATATAGCAATTTTACCTAAACCCAATACCTTTCCTTTACTATTATCACCAAATGTGATCTTGTCATTTTGTCCATTTTCCGAATCGAATGTGGTGAACATTTTCCGGTCACCGGTCATGTGTTGGGTCCAACCACTATCCAACACCCAATGCCGTCCGCCGGTTTTGTAGTTCACCTACAAAAGAAAATCAAGCCTTTTTAGGTACCCAAATTTGTTTGGGTCCTTGGAGGTTAGTGACCAAGGTCTTAGGAACCCAAACGGCTTTCTTTCTTTGGCCAATTATCGGGGTCCCAACAAATTTAGCAAAGACTTTACCATTTCTATCCTTTTTAAGCACATAACATGAATCATGAACATTATGCTTAGATGCTTTGCTCAAGGCACAATCATTTGCTAGATGTCCTACTTCATGACACTTAAAACAAAATTTACCATTCGATTTCACAAAGCGCGGAGCTTTGTTACTTATTTTCTTGTTCCTTTTAGGGATATATCCTAATCCTTCTTTATTATATGAGCATCTTTGACTACCTAGAATCTTATTTAAGGTGTCCTTACCCTTAAAACATCTATCTAGACTTTGATTTAATTTGTTCACTTGCTTCTTAAGTTCATCATTCTCAACAATTAAATTTCCATGACATGAACTAGCACTAGAACATGATAAATCAACTAAATCATTACAAGAAGTACATATGCTTGATTTTACTATATGAAATGAGCTATTTTCTAATCTAGGCAAATCATCCATAATATTGCATTGAATACCAACATCATTTGTGGACTTTGGAATATTCTTGGCAAGGAGAATTTCATGAGCTTCCTTTAGCTCCTCATAAGAATCCTTGAGAGAAAGAAATTCTTTTCTCAAGACTCTTGATTTTGATTTTTCTTTGCCAAGATATTCATTCAAATCCTCAAGCATATCCATTAATTCATCATACGATGGTTCATCATTTTTATTTGAGTTTACCTTAGTTTCTCCTTTAGCCATAAGACATAGCGGAGTGTGAAAGGTGATGAAGCCTCTTTGATATAATCTGCGGCAAGCCCCTTTTTTAAGGAGCTTCATCTTGAGATGAATCGGTCAAGTATTCTTCTTGAGTCCCACTCCCCAATGTGAGCTTCACCCTTGCCATCCTTTTGGAATTTCTTGAATAGCTTCTTTTTGCCTTGAAAGAACTTCTTCTTCTTGGGTGATTTGTCTTTGTCATCCTTCTTCTTGGGGCAATGAGAGGCTATGTATCCCTTTTCATCACATTCATAACATCGGATATTAGCATACCGGTTAGTGTTAGAATTTTGTCCTTTCTTGTACCTTTGTGGACCGCTAAAGCTCGATCGCCTCTTCATAAATTTCTTCATTCTTCTTACTAGAAGCGCCATCTCCTCCTCGGTGTCCTCATCTTTGGAATCTTCATCACTTGACTCCGCCTTAGCTTTGAAGGCGATGTTTTTCTTCTTTGATGAGCTTTGTTCTAACAATTCTTCTTTGTCTTTCTTGTATAGCTCATTTGTGATGAGATTGCAGAAAGTCGGGTTAGGCGTCATCCTTGGTAACTCCGGTGAGTTGAGAAACAACGTCACCAAAGCCTCGTACTTCTCGGAAGGGCCCTAAGCATCTTCTGACAACATCAACATCGCTCAAGGTAGAACCAAGACCCTTGAGCTCATTAACAATGTTATTTAGCCGAGAATACATTTCATTTATATTTTCATGAGGCAACATAATGAAACTTTCATACTTTACTCTAAGCATATGCAATTTTGCTTCTTTTCTAGTGGATGTTCCTTCATGAATTTCCGATAAGGTATTCCAAATTTCATGTCACGGTTTCTAAATTACTTATGCGATTAAATTCATCGCATTTAATGCACCAAAGATAGCATTCTTAGCTTGAGCATTTAAATGAATAAATCTTTCATTTTGTTCCTCATTTAAAAGCGGCACGGTTGTCACAACATAACCCTCATTGACAATTCTCCATATGTTGAGGACTCGTAGCTTTGAGATAAACCGTCATCGGATTTTCCAATAAGAGTAATTTGTGCCATCGAAAAATGGTGCCTTGCCTATTGACACCCCATCACTAGCCATCCTTACTCTTAGGCGGTAAAGCCCGAAATAAGAGTCCTTGCTCTGATACCACTTGTAAGATCGAGGATGAGCCTAGAGGGGGGGTGAATAGGCTTTTCTAAAATTTTCTATCACTAAATTCAAGTTTAATGATTGCTAAGAACAAGTGCTAATTTTGCCAAATTTAATATTTAACAATTCTAGTGATCACAAGATAATATCACTACGCAAGTATATTAATTTCTAAGCAAGTAGCACTCAAGAATCAAATTGCTAGAATTTCACGAGAGTAAAGAACAAGCAAACCACAATTAATGGACAAGAGAATTTTTCCGTGGTCTCGGAGACTTGCGGTCTCCCCTACTCCACGTTGAGGTAGCTTGAATTTCTTCAAGCTGGCTCCACCCGCTTGAGCCTTCCCGATCACTAATGATAACTCTTCCCGCTCCCGGTGGCGAGCTTCAAGCCTTCACAACCGCCTGGTCTTCACACAACCTCCTTTGTGAAGATCACCGGTGCCTCACGCCTCAAGCCGTCTAGGGCGGCAACCTCAAGAGTAACAAACTTGGCGGGCTTGAATCTCAAGAGTGCAATCAATATGGCTCACTAATGCAATGCACTCAATTTTAGCTCTCCAACACTCAAGAATCAATGAGCAAATTCATATATAAATAGCAACACTTCCGTCATTCTTTCATGTAAAAGGTTAACTCAAAAGTTCTATATTTAGACTTAATGGGTATTATATGCTACTATAACTCCCTTTAGATAAGTAATGTGGGACTAATTCCACCACCTTTCCACATGAGTCTCCATATTAACAGTTCAGGCTATCACACTCACCCTCTTAAGAGGTGAAACCATTGATAGCACACTGTATGCATAGCAAATAACCAAAACCACCCTTGGTACATGTCTGTTTGTCTAGTTATTGGCTCATATACTATGTTGTGCATCTGTTCAGGCCCATACGTACAATTCGCCATATGTTTGCGCCTTGTCTGACATGAGCCTGCATGCGAAGGTTGATACTCTGATACTATCTGTAACACGCTGGCCCAAATTCGCTTAAAACCTAGTTCACCATAAGGCGAACACACACATGTATAGCTGTAACACCCTAATTTTTGCATTTTTTGAATTGGTTTTTACGTATTTTAGCTTTTCTAATAGTATTCATAATTTTATTCGCTAATTAAATATTAATATGGAATATTCCTTAAATAAAAAATGATTTAATATGATTAATGTTCAAGTGAACAACTAACAAAATTATTTTATTTGGGTCCTATATACTCTAAAGCATTTTACATAATTTTCTGGGATTTTTCAAACTTATTTGCTATTTATTGGGATCCCATTTATATTTTCTACAAAGGAAAAGTATATAAAAATCATGGAAAAGTTTTAGGTTGAAACCCAATCTATCCGACCCAAGTCAGTCGTGTGGTGCAGCCTAGCATTGCAACTAGCTAACCTAACCTGCCAGTTGACATGGCATGCGCGCCACGTGGTGCTACGTTGTGGCCAGTCACCTATCACACTAGCATAGATCTGTGTGTAGATTAGGTTTTTCGTTACCCGTGTCTCTAACTTGTGGAACCCACGTGTCAGTGAGATGTGCCATGAGCTAGGTCCACTATGAACTAGAGCTGTGGGTGCGTGGACTCGGTCTATGTATTGGTGGTCCACATGTCAGCCTCTATGATTTTTGAAAAATCTGAAAAATTGATTTTAATTAAAAAGGGCTAGGCCCACTTGTCAGTCTCTTGAGAAAGAGTATTATGGGAATATTATATTTTCTTTCTCCTTTTCTGGATTTAATCTTTAAAAAATCTTTTGAGAGTCTATTCTTTATTATACAAACTCTAATTGAGTCCATCCAAATTTCTACATTCATATAAATTTAAGCTCTACACTTTGGTGTATTTTATTTGTTTTTTAGAGTTTGTCTCATCCCTATTTTTTATTTATTTTGGTTTTCGATGTTAGTTTCGCTTAGACATTGAAGTACCGGGAGCATACGAAGGTGAAAATTTTGCTCAAGTTCAAGGTAAAGATCAAAATCAAGAGTTGTTCGAAGGTAAGTTGTGTTTTGATTATGTTGAATCCAGTTTTACAAATGCTATTTTGTTTTTAATATATTGCAAGTTATTTTAAGTTATACATGTTTTTTAAATAATTTGGGAATTAGTTATTCAACCCATTTGAATTATATCTACCTTGTCATTTGCTATGCTATGATTATTTGTCACCCTAGTGTCGGCGTATTTCACCTGACAAGATCTCGTTAACGGAGTGATTACTCCCTAGACGGAAGATATGGTTTGGTAGAGGGCATCTTCGTGGCTAGAAACCCTAATATCTCTCAACGATGGATCCCGGGAATCAGCAAACTGATGGACACAACGGTTTACCCAGGTTCAGACCCTCGATTCGGGTAATAGCCCTACGTCCTACTTGATCTTGGTTGAGGAAGTGTGGGGGTGTTTACAAGAGCTTTCTTCTAAGTTCTTTCTACTCATTTCTCTATGCCAGCCGGCCCCTCTTCTCCATGCACCGAGGCGTCCTTATATAGACAAGCCGGCCCAGGCAGGGGAGAAGGTGACGCTATGCTTATCTATAACACATTAATTACGCCTATCATTCCAACCTCCACGTCGACCCACGACTCATTTATTATGCACGCCTCCATGGCCTTGTCCTTCAAACCTCATTTAATGTCGGTGAGTGGCCTCGCCCGGTCCGTCCGGGACACGACGCTCCTGTGACGGGCTTGGTAAGAGGCATCAGAGGGATGAACCGTTGTCGTGTCGACAGCAGAGTCCTTCACAATTAATGACCTTGACATGAGGTGCCAGGGGAGGGAAACTACGAGGCGAAGCCTCCCTCTTATTCCTTTGGTTGCCTTTGTGGCCTAACAAGGGGGGCCCGATCACCCATCCACTCGCCAGTCTTGCTCGCCTTGGCGAAAGGTATGCGTGATCGCCAGTCGCTGCCGAGGGGCCACGTGGGATCTCGTCCATTGCCTTGAGCAGTTCGACAGGCGCTTCGCCCGGCGAGCAGGGTGAAAGTGCATCTAGGCCCCTAAATGATTTTGGTGATTAATGACAACAAGATTAAGTGACTAATGAGCTTTTTGAGTATTGTGAACAGATTATTACGCTCATGGAATGTCACTTAAGAAAAGAAGACCCTCAAATCGAAGGAGAAAAGGCATCGGTTAAACTCAACGGTTGTATATGTATTTTTAATTTTAATTGAGTTTAAGGATAGCCGTACTATTAAGAGGGATACGACGCTAAATCACTTCTAGGATATGCCTGTGCTCAAATAATGAAAAATGCATTGCAAAAGTTTTTAAAATCATTGCATTTCCACCAAAAGGATACTTCTGGCCGAGGGGGTCAGGCTGGAGTATCCGGACATTTAGTCCGGACACTCCGGGGTAAAATTGTCCGGAGTATCCGGTAAAATGGTCCGGAGTATCCGGGGATTAAGTCCGGACACTCCGGGTTTACCCTCTCGGTACACACTAAATCAACTTGAGTCCGGATAGTCCGGGGTTTGCGCAGCTCACATGTAACGGTTGGATTTTGGGGGGCCTATTTAAGCCCTCACTACAAATCTAACCGTTGGCAACTTCATTCATTGCAGCATTTAACACTTAAGCTCTCACTCTCACTCTCTTGAGCCCTAGCCTCCTTCCCCCACTTGAATCCTTGATTTGATTTGAATCTTTGGGGAGAAAGGAGGGGATTTAAGTGCTTTGAGCTTGCATTTTGATTCTTGAGCACAAGTTTCATCCTCCAAGGCGATTTAGTGGCGATTTGTTACTCTTGGAGTTTGAAGGGCTCCTAGGCGGCAAGGAGTCACCGGAGCCTCCAAGACTTGGTGTGGAGAGCCCTAAGTTTGTGAAGGCAAGTCTAGCCTCCGAAAGGAAAGAGGCAAGAAGAAGACCGGCGAGTGCTTTGTGTAACACCGGGAAGAAAGTGGTCAAGAGGGACCCGGGCTTTGTGCCTCCTCAACGGAGACGTAGGATCCCCTTCAAGAATCCGAACTTCGGGTAAAAATCGTTGCCTTCTTGTTCTTCATTTGTGTGTGCTAGGGTTTGTTGGTCTTGAACCTTTCGGAGCCCCGATCTACTCTATCTTTGTGTTTGGCTCTAGATCTACTTAATCCTCAGGTACTTGACATCAATTAGAGTCTTTGTATTCATTTAGATTGTTGAAAAATTGCTCAGATTTAAAATCCCATTTCGAGGTCCTCAGTCCGGAGTATCCGGACTAAACACCCCGGATAGTCCGGACAGTCCGGAGTATCCGGATAAAAACCCCGGACACTCCGGGTTTAGACCCTCGGGTGATTTTATTTATTTGCAAATTTTTAATCCGCCTATTCACCCTCCTCTAGCGACACCACCGGTCCTTTCATAGGGCGTGATCGCCAGTCGCTCGCCAGGCTCGTGGGCTCTCCTGGGCATTGCGTCGCTCGCCGCCAGTATGCGTCAAGCTGGCTAGGCCACTTCTTGAGCCTATTACTTCTACGGCGGAGAGGGTACCCCGGTGCAGAGTACACCGACGCCTAGAATGAATAATTATTTGTTAACTACTAATATCTGCCAACGTGGGTTGGTTATAACGTGCTTAGTATGCTTAGCCATGGCACGAATAATTGTTATTTTTCGAATAGTGCAAAATCAAACTTGGCTAATTGTCTACAGAATATTTTTGAAAAAAGGGTGGTCATGTGTTGCCACATAATGATGTTGATGGCATGTGTTGCACGATAATAAATTAGGATGGTAAATGATTTAGACTAAGAGAAGTGGTAAGATGTGAGCTTGGGTGGTGTGATGATGTGCGAATGAAAGTGAAATAGTTGGTGATTATACGCGATTTGATAATAGTTACTGTGAATAACATAAAGTCTTTTTTCGATCAATTAAGGACTTAACCTTGTAAATCATTGAACTAGATAATCCTATAACCACATATCTTTTATGAGCCATACCTAGCTCAGTAAGTTACCAAGTCTTGACATATGATATCTCAGGTGGATAACTAAGCTATCTGCGCAGTTGAGGAAGATGTGTTCTGCAGCGACTCCATATCTTGAACAATGCTTTTTCCTAGTCCAACAATGAGTCCCTCTTATTTTTATGCTCTGTGTGAGGAAGGGTTAGTGAGACTAGGCTTATCAAGAGTGTTTATGTTCAGATAGAGTTTTTGAAAAGTTTTGTTATGATCTTTTTAGTCGTATGTTGATGGGTACGTGTGATGGGCGACAATAAAAGATTGATCATACCTTATAAGTAAAGTATATAACTTTTGTAGGGTGTACAATTTATTCGAATAGTCATGTCTCCGATTATGGACAAAGGTTAGATTTTAAAAATTAAATTTTGATAAAGGAGGCTTTGTGCCAATAGAAATAATGGAGTTGGTTTAGGCTGTGTGCCAGTTTATCTTGAGAAATTTGGTATTATTGTTGTTTGTTTACAATCATTTCAATTTATTTATCGTATTTAATTGAAAATGATGTTTATTGCAAAATAGTCATAGTAGTTACTTTTTTGGAATAAGCCTTGTATGTTGTTACAATAGACTTGTATTTTGTATACAACTTGTTGAGTGCTTTATGAACTCACTCTTGCCACAACAAATCTATCAGTTGAAGAGAAATCTACACCTGTTATGGAGGGGAAGTCCACGAAGAGGTGATTTACTAGGAGTTAAACCTTGTCAGATGCTTGTGGTATATTGATGGATTATCCACAAAGTTTTTCGTTCCGTTACTGTTTTCTTAGAGTTAAAGTCTTGTGAGCCCTAATAAATGTAAACTCAACCTTATAATCACACAATTATGTTTTATTCAATAAATATAGTCTTTTACTCTCTGCGTTCTTGAATATATGATGTTTTAAGATCTTGCACTTTAATCAAGGTACATGTAAAAATTACCAAAGCACCCTCATTCATTAGCTCACTTAATGCTCTTGGATGGTGTGTGTTATTCTAATCCACAGTAATAAATAACATTGGGAATAATGAATGGCAAGGGTATACAAAGGAAAAAAAACAGTTTAAAGTTGTTTTGAAATTGTAGAATGACATGTATTTAGGAACAATATTTGAAAACTAGAATGATATGTATTCAGGAACGGATGCATTATTATGTTTCCACTATGTATGATTGTGATATTATATCTATGTTGCTATTATGTACACTAGCGTGATCCTGAACTAGTGCAGTATAAACAGAGGGTCTAAATTTACAAATTCGGGTTCCGACAATAGCATCCCACTTACACTTTTGTCCTCATTTTATATAAAAGGGTTAAATTAGAGGTCCTATGTTTCGATCTAACAGGCATTATATAATACAACAACTCACTCTGGATAAACAATATGAGACTAATCTCACCGCTACTCGATATGGACCACATGAGCCTTTACATTAATGGACCAGGGTATTATAGGATTTCTACGATGTTGTCTACTGGAGGTGGCGACGTCTTCTACAGAGGAGCGAAGATTGCAACCCAGTTGGAGGGATGAAGAGTGACGTCGACAAGGAATGGAGGCAGCGGCCAAGTGGGTAGAGGAGGGAGTTGGGCACGATGAGGAGTTGCCGAGTTGTGGTGTAGGGCTACAGGAGAAGTGAGGAAGATGTCTGACAAGGTTGGGATGCACGGTGGCCTCCGACGAGGAAGAAATCTAAGAGTAGATGGGGAACGATGGTGGTGCCGATGCCTAGTGGAGTAGGCAAGAAGGGTGGAAATGGAGAGGTCAGGGTTTTCTCAATATAGGCCTGTAAGTCAGTTCGTTTCACGGGTTATCTAGCGAAGCAAGCATGGGTGGAGGTCCCCTATGCCCATTTACTTGTAAGGCAAAACTTTGCGTCCATGAACATACCACAGACAAAATAGCTACAACATACTCACCTTTGCACCCATGAACATAGCCACACACAAAAAGCAAGAACATACTCTGATACTCACATTTGTTAGGGTTTTTATCTATGGATAATCGAACCAGATTACCATTGTAGTGTCTATGTATATAATTATTCCCTTTACCATTTAAAATTTTTCAAGTTGAATTTTAAATTGAAACTTTTGAGGAAGTTTTTTGAATCAAAACTTTTTGAACTGAAAGTTTTGGAATTGTAATTTTTTGGAGTTGAAACATTTCGTGCTGAAACTTTTCGAGTTAAAACTTTATAATTTGAAAATTTTCAATTTAAAATATTTCGAGTTAAAACATTCCAATTTGAAAGTTTTCGAGTTAAAACTTTCCAATTTGCAAGTTTTTGAGTTAAAATTTTTGATTTGAGATTTTTTAAAAAATTTCAGTTGAAACTTTATAATTTGAAATTTTTGATTTAAAATTTTTTGAGTTGAAACTTTCTAATTTAATTATTTTTTAGTTAAACCTTTCTAATTTGAAATTTTCCAAGTTGAAATTTTCTTATTTGAAATTTTTTGTTTTCAAAATTTTTGAGTGAAAATTTCATATCTAAAATTTTTGAAGTTAAAATTTTGTGTAGAGAGAAAATAAGTGAGGTGTGAGAAGTAAGTAGGAAAGAGGAAAAGGTGGAGATAAATGAAAAAAATAACGCATGATATCTTAGTAAAGTATTCATAAATTTATTAGTTTAAAATTACTCTCAAACTAGTCTTACACTCTTTTTATCGCCAAACTTGGTCAAAATCTGGGCAAACGATTTGGCCTGCCCGATCTTGATATTACCAAAATTTGACTTGGCTTCCGTCATTCCGTGTGCAAAGTCTCGAACATAAACGCAAGGCCTCGCTCGCACAAAGCGACACTTGGGGTGGTTGAAACTTCAACGCGTACGCCTCAACGTAGCCAGGTCACCCTCGCAGCGCGCCGACGACCACCGCCGGTTCGCCATGGCTCCCCCGCCGCTGCAGCCGGGGCCGGCGATGGCCCACTCGTCCTCCTTCCTCCTCCCATCCTTCTCCGCGCCTCCTGCTGGCTCCGCCGACGCGTACGCGCTCGTCGTCCTCAACCAGCGGTTGCCCCGATTCGCGCCCCTCCTCTGGAACCGCGGTAATGCCCAATGCTTCGCAGCTTAACCTAGACCATTCTTCCGTCATCTCTTGCTGCTCATGTCCGCTCGCCCTCTCTGCAGCGCAGGTGCGGCTGTGCGCGGACGGGGGCGCCAACCGCTTGTTCGACGGCATGCCGGACCTGCTCCCCGGCCAGGACCCCGACGAGGTCCGCTCCAGGTAATTCGGTGCGGTCGGTCACAGATTGCGTGCGTGTTCTGCGTTCTTTTGTTGGTTCACTCCGCGCCTAAGAGGGGCAGGGGATCTGCTTGGCTCGGCTTCTTGCTTTGGTTGCACATGAACCTTCTAGCACGTTGCCATCTTCGCCGTGTCGATGTGTCCCGTTGAAGTGTATCTTGCTTAATGCCCGTCCTTCTTGCCTCTGCGGTGGGTTGCTCGTGTTGGTGGCCATTCGAGATCTTGGTTTGGTTTAGCTTCTCCAAAAGTAGAAACTGTTCAATCTGATTTGATGATGCTTTTTGTAATGCAAACTCTGCTACGGTTTTGGTCTGGCTGCTCCCTGCATGCCCACCATGTGCTTGATGGAATGCTTGGGGTGGCTGTGTTGGTGCGCTGTCGACTCTGCGCTTCTCTGATTCTAGAGAGCTCCACAGGTGTAAAGGTATTGGTACATTCTTGTGGAAAGGGGTTAGGATTTGCTGAGGTAATAGTTTGCTTCTTAAGAAACTGGAATTCGGTTATAGGGACTGTTTCGCTTCACAGCATGCAAAAATCAGCCACTACCGAGTACTGATGCTTGTGCTGGCATAGGGTGCGCGCTGCTTCAGTCGAAGTGCTCACGATAAGTAGATTTCCCCCCCTCTTACTGCCTGTTGGCTACGTTAAAGGCCATTTGTTAGTACAAGTGTTATTAGAAAGTGGTTGCTCTTACATGTTTAGAAGTTAGAACACCAGCTTACTGGCCATGACCCATGAGGCACGGTGGTGTTAGTAGGAGTAGCGATTAATACATTAACTTAGTTATTTTGATTATATTATGAAGGAATATTCTTGCGTTACAAGATGCTTCTTTTTTTACTGAGTTTTTCAAGTCCACCCAGACAAAGGTTCACACCGCATTTCCTTCTTGTTTTTGAATTTGCTAATGGAATCAGGATTTGGGAGATGACCACGTATGCCCCAGATGATCTGAATGCTTGCTAGCCGGAAAGCAATATTTAAGACCACGCAGTACGTTTTCCTGAAGCATTCTTTTGTAAAACTTCACCAACATGTCATTTTTTGGTGCAGATACAAGCCAGATGTAATCAAGGGGATATGGATTCAATACGACCAGAAGTGAAGGAATATTATTCCAATCTGGTAAAATAATTTAGCATTTTCCATTTAGTTTCTGTTAATGAAAACAAGATGCATGTACCAAATAATATTTGAACCATATTATCGAGCAAGTATTATCTTGAACTATTCTCTCGGTAATTTAACAAAATCTGACTAATTTTATGTTTTCTCGTGCTGCCTACTAAATGTTGTCAGAATACAAGATTAACTTTTCCAAGTTTCAGTAATGTTATCCATTATGTAAACATGTGAAAAAACATTTCTGTTTTTGTGAAATCAGAACCACTGCAGTTGTAAACACTTTCTGTGTGCTAGACATTACATAGAAAATGGTGGGTAGTTTTTGTTTTGGGAGTCTTAGTTGACACGGCAGATTCTTAGTGCTGTGAACGCCCTTATCAGGCATTTGAAGAAAAGATGAAACAGTATCTACATGCTTGTTGAAAGCTATTTGTCTCCATATCGACGGCTCCATACAGTATAGGTTTATGTCATGTTAGACTGGCATGTTTGGCGTGTTGCTGATTCTGTAACTTTGTTTTCTTCCCCACATGATTTTTTTAGATGAAGTCTCATATGCTAGATTAATTTATCATGGGTGTGTCTGCATTTGGAGCTTTCCAAAAAGTGTCAAAGTGATACATGCTTTATGTCAAGTTGATCTGTTCCTCATTTCAAATTGTTCTTTCTGACAGCTCCAAAAGAACAGCATTGGAGTTGTCTTAAATTAAATAAGATGTTTTGTTGTGATCTTATCTGTAATATAAGACAGCTGATGCTATCTGCTTTCGGATATAGCCCATTGACTGCGGGCATAGTATTTGCTTTAATAAAAAGCTTGCTGATTCCTGTGACCTTGATATATCTTGTTTCTTCTGCAATGTGAAAGGCCATAAAGATCATGCAAGTTTTTAGACTGATATATATTATTGCTCCAGTTATCACATGGAAGAAATATCTTGAGCTATGACTTCATGCAAGGTCTTTTTCAAAACTAATCTGTCTTGTGACACATCTGCTGAAACAATTGTCTTCTATGATCAATTGCAGGGCACCGAAATAGTTGACGAATCACACGATCAGGACACCACTGATTTACACAAATGCGTAGCATTCATCACCAAGAATTCGCCAGTCCCGGCCAAATCTAATGTAAGCTGCTCTAGTTCAATCACGTGGTTTCTGTACTCATCAAAATCATTGGGTGGAACACCACAACACACCTTCAAAATTTACTGCCATGTCTTTAACTGCAGCTGTGTATTCTTGTTCTTGGGGCTCTTGGAGGAAGGTTTGATCACGAGATGGGAAACATCAATGTACTGCATCTCTTCCCATATGTCCGGATCGTCCTCCTATCGGATGACTGCTTGATCTTTCTGCTCCCAAGAACACACACTCACGACATCCACATCGAACGGTCGGTCGAGGGCCCCCACTGTGGGTTGATTCCCATTGGTGCTCCTTCGACGAGCACCACGACCACCGGGCTCCGGTGGAATTTAGGTAAGTGTCCCGCTTCATCAGTATCCTGTTGAGCTATAGCAACAGCAGTTTGAAGTTTGCGAAGTGTTCTCTCTTCAGATAATACTAGTATGCGGTATGGTGGATTGGTTAGCACATCGAACATCGTTGAAGAGGACAAGGTTACGGTCACTTCAGATTCTGACCTGATCTGGACAATATCGCTCCGGCACTGATTGTACGATTGTCTGACCCATTTTACGTCGATGAGATCTACGCCCAGCAGCGATGATGATAGATTATGGTGCATTCGATGTTACAGACCGGATAACATGTCAACATGTACTTTGGTGGTTCTTGTAAACTAAATATTCATATTTTGGCACTGTGTTTACAAAAAAATATTTATGATTAGGCTGACGAAATACGTGTGGCGCGATGAACAGGTTTCTTGGTTACTCGTTCAAGGGAAGTTCTCTTTTTCGCACCTTTTGTGCTTTGCAAACTTTGTTAAAAAGGTTGATAGTTTTTATATTTTGATAGGGGTTAGTGGGCTTCCATAGCCATCAGCTCATGAAATCAAATATTAAGGTTCACGATCCATAAGTAGGGTTTGAAATTTCGTTTTCGGTTCATATCTCGGAGATAGGCACAATCCGGAATATCAGATGAAATCCGCCAAAATTCAAAAGCAGATTTGAAATCTGAAATTTTTAAACCAAAATTCGGTTGAAATTACTAAAATGTTAGCCGAAATTACCGAAATATGGGTGAAATTCAACCCCCACATTCCCTCTGCTATTTTCCCAATAAGATGGAGATAAATGAACCAATAACACAAAGCGAAGCCATGTGTATGATCGAAATTCAACTCCAAATTGAACTCATTTGTAGCTTAGGATCAAGCAGACACGATAGTTTTTAGCAGAACTCTTTGCGGACACAAGGAAGAGCCTATAACTTTGAAAGACACAGCGCTTAACTAAAAAATGAGCGAGACCACATCCTATATTAAATTCGAAGCTGCACGAGGGACTGACTGCGCGGAGACGATTGAGCATGGGTGTGGGTCCCTAACGATTTCATTTTGGAGTGAAGCCTTATTCCATTTAGGATGCGTTTAAATCGGCCCTGGCGCTATCAAATTGGGCTCGCAAGCGCTTGAGTTCTTCATCTTCGGCGAGCTCTTTGCCTATCGACTACGCTTGCCGTATTGCTTAATGGAGTACTCTATTCCGCCTCCAGACAAGTCCTATACTTAGCTTCTTTATTTGATTTGTCTTGTTCTCGGAACTTGTGCCTGAGGCTGACCATCTCACTCGCGATGCTAACCGGGTGATAGATAGTCACCGGAGCCAAGAAAGTCTTTTAAGATCTCTGCGAAAGCGAAGCGAGTTGGCTTCATACCGGGTAAGGGCATCTCCAATGGTACTAGCTATAAGAAATATTTATGTCAACTATAGATAGCATATAAACAACCTCTCCAATAGATTAGCTATAGCATTGTCTATAAAATTAAATATTGGCCCACATGTAATAGATAATAAGTGTCTTGGAATCGGTTATAGCGACTATACATTAGTAGTAGTATATCTCTCTCTTATTTTCTCTCTTCCACCTAAGCAAAATGATGAGATGGCACCCTTATAGCTAGCTGAAGTGGCACCATTGGAGATGCCCTAATAAAAAGTTACGGAAATCTATGTGAAACTAAAAAGGTTGGAATAATTCAGTTGGAAAGAGGGAAGGGTTTCCCAGGAGGATCGGCCTATTTCATGGCCTCGCCTCCATACCCACCCACCCCTCCAGGGGATAAAGAGCAGATTAACTAAATCTTTCGTCTACTTCTCTTATTTGCTAAGCCGATTCTATTTAGTAGTAAAGCTAAGAGAAGAACTGGTTTTTGGTCGAAATGATGTTAAAATTTTTTGTGGATGGTCCTGACACATCATTAATGTTCCCATAAAAATTTTAGATGATTATCAAACCTAAGAAATTTTTAAAAATTCTAGCGATGCTACAGTCTTAATAAAAGGCTAACCGGCAAATTTTAACCGAATGAAAAATAGTGCAAACCATGTTAGAAAATTTTTGTGGATGGTCATGATGCATCAATACTATTCCAATAAAATTTTCAAAAATTAGGATAATGCTACTGAAGGCTGATTGGCAAATTTGAAACGAATGAAAAATGATTCAAACCATGTTAATTTTTTTGGATGGTATTGATGCATCGCTAATGTTCTCATAAAATTTTTAATTGATGATCAATTTTGCATAATTTTAAAAATTGTGACAGTGCTACTGTCCTCATAAAGCCTTATTGTGCTATTTGTATTGCTTCCATAGATTTGATTGAGATGCCAAAACAAGTTTAAAGTTTTGAAAACTTTTGGAGAAGAGTTTTGATGCAATGATTAAGCTTCCTAAAAATTTAGATCACGATCACACTCGAGCGAATTTATAAAATCCTGACACGGTTACTATCTCAATTATGTTATTCTATTTTTGAATTTTTAAATATAACGAATGAAGTTCAATTCTTTTGGAAATTTTTCAATATGATCCAAGACCATTAAAGATAGTACCAAAAAATTTAGAGTAGGATCAAGCTTGTACAATTTTATAAAAAATTTGACAGTGTTTCTGTTATTTTTTATAAAAGTATAAAAAATTCAATTTTTCAACAAATTTTCTTGGAAGATGACATTTTTTAAGGGTTATTGACCTAAATCCGGTCCTCAAAAGTCAAAATGCTCAAGATTTTGGTGAAATTTGATAAAATTTTTGAAACTAAACTAGCAATTTGATTTTTAAATTTTTTTATCTGGCTGAGATTTTGAATCTCGTCCCCAGCCGAAATTCAATTTCTTGGATGAAATTTTTGAAATTTTGCATGGATTTTGAACTATTCCCACAAGCCATAGAATAATAACTTACCTCTTAAAGCAACATTATTTTCCGTGGATCCCCCTTAAGTACATATCTCTATGGGGAATGACATCACGTTATTGATTTTGCGAAAAAAACCCTCATAAAATCTGAAATTGTGACGAGAACCTCTCGTCGGCTCTTTTGCAAAAAAAACATCGTGATTTCAAAAAATTGCATCTATACTCAAATCGAGTCTTTTTGCAAAAAAAAACCCTTATGGTTTGAAAATTCCTCTCAGGTCCTGTATCTTGGATTTCATGAAAAAGCTTGCAAATTTTCCATAATCTTGTTTTCGTTCACTATTTCTAAACCCCCCTCCAATTTTGAATTTGTGATTATTTAAGTTTTTCTTTGTTTTTATTAGATTTTGCCAAAGAAAAAAAGACATCCATCATAGAGGTTGATTTTGTCAAATTGATCACTTTTTTAGCCTCCTTCACCTTTTTTTGTTTGCAAATTTAGCTTCCTTCCGAACGAAAGTGCAAATATAACCACGTTCCCGACAGCGAAAGTGCCAGAAGGTAACACGTGTTATCTTTCCATACTCGCCGGCTGTGGCAACGTCCCTTCCGTGCTTGCCGTCCATGAAGGGGCTTGATTTTTGCAAAAAAGAGGTAAGAGGGCTAAAAAAGTGATCAATTCGGTTTGTCATCTAAGCACTCTATCAAAATTTATCCGGTGCAGTGTAGCGTGTGGCTCTACTCTACCTAGTTATTCTAGGTTACTGTATTATCTCTCTTTACTATATGTTTGAAAGATGTGATTAACTTATATTCAAAATAGCTAAAAAGGAAGAGTATAATTAAAAAATAAAAAAAATATCAAAATTATAGAATAATATTACTTAGGAATAAAAATTTAAATGCTAGAATGCCACATGTTTGGCAACCAAAAAGGCAAGAATCTAATTGTTAGCGTGTGAATCAAACACCTCGTTAGTACAAAGATCGAGGTCTACGATATTATAGAGCTATGATCGAGCTCACCAAAAAGCTCCTCCATCGGAATCCATTCACCGAGGTCTTCCTCTCTCTGCCTCTCCAAAACCCTAGTGTGAATAGGGCGGTCTCCGCGCAAGTGCGAGAGCTCGCACGCCGAGGTGCTAGTATATGACCGGCACAAGAAGTTGAGGGGGTTCATGCCACTCGACGCGCTCACGGCCACAACCGCGATGAGCCGAAGTGTGACAGGGAGGGTAGCGTGGCGAGGAACCGCTCGGTGTCCGGAGTGGTAGCCAAACCTGTAACACCTGGCACCCGCGTGCTCCGGATGTTACACCCACAAACACTAACAACCACAAAACATCCAATCTACTAAAAAATTCGGCATGACCACTACGTACTTAGAGTAAAAATCAGCACACAAGCATTACTAGATAATCAAAATATATCTATAAGAGCATGAATTGCAAGGTAGAGTAAATAAAAGTAACAACAATATAATATAACAACAACAAGGACAACAACTTATTTATAGACATGAGCCATAATCACACGGCTAAATTACAAGACATGAACTCAACAATCATAACCATGAAGCAACCATAGACATCTCACAATAGATAATTAGACAAAAGTAAAGAATTAATTATAACACAAACTACTAGAAGGAATCTATTACATTAAATTAAATATGCTGTTAACTAAATTGAGTGATAGCTAGTGTAAAAGTAGTGCTAAAACCATTTCCCATATACCGATCTTGAGGTATTTAAAGAAAACATTACAAAACAAGTGTGAGTTCAAAACTCAGTAAGTGTATCATAACAAATCAAATAATTTATAACAATAGATCATGCCAAATAGTATCATAAAATGGCATTCGCACAAGAGTATAAGCATATTGATAATCTCACATGAGTATAAACACATTCACTTAACGTTCTTTTCTCTTTAATCATGCAATGTAATATGCATGCTCATAAATGCACATCTCATAGCATATACCAGTATAACTGAGTGCACACCTGTCTGTGTGCACCCTCTTATTCCCATCCAGCCCGTGGAGAGGCGTACCGAAGTAAGTTTTTCATGCTCACTACGTGTGAGACATAGAGGCCCACTTAGATCGCCTTTTTCATTATGAATGCACAAATGCAAATTGTATGAATAATTTGTAGATTGCATTCTATTTCTACATTCTCATCACCATAACATAAACATAAGCATTGTCATAATCTCAAATTCATAAACTTAGCATTTGCATCATCATAATCATAAGCATACACATTGTCTTATATCTATAGACTTAACATTTCATTATTATAATCATAAAAATAATCTTAATCATACGCAAAAACCATGGTAACGAGGCATATAATTAGAACAGTTAGATATTAGTCATAATGCAAACAACAAACAGTCCTAACATCAATCTATATGATACACTTGCCTCTAACCACGAGGAGCAGAGTGGCGCTAGGATGAGGCCACTCCCAAAGTCACACCTCCTAAAAAACAATTACATGCATATCAAAACAAAGCAATCATAACAATAAGTAATATCACACCTACTCCCCTCTCAACTTCACTTCCTCTCGTGACGGCTAAACCTTTTCCGTGATATCCCACAATTATAAAGGCTACAAGATCTAAACCAAAAATCATAATGATGGGAGCAATGAACTAAAGGTGAGCTACCAAAGTTTAATTAAAATTTTTATTTGCTCAACTTACCCAAAGACTCTATCTAGCAACACCAAGCCTAGCCCTAAAAAATTCAGCATACTGCCAAACCGGACAGCTAGCTTCAAACTATCATAACTTCTAGCATACAACTTCAAATTCAGTAAATGAAGATATTTTTAGAATCTACAGGAAATTTCCTAGTTTTCTCTAGTTATAGGAATAATTTAATTCGGCTCTAACTAGCCATGCACAGCACAAACTCGAAGCTGCTACTAGCAGGAATATGTTCTGGACAGGAGGTAAATAAAATACCATATCTTCTAAACGGCTGAATCAAAAATCACATTATTGGACTCTAATTAATATTAAGGCCATGATCTATAATTTCCTCTATAACCGACCCCTTAGAAAATGTCTCTAGATTGCCCAAAACAGCACAAAACCGAGACTACTGATAACAACAGCGAGTTCTGGACAGTAGTCACAAAAAATAACCATATCTTCTAAATGTTTGAACCAAAAATCATGTTCTTAGGCTCTAATTAAACTTAATACTACGATCTACAATTTCTTCTACAACTAATCCCTCAAGAAATGGATTTAGAGACCTTAAATCGCAACTCTAAAAGGTCATTGCACAGCCTAAAATTCAGAACTTCTCCCCAAACTCTAGAACCACCATTTCCCATCCAAATCCCCAAATCAAAACCCTAGAACACCTAAAAACTAGCAGGGCTCCTCCTCAAAATAGCAATCAAATCACCACAAACCCTAAAACAAAGTTTACCTTTGCTTACCCTCAAAGATGCACAAGGGGAGGAGGGATTCGGCAGGGAGGGCCCTACGGAGTAGCTTGGCTATATGGAGGAAGAGTTTCGGTTGGGGGAAGGCTCCAGGAAGAAGAGGATGCCAGGGAGAAGGAGCTTTGGCTGGGGGGAGCACAGCAGCCAGGGGAGGAGGAGGAGCTGGGTGCCAGGAGGGAGTGTCGCACGGTTGGGAGAGAAGCCAAGGAGAAGAAATTAGGGGATTAGGTGAGAGTGGGGTTAGGTGGGAGGGGAACTAGTTGAGGGAACCCCTCTCACAAAGGCTAAAACCCACCTCATAAAACTCACGAACAGGCTCACAAGACCTTGAAATAGACTGCAAGACAGGCCCACACCCCAACTAAATTTTTCCTTGACTTGAAAATGACCTACGATATTATAGAACCCAACATCCTCGCTGCCCACGTCCGTGGCCCTTTCAACCCAACAGTGACCTCGAGCCCGATAGTCAGACTCCTACCGCCCCGTCTTCACTGTGCCTCGTCGTATACTTTCTACTTGTTTGGGGAGTTGTTTGGGCCTACGACGTACCTCTAGATGTTTCAAGTTGGGTGGGGCCACGAGATGGTTGGATTCTTGATACCGGTGGAATGGAATCCTTTGTTCAGTATAATGGTATAAGAAATGAAGAATGAGTGTGAAGTATTTCGCAAATATGAAGTCCACATTGCTGGTGCTTTATGCAATGCTTGGATGAATTATTTATTGCTTCGGTCAATTGGAATCATGAATGAGTTCAGCAATGTTACCGTATGTCTAACACCCTGCCCACCTATAGAGCGGACCTGGGCATGTATAGTACCCTATATAAACTTTTATTCTCGCTTTATGTAAAAGAGTTAATCCAAAGGTATTATATTCCAACATGCATTATATACTAATACAACTTACTTTATGTAAGCAATGTGGGATTAATCCTAACACCGCTCCACATTGCTCCATATGCTCAATGCTCAGATATCATCAGGTAACACCCCGCCTCAAATTCGCTCAATGCCTAGCCCACCTATGGAGAGGACCCGCACATGCATAGTGCACCCTGCTTACACTTTCGTCATCGCTTTGTATAAAAAGGTTAACTCGTAAGTGCTATATTTGGACCCAACATGCACTATGTACTACTACAAGTCACTTTATACAAGCAATGTGATATTAATCCCACCACCGCTCCACACGGGCTACATAGGTCTTTACAATAACAGGCTGAGTATTTCAGTATGACCTTTCTATCCAAATTTTATAAGTCAGTGATAAATAATTAAATATACTTTGTAAAAGAAACCTCATATTTAGTACATTTGATTGGAGTTGGAATTGAATGTTACTAATTTGAGTCTAGAATTATGTCCATTAGATTCGAAATTTTCGGTTTTTGGTTATCCAGAGGATGCCATGATGGCAAGACCTGATCTCACGCCCCTTCAGGAGCTTTATTGTTGAAATTGGCATTGTGATTAGATGTGTACATAAACTGCTGGATTTTTTTTAATGATGACAACATGATGAGTCCTCTGGGACATGGAGTTTGTTATCTACTATAGAATAAACTCCATGCCTTGCAACGGGTTTACAATAGGGAACAGCTCTCATATGTCTTTGCTTTTTAAAATATAGACCAAGAGCCTGGACTCTAATAGGAGAGGATCCTAAAAGTCTCTGGGTTTATAGTAGAGCCTAGTCCCTAGAGGAGAATTCTGTAGAAGTTTGCATTGTGGTTTATGATCTAAACTTGAAATATGTATTTTGGCTCATTGGATCGGGATGCTTATCGGATAGTACGAAGCATTTGAGATGATGTGGCATTTTTTTAGCTTTTCTTTTGCACTCAACTTTATAATAATATATAAACATTATTGCATTTGGAAGCATGTCATGAACTGAATAATGGCTACTTTAATATGTGGTATGAAATGGTATTTTGTCCATTTGTTTTAGAGTGTATAAGCCCTTGCATGGAAACCTGAAAAGTAATGGTGGCCTATTGCTTCAAGTAATATGCTTCCATTTCCTTTTCCAACTTTAAACTAGAGTGCCCATGCCGATTATACGATCCATTGCTTCATTATATATATATATAGTTTTATAACTATTTCTCCTTAGATCAGGTAACTAACACTAATAGCTTTGCCTATGCCAACATATTTCCCAGGAAAATATGAATGCCATGTTAGAAGCTAACTAGATGCAAATTCACTAATCTTGCTATTAGCAGCTCAGCTGTTCATCTTATGCTTGGCAATTGGCATAGCGGTGAAAATATTCTAGTATCACTATTTAAGTTGTAACGTTGTATCTTAGGTCCTGTTTGTTTCAGTTAGGGATTGTGGAAAGCAGCTTTTAAAAGCTGGAAGGGCAACAAACAGCTAACTTTTAATCTAGATTATAACAATCTGGAGACCAGTTATAGCAATCCACAATCCACTCTTCCCACTTTTTCGGCTTTTTTTTGCAAAAGACCACAATACCCATCCAACTTCAATCAAAATTGCCCACCATTGCCCTCAGCTTTCCTCAGCTTTCCCCAACTTCAACCAAAATTACCCACCATTGCCCCCAACTATAATCTAGGTTACCAAACAACCATGAGCTTTTCAACCTCCAGCTTTTTAACAATCCAGCTTTTACAATCTAGTTTTTAAAAGCTGCTTTTCACAATCCCTAACTGAAATAAACAGGGCCTTAGTCGAATGGATATTTGTTATGAAATGCCTTACGAGCTTGTATGATATGTCGAGGCTGATTCAGAAGGCCCTGTACTGGCTTCTCACACCCTGACCAGATGGGGACGCTTCTTCAGGATGGTGACGGTGAAGGGAAGAGTTTTCCCAGGGTGGTTCTACCTAAGAGCGGTAATTTTCTTTGGGTTGCTGTTTTTGTTACTTTTGTGTTGGTCACCTTTAGTATCCTTTGCTGAGGTTTGAAATTCCTCTTTTATGCAGGAGGGTCTAGGGTGAGGACAGAAGCAGGTTGCACGAAAGATCTGTCTCTTGGAGATTATGCAGGCCACCTCTTTAAATGCCGCCTTCCATGACGAAGTCCCACAACAGATTCTGTGTTTTCAGGGTGTTTCGAGGACTCGGATTTCAGAGCTTGAGCACCAGGTCCAGGAGCTGATCGGGAAGCTATAGCCCTGTTTGGGAGCATAAAACGCTTTAGTTTCTAAAAAGTCAGTAAACCTCTTTTTCCCTAACAAACTACTCAGTTTTTAAGCGGCTTTTGATATAAACCAAAAGCCATATATAACTACCAAAAGCCAAAAACTGAAAGCTGTGTTGGACCTGTTTTTGCAGTTTATTGCTAAGGGAAGTTAGCTATTTATTAAACGATCTCTTATAAAAAGTTACAGCCGTTTTTCAGCTCAGAAAGTCAAAAAAAAAGTTTTTCAGAGAAGACACAACTTCCCAAAAAGGCTCTATATAGCACTGAGGACGAGTTAAAAAGTAGCTTTTCAGAAAAGCTATAGATTCCTCAACAGGCCCTATATAGCACTGAGGAAAAGCTTGATGCGGCCAGATATACATTGGAGGGACCCAGGCTGCCTTGTTGGAGGCACAGTCGGACTAAGCTACCGCCATTGCCACCATGAACAGCCTTGCTACGCGAGTGGGAGCCTCGTTTGCTTGGTTGGGCACAATACTCCACGAGCTACCGCCATTGCCACTATGAACAGCCTTGCTATGCGAGCGGGAGCCTCGTTTGCTTGGTTGGTCACAGTACTCAACCCCCGCCACCTAATGAGGTCAACTCTCTGGAGAAGACTACAAGGAACTATGTGGGATAGTTTTGATTATACAAATTCTATATTCTCTAAAAATCAGGTGGATGATAGTTTCTGATTTTATATACCAATTTGCTTCTGATTGTATAAGCAGCTGACAACAGCCGTGGTGCCACTCGTAGGCCGTGTGTCGCACGGCGATGCCGCGAATTAAGCCAAGAGCAGCTTGGCGTTTGGCGTCGCGGTGTTGCTATGCCGAGAATGGGGCGTTTGTAGGCCTGTGCGACCCGTCGGCTGGGGACACCCGACGATTGGTCCGCTCGCAGGGCCTGAGTTCCAATCGCTGATGGGTCAAGTTGTCGCTACCATCCAGCAGTAGGTGGCCGAGGCACCCCAAGGGGGTGTACAAGAGGATCTGGAGGTACCGGCGAGCCAGGAGACCAAACAGACAGCAACGAAGGAACCGCGCCTGGGTTGCATTCAATATCAGATGGTTTTGCTTTGATCTGATCTCTAGTTATATGACAAGCTGATGGCATCTGCTCTAGGATGTAGCTCACTGATTGCCATGCAAAGTGCATCTAAATCGTTCAGTTCTAATTACTCCGTATTTCCATATCTCTAATGTCATTTAGTTTTCACACATTTGTGCTTCTCAAAAGAATCTTAAACAATTCATGGACATAGGACATGATCACGAAGATGAGTTTATCAATCATGAGGCAAATACTACAATCTTGGATTTTGAGTAAAATCCCTCTTTTTATATTATACCGTGATCCAAGCCTGGTGGTGAACACAACACCGCCATAATCGGACTCATGGAGCGGTTTCAGCGCATGCTTGAGCAAACTCGGAGTGCACGTAACTGGCGGACGGTGAGATTGGAACATCATCGACCCTACCCGAACATCCATCATGTCTGAAGAAGGGAGAACTTTCCGTGCCAATGGCAGGATTGTTAGGGAAATGTCCCATGACAACGGTGAAGTTTGGTCTGGAGACTCCAAGGTCTCGAGCGCATGAGATCGCCTCGGGTAAATGATGGATTCCAAGGTGAGAAAAGAATTGAAGGATCGATAAAGTCGCCTAGAGGGGGGGTGAATAGGCGTAATAAAATTTAAAACTAATTTAGCAGCGGAATTATCGGAATATTCGACTTTGATATCGGACTATCCGATACTATAGGTCGGACAATCCGATCAGAGCACAATAAACCCTAAAAAGTAGATCTGAGAAATTTGAGAGGCTCGATTTCTACCAAATGAAATTTCTGAGCTAAGGCAACTACCAGAGTACTAGATCAACCAATATCTACTGCAAGTAGCTACCAAATACTTGAATCCCCAATGATTAAGTCAAAACACCGCGGGACAAATAGAAAACTCACAAACCAAGGAGATGCATGCGATTTTTCCCGGTTCGGATCTTTGAGGAGATCCTACGTCTCAGCTGAGGAGGCACAAAGCAGGGTCCTTTCGACCACGATCCTCCGGTGTTGCACAAAGCACTCGCGCGGTTTCACTTCTTAATCCTTTCCTCACGGAGGTGGAATCGGACCTTCACAAACTCGGCCAAGCTTCCCTTCGAAGATTAGGAGCTCACCGGTGACTCCTAGCCGCCTAGGAGACCTCAATCTCCAAGAGTAATAAATGGAGTGTAGATCCGCTCTTGAAAATCACCCTAGTGCTCAAATGGACTTTCTCGGTTTGAAATCAAGGCACTAGAGAACCACTTGCTCAAATCTCTCAACAAATATCACAAAGATGAACACAAGAGAGAGCAAGAGAGCAAAGGAATAGCAAGAGTGAAGTAAATGCTCAAAGTCTTGGTAGGTGTAGTAAATGAGAGAGGGGTGGGGTATATAGCCAAGACACAAAAGAGCCGCTACGTCTGTGTCGGACCCACATCGGACTATCCGATGACATACATCGAACTATCCGATCAAGGCAAATTTCGAGATCAACTCCACTCGAAAATTCAAAAGCTGACGAGAAAAGCACACATCGGACTATCCGATTTCACACATCGGATGTTCCGATGTTTCCGGAGAGTTTTCAATGAACTCGAACTTTGGAAAAAATATCTAAGTATATATCGGATGTCCGATATCATACATCTGACATTCCGATAATTCCAGAGAGTTTTCAAAGCAACAACAACTTCCAAAATCTTTCTAAGTCCACATGGATGTTCGATCTTAAACATCGGAATGTCCGATGTTTCGAGAGTTCTAGTCCAAGGACTTAGAAAATTTCGAGAATACATCGGATGTTCCGATATTTACCATCTGGACATTCCGATGTTTCCGAGAGATCCAAGGAAAAGACTTAGAAAATTTTTTCAAACAACATCTCGGACGGTCCGATATAAGATATCGATAATCCGACTTTTCCGAGAGTTCCCGAATGAGCACCCACACTCACACCGGAGAATCCGATACCATCGGACTATCCGATATACACATCGGACTATCCGATATTATCAAAGACAAAATGAAAACAAGGTGAGTGTCGGTGCTTGGTGACTTCAAAACTTATTTTGTAAAGGATGTTCATCCGAGCAAGAGATCATTTCTAGAGCACCTATACCCATCCCTCTTGATAGTGCAGCGATCCTATTGACTCAATAAAAATAAAAAGTCTACGCTAGGTCGACGCCGTTCTTCCTTTGACTTTTGAGGGTCACCATAATCCATAGATGTTTTCCTTTTAGGACTAACACCTGCTCATGCACTCATTTAAGCCATTAGTCCCTTAATCGTTTGTCATTAATCATCCAAAACACAATTAGAGGCCTAGATGCACTTTCAAGAATGCCGATTCCTAAATTGACATTTCCAACATTTGCTGGGGAGGAACCTCGTATTTGTACAATATTGATGAGTCCTTGTGGACCACTGCTGCCGCTATGCACATGGAGGGTAACGCGGCTATGTGGCTTCAAGCATATCAGGAGGATCATCCTTTGGGAAGTTGGGAGCACTTCATGACTATGGTTGAAACGGAATTTGGAGCTTATGATTCACGAAAGTGCATACGTGACTTGATTCAGATTAAGAAAACCTGAACAGAGAGGAATACTGGTGACCAATTTGAATTGGCAATGTATAAGGTGCGAGCCTATACAAAATCTTGTACTGAAGAATTTTTTGTCACTCATTTTATTTTGGGGTTAAAGGATGAAGTCCGATATGAAGTGGAACTCCAATTGCCTGAGTCGATTTGCAAGGCATTCATGTTAGCGATCATCCAAGAAGAGAAATGTGAGAAGCGCAGACTGAAACTTCCAAAGCTAGCTATACCACTGCGTGTTGGTGGCCCATTTCGGCACGATATTGTCCAGGGACAAAACAAAGGGGGAATAGATGATTTGGGTCGAGCTCTCAAGCTTAAGGGAGTATCAAGAGCTCGTGGCTTGTGCTTCAAGTGTGGAGATAAATTTGACAAAGATCACCAAAGGTAAGGCAAAATTTCAACCTGTCTGGGCCATGCGATGGCGATAGAGGAGCAAATGAACAGATGAGTGAAGAATTGTTACAAGCCTTAGAGGAGGAGGACAAAGCTTTTGAGCAGGAACAGTACCGCTTATCAGTTCATGCTTTGTCAGGCACCCAGGATCTTGCTACTATTCGTACACAAGCCATGGTGAATAGTCAGGTTATGACGATTTTGATTGACTCCGGCAGCTCTCATAGCTTCATCAATTCAGTCTTTCTGGAACGTCTCAAGTGTTGCACTGAATCCATACCGCCAGTGCAGGTTTTCGTAGCTAATGGTGAAGCTCTGTTGTGTGATAAGCAAGTTCCTGAGCTGGAATGGTGGGCTCAGGGACAGGTATTTCATACTACTATGCGAGTCATCCAGTTGGGGACTTATGATGCAAGGTTTGGGTATGGATTGGCTCCAGCATATAGCCCAATGACCAGAATTGGCAGCAAAAGACACTGGACTTTATGTATCAAGGTCATCCTATTAAGTTACAGGGTGTATCTTGTTGCTCTGTCGGACCAAATACTGGCAACTCATCAAAACAATGGTATCGTTGGAAGAGTCTGAATGGCATATGGGCAATAGCTCGGGTGGAATCTAGGGTAGAGATGATGACCAGAGAACCAATCCCATATGATATACAGCAAGTTCTTGACTCCTTTACTGAGGTTTTCTCTGACCCGGTAGCCCTACCTCCTTCTCGCATTTATGACCATGCTATTCCTCTTGGGATCTAAAGAAATGAAATTGCGGTGCCATACCTTTTCTGCGCCTATGCAAAAAGATGAAATAGAGAAACAAGTTGCTGAAATGCTGCAAACTGGGTTGATACAACCTAGCACCAGTCCTTTTGCCTCCCCGGTCTTATTAGTGCAGAAGAAGGACGGCAGTTGGAGATTTTACGTTGATTATCGCAAACTCAACAGTATTACTATTAAAAACAAGTTCCCAATGCCGATTGTGGATGAGTTATTGGATGAGCTTGCTGGTACTCAGTATTTTTCGAAGCTCGACTTAAAATCAGGCTATCACCAGATTAGAATGGTTGAGTCGGACATTTACAAAACTGCTTTCAAAACCCATCATGGCCACTTTGAGTTCAGAGTAATGCCTTTTGGGCTAACGAATGCTCCGGCTACATTCCAATGCCTCATGAACTCCATTTTGTCCCCTGGTTTGCGAAAATTTGTACTGGTCTTTATGGATGACATCCTGATTTATAGTTCCACTCTTGCTGATCATAAGAGGCATTTGGAGTTGGTTCTTACTTGGCTGCAACAAAATCAATTGTTTGTGAAGAAAGCTAAATGTGATTTTGCTCAGCGTAGCATTACTTACCTCGGCCACATTATTTCCCATGAAGGGGTAGCAACAGATCCGACTAAAACACAAGCTATGATCAATTGGCCTCAACCAACCAATGTGACTGAACTAAGAGGGTTCCTTGGTCTTACTGGTTATTACCGTAAGTTTGTGCAAGGGTATGGGTTGATTTCTCGTCCTCTCACTAATTTGCTGAAGAAGAAAGCCTTCGAGTGGAATTCTGCAGCTTCAGAGGCTTTTGAACAACTCAAACTGGCCATGAGCCGAACGCCTGTGCTAGCCTTGCCGGATTTCCAGCAGTCCTTTGTCATTGAAACTGACGCATGTGACAAGGGTATTGGGGCGGTGCTAATGCAGAACAATCATCCAATTGCTTTCTTGAGCAAGGCGTTAAGTCCTCTTCATCAGAAGCTTTCCATCTATGAAAAGAGTTTCTCGCGGTTATTTTGGCGGTGGATCGTTGGCGCCCATACCTGCAACGAGGGGAGTTTGTGATCAACACCGATCACCGCAACCTATCTTATTTGGGTGAACAACAACTTGTTTCTGAATTACAACGGAAAGCTATGACCAAGCTCATGGGACTTCAATTCAAAATCCAGTACAAGAAAGGAATTCTGAATCAAGCTGCCGATGCCCTTTCCCGAGTGGGGCCATTAATGTTTCTTCATGCGGTGTCGGAGGTACAACCACTGTAGGTTCAGGAGGTCTTGAATTCGTATGTGACTGATGCCAATGCACAGCAAAGACTAGCGGCTTTAGCTGTGCAAAGCCCGGATGAGCATGGTTTTGTGCTTCAGCAGGGGTTGATAAAGCAACACGGGCGCATTTGGGTGGGAGAAAACTCGGCACTTCAAACCAAGATTATCAAGGCTTTTCATGACAAGGTGGGTGGCCATTCGCATTGCGGTGACCTATCGGTGGTCAAAAGGCTTTTATCCGCATGGTCTTAATGAAGGAAACGCAGATGCTACGCCAGCTTAAAACAAAATTTTCTACGATTCAACCAGATACATGCGAGTAGTGGATCATGGATCATTACCCTTGGAGCACGTTAGCGGCGGAAGAAGAGTGGGTGAAGCATCCCCGCTGCTCCAAAGTACAAGAGTAGATGTCGGAGTTGATCGCCTCCTCCTCGCGATCGCGACGCGCAACGCAAGAGAGAAGTACACGTTCACTGTCAGCAGGCGAGATGCACCTTGGCGCCTCTACGGTATCCACACGCCCAGGGTAGGATCACCGCACACGGGTAATGCTAGCACCCACGCTGCGCGCTAGGGTTTAGGGGTGGTGGGATGCGGCTGACGGCTAGGGTTTGTGGGGGAGAGCCTCTCTGCACACCCCCACGCCCTTTATATAGAGTGCACTAACGGGCCTTCTACGATAGAAGCCCACTAGACTCACACTAATGGATCTTCTATAGTAGAAATCCATTAAGACGCCAGAGAATCCAAACTGTAAACCCACTAATGGATCCAATCCATCGACATGATCCAACCTGTTAAGTGTGTGACCGTTAGGTTCATGCATAACGGCCATGGCCCTGAAACCTCTTTTCCGCACCATCGACAACGATGGTTCCTAGCAGACATGTTGTCCCCGAATGCACAGAGTGATCAGATTTTACGAACCTGATATACTCATATACCAATCCTTTTGCCACGCGATACCAAGAAGCTCAAGGCAAGATGCGTGCCATCCTTGTGATAGCTCGACCCATTCACTCGTCAATGTAATGGATATGATTCGTGATTAACACTTTAATCACTTTGGCATGGCCATGCACTTTTCCTTATCCATCCACACCGAGGGGCCCAGAGATATCTCTTCCGTTATCAAGGAGGGGCAAATTCCATCTTGATCTCTTATATCTCACGTCATGTTTCATGGCATACTCGTAAGCTACCTTTATAACTCCCCGCTACGGAGAAGCGCTTGATAGCCCCAAAGTATACAATTACACATGCCGAGAATCAATAAGAATCTCAGTCAAAGGATTGTATAGGTATACCACTCGAGACTACACTCGATGGCACTTCAAAGATAACAATCTCATCGTTGTCTCTTGAGCGGGTCTATCCAACCCCATGTTCTCTAACATGTGCCCACATTATTGATTTGATATCTCCATATCTATGGTATGTGAAACATTACCATCAATCAATACATGTGCCGTCGATCACTATTGTCCCACATAATGATATGTGACCAAGGATCGTTTAGAATAATATCATATAACCAATGTGTTTCACAATTAAGTCATACTCAATAAACAAAGGAGTGACATTTATTCATGGAACTGATAAGTACATGAACATAGACGTATGATACAATCATCTCACATGATCGCCTCTAGGGCATATCACTAACACTTAAGCGGGATGTGACTAATGTGGTGAATCAATGCATTATCTATCAACAAGCTAAGCATGAGCATACCCGTTCGTCGGGGCTTTTACAACCATTGCCTATACCGGAGGGAGCTTGGTTGGACCTTACCATGAATTTTATTGAGGGCTTGCCGTGTTCGGAAGGTTGTAACACAATCATGGTTGTCGTCGATCGATTCTCAAAGTATGCCCACTTCATTGCTTTGAAGCATCCATTCACAGCACCGCAGATTGCTCGTCTTTTCCTAGAACATGTTGTTAAGCTTCATGGCATGCCGCAGTCGATTGTGTCTGATCGAGACAAAATTTTTACCAGCTTGTTTTGGAAGGAACTATTCACTGCCATGGATGTCAAATTGCAGTTGAGCACGACGTATCACCCACAAACTGACGGTCAAAGTGAGCGGGTGAACTAATGCCTTGAAATGTACTTAAGGTGTGCAGTGCATTCTTCTCCTCTTCGCTGGCGCAAATGGTTAGCAATGGCCGAGTTCTGGTACAACACGTGTGATCACACATCTTTGGGATGCTCACCGTTCAAAGCATTATATGGAAGTGAACCGCGCTATGGCGCTCTGCTGCCTTCGGTGTCGGGTTCCACTCAACCGGTGCAGGAGCTCCTTGATGAGAGGCTTGCTCATTCAGCACTCTTGAAAAATCATCTTCATGCTGCTCAGAACAGAATCAAATTATAGGCTGATAAGAAGCGAGTGGATCGGCAATTCCAACTGGGCGAATCAGTATATTTGAAGCTCCAACCTTATGCGTAGTCATCAGTGGTTAACAGGCCTTTTCCAAAGCTTGCATTCAAGTATTTTGGACCCTACCGTGTGTTGGCCAAGATTGGGCAGGCTGCTTATAAACTTGAGCTGCCGATCGAAGCCAAATACATCCAATATTTCATGTTTCGCAGTTGAAGCCTTATGTTCCGGATTTTACTCCTATTTTTCACACTCCTCCGAGTATCGCTGATCTCAACATGGAGCAGGTGGAACCTGAATTGATTTTGGATCATCGTCTGGTCAGGAAGGGCAGTGCGCCGATCACTCAAGTGTTGGTGAAATGGACTCACATCCCAGCTGAGATGGCTACATGGGAGGACTTCAAAATTGGTGCGACACTGGTTCCTTTAATGCTTGACAGGGGTCAAGCCGATCTCGCTGAGGGTGATGTCATGGCGGCAAGTATGAGCGTGGGGAAAGTGCGCGGGAAGAAGAGGAGCAGTGAGAAAGAAGCGGCAACACTTGAAATGTAATCAATGGCTGTGATGTAATATCTGGTGATCGTAGGGCGGACGCGGTAATATGATGGTGAATAGTAATTATCGGTAATTTCTGTAGCTTTCGCGTGAGACTTGAGACAATTTGATTGTCGAGTTTGTTGGAGAAGATCGAGTTTATAAACCATGTAATGAGAAGATTACAATATGAATTGAAAAATGGAATAGTTTCCTCCTTCCTTCTGTGTTCTTCTTTACTTTTTTCCCTTTTCTCTCTGATTCTACCCTGATTCGGTCGTATTCGTATCGTAGAACGTACGCGCATCACATACTTTATCCACATAAGTATGTCAAATTTGAAGTGAGAATCCGATGATCCATTCAATCAGATGCTGGAACCAGCACCGCAAGTGTGTAGGGCAATCGCACTACTTTCCGCTTTGTAAAGGCTAATACGTATGGGAGTTTCCCGCTTCCAAGAGGCCTGCGCCCTGCCACAGGCATGTGGGCCCGATCACCTAACCATAACGGGCCTCTTCTGATTTTCCCCCGAAGGCCCATTAAAACCTCTTCTTCCTCCTCTCTCTCTCTACCCCCGTCTCCCAAAACCCTAGTAGCCCCTCGCCTCGAAACCTTAGTGCGGATGGGAGGGTCGCGGCGCAAGCTGAAGCGCTCGCGTGCCAAGGTGCGCGTGGCACTGCCGCGCAAGAAGCCGCGTGAGTTCAAGCCGGCCTTCGACCTGCCCGAGGCGCTCGCCGCCGCCGCCGCTGGCGGCGGCCGTGAGCCTAGGTGGGACGCGGAGGGCAGCGTGGTGAAGAACTACTCGGCTTTCGGGGTGGTGGCTAACCCCAACCTCCTCGGCGCGCGCTCACGCGGCACGCCGTGCCTCGTCCAGAGCGCCGAGCTGCAGTCGCCCGACCTCGACGCCGCCCGCGCCCCCGTCGACGAGTTCGAGCCCATCGACACCGGCAGCGACCTTGAGACCGACGGTTAGTCCCCACTCCACCCTGCCCTGTTTTGTGATGTTTATTGGATTGATAATTTGAGATTCTTGATAATTTGGTGCGGCTCGCATGTTTTTTCATGCAACTTTGGGGGTAAATGCGGTAGCTTTGCCTGTTTGGAAAGCAAATAAATTGGTCTCTGATGTCTATTTTTTAGGGAAATGCGGCAAATCTGGCGATGTAGATATGAACCTTAGTGGCCGTGGTAATTAGCTTTAGTAAATGCGTAATCTTGGGAGATAGATCAGTATGGTGCACAGATATTTTATCAACGACATGTGGTGGTTTAGCTCTGACTCATGTTGTTTATTTATGTTTGGGCATGGTATAGATGCCATGCCACTAGAAGATTTGATTTCCTTTTAGCTGTGAATGGCTGGCTTGAACTGATGAATCCAATAAAATGGACAATATGGCTAAGACTTGGCAAGGCATTCTCATTGAAGTTGTAGGTTTGCTTTAGGATATTTGGTGTTCAATCTAGATTCACTATCTAACAAGAAGGAAAAATAAAAATCTGATTTCTTCTACACTTTAAGCCAGGAAGAGAGCTATTAATGATTCAATCCGACAATTTTTGATAAAGGGTAAACAATTTTTCAGCAGACTACTCCCAATGGAACGGGTAGTTTTCACCAAAATAGCAGTGAAGACAATACTATTCTATTCAGAAAGTGCACATGGTGTTATAAAAGTGCTAGGCGCCTATGCGGCCACTCAGTAGACAGTACAAATTGCACGTTTCAACAAAAATATATTAAAATACCAGAAGTTTCAACACGTGGGAGGTTGATTTGACCTACGGCGGGCGGCCCTAACCCTAAATTGTGTTTGGGAATCAGATGTGTGTTGTGCCCCCTTTTATACCTCCATCCCTTGTGCCGCCTAGCCCCTTCAAGGTGCCAACTAGCCTGCCGCGCTGTTCCTTTTGGCCACCATACCCTTCTCTCCTTCGCCGTCTTTGACCACTGAGGACCAACTAGGCAGCCTTGACACCCAACCTTCGAACTATAGCAATTCACGGTGGCACTGGGGTGCCTAGCGCCTAGACCGCTTTTTAGAACACTGCACACAAGCCTTATGTTATTTTGGTTAAATCATCAGTCATGTTTTTATTGAACCATGCTGGTTAAAGTCTAATTCATAGTGTTACCAGATTCACGGCAACTATCGTCGAACCCTGATCTCGATCACGCAAACGAGTTTGGGGTTCGAACACGATCTGATTCACCTCCAGCTGACGAACCGAGAGTAGATAATCACAGAGAAGGGAGAGGAACATGGTAGGAGGGAAGGATTTTGGCACCTCTGTCACCGTCGTCGCTCCCATGCTACTGCCATCACTGTTATAGCAGTTGCCGTCACCGTCATGTCACCATCATTGCCGTTGTTGAGGAAGCTGGTGGTGCAGTGGGAGAGAAGGAGCAGGGAGGTGGAGTTGCAATGGGAGAGCAGCAGGAGTGGTGGTGTAGTGGGAGAGGAGGCGCAGGGAAGAGGTGGCGCAACGGGAGAGGAAGAGCAAGGAGGCGGCGGCATAGCATGAGAGAAATCGGGGTGGTTTGGCAATAGGAGGAGGCGGTGTAGGAGGGTTAGGTTAGAGGGTGAATCTTGGGCTAGTTGGGCCAGAAATAACCAGCCGATGGTCTCACGTTTATCTCTCTCTCTCTCTCTCTCTCTCTAAAATTTCCTTTTGTATTATTGAGCTAGGATCTTCTGTGGTTGTATACTAGAGTTAGCGTATCGGCGTCATCAGGTTCGTGAACCCCATCTCGGATTCGCGAACCAAAGATGTATGCCCCCTGACAAACCCTATTTTTGTGAAGTGGCATACCGTGAACCCTGAACCCGAATCGCGAACCCATCAAACCACGAATTTAATAACTATGATCTAATTAATGTCCATTAGATTTTAAATGTCTCTTTTAGTTGGTTATTCAGAGTACGCTCTGGCCTTGCCTCATGCGTATTTATGAACTTTATGCTTGACAGCTTGAGCATTGGCATGATGGTAAGTTGTATTAAGAGTAACAGAAATGTTTTGGAAAAAAAATACTTAATACCTTTCTCCAATGGAGACAATGAGACGAGTCCCATCAAGGAACAGAAAACAGTTTGTAACTGGCTGTTTACTACCAGTCCTTGAAAATCTTGGTGTTCCTGAGATTTTCTAAAGCCGCTAAAATATGAAAATTCAAATTTATATTTTGACCGGTTTCAAATTTAAAATTTGAATTCAGATCTTTGGTGGTTTTTGAGTGGTTGCCGCTGCTCACTGGTAAGAAGCAAAAAGTCGGAACTAGCCATGTAGTGTTCTCCTCAAACGTTTTTGTAATCCCCAAGTCCCATCAAACATAGATTTTGATGTATATTTAGAAGTTCATGATGAATTGAAAATGACTGATTTTTACATGTGCCTTGAAATGGTACCTTTTCAAATGTTCTGTGTTAATGGTAACCTTTTCAAATGTTCTGTGTTAATGGTAGTGTGTACGACATGTTTTAAAATCTGCTTGATGTCCATAAAAACCACATCTTCCAATATTTCATCCTATTTCTTTCATACTTGCTTATGACATGTCAATATAAGACAGCAGGACATCATGTTAAAAACTTAATATATACAATTTCATGCGCCCTTTAGTGGTCAAGATATGCTAATATCATTCCTAGTTGCTGTCTTTATTGCATAGATGACATTGGTTATTCAGTAGATTTGTACTTGAAATTATGTCCAATCTTTTATATGTAAGCACGATGCTGACATGATGTACTTGTGTATGATCTCATGCAATTGTTTCTATGTAACGCAGATCTGAAATCGGCGCTTGGGAAGAAAAGGCGGGATGGCAAATCTGCGCCTTTGGAACCACTTACTAAAATCCAACGTGTTCGTATTGGCAGCTTAATAGAGAAGTATGGTGACAACTACAGGGTATAACAAAATATTCAAACATGTTATTCAGCTGAGTTTATGATTAATAAGTATTCAACTTCTGAGAATGTAGCCTAACAGAAGCATCATGTATGCAGGCCATGTTCATGGATACCAAGCTGAACTCTATGCAGCACTCAGTGGGTACATTGAAGAAGCTCTGCGAAAGATACCATGTTGGTGGCAAGAATTTCCTCTATCCACTGTAGTATCATACAGATATCTAGAATTCACTTTCACAGCGTACCTTGTTTCTCCCTCTAATGGGACATGAACAATTTGCCTATGAAAAATGTATCTTGCGAATGAGCTTGTTTCATGTTGGAGAACTAGGAGTCATGTGTGTTATGCTGGCATGCACCCTTGACCTCGAGCAAAATTATTTGAGTCAACTTATTCAGAATTGTTCTGCATTTTTGCTTGGAATCTTGTGTGAAATTCACTGTTAGACAATTGTGATTCTTCACAACTTCGTTACGTTGATAGAACAACTTATCCTCTGATTTTACTTACGTCCCCATGTTCTGTTTTATTTTTTTCATTAAAGACGGGCTGCTCTTGTTGCCAAGCAATGGCAAAGCAAGAACTCATTGCTACACATGCGGGTTTGCACAGTGAAGATTGTTTTCTAGGTCTGTCCCCTTCTTTTTAAAAATGTTGACAGTACCAGCGAGCGATAGTTTCGGTTTCCTGGTCATCTTGCCGTCAAAATCAACTTGGTAGAGGCCACATGGCGACTGACATCCAGAAATGACCAAGCAAAGTAGCTTCTTACGTCAACACTGTCCCTGAAACCCAAAACAGCATCAAGATCCAGGTCAAGCCTAGCAGGATGGTTCGCCAAGAACATATAAGACCTCGGCCTTCACAATGGAAACACCTCATTGCATTCGGCGTATTCTCTATATGGCTGCTCAGGTAATCAACTCTTTCAGAGTCATGGGGGCTGTCGGTAGATCCCTTGCCTGATAGAGGCAAATTGACGAAAGAGGTTGAAAGAGGGGACATCAGAAACAAGTGGTTCCGTGAAAGCAAAATTTCTACTCAGTTGCTCTTTTATTTTGACCACAGTTTATTGTAATACTACCCTTAATATAGTTGGAAGAGTTCCCGCATGGAGGCCTCATCCACGTGTCCACCTTGCCAATTTTGCGAAAACCCCCCTGAGTTTTTTGAAATTACGGATAGGTCCTTGTAGATTACAAATAGGTCCTTCGCGATTTTTTGTGAGGGAAAAATATTTTTCCCTAAATCGCTTTAGTCCTCGTCGTCGCCGCTTACTGAAAAACCTCCGTTAAATTCAAATCGCGAACAAGCCCTTTTCTAATTTTTTCGATAGCGACGAGTTCAAAATGTAACATTCTGTGTCCTTGCTCTTTACGCTAGGTCCTTTCTTCGCTTTTCTCTTGAAAAATGTTTTCGTCACCAGAAAAATTTGTTCAGTTTTATCTCTAGACTTTTTTCCCAACTCGATTTCCCATCTCGATCTCTAATATTTTTTTAAAACATGTATTATTACTCGGTGAACGCGTAGAGTGTTAGACTCGACAAAACAAGGTTGTCGTCTCTAATAATTTTTCACCCTTTTCACTCTAGACTTTTCCCCCCCGCGGTTTCCCAGCTCGGTCTCCAATATTTTCCAAATAATTCGTCGAATGAGATATTTCTACAACTCTATCTCTCTATTTTCCCCCGTTTCGCTCATTATTTCGACGATTTAAAAAATAAAACGTCGCCGAAAAAAAGGAATTTTTTCTACGAAAAAACGGCGCGCGCGGTGTATTACGCCGCGAAAAATTTTCTAGTTTATTAGATACAAACATGGTTACTTCGAGCAGTGATCTTGTTAAGTTTCTACTCAGTTGTTTCTCTCTCCTGCTGTTGTGCTGTTTTGAGCTATTCTACTCAGTTGTTTCTGTCTCCTGCTGTTGTGCTGTTTTTGAGCTATTCAGTGCATACTATTTGTCTGAACTTTACAAAATATTTTACACAAATGGAATATACTTGTCATTTTGTTGGACATATAAAGGATGATCACCATATTTTTTTTTTCAGGTACTCCAGCGTGAGATTCAGGCTTTTGGGTTCAATCGAACTATACTTTGTGGGAAACTGTATCCAACATTATTAATTTCACTCACGATGAATAAAAGTTCCGATCCCGCTAAATTGTTTTGAGTTCTGAATATTGTCTGTCTCATGTATTGATTTGAGATATATCATTTACATGAATTAAACAGCCCCAAATTCCAATAAAGACACTTTACCCTGCCAAACGGAGGGCCCCTTGCAGAAACTGCATTCGAGAAGTAAGAATATTAGAACAGTTAGAAATGCAGGCTTGTTTCTTTTGTTCATTTTTTTTGTCTTCTAAAAGAGCAGATAAATAGCGCAATTCTGATCTGAATTCTCGAAGAACTGCTACTCTTCAGTAAACAGGATCATGACAGATAATTTCGAGAACTTTCAAAATATAAATTATACTTGGAAGATGAGTAAAGCATACTTTAAACTAGAGAAAACAGAGTGCAGGTTAGTGTAAAAGAGATGCAATAACACTGCTCTGATGGATCATTCTGTCAGTTGAATCTTGGGCATCTTAAGCAGCATCAATGAATTACCAAATTCCCTCCTTTTCTTGTTTGCTTGCTAAGATGGCTACATTGAAAACCAGACAAACCAGAAGCATAACCATCATCTACAGAAAAGATGGTCACCTCTGTAGAAAACTGACATCCCGGATTCCTGTGGCTTTTAACGATTTCAAGTACTTGTCATCACCCTATACTCTGCACAGTCTGACAACTAATGCATCTGCTAATAAGGCATCATGGACTACTATGTATGGTTCCACACTGGAGTTCCCCACTGCATATCATGGACTACTATCTGAGCAACGGCCAGGAGGAATTGGCCACTGTTGTAAGAGCGATTGAGATAAGGCTCGTCGATAGTAGTCGAGTATAAAACTCTTATCAACAAAACTCCCTGAAGGAGACGTCACGTCGGCATATGCTGTGAATTCCACACTGCATTCTGCCATTGCAAAAAGACGACTAGGAATTCTTCCTATAGAACTATCAGTCAAGCCTTCGAAGCTTTCCAGAAGCTTTCCAGTATCATTCATGCACACATATGCCATACTTTTCTTCAAGTATTTAAGGGAGTGTCATTCATGTTGGATTAAGTTGTGAGGTCACACATTTTTAGGGATTTATAACCATCCGCCATACTTATCTTCAAGAATTTAAGGGAGATCTAGATCATAAAGAGCAACATCCATTTGAAATCCTGGACAAGGATCACATAGATTAGAGTTCAAAGAAAGAACCCATGTTGTCCATCTTCGTATGTGTGGAGGTGACTTGATCCCAATACATCACGAAAGCAAGCGCTTGAGCCGCACACTTCGGCAAGCCGCAAAGAAGACTCCACGATGTATTCTGCTTCACATGAAGACAAGTATGACCAATTCGTTGTTTCTGTGGATCGCTAAGTCACCGGTTGCCGGAGGAAGAAGACACCTCGATGTGTTTCTTCCTCGTCATGCTCGGATCACCAACCATGTCATTGCCGAGTACCCACGAGACCAAGCTCTTCATTACTCCTGGTGTACATTATGCCATAGTTAATTGTCCCAGCGATGTACCTCAGGAGGTGCTTCATTGTTGCCATATGCTCCTGTCTTGGATCTTCCATGAACCGACTTAGATATCCTACTGCAAAAGTGATATCCAAATGGTGTTCATCAACACCGCAGCTTCCGATCAAGTTGCGACACTCATAAGGCCGACCGCCGGTGAGGTACTTTGCTTGGACAACTTTAGCCTTGTCTCCATCAGGGTTGCACAAGGATTGCAAGTATTCATACCTGCTTTTTCCAGTACCTTCTTGGCATAGGCAGCTTGTGAGAGCTCGATGCCGTGTCGCCCCTGCCTGACTTCGATGCCAAGGTAGTATGTGAGGGGCCCGAGATCACTCATGCGGAACATACCTTTCATCTCCTTTTTGAACTCGCCAATCTCACCTTCCGACTTCCCTGTGATGATGAGATCATCAACATAAATCCCCACCACCAGTCGGGATTGCTCAGTACCGCGCATGTACAATCCATGCTCACATTTGCTCCTGAAAAATCCTAGTTTCTGCGGGCTAGTGTCGAGCTTCGCGTTCCATGCCCTTGGCGCTTGACGAAGGCCATAGAGGGCCTTGTGAAGCTTCAGAACCTTGTGTTCATGCCCAACAGCAAGTAGCCGCAAGCGCTATGCGGACGAGACTTCTTCCGACAGACGCCATTTAGGAACGCCGATTTGACGCCCATGGTGTAATTCGCCCATGCCCGTGAGCACCACCGCCAAAAGCATGCGACAGATCCATTCTCGCCATCGGGCTAATACCTCCTCGTGAATCGATCCTCATGCTAATCGCACTTTTGCGACGAGGCGAGCTTTGAACTTGGTGACGTCGCCGTGCTCATCGCGCTTGAGTTTGAACACCCACTTCAAGCCGATAGCACGTTGTCCCGCCGGCAGGTCCACCAATGACCATGTCTTGTTGTGCTCGATAGATGCCATCTCCTCGAGCATTGCATCACGCCATTCCTTGATTTTCTTTGCCTCCTCCAATGTCACCGGCTCACCCCCGATTGCCACCATGAGCTCCTGCGCCAACTCTCGCTCGGCCAAGCCTGGCGGCGACGACGGCCCGAGGATGTTGTCCACCGTCCGAAAACGGAGAGGAGCATCGTCATGATCATCATCAAGGTCAGGGTCTTCTTCTGGTGGTGACGTGAACTCGATCCCAGCGCCGTGTCGGCGCGCTCACGGTGCAAGGCTCGTGGACCCACTGGCTGGCCGCCACCGTCGGGTGTTGATGGAGCTGTGGTGTTGGTGCCGAGCATGTGGTGTCAGGGCCGTGTGTCGCATTTTGTCGGGTTTTGACACCATGCCTTGCCAACACCGTGACATACTCTACTTGGAATGGCTCGGCATCATCTTCTAGTCCAGCTCCCTTCTCCGCTCCCCAATCCCAGCCACGCTCTTCCTCGAACACAGCATCACGCGAGACATGAACACGCCAGGCGGATCGGGTTGTAGAAGTGATGCTCGCTCCAGCCTTCATAGCCCACGAAGACTATGGGTGTGCTCGCCATCCAGTTTTAGCTGTGTGCTTGCCCGCCGCTCACGCAGCGCCACACATCCAAAATGTGCTAAGAAGTGCACAGGAGGTTTGAACCCGTGCCATACCTCGAACGCGCTCTTTCCTCGACACTTTGGCGAGGTGCTCGGCTTTAGGATGAAGATGGCCGAGTCACCGCCTCCCAAAACCAAATTTCCCGATTGTCTTCGCTTCATCATGCTTCGCCATCCCCATGACCATCCGTTACGCTCTCTCAACCACACCGCTCGCTGTGGCGAGTACGGCGCGAGGTGTCGGCGGATCCCCTACTTCCGCAATAGTTGGCTAATGCATGCGCCGTGAATTCTCCACCACGGTCGGCATGCAGTGTTCCCAGCCTTCTTCCTGCTTCGCCTTGCAAGCAATTTTGAAGCGCACAATTCCACAAATTACCGGTCTTTGACTTCAACAGATAAGCCACATATAGCGACCGAGATCGCCGACGAGGAGCAGAACATCTTGTTGCCACTCGAGGTCGCCGCCACGAGCCCACAAATGTCGCCAGGCACCGCCTTTTGAGTTTGTTCTTCGCACGGCATTTAGCTTCACTCGAATGAGAAAATACCACAGATCCCGGCCAGCAAATTGCCACAGACTGATCAACTTGATCAATCATGCAAGCCTCGTGACCATCTCCTCTCATGCCACCTTCAAGTCCACGAAATTGAGGTGGTCAGACTTTGCGTGCATCGCCATGCCGCATTAGGTGCCTCGCGCCAGCACACGGCTTGTCGATGTCGAGTGATAATATGTAGAGGCGGTTCGCTGATCGGGGTACCTTCGCCAACAATCACCGCTGTAGATCCCAGATCCTGAGGAACCCATGTTCCATCAAAATCTTGAACCCATCATCCTCCAATTGCCCGAGGCTAACAATGCTGGTGGTGAGGCGCGGAATGTGGTACACATCGGTGAGAGCCTGGTGCTCACCATTCTTGCACTTGAAGAGAACTGTTCCTCGCCCTTTGATGTCGACGACCGAGCCGTCTCGAACCTGATTTTTGCGTTTTGAACCCCTGAATCAATCTCGTGAAGGCGAGCACTTAATTCGGCTATGTGATTGGTTGCTCCCGTGTCAAGAATCCATCGGTGCGTCCTCCTCGCCATTATCCCCGAGCCGACGAAGAGCTTGTCTTCCTCCTGTTGATCGCGCGATCCACCTTTGTATGGCGCGGGTTGTGACGAGGGAGCGAGAAGCAAGATATTACATTGACGTGGTCGCGCCACGAGTAGGGCTTCGTCTTTTCCTTCCACCACTTGGGCCATGTGGGTCGCTCGCTCTCTTCTTCTTTGCGGCATTCACGCCCATGACCTTTATCGCAATATCGGCATTCGTCGACGCGCCACGCATTTCGCCGACTGCTTGATGCCGCCACGGTCACCGTCTTCCTTGCCACGTCCACGCCGGCGCTCATGCCCTTCTTTTCAGCTGCTTGAAGATGACGAGGCCTCGGCCGCCTCTCGCCCCTTCACCGGAGAGCTGAAGTCGCGATGACACACGTGCCACCAGCTCGTCCTCGGTGAGATTCAGCTTGGCGAGGGGATTGTCACTATTCTAGTTGTGACGTTCCTCCGTCGCCTTGAGCCGACCAATTAGCTCCTCCACCGAGATTGTGCTGAGATCTAGTAGAGTTTCAATGGAGATAGCAACTTGCTCAAACCTTGATGGAAGTGATTGAAGAAACTTGCGAACGATCTGTTCCTCGGTGTAGCCATCCCCGAGAACCGCAAGTTGATTCGCGACTCTGTTGATGCGGATGCCAAAGTCATCCATTCGCCTCCTGGCCGCAGAATTTGAGGGCGCCAACCGCGCCGAGCGTGTCTCGCCGTGTTTGGCGACGCTGCCAACACCGATAATTATCAGCCTTGATCGCGGCCCCACGCGATCTTTGCGCCTCCTTGCTTGCAATAGTGCCCATCATCTCGCGCGGATCGCCTTTGGCGATCACTTCCAGCCGCCATGTGATCCCTGAGATCATCGCATATCGCCACGGGCCACTCCACGTGCTGCGGCTCGCAAAGATCACACGCATGAGTGCCGCCACGTGGTAGTTCGCCTCGGTGAGCGCGGGAAGGAGTCGCCATCGCCGACTTCGTTCGTGATGCGATGGATCACGAGCCCTCCGAATCGCCGCCGTGCCACCGCCCGTAAGTGGCGCGCTTCTCCCGTGAGAGTGTGGCAAGGCGTGGTCGATCGACGCACCGCATGAGTGCTCACTGACGCACGACGCTGCTTCCAGCGCGATTGGCCTCGAGCACCAATTGTTCCGAAAATACCTGAAACACAATAGTATTTCGACTAGAGCAAGAAGTAGACAGAGGAACCTTCTGAATCAGACGGCGCTTGGTTTCGCTGCAGATTCCACTGTGACATGTGCCCGTGATCTGGCTACGGTTTTGTCTCGTGAGGAGGGCGGTTCGCGGTCAAGTTAATCGAGGGGCGAAACCCCAGAGGACTCCTGCCATGAGGGTTTTCTAGGCCAATAACTAGGAAGAACAAGTGATTTTTTTACTCAGTTCAGCCCCTTGTGAGAAGGGTAATAACCTTACGCCCCGCTAAATTTCTTATGGGGTGTATCGAACCAAGACAGAAGTTCTCGAGTTACAAGCGATCCGCTAGCTTTCTCTAGTATTGCTTGGTCGACCGATCTAGATCCGATCCTTCCCAAGCACCCGAGGGCCCTTATATAGGCCAAAGCAACGGTAGGTACAAGGAGGGTCATCATGCCGATCTAAATACATTTAATGCTTTTCAGGTGTTGTCCTCTTCCCACTTCATTAAATGCCTCACGCTGTTCTTGCCCGGCCCGGCACGGATGGGACCTTGTGACAGTAGGTGAGAGGCGCCGAGGAATGGGTTTGTTGCGTAAAACCTCATATCGAGCAGTTCCATACGGCAGTTCGCTGTTCGACACGCAGACGGCACGGCTGGAGGAGTCGAGGCGGTTACCGGCGCCACTCTTTTTTTGGTTTGCGGGCGGAGTAGCATGCGCTCGCCAATCGCTGCCACTCGCCACGCGGATCGGGCGCCGGGCGAAAGGCGCAGCCGCCACCGCCGCCGGGCGCCACGCGACGGCGCCGCCGGCGGGTGCCGGATCGCTTACCGCCGACGCTGCAACCACGTGACGTCTGGCCGGGCGAAGTAGGGCGGCCGCTTCGCCACTGCCGCCGCCACGTGGACCGGGACGCCGCCTGCCGTGTGATCGCCGCTTCGATGCGCTCCGGCCGCCACGTGGCTGGCGCCGGGCAGTAGTAGGCGTGTTTCGCCACTGCTGCCGGGCGCCACGTGGACCGACGCCCGGTGGGGTCGCGGATCGCCGCCGATGGGTCTTTGCACACGTGGACCGTGACTTTATGCGTGGAGAGGGTACCTAGCGAGTATCACGCCGACAAGATTTCTGCCCGCCTTCTCAGAGCGCAGCGCTCACGACTTTTTTTAGAACCTTCACTTAATGCACTTCAATGCTTGCGCGCTTCTGGGCGAGCCACCACATGAGGATACGATCGCTTTGGCCCTCGCAGATCCTCGCGGTTTTCCCTTGGGACCAAACGGCGATAATTTTGTCCTTCGTGAACCGTCGGCGCGGGTACGATATATAGATGCATCCGCATTGAGCTCACGCCACGCTTTGCTTGCGACTTTGCTTTCTTTGTTCTTCGCTTCTTTTTCCCAAAGTTTTGTCTTCTTCGAGCCACCATGGTGAACTCCATTCCAGCCTCATCAAGGATTTACCGTAATAGTATATGGGGATGGTCACGCCGAAGGCACCTTTTCGACATCCCCCGGGGATCGCCACCTGCCAGGTGCTCTCCGACGAGATCGTCAAGACACCACACTTAAATCCACCATCTTCATCTCACCCCCAATTCTATCATCTTCTCGCCATCTTCGCACACCTCTAAATGTTCAGACAAGTAGTGGGAGTTGTTATATTTCGCCGGACGGATGGCTTCCCGCTACATAAAGACAGTCCAATCGAGGGCATGGCGTGAAGCGATTGGTGACATCCAGATGACAATGAATCTCCACGCTAGGGATGGCAATGGGGCTCCATTTCCCGTTCCCCAACTGAGAATTCCCCTATTAGGGGGCGGAGATGGGGGAGTTTCTTCTCCTACGAGGCTAATAACGGGAAAAAACTGTCTCCATTGGGGGAATTGGGTTTGGGGGCATTCGTTGGCTCCCCATCCCTGATACCCGATCCCCGGTTAGCATGTGCGGTGGCCCACCTTGAGTCGTCGACTAGCGAAGCAAAAAGGCTCGTGTAACCCTAAATCCAAAATTCACGTCGCCTCCTGCATTCCCCAATCCCTCACTCCAGATTCAGTCACACCCTCGTTGCCTTCGCCTCGCTCCCATCGGGTGGCGTGGGCGTCAATGGCCGCCTCCCCCACCCCCTCCGCCATGGATACCTCGTCCTCCCCCTCTGCGGGCCGAGTTTGGCATGAGTGCACGATGTCGATGGCGCGGGAGCGTGTGGCATCGCCTCCCCTCCCTCCACCATGGCTGGCTCAATGGCTGGGACGTGTGCGGTGGCGTCGGTGGCCACCTCCCCCTCTATGGTTCCACCATGGTAGCTTCGGTGTGATTCCATGTCCCACACCGCCGCACCGCGACACCAGTGAGGCAGTCAGTGTACTCAATCCCTAATTGATAGGTTGATGCCTTTTGCTTTGATTATGTGATTTGTGCTTTGAATCTGTCATTTGTGTTGTGAATCTGTCATTTGTGCTTATTGTCTGGTATGACACCCCACGGGGCCTCGATACCCAATGGGGATGGGGAACGGGATGAAGTGGCACCCGATGCCGGGGCCGGAGCCGGAGCCAGGGAATGGGAGTGTTTCCTCTTCTCGAGGACGGGGACGTTCCACCACTCCCCGCCGGGGAACGTCCCTGTTGCCATCCCTACTCCACGCTAGTACTACAATTTTACTAGGATGAGTACATGTGTTGGCGTATTTCACCTGACAAGATCCCGTCAATGAACAGAGTAGCTACTCCCTAGACGGAAAATATGGTTCGGTAGAGGGCATCTTCATAGCTGGAAACCCTAATGTCTCTCAACGATGGATCCGGGAATTAGCAAACCAGTGGACACCACGATTTACCTAGGTTCGGGCCCCCAAGCTTGGGTAATAGCCCTACGTCCTGCTAGCTCTTTATTGAGGAAAGGAGGAAGTGTTTACAAGGGTTCTTCTATGTTTGCTTCGGTGTGTTCTCTGCTTCAGTCGATCAACTGATCCCCACTTTTCCCCATGCACTAAGGCACCCTTATATAGACGGGACAGCCCGGGCAAGGGAGAAGGTGGCGCTATACTTATCTACAACACATTAATTACACCCATCTTCCAGCTTCCACGTTGACCCACGACTCATTTATTACACACGCCTCCGTGGCCTTATCTCTCGAACCTCATTTAATGTCGGTGAGAGGCCTCGCCCGTCCGCCGGGCCAGACGCCTCTGCGACGGGTTGGTGAGAGACGTCGAGAGGATGAACCGCTGTCAGACGAAAGTCGAATCCGTTATATTAATGACCCCGACACGAGGTGCGAGAGGGAAACTTCAGCGTTAAGCCTTCCTCATTCCTTGGTACCTTCGCGACCGACAAAGGGCCCGAACGCCACCACCGCCAGCGCCACGCGGCCGCCGCCCGCCAGTAGGGCGTGATCGCCAGGTCGCTGCCAGGCCACGCCGGCCGCTTCGCCCGGCAGCAGCGGCGTGATCGCCAGTCGCCGCCGAGGCCACGCGGCCTTGCCTTGGCGTGGCGTGATCGCCGCCGCTTCGCCAGGCGCCACGGACCTCGCCCATGAAAGCAGTGGCGTGATTGCTCGCTACTCACCAGAGGCCACGTGGGCCTCGCCGCGTGGCGGCGTGATCGCCCACCCGCCAGGCGCCACGCAACCACTCGCCCAATGAAAGTGGCGTGATCGCCAGTCGCTCGCCAGGCTAAATCGGGGCAAAGCACCGGCCTGGGCTGCTACTTTTACGGCGGAGAGGGTACCCCGGTGCAAAGTACACCGACAACATGTCATCCATATTCCAACTAAATGTTCTTGTCTATATTGGTATCGCCAGATTGGGATATTTATACTAAAATTACCTCATAGATGAGCTAGAAAAAACACATTTATTGGGAGCTCAGAGCTTTTTTCGGTTGTCCCTGGAAGCATTTTTTTTCAAATCTGGCATATGCAAATAAATTTACAAAACTAGCCCTATTCCGGTACCATGGCAAGTCATCTACTGCGTAGCAGGGTGGGCCTACTTGCCATGAGACCACAGGAAGTTCTGCGAGCTCCTCGAGCTCGGCACGAATTTTCTGACCACTCCCAACTAATTAATCAATTAATCACCTCGCTTAATTAATCCATCTCCTAATACCTTGATTAATCAATTTCTTAATTAGTACACTACTTAGTCACTTAATTAATCCAGCCTCCTAATTATCTTTTAGTCACTTAATTAATCCACTCTCCTAATTATCTTTTAACCTACCGAGGTAGTGGTGCTCTGCAGGGACATGCCAAGCTGTCGGTCTGCGGCACCTGTGCTGCCGAGCTTGATGTACATGTTAGGTCCATGCCGCTTCCATGACCGGTCTCATTTACTTGTTGCAAGAGTAATCAAAGTCCTTACATCGTTTGTGCCCATCAAACAGCTTCCAACGGCTTAAAAACGCTCTATGCTTCAACAGTTGAAAATCTGACAGACAAGTGTCAACCACGTACCTGTGTAAATCTTTGTAACAACCTAGCTTCCATCCAATATTATTCCATATACTTAGTGTACGAAAGCGACCGGATGTACCAGGCAAACAAATATTGTTAGGCTAGCATTTCTTCAACGTACGTACAAAGTAAATTTCGAAAGCAGAAACGTGTAATGTACCCGTCTTTCTGCTTTTGTATACCCCTCTTACCAGTCTAATAGGCCAAGATGCAACTTTATGATCTGGCCAGTTATTAGTTTGGAAATATCTTTTACGTGACAATTTTCAAGTGACTAAAGAAATATAGTCCATTAGGTAGCAATCCTACCTAACAAAGAAGTAAAATTTTGACAGCAATCCTGACTTATGTTCCTTCTAAGACATTAGGCAGCACATTTGGTGCAATCGTATTAATTCTGACAAACCAGCCTGTTTATGAAAATTGTCATGAGATTTTATTAATTCAGAAGTACGAATATTTCGCAAGATTATCTATGGAGTATGGACTCTCTTATTTTTATCTGATTACCTAGCTGCCAGTAATAAGTCATGACAACAAGAACATAACAGTCTACAACTGGAGAGTATACCTATAACTCATCAAGGGAACACCTAGTGGTGAGCGACAACTAGCTGTAAGAAACCGACAAAAAAAATGTTTCTGTGAGAAAAGAAAAAAAATAAGCAACTTCTTTGCTTGTTTCTTCAGCTTCTCCAACCTGTTTATGTCTATGCACTGCTAGTAAGCTCATTGTTCAGCATGTGAGCTTGCATCAGGACTGATCATGTTCTCTATGTTTATCCCAATTTCACTCCTCAAGAACTTGGAGTACCATTGAGCAGAGAGTTTTGGCTGCCTTGGAAGCCTGGGATCCTGAAAGTCGACGTAGTGCAGGCCGTATCGCGAATGATAGCCTGCAAGCAGCTCGAACACATCCACGAATGACCAAACAAAGTAGCCCTTCACATTGGCTCCATTCCTGCAGTAACCATACATAACACCCAAAGTTCAGATAAAATCGTCTACTGTCATTGACTGTAAAGTGCAACGAACAGCTGCTCTCACCTTAGTGCAATGAGTGTGCTGCCTATGTAGCCACTCAAGTACTCCACTCTTTGAGGGTCATTGACAGAGTCGTTAAAGAACTGTCCATAGCCTAAAACATGATGCAATGGAAGGACAAACAAGAAAATTTAGATCACCAAAAACACCAATGAAATTCAATGTTGACTTGCACATGAAAACAACAGCAGTGTTTCCTTGTTTCTAACAGAATTGGTGTTTCAGTTTCAGAATTGGCAGGCCAGTCACCAGCAATTTAGAATCCATCACTGGATTATCTTAGGCTCTTTTTAAGTACTGTAATGAACATAATCTTGACGATATATATGTCAATAACGAAGTACACTGTAAATATAAGTTGAGGGATAATAGAGTTGAAGACTTGCCATTTTCTTGGACATAGACAGGAATGTTCTGGTATGTGTCACTGAGGTACTTGAGCATAAATTGCAGCCCTTGCGGATCGCTTGGTATGTTGATAGGGACAAACTGCATCGAAAATTGAAAGGTAAATGTCTAGTTTAATTTGCTCCACAAAATTGTCATGCAAATTCAGTAAGAGTAAATAAAACTTCTTAAAAAAAAGTAAGAATAGATAAAAGAGTAACTAAATACCTGACCGGTTGGTGTATCATTCCGTGAAACTGAAACACAAAACAAGCAAACGTACAATTACAACAGATAATCAAATTGTGTCATGTTCACCAAATACTGTGAACTGCCTAGAGCTAGCAGTCATTGCTTTTCAGTAGTAAACAACTTGCTACAAGGCTTGCATTTCTGCAGATGCCAGGTACTACCATTAGTATGATGTGCCATACTGAGTGATTTGCTTTCGTCACCCCAAATTTAGACTTACGTCTGAATGTAGCAGACACATCGGCATTGTAGTCTCGGAGGCTTGAGTCTGTGCTGTTCGATTCGTCACTGACATACACCGACGTGTAGTGGTTTATACCAATGAAATCAATACTCCCACGGATCAATTCGGACTGTTCTTTGGTGAATGATGGAATCCGGGATCCAGCTTTCTTCTTCATGATTTCAGGGTAGTCTCCATACACCAAGGGGTTTAAGATCCTAAACAAAAGAATATACACGTGTCCCTATCATCTCATCGCATTTCTATGACGAACAAATTAAGAAAGGTAAAATCTGTAACTTGAATGGAATAAATGGACCACTCACCAACCAATCATAAAGTCCAATGATCTCTGAGTTGCTGCAATGTCTACAGAGCTGGGCGAGAACGGGTAGTTCCAGAAGCTGTAGACGTTCATGCCGACGACGCCCTTCTGTGTGGCCTGCAATGTTCGTGTTTCTCTTTCAGAGAAATTGTGACGTTCATGTCGGAAACGAAAATACCAATCTGCTTATTCATTGCTGCTTTTGTGAATATCTGATCACTGATCGGATTCCAAAACATTGTGATGTCTTGTATCTATGCTTCAGTAGCACTAAAATTTGAAGCTGTCTTATGGTTCTGAAATCTGAAATGGTCTGAATTAACCATTCAAGATGCATGAACTCACCTGATACTTCTCTCTGTACAACTTGACGACCGAAGCATGCGCCAAGATGGAGTTGTGACCAACGATGTACGGCTCCACAGTCGAGTTGCCCACCGTGCAGTTGAGCCCGAAGGGAGCCGAGCAGCGGCACGGCGGGAACGCGCCGCTGTCGTACGCCGCGATGGAGATCACGTTCGGCTCATCCATTGTGGTCCAGTGGGTCACCCGGTCGCCGAACTCCCTGAAGCACACGTCTGCGTACGCGGTAAAATCCTCCCTGCATCGATCGCGCACGCGACACCGCAAATTTCAGAAGAATTCAGAGTTTCAGTTAATTTTGTAACCTGAACACAAGTGGTCAGGAAAAGAGGGGTGACCAGAGGAGATCATCTTACACGACTCTCGGGCTCAGCCAGCCATGGTACTCGTCTTCAAGGATTTGAGGGAAATCGAGATGGTAGAGAGTCACATGTATTTGTATTCCTAATACATTATAATCAGAAAGATGATCAGTTAAGTAGTACAATCCGAAGGATTTCCAAATGAATCGTAACGGATTTGTATCACTTCCGTGAAATTCTTGTCAAATTCCTGTGAGATTTATGCGTTCCAAACAGGCTCTAATAGTAGTATCGTTGGGACTTACCCCGTTTTACCAGCTCATTTATCAAGTTGTTGTAATATTGGAGCCCTTTCGGATTGACAGGTCCTCTTCCTCCTGCACTCGTAAAAATGTAAAAAGAATAAAATTACTGTGAGGGATCTTCCATAACAGTCGAAGCATTCTGTGCAAATTGCAAGGATGATAAGTCTCCCAAAGTCGCAACCAGTTTGTTCTTACTTGGAATAAGCCTAGACCAAGAAATGGAGAACCGGTAGGCCTCCAGACCAGTATTACTCATCAACTTGACATCCTCCTGAAAATTTCAGATATTTCCATTTCCCCTTTATTATTAGTAAAAATAATCTAACGTTGCAAATTGCACGATTCTATCAAATACAAGTCAGGGAAGTACTTCAGGTAATCTATTTAAGATTCACATATGTTTTCTTCAGGGGAGCACTGAAGCATATACACCCAAGATTTACTTTGCCTTGCGATGCCTTTTAATCTGCAATGTATTTTTTTACGGAAATGATACTGCGAGGACGTCCGATTACATCATCTTCCATCTGCAATGTATTTTTTTACGGAAATGATACTGCGAGGACGTCCGATTACATCATCTTCCATCGGACGCTTCCATCCACATGAACCTTACACATGGACGAAAAAAATCAGAAGCCTTATCTTATCCACATGAACGCCTGCATCTACCTTTCACATGGGCGAAAAAAATCAGAAGCCTTATCTCTTCGCCATCAGGCCTCATCTTGTTAGCGCTAGCTAATCCTGAATCAGTGAGACTAGGATAGTTTGCGCGGCGTATACGCCGCGTGCGTTGTTCTTTTCGCGAGAAAATTTTCGTTTTTTTTCATCGGCGTTTTTTTAAAAAATCGTCGAGGAAACGCGCGAAACGGTTGAAAAAACAAAAGTGGATCTGCGTTTGCGCTAAATCGAAAGATCCTTTTCGTGTAAAACAGTCGGAATGATCCAAACGTCAATACGGTTTTTTTCGGTATCTATTTAGAGTCCTCTCACAAAAGATCTAAACGTCAATACGTTTTTTTTCGGTATCTATCTAGAGGGAAAAGGGTGAAAAATTATTAGAGATGACAACCATCTTTTGTCGAGTCTAACACTCTACGCGTTCACCGAGTAATAATACATGTTTTAAAAAATATCAGAGATCGAGATGGGAAATCGAGCTGGGAAAAAAGTCTAGAGATAGAGTTGCACAAATATTTCTGGTGACGAAAACATTTTTCTCGAAAAAGCGGAGAAAGGATCTAGACGCATTTGAGCAAGGACTCGATCAATTCACGTTTTTGGACTGTCGCTATCCAAAAAAATTAGAAAAGGGCTTGTTCGCGATTCGAATTTAACGGGAGCTTTTTTTTCCGTAAAATAGCGCACGAGGACCCAAACGTGATTTAGAAAAATATCTTCTCTCATAAAAAATCACGAAGGATCTATACGTAATTACTGAAATTTTGAGGAACCAAAATGTAAAAAAATGTTTTGAGTCGGCCGAAGCATGCCGGGTTCTTGGCCGCTCAAAACGACGCCACACGCCAAAGCCGGAATGCTTGAATGGTATGAGCGTGACGTGGAGGGCGTCTCCTACCGGGAAGTTTTGCCACTTTAGTATAGGGTATGATATGCCAATATTGGGGCGACTCGACGATGCGGCACTGGTAAAGAAGCTTCTTGACCGGAGCTTCTGCCTCACTTCCCAAGACAAAGAGCCCACTTCACCGCCTTTGAGCGACGTTATCATTGTGCCCGTCCCGGAGCTCATCCTCTCTCTCTCTTCCCCGAGCTTCCCCCAAAGCTCCTCCTCCTTCCTCTATCCACAAGTGCTACGGCCTACGCCGGTGAACACCGGATTTGTGAAAGAGGGTGAACACCGGATTTGTGAAAGAAGATGACTGGAGATAGGGAAGGGGCTAGAGGTTGAAGAAGGACATTTTGACTTAGAACATGACCCTGGTACGTTCGAAACATGGGTTTTGCCGTGGTTAAACATTGGGTTCTACATGCTGAAATATTTTGATTTGTGGAAGAAGATGACCGAAGAAGAAGCTTCATCGATTTTATGCTCCGAAACATGACCAATGCACGTATGAAACATCTGTTTTTGCTCTTGTGAAACATCCGTTTTACTCTATTGAAACGCAGGGTTTTTTCAACTTTGAAACAAGGTGAAACACATGTTTGCTCTGTTAAAACATTGGATTTCACCTAGTGAAACATTTGATTCTACTTATTGAAACATTTGGTTCTACGTGTTGAAACATCGTTTGGCAGCTGCCGAAACATCTATGTTTTGAAACTTCTCCCATGTTTCACCAGTACCTTTCCCATGTTTTACCAATTATTTTTCCATGTTTCAATGCTGACATTAGGCGTCCGATGAAAGGCATCTGGACAGACGTCTGGATCCTAGTCGCCGTCATTTTTTTATAGTTTTTTATATGTAAACTATAACCGGATAGATTTTTTTATCATTCTTGAGAGATATCAAACCATCCATTGAGCAAGCACCAAGAAGTACCAAGAGTTTAAAGGGAAGATATTGATTGGCTTGGTGGGAAGGTACCGGTACCTCTCAAAGATGGTAGAAACTCTTATAACTGAAACCACTTTTTTAAAGACTCACACATAACAGAAATAAATATTTTCCCAGAATAAGGGTAAATACTTTCTTACATAACCAGATTTTGTGGTGCGGAACAGTGCAACACACAACACCAAACTGAATAAGGGTAAATATTTTCTTAAATAACTAGATTTTGTGGTGCGGAACAGTGCAACACAACACCAAACTAGAGCTAGTTTCATATATTACACTTAACAAACCATACATATTAAGATTCAAGATAAACTATTTATATCTCTATTTGTCAACAAGAAATGGTGGAAAACGACATACAGAGAAGTTCTCGCAAGTACGCGAAGAAACAAACACAAGATTGCCGCGGTTAACGTCCAGACAACGCTGTCTGAAAGAATATAGATTCGTGCGTTAGTCTAGTCAAATATACAGACCTTGTATTTGTGGTACCCGTCTGAACCCAGATCACCGGTGCTCTTGTCTGGCATCCTCCCTGCAGTCATATTCAGATCAAGAACCTATTGTTAGTTAATAGTTGGACCTTTTTACCTGATGGTGCACTTTAGCTATAGGACAATGCATGGACTGAAAATATCAGAGACAAATTCGCCTCTTATCTACTCGCAGGAAAACGTGGGTGTACCATTAGTTCCGTGCACTGTTGGTGTAAGTTATTAGTTTATGACTTTTTTCAGGGGTATTTAATGACTTTTTACCATAAACTTTTGGTACCTTTTTGTACTAGCTCAATATAAATTTTAGTACTTCCCAAAGATGGTAAAAAACCTCTAGTTTATGACTTTTGAGTGTGTGGAGAGAGGATGGCCATGGGCAAATTGGTTTTTTGAGGAAGGTTGGCTATTCGACTAAAGTCTTAGGACCTGTTTATTTCAGTTTTGGATTCTTTAAAAGCTGATTCTGGATTATGGTTATAGATCAAAAGCTGATTCTCCAAAAGCTGATATTCAAAAGCATATATGAAGTGGGTTGTAGATTCTAGTGTATATGAGTGGGTTGGATTGTGAGAATCGGATTCTAAAATCAGTCTGCTTGTTTTTTATTCTGCTTTTGGGGTTAGAATCCAAAATCAAAAGTTAAAACAAATAGACCCTTAGTTTAGAAAAAAGGATTTTGAAGGTTCTGTATTCTATAAAATTCCAGCTTTCTAAACGTGCTGTAAAATTGTCTCTGTGTTGTTAATCAACTTTGATGAAAATATAATGAAACATATCTTTTTTTTAAAAAAAATAGCTGGTGCATCGCACGGATTATTGAGTAGATGCAATTAAACATTACAATGAGTGAAAAAAAAAGAATAAAAAAGGACAAATACAAATCGTACAGACTAACCGATTAAAATGGTCGATTTCTCATGTCTTTACCTTTTAAAAAATTGTGGATTACTATCTAGCAAACGTAGCCCGATGCTAATATCACACGCGAAAAAATGATGCTAGGACCGAAACTCCAAATTAAGATGGGGAAGTGAAGCTATATACGATCATATATGCATTAATCACCTGCATGAGTGAAAGTATCCCAGATGCTTGGGCTCCTTCCGTCTTCATCGGTTGCCCCCTCGTACTATATATTTCATCGCAGGCACAATTCAAATAAGCAAGAAATCAAAGATCGATCGCATCAAACTAATTGACCCAAAAGTATAAAGTCTATTTCATCATGAAAGACATTCACAAAAGCTTTATTATTATTATAATTACCATGAGTAATGTAATACTCTCTAGCTACCTGGTAGGCCGAAGTGCCGGCCCCGAAGACGAAATCCCTGGGGAAGTCCTCCCTCGTAAAGTTGAGAGCTCGAGCTGCCGTATTCCCGCCTTGCCATGGCGCAACAAGCAGCAGCTGCAGCAACAGCAGGAGAGATATGTGCCTGCAGCTGCAGGATATGGCCATCATCTCTCTCTGTGTCTCCTGTGTGTCTGTCTCAAGTGCATGCGAGAGCTCGATCCAGAACTAATGCCGTGTGCCTCTCGCCGTGCGTCTTAATTATTACTATTTCTTTTTGACGGAGCTGCAGAAGACTAGCGCGCAAGGCCGACTTTACAAGCTCGCATGTACACAGCCGACAAAAACACAGGAATTGAACCAGTTGTAGGTCATATATACAGGCAGCGGCCGGCCGGAAGACCCTGCACCCAGCCGTGCGTCTTATTAATTTACGGATTTCTAGGTTTTGACGGACGAGAGAGATGAGAGCGAGAGGTGGATATATACAGCAGAATTATATTTGGTCACCACGAGTAGGATATTGCTTGGAGTACCGCCATACAGATGACCGCGCGGCTCTGAAAGGGCTAGGAAATCAATGAGAAAACCTCCACTGACCATATAGTTGGCCGAGATGCGATGGCACATTTGCGGAGTGGTAACACCATGGCCCCCACAAGGCTTCTCTTTCGCTAACCGGTTCTTACGTATCTAGTAACTTAAACGAACGCACTAGCAAAACCATATGTGATTACATTTAACACAAAGCCATCTGTGACAGAGACGTTTAATATAAGCCTTTCTGTAGTTGTGATCTTACATCCGGAGAGGGTTTTGAGTGATAGTCGGTGGTGAGGCAGTTGGCCCAAGTCTAGAAAGGGAGCAGCAAGGTGGAATGGTGGTGGCGGGTTGACAATGGCAATAATCATTGTGCTGGTTATTGGTGGGCACACTACAGAAGGGATCGTAAGGAGGGTGTGTGGTGGGCACACTACAGAAGGGATCATAGGGAGGGTTTGTGGTGCAGACACAGGGAGATACAGGATTTTTTAAAACAAATCATATTTTCAATTGTTTCACGTGAATAATCCTACCTTATTTTTTTTACAAAATATACCTCTATCGCTTATCGGTTGCACAAAAAGGACTGTCACGCCGTCAAGATGCGATTTGAGTCACAGTCACATGACCATCGCGCTACTGACTCTAGCATATGAACAGTCATGCAATGAAGGGATGATGTGACACCACATCTCCTAATCACGCTTTTGGAGTGGCAATCGCACTCCCGTGAAGCAACTGGTGGTGCATATGCGCACCACTACGGAGTAGCCAGTGTAAGGGCCAAAATTTAGCCAAAAAGTCATTTTAAATATAGAAGAGAGGGGGAGGAGAGGATGAGGAGAGAGGAAGAGAAGAGAAGAGAGGGGAGAAAAGGAGGATCCACTCATGTTCGTGCGTGTACTTGTGAAATTTTTTTTGCTCGCCTAATTTGTTAGGTATTTTTTTAAATATGCTAGGTTAGCAATAGTGAACATAGTATAGTGGTAGAATTAGGTTGGTCATTGTACTTAGCCATGTTTTAATGCTAATATTGCATGTATTTAATTAGAATCTAGTTTTTTTTTAATATTATAGTATAAAAATGGTAGATTAGTACATCGATTAGTCAAGACTCATATTGGTTAGATTCAGATCCTGGATTTAGAGTGCATGTATGTCGTATTGAAAATTTAAATTGAAATTTGCAGTTGTGTTGTATGAGATGTTGGTGAAATAGATTTTGATATGATTAGTATGGGGAGTAGTTTAATTTTGTTTGCTTTAGGATGTATATAGCATCTTTGATTAGTATCTGTTCTAAATTTTTTAGTCATGTGACAAATATGTCAGGTCAACAATTTTTAGAGTTTTTTATGGGTGCATGGAATGGGATTCAAGACAGGTGTACGGGGTTGATCTGAGAAGTTTTCCATAGGCCACACTTTATCGCTAAAACTCGGATAATCATGAAATTAAGGATGTGAGGTTGTGGCCGAGTTACAGTTTCTCGTTGGACCCATTATTGCATGATGTTACCATGAAATTCTTGTAGAGATGTTGGGTAAAAGTCATCTTTTGGGGGTTGAGGCCCATAGAGCGAACAAAGTCATAAACGAGCAACTTGGAAGCGTGCAGGTGACGTTGTTGGGAATTCGTGTTGTTGGTTGTCGGCGTATTCCACCTGACAGGCCCGAGTCTACAGACTGGGTTTTGGTTCAGTAGGAGGGCGTCTTCGCGGCTGGCAAACCCTAACGAGTGAAAAACCCTAACGACTCCCACACGAAGGACTCGAGCCTATGAACTAAGATGACACGAAGATTTTTACCCGGGTTTAGGCCCCCTCACCCAGGGTAATAGCCTTACGTCCTGCTAGATCTTTTATAGAGTGTTTGAAGCTAGTACAAAACTTTCAGGTTACAAGTTCTTCCTTAGGTTCTATCGCTGAACCCTCGATCCACCGATCCCCCTTCCCCATGCACTAGAGGGCCCTTATATAGCCCAGGCTAACGGGGGTAGGTAAAAGGGGTCATCATGCTGATCTCCATACATTTATTACTCCTTCCTGTGCTGTCCCGTTCCTCCAGCTTCATTAAATGCCGACGCATGGCTTCGCCCGGTCCGCCCAGGATGCGACCCCTTTGTGACGGGTAGGTGAAAGGCGCCAGAGGATTGAGCTTGTAGCAGAATTCCTCACAGTCAAGGAACCTGACACAGTAAACCTGCTTCTGACATAGTACGATAGGGGAAGGAGACTTCGAGGCGAAGCCACCCCGCCCCACCTTTTTGCCTTGCGGCGGGGCGAGCAGGGCGTCCTCGCCCACTTGCTCGCCCGAACGCCACGTGGCGGCACTGCCGGCGGGCGTGCTTCGCCACCGACCGCCAAAGCCGCCACGTGGCCGACACTGCCGGCGGGTGTGCTCGCCGCCGATCGCCAGCCGCCACGTGGGTTGGGCGTCGGGCGAGTAGGCGCCTCGCCCACTGCTGTTCCGAACGCCACGTGGGCGGTACTGGCGGCGGGCGTGCTCGCCGCCGATCGCCAAAGCCGCCATGTGGGCGGCGCCGCAGTAGGGCGCCTTGCCCACTGCCGCCTGAACGCCACGCGAACCGCTTTGTCGCGGAGAGGGTACCCAGTGAGATCTGTACGACATTGGTGTAGGCCTATATGAAACAGAGTCTAAGTACACATGGCATCACCTGTGAAGTAGGGAAGAGTAGTGCCTGTGTGCAGGTAGAGGATCATGGTGGAGATGCAGTGGTGGTTGAAGGCAACAAAGTTGAACCTAATGGATAGGTGGGTGAAGGGGAGGACATTGAATGCATAGTGGATGGCTTGGAGTGGGAAGGCCATAGGGTCAGGGCTAAAGAAATGGCATTGGAAGCAAACAAGGTTGAGGACGATGGATTGGATGATGAGGATGTCCCCGAGGTGTCGGTCCCTGATGCATGGAATAGATACGACTAGGGGGCCTAGTTGCGAATGATGGGAATGATTCAGCATGCGAGTACTGACAGAGTGAGGTGTGTGTTTACGCTATGTATGCAGATAATTCAGCTTTGCAGGATGCTATGAAATTGTGGGCGATGTCAATGTAGAGGCTGTTTAAGGTTCTGAAATCAAATAAGGAGCAGTACACAATGAATTATGAGAAATATGGATGTCCTTGGCGCGTGTACATATACAAGCCAAAGTATGTAATGCATTAGATCGTGTTGAATACAGAGGTCCACCCATGTATTTTGAGTAACGTACTGCCAAAGCATCGTAACATCATTTCTTCATTCATCATAAATGTCATGTTCGGCAAGATTGTGGAGAAGAAAGACATGGAAGCAAAATGCATCATGCTGGCCATTGAGAAAAAGTACAAGTACAAGATCATCTATGCAAAAAAATAGAGGCCAAAGCAGAAGGCAATGGAGAGGAGGTTTGGTACGTTTGAATCCATCTATGACAATCTCCCTCGTCTAAACCTAGGGACATACATCGTAGTGAAGGATAAGATTTTAGATAATCCGGTAGGGTACATGGTAAAGCAACGGGCTTTCCTATCACTTGGTGCTTACGTTGGTGCCTTCCGACATTGCCACCCACCGATGTGTGTCGGTGGAACATTCTTGACTTGGAAGTATAAGAGGTAGATACCAACGACAATCAGTGTGGATGGCAACAATCAGATCCTTCCAGTGGTTGTTGCATTCGTAGAGAGTGAGAACTTTGATAGTTGGTTGTGGTTCTTCATGCAACTTAAGGTTGGAGTTATTGGTGAACGCCTAGACGTTTGCAAAATACATGACCGGCATGTAGTGCTAACGAAGGCTATGAAGAAGTTGCAGAAAGATCCAGATGACCTTTATCCTTGGCATGACATATGTAATTGTTGGTGCATACAATACCTAGGGGCCAATTTCTTTAAGCAGTTCAAAAGAAAGAAGCTAATGAACTTGTTCAAGAAGTTGTGCAAGTAGAACTAGTAGAGTAAGTTTGATGCAATCTAGGAGAAGCTAGATGAGTTGATGACCAAGCAGGTCGAGGAAAGGAATAAGCAACTTGTAAGAAGCACAACTGAAGAACCTGAATGCTTGGAGCCATTGCCAAAGATTAACCCACTGTAGTTTATAAGGAGGACATCGATGAACATAAAATGTTTCTCGCGTTGGATCAAGGCCGAGCTAGTGGAGAAGTGAGTCTTGCTACATGACACCTATGGCACAAGGTATGGTGTAATGACGATGAACCTAGTGGAGATGTACAATTGGGTGATGAAGGGCTTGAGCGGCATGCCCCTTGTTGCAATTGTGGACGGTGTGCTGCAAGGTACAATAAAGTGTTTTAGGGATAGACACTGTTGCACCATATTTGTTAATTGCAATGATGCTCTATTCTACCATGATGATGAATTACATAGCCAAGAAGAGCGAGAAAGCCCAAATGCACTTAGTCATTATTATGAGCACCATGTAGCTTTACTTGGAGGTAACACTGAGTAATAGAGAGGGGTTGGAAATAGCTAGTGGCATGATCACGCATGAGGACCACCTGGGACATTAAGACAACAATAATTGCAAGTGCACATGCACTATTTTCTCCATAGGTCGTTCTCTCATGTTTTAGCTGCATGTGGCCACATTTGACTAGATACTAAACATTTCATGTCTCCCTAATTCACCAAGGAGATGCTGGTTTAGACTTAGGCTGGGAGATCTATGGATTCTGTGGTGTTTGGAACTTCACAGGGAATGATGCAACTAACAGGATATGGATCCCTGACATGGACTTGCTAAAGGGTAGCAGGGCCATCGATAGACTCATCACATCTGAAACGACATGGACGAGTATGAAGTCGGAAACCCTAGCATGAGGTGCATCCTGTGTGGAGAGTATAGTCATAGAAGAAACAAGTACACAAAGTAGGATGAGTCGCGTGAAGGTTAGGACAACTGTGGGGGTTGTGGGAGAGGCTGTCCATGAGGTCGACAAGTTGCATATCAACAAACTGGATTTAATTTGTGATTTCTCTGGAAACTATGGTTGTACCAATTTATATAGCCCAATTAAGTACTGAGCAAGCGTATGTTTTGTTGCTATTAAGCTTTCTTACTATTGTTGTTTCTGGTTGTATTAATTTATGACTACTTTGTTTCATAAATTATTGTTAATAAATGCTACAAACTTGTTTATTGTTTGATAGGCATGGTGGGGCAGGGTGGTAGCGACCCTTGGCTATACGGCCTGCTGGATCATGGACGAGACAATCAACATCCTAGCTGACTACAGAACCCCTTCTCTGAAAGTTCAAGCTCCATTAATTTATTTTTAGTGTTAATGACAAATCTAATATTGAGACTAACTCTTTTAATAACTCTTTTAATAATTATAATATTGATTAGTCTCAATTGTTAATTAATGATAAATCTTTTTATGAGACTAACTCTTTCATTGAGTTTAACTCTTATTAGTCTCTTTTGGATGAAAAAGGTGAAAATATCAAAGGTATGCATTCGAGCTCATATTATATATTTTGTTGCATTTCTTGGATACAATAGTCATGATCATATTGATAAATCCAAATATGAGACTAACTCTTTTATTGAGTATATCCTTGATTAGTCTCATCTCATTGAGAAATGAAAAACCCAAGGTATGCACTCGTATTCATTTTATGATATCTTAATGCATATTTTGGATTCAAGTTAAAGGATAAACTCTACCATTATTTAGACCTCAAGATGTGCATTAATGTTTCAACTCCATATATATATGAATGCACACATTTAGAGGGAGTTCATGTTTAATCTTGAAGTTTCAATAGTATTGATCTAATTCATCTTTCTATTAAGGATCATTACTTTGAAACCAACCCTTGAGTATATTTAACTTGTTTAGTTGTAGTATATTCATGGAAATATAGGATAAATTCCAAAGCAAAAAAAAGAATTGAATATGTGCATATTAATTCAAGTTTAATTATTTATATACACATATTTAGTGGAGTTTATTCTATTGTTGATGGTACTAAGAGTATTGATCCCTTTCCACCACTCCATATAAATTGGATCATTACTTTCAGATTCCATCAAAATAAGTATGTAAAACTTGTGTAGTTAATATATACTCATGACAATTTAAATTGTGTTCGGTTGCCATTAAATCAACAAAGAACTAATCATGAGTTGATGGTTCACTTTATTGATCGTAGGGCAATCGAAAGCTCTTGATTATAATGAAGTATTAGTTGCATTAGTATACTCAAGACACAATTAATCTTTCAATCAATTGTCTTTGGGTTGTGCTCAATCAATCTCGAGGGCATCCATTATGTGTTAATGGAGTGCAATTGATGATTGAGGCAACTATGTTTGTTGGACTAACAATCTTCTATGAGTTGTGAAGTAGATTGAGTCTAAGAAAATAAAGAATCAGGGAAGAAGTCATCATGTGTTGACGAGTTTCAAGAGATTATCCCGAAAAGAAGAAGAAAAGAGGAAGTTCATCATGTGTTGATAAACAAGAAGAGAGGACCCGGTTTGGAGAGAAGACGATGGAAATCATAAAACTCTAAATGGATGTGTTAGAGGCAAAGGTATATCTAGTTAGGGCTAAGGATGTGTTCTTAGTCTTTTATCGGTCTCGGTATTTGGATGGAAAACTGGGTTCTAGTTAGGTGTTGTACTATTAAGAGGGGCCGAGTCTTATAGCTTGAATTTCATCATGTATTGATGAACTCAATCCGGTTCACTCTAGCTCATTCTCTTGTTTGGATTTTGCATGAGCTAAGTATTTGCATGTGTTGCAAATAAGAGAGCTCATGCTTACTTTTTATTGAATCTTAATCGATTTAGTTTTTAAATGGAGCTATGGATTTGCATGTGTTGCAAAAAGGAGATAGCTCATGTAATTTGATTTATCTGGTTTTTGCATGGAGCTAAGTTTTGCATGTGTTGCAAAAGGTGAGAGCTCATGCATCGGTGTTTTAGTTTGTGACTTGATCATGTGTTGATCATCACAAAGGCTAAGTAAAGTTTATATTTTGTGTTTGCAAAATGTGTTTTTGTAAAATATTGATTTGTTATTTGCAAATGTGGTTTGCAAATAAGTTAGAGGTTATGGGTTTCAATACTAGAGCATGTGTTAGCATTTGCAAATATGTTTTACAAAGTGTCGAGATCATGTGTTGATCCTTACATGGCTAAAGGATTAATCTTATAGCTTTTCAGGTTAATTGCAAATGTGTTTTGCAAAATATTGGTGTTAATGCATTCGATATTGGAGTATATGATTAGAATTTGCAAATGTGTTTTGCAAAATTATTTTGATCATGAGTTGATCATCACATGGCTCAATATTTGATTTTATTGACTCTCTCTAGATTGTAGCCATGTTCTTGATCAAGTCTATGTGAGGGATTTTGAGAAATTATATTTTAGACTTGAATGATTACATTAGAGTCTTTATTTTTATGATATTTAAAAATATCTATGATTGCTTAAATCTTGAAAATATATAGAGATTGTAGCCCTCATGATAAGCTTCGTATAGAGTTTAAGATCACCTAAATTGGAGTTCGGAGTAAAAAGTTATAATCGTTTTAGTGGCTGAGACAGTGGTAGCACCGCCCCTAGATGGGTGGTAGCACCGCCCCGCTCCAAATGGCGGTGTAAAAAGTACAGAACGCATGTTTTTAGCCCGAAAAAAAGAAAAAAGGCCCGATGCTACTGCCCGAAGCCCGGTAGCACCCGATTTTCTGAGTTGTTAGGGTAGTTTTTCTAGCCGTTGGCCTAGAGGCCGATGCTATCAGCCCTAGTAGGGCGGTAGCACCGGATTTACTGCACTTTTTACCCTCCAATGGCTAGTTTTTTTGGGAGGCTATAAAAGGAGTCTTGGGGCTGACATTTGAGGTTGACTGGCTTTTAGGAAGGTTTGTGGGAGTGGTGTGCATGTGTTTCTCTCTTCTATTTGGTTTTTAAGCTAAGAGTGAGCCCTAATTGCATGTGTTGCAATTAGGAGTGGATTGAGAGTCACTTGTGCATGTGTTGCACTTGAGGGAGCCATTGTGCATGTGTTGCACTTGGTGATCACCAGAGTGCATGTGTTGTACTAGGTGAAGTTTAAGCGGGAAGGCTTGACTTGTTATTCTTGGTGTTTGCCGACACCTAGACGGCATAGCGGTGTCATGGGCGGTGAGCTTCTCGGCGAAGGTTGTGAGAAGCCCCGGCAAGTTGTGAAGGTCAGTGCTCACCTACCTGGAGGGGGAAAGAGTAACCACTAGTGGAATCGAGGCGGGTGCTTAATTCGTGGAGCCGGTCCAAAATTGTTTGGGCTAGCCTCAACGTGGATTAGGGGACACTGACAAGTCTCCGAACACCATGATAAAATATCGGTGTGCCTCCTTGTGGTTGTTTGCAATTCTTATTTATATTGTTGCAATTTATATTCATAGAATTAAATTGCTTGATTGTCTTTATTCTTGCATATTCTTGTTAGAGACATAATTAGCTAGTGCACTTAGTGAGTCTAGTTGACTTAGACTTAATTGTCAAAATCTTAGTTTATCGTTTCCACATTGATTTTTGTTTAGGTTTTGACATAGGAATAAATAGGCGAGATTTTAATTAATCGTCAAAGAAATTTTTAAAGCCGCCTATTCACCCCTCTCTAGTCGGCATCCTCGATCTTACACTTCCTGAGCGCGTCGTCGTCATCTCTTCCACTGAACTTGTCGTCGCCTCCTCCTCCCACAAGCATGTCGTCGCCTCTGCCTCCCCAAGGACCCCAAGTACATCGTCGTCACCTCATCCCCCGAGCACGTCGTCGCCTCCTCCTCGAGCACATCGCCATCATCTCCTCCCCCGAGTACATTGTCACTGCCTCCTTCCTGAGCAGTGTTAGCTGCACTGACTTTTCAGTTAGTGCTTTGTGAGTATAATTATCTCCCTGTGATTAATTTTTTTTGCAGTTATTGCAAAGGGGCTAGACAATTTGCTTATCTTGGGAAATTTGCATGTGTGGAGGCAGTGTTTGATAAGGAGTTGGGTTGGTTAGACTATTTGTGATAACATTGATTAATCCTTTACACCTTGCAATACTTGATTAGTTCAATTAGTATCATCTGTTAAGTGCTACTAGATATATATTCATGCCCATTGTGCTTACTGTTCTACTTGCTTGCCTGTTATTGTTTTGTTCATGCTATTGTACATGTTGGTTGTTTTAAGCATCCGAACTATTGTTGGCAGCCTCTGTTTATTACATGCTTTTGCAATCTGTACCGTTGTTTTTCAAGAAGTATTCTTGAGTATTGATTCTCTTAAATATATATTGGTCTAATTGATTAAATTTTATAAACTATCAACTATTAAATCTGTTTTTAAAGGTAAGATTATCATAAATCAGTCTAATATCTTGTCCCTAGTGGTGAGAAGGCCTTTCTAAGACAGCCTAACATCTGAGAACACTTTAAAATCAACTTGAGCTTGATTGCTAGTTGTATATCTCTATTAATATTAATTATCATGCATATGCTTAATTACCTAATTACGAGTATAATTACTTTGGTATTGTCAAGTATCATATATAAAATAGAGCCTACAAATAAAAGCAGATGATATAGAAAAACTGTTATATGCGCAAAAGGTGAAAAGTCTGAACCATGCATATGATCAACGGTGAGGATACTTGACTTCTCGAAAGAGCTCTCTGAGAAAACTGCGTGCTTTTGGCATGTACTACACACTTCAAGAACAAGTTGGCACCTTAATTTCGTGTAGAATATATATGGCTTTGACAATCTTGCAAAAAACCTTCTTGTTTCAACATATATATCCATTATGTCAAAAAAAAATTTAATTATGTCAAAAAAAAATATATATCCAGTACTACTGTCCTACTTGAAGTTACTGAGAAATTCCAGTGGTGAACAGAAGTTGGAGAAGCGTGCGAGTCTCCCATACAAAACCCAAACCCGGAGAGATCGACCGATGCATGCATCATGCATGCGTAGTGACAAAGTTGCTACGCCATCGCTGCTGTCACAAAGAAGAAAGCACCAGAGTTTCCGATGCCATGTGTGGCATGTACGAGACGGATGCGTATACGTACTGTACTGTATTGCAACCAGACAACAGGATCGAGGCCCGAAGAACTTCCGAAAGATGTCGACGTCGATGATTCTGAGACGGCAGCAATGACGATATCCAACAGCTATATATCATTTGTCCTAGCTAGCTAGGTTAATCTTCTATCTGTGTCCATCAGCCACTACATCAGCCGGTCGACAATATATATAGCCACTACATCAGCCGGTCGACAATATATATACGAGTACTTTTCTATATATTTAGGTGTATGAGTACTAAAATCTTAACTCATCGTACGTATGTACCGCCTTACAGGAGGTGCTTGGATTAGTGACGTTTCGTTGGAAAGCTTTTGGCCTGCAGTTTTCTGATGATCGCTCCGGTGATTCATGATGATCTCGAAATGAACTAGTCAGGAGCTGAAACTCGATTCACTCCCAACAGTCGTCGGTTTCTCCATAGAGTTTATCCTATGGATTCGTTGAGAATCACTTTCGTGAATAATCACTTATCGAGTTCGAATAATAACAATCCTAAAATTTCCCGAGGAATTGCATTCCTCGTCTAAACAGGACCTTAAGTCTTAATTAATTTTTTTTGAAAGATAACGAGGCTGTAATTTATATTAGATTGAAAATATTAGAGGAGTACATAGCGTAGAATATTGCACCTGAAGAATTTTACAAGAGGAAAGAGATTGGAGGGACAAAAGAGGAGAGAGGAAGAAAGAAAAAAGAAAATGGAAAGGATCAAGTTTATCGGTCAATCAGGTTTTTTAGGTGAGCTGCATCGACATGCGGCGGCGTCTTTGATGGATTGGAGGATATCTTCGATGGCTTTGCATTTATTCTGGAAGACTCTGTTATTTCGTTCTTTCCACCATTGTTAGCAAATTAAGATGGTCAGAGTTGCAACGCCATTTCAAAACCCTGCGTGGCTGTTTATGCGATGCTGGTTCCAATCTTGGAAGGTGGCAGTTTTGTCCCAACGGTCCGGGAGGAGAGACGGTAGTCGTGTCCATCTTGCAACAGCTGCCCATAATTGCTAAATTTTAAGGCAATCTATGAACAAATGATGCAATCTATGAACAAGTCTTAATTAATAATCTACCTGTTAGGAGATGATATAACTCTAAAGCATTCCAAAGGATGAATGTAGGGTAGGCTATTTGGATGCACACGTACGTACGTACTCCAGTTCAAACCAAATGGCATAGCGTGCTGCATTAGCGTGTTATATATGCTAGACACTTCTCCACTATTAATCTTTATAAACTAGTGTTGCTGGCCAATGCATGATTAGAAACCTCTTATAAAAATTCGAAAATTCACAAACCTAAATGCGAAGGCCATTCATATAGGTTTATTTCTGCACAGAACATGGAATTTACTAATTTCTGGCTATATATTTCTGTGACCTATATTTATGGGTTTTTTTTTTGCATATAACAGAAATAAGCCACAGCAGCCAAGACCATGCAAAGGTCACTATACTTCACCTGAAAATGGAAGGAACTAAACAACGTAGAAGATCCGAGCACGCACCCAAGTCGTCGTGTTCAAGAAGATCATGCATGTTTGTGAAAGCCCTCGCGGCCTACGTCTTAGCAGCTACTCGACTACAATTTGCACCGAACGACCACGTCGATACGAACAAGAGGACTAAATTAGGAAAAAAAATCAAAATCAAAGTTGAACTTGCCTTCTGCGGTTGCGGGCAAGAAGTGATCTACGTAGAAAACGATAGAATTAAACCAATGCGCCTTTCAGTGAAAATTTAATCAAGCTGATCAGAGTACGTCATTAATTTAACCCGGCCGCATGAGAGTCTATACTACAAATATTTTCCCCAAAAAAAAAGTGAGAGAGCATGCCAGGAAAACATATTGTTTTCGCAAGAGTAGCCGGGTACCGAGCCGGTTCGACTACAGTTAGCTGAGCAGAGATGTAAGCAGTAATCTTTCAGAAAAATGCTGGACTTCCTAACATGTTTATGCTCACGATTAATCGTTGAGCCCTTCTTGAAATTAAGCTCAGGAAATCAAACAATCTTCTTTTCCTTTTCTTTATAAGAGGATCTTACACTTAGAATTTTGCCATAGGCGCATGCACTGTTGCGAGGCTCATATGGATTGTTGGGCCACTGGGCTTAGGTATGTTGAGCCTGACAGAAATCGAGCTGAATTGCATGTTGCAACAGTGCTAAGGATACAAGGTAGAACTGAGCGTGAGAAGGTGTAGCAGTTCTTGGCATTCGACGTAGAAGGTTGGGTGTATTATTTGAGTGGATTTTTCACTAAGATTTTTGGGATTTGAACCATAATCCATACTAGTCAATTGTTCTCACCCACTAAAAGATTATTTAAATATAGAGAAGGTGCAGGTTCTGCATTTTTCCTAATTTTATTTATGAGAAGGAAAAAAACTTGTTTGGCTTGCTTATATTTGTACTTCGGATCACACAAAAACGTAGCACAGGGAGGCAATTGAACGTACAAGGAAATTACGATTCCAAACCAATCGAATCCAAGAAAAAGGCAGCAATGAGAAGCAACTGGAGCAAGTCCTTATCACCAGGTAAACTGTAGCAATCCAGTTCAACTGTTAAAGGCAAGACCATAAAGCAGCAGCAACAACAATATATGCCTTACAATTTGCACCTGGCCACTGAAGCCGTAGTGCCATTTTCCATCTTGCTTTTATGGCATCGCTGATGTATCATCAGGTAGAAAGAAGGAAAAAAAAAAACACCGCAGTTGCCGCCATCATCGATCTCATCTAATTAAAACGAAGATCCGAATTAGCTAAAGGGTAAGATGGATGATTCCCTGAGGCAGCCACCACCACCTAGAATTGCTTCTTTTTCCGAATCCGAACGCTCCTCCACGACATGACAGCAGATGCGGACGAACCTCCGCCTCGCCTCTGAATTTTGGGCCGCCTCCCTCTCCGCTTGCCCGTGTAGCAGGGCTTAAAAATCGCTCCCTGAAGACCGAAGCTGGTTGTGCCTTCTTCTTGTGCCTCTTCTTTCTTGATGGCCACTGTAGGGGCCACGCTCTCATCCTCAGAATGTGCCCCGGTTTCTGTCTTGACCGATACCCTTAACCGTTTGCATGGATGACTGATCACCTCAAAGTTCTGGTACCCTTCCTCAGCTGCTTGGTTGTCAATCAATACATCTTCGGAACTCTGCAAGCGAAGCAAGCAGCAGACAGTAAAAAGTAACGTAGCAAGAATTAGACTTCATTCACATGGTATAGTTATTTGAATTGCTACTTTTCAGACCTCCTTATGATTGGTATGCATCAAATCTCGTCAACGAGAATGGGTACAAAATTCAGTAGACAGCCACTATCATTACTTCGTATAATAGCTCAAAAGGTTCATCGACTTGGAACATTGACAACTTTTAAATGTCATATGGTTTGTTAGGCCTGTCTCAAGTGCTTAGAAGAAAGCTGTGCCGCCCAGAAACATTGTGCTGTAGAGTTTTAACTTTTGAATAGGTGGTAGAATTTGAATCTTAAGCTCCTTTGAATAGATGAGAACATTCCCAATTAAGTTGTTATGGAGTGAGATACTATTTGCAGAAGCTTACCTGGCGTAATTCTCTCAACTGGTGTGAATCTTCAGCTGATAATAGGCTCATGGTGCTCTCAAAAATATCCATGTTGTTAGCTTCTCCGTAGCTCGAGAGAGCACTCTCAGGCATGTCAGCATCATCCATATCACAATCCGACATGTCCTGGGGTGATCTTTCAAGCACTCCAGCAACTTTGCCCTTTCCTGGAGAGCAACTTGAGCTCTGTGCACCGTTGACCTGCATGTTGACTTTAAGGGTTGCTTCCTTACTCTTCTTGACCATTGCTTTCTTGAGATTTGATCTCAGACTAAAGACTCTGTCTTGAACAGATTGAATGCTTAAAAGAATCTTCTCGACAGTAGTATCGCTGCCTCCTTTACCAAGTAGCCAATCAGCGTCGTTGCTTCCTTTTGAGCTGTCATCTGCTGAAAGGTTAAGAAACAGTTATTCAAAAAAGATTTTTCATCGCAAAGATGTCTATGAAGACTTTTGGGAAAACGTCAACGTTTGATGGCTTATTTCGCAAAGAAAAATAGTTAATTCATCTACAACATATAAAACAAAATAAAATATCATACTCCTAAAAAGCACATTGATCACCCATATGCAAGGTTTCTTGTTAAACTGAGTTCTACATGCAATCATGAGAACAAAAGTTTTATTAAGGGTGTGTTTGGCAGGGATTCAGCTTCTCTAGATTCGTGAATCTGGTGAAACTGAAAATTCTAGCTTCACTAGATTCGTGAAGCTGAAGCTTTGAGTACATTAAAGGCCTGTTTGGTAGAGCTCCAGATTCTAGCTTCACCTGAAATCTGAAACTTATAGGCTAAAATAAAGTGAGTTAAGTTTATATTTTAGTCTAAAATGTAAACAAGATGATCCATCTAAACACTCTTAATATACTCACGACTCGACTTCATGAATCGGTGAAGCTAAAATTTTAGCTTCACCGATTCTCGAATCTGGAGAAGTCAATCCCAAACAGTGCTCTAAGAGTGTTTAGATAGATCATCTTGTTTATATTTTAGATCAAAAATATAAACTTAATTCACTTTATTTTAGCCTACAAGTTTCAGATTTCAGGTGAAGCTGGAATCTGGAGCTCTACCAAACAGGCCCTAATTAAGTCATCATATCTAGTGTGCCATTATTATTGTCAGCAGGAAATGGGTTTCTTCCTTGATGCAAGATGCTGCCAACAGTTTTTTTTAAAGTCTATAAGTAAATCTAACACTAATTATTTTATTTTATGAGTAAAAATAATAGGAAAGAGAATCCAAAAGCTATAACAAAAATGAGTTGAGTATGCATGAGCATGTCATAACACAATAACTACCATTAGGCCATTATACATGTTTGAGAGATCATATTTGTTATCAATCATGAAGGCGGAATCAATTGATAGTATTACCTAAGTTCCCATCATCATCATCAATAGAATGGCCATCTGCTTCAGTTTTCTCTGCAGGATGATTGCAATCAGCTTTCACTAAGACAGTTTGTAATTCTCCATGTGTAAAGTAGAACACAATGTTTACCATAATAAGAGAATATGGTGTGGTTTGAGATGTATGATAAAGCATTCATTTTCTCCTCGTTTCTCTTTCTCCTCCTCCTCTTCATAGTCTTCCTGCAGCAATGAGAAGAGAAGGGCACTGATCTCGACGAGGAGCAGTCCAACTCAATCATTTTTGTTTGCAACTCCTTCTCATGCTTAAGTACTGAAAGCTTCCTGTCATATTTGGATACTTGAAATTGTAAATCCTTCATCCGCAGCTCTAACCATTGGCATCTCCACATTAATGGGCTGATATACTTCCTCCAATGATCGGTTACCTTTTTCTTCCTGTAATGGATGATAAGCTGTTGTTAAATACTTAAATGTGCTTTGCCTTCTTGAAAATAATATAAAATTTATACAGTAGGGGCCTACCTTACTGTTTCTCAAAAAAAAATGAAATACGTAAATATTTAAATAGTGAAACCATCGACATAACATCATGGATTGGAATCCAAGATATCGGGCATTGCTCCAAATATGGAAACATACACAAATTGAATGGTTAATATTCTGTATCTAAAGTTCAGGCATCATGCTGCCACGATTTGATAGCTGAATTTTTATGTTTATAGCTGCTTAGGCATAGAATTTTACAATGAAATCAGAACTCAAAAGGGTCTTAAGTTGATGGAGAAGGGTTTGAGGAAGGCATCAGCTGAAGTCAATCATACTTGCTTAAAGCACCACCAGTCGCAAACTTGAGTCAGCATGTGCATGGACAGAATAGTCAACACTTCACTGGTGACATTGTGAAGTTCCATTTTTGGTAATCAATTACATCAGACCTTAGACATGTTTCTTTATTACTAAGAGTTTTTGCTTATGGTGGATATTGAAATATAAAGTGACTGTAACACCTGGCCCATTTAGCATTGAGGCCCGTGTGGCCCATATAGAGTTGTGGAGGTGAGACAGTCCCACATTGAAATTCTAAAGTGATTTGTACTGGCATATAATGCTTTTTGGTCCCAGTGTGGGGGCTAGGGATTGAGTGGATTTGGGACAGATGTTAAAGACTATCTTTGTCTATTGAGGCGAATTGCTTCGTGCCATCACAAAGATCATTTGAGTTGGAAAATACCATCGATGTGTTATCAGTGTTACTCGGACACCCGTATCCAAAAAAATTGCTGAATCAGACACCTTGAATCCGAGTCGGATTCCGACACCCATGTCCGATTCTGAGTAGTATTTCTTGTGTCCAAATTTTTTGCCAAATCAGACACCCAAATCCGAGTCAGATCCGGATCTGACTCCCATGTATGTGTCCATGTACCACTGTGTATCACTGACATGTGGTCCTAGAGCCCACTTGTCAGCCTCACATGCAATGGTATTTTCTAATTTGCACATCTTTGAAATGGTATTGAGATAATTCTCTTATCTATTAATGCAAAATGAAGTTTGAACATATTGGTTTATTGGAGAACTACATACCACAACCAGGAAGGATAAAGTCTAGAAAGAGGTAAGAGGAGTTCAATGAAGGAAATATAGTGCTTAAATGGAGAAATCAAGGTCATGCACTGATAGCAGAAAATATATCCACAAGAACCTACATGTGAACTTCAACTGCAAATTCAATTTGTTTGTGCACTTCTATCTATCTCGAACTCATTGGAGATATGTAATAGCCTCCATCTAAAATTCTGAATTACTCTGTAAACCACATGTGAGCTGTAATTTCCTCTGGCCATGCACTTCCCACCGTTTAGGAACTCTTACAAGACTTAAACTAGTCTCTCTATACACTGCACATTAAGTATATTACTGTTCTTCAGCTGCCTGCCTGCCTCTATCTAATGATTATCCCTTATTTCTGAAGGATTTTTACTCATTGACTAGTACTTGATGCTTCTAAATAAACTGTACACAAACTAACAATTGCTGGGCATATGCATTAAATTTTGTTTGACCAATCTTCCAACGGGATAATACCTTTCAGATAAGAATGATTAATAATCAATCTTAGAGTATAATTGAGCCCTTTTAGTCTGGGGGCAATCAGTAGATTCTGTAAGGAAAATGTTTATATGTGTAGCAACTTTGTTTCTGCCAGAATTCCCCTTCTGTTCCGGTCTATTATTTAGGTGACAAACGACTGCTCGAAGGACGAATTTCGCATTTATAGGAAGACAGAAAAAAGCAAGGTTGGGAAGTAATCAATAACCAAAGCAACTTACTTCAATAGTCTATCCAAATTGTCAGAAACAGCTGCCGCCATGAGAGCAGCAGCATCACCATTAGGAGGATAGCGGCAGAATGGTGAATCCACCTCAATGTCACTAATCTCTGAAGGCCTTGCAACATCCTCTGATCCTGATAAAGTGTCCCCAAAAGAACTTGAACACTCAGTGGCATCGGGGTCTTCAGTTTTGGCCAATTTGTTGAAACCTGCACCACCATGCAGGCCAATAACATCGACATCCCAATCCACTAATCCATTAGCATCCTCCATTTATAAGTTGACTCCAACCTCTGAATATACTGCTAAATTTAACAAAACAGAAGTATTGTCAACAAAGTTTGTGATAATATAACTGAACTAACGAAGCATTATGGAAGATGTATTAAGTTTAGCCCCAAACCCTATGATCAAGGACAAGCAATATGTCACCTACTTTACCACAAGAGAATAACAGATGCAAGAGCAAATTCTCAGTGGGTAACAGTATGCTTATTGAACAATCACAAAGGTTGTTGCACACAATTATACACTGACACTACTGTCACAAACTGAATATTTGTACAATCTCACAAGATCATAATGAATAATGCATGTGGGTGTAAATGGGCCCTAAGAGCTGAATGTCCAAAATAGGAGCACAGGGTGACCATGGATCCATCTCCCACCGTATACAGGCACATCCCCCACCATTTATACCATCAATACATGCATAAAAAAGTATACAGTACAGGGATGCCAATCGCGCACAAAAGTGGGTGTATTTAAACATCACCTAGGATGCTCGGATATGCCGATACCGATACGGATGTGCGATACGCCGATATCATGATACGCCATTTCCCCAAAAAACACCAATACAGCGATTTGTGTATATATATAATAAAAATAAAATAATAGGAAAACATACATGAGATATGGTACATTATACACAAAATAGACATAAAAGAGACTAACAAAGAAAATGAAGAAGCAAATTAGCTAGATCATCTCGAAGGCCTATCAACCCATAGCAAGCAGCTTAGGGCATCTAGTTTACTTCTGCCCCAAACGTCTCCATAATTGTGCGCTTCTATTCCTTCCAGTCGCAACCATATGTCTTGCTTCCTAACCATTGCTGCCCTCACCAGCTTTCAGCTATCGCTAGTTGCCCGGGAGTATACCACACTACCACAATCAAGAGGAAAAAAAGTACTAGTGGGAGGACTCATTGTACGTGAGGACTAGTGACACCGTTGCACTGGCAGGAAGATGGGTACCGCGTGCCACTACCTACTGTTAGAGTATATTAGGCAGCACCAGATATGGTTAGTTTAGGATTGATTGTAATCCCGTGATAACCTTCCTTATCTCTAGGAGAGGCATCTTGCCCTCCAAGCCATGTACTCCTATATAAACAACCGAGGGCTCGAAGAATACATCATCCCACGATTATACAATTCTCTCTTTTCTACATGGTATCACGAGTTTAGGGTTCTCATCCTAGACCTAGCCTTCATGTACACATCACGCCCGCCCCAGGAGATCGATCTCCACCGGCGCGCCTCGTGAATTAGGTTGCGTGGCGATCCTTCCGATCCGCCACGTCCCGTCGTCGTCGCGTCACGTCGTCGCCAAACAAAGATCGAGTTCTCCCGGATCCACGTCGTGGTGGTCGTCTTCTCCGTCTGCCGGCCAAGTCCACGCCATGCCTCGCTCAAAATCCGCCCACACGCTTATCGTGGTGACAATTTGTGGGTGAAGCTTGCCGCGTCCAAGCTTCCTCCGCCGCCGTCGTGTTGACTACCGGTGAGGAACGCTGATCTGTAGGTCTTCGCTCCGTCGCCGGTGGCCCCTCCGCGTTCCACGCCGCCGTGGTTCTACGGGTCCTCCTCCACTTCGCTCGCCGCGCCATCTCCGTCACTGGTCATCGTCTTGCCGACCGAGCCCTCCGCCGGTCGGGCCTCGCTCCATGGCTCCGTCGCTGGGGCCCCCGCCGGCCCGCCCGCATGCCGCGCTGCTGCCGCCCCGCCGATGGTTCGCCGGGCCATGAGACGATGGGGCTATGGGTACCATCTGATTCTTCTTCTTTGACCTTTATTTATTTATTTTTTCCGGCGAGCAGATCGGGTTTGCGTCGCCACCGCCATCGGCCTCGCGCATCTTCGACATCGGCATCGACAACACCGGCTTCTCATCTTCTTCGATCAGGCATGGCATGGCTGCGGCGTGCGGAACGCTGCGTGTGCCGCGCCTCTTTGCTCGCACATCGACCTCGTCGGCTCGTCGTCGCCACCACCGTCGGGAGGCTCCACCTTCGACTCCGTCTCGCGACGCTCGGCACGATCAACCGATCACGTGCGACCATCCTCCGTGGCGCTCGTCGTCTACTACGCCTTTTCCAAGCACAAGGGCTGCCATTGCGTCGCCTCCTCGGCAAGCGCGCCGTCTGTCATCGTCCTCGCCGTTGCACCTCCATCATCGCCGACTACGTCGCCGCTGCGTCTCTCGCGCATGGTCTTCTCCATTGCTCGAAGTTCTTCGCCGACTTCTTCGAGCACCGCTGTGACACTCAGCCGCCACCGTAGGCTCTCCTCGTGCGTTCGGCTCTCTCGCCGCCGCTACCGAGCCTTGGTGCGTCGCCCATCTACTTCTTCGACTTCGTTCACCACAACCTCGCCGCCATTGCGCCTCTCGTCTCGCCTACTTGTCCCACTCCGACAACCACGAGTACGACGGCACCTTCTTCCCCGCCGTTTTTGCGCACCGCAACCGCCGTGAGGCCTTCTCTTTGGTCCTTTAGACGCCGACGCATGGTTGGGGCCCTCGCTTAGTACGTCCGTCGGCAACACCGGTCAGGTGCCTTCGTTCCCGACGCGTTCCCGGGCCTGGCAAACCCGGCGCACGCCTCGTCCATGGCGGCTCGACAGTGTCGACTTCGGCATTGACCTTCTTCATCGATTGCGTCGCCGTCTTCGTCTATGGCGCTCCCTCTTATGCGCCCTCATCACCCTGGCGCCCTTGCGCCCGCGACTTGTCGGCTCCTCCTTCGGCGACCTCAACGGCTCCTCGACCACGCTACCCTTCAGACGGCACCTCGACACGGCTTCTCGCCTCGTGGCAGCTACTTCGACATGGGCACAAAGGGCTACCGCCTTGCTTGAGCAACCTCGTCGGCTTCCACTCCACCACAAACATCTCAGGACGATCGACCGCTCCGATTGCGGGGATGTCACTGCGTCGCTTTTCTACATCTCATCGTCATGCTTACTCTCCTGCGGATCATGCGGGATGTTAGAGTATATTAGGCAAAGACCAGATATGGTTAGTTTAGGATTGATTGTAATCCGTGATAACCTTCCTTATCTCTAGGAGAGGCATCTTGCCCTCCAAGCCATGTACTCCTATATAAACAGCCTGAGGGCTCAGCAATACATCATCCCACGCATTATACAATTCTCTCTTTTCTACACCTACAAGGGGAGAGGAATGTTGGCGTGGAAGCCCGGGGAAAGAGAGGAGTAGGGACAGTGGTGTAGGTTGCGAGAAAGGACTACAGGAGAGGAATAAACGATTCCAGCATCTCCTTCTAAGTTGGTAGAGGTGTTATGGTTGAGAGGTATTAAGGAAGTATCAAGCAAGTATCAAAGAATTATCGGGAATTACTTTATCCAATATGCATCCGATACGTATCCGATACGGATGACTATCTGATAGTGATGCGCAGTTTTCTGAAGTATCCGAGTAACATAGACCAGCGCATACAAGTGCACTACCACTTGTACAAACCAAGTATGCAATATAATTGAATAATCAAACCATAATTTACCCACCCTTATCACATTGCAATGCACATGGAATAATAGCAAATGAACAATACACAATAGTAACATCAAACAAAAGTTACTCGCCTAGTGACGCACCAATTGATACCTAGAAGTGGAAGGAGCCGCTTCAAGTGGGCGTGTAGTGAACCTACACCAGCCAGGTCTAACAAGCAACCAACTACTATAAAAATAGAAAAGCAACTCAAATATTGCCACCTCCTATAGAGCCTAGATCATTGTTCTATAAGCATGGATCGCCAACGGTCTACACAAAGAGAACTACGAAAATGTTGAATGCTAGGGATCTAGTTTTGTACTTTTGTCATTTAGACTTAGAAAAATAAGAGAAATGGGTTCAAGGACACAACTGATTCCCCCTAGGCTTGAATTACCCAAACCATGCATGGCTATCTAAATTCAATGGAACAACTTTCTACATTAGAAGGTGCTATTCTATACTCGATTGAATCCTGGATTTTTCACAATTCAAGCAACCTATGAATCACCAATCCTTCGCATAATTGTCGTACCATATTGAATACTTATCAGATATAACGATCCTTCCTGATAACATGTCGGAAAAGATCAGTGAAATTCAGCATTATAAATTAATAAAAATAATTCCGATCCTTCTCCAATACTCCCCGATACTTTTAGGCTAAAAACACAAAGCCAAACCCAATCCAAACCAACTCTCCTAACCCTAAAATCTCTCTCTCTCACTCATTCCATCCAGTCATCTCTCCTACCGCTGACTCCCCTAAAATCCTTAGACCACGTAGCCACTGCTCTCCACCCAACTGACCGACGACTGCTACTAGCCGCCACCTCCCCTCTAGCCTCCACCAAGCCTACGGGCCACCACTGCCACCTCTCCTCCTTTCTCCCTCTATAGTCTCGTTGTCGCCACCCCTCTACCTAGCCCAGCAGCTGCCATTCTCCCTCTGCAATCTTGCCGCCGTCGCCTTCTCCTTCTACAAGCCATCGTTGCCTCCCCTTCCTTCTTCTACCACAAGCCCACCACCCAACCTGCCAATCGCCGCTGCCGCCATCTCCCCCCTCTACAATCTCGCCAACGCCTTCTCCCTTCACAAGCCATCGTCAGCTTCTCCCTCAGCTATCGCCTTCTCGCTCTTACATTTTTTTTATTTTTTAAACACATATATACTCTCCGTATCGCCGGATTCTTGTTTTTGGGAAATTGCGTATCATCCTATATCGTCGTACCGGTATTGCGTTTCGGTGATACATAGCCAGCAACTAGAACATGAGTTTCACCACCTCCCAGAAATTTGTCAGTATTTACTACGCGAGAGGTGCTTATTACGCCCCCTTACTCAACTCTAGAATGCCATTCCGCTGAAGAAAATTCTATGTACCATTGAGCATTGACAGTATTGCCAATCGAGTTCAGGCATCACATAAGTAGAGACTGCTAATTGCGCTCGCGGAAAACCACACAGTCTGTTCGAATTAGTGAATTAGCATACATGGAGTCAATCCATAGAACTGACCGATGGCGGCGCCTCGCGCGCCCGCCGGCAGAGGACAACGGAAAACAGCTGTGTTGGGCGACTCCTGGGCGTCGGTGTCGGCGAATCAAAGGCTTGTGGCGACGGCAGCGGAGGAGCAATGCCAAGACTCTGACCCGATCGAACCGCCCGCAGACACGCACAAGCCCATGTGGGAGGCGGCGGACCTCGCGTCTCCCGCGGCCTCTAGTATCCGATCCCCGTTGCTCTCTCGCTCTCTGTGCTCACGCGAGGAAGGAGCGACGTGAAAGCACGACGGAGGCGGCGGCCGCAGCTCAGCTGCCAAAGGAGCAACTCGCGGGAGTAGAAAAAACAAAAGAGGAAAGGGAAAGAAAAAAACGGGGTAAAGACTAAAGAAACGAAATCTAACCCTAATGGGCTTCTCAATAGGCCTAGTTGGCCTACAAATAATGGGCCAGTTGTTACATATCCTTTTTATTTTTTATTTTTCAGGACACATCCTATGATCTTTCTTTCTACTGTGAAGCAGAATCCTGATTTCAAATCCTCACATAAAAAAAATCCTGATTTTTTTTTTAAAAAAAGGACACTGGAGCAGAATTCTCAAGCAGAAGAAAGACAGGCTGAATAACTGAAGCTAATACAGCAATGCTTCCCAATATCCTCTCCCTCCCTGGGTGCATTTGCTTGCTCTTGGATAGCCCCAACCTCGATTGATCGAAATCTATCAGTCAAACAAGCTCATGAGCATCGCAATTCGCGAGCAAGAAGAACCACGATCAAAGGAGTGAACTCCAATGGCTAAAAGCTCCAACTTTTCGAGCTCGAGAGTAGTTTCTTGACCAAGGGAAGGACTGTGACATGTCCCAAACACCACATTGAAACCTTTTGCATGATGAAGGTAGCAGGTGTCACTGGGAGTACAAATGCAGGTGCATCTCTAAATCAAGTAGCACCACCCGGACATCAAACTAGCTGTAATTTCCAAGCAGATTGACTAGTTTTTTCTGTCTTTGAAAGTTCCCAACAGGCCAAAGAGCCGAACTTGCGAAGTTAACAAGCACCTTCTTAACAAGAGGATAGCATCGTTTTCCCCAGAACCTAATTTAATCAAACAAGGAAATGCTTTCACCGAAATACTTATAAAAAAAATCAAGCTATCTATGAACCAAGTTTCTCGCAAACAAGACATACTACATCAAAGAACTCAACTCCCCAAGCAGAGTTGGCTAAAGGTTCCATGTTTTTCTAACTCAACACTAGTTTCATGATCAAAGGAAGGGCTTTTGCATGCCCTAAACTAAACAGTAAACACAACAGTGAAAACTTTTGCTTAAAGGTGGCAAATTTCGCGAGACATCAGTACATACAAGAGCAGGATGCATCCCTACATCAAACAGCAACATCCCAGGCATCGAACAACTGATCAAAGGCAAACATGAAAAGCTACCAGTTAGAAAGAAACACGCCAATACAGAGAACTGAAGTTCCAATGCAGAGCAGTTGCCTAAAGAAGAAACCTCTGATGATGGCTGGAATGTGCTAGGCACCACACTGGACCTTCTCCATGGAAACTTATCAACAACCTGCCGTCGATCAATCAAACAACCAGCCAGCCATGGCGGCAAGGGATAGGAACGGCTGGCATCAAAGGAACTGAATTTTTCCTAGCAGGGCCGGAACAAGCTAGATTCGCTCCCGGAAGCTGAACAAACAACAAAAGCTAGCTAGCTAGCGTTTAATTCTTGGCGAACATGAAGAAAATAACCAACCGAATCCTTTGATTTCAAGCTGGAAAAGAGCCTCGTATGGATCCTAACCGAACACTGATCAAGCCACGCGAGAAACAAGAGCGTCGCCAGCTCAAGAGGCCCGCGCAGAGCGAGCTTGGATCGGCGAGCGCTACGTGCGTGGATCGGGAGGTGCGCGACGCAGAAAGGATGGGTAAGAGAGGCAGGAAAATTTCTGGGAAGGAGGAGGGCGGGAGGGAAGAAGGAGAAGGCACGTGACCTGCGGCGGCGGCGGCGGTGAGAGCGAGAGGCTTGGTTTCTTTTGTGCAGCGCCGCCGTCAGAGAGAGAGAGAGGGGCTCTGCTGGCGTATAGGGGTGGATATCGAGCTGACTCGACTCGACTCGACTCGGTAAGCTCGTTAGGATAACGAGCCAGCTCGAACTCGACTCGGTAAGCTCGTTAGGATAACGAGCCAGCTCGAACTCGATTCGTTATCTTAACAAGCTCGAAGTTCAACTCGACTCGACTCGTTATAAACTCGAGTTGGCTCGAGTTAGCTCGTTAAGCTCGTTAGTAATGTGAGCAAGAGAGTATACATATTTGATTCATGCATGCATATTAACTCAAATTTGAAAGTTTTGAACGCCTAAATATAACAAATGCAGCATGCGCCATGCAGTGTCCAGTCCAGTGTGTGTGCATCAGTGCATGTAGTCCAAATGTAGCATGCTGCATGCATAAAAGTGAGATAGGCAAGATATAAAACGCCATCACAAGTCAGTTCAGATAATCTATTCCATCAGAAGGCTCAAGTCAAAACACAAACTATTTCTCTGTTGCACCCATTAGCTTGTTGCAAAATTGCACTTCACGGTTTGGATTCAGGACTCAAAAGGAGACACCTAACCATGCTTAATCTGAAAATGTTTCGTAGCTATCTTTCTAGCCCCAAATGCAGCTCATGAAGTGTCCAGTTCAAATTCATACCTAAGATGGCGTTAGAAGGTTATTCAACGAGGCAGCCAGTACTCACTGTCCACAAGATGAGCAAGGTGGTGGATATTCTTTACCACAGTTCGATTTAGTTTAATGACCTGACAACATTATTGGTAATGCTATAGGTAAAAAGGCATGCTATAGGTAAACAAAGAAGAAAACTTACAGCAATACTCAATGCTAAAGACAGAAGTGAGAGCAGTTTCAGAAGCCATCTTTTCTAGGGGATGTGTGATTAGAGTCAAAGACCTCATATTTAAGATTAAACTATCACATATTCTAATAGTATTCTAGGGAAAATGAGTGATTGCAAGGTAATGCCTGCCTGAAACTGTCACTAGCTACCTTGTGAAAAAAATTTGGCATCTGTTTTTAAAACTCTGGCCTTGCCTTATGCAACTAACTTTGCTGTGACAACAAAGCACATATAAGTGTTGGCACAGCCTCAATTTAGTCTACCAAGGATCTGCCGCTGTGTGAATGATTCAAAAGATGATAGCAAATATTCCTCAAATATTCTGCTCGGAATCCAACTGGGAATTAAAAGCCATATTGCTTAGACTAATCTTAGGCCAACATGGGCTTGAGATTGAAAGAATCAGCAGCTATCTACGGTTAACATTCTGAATAGAAGCCATCATTCTAGCAAAACTCGCCATGTGCGGCAGGGCCTACTGGTTGAAAAACTCGATCGATGCTCAGTTACCAACCTTGCACAAGCGGAGAAATCGGAGGAAAAAAAGGCTCCAGAAATGGCAACTGGCAAGTATTAGCAGACGAGAGGCAGCTAGCGCGCAGGGGAGCATCTACAATACCTTCGAGAGACGCGGATGGGCGAGAGGTGGCCGGAAGCGTCGTGCGCCGCGAGCCCCAGCGGATGGGCGAGGGGAGGTGGCGCGTCGGAGGGGGCCGGAGGCGGCGCGTCGGACGGGGGCGGAGGCGGCGCGTTTGGCTGGGGCCTGGGGCTGGGGGGATTTAGGGATTTAGCCACCGAGGGGATTTAGGTTTTTTTTTTTTTCATGTAACTCGATTAACTCGTTAACTCGTTCGATAACTCGTTAGCTTGGCTCGTTTAACTCGTTTTTCTAACGAGTTCAAAACCCAGCTCGACTCGACTCGTTAAGAAACGAGTTCGAGCCGAGTTGAGTCGAGTTTTCGAGTACTCGTTTAATTCGCGAGTTTCGAGTTTTTTTTCCACCCCTACTGGCGTAGTAGAGAATAAGCGAGGGAAGCAACTCGTTTTATTCAGCTGGGGCTACGTGGGCCGGGCCGAATTCTAGGACGGCATTGACGCTCCTACTAACTTCTTACCCGAGTTTAACCTTCGGGGCAAATAAATAAGTAAGGTTCGAATCAAAATTCATTTAGTTACAGTAGTTAATGGGTTTAAAATCGAAATGAGTCAATTCTGAGTGTAAAAAGGTTAGTGGGGCTCGGCTCAATAGTGACACGTTAGCTAGAATTTAAAATAACTATTTAAATAGTAAATAAAATTATTTTATGTCAAACTATGTCAATTTTGAAAAAACTCAACAATAACTCATTAATCTCGACAGGCAGCCTGCCTAGGGGACTTATCTCTTGTTGTCATTGTTTTTCTCCGGAGAGCACACCGCCCTTGTCGCCACTATCCTCATCCATCACGTCCTCCCTCACTAGTCACCACCCCCACCTTTGAACGCATAAAAGTTCAAACTTCGACTTGAGATTTCAAATTTTGAACTGAAAAATTATAAAAGTTTCAACTCAAAATCCAAAAACCTCCCAACTATAACCAAGTTTCAACTCAAAGAGGAAATAAACCATGCCCACGCCGATGCCATGCAAAGCCGCGACGGCAAGGGCAGCCAAATCCCAAGCACATCTTGCTTGACGCCTGCGGTGGTATCGAGGCGAGGGATTGCACCTACGCATCGAAGGGGAGGAGGAGGAGGAATCCGATAATTGAATCAGGACAAGGAGATTTGAGAAGAAAAAGGCATTATTGGATCAAGGAGGAGAAAGGGCAAAGTGTGCCTATGCCGATTGAATCCAATGGGAATGGAAAGCAACGAGACAAACGGCGGACCGGGCTCCCATTGTTAAAGTTTGCAATGGGCACATGTGAAATAGTGCTTTTGTGTAAATTTTTTATGCTGTTTTGCCCTTTTGCAAGGCAGGTCTGGATCAAGATCTTTACATGGCTACTTATCAACACTCCCATGTCATTGACGGAATCGGCTGCAGGTACTTGGTGGGAATCTGTCTGTCTGTGTGTTATAAAATAGCGATAGAAAAAGATTGACAGAGTGCTTATCTATACTTTTTGGAATATTTGGAAGGAAAAAACAGCAGAATTTTCAACAATGTCTATCATACCGTACAGTCTGTCTTTGAGAACATCACTCAAGATGTTTGAAACAAAAGTTTTGCTTATTGAAGCAGTGATGGAAACACGAATACGAGTTGACAGCCTTTCTCCAAAACAACTTACCTCTTACAAAGAGCTATTGGTGGAGCTTTTTGTACCATTCAGGTTTAGCAGTACAAAACGGTTCTTTTCAACAGGCAAACAAGACGGTGAATAGGTATTACGGCAAACAGGACAGTGAACAGGAATCACGACAAAACAAGGTGAGGTACGACGTGGTGCAGACTGCCGGAAATGATCCAGAAAGATCACTAGGGAACCTGCGAGCGCGATTATGTCTGTCGAGTTTGAACTCTCGCTGAGACTCCTAGGGATTAGGGAACGGGAAATGGCAAGTCTGTAGCCTCTCGGTGTCAGACAATCTGAAGATCAATTACACATGATGGGATCAAGGTCATATGCATGCTGAATGTTGCAAAACAGGGTACAGGAAATATAGATTAGCCCAGTTTTCAACAACAGTGAATCACGATCAGTCTACATAGAAAAAGGGGAAGGGTACCACTTTTCTTCGCTTGACTGTGAATAGGGAGGCCACAATATCAGAAGTTCAGAACCATGATTACAAGTTCTCTCTCTCTCTAGTTAAGCATTTTTCCTTTTCGGGTGTCTTATGGCTTATTTATCCTAAGTTTTGATGCCCTGTTGGGTCCTTATAAGCTCTGTTGCAAGTCTCCCCCAGCTCACGGTAAAAACTTTTGTTATTCTCTTCTCTTCAATGAAAGGCAGAGTTCTTGCCATTCTTTTTAAAAAAAAAAAGAAATAGTGCTTTTGTTGTGTAATTTAATACACTACGATGCTCTTCTAAAAAGAAGGATATTTAGAAAATTGGGCTCCTAATGTTTCTTCCAAATCAAAAGTAGCCCTCTAATGTCAGCGTGGATATTGCACATATCATTTCTCTGTAAGAAGGGACTTGAGATTTGTTACTCTTCAACTACTTTACACTCATGCAGGCAAGCAAGAGATCCGGTGCACATGTAATGCCAAATATGCCATCCATCCTTTTCTAAGTAAAAAAAAAAATTATAAATGAGGTTATAGGTTTTCAAAAGAGGCATAGGTGCATCTTTCTAAGGCCCTGTTTGGGAGAGCTCCGGATCCTCCCTGTTTGGGAGAGTCGGCTCCTCAAACTTATAGGCTAAAATAAAGTGAATTAAGTTTATATTTTTAGTCTAAAATGTAAACAAGATGATCTACCTAAACATTCTTAATGTGTTTGACAGCTCCAGCTCCACAAAATTGGAGTTGGTGGAGCAGAAACACTAGCTCACCAACTCCTACATTAAGAGTGTTTAGGTGATCATCTTGTTTACATTTTAGACTAAAATATCCCAAACACCCCTAATTAATGTACCCACAGCTCCAGGCTCCTCAGAAATTTCTGGAGCTAGAAATACCCTACTCCACCAACTCCACAGATTTTGGTGGAGCTGAGCTGTCCCAAACACCCCCTAAGTAGCCACTGTCGATGTCAAAAACCTTGGATCCCTTAATCGAACTTACAAAAATATAAATTATGGGCTCCTAGAAAACAAAACAAAGAGAATGGAGATTGTTTCTTTATTAGCCAAACAGCTTTGACAGAGTATATGGATTACAGAATGGATGCTTGATGTCTAGATCAGATTACAGAATGACTATGAGTTTCTTGATTGCAGATGTCTCATGCCAGATTGCGGATTGAAGAAGATTGTCTCGATAGTGTGGATCGGCCCCCTATTTATCCTGGATGAAGAGGCGACAGTTGTTCTTCAAAAGGCCTTTGTGTAGACGAGAGATGTCTTTCCGCCAAACAGTGTCTTCTCGTTGAGGAGTGCCTTTTTCAGAGATAACTTCTGAGTGGTTATGTATACATGTCAGATAACTATCCGCACAAAGATATGTGCGGGGATAACCGCTTATCCCTGACCAGTCCACTGGTCGAGGTGGCTATCTCACTAGTCGGCGACGACTAGTGTGAAGCAAGATGTTGACCATCTTTAATTGAACTGATCAGAAACTTAACTATTTGGATAGGGATGGACTTTATTTAATATATTATTGGCTTTATTTTTCACAGGCCCATTAGTAATGTATAGTCACGAATAATTTTGAGGGCCTAATTAAAAGATAGGTGTTTAATCCTCGTCAGCCACTAACTTGTTCAATGTATGTCACATTTTATTAGGGCTATTTCTTTGTTCAAATTGCATGAATCTCAATCTTTTTGTTCTTTGGTAGTACTACTTCAGATTAACGACGGCTATTCATTGGTACTTGAGATTAAATATGGATGGTTTAGAAAACAAACAAATTCAATGAGGTAGCATGAAAGAGACACAAAATTAATAAGGTATATGGTCATCTTGTGTGTTTCCATTAATAAATATGCACAAATTATAAAACGCCGTTTTTCTACGAAATGGTCCTACCCTTCATATATATGAGGTGCAGAATACGACCATTTTCTTAAATGATGCACAATTTCAAGGAAAAGGAGAACAAGTATAATCCATCAACACAATGGACCTCTAATTGTAATGGCTTGAATCAGGTATGACATAAGAATTTAATAAAACATAGAATCTGGAGTTTAAATGTCATGTTTGAGTATTAAGGTCATATGTACTATATGAATGAAGTCGAAATATAAAAAGTCTAAATTCAAAACTAAAATTTCAAAAGCATTATTAAATACAAAGTTATTTAAATCTAAAACAAAAATCAAAATAAAATTATGACATATATACATTCATAGATAAAAATTTAGAAATAACGTACTCAAGTATGTAAATTTGGAATTGAAATTGTAAAACAATTATGTTACCAAATAGATGCAAATTTGGAAAAGAAAATTATGAAATACATGACATTCAAATACATATATTTTTGGAAATAAAATTTTGAAAAAGTATATTCGAATACATATTCTTTGTAAATTAAAATAAAAGGTGATGTATCCAAATATATATAAATCAATTATTCTTAAAGTTTTAAAAAGTAACATATGTAATTTTAATGTCTCAAAGTACTAACATAAGATTCATAAGAAAATTTTCCTATATAAATCCACATAAATCCGAAAATATATTTGCCAAAATCAAGAAAACAAATAAAACCCTGTTTAAAATATGAATCTTGTTTCCTCTTTGATTAATTTGAGCAATGCAAATACATGTAATGATATTATTTGTAGTAATAATGAAAATTGACTTGCTTATTATTTGCGCCTTCGAAATGTGTAAACCTGTAGATTCATGTATGTAAGCATCTAGGCACCTAATTCCATGTATTTAATATATTAAAATGTTTTGTTGATTAATGATATTTGTTTGTCAAGGCTAATCATATTTCAAGGTTTTAATATGAGTTAGGGTTTTGACATTGATATATTGGAAGTTCTTGATATTTATGGATCCCAAAAAGGTATAATTAATAGCAACGCATGAAGATTAAGGATATTGTCACTAGAAATGATATAAGGAGTCAAGTTTGGATCATTTTAGTAATAGGTTTCGCTTTTGTTTTTGGTCGTACTATTAAGAGGTGAAAGACCGTGTGGAGCGTATAATGAGTAATTGACTATGTTTGAGCTTATGGTGCTCAACTGCTCAAGTTTGAATTTAATTTGAATTCATTTTTAATTTGAACTTGAAGCAATTTAAGGTGCTATCAATTTTGGCGGTACTACCGGCTGGCCTTGAGGTACTACCGGGACTAGGATGGTGGTAGTTATATTCCAAGAGGGTCGTTTTTTGAGTCTCAAGGAAATTGGCACTACCGGTCTTGGGGTGATAGTACCGGCCAAGCAGCACTACCGGCCTGTAGTTAGCGGTAGTTATTTTTCGGAGTATGGTTTCTCGGGATTTCAGAGGGAGCAGTACTACCGGCAACCAGGGAGCGACAGCACCAGACTTGCGGTACTACCAGCCTCTAGTTGGCGATAGTACCGGTTTGCCAGCGAGTTTTAGATTAATGTTTGAATTATGTAATTGGTTAATTGCATGTATTGTGAACAGTGCTATGTAGCATTTTGTTGTCTATGTGGTTGCAGAACTTTGGAGTTAGGTCATGGTAAGGTAGAGGAGACCGAGACTAGGCTAGGAGAGCTGACATCCAGACAGTCAGGGTAACGCTGAAGATGACTGAGGCCGGGAAGACAAGGAGCTGGAGTGTGAAGTACTTCTAATAGATATGGCAAGCAACGACATGGACTGGGACTAGGCTCAAGGAGGAGTTGAGGTCCAGAACGGTCTAGGAAGCTGGCGCCGTTATGATGAAACGGTCAAGGACTTGTGGCACACCAAGTGACTTAGATCCATTTGCAAGCGAGGATGGTTCGGGAGTCCGGACGCGTGAGAGGCTTGGCGGCAAGTTATTAGGACCACATGGAAGGTGATGAAGTATAGGCGATGCTTCGAGAAAAAAGAAATCCGGTTGTGGGGTAAATTGTTAATTTGTCTAATACTGGTGCCTGAGGTGGTTTGAAAAACCACAGCGCTAGCCTAAGTGGTGTAGGTTAAGCCAAGGTGGTAATCGACGCAAATTCTGGGTCGTGGAGAAGGCTACTTTGAAAAGCGTGCTTGTGTGAGTGTAAAACCCGTTATATGTATTGGGTTATCGAGTTAGTCCATATAATGTGGATGGTATCCACTTGAGTGTCCAATTCTTAGGGTTAAAGTTGTCTCCTCTATATAAGAAGATGTAGGAGGTGAGGCCCTAAGCCACTAAGCTTAGGAGAAGGATTAGGGTTTCTATAACATTTTGGTTTTCTTGTGTGTTTATGTAAGTGCTCCCTAGGAGCTTTGCCCTCAGGTGAGAATCTTTGTAATCATCCATTTTACATTGAAATGAAATCAAAATTCGTGCTCAAGTTTTGCATCTAAAAGTTCAAGCTTCATTAAGTTGGTTTTGGTGTTAATGACAAATCTAATATTGAGATTAACTCTTTTGATAATCATAATATTGATTAGTCTCAATTGTTAATTAATGATAAATCTTTTTATGAGACTAACTCTTTTGTTGAGTTTAATCTTACTAGTCTCTTTTGAATGAAAAAGATGGAAATATCAAAGTTATGCATTCGAGTTCATATTATCATATATTGTTGCATTTCTTGGATGCAATAGCCATGATCATATTGATAAATCCAAATATATGACTAACTTTTTAATGAGTATATTGTTGATTAGTCTCATCTCATTAAAAAAATAGAAAACCCAAGGTATACATTTGTATTCATTTTATGATATCTTAATGTATATTATGGATTCAAGTTAAAAGATGAACTCTACCATTATTTAGACCTCAAGATGTGTATTAATATTTCAATTTCATATATACAAGAATGCACACATTTAGAGGTAGTTCATACTTTACCTTGATGTCTCAATAGTATTGATCTAATTCATATTTCTATATCAAGGATCATTATTTTGAAACAACCCATTGAGCATATTTAACTTGTGTAGTTGTAGTATACTCATGGCAATATAGGATAAACTCCAAAGTAATCAAAAATTGAATATGTGCATATTGATTCGAGTTCAATTATTTATATGCACACATTTAATAGAATTTATTCTATAATTAATGGTCTTAAGAGAATTGATCCTTTTCCACCTTTTCATATAAATTGGATCATTACTTTTAGATTCCATCGAATTGAGTATATGAAACTTATGTGGTTAATATATACTCATGACAATTTAAATTGTGTTCGATTGCCATTCAATCAACAAAGAACTAATCATGTATTGATGGTTCACGTTGTTGATCCTAGGGCAAGCGAAAGTATTTGAGTATATGAAAGTATTAGTTGTATTACTATACTCAAGATATAATTAATCTTTCAATCAATTGTCTTTGGGTTGTGGTCAATCATCAAAAGAAAAGATCAAAGGATCTTGAGAGTATCCATTATATGTTAATGGAGTGCATTGATGATTGAGACAACCATGTGTTTTGGACTAACACTTTCAATGAATTTGAAATAAATTAAGTCCAAGGCTGAGATGGATAAACAGGACAAGTACGTCATCATGTGTTGATGAGCATCAAGAGAGGATCCCAAAGCTAAGACAAGGAGATTTCATTATGTATTGATGAACAAGATGAAGATCTCAACTTGGAGAGAAGATGATCGGTCATCATGAAAGCTCTAAGTGGTTGCGAGAAGCAAAGGTATAACTAGTAGGGCTATGGATATGTTCTTAGTTTTTACCAGTCTCGGTGTTTGGATGGGAGACCAAATTGCTAGAATAGGTTGTCGTACTATTAAGAGAGGTCGAGTCTTATAGCTTGAGTCTCATCATGTGTTGATGGCTCAATCCCGCTTGCTCTAGCTCACATTTTTCTTGATTTGGTTTTTGCATGGAGCAAGTATTTGCGAGTGTGTTTTGCAAATAGTTGTAGCTCATGCTTGCAATTTTATTGATGTGTTCTTTGCATGGAGCTATGATTTACAGATGTGTTTTGCAAATAGGAGAAGCTCATGTTTGATGTTGTTTTGCAAATGTGTTTCGCAAACAAGTTGATATTTATGCAATTCTTTGAAGCATGTGACTAGAGTTTGCAAATGTATTTTACAAATTGTTTTGATCATGAATTGATCATCACATGGCTCAATATTTGATCTTATCGACCCTTGCTAGCTTGTAGTGATGCTCTTAATCAAGACTATGTGAAGGATTTCAAGAAAATCAGATTTTAGACTTGAGTGGCTACATTTGAGTTTTTGTGATATTTTAAAATATCTATGGTTGCTTAAATTATGAAAAAGGGTGGAAATTGTAGTCCTCTTGATAAACTTCGATAGAGTCTAAGATCACATAAATCGGAGTTTAGAGTAAAAAGTTATGACCTTTTTTCTACAGAAAATGTGGTAGTGCCACCCCTACATAGGCGGTAGCACTACTAGCCCTACATGGGTGGTAGTGCAACCCGAGCGCACTACCGCTCAATTCTGCGGTAGTTATTTGCCAAAGAAGGTGTTTTTGAGTTTAAAGGCTGGTACTACGGTCCTACATGGGCGGTAATGCCGGGGTACTGTAGCAATGCATAGTTTCAGTGCATCTAATGCCTATTTACCCTCCAATGGCTAGTTTTCTTTGGGGATGCTATAAAAGAAGCCTTGGGGGCTGCATTTTGTGTTGTTGTGGTTTTGGAGAGTTCATTACTCTTTGTGATTGAGTTGTACATGTGTTACTCTCTCCAATTTAGTTTTTATGTTAAGAGTGAGCTCTAATTGCATGTGTTGTAATTAGGAGAGGATTAAAAATCCCTTGTGCATGTGTTGCACTTGAGGAGAGCTTTGTGCATGTGTTGTACTCGGTGATCACTATAATACATATGTTGTACTTAATGGAGTTTAAGCTAGAGAGCTTGACTTGTTACTCTTGGTGTTTGTCAACACCTAGGCGGCGTGTGGAGGCGTCGTGTACGGTGACCTTCTCAAGGAGATTGTGAGAAGGCCCAACAAAGTTGTGAAGGTCGGAGCTCACCTACCCGAGGGGGAAAGAGCTACCTCTAGTGGAATCGAGGCGGATGCACAATTCATGAAGTTGGTCTAAAGTGGTTTGGGCTTGCCTCAACGTAGATTAGGGGAGACCAGCAAGTCTCTGAACATCACGGTAAAACATCGGTATGTCACTTTGTGTTTACTTGCAATTCTTTATTTACATTGTTACAATTTATATTTCTAGAATTAAATTGCTTGATTATCTTTAGGATTGTATATTCTTGAGTAGAGACATAATTAGCTAGTGCTTTTAGTGAGCCTAGTTGATTTAGGCTTAAATTGTCAAAACCTTAGTTTATCGCTTCCACGTTAATTCTAGGTTTTGGCCAAAGAGTGTTTAGAGATAAATTTTTAAAACCACCTACTCACTCCCCCTCTAGTCGGCATCCTCGATCTTACAACCTCTTGTTTTGATCTTCCCTGTTCTTGAGTTTTTAATCTTTCTTATTTGGTTTTTTCTTCTTTTGATCTTGTGTTGCCAAGGATGGGTGATTGATGGATGTTTCTCCTAGTGATCATATTCCAATCGTCTAGGAAAGCTCTTCCTTGTTCATTAAGAGACTTTTAAGAAACCGGTTTTTGACTTGGATTTCCAGTAGATTGTGTTCTTGAGCGTTTGGGGGCAATTTTTTTGTAGTTCTTGCTTGTTGCGGCATGTAGGAGGCCATCTTGATCATCAAATCCACACGAGCAAGCACAGGATGAAGATTTGGGTTTTGACCCGATTTTCATGTAACCTCCAATAAATTTGAAAAATGTCAGAACTTTGACAACAATCTGAAAGTGCATCTAGGCACTTATGTTATTTTGGTGATTAATGACAAACACATATAATGACAATCTATGTAATTGAGTAAATGCTTAACTTAGTGCTTACCAAATGACAAACCTCTAATATGATTAGATTGCTATGAGACTAACATGTTATTGCCTAGTTGAGTATCAGTCTCATCTATTTAGAGGAAAATCAAATGGGATGGTTAAGCAAAGATAAGGTATGCAATTTTGGTATCTCTTCTATATTTGTTATTGCATTCCTTTTGTGCAAGTGCATAGTGAACTCCAAGTAGCATGTTGATATGCACATTGGTTCATGTCATATTTATTTGTGCATATATATTCATTTGAGTTCATTATGTGCTTTGTTCTTAGTATGCATGTACTAAATAGAGTTAAACTTCATATGGCTATAGATTGTCTTGGTGCATGCATGTTTTAGTTGTGTATCTTCTCATGCACCTCTCTTAGTGAAGTTTAATCTAGAGTTGGATCACATATTTACTCTTATTCCAAATATTATCTGCACATGTACAATTCGTGTATATTCTATTATGTGCTTCATTTAAAGTAAAGACTGTGATCCATGCCATGATTTAATTGATTCATCATATTGGCAATTATCTCTCTAGTGCATATAGATCAGTTACATATTCATCATGATGTACTTAGTAGAGAACATTTCTTATGTCAAGTGTTTCCATTTATATTGTGCTTCTTTATATGAAACACTTGTGGTAATCAACTGCTCACAAATATCAATTTCTTCATATCTATTGAGCTTTTGGGACTAATGCTTTTCATGAGTGGTTTGGAAAGAATTAGGTCCCGTGTGTGCATGATGACCAAGGTATCTTGAAGGATGACCGTTAAGTCGAGGTCAACAAGACGGCGGTGTCACCAAGAGTTGAGGACTAAGTCAAGATCGACTTGGCATGGAGATCGTCAGAGAGGATGATCAAGTCAAGGTCAATAGGACGAGAGTCTCATGAGGTGAATCGAGTCAAGTTGGACAAGGCGAAGATGTCATCAATCATTTTGGTAAAAGACATCATGCACATTGCATCCACGGAGAAGACGGCATGCGGATTGAATGTAAGACTTGTATTATCTTTGATTTAATTTGAGTCTAAGGATTGCCGTACTATTAAGAGGGATGCTCCATTGAATGACTTTTAGATGTGTCAAGTGCTCAAGTGATCCATTCTTATGAAAATTAGAGAAAGAGTGGTGTTGGTGGTGCCGAAAAGTGAGAATTGTAGGTCTCTCTTGGATTCTTTATGAAATCTGGATTTATCCTTTGAGATTTGGGTAGTGAGACCTTGTTAGTTGTGTAGCCCTTGTTCTTAGCTTTCAATAGAGTCCAAAATTACTAAAATCGGAGTCCGGAATCAAAAGTTATGCTCGTTTTCGTCGGGCTGCTCAGTGCTAGTTCGGACTATCCGAAGATGAACTCGGACTATCCGAATGTTCGGACTATCCGAAGATGGACTCGGACTATCCGAAGTGAGTTCGGACTATCCGAACATATTTTCGGATATTCCGAGCTGGGTCTCTCTGTTAGCCATATCTAATGGGTTGGGACTATCCGAACTTGAGCTCGGACTATCCGAATCGAGTCGAACGTTGAGGAAAACGGCTAGTTTTTGGAGCCTCTATTTATACCCCATCCATCCCCATTTGTGGGGGCTGCAACCTTGGTGATTAGAGGTGCCATACCCTTGTTCTTGAGCCCCCAATACACCCTCTACCCTTAGATCTAAGTGATCCCCTTTTGTGTGAAGGGTTGGGAAGAGTGTGAGGAGTGAGGTGTTAGGATTGAGTTGGATTTGTGTTTGAGCACTTGATTTCATCTCCAAGCTTGTTCTTCGTGAGCATTTGTTACTCTTGGAGGTTGAGGACTCCTAGACGGCTAGGAGGTCGCCTCTGAGCCACCGGAGCTTTGTGTGGTTGGTCGTAGGAAGTTTGTGAAGGCATTCCGCCTCCGAAAGGAAAGGGATCAAGAAGTGAAGCCGTGAGTGCAAGGTGCAACACCCATGACTAGCGGGTTGAAAGAGACCCCGTGTCTTGGGTGGCCAAGGCACGCCAGCGAGTGCAAAGTGCAACACCGGAGGAAAAGGGTTGAAAGAGACCCGGCTCAAGTGTGACCGAGCCGCCTCAGCGGAGACGTAGGATCCTCAAGGATCCGAACTTCGGTGAAAAATCATCGTCTCCAAGTTTGCTTCTTACTCTTGCTTTAGTATTTGATTTTGAATCTTGAAATTGCTCGATCTACTTTTCTAGTGAGTTTTCGGCTAGACCTCTATTTGCTTCAAGTATTCTAGGCTAACTAGTTTAATTTGGTGTATTTAATATCCTCAAATAGCCTAGATATCATTTATGAGCTATGTGCTCGGAGGATTGGAATATCCGAATAGAACTTGGATACTCAAATAATCTCGGACTATCCGAATATAATCTCGGACTATCCAACCACTCGGACGATCAAGTATTATTCGGACATTCAAGTTTTGTATTCATTGCAATTTAGTTTACAAATTTTAATTCGCCTATTCACCCCCTCTAGGCGACATCCTGTCCTTTCACAATCCTTGATATTGAAGGTTGAAATAGGTTCTTGACATCCATAGAAAGGTGCATATAAAGTTTCATGGGGTTTGGATCAGTCGATCAAAAGTTATACCCATTTTGGTTTTGAAATCTTGTTGATGTTATTGTTCATCCCCTGATTTTACTATTCATTGATAGTACAAGGATTTACGTGGCTATAGTGCTAGAGTTACGGTTTATTCAGGTATTACCGGTCTTTTAACTTCAGTAGTGCCGCCCCAGGCTGATTTACTTTGAAAATTTATCCTTCTACTATCTTTGATCAAGTGTGATTTTGGTTAGTTCTTTTAAGAGGGGAGGGGGAATAATTTGTGATCATTCACTCTCCTCTGATTGCTATTTCCGGTCCTTCAAGAGGACTAGTAGGTTGAGCTTAGTGAGGTTGGGTAGCTAGTTATGATGTACACAATGTCTCTCATATCTAGTAAGAGGAAGCCAATAAACCAAGTGAGGATGCCAAAATTTTATAGGTGTGTGAAATTCTAAAACTTGGTTATAAAAATTAAATTCAAGTCGGATAATTAGATTAGGTCGGATCATCAATTGGATAAATTCAACAGAGAGCATGTCCTGAAATTTTTAGTGGGAATCAGATGAGTGACCTATAGCAAGAATAACAACGATTTTACAAGGATATGTGTTGAAATTTCAATGAGAGTCAGATGATTCGAGTGATCGATAGCATAGGTTGGATCAATTTTACATAGAAGTGTTCGAGTTGATCTACATGTGTCAGATAATCCGAGTCGATCGGACTACCAATTGGATCAAGTTGACAATGAAAATGCTCTCGAGCTTTTGCACTAGCTCGGATGATTCAAACTAGTCAGATGATCTGAGTTAGGCCAGATGATCCGAGCGTGTGTAACGGCTATATTGTTGACCGTTAGAAGCTTTTAAGCTAGATAATCCGAGTGGGTCGGATGATTTGACTCAAAGATGTATTTTGAAATTTTTTGTCTACTGGCTAGTTTCTGAGAAGAAGAGTTATATATGGACCCTATGGGGGTTCAATCGAGAGGGCTAGCGACTCCATCTCTGCATTCATCTTATTAAGGAGCTTGAGGACACTTTAGAGCATGGATTGAAGACCTTTGAGGGCATGAGAAAGTAGATTGGCCTAGTTGTTCATCACTCCTAGTTACTTGACCATGCTGCGTTCAAGTAAGCGTTTGGACTTATTACTCTTGAAGATTAGTAGCTTAGCTTGAAGGCATTTGGCTCAGTGACCTTTATTAGAGGCGTTTATGGAAGGCACCAAGAAGCTTGTGAAGGTTTAGAGTCCACCTATCCGGAGTAGAGAAGGACTACCACGAGTAGACAGCCTGATTCTTGTGAGAGTGCTCCAACAAGGAGTAGGGGAGATTGCTTGCTTCTTGTCTCTTTTACGTTTCCTTATTTACTTTGTTGTATTTCAATTCTTAGATCATTAGAATTATGTATGGTTAGAACTAAATTGCAAAACTCCACTGGAAACCTAGGCACTTAGGTTGGGCAAATAAAAATTAGAATTTTAGTTAAGCCTTTGTTAAAGAAAGAATCCTTATTAATCTCTTCTTGGACATCCGATCCACTTCAATGTACATGAATTATATTACAAAATCTACAATGGTCCTATACTTTTGCACCAACTGGTTGGGCTCATGGTCAATGCTGTAGCATCCGAAGGCTCGAGAGGTGATGTTATCAGCATGCCAATCACCGGAAAATTATACTCAGGGATCTCTTCAGCAAGCATGGGTGTAGATTTAGTAACAGGCTATGTGTGGATTGAGACTTTGTGTTTCGTATTTTTATGGCTTGTTGCAACTTATTTCAGTACTTGTCCCAATCATTACTATGGCATTTTTGCTGTAATATTGTAATAAATAGTAGGTTGTGTGCATCTTATGATGCAGAGGTCGAGAGATAATAAAAGCTTCCATTATCTAAAAAAAATACTACTCATTAGGGCTCGTTTGGCATTCAGGGAGTAGAAACCTAGGGATACAAATCCCAGGAGGGGAATCTAATGGCTTTTCATAATCCAGGGATAAATCTTCCCCTCCGGGAAATAATCCCCGAGACCCATTTGGCAATGAACAGGGACAAATATCCCAGCCATCCAAAAAAATTCAAAAAATTCAGGAAAAAATCTAGAAAATTCACCACTAATAAGCACGTAATATTATGACTATCATGAAACAAGATTAGATAGGAAAAGCAAATAACAGTATCAGTAATAAGCACGGAGTAGCACTAGATTGCAATTACAGATTTGACCGAACAAAAACAACAGTAAAAACATCAGTATCAAACATCTCTGCGATTTAGACTGAAATTTAGACCGAACAGCAGTAAAAAACATCAGTATCAAACATCTCTGTAGTAGACTGAAATTTAGACTGAACATCAGTATCAAACATCTCTGCAATTTAGACTGAAATTTAGACCGAACAGCAGTAAAAATTGAAAATTTAGACTGAACATCAGTATCAAACATCTCTGTAGCCCAGATTGAAATTTAGACTGATCCCAGAATGTTGTAGGGTTTTCAATCAATTATTCCAGTCAGCCATCAGAGAAGTAATCTTTCCTGCAAAGGAAATGAACAACAACCATGTTATCTTATTCTTATGAGATACCAAACAATAAATGAGGAAACATGTCTTAGCTTCACAACAAACCTTATTTTACAGAAAGTCGATACAAGCTTGTCTGCCATTGCAACATTAACATTGAAAAGGTTCCAGTTTTTACAGAACATTGTAGCATTACAAAGCAATGAGATGAGCAAGGATTACAACAGAAGCATGGAACTAAAGAAGAAAACCCCACTTTTGACCATAAGATCCAAATTACTTCATTGCGGATATATGATCACTCATTTCAATTAAGGAAGTTTTAGAGTATACAAAATTACGAGATGATTCCAAAGCAAGCAACAAATGCACACCATACAATGAATAAGCATGTGAGCAAAGACACAAGAATGAATGGTATAATAATGGGCATGTTGTCTGAAACGTAGGCACAGAAATTACCTAGAGAGTAAGAATTTCGCTCCTGATCCAAAGAAGGCGAACACTTGGGTTCTTTGTGTTCAAAAAGATCTCCCTATTCAGCTCACATTTGAATAGTCTCAGTGCCTTTGCCTTCTCCTCATCCGTCACTCTTCAATTGACTCTAAAGCAAATGACACACTTCCCAATTGAGTACTCAAAGATCATTCCTTTTTATTCCACTAAGTTCATTTGCAAAATTCTTTGTTTGCTCCTTTTTGAACTCTAGATAGCTTTCAAGAACCCCAGCAATCTGATTTTGTTTGCGCTTTCTTCCATGAATATCTTCTTTATGCCCAGAAGAAGCAGATGGTGCATGTTCTACTTCATCAACTTCTAGATGAGTACTTGATATTTCTTGACCTTCTGAAGTAGCAAGTAGAGGGTTCAAACCAACATTGACTTGTACTTGATCAACTGGAGGATCGCTTGGATCAATTGATGTGATATTCATGTCTCCAGTTGCTGTACTTCCTATTTAGATGAGAGCACAATAAGGAACATTCAAATGACATAATTAGATTTATAATGCAAATAGAAACATACCTTCATACAATGTTGCCAGATAGTTAAACAGAGAAAATGGCCTATTTTGGAACTTTTTTGTCTTTGGATAAGCCTATTAGATGAGAACACAAAATATAGTTAGAACGAATATATAGCAGAAAAAAGAAATAATAAAGAAAATGGTGGGTCTTACAGAAATTATTCTGTCCCAAATAATTGGTTCGGCAATAATCATTGAAAGAGAATCATTCCATCCAACACCGCTTTGCTTCCGTGCATCTCGTAGGGCCTTGTAGTTCGCTTTCAGTTCCTTCTCTTTTTCTTGTATTTGTTGCTTTGTGAAACTAACAGTTAGAAATCTTTTATTGAACTTTCTGGTTATACTCTTCCATCCTTCAGTAACCCACCCATTCTGTCCTCTAAACTTGGACTGGTTATGGTCAAGTAGTATATCAACAAGAGCTTTCTCATAGGAGTAGTTCCATGATGCTCTTGACCCTTCCTTATACATAGCTACACTTACCATGACAAAATTTGTATTAGTAATCTACTAATTATAGTATATTTATTAGTAATCTAGTAATAACACCTAGGGAGCATACCTAAGATTAATTGTTGTAATCAGCCCACATTTGCATTGCAATTTGGTCTCTAAGATTGCTACCAGCACTTAATTCCATAGTATCTGAGTCATTTACGTCGTCGCCCTCTGGCATAGGAGCAAACTCGGATGGATCAATGTTATTTGGTTGATGATCCAACCATCCCTCTTCACCATTTTGACCACGAATAATGTTATGAAATGCCACGGCAGTAGCTGGGATCTTAATTTGAGTCGTAATTGGATAAAAGGTGCCAACTTTTAGAATAGGGAATCGCTTCTTGACAACACCAATACCCCTTTCGATATGGTTGCGAAGGATAGCATGGCGATGGTTGAACAATTCTTTGTAATCTATATAGTTACTTCTTTGAGATGAACGATGCCTCCTAAATTCGCTGAGATGGTAGCGAACTCCTCGATATGGGGTAAGGAAAAAAGGCGTGTTGGCATATCCACCATCCACAAGAAAGAATTTTCCTTCTGGAACTTGAAACCCTTTGTTAATAGCGGATCGAAGGACTCCATATCCTGGTGACCCTTCCCACCCACTTGAGATAAATGTGAAGTTCAGATCAAAATCACAAGCTAACATCACATTTTGGGACAAAGTACCCTTCCTATTCCTAAAAGGAGCAGCTCTATCTTCAGCAATGGTGATAGGTATATGTGTTCCATCGATGGCACCGATGCAATTCCGAAAATATGGCCAAAATCTAGGATCAGACACAATCTTTACATGAGGTTGGATTGAACTTGGGAACTTGACAAATGTACGAGTCAAGGTAGGAATGATATCAAACACTTCCTTAATTTTTCTATGAATTGTTTCGCCACTATGCTGAAATGCCTTTTGAAGATCTTGATTGCTAGCATTGTGGGACATCATATACATGAACATCCCTAGCTGCTCCTCAATGGCAACACCCCTTGTGTCCCTCAACAAATTCTCTCTTCTCAAATAATGAGCAGTGGCCGTAAATATATGTGGCTCTAAATATATGTGGCTCCATCCGAAACTCAGTCAAACACCAACTCTCAAGGCCTTCTAAGATCTCCTTAATTTTTTTAGCACCGGTAAGAGAAGATGTATGGACTGGTCTTTTTCCTTCGAAAAGGGATGAAAGCAGAACAGGAACCAGTACAAGAAATAGCTCGTCATCCTCCTCCTCTTCCTCAAGCATAAACTTCCTAATTAATTCCTTTGTAGCGGCCATTTGCTAATAAATAGACTATACATCAGAGAGGCTTTAGGCCTTTAGTAATTCAGTTTGAAATTCAGAACAAGTAATTTAGTTTGAACGTGTAGATAGGAAATTCTACTGACACAATGTATGTAAAAGAAAACTGGGTGTGAGCCTGTTGCATGTAATCTTGATGTCGAAATTAGAAAATGCAAGAAAATCGAGCATAGTATGCAGAAGCAAAACAAAGGTCCACTCAACTTCGCCTCTGCTCAAACAACACGTTTTCACGACCAACACTGGATCAAGTGCCTTGTCTAATTTTCCTTCTTTGTCAATGCAACCAACAAAGTTTCTCCAAATCATTAAACAAAACCATTTATAACATTGAAGATACACTGAAATTGCATTGCCTTTACATGTATTATGAAATTCTCTATTTAAATCATAGTACTGCAAATCTGAAATACACTGAAATTCTCTATCTTAATCATAGTACTGAAAATTCACATTCAAGCATAGTATTGAAATCATAGTACTGAAATCAGAATTTCCAAAATTCTGAAATTCTCAATCTAAATCATAGTACTGAAAATTCACATTCATTGAAACAGAAGGAGGAGAGGAAGAACAAGGATTTGGGAAACTTCACAACAAGGGAAAGAACAAGAATCCATACCTACGGTTCCCGCACGAACTTGCAGATCTGCAGATCCTCTACCCCGGTGAAGTCTTTTGGCGACTCCTTGCTCTCCCTCCTCTCCCAATCAATGAATCTGGACCCTCCTCTTCTCCTTCTCAGGTATACACTCGTGATAGCAGCAGATCTAAGACATAGCAAAGGAGGAAGAGGATGAAGAGAACGAGCTCACAGTAGATGAGGAGTAGATGAGGAAGAGGAGGACACGAGAGGAGCCGACTTGAGAGGCGCTGGTTCCGTCGGGCGAGGAGAACTTGCGGATCTGCGCTGGCTCCGTCGGGCGAGAAGGCGATGGCGGCGCTGGCTCCGTCGCGCGACGGTGGAGATAACCCTAGCTCTCTCCGGATGCGGGTGCGAGGCGAGGGGGTGGCGCCGGTAGGGCGAGGGGGAGGCGCCGGTAGAGCGAGGGCGAGGACGGAGGCGACGCGAGAGAGATGGGAGGGCGAGGCGGAGGCGGAGTGAGGGAGACGGGCGATGCTTCCACTGGTCAGGCGAGGATGAATTCCGGGGATTGGACGGGGAAGGGCCACGAATTCCAGCGATGGGCTTCAAATGGAGCAATAGCTCGGCCGGAAAACTTTCCATGCCCACGAATCCAGGGATCAGGCCGGGATCCCTGCGGGGATTGGGCTTCCCAAATGAGCCCTTAGAAGTTAGAAACAAAAAACAAAACAAAGAATTGAGATGTAACCGAATGGATGGTATGAAAACCACCGAGAACCACATGTTCCCGGTTAGAACATATATGCGCTAAACGATGGAGTCACTGTTCGCTTACCACATCTTTAGAATGCTCATCGATCATTTAGTTTTTTATAATTTTTTATTTTAATAAACAAACACCAATTTAGAGTCCAAATTATATTATAATTCAGAAGTGGTTTAAATTTGTTTGATTTAGTAAATGTTAAACAATCAAATTAACATCGTAGGAAGTGGATGGTATAATGACTTCAGGACTCATATATCATATCTAAACTATCGCATTAAATAAGACCGTATCGCCACGTAGTATGCATTTGGTTTTATTGTGTGAAATGTAAAAACATTCACATAACATTAGTACAGTAAATATTAATTTTCTAATGCATTTACATAGATACATATATACAAGTATTTTTTTCGATAAAGGAAGCTTTTATTAATCTTAGTAAATTACATTAAGGTGATACAATTATACTAAGAAGACTCCCGGCCTCTACACAGTTAGGGTGTACACAGCCAAACACACACACACAAGAAAAGACAAAGGAACCGTCGCGGCAAACTACATCACGCAATATTGTCTTCAAGACTATCCACCATCATAGCAACACTTGGACCACGATAAAAGCTCTCCAATGACAACGCCTCCAAGAAGGACTCGTCGCTGCACGCACCGCCATTGCCATGATCCAACCAAGAAGGCTAGATCAAAGGTTTTCACCTCGGAGAGTAAATCCTCATACTACAAAATAATGCCTTCAACAAGGCCATTGCCAGGCACAACCAACTAAGGTCAGACCTAGAGATTTCTCCCTGAAGTCGAAGTACTGAGATCCCAGTGTTGCAACCACCCTCATTCCAAACTAGTGCCACCATACCACTTAATCTTAGCCAATAGCAACGGCCACCTTCTCAAGGCCAGACAAACAATTTTTAGATGTTCGACTCTACGATGACAGATTCGCAAGCTAGCCAATAGGCACACGATCATCAAGTCCATAGAGTGCATCTAAAAAATGAGTTGTGTCGCTTAAGAAAAGCGAATCCGCGAATCGATGCTAAGATGACATAGGTCAAAAGAAATGTATGAACAACGCTAGTAAGAGATGAAGACGCTGAAGCGAAGAGTAGTCACCTAGATCGCCCATCATCCACAAGTTGCCGAAGCCAGCCACCAGCACCAGTGTTGGCAACAACAAGTGAGGGGATCCAACCTAAACCACCATAAGGCACCGAGGGGCCAGCAGCTGCCATCGCCCGCCAGGCCACCCAGTCGTCGCCACTATGAAGGATCTGACGCCGACCCTCAAGCCGATGTATAGGTGGGGCGCCGTACCCGGGAACAGCGATTGACATCCGGCCGGCAAGGCTCCCACCAAGAACAGCTAAATCCAGGGGCCGAGAGCACGGATCCGAAGAGGGGCACCAAAGATTCGGCCGCCAGGCCACCGGAGAGGAGAGCGCAACCACAGAGGATTGAGGGTGGGGAAGGAGCCCCCACCAGCGCCTAGGCCGTCTTGGCCACCACCCATGGGAGAGGTGGTGTATTTGGTCATGGGCGCCAGATCCGCCCCGCCACCGACAAAGACCAGATCCCGAGCCAATGAGCTATGACTCCAATCGGCGGACGCAGTCTCCTCATGATGAGCCGAGCTCAGCCCCCTCTCCTTGGCCGCCCCCGTCGCGAGGAGGGGACGCCATGGCACCCTCCCGTCGTCCCCTCGCGGATCTGGGCACTCGAGTCTATGGGGCATGATTGGCCCCGGCGCCGCCTTCTTCGGAAGTTGTACGGGCCTCCCGCGAGCTCGCTCCGGCAGCGACATGGCAGAGAAAGGGTGGGGAGGAGGTGTGGCGGCGGCTAGGGCTGAGGTGCCGCCCGAGTCGCCAGCGCAGAGGCGACGCCCTACATATATCTTTGACAGGCCCAGTTATGAGAATTACTCTATAACATTGCAGCAAATTTCTGTTTGCAGAGAGTACAAAATTTAGAACGGCGTGATGTTATGAGGTTTCGAAAGGACTCTTCGGTATTTCTAGCCTTCTAGGACATTCTTTGGATGGAGCACTCAAAGTTGAGCGTGAGAATCTGCAATTCCGGTGATATTTTCCACATGAATCACGGCATTGTTCTTCAAGAAATCTGAGTACCAATATGCAGACAGCCTTGGTTGCCTTCGCCGTTCTTGGTTCTGGAAATCGATAGCGACAAGGCCAAAGTGTCTCTTGTACCCACCGAAAATCTCATAGAGATCCATCAACGACCATACCGCGTATCCTTTGACATTGGCTCCATCCCTGACATCAGCCATACATGGCCAAAGTTCGTGAGCCAAAACATCCAAGAATTATGGAAGTGTGGAGAAAATTATACCATTACCTGATGGCTTTCAATGTGCTAGCAATGTACTTCTTCAGGAAGTCAATCCTCTCTACATCCATCAGGGTGTCTTCTGCTTGTCCACAGCCTGAATGATGCAACTCCAGGTCAAATTGTTGGCAATTAACTTGTGCATTAGAAAGTGAGTACTTCTGAACTTGTAACGTGATGTGCGGACTACATCTATATTAGAGGTTATATTGGAAAGAAGGATCACCGTTTTCTTGGATATAAAACGAGATATTCCCGTACTTTTCCCGGAGATATTTGAATACATGCTCTAGCCCCTGAGGATCAACCATTCTGCCAGGTAGATACTGCTTCAAAGTGCACCATTTTCAGCAGTCATAGTCATGGCAAATAAAACCTTTCCTAAAGCTGGAAGGAATCGCGCCCTCCGCACCGTTTGAGCCGAGCCGCGGCTCGGCTCGAGCCAACCGGTCGGCTCGGCTCAAAAACTTTTTTCGCGGTTTAGTCCTTTTGTTAATTACGAATAGGTCTTTTGCGATTTTTTGTGAGAGGAAGATTTTTCTCTCTAAATTCGCGTTCGGGTCCCTCGTGCGCTATTTTACGAAAAGAACCTCCCGTTAAATTCAAATCGCGAATAAGCCCTTTTTTAATTTTTAAAGATAGCGGACAGGTCCAAAAACGTAACATTCAGGTCCTTACTCTTTACGTCTAGGTCCTTTCTCCGTTTTTCTCGAGAAAAAATGTTTTTGTTACTAGAAATATATGTGCAGCTCTATCTTTAGACTTTTTTCCCACCTCGATTTTACATCTCGATCTCTAATATTTTTAAAGCATGTATTATTACTCCACGGACGCGTCGGTCTCTGATATTTTTTAAAACATGTATTATTACTCCATGAACGCGTAGAGTGTTAAGCTCGACAAAAGAAAGTTGTCATCTCTAATAATTTTTCGTCCTTTTCCCTCTAAACTTTTTCCCCACCTCGGTTTTCTAGCTCGGTCTCCAATATTTTCTAAATAATTTGTCAAAAGAGATATTTCTAAAGCTCTATCTCTCTACTTTTTTCCCCGTTTCGCTCATTATTTTGACGATTTAAAAAATAAAATGCTGACGAAAAAAGAAATCCCTACGAAAAAACGACACGCGCGGCGTGTTGCACCGCGAGTCTCTAATATTTTTTAAAACATGTCCTTTCTCCGTTTTCCCGAAAAAAAAGTTTTTGACGCCAGAAATATTTGTGCAGCTCTATCTCTAGACTTTTTTCCCAGCTCGATTTCCCATCTCGATCTCTGATATTTTTTAAAACATGTATTATTACTCCGCGAACGCGTCGATCTCTAATATTTTTTAAAACATGTATTATTACTCCGTGAACGCGTAGAGTGTTAGGCTCGACAAAAGAAGGTTATCATCTCTAATAATTTTTCGCCCTTTTCCCTCTAGACTTTTTCCCCGCCGCGGTTTTCCAGTTCGGCCTCCAATATTTTCCAAATAATTCGTGGAAAGAGATATTTCTACAACTCTATCTCTATTTTTTCCCCATTTCAACGTTTTAAAAAATAAAACGCCACCGAGAAAAAAAATTCCTACGGAAAAACGACACGCGTGGCGTAACACGCCGCGAGTTTTTAATATTTTTAAAAACATGTATTATTACTCGGCGAACGCGTAGAGTGTTAAAATCGACAAAAAAAAGGTTGACATCTTTAATAATTTTTCGCCCTTTTCCTTCTAGACTTTTTCCTTGCCATGGTTTTCCAAATTTCGGTCTCCAATATTTTCCAAATAATTCATCGAAAAAATATTTCTACAGCTGTATTTCTCTATTTCCCCCCGTTTCGCTCATTATTTCGACGATTTAGAAAATTAAACGCCGCCGAAAAAACATTTTTTCCTTTCGAAAAACGACACGCGCGGCGTGTTACGCCGTGGAAAATTTACTAGTTGATACCTACTCTGCAAATGTTTAGGTAAATTCAGTGGTACGGTCAGTGCACCTGTGCAGCAGATGGCCCATCCTTGGTCTCTGCAAAAGATTGACAACCATGTACATGCAAATGAGCAATCTTCAGAAATATTCAGAAGACATACTGATGTTTACAAGCATTTGAACCTCTGAACAAAGCTCCAATGTCAGCAGCTTGGTCTCGGACAGGCATTTTTGACACAGAGGGATTGTTGACCGCATAAATGGAACTGTAGTGGTTCAGTCCGATGAAGTCAAATGCGCCAGTAACCAGCTCAGATTCATAGTTGGAGAAGGATGGAAGGCGGGAACCGACGGCCTTCTTCATGGTCTCCGGGTAGTCCCCAAACAGAAAAGGGTGCAAGATGCTGCAGTTGGTGGACTTAAGCTGTTAGGATTCAGGAAACAAGAATGAGGTCAAACAGTAACAATATATCAGTTCTATACTGCTCACACTTCAAATCTGGTAATAACAAGTTGTCTCCCACACGAACATGGCATGCAGTAACAGAATTGACATACCAGCCGAACAAGTAGTCATTTGCTCTTTCAGTCGCTTGGATATCTTCAACCAAGTCTGTCAGTGGATAGATACACAAGGAGTACAGGTTTATGCCCACAACGCCCTTCTGTGCAGCCTAAAACCGAAAACACAGCAACAAAATAGATCCCCTATATATGTTTTGAGCAATACAAAATTCATCCACCCATCCTTAATGTCATGTAAATTCAGAAGAAACAGAAAGCTTTGCAAGGGATGAACACTCACCTGGTACTTTTCCCGGTAAAGCCTGACGGCTGACGAGTGAGCTAGTAGGCTATTGTGTAGAAACAAGTACGGCTCGACAGTGGAGTTGCCAACCGTACAGTCATATCCAAATGGGTATGAACAATGGTTTGGGGGAGAAATTCCAACGTCGTAGGATCCTTGAGCGAGGATGTTTGGTTCGAGTATAGTTGTCCAATGCACAACCCTATCGCCAAACTCACGAAAACACACGTCGGCATATGCTGTGAAGTCATCTCTACAAAGGAAGAGGAAGTCAGGTCGTACTATACAAAGCATTTCATGTGGTTCTCATGACTCCGTGTAATTTGATCAGAGTCACTTTGGAGTAAACTACAACTTACACAATTCCGGGGCTAAGCCATCCACCATACTCGTCTTCAAGGATTTGGGGAAGGTCTAGGTGGTAGATCACAGCGTGTATCTGAATACCTGCTCAGGGATAGGAAGGATGGAAAATAAAAGGATAGCGTAAAAAGTTATCAACAAGCATTTGATTGGCATCCTGTTAATTGTGATTGTACTAAATTACGTACTGCTCAGACCATGGATTTTGATAAACTTACTTACTTACAATGCTTGCGGTACTATATAAATCAAACTATTGTTGGAACTACTAGGAAAATCTTAGGGTATGTTTGGCAGGGATTCAGCTTCTCCAGATTTGTGAATTTGGTGAAGCTGAAAATTCTAGATTCACCAAATTCGTGAAGTTGAAGCTGTTAATACATTAAGAGTGTTTAGATAGATCATCTTGTTTACATTTTAGACTAAAAATATAAACTTAATTCATTTTATTTTAACCTACAAGTTTCAGATGAAGTTGAAATCTGGAGCTCTACCAAACAGACCCTTACTGACATTGCCAATGTAGCTCGATCACTGTCGTTTTTACATTTATTCCTTGGTTTATATAGTCAAATTAGATTACAAACCAATTCAACAAATTAACTAACTAAATCTTATCTTTTTGAACTAACTAAATCTTATCTCTTAACCAATGTCAAGATTATATCTAACATTTTATCCCTAATTTTGACACACCAACTCTTACTCATACTTGACACAAGACAGAGAACACATCTCCTTAACACACCACAGGGATCTTGGTCAATGTCCTCGGCTTTTACCGACGACACAGATGCCAAAACCGCCGACACAGGGTTGTGTCGTCGGCCTGCCGACGACACAAGTCCCACGACACAAAGTCGACGACACAAGCAACCTATGTCGTCGGCTAGAACAAACCCCGACGACACAGATGCCATCCGGGGCCGGCCCGACACCCAGACGTTTGTCGTCGGTAACCTCATCGCTGCCGATACAGATGTCGAAGCTGTGTCGTCGGCTTTACCTGGGGCCGAGGACACAGATCCCTACTGGGTTTGGGGCAGAAGCTGTCGTTGTCGTCGGCTTCATTAGGGCGGCCGATGAGATATCACATCGTGTCGTCGGCTTTACCTGGGGCCGAGGACACAGATCCCTCTTGGGTTTGGGGCGGTCGTCTTTGTCGTCGGCTTTATTAGAGCGGCCGACTGATCGATGATATCCTCGCACTTGAACGTTCGGTGGCCCCTTCTTCACGATCTTGCCTTTGCGAAATGCCTTTTTGATTCCTAAATGGGTGCTTGGCTCAGAAACAACGGTGATAGTCGAACCAACAGACTTACCCCATTTTTCAAGGTGAAAGCATCGGTGTTACACAGGCATATAGGGCATGACAACTTTCCATGCGTGCTCCACCCCGAGAACATGCCATACGCAGGAAAATCGTGTATTGACCACAGGTATGCGGCACGCATCCTAAAGCTCTCCCCCTTGTAGCTATCATGTGTCAAGACTCCTTTAGTCCACAGGTCAGTCAGCTCTTCTACCAGAGGTTGCATGAATAGATCTAAGTTTTTTCCAGGAGACTTAGGCCCAAGTATTATAACAGAAAGAAACATGTACTCTTCTTTCAAGTAGAGTTGAGGCGGCAGGTTGTACGGGATTGCGAACACCGGCCAGCACGAGTATGGGTGCGCCATCATATTGAATGGCGTGAACCCGTCGGTCGAGAGGCCTATACGCACATTCCTAGGCTCCGCCAAAAATTGAGGTGTTGTTGGTCAAAGTGCCTCCAAGCTTCGCATCGACGGATGAATCATCACGCCTCCTTTCTCGCTTGCCTCTTTGTGCCACCTCGTGTGTCTCGCCGTGGCCTTGGACATGTCTGATGCCGCAGACGTTGAGTGATCGAAAAAAGCGGAATGTTTTCCGCCACCGTCGTCTGTCTCATTCCACGTTCTGTACATTTAACTTCCTCATACCGACTCTCATTACAATGCTTACTGAAGAGTCGGCCCGAATCGGTCTTCCAATAAAGCATGCGAACTTTGGGCAATAGTCTATCCTCTCGCACGGCATGCCTAACACGCGAAGAAGCTTCTTCGACTCGTAAAGATTCGGAGTCATCTTGTGTCCACTCGGAAGGAGGCTATCCAAATAGTTGCAAAGGTCGTTGAAGCAATTGGTCGACAGGTTGTACTTGGTTTTCACCGCCATTAGACGCGACAACTCGCCGAGAGTACAACACATCGGTATGCTCATGCAACAAGCAACTTGGCGAGAATCAAGGAGCTTCTCGAATTGTTCGGCAAGTGGCTCGGACTCTTCCTCGGGAGAGATCGTGGCGAACCACATCATCCGTGAGCTCGTCTAATCTATCAACCCGACTTTGTCGTAGCCCTCTTCAAAATCCACGGGGCCACACACCCACGGACGCTTCCTCTCGCCATGAGCTACCCATACAAAGTAATTTGGTTTGAAGCCATGCCTACACGGTGATGGCTAATATCCTTCTTGGTCCTCTTCTCGGTGTTCACGCATGCGCAAGGACACCACACCATCACGCATTAGGGTCGGGAATCTTCGAAAAGCATCATCCACGAATGCTCTAGCCTTCTCGATCCACTCGTCCGTGTGTCTCCCGGACTTCATCCAACCATCGTACATCCACCGCCGATCTTCCATCCAAAGATCGCTACTACATAACGTCAATGCATGCATCCAAATTTCAGATTTAGACAGGTTTAGGCCTTGCTAAATAGGAGGGCTTACCCACCATCGATGTGGGCTTAAATCTGATGGTGGGCACGAGGGTGCTCGGTGAATTCTGCAAGATAACCCGTTGTTCTCCGAGTGCAACGACGGTACGGCGTACCACTTATGTTATGCACTAGGAGAGCGACAAGGAAATATCAGGAATCCCAACTCGTACACCCTCGTGTCACGACCATCGTTTGCTCAAGCAAGACATCCGTGGGTCAGTCCAAAACATGGACACTCGAGAGCGCAACACTTTTCGTAATGGAACCCAACGAATCACCATCCGAGCTCCTTACGAAAATATGCGGCGCCCGAACGAGTTTAACTCGCTCGGTTGGCGTTCTTGAAATTATTACAAATTTATTAGAAATTTGGCAAAGACCTCCCTAAAACTAGGACATCCACTCGGCAGACAAAAGCGATATTTAATATAATAACAACCACATATAGCAACTAATACCCAAAGACTTGATTAACATTAATACCACGTGTCATTGACACCTTGCATGAGCATTCTAAGACAAGACACATATCCAAAACCGGGGCTAAGGTTCATATTATGCATCTTGTTACATACCTTGGCCATCAATACATACTTTAATTAATTCATTGGCACACTCTTATAAGCATTTGCAAGCTAGATCTATATATGCATCTATGCACATACATTGAAATCGAAAACTATTAATTTCAAGCTGTAGTCATACATTCAAACATATAAGCTAGCAAACTTAATCTATCTGATAGATCAATGGGTGTAGTTAAAGTAACAAGCATTGGCAAATTAGTTAAACTTTCCCACATGAAACATTCATTCAGCAATAGTGAATTATGTCTGGTTTTAAATTATCACTAACTAAGAAATAAGAAGACCTCAAGCTCTCAACTACATTGTTTCCCCCCTTTCTTTTCTAGGAAGGGTGTCTGCGCTATGTAAGTGCTTTCTCCTAATCTGTTGGTTACCAAAACACACACACACACACAATTCTTTGGTTTGACTCATTTCATCCAACAGTGAATTCAAATCAATCATCATCTTTATATTAAATCCACTCAAATATACTAGCCCATAGCAAACATTAAACCAAGGATGACATGGCAGCATGCATCAATGTTATATCGGTACAACAGCATGAAAAATCAATTGTCTTAACTTTCATCAACTTTGTTGTGTGAAAATCAACCTAAACGTCTGAAATCTCAAATCAAGTTACAAAAGAACTGGTATGAAGATGTAGATTAAAAAAGCGAGCGTAGCCAACGCCTTTCATACAAGAGCATTAACTTAAAAATGTAATTCGTTTCCCTTCTCATTCAATGTCATAATGGGCTAATGGCACACCATAGGCTAGCAAAATGACTAAAATTGAAGTAGCGGCAATAGGAATTGACACAAGCTTGAGTTATCCGCCGTAGAGGACGCGGGAGGCGGCGGTGGGCGGAGGCGGGCGGGCCGGGAGGTGGAGGCGCCACGAGGACGCCGAGGCGGGCGGCGCGGCGGCGAGGCGCCGCGGAGGCGGGCGCGGGGAGTGGAGGCCGGGTCGGCGGGCGGGCCAGTCGCCACGAGGATGCCGAGGCGGGCCGGGCAGCCGAGGCGCCGGTGGAGGCGAGGCGCGGCGGGCGGGCGGGAGGCGGGCCAGCATGGGCGGGAGGCGCCGGCCAGATGCCGGAGGCGCGGCAGTGGCGGAGGCGCGGGCCAGATGCTTTGAGGCCCGGCAGGGCAGTGGAGGCACCGGTGAGGCGGGCCCGGACGAGGAGGCGGGCCACGGCAGTGGAGGCGAGAACGGCGAAAATCGCGAGCGGCAGAGAGAAATGGCGAGCAGGAGAGAGAGACAGAGAGTCAAGTTCACGCACGGGGTGATAACGGCCACATCTGTGTCGTCGGCCACCCTTAAGCCGCCGACACAGACACCGGTCTACACTTGTGTCGTCGGCCACCCTTAAGCCGCCGACACAGACACGGGTCCACATCTGTGTCGTCGGCCACACTTAAGCCGCCGACACAGACACGGGTCCGACCAGGGTTTAAAATTTTGTTTTCGATTCACATTTTGAAAATAGGTGAAATTTAAAATTTCGATGAAATCTCAGAATTTCAGATGAAATTCGATCAAAATTCACAAAGCAAATTTAAAATCCAGAATTTTTAAATGAAATTTTTGAAATTTTGACCTAAATTGCGAAATCTCAAGAAAATTCAACCAAGTAAAAATAGTTAAAATGATGTTATACTTTTTTAAAATCTTTGTGGATGGTCCTAACATATCATTAATATTTTCACAAAAATTTCAGATGATAATCAATCTTGAGTAATTTTAAAAATTATGGCGATGTTATTATCACGATAAAAGGCGATCGGTAAATTTTAACCGAATGAAAATTAGTTCAAATCACCCTTAAGCCGCCGACACAGACACGGGTCCTACGTACACAGCGTGCAATAGACAATGTAGTGTCCGCGGTTAACAGAGAACCGACGACACTGGGTCCCATTCACAAGATATTAATACCCTGCAGAACGTTCAATAGACATTTTTAAGGCCAATTTAAGATTCCTAGAACATGCACAACCTATTCCAGCTGATTGCTCGCTCTTCTTTCGCCCGGCATTTCATCGTCACAACAAATTCTTCTGAAAACTCAAGGAGAGTAATAGAGTCGCCACCACCGTACGTTCTTCTTCGATACTTTTGTAACCTACGACGGGTCGAACGAAACATTTCTACGGTCACTTAAAGGTTTTACAACATGCATAGCCTATTCCAAGTCATTCCTCGCTCTTGCAATTGGTCTGCGTTGGATCGTCACAAGGTTCAACTCAAAGTACTCGAGGTAACGTTACGGAGACACATACACATAGCAATAGTAACATACCAATTAATTAAATAATAAAAATTACATGTCATATAGATGTATGTTGCCTAACAACTATTCTAAAGCTCTATTTAATTTTTCTTAATTTTAAAAACAGCAAAAACATTTTCAAATAGGTTTTACGAATTAATCTGGAATTACTATTGTCGCCGCTAAAATAAAACCGTCGACAAAATTTTATACGTGTCGCTTGGCAAGAATTATCCCGTCGACATAGGCTAATTTTTGTCGTCATTTGTTTCTCTCCGACGACAAAAGTCTTCGTACCCTTGGTTCGCTGAGCATCCTGCGAGTTGGTCCCACATGTCGGAGTGCTGTGTCGGCGGGTTTGTGGTAGCCGCCGACACACCTTGTCTTGGCGGGATCTGAAATTCGAATTTCATCACGCGACGATACTTCCGGTTTGGGGCGGAGTGCCTGTGTCGGCGGGGTTAGTAGGGCCGACGACACAGGTGCGGCTCTGTGTCGGCGGTTTCTTGTGCGGCGGCGCGACCACCCTACTACGCTATATATATCGTCGGTTTTCGATGATGCCGTCGATAGAGGTAAAATTTGTATGGTCGGGCATTTTACCGACGAGAAAAATGTTTTGGCCGAGGACACAGAGCTCGTTTGCTGTAGTGACATTCTGGACTCATTTTTGACGAACTTGACTTTGGACAGTCATCTTTAACGAACTTGACTTTGGACGGTGAACATATCGACGGACTCGACTTTGGATGGCGAATGCATTTCCTCAACGTCCCAGACTCGACTTAGCACACGCAGCGGCTTCCTTTTGATCTTCTCGTACAACATAATCTCTTCTGATGTACACGAGATCTCTGAAGAAACTCACACATGTTTATCTTGTAGACACAACTTGTACAAGAACTCACGTGGTCACACTGTATCTCATGGATAAACTAACACGAGAACGTGTAGCCTTTTTTTTCTTCCTTTGTTGCAAGCATTGTACGGCCACCAGGAGGACGTTGCACTTCGCCACCTGGGACTTCTAGTAGTACGCAGCTACACAAATACTTTGCGCACTCACAACTTGGTGGCTTGCATGTGGACGAGGACCTGCATGCAACCGTAAAACAGGAGCTGACAGTAGCCAAGGCGCCGGCACCCGTACTCGATCGAGGCGCCTCCTCGCTTCTTCAAGCTCTTCGCTTGGCATCACGGCGATCCACATCCTCTACCTTGTGCGTTTCCTCGAGGTCGCTTCATCCTCGTGCGTAGCAAGATCCTCCACCGTCCGTTCGCCTGCCTCTACAACAAGGACCACGCCGTGACGCTACCCAACCTCCTGAGGCGTCCGGCTGCCCTGAGATGGCTGCCCCCGGGATTCTCTTCCTCCCCGAGGCAGCGGCTTGATCTAAAACGTTAGGCTTTGATAACAATTGTTGGTACTAATAGGAAAATTTTGCCGACGTTGCCAATGACCCAATGTAGCTCACCGACGTTTTTCTGTTTATTCCTTGATTTATATAGTCAAGCTAGATTACAAACTAACTCAACAAATTAACCAACTAAATCTTATCTTCCTGAACTAACTAAATCTTATCTCTTAACCAATGTCAAGATTATATCTAACACAAACTAGGTGGGGACATAAAATTGTAAAAAAAAATATTGAAGTTCATTGACCAAGATAAGAAGTGAACGAATGCAGTGTAACTTCTGTAAGACGCTTTGTAGAACTTGGTTTCTATCAATGGAAATCGTAAGAAATCTTTTATAAAAAAATGCAGTGTAACTTGCCCTCTTTCACTAACTCATTTATCACATTGTTGTAAAACTGCAGCCCTTTCGGATTAATTGCTCCTCTCCCATCTACATGATCCAGAATCAAAATCAGTAAATTGGACAATTTAACAACGCTAATGGATGATTTGGTGTTAGTTTTCATACCGGGAATAAGTCTTGACCAAGAAATGCTGAACCTGTAAGCCTTCAGGCCTATGTCTTTTATTAGCTTTACATCTTCCTAAATAGAAACACCAAACAAAGTGGTTAAATAAAAGAGGGCCCAATAAAAAAAATCTTCTCCGCGAACACCCCAAATTGTAGTCAATTAAACTGGCAATTGATCCATTTTTGTCCTTCAGAGTTCAGAGTAACCGCACCTTGTACTTATGATAGCCGTCAGAAGCGATGTCACCGTCGTCGTCATCTGGATTCCTTCCTGTTGCATTAGGACACGTTTTAGTCCAGAATGTAAAGGGTTGAGTGTAAATTTCCAATGAGATTCTTTTTGTTCTTGGCTGGAATTTTGGTTGATGGCCGGTTGCATATAGTAGTAGTCTTGTCAATGCATAATCAGAACAAATCGAAGCCGCAACCTGGAAAAAAAAACGCTTGTGTGATGAGGTATAGAAGAACACCTGAGTGAGCAGAAGTGTCCCAAATGCTCGGGCTCCTCCCATCCTCAGCCGCCGCACCCTCATACTGCACCAAATCGAGATGTCAGCTGAGAGTCTGAGACCTCTGCTATTCTGAATTATCCAAATCAAGAACCAGTGATGGAAAAAGAAATATTGACTCGGGCTGTGCAGATTCAGGGTACCTGATAAGCTGCAGTCCCAGCTCCAAAGGCAAAGCCATCTGGGAAGTCACCTACTGTGAACTGGAATTTGTTGACAGCCACAGCTTGTGCTGAGAGGATAAGCAGCCATGAGAGCAGAAGCAGCAAGCTTTCTTTCTCCATTGTCCCCTTCCCTTATCTTTCCAGCCTGAGTCACAGAAGATATTTATACCAGGTAGAGACGCGCGCGCCGCTGGAAAAATTTTGATCCGAGTTTTTTTTCGTAAAAAAACGTAATTTCATTTTTCTCTGTGGCTTTTTTTTTTTAAAAAAAATAGCTGGCTAGGAGCCATTAGCGATTTTGCATAACTACGATTTTTTCTGTAAAGACTCACTCGAAATCTCCCGAGTTTAAAGAACGGGGTTAAAAATTGGTTGGATAGTCTAAGTTTAAAGAATCGGTGTCTGGGTCGAATTTGTTGAAGCATGGTTTTTTTTACAAAATAACCGAATATAAACGTAATTTTAAATATTTTAGGTCGAAAGAACCGTCGTTCGTGTCGAATTTGCGAAACGACAGGGTTTTTTTTACAAAATAACCAGTGAAAAGACCTGTTCACGATTTTGGAATCTTCTATGGATATAAAGTTATGACCTTCACAAGATGACTGAAACAAATAATGACGAAAATTAATCTAATCCTAATTACGAGATTAATCAGGATTTATGAGGAATTAACCAATCAAACTTTTCAGATCAACCACTAGATGCCCTAGACAGATTTTGAATAGATCAAATCAAAATTATTATGATGAAACTATGAATCAATCTGAAAATAAAACAGGCATGCAAACAAAGAGCGAAAATGAAGAACGAGATTACCAACACATCGACTTACAAATCTTAATCTTTATTGCAGGAATATGTTCACAAGAAAAATTCTCATCGCTGGGAAGATGTTCTTCAGGGCGTCCTTGAAAGTCTGCACCAACCCAGCCGCCGGCATGCATATAATGCGCGGCTGAAGGAAAATCAAAACGCCGCCACAAGCGCCGATCTCCCAACTTGCATGCAAAAGACAACGTCCCAGTGCTTCTAGTCGCACATACAAACTAATGTGCCGCCCTTCGCTTGCTCAGCCGCCGGTCGCAAACACAAGGAAATCGTCCAGCAAGAAGCTCTCTGGCCGCCGGAAGTGCACTGGCCGCAACGCAAGAAATTACCTAGTCGCTAGGAACAAATCACGTCAAAGCATATGCATGCAAGAAGCCTCCAATCTTCTTTTTCCAGTCACGCATACAAATTATCTAGTCGAAAGTGCACTCTAGCCGCAACGCAAATTATCTAGTCGCCAAGGATCATTCCGGCCGCAAGAAGCACTATAAATTTTCTAGTCGCCAAAAAACACCAGAAAACTAACTAGTCACCAGGAGATCTCGGTGCAAGAACTCACGCAAGAAAATCTTTTTATTTCTCTTTGTCTAATCTGGTTACAGTACGCCAAATAAAAGAGTACAATTCCTAATGTCTAGCTCACAATAAACAGAAAACACCTATCCCTATTTATAATAATTAATTCTAAAGAGTTTGTATATAACTCCACTTTGCCCAACATGTTCCAATACAACTCTGCATGTGTACGGCCCACATGCCGCACTCACGTGACTAACCAGCATCCATGTGCACTGATCTCTTGCCCGAATGTCTCGCATGACATTCTTTGACCATCAAGATCTTGATTCCTCTCCGAACTTAATCCTGAATCTCGGTTCCTCTATGAATCTAGTTTCGGTCCCGTTATAGGCGTCATCGACCATGTTCGCCCTCGAGCAACACCTGCACATGAACAAACACGAAAACCGTGTATGAGCACAAGTCCACGACTTGACTTAAGATCAGTCCATGCAACAACTCACACGAGCGCATTGCATCAAGCAAAACCATTATCATGCTATCACAAGCATATTAAATAATCATCTGAAACAACACATACATAAGCACCACACATGTCATAATCACAACCACTTTGCAATGACAACTTTATCATCAAGCAAATTTTTCAGCATATGATTTCATAGTATTCAATTCTCATTTTAAAAGAGTTATAAGCATTCAAGTGTGCGTTTAGTGTTTGAGCTTTTAGACACTTGATTCGACTTCAAGCAAGTGTCAAGACATGTTACTCTTAGAGGTTGCCGCCTCTTAAACGGCTTGGAGGCAAAAGAACTAGTGACTTTCTCAAGAAAGCTTGTGAGACTATTATAGATCCAGATTTTTTTGGCAATGTGGCAACCACAAAAAAATTATAGGCTAGCTAAGTGGAATATATTATGCCAATCTAAGGATCAAGGTGCATGGGCATTCAAGATTTTGGTGTAAAAATATATGATTAATTAGCAAATGGCTTTTTAAACTGCAAGTGAAGATGATGTCGGCAAACTCTCCTCGAAAAGAAAATATCTAGAGAATAAACCTCTTTCTCACATAGAAAGGAAGCCAAGGTGGTCTTATTTTTAGGCTAGCCTAATAAAAGTTAAACATCATTTCTTTAGATTTAGACCTTTTCACCTTCGTGATGGATCTCAAATATGATTTTGGTAAGATGTATAGCTTGGGAATAACCCCCTCAACGCACAATATCCTTGACTTTTTAACATTGTCCTACCTTGGGAAAAAATGGCATACAAGAGGACGACCGGCGACGTGTGGTCGAGCTCGTTGGAAGTAATGTGCTCTATCCCACTTAATGTGTCTTTTCATAGGACCGATTTTGGTAGGATGTATAGCTTGGAATAACCCCTCAATGCAGATTTTTAACATTGTCCGACACAATTCTCTATCCCACTCAATGTGTCTTTTCATAGGCATGAGTTTGTTGTAAAGATTGCTAGTGTGTAATTATCACTAGAACGAGATACTTTTCGATGGCGTCTCCATCAGAATGGATAGTTTATTGTTTAGTCGATGTATACAATCTTAGTACATCAAAATGTCCTAGTTACAAAACCAATAATTATGGAAGCTTAAGGTGCCTTTAAGAATAAAGATTTTTCTCGTACTTACGTCATGGGGTAGTTTTGACAAAAGATAACCTCATTAAAAGAAATTGGAATGGTAGCAAAAATGTTATTTTTGTAACAATGAGAAAACTATACAACACCACTTTTTTATAGCCAGTTTGCTCATTTTGCATGGTGCGTTAGACAAGTGGCTTCTAATCTGCAACCTCCTAGTAGTAACCAATATGTTTGGCAGCTAGTTATTGGGGTTGGGAAAGGATTTAGTGACTCACATTTTGGTTGGGGCTACCTCTTTGTGTTGGTCAATTTGGCTATGTCAAAATGATGTGGTTTTTTATAGAAATTTTTTTGTGCTGTAGCCTCAAAAGGCTCGAGAGATGATGTTATCGGCATGCAGATTATTGGAGATCGTGGTCAGGGATCTCTTCAGCAAGCATGGGTGAAGATTTAGTTAAGAATAGCGAAAGTATTCTTCTTAGTGTTCGTTATATTTCCATTTCAATAACAAACCATACCAAATAAAACATTCCAAGTTTGCCACATATATATTTCAGTAGATTTGATTGTGTTTTGGTTTTGTCTGAGTGGAGATTGCTTCACTCAAGGTAAAAGGGACATTCTTCGGATGGATCACTCAAAGTTGAGCATGAGAAGCTGCAGTTGCTGTGTCATCCTCCACATGAATCATGGCATTGTTCTTCAGGAAATCTGAGTACCAGTGTGCAGACAGCCTCGGCTGTCTTTGCCGTTCCCGGGTCCTGAAATTGACACTGACGAGGCCAAAGTGTGCCTTGTATCCGCCGAATATCTCGTAGAGATCCACGAAAGACCACACAGAATATCCTTTGACATTGGATCCAGCCCTGCAATCAATCATGCATTGAAAAAGTTCATGTAACAAAACTTCCAAGAACCATGCAGCTGTGGAGAAAACAATGCAATTACCTGATGCAATTCTCACCCCATTAGACTTCTTTAGAAATCGAGGTATCCTATCATTGGAAAAAAAAGAGAGAATTTTCAATTACCTGATGGCTTTCAGTGTGCTTGCCATGTACTTCTTCAGGAAGTCAATCCTCTCTACATCCATCAGATTGTCATCGGCTTGTCCACTGCCTGAATGATGCAATGCCAGGTCAAATTGTTTGCTAACTAGATTGATCAGAAAGTGGGTACCACTGAACTTGTGAAGTGGTATTGCCGTGCAGAATATATATCTTTTGAGTTTTAGTTGGCTACAAAGATCACCGTTTTCCTGGATATAAATCGAGATATTGCCGTACTTCTCCCGGAGATATCTGGCTACATGCTCTAGCCCTCGAGGATCAATAGATCTTCCTGGCAGATACTGCTCCAGCACCATTGTCAGCATTTACACATGGCAAATTGGTAACTATTCTACAAATGTTTAGGTTAGTGATAACATCAGGGCACCTGTATAGAAGTTGGCCCGTCCCTGGTCTCTGCAGAAGATTCACACGCATGAACATATAAATAAGCAATCTTCAGAAACACTCAAAAGCACATACAAGCATTTGAACCTCTGAACAAAGCTCCCATGTCAGCAGCTTGGTCTCGTACGAGCATCTTTGACGCGTCAGGATTGTTGCTCGCATAAATGGAGCTGTAGTGGTTTAGTCCGATGAAGTCAAATGCGCCGGTAACCAGCTCAGATTCGTAGTTGGAGAAGGATGGAAGACGAGAACCTGCAGCTTTCCTCATGCTATCCGGGTAGTCTCCAAACAGAAAGGGGTGCAAGATGCTGAAAATTGGATGACTCGTTAGTTGTTAAGATTCAGGAAACAAGAATGAGGAGGTCAATCAGCAACAATAGAGTTCTATACTACTCATACTATGGGAATAAAAAAGTTGTTGCAGTTAGAGATTTGACACAACAACATGGAAATTTGCAGTAAGAGATATGGCATACCAGCCAAACAAGAAGTCATTCGCTCTTTCAGTTGCTTGAATATCTTCAACTGAGTCCGTCAATGGATAGATACACAAGGAGTATAGGTTTATGCCCACCACACCCTTCTGCTCAGCCTGAAACCGAAAACGCAGTGAAAAAACTGATCTGTTCATCGTTAGTGTCAAAGTAAACTCAGTAGACACAGGAAGTTCTGAAGGGAATGCACACTCACCTGGTACTTCTCCCGGTAAAGCCTGACGGCTGATGAGTGAGCTAGTAGGGTGTTGTGTAGAAACAAATACGGCTCAACAGTGGAGTTGCCAACTGTACAGTCATATCCAAATGGGTATGAACAACGGTTTGGGGGAACAATTCCCAAGTCATAGGAACCTTGAGCAAGGATGTTCGGTTCTAGTATGGTTGTCCAATGCGCAATCCTATCTCCAAATTCGCGAAACACACGTCTGCATATGCTGTGAAGTCATCTCTACATCATATATATGCATGAAAGGGGAAGTTGTCAGGTCATACTGTACAAAGCAATTCAAGTGGTTGTCATGACTCAATGTGATTTGATCAGAATCATTTTAAAGTGATCTACAACTTACACAATTCTGGGGCTAAGCCATCCACTGTACTCGTCTTCGAGGATTTGGGGAAGGTCTAGATGGTAAATCACACCATGTATCTGAATACCTGCACAAGAATTGGAATTCTTTCTTAGTTCGCTAGTTTGTTCTTGGTGTCAGGTCGCTTGTATCGTGGATCTTGACCCAACTTAATCCTGGTTGTACTGTTCTCTCTCTCTCTCTCTCTCTCAATGGAATGAGAAGCAAACCTTTTGTATTTTCGCAAAAAAAAAGGAATTAGAAGGATGGAAAATAGAAAAGGGCAACCTCAAAAGTTAGCATCTGAAATTTTATATCTTTGTTATAAATTTATGATCATTGTATTCCTTCTTACACCATGTTTTTGATCAATTTATGGGAAATGACATAAGGGTCAGGGGATACATACAATATGCATATTGATCATCTTACATTGTTTGCAGCACAACGCAAAGTCAATCTAGATGGAAACACAAAATTGAAATAGAAATTGAAGTTCACTGACCAAGATAAGCTCTGAGCAAATGTAGTGTAACTCACCCTCTTTCACTAGCTCATTTATCAAATTGTTGTAGAACTGCAGCCCTTTCGGATTAACCGCTCCTCTCCCATCTATATGATCCGAAATCAAAATCAGTACAAGTGAACAATTTTAGCAACGTTTGTGAATGATTTGGTGCTAGGAATGGTGAAAGGAAAATTCGCTCGTGTCCATGGGAGAACCAGTGTCCCCGTCAGCAATTTCAGCATGATGCAATGTTTGAAAAATACAAAAAAAAACATGGATGTAATATACATAGATTTTTGTAAACCTGCAAAATTTCAATTTCAAATTCGTCCTTGGTATCAAGAACCAAAAAAGACAAGTGATACCCGGGATGAATTTGAAATTCAAATTTTGTAGGTTTACATAAGAGCTCTTTTACAGTGAATTAAAATCAATATAAGCCATCAATTCCTCTAAATCTAATGGTTGAAATCAATTTAGATCTAGTTATAGTACCACCTATAGTATTAGTAGTAAAATTTAGAGAAGGTAAAAGCGTAAAAAAATCCGTCATGCTATTTGTCCTCTATAGTAAAATACGTCTTGTGATCTTGATGAATGGCGGATGAATGGATAAGAAGCATCTGAAGATCACCAGGTATTCGATGAATCCAAAACTGTGAACAAATTAGGAAAATTCTAAAATACCCTTGATGAATGGATAGGAAAAGTCTAAAATACCTTTGATGAATGGATGATTAGATTTGATTTATATTACCACTACTTACTACATGTGTTATCCACTGTAAAATTTCTCTTAAATAAATCTATTTGAACTACATCCATGATTTTTGTTGGATTTTTGAAACATTGTATCACGATGAAATCTCTAATGGGGACGGCGGTTCCCTTGGACTCCAAAACTGCATCGATTATGAAATGATGGAAGCATGGGAGCGTAGTTTCATACTAGGAATGAGTCTTGACCAAGAAATGCTGAACCTGTAAACCTTCAGGCCTATGTCCTTCATTAGCTTTACATCTTCCTAAATTGAAACATCAAAGTAAGTTGTTAACAAAAAAGAGATAATAATATTCTCAAAACACCCAAAGGTTTAGCTAATTAAACTGGCAATCTCTGTTTTTCTTCTTCAGAGTAACCACACCTTATACTTGTGATAGCCGTCAGAAGCGATATCACCGTTTCCCTCATTTGGATTCCTTGCTGTTGCATTAGTACACATTTTAGCCAAGATAAATGGAATAAAAGTTGGTTTCAAAAAGATAAATGGAATAAAAGTAAAAAAATTAACTGTAAGTTTCAGAAAGAGTAGTGAACTTCACAGATGAAATTATCATAAGCAGTCATAAGCAAGTGATTGACCAATGTTGAGAAGAAAACTAACTCAAACAGCATACTAAACCCAAAAGTAAAATGGAAAAAATGAGAGAAAATATACCCTATTCTTGAACATTGTTCCGAGAAACATATGAAATTAGTAGTTCTTGCATGCAGTGTAAACAATCAGCAATGCTTAATCAGAACAAATCCAAATTGCACTAGTTCGAAAATGAAGAAGGAACACTGCTATGATCAGATATAGAAGAACACACTACCTCCAGTTCAAAAAGAAGACACTACCTGAGTGAGCATAAGTGTCCCAAATGCTTGGACTCTTACCGTCCTCATCTGCTGCACCCTCATACTGAACCAAACATATGAAAGCAAATTAAGATGTTATCTAAATTCATAGTTACAAGAAACGTGGTTCATCTGAGTCACGGTACAGGATTTGGGTTCATAGTTCGCCACGTTTTCTTTCCATGTCCACTGCAAACACAAACCTCATACCCTAAACTGTTCTCATGATTTGTAGGGATTTACAACGAATCGGTAACTATGCTTGAAACCTCTATTACCATGTATGATCCAATTTAAGGACCAATAATGGAAATAAAAGATTTTGTGCACGTTATTTAGGGTACCTGAAAAGCTGCAGTCCCAGCTCCAAAGGTAAAGCCTACTGGGAAGTCATGTATTGTGAACTGGAATGTGCTCACACAATGTGCTGCAAGAAGCAGCCATGAGAGCAGAAGCAAAAAGCGCTTATCCATTGCCCTTTTGTCTCCAACCTCACAGAAGCCTTTTTTTATATATGTGTGGTGAATGATACTGTTTGCCTGGATGAAGCATCAGCCACAATTTTGCATGGCCAGGAATCGCTTGGCCCACTAATATTCCTTACATAAGGAAGTATTTGTCTATTTGATGAGTAGGGGCCTTCATTTAAGAGACAGTATCAAATTTTAAAATATAATATTTTAGGTAATTAAAAATATCTGTTACAAAATTTTAGTAAGGTAAGGCAATTGGTGTTGGTGGTGGAGGTTGTGGGTACAAATTCCATCAAAAGCATCGTGATAAAAAATAAAAAAAAGATAGCCCAGTAATAATTCCTCTAAGTTGCTTTTCATTTTTCACGGTCTCCAAAGTAAGACTTCGACTTTTTCCTTATAATATACTAGCAAATAAAGACTATATGTTATGAAAGTATTTTGCAATACACAAATAATAAAGATTATATAATGGACAAACAACATCAGATGTGATGGTAAAGAAATCTATTATACTAGCCAGATCCCTGCGCGTGACTGCAGGCGACTCCTGAAAGATATTCGAATCCAAATGCACTCTATGGAGATAGACTCTAAATGTTCTAAAATCCGTACGTGGAAGCCGAAATGGAAAAAAATGACCAAAGTGTCACATAAAATGAATCCAATAGAAAAGATGACTTCATCATTTTAACATGGAGGGGGGCACTGTAGGTATGGGTGCCTGAAGGGCTGCATGGCGGGCATCCACTAGGCTTCTCTAGAAATATAGATAGCTATAGATTTTCTAACTCGCATAATGTTTACCTTTATAGTGTTACTGAGAAATTTTTTCTTAAAAAAATGAAATGCACAGAAGGAACTGTGCAATTTTTTTTTGAGGTAGGGAGTACGACAAAACATTCAAACCGTGCCACCAGAGATGCAAACCATCACATCACACAAACAATCCCCCAAGAGTGTCATAATTGTTTTTTTTTAAAAAACTAGAGGCTTCCCCTTTAATTCACAAAAGAAAAATAGTAGGGTCATGCAGTGCATATGCCTCCACTTCTCAGGTGCACTGAACTCCAGGATCGAAAAGAATAATTGCATTGTTCTTTGAAACTTATAACTGTTCATCTTCCCTGTCTTGTCAAGCTCTTGGCTAAGATGGCTCCGGTTTTCATATTAAACTGAGGCTTTTGTTTTTCTTCAATATCCTCTGAAACTTACAGATGAGAGTAATATTTCAGCTGAAAACTCTGGCAACACATGCGGGTACAAGTTTCAGGCTTTAGTAGCTGCCACAGTGCGGCATTAACTGTAATATGCGGAGTAAGTACTTCTAGGCTGTAGCATGAGAAAAATTACAGCAACTGTTGCATGAATCAAATCACTGGAACAGAAAACTTCATGGTGTGGTTACCTGATTTTCAAGGAAAAATATGGATTCAATTGATGTATTGAATTGTAGGCCAGATGGACAAATATGCAGAGTACACGAGGACTCTAACAAAAAAGCTATACAGTACTAATCTGAACAAATACATTTATTCCCTTAATATTATGTACTCCTTTAGCAAAGATCACGACCGGAGCAAAGATTACAATTTTTTCATTTTATTTCCGTTGACACTTATTTTGACCTTATTAGTACTTATCCACATCTGTGTCCATATTCTCTCATTGGGAATGCCAATTCTCTCTTGGACGATAAAAAAAAAGAGAAACTATCGCTCGGACGTCAGATTTCTGTTTATCCCATCGGACGCCTCTTGCAACATTTTTTACGTTTGCAATATTTTATGTCAACGCGTGAAATATTTTTTTTGAACGCTTGCAACATCCGTTTACTGTAGCGAATTTTAGTGTTTGTCGAAGAAAAATGTTGCACGCGTTGTAACAAAATATTGCACGTCAAGGAAAAAATTATTGCAGTGCGTTCGAAAATTTCGGACGTCCGAGCACAAAGCATTCCGTATAAAAAATGAGCAATGCAGTCTGCAATGCCAGAAGTACTCTACTGGGACAAGATGACTTGTTTTTGGAGTACTAGTACTAAAAGTTTTTGGAGTACTAGTACTAAAAGTTGAGCATGCGAGGTTCCAGGGACAAAATCATCCTCCACATTGATTACAGCATTGTTCTTCAAGAAGTCTTGAGTACTAGCGAGTAGAGTGTCTCGGCTGCTTCCTCCGTTCTTCCGTGTCAAAATCAACAGCGACAAGGCCAGAACGAAACTTGTACCCACCGATTATCTGCATATAGATCCAAGAATGTCCACACAGAGTATCCCTTCACATTGGGCCCACTCCTACAAACAATCAGTCAATCATGAAATACCAACTTCATAGGTGAAATCTTGTAACTAGGTGCAAATGTTGACACAAGCAAAGGCAACATGAGTATGTTTGAAACACAACGTACGCTTAAGCACCTGATGGCCTTCAGTACGCTTGCCACATCATTCAGGGTGCCATCTGCTCCATTGCCTGATGCCATGCCAGGTGAAATTAACGCCGTCTTGTGAGTAGGGGTGCAAACGGAGTGGATAATTTCGACCGTTCGTCCGCATAAATTCGGATACTATTTGGAGCGTAATTTCGGATTTTCGGTTTTTTTTTTCAGATATCGGATACATATTTGAATAGTTTTTTCTGGATACGGAAACAGATTCGAAACAAAACTATCCGTCGGATTCGGATATAACCGTAATTTTATTCGGATATATCCGGTATACTATCCGATTTGAAACCACAATCACGAGTCTCCTCCGATCAAGCCAACTCAACCCAACCCAACCTGGTGCGGATCGTGCTCCCTCTCCTTCGCCGCTTGTGAGGGGAGACGAAGCAGAGATCGATTTTGATGGCCGTCGCATTGGAGCACGCGACGCCATCCTGTCTACAACCGTGGTTACCGCGATCCTCCAGGCGTGGTGTGCCATCAACACCGGATCGGAGGAAGAAGAAGAAGGCGCGGAAGGAAGAGGAAGGACTTGGAAAGGAAAATAATTTCGATTCAATTTCTTCACACTTGGACTCGGTTGTTGGCCCTTTAAAGCCTCTTCTTGCTCCCACTTACACTTGGGTCCCACTTCCGGCATGACATTCGCCCCCTCGAAACATTGCTTGTCCCCAAGCAATGGCGAGAGTATCGGATGTTGTCTTCATAAGGGCGGTTCCTAATTCGGGATCCCATTGCACATCAAGTCCAATTTCAAGTATTATTGGCACATCACTTAGATCCGAGGTGTTATCGTTCTTGACCACTTGAGGTATAACTGTTCTTGAGATCACCTCCGAACCACATGATGTACTCTTGGTTCCCTTTGGACACCCTTGACGACATCGATGCGGTTATGAAGTGATTGAGTAGCTTGTACAGAATGCCTGATGAGCCACCATCCCTGTGAATAGCATCAGCATGGAGAACAACATCACAGACCTCAAAGCAAATGCCACACATGTTCTCCTCAGCTAATGCACCTTCCTTTGATGTCCACTGGAAGCCAGCCATGACAGAATCCTTGGTTTCTTTAAGATACTGTACTCCCTTACATATATCATCCACCATGTTAGGACCAGTGATGTCAGATCCAAAGCACCATATTTTCTTGGCGAGATCCTTGTCCCACCCAAACTTCTCAGGCAGGATCTTGGAGCGCACCTCAGATCAAGGTGAAACTCACCAACTCGGCACTAATATGCTTACGGACTCTTCAATGGGCGAGAGAACCATAGGGTCGACTTTGCAGTGCTTCAAACCTTCAACAAGCTTGGAAATATCGAGGCAACCTTGCATTGAACACCACACGCTGTGAGGGGACACATAGAGTTTCATTGCTCGATTGGGCGGACATCGACCTCCTCCTCCTTTGTCGTGGTTGCATTCTTTGTGATGAACTCGATCCAAACCAACCATAGCATGTGTTACCACAATGAACATCCTCAACGAGGCTCTTGTTTCTTTCCCATCCAGATAGCGATCGTTGGACACTCTTCACATGCATATCCTTCTTCTGGGAGTTCTGCTGGTATGGATCAATCTCTGGGGTTGATGGAGTATCAGAGGCTGGGCGAATTGCTGTTTTTGGCAAATCCAGTGATTCAAAGCCAGTATCTGCTTCAATAACTTTAACCAGCTCCTTGTAGAAGGCCTTCTTTGAATGATCATTGCTCTCCGCCTCCTCTAAAGAAGCACTCTCCTTCGCTGCATCCTTTTTAAACCCACTGCCTTTATACTCATTCAGAGTCTCAGTTCGTTTAAGCTCTACCAAATCTGTCAACAACCTCTTTTGATCACATGTTCCAAATTTAATATTCACTGCTTGCAAAAGCTGTTCCCAGTTTGCAACCTCATGCCGTATCCTATGTACTTGCCACCAACGTGCCGCATTACCCTCGAAGTGCATTGTGGCCACAGACACCCACAACGACTCAGGGATGTTGAAAATATGAAAATATTCAGCACAGTTGTCTTTCCAAATACATGGGTTCTCCCCTTCAAACTTCGGAAAGTTGAGTTTTGGTAAAGGAGATTTCAGAGTTCCTACCATACCTCGCTGTGAATGTCGTGGAAGACCACTTTCGAATGTGCTGCTACTAGAAGCTATTACCCATTGATCCGGAGGAGCTGGTGTCGAGATCGCCTACCAACTCGCTGGTGAACCGAACCTCCTCCTCCTCGACCGCTTTCCCATTGTCGACGACGAGTACACGGCTGGCGATTGCTTCCATCTGCCGAGCCAAGAATCTGTTGATTCTTGAACTCGCTTTCGATCGCCGCGTCGCGGTAAGCTCACGCGAAAGCCGATCCGCACTCTCCTTAATCACCGTCAATCGATCCTCCTTCACCGTTGGTGGATCACCGTGGGTCCTTCACCTTCACGCCGACGGCGGCTGCTTACAGGCCGTTATCGAGGCCAAACAGTGGTCGAGGTTCTTGGCGCTACCACCACCCGCCGAAACACATTCTTTGCCGAGGCGGCGACAAAGGGCACCGAATCTCTGCTTTGTTGTGGTGGCGGCGGCGAATGTCGGACTTTTATGAAGCGAGGGCGGTGGTGACGAGGATGGGAAGTGGAAGTCCTGAGTCTCGGCGTGGATCCTCCGCGAGACGAGCGCCCATCGATGCTTTGCTGCTGGCGCGAAGGAAGCGAAGGCGGTCGTTCTCGAGGACGAGGTGCTCGAGATCCTTGCTTTTTTCTCCTCTCGTCCCACCTTTTCCCCATCGCTGCAGAATCCGTAGTCATGTCCTTGACCCTCCCCGCAGCTCTTTGGTCGGCGGCAAAGACCTTAGTCGGCTGGCGGCCGGAAGGGCGCAGAGGAAAGAGCTTCGCCAGCGCCACCGGCGATCATGCTTGAGTTAGGCGGCGGGTTGATGATGCCGATGGTGCAGCGTGTGGGTCGCCACCGGTTGGCGAGGGGCTCGGCTGGAGGCCGCGGACCGTCGGCGGCAGCAGGAGGAGATCACGCATCAAATGTTCTTTGGGCATCCATGACTTTGGGGATTAGGGTTTCGGCGATTTGTGGAGCCGTCGCCGAGGAATTCGGCTCTGATACCAATTTGTCACAACCCGTGGCCACTGCGATCCTCCAGGGCGTGAGCTGTGCCATCAACACCGGATCGGAGGAAGAAGAAGAAGACGACGGAAGGAAGAGGAAGGACTTGGAAAGGGAAAATAATTTCTGATTCAATTTCTTCACACTTCAGACTCGGTTGTTGGCCCCTTTAAAGCCTCTTGCTGCTCCCGCTTACACTTGGGTCCCACTTCCAGGCATGACACATCCTCACTTTTGCTCGGTCCGGTTCTCCATTCCGTTGCCTGGCTCGTTCTGGTCTGGTTTGCTTCTTCGGTTTTTGATTTGATCTGCTTGGTTGCTGTCGTTTTTGGTGGTGTTTAGGGCTTGGGAGATAGGGCGCGATGGCGGCGCCGCCGGCTAGGTCTCGGGCCGACTACGACTACCTCATCTAGCTCCTCCTCATCGGTGACAGCGGTGAGTTGCCTTCCCCCTCTCCCTGTCGTGTCTTGATCTGCGCGAGATCTGATTGATGGCTTCGGGGTCAAGTTTGGTGCTTCGATTGATTTGATTTGTTGGTTGGGATCTGGCAGCCTAGATCGGTCTGCGCAGATGGCTGTGTGAAATGCGAATGGGCGAATGAATCTAACCTCTTGACAACACTAAGGGAAGTCATTTCTGTAAGCGTATTAGTGGATCGGTGTGTGCGTTGTAAGAGTGGTTCTGTTCCTGCATATTGTTCCTGCTTGCAATATGCAGTAATCGTGGTATATAGTCATAAAAATTTACCAGAAGTTATAGTGAGGGTGTAGTTAGATTGATCGCCACATATGTGAGTACTTCTCAACATGAAAAGTAAAATTGGAGATTCTCTTAATAATTAAAACAGAAGGATTACTGATTGACCATTTTCTGGATATAAATTGGCAACTTTCCATGCTTTTCCCAAATATATTCAACTGCATACTTGAGCCCCCGAGGATCTACCTTTTTACCTGGTAGAATCTGCTTCAAGACCATCAACCAAAACCATTTTATTAGTTTTTAGTCGAGAGGACAGTGCTATTATTTAACCTGTTGAATATATGGGTCATTCTTGGTAGCTGCAATACACAAAATGCACAAACACTACTATGAGCGACACATTACTATCGCTTTATCGTATCGGTTCTTAAGTTTTCAAAAAATGATTGTGATAAGTAACTTCGGAGGGTGTTAGTAATAATCACTATCGGTTACGAGGTTATAAGTGATTGTGATGTAGCATTTGGACACATCCGAATCGGTTCTCTCTTAAAAGTGATAGTGATGTCTTGCGGTCATCATTATCGGTTCTTTTCATAGAAGTGATAGTGATGATCGCGTCTTATCACTATCACTTCTTTTCTTAGAACCGATAGTGATGTGACACATCACTATCGGTTCTAGAAAAAGTGAGTGATAGTGATGTCTTGCGTGATCATCACTATCACTTATGAAAAGAAGCAGATAGTGATGCCGTCAAGCACATCACTATCACTTTAATAGAAAACCGATTCTGATGTGCCTGCGTGGTCATCACAACTTCGAGTAGATTTGGTAATAGTCATTTCTGTTTCTATCTGTGTAAAACCTACATTTGTATCGGTTTTACTTAGAAGCTGATAGTGATTTATACATGTAATTGTATCGGTTCACATAAAGAACCGACACAAATGAGCTATCTAGTTGTATCGGTTTACACCGAGAACTAACGGATAAATCACCTTTTGTATCGGTTCATATAAAAAGCCGACATAGTTATTTAGTCTTTTGTGTCGGGTTTTTTTCTAAATTGATAGTGTATTAGCGATAGCGTAATTTATCTTTTTTGTGTCGATTCGAGGAGGAACCGACAGAGATAAAAGTCTTGACACCTTAACTCACCACGCACTTCAACATTTCGGCAAGCTCACTCTTGCGCGCCTCCAGCTATCGCGATTTTCCAAACCCTAGCTCCTCCGCTCTGGCGCCTCCCGCCATCGCCTCCCGCTCCCGTCGCCGCCGGCGTGCTCGCCGCCTCCCGCCTGTCGCCTCTGTTCGACGCCACTGCTCCGTCACCACCATCGCCTCCGCGTCGTCGCCTCCCTTTCCTGCCGCCGCCAACATGCTCATCGCCACCATCGCCTCCGGCGCCGCCGCCTCCTCGCCGTCGCCGCCAGCGTGCTTGTCGCCTCCCGCTCCGTCACCACCATCGCCTCGCGCCGTCGCCTCCCGCTCCGGCGTTGCCAGCGTGCTCGTCGCCTCCCACTCCGTCGCCGCTTGGCGTGCTCGTCGCCTCCCGCTCAGCGCCTCCTGCTCGTCGCCACCATCGCCTCCCGCACGAAGATCCCCCACCGTGATTAACTCGGTAAAATATTATGGTTTGTTGTGCCTATTCATTAATGAAATTAAAGGTCATGGCTTGTTTTCTTGAATCTGCGGTGAAATGATAACTCTTAAAGACACCTTTGCTAGAAGTGAGATGTAAGCTTGTAGAACTTTGTAATCGATGTCGTGTATGAATTAGATCTATGGCCATTACTTTGTATTTCATTTGTAATTGTGACATCAAGGAAAATTAACATTCAAATATTCAATAATAGTTGAACACAATAAATAGATAATTCTTATCTGGCGGCAATAGAAGAAAAATGCACGAAATGATTCAATGTTTTCGCACCAATGATTTGATGTCGAGGTTGATGTGGCTATCATAAACATTTTAGCATCGAAACTTGGCAATTAGAACTTGTGTTTGATCTACTTGAGGTTGTGGAATACATCAAATGACTCTAGCATGAACTAGTAGGCTTCATGAGAAGCAGATAGGTCTTGTGATTTGTCATGCTTTGTCACCAATGGAAGTTGAACTAGTAGGCTTCATGAGAACTACGCCTTTTCTTTGGTTCAATCAAATATTCAAAATTAGCTCTAATTATTCAATTCACCATAAGCCAATTGATACAAAATATCATTGCCAGCGTTTATTGCACATAAGAAATGGTATTATTCAAGATGAAATATATCAACTGCATAATCACACAAAAGTCCTCTGACAAAGACAAAGAACAACTTCTTCTCTATCTGAGACTTTCAAGCAACTTAAGCTCACCAATATTTTGCTTCGAGTCTTGGTGACACTTTAATCTGCTTTACGATTGCTAATTTGCGGTGTGCTAATTTGCGATCTTAGTGACACTTCAATCGATAAGTGATGTCTTCTTATTAAGTACAGACATCCTTGATTAACTATTTGGGCATGGATTAATTATTTTGTAGACATGTGTTTATTTTGAAACATATTACTTTTGTTTTTATCTCATCAACAGGTAGCGATGACCACTGCTAGATTTGTATGTCATGCAACACATGATGATCGTGGTCGATGGCTCAGACCTTTTCCTTAAGGTATATGTACATGCATAATAATACAATTAGCATTTCACATAGAAATTTCAAAACTTAAATTAGAGCACTTGTTTCTATTTTCTGACATATCAATATCGCCCGAAGAGCTTAGATGCTCAGACTCAACAAATTCTGAGACCACTTATGCTAATGGTATTGGATGGAAGTTATCTCATGAGATGGGTAGGTTTACGGATCACGAAGCTCTTACTAGTCCATATGTGAACAATATTACATATGTGAATGCGATTGCATGTGTCTTGTTGTGAAGCATGTTTGATTACATTTTGTGAGCGAATGTGATATGTGTTGTAATAAAATGTTTGTGTTATGTGAATGTGATATGTGCTATTGATGTGTGAATGTGATATGTGAATCTTGTGTGAAATATGTGCTAATTGGAGAGTGGAATGGAAAACAGCACACCCCTCATCTCTATCGGTTACGAGAAAAAACGATAGAGATAAAGTCATCTCTATCGGTTCTTTAGAAGAAGTGATAGAGATGACATGCTCATCTCTATCGGTTCTTTGTAGAAGCGATAGAGATGACACGCTCATCTCTATCGGTTCTTTTAGAAGAACCGATAGAGATGACACATTCATCTCTATCGGGTAAGAACCGATTGTAATAGCGTTGCCTCATCTCTGTCTCATGACTTTGTGTCGCCACCAGAACCGATTGTGATGATAAAAAAGAACCGATTGTGATGTATATTCGTGTAGTAGTGAAACTTTAGACTGTTTAGAGGTCATTGTGCCTACAACAAGCTAGTGTTCACAAACATTGAACATCTGAACAAAGTGACCATGTCAGCACTGAGGTCCTTTAGGGCTCCCTTTAATGCATTAGGATCATTGCTCGTGTAATCACAGGTGTAGTGATTCAGTCCAATGAAGTCAAATGCCTTAGTAATCAGATCAGATTCATAGCTGGAGAAGGGAGGCAGGCGGTAAACACCAAAGGATGAAAGCTCCTGTAAATTAGTTAGATTAATTACTGTCAGGATTCCTTTTCCCCGAAAAGTGGATTTCCTTGTCAATGAGGATGCTATAACTGTAGAATCCCCTGCAGTAACTGATTACAGCCAAGTCTTTAAACTGTTACAAATGACAGCGTATACTAACGCTTCAATAGTAGGAACATAATTTGATGCTCCACTAAAAAAATGGATGTTTTAAAACAAGTGAAGAGCTGAGGGATCTTGGCACACTTTTTTTTTTTGTGGTGTAGAAGCATTTTCTTTCAATGGTAATGCATTATTACAACAAGGGGAGGTGATACAAAATAACATACCAACCATACAAAAAATCCTTTTCTAGCTCTTTCAGTGGCACCATTATCCTCATCTGAATCTGTGGATGGATAGAATCACATGGAGTACATATTTATGCCAACAATGCCGCCCTTCTGTGCAGCCAGAAACCGAATACACAGCAACAGAATTCATTTGCCCAACTTTATCAATAAAATGAAGCAGACAGTACAGAAACTTTCAGAAAAAAAAAAGGCAGAATTACTCTAGAAAGTTTTAATGGTAATCCACACTCGATTGGTACTTTTCCCGGTAAAGTCTAACTTCTGAAGCATGGGCTAGTAGGACATGGTGTACAAACAAGTACGGCTCAACTGTGGAGGTCCCAACTGTGTACAATTGCTGCCAAATGGATACGACCAACGGTTATGGCCGGGGGAGATATCCATTGTATAGCAAACTTGAGCCATGAATGATTTTTGGCTCAAGACAGTAGTTGTCCAATGCGAAACTCTATCACCAACTCACAGAAGCACACATCGGCGTATGCTGTGAAGTCATCCCTGCGTCACATATGCGAGGAAGATAAATCTGTGAGATTAAATTTCAAATTGTTACTAATATAATTTTATCAGGATGCTATTAAGGGAAGTCAACACACACAGCTTTGGGGCTAACCCATCCATGTCATGCTCATCTTCGAGGTTCTGAGGAAGGTCCATATGATATCGTTTATCTGAATACCTACCTATACAAGAATGAAAAGGAGTGGAAGGGTAATCTCAGAAGTAAGCATCAGTCATTTAGCAGTCAACATTTTTAATAATAAATTTTTTTACAGTACACCACCTTTCATGGGAGGCATTGATTTCCTTTGATCTAATATGGCTATAAGGATCTATTACCATGTGGGGGGTAATTAAGAGGTCACATTGACCTTCCAAATTAATGTTATTGTTGTCTTTGTACATGATTGCTTTACATTGATAGGATAGTGTCAAATGGAAAGAAATAACGTATGAAAGGAAAGAGAGTAATTGGAGTTAATACCGTCCCTCCAAAAAATTCATTATTAACAGTACTAGATTAAATTATACAGAGGCATTCGTTCATATGGGAGATCCACGTTGCAACCAAAAAATAGATCTCAAATTGCATTGTATGTAAGGAAATAACTTATGCTGGAACTTTTTTTAAAAAAATGAAACTTGATAGTTAACTATGTTTTTTTTATAATATCTCGTTATTCATAATTCATCCGAAACTTTACTTCAACCTATTATAAAATTTTAACTCAATTGTAATTTGTTAAAATATGAACCATTTTAATTTTCGAATTAGTCTGGAATACATTTATATCAAATTCAATAAGACATATGGATTGCATGTATTTTCTTTTCAAACTGTTTGAACTGATTTTGAAAGATCCAAGTGTCCATATGGCCGAAACTATTTAAACAAGTTTTCCATGGTTTGGTATGGAAGGATGTATACCCATTTAATACTTTACTTTTTTAGATTTGTACCTTATTAGCATCTGGTTTACACAAGTAATATTTGCATTTGGCCAAAAATAACTCAATCAATCAATGGTTGAGATTGAAATACAATCTTACCCATAGAACGGCATGTGGAGTACCATATATAAAAGAGCTCTTTTATTAATATCTCTGCTAAATTGTCATTTAATTATAGCTGATTATACATCGCGCACGTCACTGAATGCACCTAAGTGTCCATTTGAGAACTATTTTTGTTTATAGTTGGGGAAGTATACATGCACTTAACA